>OW569328.1:18472216-19754244 GCA_937595015.1 Polyommatus icarus | reverse complement strand
CAACTTCCGGAGGTCCGCGTTCAGCTGCCCGGGGAACCGGAAGCAGGTTGTTACCCCTGACATCGTCGCGCAGATCAGGTGGTTAAGATCTGCGAGAGTTGGGTTTCTTAACCGGAGGCTCCTGAGGCATATGCAGTGAAGGGCATCGTTGTCCAAGCAGAAGGTGTGGTCGGTGTTCTCGATGAGCTGGTTGAGTCCCAGCATGGAGTTATAGGGCTCGACCACGCAGTCAGAGACGGCGGGGCTGGGCAACACGGAGAACGTCTGGACTATCCGGTCAGGGAACTCCTCCCGGACGCGGCCGATGAGCAGCGAGCCCAGGCCGGAGCCGGTGCCGCCGCCCAGCGAGTGCGTGAACTGGAAACCCTGGAGACAGTCGCAGCCCTCGGCCTCCTTGAATAAGAAAAATATTCATTCATTCATTTTTTTCAGTTTCACAACACCATTATTGAACAACAAGAAGACAATAAGAACAACAAATAACAATAATAATAAAAGGATGTGTAAGAAAAGAAAAAATAAATACATAATAATTATAGCAATTAGCAGTGCATTGGCACGAGAAAAGAAAGGGATAAGTACCAGGTATTGACAGCTAGTAGCAACAGTCGCCGCTGGTCTTCCGTGGTCTGTCTCTGTAAATAACTAAATACAAATGATACAAGTCAAGCTGTATCAAACCTTGCGTATAATATCCAGAGCCGCGTCCACAATCGCCGCGCCGGTGGTGTAATATCCTCGTGCCCAGTTGTTGGATCCCCCGCCGAAACCGTACATGAAGTTCTCTGGCCGGAAGAGGCAGCCGAAGGGGCCGGAGCGGACGGCGTCCAGGGAACACTCCTTGAAGTAGTAATGGAAGTTAATGCTATTATCTACTAATTTGATCCTTCGATCGGAGATTCTCGGAAATGCCATTGTATTCTATTGTTGTCGCGATCACCGGTGCTCGTACGGGGCTTGATTGGTTAATGTAGGGCTCCCCCACAAAACTGCGAATTCGCATTGCATCGCAAATAGCTGCGACAAAACTTATGTCTACATGACATTGAGATGCAAAATCGCGCAATTTCGCAGACTTTATGTGTGGGAGCTCTTACGTGCTAAATTTCATCTCATAGCATTTGTATTTGCTTTGCTATTTGCTAAAATAGCGACATCGCGTGAACTCTCGGTTCGCATCGCACCGCTCGCGTCGATTGTTTATTTCGCATCGACTGAAATATGCAAGTTCAAAAGCAGTTAGCGCTGACGTGAATTTTTTTAACCGACTTCCAAAAAACGAGGAGGTTATATGCTCGGCTGTGGATATTTTTTTTTTATTTTTTTTTATTTTTGTATGTTCAACGATTACTCCGCCGTTTGTGAACCGATTTTCGAAATTTTTGTTTTGTTGTATTAGGTTTCACTCCAATTTGGTACCATGTTCACAAAAGTGGTGACCTGATGATGGGATCCAGGAGTAATCGAGGGAACTCCTCGAAATTTATATGGAAACATATGGTAATTTTAGTTTTATGTGAAGTGTACTAAGAATATGCTACCAAAAAGTCAAATATTGGGTCAAGGTATACCATGGTTTCGAAGATGCTGAGAGAACTCCTGACTCCTTATAGATACACGTTTGGGAGTTTCGGCGTTGTTTTAAGAACAGAAAGCATATTATACTACCACGCAATTAAAATTCATCATCATCATCATCATCATCATCATTACCACGTCGTGTTAAGGTCATCAATGTCTCATGGCACAAAATAGGTAATAGTACAACTTACAAGGCATAGGTATGGATACAATAATAATAATTATGTACATAACAACACCAATTATTAATATAGGCTGTTTATACACGGCGGTCGGTGCGGCGTCGCCGCACGCCGCCGCGCGGCGTGTGCGTAAACATCGCGGCATTGCGTCGTACCTATTCAAGTTCTAATGTCAGGTAATGCCGCGCTGCGAGCATTTTGAGTGTCATAATATGATTTTAAACTTTATCTTCATTAATGTAGTACAATATAGTATCGCTTGAGAAAGGCGCAGGCGGCCGCGAGGCCGACTTTCCAAGTTTCTCATGCGATAGTACTATGTATTACAATAATGAAGGTAAAGATTAATATCATAATATTATTATGACACTGAAAATATACTCGCCGCGCCGCTGGGTGTGATTCGGCTCATCCTTCGATCGCGGATTCTTGGAAATCCATTGTTCTGGCGGCCGCTTTGGAGTTGAAGCGTTAAATTGTTAAATTACCTAGCACGCATAGGGTTGTGTTCACTTAGATTTTTTTAAATGTATTATTTAAATTTATCTACCTGATATTTGGGCCTTGGGGTATTACAAATTGTAATAAGATACGTAGAATAAACGCAGTAATTCGACGCGTAGGGTGGTATGGTCACTAAGTCACTACTCACTAGTTCACTACCACCGACGACCACTTATAAACTCGCGGACTATGACGGAGGTCATCTTGGAGGGTTAATTAATATTTCTAATAACAATACGAGATCAATAATTACCACTCAAAATGTTGACTATTCAAATTTCAATGCTCACTGCTCACACCAATGGTGACACATTTCTGATTTCACACAGCCAATACAACTGTATAAAACTCCTACGTACAAGCGATACTGCGATTCAGGAGCACCTCAGCGAAACCTAATGAATACATCGTGTAACTAAAACTATATGAACAATAATCGGAGTTCGGACAAGCGATAGCGCCGACAGAGCGCCTCAATGACATATAGTGAAGACAATATAAAACTATTTTTTATACAATGTAAATTGGCACTAATTATAGTTTATCTACTAGGTAACTAAAAAGAGTGAAATTATTATTTTTAACAAAAAATTAAAACCGACTTCCAAGGTAAAAACAATAATAACATTCTTATAATATGAACTAAAAACTAAAAAGTATTAAATAATTTTCCTCTCTAAATGTGCCTTTTTCCGAATTCAGCTAAACCTCAACTATTTCTGTACTCAACCTTCATAATTTTGAAGTCAGTGCCAGTTCCATAAGTTTCAAATTTTATGTCAAAGAAAATATAAAGATTCCGCTATATCTGGTACCGACTTCAAAATGATGAAGGTTGAGTACAGAAATAGTTGAGGTTTAGCTGAATTCGGAAAAAGGCACATTTAGAGAGGAAAATTATTTAATACTTTTTAGTTTTTAGTTCATATTATAAGAATGTTATTATTGTTTTTACCTTGGAAGTCGGTTTTAATTTTTTGTTAAAAATAATAATTCATGATCGCAGACTATTGCTGCGACGATAATATTATTAGCAATTGCGTTTTTCAGCAAGTGCGATTAATTTTTAATTGGTACCTAATGGGCATTTAACAATGAATTATTACTAGATGACGTCCGAAACATACCTACGTACATTTTTTCGGGATAAGAAATATCTTATGTCCTTTCCCGGGACTCAAACTATTTCTATACCAACAGCAAAATCGGTTCAGCGGTTTGGTCGTGGTTCGTGAAGAGACAGACAGACAGACACACTTTCGCATAATTTGTAATATTAATCCTTCGATCGGATGTTCTAGGAATTCCCATTGTATTCTTTTGTTCTCGCGATCACCGGTGGGCGGTGCTCGCGCGGGGCCTGAAGGATTAATATGGATTGCTAATGCTATTTTCACCACCCCTACGGCCTACCTTCAGGTCGACGAAGACAGAGCGAGGCACGTAGAGGCCGCCTCGTGCCTCGTTGTAGTACACGTTGACTCGCTCCAGCTGCAGCTCCGAGTCGCCCACATAGCGCCCGCTCGGGTCGATGCCGTGCTCGTCCGATATCACCTCCCAAAACTGAAACGAAAGGAAAATATATAGAAAATATTTATATATATTTTACGCTCAAAGACCGAAATCGCTCAGTGAGCGAAAAAATTGCTCACAACGCGTTGTGGTCATAGTGAAACAGCCACGACGCGTTCTGGCAATCACAAAAAGACCATTACGCGAAATTCGTGTCGTGGCTATTCGTTTTTCTTGATTTGTTCTTGATTGATTAATCGTCTATAGTTATGGAAGATCAAATTTGAATTACCACGCGTACTACAAAATATTTTTTCTTTTACTAAATCACTGCATAACGTGTTTATTATTATTATTTATAAAATATCCATAGTTCCATACTATCCGTACTAATATTATTACTGTCTGTCTGTCTGTCTAGCGCAACGTGTTGTTGTTTTTTTTAATATAAAGTAATCTGACCTCAATAAAATATAATAAAAATATAGTTTTATTTTAGTTTATAATTTAAATAATATAATAACTACTACTAGTTAATGCCCGCAACTACGTTGCGACAGACAGATAGACAGACAATAAGAATATTAGTACGGATAGTTATATGGAACTATGGATATTTAATAAAAAATAATGATAATTTACGATTTATGCAGTGATTTAGTAAAAGAAAAAATATTTTGTAGTACGCGTGGTAATTCAAATTTGATCTTCCATAAGCATAATTACTATAGACGATTAATCAATCGTCGTGGCTGTTTCACTGTGACCACAACGCGTTGTGAGCTATTTTTTCGCTCATTGAGCGATTTCGGTGTTTGAGCGAATATATATATATATATATATATATATATATATATATATATATATATATATATATATATATATATATATATATATATATATATATATATATATATATATATATATATATATATATATATATATATATATATATATATATATTATATATATATTTCGGTGTTTGAGCGAATATATATATATATTCCTTTCGTTTTCGTATATATGTCGCAGCCGACTGGTTAAAATAGCCGTTCAATGAAACAGCTAGCCCTTTGATTGAACAACGCCATTCAATCTCACGGCTAGCTTTTTAATTGAATATTTCAGTCGCTCGAAACGTTCAACACTACAGCTGATTCAAGCCGCCGCCATTTGATTGAATTAGTTCAGCGCTCACCACCGCGGCGCTAGGTGCGTTTTGTTTACAATATGGCGTCAACTAGCCGGTGTTTTGTGATTGTATTATGATATTTTTCGTAAATATACGTTACAAGTGTTATTAAAGTAAAAATAATACGGGCGATATACTTTATATAATACTAGCTGTCCCGGTGACCTTCGTGTCACTTTAAAACCTTCCCTGGACTTCTACGAATATTTTAAGACTAATATCAGCCCAATCCGTTCAGCCGTTTTCGAGTATTAGCGCGTTTAACATACGATACGAAACACATACGAGTTTTTGAATTATGAAATTGAATTATGGGGGCACATACGAGTGAATCAAAAAAACAAATATTCGAATTACGAGGAGAAATTACGGGATTAGAATACAATTTATTCTGCTTATTATCATTGCGCTTGTGTAATAATAAAACTAATGGTCAGCTTAGTTAATTTGCCATTTAACCAGTTAGCTAAGCGTCGTCTAGTTGTAGTGTTGAACGTTGCAGTCAACAAGTCGGCTAAACGACGTATAGCCGTGTGATTGAATGGCGTTGTTCAGTCAAAGGGCTAGCTGTTGGATTGATCGGCTATTTAAGCCAGTTGGCTGCGACATATATATACATATTATACTAGCTGTCCCGGAAAACGTTTCTTTGCCCTATATATATATATATATATATATATATATATATATATATATATATATATATATATATATATATACCGTCGCAGTGGAAAGAATCAGAGATTATTTTGATTTACAAAAAAGGAAATGCAAAAGATATTGCAAATTACAGACCGATAAGCCTTCTCTCTTGTCTCTACAAACTTTTCGCTACAATTATTAACAACAGAATTAGCAGGACGCTGGAGGCAAAACAACCGATCGAACAAGCTGGCTTCCGAAAAAGTTTCTCAACGATTGACCACATACATACGCTAGAACTTATAATGGAAAAATATCAGGAAAAACAAAGAAGTCTCTACATAGCGTTCATTGATTATAAAAAAGCCTTCGATTCTGTATCACACTCTAGTATATGGACTGCTCTACAGGAACAGGGAGTCAACCCAAAATATATAGAAATAATCAAACAAATTTATAAGAATAGCATAGCAAGACTAAAGTTGGAAACCACTGGACCTACATTTGCTGTAAAAAGAGGAGTAAAACAAGGAGACCCCCTATCCCCAAAATTATTTATATCGGTCCTAGAATCAATAATAAAGAATTTGAAATGGGAAAAAATGGGACTCAACATCAAAGGGAATTATTTATGTCACCTGCGTTTTGCAGACGACTTGGTTCTGTTATCGGAAACGAGCACTCAACTCCAATCCTTGATAGACTCCTTAAACGCGGCTAGCAAACGGGTGGGGCTAGAAATGAATTTAACAAAAACAATGATCATGACAAACAGCTCAAAATACAGAAATATATCAATAGACAACGAAACTCTACAATACACTGATACGTACACATACCTAGGAAAACTAATTGGATTCGACAGAAAACTAAACGAATGTGAAGTAGAGCGAAGAGCGCAAAATACGTGGAACAAATACTGGTCGCTTAGAGAAATATTTAAAAGCAACTTGTCCATAAGCATAAAAACAAAAGCGATGAATACTTGCCTTCTACCCTGCCTGACCTACGCGTGTCAAACTTGGAAATTCTCTAATAAAATTAAAAACAAGATTACCACCTGCCAACGCGGCATAGAAAGAAGTATGCTCAACATCAGAAAAATACAAAAAATCCGCCACTCCAACATAAGGAAAATAACAAAAGCGAAAGATGCCTTAACCTACGCTAGAAAATTAAAATGGCACTTCCATTTTAATTTTCTAGGCAGGACACGTAGCGAGGCTAGAGGACGACCGATGGACTAGCAGGATAACTAAATGGGCTGGCCCGTATGGTAAACGTCTCCAAGGCAGACCACATGCAAGATGGGAGGATGAAATAATAAAAATAGCCGGCCGCTCCTGGCCAACAGTTGCTCAAGATAGAGAAAAATGGAGTTCTTTAGAGGAGGCCTTCACCTTCAACTGAGAGGGGTTCTTGCACAGATTAAAAAAAAAATTACATTAATAATTAAGTAATTAACTATTAACAGTAGAGTAGTATAGTTAGTAGTAGCAAGTAAAGTAAATTAAGAGTAGTTTAGATATTTTATAGTCATTATTATTTATTACCACTATATTTTGTAAACATTTACTATAACTTTAGCTCTATCACATATTTTGTATCATAGCAAGAAATAAAAGGCTTTTTATTTTATTTATTTATTTATATATATATATATATATATATATATATATATATATATATATATATATATATATATATATATATATATATATATATATATATATATATATATATATATATATATATATATATATATATATATATATATATATATATATATATATATATATATATATATATATATATATATATATATATATATATATATATATATATATATATATATATATATATATATATATATATATATGTATATATGTGGATTTTCAAATGTTTTAGTCGCGCTAAAACTCGAAAACGGCTGAACGGATTGGGCTGATATTAGTCTTAAAATATTCGTAGAAGTCCAGGGAAGGTTTTAAAGTGACACGAAGGTCACCGGGACAGCTAGTATTATACAGGGTGTCAAAAGACCGCTTCCGATAACTTCGTGGGGTTATTATAGGGCATGAGATATATCCATTGGTGCAAGTAATTTTCTTTAAAGTATATTCTTTAAATTTCTTTAAAGTATATCGCCCGTATTATTTTATTGAATCAGTGACTAAATAAGTATGTCACCATGGCAACGTCCATCGCTATCCCGTGACCTGCGTCGCATAAACAATGGTCGCTCTTTATAGACAAATAATTTGCAATAAAATAAAATTGCGACTATAATTAAAGATCTAAGCTATCCTATCTCTCAAGTTGGAAAAAAGCCCACATTTAAAAAAAAACATTTAAATCGGTTAAGTCGTTTAGGAATTCATCGCGGACAAACATCGTGACAGGAGATTTATATATATTAGATTACCAGAGTTTCTGACTACGAAATTCTTAGCATCTCCATCGTGGGTATCGCATACACAATAGATTTTCAATTGTTATGCGGCAGCCGGCTGCCGGCGACGCCTTGATAATTTGGCTGTAGCGCTATCGATTTTTCTCAGCAATGACTAAAGCTAAGAAATTTAAGTTCAGTGTCAGAATTCATCATGTCTTTGTCTTTGAATCACCCATAGCATAACACGATTGGTCAACTTTTATAACACAGAATAATCAATCAAAAAGACCTCCGTAAAAAAAATGTTGTAGCCCCCCTTGAATACAAATTATATTTTGATTTTAGTATTTGTTATTATAGCGTTATAACTTATAGTGAACATTGCAGAACTCAAACGATAGCGGTTCTTGAGATACAGCCTGGAGACAGATAGACGGACAGACAGACATCGAAGTCTCATGAATAGCGTCCCGTTTTTACCCTTTGGGTATGGAACCCTAAAAATATAAATCCGGCACTGTTTGAGAGTAGTAATCTAAAAGATGTAAAGTTATGCAATGCTATACCAATAATAATCAGTGGCGTAAAACATCCCGGCCCGTGGCAACCTACTTATAAAAAAGAATTTGACTTCACGGCCTCTTGGGCCGGGGCCCGGGGCCCTTTTGGGTCGGGGGCCCGTGGCATTTTGCCAGCCCTGCTACCCTATAGTTATGCCACTGCTAATAATGTGGATATAATACGATACAGTACAAACCTTGCCGCCGATCATATTCCCGCAGGAGCCGACTTGGATGCTGACTATTTCCCTCATCTTGTCAATTTATCCCAATTATCCTACAAAACTTGATAATTTAATTGATTAACAAATTTTCGTAAAGCTGTAAATAATTATTTACTTAAATTCTAAGTAAAAATAATTAAAAATATATAAAATAAATCACGCGACCACCATGGTTCGTTGCGAAAAATTTTCTGACGGAAAAATTTGAAGGTCTGTCTAGAATAATTTTTGGTTTCTTCTTTAGAACTTTTTTAAAATAACGAAAAATAAAAAAGGTTGTATTTTTCAATACTTTGCTGAAGGCAGAATGCACCTGGTAATTTGTCTGTTTTCCACGTTAAAAATCACAACAAAAAGTTATAATATTATTTCTAATTAGTAATTACTTACTTACTAATTAGCTGTTATTATTATTATTTTACAAGATTGAATTTTTTTGTTCAAAATATTGCGGTTTTGATTTCAAGTAAAAGAGCCATCTATCAGGCACTTTTGTATCTAATATTACAGGAGAAAAATTTTCAGGGCTCTGAAAAGCCAGTCGTGCGCCAGTCACATAGAAAGTTCCGCCTACGTGTCATAGATGGCGCGAGAGAGCGCAGGTTGTTTTGTTTTCATCGGCTATTGTCAGATTCGGTCATGGCGCTCGGTGGAAATGTCAGCGGGATAGCGCCCCGTCGTATTTCGCGGTTTACAAGTGTTTCCTGTATGATGTAGCCAATTCTGATGAGTGGTGGACGAGTGGTGACAGTGCGGAGGCCGTGCCATGTCAGTGGCGGACAGCGGCGTCGTGTGCGACCACCGGAAAACCGCCAATTTCGAGGACAGCACCGACAGCGACAATGAAACGGAGAAAAAAGCCCTGCTCCGAAGGATATCAACCAGCAAATGCATCGGGAGACTGGTGAGTTACGCTTACATTTAATGTTTTCGGGGGTGTTTTGTGTAGGGCGTGCCGCGGCGCGGGGGGAGGGGCTGAGCCATGTGCCGGCCCGGGAGACGCGGTGATCAATTTTTTTATTTTCACCACACTGCCAGTGTTTAGCGCGGTAATTATTGTGAATGACCTATTTCGTAGGTCTTTTGTAGTGCTAATGAGGACGGAGGCTTTGTTTAGTGTTTACGGTTTGCACCTGAGACAAGGGAAATGCTTTTGGGTCATCTGTTGAAATGTAGGTATTGTAGCTTCAAGTTTTTATTATGCTCCCGGGAGGCGGGAATGTTGTTGGCGACTAATTTGTTAATTGGTTTTACATTATTCGATAGAATACAAACAATGTCCATGTCACGAAAAAATGCTATACTTAACACGATTTTGTTGTTAAGTTGCTACTTGCTTTTTCATTCAACTTTAAGTGCTTACTACTTACATTAAGTAATAAGTAATTATAATTTCTAAACACACCCATTGTTATTGAAGGAATGAATGAATGAATATTCTTTCTATATTCTATATTTTGATAATAAGTATCCTGAACGAAACGGTTTTTAAAGGGAAAACAGTGGGAAAACACTAGTTATTTATTTTGGTCGTCAATTCTACGTGTATGAAACAAAGCAAACAAACCTTGATATTGAAAACAAACAAGTTAATTGAAACAATACTGTACAATACGGTCAATAATATATTATTCATGTATATCATAGTAACGGATGGAAGTGATTTTCCTCAGGGATTCGTCAATATTTTATGCCTAAACTAACTGCGAAGTTCCCAAAGGCATTCTGCAGGTAGACCGTAGATACAGCTTTATAACAACATGGAATGAGATCAAAATGAAGAAAACATATTCTAGTAAGATTCCGAATTTCTGATCAGAAAAATTCGGACGCCCCGCCGTAACGCACTCTGTTCATACATTTTGTTATGGACTCCGCAGACTATCAGAATTCCGACGTGTCAAAATGTATGAGCGTCCGAATTTTTCTGATTAGAAATTCGGATAACGTGTGGCCGGGCTAAATTGTCCTGAGTAGACTATAGTCATTAGTCAGGTATCATAGGAGACCAGTTACCACTCACCATGGACTAATGGAGTACACGGTACACAGATACACATCAACAAACATCATGTTTATTGTACTAGACGCCACTGCTGTAACCCCGTTGCACTGAAATTCATCTATCGCGTAGGAGACGTACATTTTCTTTCAACAAAATTTATCGTAAGTATGTCCTTTCCCGACTCTCAAAGTATATCCATACCAAATTTCATCTAAAACGGTTCAGCCATTTAAGCGTGAATAGGTAACAGATAGACAGACAGGCAATCAGGATTTGTAATGTTACTAGATGACGCCCTTATCGCGCGGGAACCGTACATTTTTTGGGGTAAAAAGTATTCTATTTCCTTTCCCGGGACTCAAAGTATTTCCATTCAACATTTCAGCAAAATCGGTTCAGCGGTTTGGGCGTGAAGAGGCAACGGACAGACAGACATACACACTTTCGCATTTATAATATTAGTATGGATGGATGTATTAGTAAGAAATTCGATAGGATTAACATGACCGATGACCGTAGCAGAGTTTTGAAAGAAACCCTCGTTATTACGGAGGAATAGATAAATTATAAAATAACGATTGGAGGAAGTTGGTTATTTTCCCATAAAGCCGTCAGTATTTCAATTTCCACATCTCAACTACGACTGTTGAGGATCTACAGGGATCTAATATAATACAAGGATCATCCTTGTCATTTAGATCGAATGCCCGTATTAAGTAATGTATCGAGACGTGTGTTATTGTATAGCAAGCTATGTACCACACAGGAACTATATTATGCTTATATCTGCTGCTTCCACAAATTATCTGATGTTTTTTCGTGGTCGGTTACCACTGTTGATCCTGGCTAGTAGTTGCAGTGGTGGGAATGTGTGGTGGGACAATTGCCCGTAAAAAAAGTTATCTGAAATCACACTTTAAATATTAAAAAAAATAATATTCGGTCCACAGACGGCCAAGTGATCGTTGAACATACAAAAAAAACAGACGAACAATAATTATAACTTCCTCATTTTTGGATGGCGCTTAAAATGTCTTGCGTAGTTGCGTCCGATTCTGGCGGGCTAGTAATATATATTAATATATTTATAGCAAGGCATATTAATCTATACTAAATCCACATGTCACATGAAATGAAATATATATTATTATAGCTGAGTGTGTGGTCACGCGAAAATTAGTATAGAAAATTCAAAATATATAATAATATGCCTAGCTATAAACATATTAATATATTTTATAGCTATGTCTGTGACGGGCTTTAAAGGTACAATTCCGTGCATCGCGACCGATCGCGGTCGCGCACGACCTACGATTGTCGTCGGCCGCTCGCGACCATAGTCAGCGTATGAAAATGTATGGCACCGCTTCCGAGGCCCGCGACTGACGCGCGCGGCCTACGACTGTCGTAAGCCGCGCGCGACCGTGTCATATAACTTTGACACGGTCGCGCGGGGCCTACGACTGTCGTCGGTCGTGCGCGACTGTCATAACTTCAAGACACGATCGCGCGCGACTTACGACAGTCGTAGGCCGCGCGCGTCAGTCGCGGGCCGCGAGCGTCCGACGACAGTCGTAGGTCGTGCGCGACCGCGATCGATCGCGATGCACGGAATTGTACTTTTAGACTTTAGAGTACTAAACTGCTACGTAACACTAGAGTATCAGTGTTTATTTTTGTTGGATTTAGTGAAAAATAAAAGTAATTATTGCAAAACTACGCTTTATTAATGCAAAGCGCACGACCATAGAACACAGATGACAGAGCAAAAAAAGCATAGATTACAAAAGACATCTAGTGATGTACCATTAAACTAGTGGTGTACAAATAGATATGAGGAAGCTATTTATACCATAGATAATAATTCAACAATTTTTATATTATAGTATACTAGATACAACATAATCTTATATATAAAATTCTCGTGTCACAATGTTAGTCCATCAACTCCTCCGAAACGGCTTTACTGATTCTTACCAAATTTTATATGCATATTCAGTAGGTCTGAGAATCGGCTACTGGGTATTTTATATATTGGTAATTATTAAGTACATCTGTTAAATAAATAATAGTAAATTATTACAACCTGAGACTGACGGCGACCATTGTTAATTATTGTGCGACGGGATAGCGATCAACGTTGCCATCAGCCATGGCGACATACTTATAATAATTAGTCACTTCAATAAAATAATAAGGTCGAAATACCTACTTAATATTATGGCAAAGCAAAGTTTGCCGGGACAGCTAGTATTATTATATTACTGTCATAAGGTATACCATTACCCTGGTATAAGCATAATCTTGAACCCGCGGCCACCACAAAGAGAATAAACCTTAAAGTTCCATAAATGCCTCAGCTATGTGATAACAATATTACAAAGTGTTCCCGTACCTCCAGCCACGGGGTAGGAGGGAGGTGGGAGAGGGTAAGAGGGGGGGGGGAATTAATATGAAAATGTAAGTTCAAAGCCTTTGATCTACATGAGTATGCGGCTTACGATATTAACGTGCCTCGTATCGTATCACGTATGTATTATACCTACCTGTATATTTACAGTAAGGTGTATGAACTTTAGACGCTACTAAAATCTGTTAGCTTCTTATTTTGATGGGCAGGGGATTAATAGGTGCCCTGGGTTGCTGGTGTGCCTCAGTTAAGCTGAAGCACCCCGTGGGTATGTGGGACTCCCGACTCCGGGTTTACCCACTAAAACCACCTGCGGTTTGCCTTCAGCCGTATACGGAGGGATGTCCTGGCCTGTCTACCTCATAAGGGATCGCTTCGACAATCTGAAGCGTTCCCCTCGGCGCCGGGAGTAGCTAAGCCGGGCAGGTTCCCATCATAGCCCGGAACCCCGGATTAGGTAGCTTCTAACTCTAATCTAACCTAACTAACTTAACTAGCGACTAGATGTTGTCCGTTAAACTAACTAGTGACTAGGTAATGCCCGCTAACCTAACCTAGCTAGTGACTAGGTGTTGCCCGCTAACCTAACCTAACTAATTTACCCGTTTTAACCTAAATTTGCCCATAATTTCGTTGCCCTGAAATTTTTGTATCTTGCGAGTTGCGAGTTGTGGTAATAATATTTTTTTTCCCGATGAAATCTATAACCTTTCTCTCCAGTATATAATAAAGTACTCCGTGCTTTCTCGTTACTATAAGTAACTCACGCTTGAATCTAGTTAGATGTTGCCCGTAACAGGAACATAATATTTCCGGTATTAAAATTATCCTGTATGTCCTTTTCCACTAATTAAATATATAGATTTGTTAGTTTGTAGGTATGTTTGATTAACGGAATAGAGATGTTTAACCATCATAATCGTTTTAGCGGTTTAACTGAAAATACTTACATAGAAAGACAGGCACAATACTACCAATATAATTTTCTTTAACTGGCAACATCGTTATAAAAACATTATCTTTACGACAAAAAATATTATCTGCCTACGTATCGTCGAAAATTCAACGTTGGAATACGGAAAGAGAATTAGAAGGTAAAAGGGTACCTCAGTTGAATAGCGTTTTATATCGTTGGCATTTTTTCTTTTTTTTCAGAGAGGCCTGTGGAATTTTTTGCCGCGCAAATTTTTCCCGCGCTAAACTACAATTTCGCTGTTGCATTCGAGAGTTCGTTTTGACAATTTTGTTTTTTATTTTTTTACTTTTTATGAGGTTAAAAGTTGATAAGTTTTGTATTTAGTTAGAACATGCTCTGTGTAGTTGTGATCGAAATGATGATGAATTATTTCTTTGAAAATTTTCGATTCGATTCGAGTATCAGCTTTGAAACAGAAAAACTTAGATCAAAAACTGTCTACCCGTTTGGATCTACGATGCCACGGACAGACCCACACGCACGCACGCACCTTTTCTTCGTCGGGGGCTTAAGGGCCCTCTCTCCCTAAATTTGCTAATCAATGAAAAGTGCGAATATCGACGTAAATGACATTAAAAAATAACATTCATAACAGCGCGCCTCGTACGGTGGCGGTTACGACGCTCGCCGCGTCCATGATAGGGCGAAATAGGAGAAAAAACGTTTTTAAGGCTATATATTTCAACATATTTCAAAAAAGTAAAAAAAACCAAGTTATTAACTTATGTATTGCAAAGCAGTAGATATTTTTTATATATTTCTTTTGATAAATAATGAAGGAGTAAAGTGGTTTCATTCAACGATTTGGAGGTGATTTGGTTTTTTATTTCTTTATTATGTGATACCGATAGAAAAAATATGGCAAAACCAAATTACGTATCATATCATGTAGATTACTATATTTTTTTTCAGATATCATTTCTCTGTTAATGCCGATGAAAAGTTGTTACATCTGCACGCTTTTTTCGAAAGAGCAGCCTTAAAGGTCTTACTTTCTCGTAGAACTCTATTAGAATCTATAATATTCTGAGAATGTAGCAAAACTATACAAAATAAAGTATGATTAATGTTTATATAATTTATCGAAGTATACTCCTCAGGGGGTATCGCAAGGCTCTGTTGTGTACATTGTAACCGGGCCGACGATATATTTTACCTTACATAGCCCGTCGAGCTCAGAATAAATAATATTATGTATTACTTATTAATGACGATAGAGAATATAGTTCACGTACAAATATTATAGTTTTGTGGGTATTGTTATGGGGATTGGGGTAATTTTTTGTGAACTACTTCACAAAAATAATTTATAGCCTTTTTTTGAAGTCAGTAAATTAATAACATTATGACACGAGCGTTAGTACTCTCGCCGTTAAGTTGTTTTAAAGCTGTATTATTTTATTTATTTTATCATGTTTGAGTGGCTTACAGCTAACTATATTTTTAGTATTTAAAATTATAGAATACGAAAAGCCAATTACAAGCCTCCACAGGTAGGTAGGTCTTATGATATTATATATATAAACAAAATTAAGACCCCTTAAAAAATGAAAACCGACCACAACAGCTGCATAATAATATACCTTCATATATATATCATGGTGGTCACAACTTACAAGTGCCATAGAATTACATAATATTATGTACAAGTATTTACATAAATCATATTAAAGCATAGCCCTCTTCATCATTTTGATTTAGAATTTTAGAGCATTGTAGTCAAGTTTTTCGCACGAAAGCCTTTCTTCATATTTCTGGATTAAGCAAGAGGCTAAAAAAAATTTTAAGGTGAAGTGCGCAAATTTTGAATACCTACTCGGTTGCCTAGTGCCCCAGTTTCTTTCAAATTAGATAACACACTTAAGATTTCATATCTCAATGCGATAAGAGATCTTATATCGTAGTTGTACGTTGTAATGATGCTGTGGGAACGTGTAAAAATATCCTAAATGTGTCGTTTTATAAGTTAACTTCACTAATAAAAATATCCAATTAAATGATAATATGTATAAACATTATTAGTTACTCAAGTATGTTTTGATTTTTGTCCTTATCTGCCAAGAAAATTTTTAAAACTATCAGAAAAGGACATTAGGTTATAATATACCTATGCATAATTACCTAATGGTGTAGTTTATTTAGTAGTAGAGTGGTTAATAATGTAATTTCACAGTTTGTGCTTTAATTAAAAGTCAAAAAGTTTTAAATTGAGTAAATCATGTTTGGCTTAGAAGTGAAGTGTTTTAAGAAGTTTCCGCTTAAGAAGGTGGAGGGGTTGATTACTGTAAGTTCTTAATTGTTTTAAGTGCCTTATATAATAGCAATAATTATTGTCAGTTGTTATAATTTCTTACTTGTACCTACAGATGCGACTGATGCTCAATTTAGATTTTAATATTGGCTTGGCAAAATCATGTTTCTGAATAATGTGCTGTTTCAATGGAAAACCCAAGAACCGGCTTAAGGTCACGCGATTGTATACAATTTGGGCCCCGTACCTATCACGTATCTTGCGAGAGCAATGTGATAGCAATTATTGCGCGATAATTGCTCCAAAATCGCAATTTCGTATCCGGTATCACGTATCAGCCAAAACAATACGATTGCAATCGATCGCTATACTTGACACACATAATATGACACAATTGTTTTTATACCCAGCAATCGCTCGCACGATTATTGCGAGTGGATTGTTGATCGCTATTTTTACGTGATAGCCCTGCCGATCCTTTCAGAGTTGATATTATGTGCTGTAAGCGTTAACTTGCCTCAAATCAGCGCTTGCTCTCATGCTCTGTACCTTAAGCACCCCATCTTGTCCCATATCACAAAATACAGAACTGGCCGGTAGGCCGACTTCAAACAAACTCGAAATTGGCGCGGGTATTGCTGCTGTCCGCTGTAAGAGTGCTTTCACATTAAGGGCGTTCCCGACGGAGATTCCGTAATTTACCGTATTTAGGGGCTTATAAATTGAAAGCTACAAAGTTATAATAAAAATACAGCAACAATCTTCAGCATATCAACTTTCCTTTTCACGTTTAAAATGTTTTATTTTTGTTTATTATACTAATGATATCAGCTTCTAAAGTAAAACCGATTTATTAAAATTCAAGCATACATTCAGCATCTCCTTAGTATTTGCAAATTACTGTTATTTGAAACACACGCCAATAGATCGACAATATAAACTACATATTCCACGTTTTAATTTTTTTAGGTCAATTTTGAACTATAAGTAAAAAAAAATAGGGTTTTGGTGCGATCTCGGCGACGCGGCAAATGTATGGTCAAGGTCGTTTGCACGTCGGGGTCGGGATGGCCAGTTATATATGCTTACTATTCTGTAAAGCATTTCAGGCCTACTTTTCTTTAGCCACAGTCTACATATACTACTACTATATGCCTACTACACTACATAAATATGTATATGCAACTATATTATAGTCTATATAGCCTACTATATTAGTCTACAGATACCTACTATTATACTATTTTAATCATTTCAGGCCTACAGCCACAAACGGTTCCACAGTTTCCTTTGTATCTGCAGAAAATTAATTTTATGGGATCGGGCCTCGGGGTATCTCTTTCTCAAAAGATGCAATTTTAAAAATGTAATTTTAAAAATTTTAAAAAGTTGCAAGATTGCAAAGCAAATGTAACATATCAATGGACTATACGTAAGATGTATGGTATGTTTTTGCCTACTTTAGAGAACGATGCAATAAAACCCTGTTTTGCAACCTACCGCAGAGGCAAAAAATCTGAGTTTTCATCATCCCAAAAAGGATCAATGCAGTTTATGCATGGGGTATTGTACCGGTAATTCCGAATATGGTTAAGTACATAACTAAGATGTGATCTCAAAGATAATGTTTTATGAAACTGTTAGTTATCTAATTAAATAGATGTTGATTATGTTTGAATTTTAAACAATGACGTTATAGAAAAAAAACTGTTGCTTAAGCTTAAATTACAAACTCTTGTTAAAAAAGAAAAACAAAAATTTAAAATTTTAGTTACAATTTGTTATTATTTTAAACTATCAGTATACCTAATGGTTACGTGTTTGTAATTTGTAACTTGTAATTTGATTATAACTGGTTATTTCTATACCCTGAATTTTATTACATGATTTCTGATTATTATTTTTATTGATTTTTATTACGGAAAAATGTACTATGCAATCTATTTTGAGAATTTTGGTATGGAGATACTTTGAGTCTCGGGAAAGGACAAGGGATACTTTTGGTCTCGGAAAATGTACGGTTCCCGCACAATAAACTTTTATGATTTTCACCTAAGCTATTCAGTCTATTTTTATCAAATTCGGTATGGAGTACTTTGAGTCTCGGCAAAGGACAAGAGATACTTTTTGTTCCGGAAAATGTACGGTTCCTGCACAATAAACTTTTATGATTTTCGCTTAAACTATTTAATCTATTTTGATGAAAGAACAATGGCCAAATCGTACCAGGCGGGCGGTGGCGTCCCGATATGCCATTAGTAGCAAAAATTCCCTTATATTTTAAGGCATAGAAAATCATTAGAAATGTGTCTTTAAATGGCCACAAAAAAAAAGATCAATATTTATATATAATATTTTAATTTCGTTATGTTCTGACAGCCGGCGATCATTCGCATTCCTTCTATTTTTTGGGTAATAACTCTAGGAAAAATTGAAATAATTAGAAACGAGATCGCCGAATATACACTTGTAGGCTACACCGCAGTCGGGAAAAAGGTAGTTCTTAAGTCTAACCTGAAAATAATTGTAAACGTTTTTTATAAAATTATTATAAAAAAATCGTGGCTATTTAGACATAAATCTCAAACGTAATTATGTTAATGTTTAGAGCATAAGAACAACCAAATCTAACTATAGTTTATTTTGGGACATCAAGAATAAAAGTCGAGTCCAGCTCTTAGGGGGGGTATTACATTATCATTTATATTGGATTATTTATATGATCATATATTAGAGGATCCAATCAAAAATGATTATTTGATCAAATAATCATTTTTGATTGGATCCTATAATATATGATCCTATAAATGATCCAATATAAATGATAATGTAATACCCCCCCTATACGGCCAGGATTCTTTGGCATGAAGATACTAATTTTAATCTATTGTTTTCTTAATTATACCATCATCGTTAAGACAGGACAACGTCTGTCGGGTCAGCTAGTTGTTTACTAGTTGTCAGTTGATACCACTCCCTGCTACAATAATAATATAGGCTGCCGTGTTATTAATTCCGACAATTACAGAATGTGACGCGCCGCACTGTCTTGGATAGTTCCTGCTTGTGTTATCTATACTAATATTATAATTGGGAAGAGTTTGTTTGTTTGTTTGTTTGAACGCGCTAATCTCAGGAACTACTGGTCCGATTAGAAAAATTATTTCAGTGTTAGATAGCCCATTTATCGAGGAAGGCTATAGGCTATATTTTATCACGCTAATACTAATAGGAGCTAAGAAATAGATGAAAGTGTGGAAAAAACGGGGGGGAAATTATTTGAAAGGGCGTATTTGAACGCGCTAATCTCAGGAACTACTGGTCTGATTTGAAAAATTATTTCAGTGTTAATAGTCTATTTAGCGAGAAAGGCTATAGGCTAGAAAAAACGGGGAAAATTATTTGAAAGGGCTTATTTTAAAGTATTGAAGCAATTTTTATGTTATTTGGCACACATGAAGAATAGACCACGTGAAAAGACATAGGTTTCTTTTTTTGGGGAAAAATATACCGTTTCCGTGACATTCCTAAATTACGCGGGCGAAGCCGCGCGGAACATCTAGTGGTTGATAAATATCAGCCGTCGGCCTACTGCTTCGTCTATCGGGCCCATATTGGATGAATGGTGATTAAGCATCTAAAAGTCGTCCATTGTAATTCATCCCTCGCGGGGCACGCCGTGTCCCACGCAATGTATGCACGCAATTATACGATTTTAATTCTACCCGCACCGTGTCGTGTTATTTTTTAATCGCGGGTTTTGATGCTCGAATGAGCATGAAATTATTGTATTTAAATATTTCATCGTTTTATTACATCCTTTATTTAATTACATAAGGTAATAAAGGCTGGTACAGGTTTAACGCTATGAAGATTAGCAAAAGATATAATATTTTATTGAGTACTTATAAAATGTTACAGGACATTATAAATATCTTTTTTTCTTGATTGAAAGCAATGTAGGGATCCAACTGTAAAGAAAAAAATATTAAATTAAAGTTAAGGCTTATTTTAACTACATGGTCTAGGTACTAAAATTGTTCTAATAACAATGTGATCTTCGTGCTATATTATATTTTTTTAGAAATAAGGGAAAGGCGCTAATGGTAGACACTGAACTAATAGAAGACACTTACGACAAAAATGCCATAAAAATAAGAATTATTCTAATTATTTCTCAACACTGTAAATTTTATAAGCTTCTTATGCTATCTGTTGATGTGAAAAAATATATTAGGGATGCCTTCGGGAACTAAATTTTAAAATGGGATCAGTTTTTGTAAATGATGTGACCGCGTCAACACGCACCCGGCAATTTCTTAGCAAATAGGTTAAGGAAGGCGAAATTTTGCATGTAAGTTTTGAATACATTTATTAGATTTTTTGTAATTTCTATTGACTTCATTGGATTAATGGTCATGTTGTTTACACTAATTAATGTTTATTTATGATCTTTTATCCATTTTCCCTAACAATATAAAGGGTGTCTACTATTAGTTCTTGAAAATGTAAAAAAACCTAATAGATGACATGGATCTCATCTTTTAGTTTTTCAATATATACTAAAGTTATTTTGTACTTTATTCTACTGCAAATATCATCACTATTCTCTAAAAATATAATTCTATTAACAAACAAAGAACTTAGAACTACTGTACCTATAAAAATGGACATGGTGTCTAATATTAGACCTTGCACTGATCTAAAAATCGATGCTTTAGTTTTGTAGCAGTAAAAAGAAGAAAAAGGAGAACTGAGAACAAAAAGAAGAAAAAAGAAGAGGCAAAAGAAGCATGGAGACTTAAGACTAAAAATAAATTTGCTGGGAAAAAAATATGAAAAATAAAAATAAAAGGAAAGATAGTTTCAGCATGGAAGGAGAATGAATAGAATCTGGAGACAACGTGGATAATATTTCTGATGCATGTAGTTACTATGATGAAGTAAATGAAATCTTTTGAAAAACGGCAAATAAAGGCCTAATAATATGAAAAATGTAATTTAATGTTCTATGTCAACTATTAGTTCATATTGGTGTCTACTATTAGTGTTGTTCGCTTATTGTGATGTCATCTATTAGTACTTATGACTAAGATTACAAAAAGACCAATAAAATATTTTTTTATTGATTTGTCAGAGAATAATTATAATAGTTTTATTTTGTAAGAGTTACTGAAGACATGGAAGAAGTTATCAGTCCTTTATTTTCATAAATTATATATTTTATAACATTCGAATGTTTCATGTTTCCTTAAAGTGTCTGCCATTAGGTCTTCTCCCTTAGTTAGTCTGTCAATTAAAAAAACAAACTCAAGTGGCTCTTCAAACTATCAGCGAGTATCAATTTAATTACGTTTGAATATCGAACTGATTGGCGCTCGCCGCTCGGGGTGCAGCTACGTACCGGAAACGGGCATATTGATATGTCAGTGAGGCGGTGACGGCGCCACTTCCGGTGACAGGTGACAGGTGACAGCTGTCAGCTGACAGCTGACAGCTACACCCAATTGTACGGAGTGATGTGTGATCTAAACGTAAGAATGAGATATGAGAATTATACTGTACCTACATATTTTTGAGACTGTTATCTTTAAAATTTAGGTTAAGTACTATTATTTGGGGCCGACAAAGGTCCTTAATAATACAAAGTAAGTTACTCTTGATAAAATAAATTTACTAACATAACCGATCAATGATCATCCTGCAGGCTCAGCGTTGCCACAGTAGAAACTAAAAACCCTTCAATGATAGCCATGCTAAGCGTCCACCTAAAATGAGATCGCACCAGATGACATGTCTACGTTGCAGCGTAACTACGACGATGCGACACGACACATCACGACGATTTTCGACCAATAGGAGTACCTATTGCGTAGTAACAACTATTTAGTAATCTTTGCCAATAGGCCCATCCCATTCTCCTATGAATTGAAGTGATATTCATGTCATGAGAATAGGGTCCATCATACTGTTCATACGAGATACGTCATACGAGTAAATTCAACATAATAATAATAATCGTAGTACCTACTCTTTAATAACACTGATTGCAGACCAATTCAATTTATGTACGTCACAACTCACAAGCATATTTTGCCAGTGGTGAAATACGAAATAATCCTACAGTATCGATGTTCGTATTATAATTGACCATTGGGCTGTTATTTTAAATTTTAATCGCATCAACGTTTTTGCACAGTACTTATGATATTATAACAAGTAACATACAGTAAAGTCGGTAAATTATGGTAGATCGCTCAAATCGGGCGCACGCACACAATATAGTCATGGTACAGTCTATGGAACTGCCATGGTTTCAAGCAATTAAGAGAGCATAGCAAAGCAGTACCACGTCGACGTCGCGTCGCACATATAATATTACGTGTGTTCGCACGAATCCGTCGCCAGTAGTATTTCAGAACCATTTCCCTCTCTTTAAATGTCGGCAAATTTCTATAAGTGGTCCGTGTGTTCCTTTACCCCCTGGCGGCATAAAAAAGAATTTAGGAACACGACTATATAATTTGATTCTCTCGAAAACATTTTTCCGGGAAATAAACTATCGTATGCCTTTTTCCGTTTTTAAAATATTTCCTTAATAAATCAGTGCGTGAAGAGGCAGACACACACTTTAGGACTTATTAATTGATGAATAGTTTGATGCAGGTGCTATAGTTGAACCACTTTTGAGTACCGCCTCCACTAGTTCGAACTTGGCTATCATCTCAACGCGATGGCCGTGAGAGATACGAGGAGAGAGATTTGTAGCGATTAGAACCTCTTGTGCTGCTGCAGCTTGATGGCTGTTGAGAAACCGATTCACGTGGAAATGATAAAGGTTCCAAGGGCTTGGACAAGTGGTAAAGTGCAAGCTAAATTATTGTGATATATTATTATGTTCAAGATCTTGCCCGCTTAGTTACTGCGCTCAAAGTAGTCAAAGTAGCTTACGCGCAGGAACCGTACACTGTGACTTATTTATTAAAACCGTCCTTAGCTGTTCTTTGCCGAGGGCAGCATCTACTTTAAATATTCTATCTAATACATGAAATGAACATAGATTTATAGATGCTAGAGTCGACATCATAAAGCCTTTCTTGAACTTCAAAGTAAGAATCATAAAATATCATATTGTTTTCTTATCATGTTACTTGTGTTGTATAAGGAAAATAGTAATGCACCATTTATAATAACTGTATTTGTCAGGTGTGCCAACATCAGGGTGCTTTATCCAATTAATTTCAGTACCAACATTAGGCCCGTAGCACACGGCGTATTTTAAACGCAGATGTTACGCGCGATTACGCGCTTAGACCGATGTTCGTATGAAACTTTATCTTTTAAGCACCCAGGAAAAGTGGTATTTGTGACAGTTACTCACCCATGCACTGAGGTTCAAATACGGTATAGAATGCTGTACTAGTGCTTGCGTAGCACATCGTAGCTGCCGCCTTCATTTTGCTGTAGAATATTATACACCGCCAAACTTCGATAGCGCGAGACATGACTGTGGTTGGTCCGCCACTACATTCTACACCACACTGCACCACATTGTACTATTATTGTTATTTTCCACCTTTTTGGTAAAAGCGTGCGAGTTTTTTACACCGGTTCTTCTCGCCGGGCTAGTTCCCGAACCGGTGGTAGGCCTCATGTACACGTTTTAAAAGTGTTAACATTGTTAACCTATTTAGAAATAAATATTTTCATTTCATTTCACATTTGCATTAGTCGGCACAGTATTACACTGGCGTTTAAAATCATATTTTACGCGCGTTCAAATATATTATAAGTAAAAGCTAAATAATATATTTTAATTTACTGCACAAAAAAAAAAAACGCGCCCGCGCGTTTTAATCGGCCGTGTGTGCAGGCCTTATTGACGTCACGTATCGCGCCAATACTTTTGTGACAATTAAGCAAATGACATGTTCCAATTACTGCGCTCACCATAAATCGAATACAAAATGCTATTATGGTTTTAATTATCGTTATAATGTTATTGGAAATGATTGTGATTGGTTTGCATTTAAGGGTTCGGCTACAGCAGAAAACGCGCGGTAATATGAAACGTATGCCTTTGATATTACGGCGCGTTTACAGCCCCCTTTCTCAGGCTTTAGACTATCTGTGTACAAAATTTCATTACAATCGGTTCAGTAGTTTTGGCGTCAAAGCGAGACAGACAGACAGACAGACAGAGATACTTTCGTATTCATAATATTAGTATAGATGAGCCACCAGCTGCAGTGCCGGTCACAATCTTCGCTACTGCGCACCCCGCCTTGGTAGCGCCTAGTGCCCACTTCGGAACGGGCGTAAATCGCAATTTTTAATTTCGCCATAACTCCTAAACCAAACGTCCAATTTTAATCATTCAAAGACCAAATATTATCTTAACAAACTGTACTTAGTGAGGAAATAATTTATTTTGATAAGGATTATCAGCATCAGTATAAATGCGTTTAAATGTAGTCCAAAAAAAATCAAGATTTTTAAATAAAAAAATGGTGCTTGTGCCTCACATGACATAGCTAGGTATAGTGTGTCGCGGACATTTTTGTAGATATTTATAAGATCTACATTTACTTAGAACATTGTATGGTTCTATCTTTTATAGTTTAGGCAGCGTACGCAAAATAAGTAACTTTTCTGGTAGATTTTTTCACCTTGTATCAGAAAAACCCAAATATCTTACGGAACCTTACATTTTCCAAAATAAAAAGTAGCCTATGTTACTCGTAAATAATGTAGCTTTCGAATGGTGGAAGAATTTTTAAAATCGGTCCAGTAGTTTTTGAGCCTATTCATTACAATTAAACAAACAAACAAACAAACAAAGTTTACCTCTTTATATAATAATATCTAATATCTATGGACGCTCCACACCACGTCAGTCTGGCCCCGTGCTAAGTACCTGAAGGACTTGTGTTACAGGTACCAGACAACGGAAATATATTTAATACTTTTAAACTATACATATATTTAAGATTTTTATTATATCATACACATATTTAATACACATCCATGACCCAGGAACATTGAAAAACTTTTTGTTCCGTCGGCGGGATTCGAACCCGCGACCCCCAGCTTGAGCTGCCACATAATCAATTGAGCCACGGAGGTCATATAATATTAGTATAGATATATCGTTGTGCCGTTTTCCCTGTAGGAACATGTTTATTTTGTGTGTCGCGGCGGGAAACGGGGCCGCATCTTATGGGATAATTTATCACTTAGATTGGGAAAACTTTGCCTGCATAACTTGAGCTTTTTGAATATTTTACCTTAAAACATGATAGGACTTTGGAAAACCAATATTTTCTATTTAAGATAGTTTTATTAAGCTGATGGGCGGAATTTAGCATTATAGAACACTATACTGTACTCGTCGAAACATGGCGGTAGCGGTTATTGACTCCCTGTCAAAAAAACTTGTCATTTTCTATATAAACTGCGACTGACAATGGACTAGGAATATCTGACACTTCATTGTCAATCACGGTTTATATAGAAAATGACAAGTTTTTGACTGCGAGTCAATGACCGCTACCGCCATGTTTCGCCGAGTATAGTATAGAATATACTGACCAAATTTTTTTTTCACTTTTGTATGGGGAAACTCGTGACGCTCGGGCCCTTGCCCATACATAAGTGAAAAAAAAATTTGGTCTTTCAGCGCTGCTACTTTCACAGTGAACTCTCTACAAGGAACACGTACACACCCTAAAGTGTTATTAGTTATCACTTATTTTAGTTACACACTGTAGATGTAGCTACGTTAAAGTAGATATTTTATAACTCTGGAACCTTATTCCTTTTCTTGAGCTGAATACTTACCTACACCCACATAATTAATATTATCACGTCTAAATTGATTTTGAACGCAAAAGACAAAGGTGCTTCCGAGGTTTTTTAACAGGAGCTTAGCTATTAACGTTGCTGATTGATTAACGTTTTGGAGTCAGCCAATCAAACGCGCTAGTGAAGGGATAAACTCGAGTCAAAAAAGTTTAGAAAATGTGTAGATATAAGTTACGGGTAACAACTATATAATAGTTCCTTATAAGATTCGGGAACCATCCAGTCTGAGAGAGCGGGTCGATGACCCCGCCTGGCTAGCAGCCAAGACAGTACCGCGAACTCATCTCATTGATTCCAACATGAGCGACATGGGTGTATTACTGTATGGAGATATTTCTGTCGGATATAACGACGTCATTAAGTTGCAATTTCAAATAAAACGACTTGTTAATTGTGGGGGATGGTAAATAGTAAAAATATTACGCTTTGTTGGAATGTAAATTTGTTTTAAAGATTTAACGTTGTAAATAAATTACGGATTTTATCATCGGGCTAAACGTTTTACGCCGGTCATATTATGTGCGGTCCTTTTCTATAAAATATGTATTTTTAATGTTCTCTAACAATTTATATTTTAGTCGACTAAATAGTTAGAGGCATCCGAACAAAGAAAATGCAAAATTTAAATAATTTTGCGTTATCAGATTATTGATTTAGTTAAAAGAATCTCATTGTATTCTGTGTGTGACTATTTTAGTGTATTAAAAATCTAACATACTGATTATTACTGTGGACCTTATAAACCAAACGAAGTTCTATTGTGTCGTTAGAGTTTTTTGCGAACTGGTAATAAATCAAGTCGCTTTTATCGCAGAGTCTAGACTTAAGATATCGACGGCGGTCGTGTCGTTACATTTACAAATGGCTCTCCTATAAATTGTAGCTTTGGGTATTTCACCTGGACATGTCGTAAAGCAGTATAATATGAGTGCCAAAATCTTTATTAATGTTATTTATAAAATAGATAAAACCGAAATAGACAAAACTAGATGACACCAGCTATCTTCGACGCGTTAAAATTGTGCGGGAACCGTACATTTTTCCGGGATAAGAAAAGTATCCTGTGCCCTTTCTCGGGACTCGAAGTATCTCCATACCAAATTTGAGAAAAATCAGTTCTGTGATTTAGAAGTGAAGATGTAACAAAGTCAGACAGGCGGACACACATATATAATAAGTGTCAATAAAGTTGCGGGCGTCATAAATTCATGATAAGATAAATTAGGTTTAGCTTTGAAGGATTAAAAATGTCTCGCCTTATCACGTTGCAGTGTGAACTTACCTTTAGATGGGAAATAATACCGTTATTCTTTGGCTGTTGTCACCTGGATTCATGACCTCAAGATGATGGAAGGATCAGGTCGGTTTTCGATTTTAATTAAACTATGTAATTAATATCGGTTACCAAGCATCTTCGGAGTAGGGTGACCATAGTTACGAAATATGATCATCAAATCAATACTTCCATACTAATATTATAAATGCGAAAGTGTGTCTGTCTGTCCGTCTGTCTGTTACCTCTTTACACTCAAACCGCTGAACCGATTTTGCTAAAATTTGGTATGGAGATACTTTGAATTCCGGGAAAGGACATAGGATATACTTATCCCGGATAAACGAATTTTGGCACAACGGAGTTGCAACAAATTTTTTAATTTGAACGTATTTTGAATTAAAATAGAATAAATACCTGTATGTTGCTACCTGATTTTTGGTATGTTGGACATTTTAAATGAGCCTCTATTAACCACTTTTAAAGGTTTTCTCAAAAACTTCCAGTAAACCTAACACAAAGCTACCCCGAATCCAGATAACCTACCATGGAAAGTGTAACAACATACATTTTTTGACCTTTATTGTCAAGTTTTGTGACTCTCCAATTTGGCTTCTAGTTTGGGTAGTAAAATGATGCTTATTTTTTAAATTTTTGGTATTTTCCTGAAAAATACTTTACGTAACATCTTGTTTTGTGTTACGTAGCATGGTTATTATCACGTAACGAGTCGCAGCTGGGGACAAGCGATCTTCAGCATTATCTGAATTACTATTGTGCGAGTTTCACCCTCGATCTAGTAACGTGGCCGTTGGGCTTACACGAGGCTCTTTATGTGGGTGATGTAGAGAATGAGGCTTTAAATATAAATGTGACGCATTGCGATGTTTTTAGGGTTGCTAAACAACTTTTTATGGTAATAGTTTATAAGCGAATCCGACTCGCACTTGGCCGATTTGTGCTCCAGGTACGTGTTCTCTTTACGTTTGCCTGCGACAGATATGGATAGTCAACACTCAACAGCATGTACTTACACAATCGAAGTCGATCATATGACCAACAAAAAGGCTCTTATAATAATTGCAAAGAATGTAAAAAATTTAAAAAATTCATATGATAATTAAAGATCAACTTCAAACCTGAATTATTGTTGTTCATTTACAATAATTCTGGGTTGAAGTTTATAGGCCAATTTTCAGACCCAAAACGTATTCTCAGTTAAGAATACCTACGGGTGGCACTCGGAGACTACCGCGGTAAAGCTATTGCATAGATTTTTTTATCAACATAATAATTAGCATATTATGTCTAGCTGCACGCACACTAACACCGTGCCGAAGTCTGCATGTCCGCACCGCTGTGCCGGTCGGAGTGTGGGGTGTTAGGTTATTTTTATTACGGAATTTCTTGATTCGGTCACCGCGCTAAAAGCTATGCAATAGCTTAAAAATATAATAACATTATGTTTTAACTTGGGACTGCATCTTCAGAAATCATAGCTACCCTACATGGGGAGTTTCACAAGAACCGGCGCACGGAGCTCCTAGCTGACCCATTTCGCGTTAATTCGATTTGGGACGGGACCGTCTTATAATTTAATATCGCCCATGTTAGTTGCAGATTAGGGGTTAGGAGTTTGGAAGTTGGGGTCGAATCGGCCCGGGTGGTGGGGGTTAAGTCGGTCAATTGGTCAGGCTGTCGAGGATGGACGAAGTCTTCGATTGTAGAAAGAATTCAAGATTTAATTCGATTGAACCTGGAATTCTTCCTACTCCTTCTATTTTCTTATGGTTGATTTCGTTGCGGGTCCCAGTTTCCTTCAGCCTCATAATTTCAGCTAAATAGGTTTAGTGGTTTGGGCGTTATATGTAACAGACGGATGGACAGACAGACACACTTTCGCATTTATAATATTTAGTTTTAATATGCAATAACCAAAAACTTATCAATAATTATGTTTGCAATACAATCAAAGATGTTATCAGCGACTATCCTCTTAAAATAACCACCAATGGGGATTGTCCATTTTTTTTTAATTTTGCTCATTACAAAAACATTTCGAGGAATAAGGTCAGTGATCGTTTTTCTGTATATAAACGAAAAAAATACCAATTAGTTACTTATATTTTTGAACAAATATGTTTAGCCTTAGTTTGACCTTCAATGGCGTTAAATTAGCAATAAATTCGACCAACATTACGTTTCGAACTTTTGGTAAGCTTCTCGTATCAGCTTTCACATAATGATAACTTATATTTGACAAACCAGCCATTATAAATAAGATTGAAACAAAAAAAAACATACTGCAGAGGTCAATTGGCCGCCGATGATGACGTCAGAGCGAAACTTTAAAAATTTATTGAGAAAAAACTATTGGGCACTGTCCAAAAAAAATCACATGTACTTTTTATATTTTTTTTTTCGTTTAAATAGGGTATTTTAAGAATATAAATTAAATAATTTTGAAATTCATTGGCTATACTGTACAAGACTGTCGAAATCATTGGAGACCATGTTAGGTTACATCTATCTGGTGGGTTATTATGACCTCTTATTTCCAGCCAGTTTACGCCCGAAAACGGTACATTTTGGACGTAAACTGGCTGGAAATAAGAGGTCATAATAGCCCACCTGGACAGTGGACAGGACGATTTTAATCTATTCTATCCATATACCATTTTTAGGTGTAAACGCCAAAGTATGTGCGTTTTCGCTACTTCAGCTGAGCCGCATTGGACTTTTATTATGGAGGCTAGATGATGCCCGCAACCGTACCGTACATTTTTTTATCCCGCAAAAATGTACGGTACATTTTTACGGGATAAAAAGTATCGTATGTCCTTTCCCGGGACTCAAATTATCTCCATGCCAAAGAACAATGGCCAAAATGGACTAAAAAAACAAGGTTCTTGTTACCTAGGTGGAACTATTACTAAAATGTAGTTTAGGTAAAATGCTATAATCAAATAAAAACAGTTAATTTTTAGAAGCTGGGAAAACAAAGACAATCGTCTCTAAAAATATGAATATTGAATTTGTGTTTTTAACGCAGGATAATGTTTTTTTTATATTGAACGCATATTCTGTCATTCATAGGGACCCATACGACCTGCTTAAATACGCTCTCTTCTTGAGGATTTCGAGAAGAGAGCGTATACCGATTTTGCGAGTGTCTATGAGCGACGGTAGTTGCTTCCTATCAGGTGACCTGTTTGCTCGTTTGCCTCCTACTTTTATTTTAAAAAAATCTGACGTGTGTTTTATATAATTTAAACTAAAACCGTAACTCAAAATGATAGTACAGCTTATTATTAACTATATTTATAACCTCAAAATTCAAAAACTTAATTTTATAGTCCAAGCATGTTAGACGGATGGCCTTTGTTCTTTCAGCAAAATTGGGCGTAAAGAGGTAACATACAAACACAGACACTTTTGCATTTATAATAATAATATGGATGTTATGGATACTTTGACTGCCGATATCGAGACATAGGGTAGTTTGTATTGTGAAAACTTTACAGTTAATGCGAGCTCGAATTTCTGCAACATTAGTAGCTTTATAAAGCTAAATATAGCATTGATATTGTTCCTCATTAGTATGATCATTACTTGAACCCTTTAACCGTTAACGTAAAGAATTAAATATTAGCCAATTAGCCCAACGGGGGCACCGATCGCCAGAGACCGAAGAAACTTAGATATGGCTAAATGAAAACTTAATAAAGATTGTTTAATTTCAATCCAAAAGAAACCATCAATTTTGCGTGTAGCTTCCTTTGTGGCTAAATCTATCAAACAAAAAGTTATTTATATTATGATCGTGTTAGTAATAGAATAATGTCTTTAAAAAATAATTCACGTACCATAAACTTAATGCAATCAGACACGCTACCTGTCATTTAAGTATTGTACATGTGAGTATTTTATTGGTAGTGGTGACTGGTTGCACAGTGAAACAATCCAGGAATAATGTAAACGGGCACTGGAATTAAATTTTGCAAAAAAGCTATGGATTAGACAACTAGATTGGAATAATGTAAACCAGTCATTGAGTAGTCTAAGGCTGTGTTTCCACTGAAGCGGACCGTTGCCCGAATTGACCAATCACCATGCTCAAAATCTCCGCTCCGCTTCAATGGAAACAGTACGAGCGGGGTGAAGGGGAGCTGAGCGGATATTCATAGAAACGCAGCCGAGCGAGGCGAAGCGGTGCGGAGGACAACGGGTGCAGAACGGAGGACAGCGGGGCGGTGCGGAGTTGGGCGGTGCGGAGCGGTACGGAGCGGGATCTCGTTATCTTCGCATTCAAGTAGAGAAAGATATAAAATTGATTGCTTCTTTCTTTTTATACGACAACATGACGTATGGTCTTTCTGAGAGAGTGAATCTAACTAAGCGCAAAAATGCGCGATTCCAAAAGTATGCCCCGCTCAACCCCGCTTCTCTCTGCTCCACTCCACTCCGCTCCGCTTCAGTGGGAACACTGAGCACTTTTCACCGCTCCTCTCCGCTCCTCTCCGCTCCTCTCCGCTCCGCTTCAGTGGAAACGCAGCCAAGGCCCGTTTTCACCAACATCACCTAAAATTAAGATGTCCCTTAAGCCAATATAAGGGGCACCTAACGTCAGTTTTATTTTCACCGACGTTTTAGTGACACCAAAGTGCGTTTGTGCACTACACGTAATTTTACCGTCCGGCGTTCATAACTTTTACGTTTACGTTTACCATACGTTCATACGTTTCACGTTTACCATATCAAAATGTATGAAATCGGAACGCTGGACGACGGTAAAATTCTGTGTAGTGCACAAACGCCATAAACCATTATAATTTAGGGGATGAATTGACGGCCCTGTGTCACTTAGGTGACGTAGGTGGCGACGACGATGATGTTTGCCTTGACAATGAATCTGTTATCGAAGGACCGTCTGATATTTTACGTGTAACGTAGCGAACTCCCATAAATATCTTCATATTAAAGAAAACCGCATCAAAATCCGTTGCGTAGTTTTAAAGATTAAGTCCCAATTTCACCAACGACTGTTAAAGTTAACGCTCGAATTTATATCACGTTACTCGTTTCTTTTTATGAATGAAAGAGAAAACATGACATTTTAACAAGCTGTTAATACTAACAGACGTTGGTGAAATTGGGGCTTAAACATTAAGGGACATGAGGACAGAAAAAGCGACTTTGTTTTATACTATGTAGTTATATACGTCACTTAAGAGTTACGAGGTTGTCAATTCATCCCCTAAATTATAATGGTTAAGGTGTCACTTAAACGTCGGTGAAAACTGAAAACAAAACTGACTATAGGTGCCCCTTATATTGGCTTAAAGGAGGGGCATTTCGTACCCACCAATGTTGCACGTTGAGACATACTACACCAAATGAAAGGGCTTGAAAAGTTGAACATTTTATTGTATGACGAAAAATCTGTAAACCATGGGAGAAATAAGTTAATGAGGGTAGAAGGTAAGAAAAAATCACAAAAAAACAGCCTGTATTATTGCATCAATTTATAGTGTTGCTGGTAATGAATCATTTCTGGAATGTAATTGTATATGGCAAACTTAAGGAAAGTGGTATATTTTAGTATATTGTTTTATATTTTAAGGAAATGTATGAGAAAACAATAAAACCTTAAAAATCTAACCTTTCCTGGATTTTATCGTTTATAATCACTCTGAAGAAATGTTTCATAATTAACAATACGAATGGCGCAATAATACAGAATGTTTTATTTTTTAGTTAAATAAGTAAGTTAACGAGGGTATCGTTAACTTTTTTCTCCCATGGTTTAGAGATTTTTCGTCATACAAGAAAATGTACAGCTTTTCAAGCCCTTTCATTTGATATATGTCTTAACGTGCTACAGCTTGGGTGCGGGTCCCGTACAAAAATGCCCCTTGTTCTTTTAGGTGATGTTGGTGAAAACGGGCATAAAGCTTTCAGGTGTTTATCCCACCAATATAATACTCTCTCTGAGTCATTTCTACTTGTTGTTAGGTCTGTGGTGATCTTTTTTCTTTGCTCCGGTAAGGTTGTTCAGTCATAATGAACGTGTACAGCCCCGAGCGCTCCTGTTATATAAAAACAAAATAAAATACAATAATAGCACTAGCAATATTACTTATTACTGATTTGATACACGTTGTTTGTTCACTAACACTAACACCTAGTTTTTAAACACTGTGTTTAAAACACACTAGGCCGAAGTTACGCGGCGTAAACTCCGCATGATTCCGCCAGTATGTATTTTAAATTACCGATGACACACTATTCCGTCGCGTTCCGACCGTATTTTAGACATTGCGGACGTAATCATGCGGAATTTACGCCGCGTAACTTCAGCCTAGTGTGTTTAGCATAAAGTTAATATACCAATCGGAATAGAGAAACAAAGACGTGAGCAAGCGAGATGTCACTAACAGTAACACTGCGTGGTAGAAAGAGAAGCGTGATTTGAGGTTGTATAGCTTTTTTTTCATCTGTTTGACAGTCTGTCTGCCCCTGGGCCGATCGTTGTCAATTTGGGCTCTCAGAAAAATTGTGATTTTAAGTTAAATAATGAATAATTTTTAGAAATACTGCTCTAGAAACATGGTTAAATGTTTGTGAAATGATTCTGGATCCACACATCGAAAAAACCCGGACAAAATATATTCATTTCACAGGTGAATTATTCTACATCGACAGGACCTAGTTTTAAGTTTATTTTTGCCAATTCCCTACGAGTTATTGGTATTTTTACGTCCGTGTTCACTTCTGTATATGTTTAATTATATGGAAAACATAACTTGACTAGCCATGGTGCACAATTTAAGGATATTTTGTGTAAACAATTTTCATCTATTTTACACTAGGGCTGCATCAAGTTATCGATAAGTTGTGTCGATATGAAAATATTTTTTAGTTAAGTATACTAATTATCTAGGAATGTTGAAATAATAACATACTCGTCCGTAGTTTATAATTAGTTTAAGTATATTAATATACTATCATACATAATCTATCGTTTTTAAGGTTCCGCACCCAAAGGGTAAAAATTAAGTCCTAGTAGTGGGGTCCCGCAGCCCGCTCTACTACTAAGACTTCGTTGCCTGTCCGTCTGTCCATCCGTCCGTCCGTCTGTCTGTCTTCAGGCTGTATAACAAGAACCACTATAGTAATAGACTTCTGAAATTTCCACAGATGTAATGTCATTCTACATCCAATACGGCTGCTCATCCAAGATAGGGAAATAGTTGAAAGCACTTCTGCATGATGGGCATCAAATAAAAGGGCTCAGTAGGCTCATTGAGAGTGAATTGAAAATTAATAGGGTCTAGTGAAGTCGTGTCGTGTCGTGTAGGTAATGATGTCACGTGACGTAACCTGTCGTGTCGAATCGTGTCATGACATGTCGTGTCGTATCGTACCTGGTTTTAGAAAATGCCCGGTTGAAACCGGTCACCCTTCATGCGCGAATCCGACTTACACTTGGCCAATTTTTCAGATTTCCTGCTGACCTGGATACCAGAAATTCATGGCTTAAAATAATTAACCGTCCAAACTGGACTCCGAGGAAAAATTCATGCATACTTAATTATGCAGCAAGCATTTTGAAGAAAGGTCACATTTTACTTCAAAATTACAATTTTATTATATATTATATCTATGCAGTTTTATTTTATCCCATTTTATAATGCCCGCTGTACACTCTCGCCGTGAGCTCTCGGGCGAGAGTCTCGTGCGAGAGCCCCTTGCCCGAGTGCGATCATGCACATTATCGCTTAGTTCAATCGCAGATAAGAACTCAGAGAAGATGGACGAAAACGACCATTCACCATTCACCATGCATCGAAAGATATCATTGTAATCCAAAGATTTATAATCATATTTAATTTTATTTCTCATAGATGATGAGTGATAATGACGTTTATTATTGTTATTTTTCTGTTCTACACTGTCCAACGGCGGGACTAGTACTGAAAAACGCGAGAGTGTACAGTAGTGCGCTCGTTTTCCTCGCGAGACCCTTTGTCTCGGGCGCAAAATACCGACAACGGACCGAGAGGGTCCGAGACAGGCGAGACGAGGTGAGCGCACCCATTTACACTCTCGCACTCGGGCCGCCTCACTGTGTCTCGGCGAGAATGTACAGCCGGCATTATGTTTACAATCTTACAATTATTATTCCATGATCGATATTTTGTCGAATTACAAGATGTTTGTACATCACTGACACGTACACGTAAACATAATTGTATACACAGATGTAAATCAAATTTTGGTTAAGCTTGACAGCTCGGGATTGTTTCTCTATTCCGATAGGTATATTACCTTTATGGTGTTTGGACACTTATAATAATAACCTTTCTCTCCTTGTCTTCATATTCATATCTTTTAGACAAAATTCCCATAAATATTCCTGTCAGATTACCTAGAAAAAATAATTACAAACCGTTTAATGTTAAATTTGTCAGAACCAATCTAGGCCACTACGCACCGCTCAGAAGATTGTGTAGATCCTACAACGCCATATCTAACTACTCTGACATTTGTATATTTTCTGATAAGCTAAATTCTTTTAAACATAAACTAAAACAAATTCTGTGTAACAATAGTAAGTAACATCGTAACCTATCTTAATATTGTTAAACATAATAAGGTCACTCTACAACACTCACTTGTAATCACTAGAGACCGGATTATATGGAACATAAAAAGCTTGTTATATGCATGAAAAAGGCTTGAAATATGCACGAAAATTGGCAGAATATGCAAAATTTTATGACAATATGCAAATTCTAAATCCGCATACAATTAGTACTTACTTAAATTATTTTTGATAGGCGATAATAGGTACAGTAACATTACAAATATGACATTAAAATTATTTTAAAAAATTTGTAAACGTAATACAAATATTTTTCTAAATTTTCAGCGCTAAGATTGTGTCATCATCATTTAAGAATATTTTTTATAAATAGAAATGATTCGCTCTACATTCACTGAGGAAACTGGGCAGAATTTGAACTTGGGTGCTTTGTTCACACTTAGGTACAGTTTCTGGGAAAAGTTCTGCCATCCCATTAATTTGTAGTTGGCAAGCGCGACGTTCTTCTGGCTCTTTATTTTACTATCGTAACTGTCAAAACAAAATACGCGCACGGCTACTGACTGCATTCGAAATTCAGTAAAAGTCGCAACTTTAACTCAATAGCCCTTATGTTTTTGTTATTATTGTTAACTGTTATTGTTATTAAATTTGGTCGCATTTCGTAACGCAGTGTTAGTGAAAAATGTAGTAAATGTACCGAAAACATGCATTATAACTGGATCTTAGGTAAAATATGATATTACCGCTGAAAATGGCTAAAATATGCAAATGCATATGCTGACATGCAAATGCATATAATCCGGTCTCTAGTAATCACAATTAAAAAAAAATCTTTGATTAAAATTATTAATGCGAAGTTTGTATTGGCTAAGTTTACCCATAAGGAACAAATTGTTATATGTTGTTATGTTGTTGTTATATTATATATTATGCCATTCAATCATTTCATTGAAAATTTTATGTATCAGTCGTTTCTCATCTCACCCCATTTCATCTCATCTCATTTTCACTAATTAATTTCTTTGTCGCCATTGCGTGCTGTATTTCACCTGTCATTGGCTATCTAACCTATAAGTTACCATTATTTGTCTTTTATTTTAATGTACCAGATGATATTCTGTTGGTGAATCCTACTAAATAAATAAATAAATATTATAACTTTTCCTATGCAACAAGACAAGGACGGACAAAACGTTATATTATAATATAATTTATGAACCAAACCGCTGAATCGATTTTGCTGAAATTTGGCATGGAGATACATTGAGTCCTTGGAAATGACATTGGATACTTTTTATCCTGGAAAAATGTACGGTTGCCGCGCAATAAACGAATTTTGGCGCATCAGAGTTACGGGAATCATATACATAAATTCTAGTATGTAATAAACTAATAACTATTGTACAAGTTTTAACTTTTACATAATATATTATGTTGGTAAACTTTCTCGCACCGTCTGCAATAAAATCGTACACGACGGGTTTCCACAAAGTTTGGCATAGTTGTGGGAACTATGTTCGCAAGTTCCGTGACTATGAGTAATAATTTGGAGGGATGCAATAATTTTAACAAATGTTCTAGTTTCGAATTACTGTGGTTACTTTTAAAACCATACACGTTACATTCCTTTATTCTAAGTATTCACATACGTAAAAAAAAAATAGTTTGTTATTATTTTTAGCAATATTCCGCGAAATAAACTTCCACCTTTAAGTAAATGAGTGAGTGCACGCATAGGCATGCGTACAGCACCTCCCTCCTCCCACACTGCCTATGCGTACACTCGCATGCAAGAACTTGCAAACACCAATACCACACAAGCAATAATGTTGGCAAATCCGTGCAAGGCCCCTCACCACCATGCAGGTTGAAAACCTCGGCGCGCGTTTCGCTCCAACACCGGAGCATCCTCAGGATGTGGACTCTACGAACAACGTCCGTCAAGTTCGGAATAAAATTAAAAAATTTAGCAATATTTCGCGAAATATTGCTAAAAATAATAACAAACTAAATTTTAAGCTATGGATTTCCGCAAAGTAACGCCTGATTCCATTAACTATTCACATACGGTTTTACTACAAATCCAGCAAAAACCACCGTGTGAACCGCATAACTTACAGCTCGAAGGCTCGCATCGAGATTCGAGCCAGCTCGAAGGCTCGACGCACCGAGTCAGCTCGATGGAATTAAGGGGGCGACTAACCCAAAATTTTCGATTTTATAATACATTTTATACTTGAAAATAGATCCCGAATTGTTTCATTTTCTAAAATTAGATACTACATTATATTTCTAAGAATTCGATCTGAGCAAAAAAACGATATCTTAAAATTTTCTCTATACAAAAAATCACGAAGATGCATCTACTTTTCACGATTCTTTCATTTATTGCTATAGACGTGCATTGAACTAAGTTAATATTTTAACTGTTTACACATTTTATAAAATTATATCATTGAGAAACCAACCTAGCGGATTTTTAAAATGCTGTATATTTATCGAGCCATTGAGAAAAAACTTATATATTTGGCAATGAATCCGCGTCGTCCTTTTTCACCTGGCATAAGAAAGACGGGCGTGAGTGTGAAGAGAGAACGATGATGTTTGATTTTTTGGGTTAGTCCATTGAGATGTATGGAGTTGACACGGCAACGCAATGCTTGGTCACATTCAAGAGACGCTATATAGCCGCAACGCACTCAGTCGACCGCGAGCTCTTCTGCGTACTTGACGTATGACAATTATAAAAAAACAAAATAAAAGTTACAAAAATGCCTTGGTGTGTCTTAAGACATTGTAAAAATAATTCCAAAAACACTTCCAAATGCGACGGCATAACATTTCATCGGCTAGTATTCTTATTTAACTATTTTCAATTAAAATACGAACATTCAATTACTAGGCGACGACGCGCGCCATTTCGCATTGTCATAGAGTAGTAGATTCAGAGGGGAATGTAGGCAGAATAAATATATCTATGATGAGACGACGATGAATGAAGTATTCACGTAGATGAGTTTGTATTTTGGTTATATAAATACGGTATTACGTGTACATTATACATACGTACATTATAATTGTACCTATTTATAAATATTTAAGTAATTTAAATAGGGTATGTATGTAGTGGACTTTGGATCCATACTTATTATAATATAACTAGCTTCGCCCATATTATTTTAATGAAATTACTAAAAAAGTTTGTCACCATGGTAACGTCGATCGCTATCCCGTTGCACAAACTTAATGGTCGCCGTCAGTCTCAGCTTGCCGATTCTGTATCGTACATTTGTGAGTTAATAACTGAGTTAGTAATGAAACCGAGGAGTGAGTAACGGAAAGTGCCACTTTTTGTATTCACTTGCATACAAAAGTGAGACTTTCCGTTGCTCACTCCTCCGTTTCGTTACTAACTCAGTGATTAACTCACAAATGTACGATACAGAATCGGCCCGCAGGTTGTAATAATTTACTATTATTTATTCAACAAATGCACTTATTAATATACTAGCCACCCGCCCGGCGTCGCACGGGTATAAAATATGCCAAATCCATACTTCCGTACTTACTACATAAATGCGAAAGTGTGTCTGTCTGTTTGTCTGTCTGTCTGTCCGTCCGTCTGTCTGTCTGTCTGTCTGTCTGTCTGTCTGTCTGTCTGTCTGTCTGTCTGTCTGTCTGTCTGTCTGTCTTTCTGTCTGTTACCTCTTCACACTCAAACCGCTAAACCGATTTTGCTGAAATTTGGTATGGAGATACTTTGTGTCCCGGGGAAGGACATAGGATACTTTTTATCCCGGAAAATGTACGGTTCCCGCGCGATAAACGAATTTTGGTGCAACGGAGTTGCGGGCGTCATCTAGTATTACATAAAAATTGCTCCAGTAGTTCGCGAGTTAAGCCCTTTCAAATAATTTACCCCGTTTTTTCCACATTCTCCTATTAGTCTTAGCGTGAAAAAATATATCCTAAAGCCTTCCTCAATAAATGGGCTATCTAACATTGAAAGAATTTTTCAATCAGACCAGTAGTTCCTGAGATTAGCGCGTTCAAGTTAGCCCTTTCAAATAAATTTCCCCGTTTTTTTTTCAAACTTTTCTCTATTTCTGCGCTCCTATTAGTCTTAGCGTGATAAAATATAGCCCTTTCATATTCGCCTTCCTCGATAAATGGGCTATCTGACACTGCAAGAATCATCAAAATCCGTTGCGTAGTTTTAAAGAGATTCTCAGACCTACTGAATATGCATATAACGCGTCATTCAAACCAAACGTGTATACAAAATTTCAGCTCAATCCGTTAAAATATTATATGCATAATATTATATACTTCAAAATTGAGTTCAAAAATTCCACGCAAACTTACATAATAATAGTATATACTAATATATTTAATAATATGTAAATAATAATATACAAAGCAAGTTAAATAAAAGCTTTTAATAATGTTTAGTAAAAATCTTTGTTTTATTTTATTTACTTAGGTACTCAAATAGAGTCTGCGTTCATTCGAGTGTAGGCACAAAACTTTGTCACTTCTGCGGTACTGATTTGTAGCCATCACCGCCCCGCCTCTCACCCCGCTCATTCTTCAAGTGCGACATGTTTTTTGTTGGCAATAGCAACTCCATACATCTCAATGGGTTAGTCACCCTCTTAAATATATCTAATTTTCTTTAATTTGGAGTAAAACTATCGAGCAATGCTGAATGTGTGGACGAAGCCCGAGCGGTGGTTTATACTCTACAGTCTACGTGATAGCTCGATCGATTTTATTTCGGTTCGAAGATTTATTTACGTTGATTTATGGCATGAATTCTATCAAACTTTTTATTTTCATTTCCTACTAACCGATAGTGGCTTTATGCTGGCATAAAAAATGGCGCAGGTACCGTAAGCTTTTGCATACTAATAACATAAATAAAATATAAAATCTTAATATAATGGTTACCGGCAGTTAGTAACATAGACATTATCATTAAGTATAGACAAATTTAGACTGAAATATAATAATTGTTTTATTTTTGCGACCGTTAAGGATCTTTTGTGACTTCCTTGTTTTTCACATTAGACTACCGTCCCCAGCCCAATGCTGCTCATAAATTGAACGATGTGCGAGTGCTACGAATTTAGTATTGTGGCCGTGTTCAAACCAAACTCACTGGCAGCCGCCAAATGTGAGCGAGCGTTACGCAGTTAATAGTATTTCCATACATATTCACTTTTTCGTTCACACCTAACCGACAATACGTTATTACGAGGCGTAGGCGCGGACATTCGATACCGTTGATTGTCACGTTCACACCGGGGCTCACAGTGAGCCTGCTCACATTCGGCGGCTCACAGTCGGTTTGGTTTAAAACACGGCCGTAGAAGTGTGCCGTCAATGCATATACAATGCGTATAAATATTATTTTGTTTCTTCTTTTGAATCTCTAAGACAAAAATTTAAAGAAATAAGAATTCTGACCGTCGCATCTCAATACATTTTGGAAAATCTCTTATATGTTAGAAAGAACATAAATATTTTCAAAAAGAAAAGTGATTATCATAATGTATATACTAGAAATAAGAACAAGTTAGCAATACCAATGTTCAGACTAGCCAAAGTAAGCAAATCCTTTAAAGGCCAATGTATACGCCTATACAGTAAAATCCCAGAAAATGTTCAAAATCTACCTTTAAACAAATTTAAAAAAGCAGTTAAAGAACGTTTGTGTGCTTTAGCGTATTATAAAGTCAATGATTTCATCGAGGACAGCACACCTTGGGAATAGGGTGGCTCCATGCAGGTTACTTTTATTTTTGTTACATAGCTGTAAGCCGTAAGATTGTAATTTTCAATTTTTTTTTTAGTAAAAGATGGCCCCGTGCGAGTTTCTTACGCCGGTTCTTCTCGGCGGGGTAGTTCCCGAACCGGTGGTAGGCAACATAGCTTCTTCGTTCGACTTTCAAAAAGAGTATCATGATACCTATTTTGAATAAAAAGATATTTTATTTATTTATTTTATTATTTTATGTTGTGTTGTTGCAGCCGGTGGTCCGCGAGGGGTTCCTGATGAAGCAAACGCGCAGCTTCCAGCGATGGCAGCGGCGCTACTTCAAGCTGCGCGGACGCACGCTGTACTACGCCAAGGAGAAAAACGTGAGTACAATACTTGTCTAAACATTATTATTTTTAACAAAAAAATTAAAACCGACTTCCAGAGTAAAAACGATAATAATTTATAATGAACAAAAAAGTATTAAATAATTCTCACTCTTAGTGCCTTATGAATAATTCTCATAAACCTCAACTATTTCTCTACACAATCTTCATTATTTTGAAGACGGTACCAGCTAAGAATGCTAAATTCTATGACAAAATATTTTTAATATTTAAGACTGGTACCGACTTCAAAATAATGAATATTGTGTACAGAAATAGTTGAGGTTTATGAGAATTATTCATAAGGCACTAAGAGTGAGAATTATTTAATATTTTTTTGTTCATTATAAATTATTATCGTTTTTACTCTGGAAGTCGGTTTTAATTTTTTGTGAAAAATAATAATTTCACTCTTTTTAGTAATTTAACTAATTTATAAGGTTTTCTGTAAGTACAGATTAATGTGTTATGCTTAGTGACTTTGGATTTGCTTTGGATCCAGGATACACTTTCATGATATGAAAACTCATTGTCTGATATCACTACCACTTCAGAATTGCTTAAGCAACTCCAAGCATATACCACTGTACATATGCTTGACGTTAATCAAGCAATCATATTAATAATGTTCATATGCCTGTCTTTAAAGGCTCTGAAGTTCTGTTCAGTGACTTTCTTTCTATATCATTACACTCATGGAAACTCATCAGCTCAACATAATATAATATTATGCTCAAATATAACTATAATCGTCCTTATAAATTTTAAGGAGAATAACATACCTCATAGATCTCATGATCAAATTGCTAACTTGGTAACCTAAGCACCTGCATTGAAAATATAACACTATAATTTTTTAAATCGTTCGACAAATCTTAAAGATGTTTAAAAGTACCAATAATAGGGTTATAATTAGATAATTAATGGTGTGGTGACTGGTGGTAGTGATGATGATGATGATGATGATGATGATGATGATGAATGTAACATGCATAGTAGCATATGCTATTCAGTTCTTTAATCAACTCCGAAATCCACAAACTTGTATCTATAAGGAATCCGGAGTTCTCTTAGCACCTTCGGAACCATGGTATACCTAATTGCAAAGTCTTGCTTTTTGGTAGCATATGCTTAGGACACTTCTCATAAAATCGTAATCACTATATGTTTCCATATACATTTTGACGACGAGTTCCCTCGATTGCTCATGGATGTATGGTGGAATGGTGGTGATGATGATGATTATTAATAAAACTTGCGTAGTAGTATATGCTTTCAGTTCTTAAGACAACGCCGAAACCTCCAAACATGTATCTATAAGGAGTAAGGAGTTCTGTTCACCACCTTCGAACCATGGTATATCCTGGTGCAATATCTTACTTTTTGGTAACATATGCCTGGAATACTTCATATAAAACCAAAAAACCATGTTTCCATTTGAATTTTGAGGAGTTCCCTCGATTACTCATAGATCCCATCATCAGATCACCACTTTTGTGAAAATGGGACCAAATTTGAGTAAAACCTAATACAACAAAACAAAAATTTTGAAAATCGGTTCACAAACGGTGGAGTAATCGTTGAACATACATAAAAAAAAATATCCACAGCCGAACGTATAACCTCCTCGTTTTTTGGAAGTCGGTTAAAAAGTACCTACTTTTACCCTGTCCGCCCATTATTATAAGCTGATGAGAAAAATTCGGAGTCCCAGCGGAACGCACTCTGCTCATAATATGTTTTGTTGTGGACCCTTTATTTCCTTTAAGCTTCATAAGAGCACCGGTGATCGCGAGAACAATAGAATAAAATAGCATTTCCAAGAATCCGCAATCAAAGGATTATTATTCGTAGTGGACCCCGCATACTATCATAATTATTGTGACGTGTCGGATGAGTGTCAGATGCCATCGATCGATGGCAGATTTTTTTCTGATTTTCTTATCAGATCGGACTTCTTTTCGGATTTCTCGGATTCGAGTCGCGTACTGAGTTTAGTACAAACTCAGACTCGCCGGAACGAAATTTCTGATAGGTCAGAATTTTTCTGATCAGAAATTCTAATAACGTGCGGCCGGCCATAATCGTAATCCAAGGATATGTATATTCCGTTTCCGTTTAAGTTTGTAGAATATGATCGACCAAAGTCTGAAAACTAGGTACTTCATTCTATTAGTCAACACTGTCTGTTCACTTTGTACTTACATTAAAAATAACATTACATTATCATCTCTACCTTAATTTTATTGCTGGTAATCATGAATTTTCTCCAACAATTTATAATATTGATTGTACCGACAATCAATAGCCTAATATGGTAGTACCTGTCTAAATAATACAATTATTTATTATGAATACGATTCCTCGCTCATTATGTAATCAGTTCTGTCCATGTGTTTGGTTGGAGTCAGATTTATGATGCCGAAGATCTAGAGCAGAAGAGTTCTCGCTCTACTTTCGTAGCAGTGGTAGAGTTGTAACTTGTAGCAACAAGATTTTGCTATAGCGCAATTTTTCTGTTGTTGTGAATTATTATGATATCTAGGCTATTCGCAACGTAATCAAGATATAAAATGATTTATTGATTCAATAAACTCAAAGAAATGTCTTAACATTTTTTCCTACATGCCCAAAAATACCTTTTCTGATTAGCACACCTGCATTCACTATTATGTTCAAATGAATGCAGGTGTACTAAACTATTCAGATTATTCAGCGCAAAATTCACATTAGGCCCAATGATATCGTTTGCGGTACACCGCGCGGGGGGCGGGGCCTCCCAGAGACCGCTCGGCGCCAATGCCTAGCCGCCCTAGCCTCTGAAACGCAACCAGACTTCAGTAGCGCTCCACGCGCTGACGAGAGAGGACATCCCTACGTCGCTCCTCGCTGAACACACGACGTGTGTTCTAAATTTAAAACATTAATGAAAAATCTACCTATTTTCTTAACTAACTCTACAAACCTCCTCCTAGATAACGTGTGCTACTAGTCGTATGTGAATATCAGTGGATTTTCAGTGTGTGTGGACGGCGAACGACCTGGTTTTAATTTTGACTCTTGCACAATTCGGCCCGAGTTGTGTTCTGTGTTTTGATATCGTAAGTATTTCTGTTGTAAATTATGTGTTCTAAATTCAAAATATTGTTCTACGGAAGTTTCATAATAACCGACTCTACAATAGACTACTTCCGTTCCACTGTCGAGTAAAAAGTTCGTGCAAACTTTTATTATTCATGAAAACACTATGTTATTTACAGTGTTTTGGGTAGAGTTCAAAATGTTGAATATAAATTGGCATATATTGCGAGCGTTCGGAGATTAGGAAATTGGAGATGATTATGACGTAGGTAAACACTTAGGCTATTTTAAAATTAACCTTTAAAGAGGTTATAATGGGCTCGATCGTATTGAAATTAGCTCTACATGATTTACAATACAACATTGGCTATTATCAAAGCACATACTTTTAATAAACACTGCACATTACTCTAAATAAATATAAATAAATAAATAAATAATTTATTTCAGACTAAGTCCATATGGTAATTTGTTAGTAATTTACAATATATACTTAGAAACTATGTTAGTAGACATAATAATGCAATCCCTTTAATTTAAATATCTGTGTAGCCTGTTTGCTGCACTAGGTACATGTACATGTATATGTACCCAATGTCGCATAAAGGGACAGTCAAATTTGTCACTACTTATACTAAGAATGTTGTTGGTGCTGTCACGAACTCGGCTCATCAATGAGGCAACCCGCTTTCGTATAACGGCCTGGAAGCCATCAGCATGCGCTTGTGCGAACATGTTTGATGCGCTGCAGAATCGTGGCAGCCCCAACATCACTCTCAGTGCGTTATTATATTGAATCCGGAGAGCGTTGTAAGCCCGCTGCGTGTAGTTGACCCACAGATTGCACGTGTACATACTTTGGCAAAAAGCTTTAAAAAGAGTTATTTTAACTTCTGCACTACACCGTGCGAATCTGCGGGCCAACATATTACATCGGACTGCCATCGCCCTCCGCTCTCTCTCCATATCACTATCGTCTTTCAAATCCTCAGTCACAATGTGACCAAGGTATTTGAAAGTCGATACTCTCGTAAGAGCCATCCCATTTAGCGTCACAGTCGGTACTGAGTCTACATTACGTCCCCTTGCTTTAAAAATCACGAGATTACTTTTCTGAACGTTGTAGACAAGGCCGTGTGACTCTGCATATGTCTCACAGACACCAATCAGTCTCCGTAGTGCTGAGATTGATGGACTCAGCAACACCATGTCGTCCGCGTAACTAATGCTGTTAACAAAATTACCTTCAAGTGAGCACCCAACCTGAGTGTTGCTGAGTTCATCAATCAATTCATTGACATATAAGTTAAATAGAGTAGGCGACGACAATCCACCTTGCCTTACTCCACACTCCAGCCTATACTCATCTGACAACTGTCCAAGCCATCTGACCTGGTTTATCTGGTGTTCGTACCAATATTTAAATAACTTTATTGTATCAGATGGCACGCCATACTTTACCATCTTAGACCACAGAACATTGTATCTTACCAGATCAAATGCCTTGGACAAATCAAGAAAAGCCCCATAAACACATGTTTTGCGGTCCGTATAGTACTTGATGATATGCTTGAGAGACAAAATCGCGCACTCAGTGGATAATTTCGGCCTAAAACCAAACTGCGCGTCATGTAAGTTAAGTATTTTTTTAAGCTAAAACACGCTACAATTTTTATTTGAGTCCAAAATTGTCCTATTTTTTGGACTCAAATCTATCTTATAATTTTCTAAGAAAACTTCATAGAGATTTTTGTGACAAGACGATCCATTATGAAAGATATCATATTTTGATCCATATACCTTTATTTCCCGGTAAGATCTCAGACGGAGTGGGTCTGACACACTGATCTATTTATCCCGATACTGAGTGTTTGGCTAATATCAACGTAGCTAACGATTAAAAGTTGAGTTTTTTGATATTGGTTTTTAACCGACTTCCAAAAAGGAGGAGGCTGTTTACAGAATAATCGAAAGAGTATCAGTATATCATAAAATGATTTGAAAACAAACATATAACTACTTTTTTCATTTTAGCGGTTTAATCCTTCAAGTAAATCAAGCCCCATAAGAGCACCGGTGATCGCAACAACAATAGAATACAATAGCATTTCCAAGAATCCGCGATTGATGGATTAAAAAAGTTAAATGATTATTTTATACGCTTTTCTTTCCAAAGAAAATTAACTTAAATACATATAAAATTATTTAAAAACTACATAGATGACGCCCGCAATTCGTTTACCGCGCGGGAACCATACATTTTTCCGGGATTAAAGTATCTTATGTCCTTTCCTGTAACTTAAAGTACCATACCAAATATCGGTTCAATAGTTTAAGCGTGAGGAGGTAACACTAACAGCCAGACAGACACACTTTCGCATTAATTATATTAAGTATGGAAAAAATAATAAGGTAGTATACTATAGTGTACTTGGCGAAACATGGCGGCAGCGGTCATTGACTCCCTGTCAAAAACTTGTCATTTTATATACAAAGCCGCGATTGACAACATCTGACACTTCATTGTCAATCGCGGTATAATATATTATAGAAAATGACAAGTTTGTTACCACCATGTTTCGCCGAGTACAGTATAGATATTATGAATAAGTTAATGAAATGTAAAGAACTATAATTATTCACATGCAGAAATGTTTGGAAGCTCTACAATTTATCCGATTAATTATGAAAACATTTTTCCTTCACGGACTGTGTTCGAGGGAAATTGTAAATTAAAATTTTTAATTACAATTATTAAAGTGTAATTAAAAATTCTGTTTACTGAATTGATGGAACACGTGTTTAATCAACTATGATATAACAATGCGAGGTTAAAAATTAATTATGAATATTTTCTTTTTTTTGCTTCCAATTAAATCTTGTTGTTTCATCATTAAACCCTTTTGCACGGGTGTCGAATTGTTTTTATACCTATTTTTGCAAATTGAGAATAGAAATTAAATTAAGGAAATTACAGTATAATATTTTTATTAAACACTTCTAAAATAGGCTAAAAATTATGTATTGTTTTGATCCATTCTGTCTATGCTGAAGATTTTGGCCCCGATCAAACCAAAATATAAAAGATGTGTCATGTGATGAATGAATGGTAAAGACCATAGCTTATCGAGCAACGTTTATATTTTTACCGAACCCTTGGAATATAAAGAATTAACTTATATTTTTTAATGCAACAGCATTAAATTTAGTCAAAGTAGAAATATATTTCTTATATAGTCAAAGATATTCTGTGACAAAAATAGAACGCGTGCACTTTACAACAAATGTACAGTTCTGTGTATCGAAATTGCGGGTAATTGAATTTAAATTATATTCATCCTGACGAACTGCTCTCGAAGTTGGCGAGATATCGTAGAAGTTGGCGAGATATAGCAGAAGTTGTGGTAATAGTTGTCTGGCGAAGTGACTTGCACTTTGCAACTTCGAGCTTGTTTATTCAGTTTTAAATTGCATTAGGATAAATTTTAATTGAGTTTTCTCTTCTTGTTTTTGGTTTATGTTTTATACCACTTACTTCATTCGATCTCGGGTTTGTCGGAGGATTATAATATTTAGTCTTAAATCTCGCGAAAGTTTAAGGTTTTTGTGGGATTTTTAAATGATATTTAATTGTTTAAGTTTAGAAATATTTTTTACAAGTAATGAAATTGTAAATATCCTATGTTTTAAGCAATAACTAATAATTAATATTACAGAAGAGCAACTTAGTTAAAAAAAAGTAGTTTAGAAAAGGAATGTTGACAAACTCACTTTAAGTCACTACTCAGTATCCCAAAAAAATTGTAACCACATTTTATCACAGTTACCATTGTATACTGCATTGTATTTTAATGGTTTTGAGCGAAGAAATTCTTTTTTACCTAACGGAATAAAATTTGGCTATAGCGGCTTCCATCTTACAGAAAGAATAATAAAGTAGGTTTATCCAAATATTTTTACGAATAGCCTTCATCATAATATATACGTATAAAATCGGGTGAATTCCCTAATGTACAATTTAAAAATGAACGGAAAGGCCGCGGGGGTTCCCCGATGAAAGCCGGACCCTTTCAGACCTTAACGGAGCCACGATAAATGGTTGAAAGTCCTTCCCTTATTGATTTTTATTGATGACATGATCGGGAAGTATCATTATCGCCACCTAGGTACATATAACTAATCTGTGATCGCCACATCGAGTAATATGTCCATAGACAAAGTATGTCATACAAAATATAATTTATTAGAAGTTAATCTTTATGAAATTAAGGGCCTGTTTCGCCACTTCCTGATAAGTGCCGAATAGGCTATCCACCACTTAACTTGACAGATGAAGTAGGTGTGGAAAATCTGTCAAAAATGCTGTGAATATCCTATTCGGCACTTTATCAGAAAGTTGTGAAACTGGCCCTAAATATAAATAATCTTTAAAACGCTGACAACTGTCAATGACCTTGATCTCGCATCACTCTCGCACCACTGTCGATTTTCATGCCAGAGAGACAGAGATGTGAAGTGTTCACTCGGTAGTGTGGATACATTTTTCGTTTTTTAGAGGAAAAAATAAAATATATTATGGGAAATCTAGATGTCACAACCGAAAATTAAATCTGGCAATCTTTAGATTTTTGTAAAAGGTATCAAATAAACATAAATCATAGATTGTATTATTACTTTAGTTAGAACTGTTTAAAGTTCCTGAAAGATGTGACTTTGGTTTTTTTTTCATCCAGTAGGAGTACATTATTTTATTATTTAAATTAGACAAGCTTTTTCCAAATATAATAAAAATCACATTTGTTTTTGCCAATCAATGAAATACATACGTCTAGAAAACTGCACAAAGATGTCGAATTGGCAGCTGTCTTCGCCTTAAAGGTAAGACCGCACTAGGCGTAACTGAACTGCAGCGGAACTGCGCGACACGACGCGTCATATAAATATTCTTTGTATGAAATTATATGAGACAATACGCACTACGCGGCAACTGAACTGCACTGCAACTGAACTGCGCGGCAATGTTGATCAGCTGACCAAAAGCGTCGCGACGTGTAGTTCCGTTGCCGCGCAGTGCGCTTTGACAAACTTCATTTTCATAGTCAGTCAGCTGGTTGGAAGCGCTCAGAGCAGTGGTTGCCTAGATACTGAATATAATTTTGTAGCGCCGCTGCAGTTCAAGTGCGGTATACCCAAAAATGACGCGTCGTGTCGCGCAGTTCCGCTGCAGTTCAGTTACGCCTAGTGCGGTCTTACCTTAAGGCGGGGAATACGCTATGATGTCTATGCAATGTATATTTGTCGCGTCGCGGGCAGTCCGGCTTGTATTACTAAGCAAAGGGCCATCATGAAGTTTTCTTTATCGCTTTTTAAAAACGGGACCCTATTACTGAGACTTCGATGTCTGTCCGTCTGTCCGTCTTTCCGTCTGTCTCCAGGCTGTAACTCAAGAACGGTAATAGCTAGAGAGTTGAAATTTTCAAAGATATTGTATTTCTGTTGCCACTATAACAACAAATACTAAAAACAAAATAAATTAAATATTTAAGGGGGGCTCCCATACAACAAACGTGATTTTTCAAACATTTTTTGCTCGGTATCAATGATGACAACAAATAGGCACTTGAAATTTTCACAAAAGCCTTAATTATATGTGTACTTTAATAATTAATAATAATATTTAAATAAAATAAAAATTTAAGGGGGGCTTCCATACAAAAAACGCAATTTTTGGCCTATTTTGCTCTATAACGGTACGGAACCCTTCGTGCGCAAGTCGTACTCGCACTTGGCCGATTTTCTTATAGACTCGCCGATTGACATTAGACGAGTCGAACGTCAACTTCATAATAATATTATCGGACGCTTACATACGTCAATAGCCGCGTACTGACCGAGCGTGCCGCCTCGCCGCGGCAACCTCGCGCGCAGTTGCTCGGTCGGTCAGTACGTGTTAGTGCGCGGCAAACGTCCGAGGCGCCTTTGAGCATCGACCAAAAACCGACAACTTTTGGCTCGGCCGCGGCACGCTCGGGCGAGGCAGCGAGGCTGCTCGCTTGGTCAGTACGCGGCTAATTCCATACATTTTCATCTGTCATTCTAAAAAGAAGCGATAATGAATAAAGAGAAACGTCTTGGCTAAAGCTTGGTTCGGCCTCATGTGGAATACTGTTCTCATCTCTGGGCAGTGGCTCAAAAATACTAAATACCCCTCTGAATCGTCCTTTCCCACATAAATCAAATAATGGAAAACAACAATGCATTGACCTTAGTCATCGCATGTGGTTGCATGTCTGATGTCACGTAGATTTGTATTTTGTTTTCGAAAAACGGACGTCGTCGTAATTAATGTGGAAATGAAACGAGAGAAATTTACAGAATTAATTCACTTTATTGGCGTTTTCCTTGTATATTTCCTATCAGTAGAAACTCGATTATCCGGCCCTCAATTGACGGATTCGAGATTATCCAGACTGCTAAGGTGTGAGTGGAAGGACCACATTACTACAATTACAAAATCTCTAAGGGTGGGGTTACACCAGAGGCGTGGTTAAAGTTAAAGTTATGGTTATAGAAAGCTAACTTAACTTTAACCATAACTTTGACCACATAATTTAACAGATGTCTGTTGCATTTATTTTTGATTAAAGCTACAGGTAATGAGATGGGTTGAGGTTGGTTGAGGTTGGGGCTTTAAAATTTACAGGAAAAATATTTATAATAATAACACTGAAACACAGTTAATTTTCACGAAAAAAAATCTATATAAGTACTGGCTGTCCCGGCAAACGTTTCTTTGCCATATTATATTTTAACGTTGTTAGTGGCGGCCGAAAAGGAAGATCTTTCGACCGAGCGAGATAGCATGCTCGGTCAGGCCGAAGCCCACTGACGTCATTTCAGACGTTGTATATTATATCATGCCGTTTCTCCGAAACTTCGATAGCGCGATGTAGCATTATTAGGCGAATTGTGGGTACCGCCACATCACTCCCCCCCGAAGACCTGTGGTATTCTTCAATGCGCTTGTGTTGTCAGGTGTGGGCCGAAGCTACGCGTGCAATGACTAGGAGAGGGACCCCGTGCTCTGCTTGCTGACCGGTCGTTGTAGCCTATGGCTGCCCCGTTCAAGCCGGACACGGGTTCGACAGGCGCGGACCTCCAACGCGGCTTATGGTCGAGGCGACCCGGTTATGCTTGATGTCTGCTGACGTGGTGTGGAGGGGCGGGGAGTGTTGATGATTGATGTCCATGATGAAGGATGCGTGGCCTTGTCGGTGGTCACCAATTTAACGTCGTTAGTGGCGGCTGAAAAGGAAGATCTTCCGACAGCATGCTACCGGAACCACCGACAGCACCGAGATAGCATGCTCTGTCAGGCCGAAGCCCACTGACGTCATTTCAGACGTTGTATATAAATATTGCCGTTTCTCCAAAACTTCGATAGCGCGATGTAGGATTGTTAGGCGAATTGTGGGTATCAAAAAAAATATATCCACAGCCGAACATATAACCTCCTCGTTTTTTGGAAGTCGGTTAAAAATATAAAGTATATCGCCCGTATTATTTTATTGAATTAGTGACTATTTAAAATAAGTATGTCACCATGGCAACGTCCATTGCTATCCCGTGACCCGCGTCGCATAAACAATGGTTGCTCTTTATAGACAAATAATTTGCAATAAAATAAAATTGCGACTATAATTAAAGATCTAAGCTATCCTATATCTCAAGTTGGAAAAAAGCACACATTTAAAAAAAACAAACATTAAAATCGGTTAAGTAGTTTAGGAATCCATCGCGGACAAACATCGTGACAGGAGATTTATATATATTAGATGAGCGGTTATGGTTATCGTTAAATATTATGGCGTAAAGACGCCATATTTAACAAATGATTTGACATTTGGCACTGTAGTTAAAGTTACAGTTATAGTAACTTTAACACTGTAGTAAGTTGGTGCAACTCACCCTGAATAATTTCTTAAAAACAATGATTTTTCTATCTTATTTTTAGCAAAGACAACAATATGTACAGAACATAAATATGCGCCGTACCTGCTTTTCTTCACTCTTTCGATTAGCCGGATTTCCGAATATCCGAATGCTAATGACAAAAAATATTCCGGTTAATCGAGTCCCTACTGAATATCGATATTAAACGTTTCGGCTAAAACGATGACAAAAGGCCCCCATATTATATAGGGATAAATCCGGTCCGTTCAAGTCATATTGATTGGAACAAAGAAGCTTAGTATGTAGAAAAGATAGACATCACTTTTTAACCCTAGCTCTTAAATGTTAAATACACTGTAATTCATCTATTAAGGCAGGGGTTCCCAATATTTTTCAGCCTGCGGCGCAGTTACGCGTACAATATTTTTTCACGGGCGACCTACACTACCAAGCTATTACAAAAAGATATTACATTAATAAATAACTTAAATGATTATATTTAGGTTAAACAGGTTAAGTAATACACGGTTGCCAGGAGAGAGCCAACGCCAGCCTGCCATGAATGTGGCGCTGCGGAGGACACGGCCCAGCATACCCTTGAGGTGTGCGATCGTTGGGACGTGCAGCGCTGCGATCTCGTGGCGGTGCTAGGTGGAGACCTCTCACTCCTGAGCATGGTGCGCTGCATGCTCGAGAGCGACGAGGCCTGGCAGGCGGCGGTCTCTTTCTGCGAATTTGTTATGTCGCAGAAAGAGGCCACGGAGCGGGACAGAGAGAACGACCCCACCTCTCTACCGCTCCGCCGGCGTAGGACGGGAGTGCGGAGGCGTCGCTACGCGAACCTCCTAACTTCTGTCTAACGGGGCTCCGGGCCAGGATGGGAACCTGCCCGCCTTTGTCAGTCCCGGCGCCGAGGGGAACGCTTTAGTTCGCCTAAGCGTTCCCTTACTTTGGTGGAAGTCCGGTCCGAGATAGACCGGCCGACAGGCTTTCTTCTTCTTAACCGATTTTCGTTCCCAGCTTCGATCTTTCAGAATTCTTCCATGTTCGTGGTATACACCTGAACCTATAGCCAAGACGTTTTCTTTACCGCTTCTTTATAGAAGCGCCGATAAAAATGTTTAAATAATTTTATCTTTTAGATGTGGAGTTGTTTTTTATTAAAAACTGCTCGTAATACAGACTATTGTAAACTCGAAAATATGTCTGTCTATAACACAGACTTTTCTGCTACCTTTCTGCGCTTAACTCCTAAATCGTTGGACTATGGGCCTCGGGAAAGGAAGAACAAATTTCTACGCGAACAAAGTTTTCGAAAATATATTATAATTTGTTGCACAAGCTCTCACACTAAAAAGTCTAATTTCATACATACGTTCTTGTACGTTTACGAAAACTCCCGATACAGTATAAACGTATACAGTAAAGTAACTCAGCTGTGTCCTTGAAATGAAATTTAACTCAATGATAACTCGTTGTTTGCCTAAGTTGTCCGGCACCAGTCTTTATTAACAGTATTCCCCATCTATAAAAAGACAAGAGTCAAGTGCGCGTGACGTAGTACTTTAATGTTTGCCACCCTTAAATTATCTGAAACGGCATTAATGTGTGCTTGTGTAAATCAGCGGCTTAGTATGAAGATGGTGTACTTTATGTATTTCTATTGCGCCCCCGTTGTTTACGGCTCGGAAAAATTTCACGTTTTTCCCCAATTAGAACGTTGAACTCGACGTAAACTGTTTATTTTTAACTGAATTCGAGTGTTTAACTGTTCTTCTACTTCATTATGATGAGGTTTGATCTTCAATATCTGTTTTTAGCTCGCTTTTATTAGCTTGGGCTGTATGTAACGAAATCTTTTTTTGAGTACGTTTTTACCTATCTCCAGTAGTCTAATTAATTCGAAACTTTGCATACGTTTTAGGAGCCAATGGTAATGCAATAATAATTTGTAAAAATTATAAAAAAAATTTTAGTTTTTTTTACCATTTTTTTTAATACACTGTCTAAAATTTGTGATAATGAGAAAGGGTATCTTAATCCTTCGATCGCGGATTCTTGGAAATCTACTGTATGTGACCGCATGGGAGTTGAAGCGCTAATGTGAAATCAAGTTTTACAGAATTCTTAATATTATTATGCATAAGTACAGTTTTGGCCAATAAAGTTATTATATTTTTAAGTCTAGTCGGAAAGGCTGACGGTCGCACACATACGCGAATATTAAACACTTAACTGTCATGAAATGAAGAGTTTGACAGATAATAATAATTAATGTAGAGGTCTTACGACAATATCTTTATTTAATTACAGCTAAAGTCTCTGAGTGCGATAATGAATGTCATCATTATTTGCAGATTTTTACCTCATTATAGAAAAAAAAGCATACAAAATGAATATTATTGCGCATGACTATGTATTAAAGCGCCAAAAATAAAATAGGTCCAGCTCTTATGGGAATTATTTTTCCATCAAAAATATATCACTATAACATTTAATAAATATTATCATTAATTTTAAAATATATAACAGATACCACAAAGAAATTCTCCGTGCAGGTATAATAACTAATTAATAATTAATTGACAAATCTCAAAGGCTCTAGAAGCTTCGTAATCTTTTGTGAATTGTGCTGCTCAACATCTCGGAGTTTGAAACGTAAATAGAAGGGGTATCTTAATTAAGATTAGAGGAGTTTTGTTTGTACAATATTATACTCCATGATCAGTATTAAGTTTGGTTGGGCGGTGTGAAATTGGCTTAACATAATTTTGAGGGTGTGAATTACAGTTCGTGCGAAACTTGTTGCTGCTCAGTTATTTTAGGGTGAGGCCAAACGAGCGTAATTTGTGAGTTGTTAGTCGCAGAATTTCGGTCGCGTAAATATCTTTTCATACAAATCATGACTCACAAAATTACGCTCGTGTGAATCAAACAGAACTTTTGTATGAGACTGAATACAGCAGATTTTCTGCCAGCCGAAATTCTGCGATTCACAACTCACAAATTTACGCTCGTTTGGCTTCACCCTTAACTGATGGTAGTATGATTTGTTCTAATAAGCACGACTTAAGTAACATAAGTAGAGTGTAGGTTTCTATTTTAGACCAAAGTTACATAGAAATTTCTCTACTTTTTGCTTATTTTTTTCTAGTAGAATAGAGTTAAGTTATGCGTTTGAAATATTTTTCTTCAATTCTATTTTAAATCCTTCGATCGTGGATTCTTGGAAATCTATTGTTATTCTATTGTGTCTCGCTCACCGGTGAGCTTATGGGGCTTGATGGGTTAATTAAACATATTATTATCTAAAGTTAAGAGCTCTGAATTTTGTCCAGTTTTAAATACCAGGTAATATGCAGCTCTAATTTTTTTTTTCGCACTGAGACATTTAATAATAATTACTTAACTTTGATTTAATGAAGGTTTTAACATATCAAAAGTAAGTATAATCTTTATGTAAAAAATGTTCTGAATGATTCAATCAGTTACAATCGCCGAATGCTTTCCAGTTTCAAACGGAAGGTGTAAAGCGAAGATTTTGGTTTTTTCAATTTACATTATTAAACCAATTAGCCAATTTACTCGTACGTTGTTGTTACCAAGATGGTCGCCGTACGCCATTAATAATGGTTACGTGTTTCCTTCATTTTTCAGATGACGGGCGTTTATTATGATTAGGTAACCCTTCCGATTGCGAAGACCGAATAAAGTGGAGTTTTAAGCAATAGGCATGATGACTATTTTTTTTTCTTATTGGATATAGACCCTTAAAAATAGAAACATCGCTGAAAGAATGACTCTGATAGCTTAAAAATTCACCAAGATATGACAATTCAAACATCTCATAAAATAGACCTGCCCGAAACGCTCCATACAAAGTGCTACGAAAGAATGACGTCACTCTTTCGTAGTTTGTACGCATCGAGAGAGAATTTTGTTCGGTAGGTATCTTAAATATTGCGTTTATGAAAGTGGTTTCATAACAAAAGTTGCTTTTAATTGCATAAGTTATCGAATGGTAAGTAAACAAATATTAAGAAATTTAATTGAAAAAAAATCGACTTGATTATCCAACTATGAAGGCGCATAACAAAAAAAAAATACAAATGCTATCAAGCTGAAATTTTGGGAACACTTATTTTTTACCGTGATTTCTTTATTTTATTTACAAAATTCGCTAATCTTTGACCTTGTCCTCATCCCTATAGCGTAGCTTTTATGGCGGGCTTGGAGCGCGGTGACCGAATCTAGAAATTCTGTAACGAAAAAACCTAACAAAACCCACCACGACCGCCGTTGCCGTGCATCGTCTAACGTCAATTTTTGTTGCTTTTGTTCAGTTTGGCAGACATCGGCACGGTGTTTGTGTGCGTGCGACTAGACGTATGCAAATTATAATTGCCTTAGTTGATAAAAATGCTATGCAATAGCGGCAGTCCCCGAGTGCCACACGTTTTTTTTTTACTATTGGGTGTTTAAGAAGAAATTACACACTATAGAATCGGCAGGAGTGAAATTGACTAAATTAATTACATATTTTTTTGCGCTAAGGGCCTGTTTCACCACTTCATGATAAGTGCCGAATAGGCTATTCACCACTTAACTTGACAGATGAAGTATGGAAAAATCTGTCAAAAAAGTTGTGAATAGCCGTTTCGGCACTTTATCTGAAAGTGGTGAAACAAGCCCTAAATTTAATAATTTGGCTGAAAATTTCTCCAATAAAAATTTTTTTTTGGCTAACATTGAAATTAGTAAATTTACTTATTCTTGCAAACCTACTAATTGGTTCTTACGCTCTCTTTTAAAGTTAGCAATTGGCATACCAAATTAAGACCAAAACTCAATAAGTCATTTTTATTGGAGCCGTGACTGTTTAAAATGAGTCACATCCCCGCTCCGAGGTATTCAGCGAAAATATCACCGTTACTGCGACCTTAATTGCCCGCTATTCGTTACGTTATCTTACCGCTGTCGCTGCTCTGTGGGAAATATCGCTCGTATAAGGGACTAGACTTTCCGCGCGACTCCATCATAAGTATCATCATCATATCAGCCTATATTCATCCACTGCAGGACATGGCCCTCTCTCAATGAACGCCAAGATGACCGATCTCCTGCTACTCGCATCCAACATGGACCCGCAACTAAACGGAGATTGTCGCGCGTCCCAACTCCTACCTAGTTGGAGGTCGACCGCGCGACTCCGCCCGTGTAAAAAAGTTATTATTATTTAGGTCCTTTATATAAACGAGAGTAAAAAAGGTATTTCACGGCAACCATACATTTTCTTGTAAAAGAGATTCCTACTTCCTTGTTGTCTTCTCTATGTCTGTGCCAAATAATATAAAAATCGGTCAAGTGGTTCGTGAGATTAGCGCTTTGAAATAATAATTTTCCCCGTTTTTTCTACATTTTCCTCTGATTCTTCACTTTTATTAGTCTGCACACCTGATATCCATACTTCCATACTAATATTATAAATACGAAAGTGTGTCTGTCTGTCTGTTATCTCTTCACGCCCAAACCGCAGAATCGAATTTTCTGAAATTTGGCACGGAGATACTTTGAGTCCCGGGAAAGGACATAGGATACTTTTTATTCCGGAAAAATGTACGGTTCCCGCGCGATAAACGAGTTTTGGCGCAACGGAGTTGCGGGCATCATCTAGTCTAACCTAAAGCCTTCGTGGATAAATGGAATATCCAAAACGAAAACAATTTTTCGTCTTGAAGTAGTCGTTTCAGAGATTAGCACGTTTTAACAAACAATTAAATTAAACTCTTCAGCTTTATATAGATACAACACACCAGTTTCAGTGGCTATTTGAATGATTTCAATAAAACCAGGCAACCTACGCAATGATTTTATATTGCCCAAGTGTGTGTGCAGTGTACAAGAACACTCCCAATTTTTGTTTTTTTTGTTCTGTTTTTGTGTATGTTGTGTGTTGTCAAAATAAATGTTTTCTTATCTTATCTATTCCTACTTAATGAAGGATTAATTTACGTAGTCGAGAGAGTCCTGTGTTAGACAGATCCAGGATATCCTTCCGTATACGGCTGAAGGCAAACCGCAGGTGGTTTTAGTGGGTAAACCCGGCGCTTATCGTCGGCATCCCCGGGGGTATGACGTGGGACGTCATACCCCCGGGGTGTTTCAGCTTAACTGAGGCACACCCCCAACCCGGGGCACCCATAAAGGGTTTCTTCTGCGTATAAAAAAAGGATTAATTTACGTACTGTTGAAGTACTCAAAAGTATGATTTAACTTGTTCCAATTTGTATTTGTTTACATTTAGACAAATATGAATTGTAAGAGTATACTTTAGGAAGCTCGTCTTACCATTGTCGTTGCCCTGTGGCATTAATTACCACAGGGTAATTAGAATTTACTTCCTTTATTTTATTTTGAATGCCATGAACGAAATTGGTTCTGTTGGTGAATTGGTCGTTAAAAGCTATTTTCTGTTTTGGGTAAATTAATGGATCTTCTAATATGACTCATGTATATTATTATTTTATACAACGTTCAAGTACGCTCACCAAAATTCGTTTATCGCGCGGGAACCGTACATTGTTTCGAGACAAAATGTATTCTTGATTTTCTTGGGACTCTAAGTATCTCCGTAGCAAATTACAGCAAAATAGTTTCAGCCATTTAAGCGTGAAGAAATAACGTGAAGGACAGTCAGACACACTTTAGTATTTAAATCATTAGAAAATATCTAAGATAAAGACATCTACTCAAGTTTAATTCGATATTTTCGATAAACCATAGTTTAATGCGATTTAAAGCCTAGGGATTCGTGTGACGGCCTTAACTTACGTATTGGTGGTCTTATTGATGGTCTTGTGTGACGATGATCATTAATAAATATTGAGTTCATTTTGTGTTTCTGTTATGATTGTTAAAAATCGCAAATTCTGAAGTCAATAAATATTACCTGTAACATCTTAAATTTTATAAAATGGTTCTTAGTTTTTTTAAGCGTTCAATAAAGGTCTACGTTATTTCAATGTCTGAAACTTTTTTTTTCGACAAACAATATCAAAATTTATCTCGGGATCATAAAACACCGTCGTGTCTTATCTGATGCCATTTTGTTGGCCGCTCGGGCTGTTATTTTGAATTCATTTTGTAAAAATAACAGGAGTGAAAATATTGAATTTTTTTCGGCGTTTTTAAATTGTATGGTAACGTCAAATAACCCTATTAATTTTGCTGGAAATGTGCCGCGACCGATAATAATTCAAATAAAACACAACTTTATGAACTATGTTATAGTTTTCTACTGATATAATATTATATTTATAATCTTGCGACCCATGCTACCGCTGTTTTGTAGTGGCGTAGGGCAAAATTAAATCTTGTCATAAAGTGGCATTTTATTTAAATTTTTGTCGGTCGCTTGTTGCGCCACCTTTAGTGTCTAAACACACTAGGCCGAAGTCACGCGGCGTAAATTCCGCATGAATACGTCCGCAATGTCAAACGCATACAAAATACGAACGGAACGCGACGGAATAGTGTGTCAACGGTAATTTAAAATACATTGCGGGCGAATCATGCGGATTTTACGCCGCGTAACTTCGGCCTAGTGCGTTTAGACACTTAGGAAACAATAACATACGGCGAAGTATTTTATCTAGCATATCTTCATGGCAATTGAATAGTGAGCACTCGCTGCTAATGGCTTTACGGCGAGTTCGTATGTTTATTGGTCCATAAATATGTTTACGACGCGACGGATTTGATGGACCGGATACTGCGCGTGTCCGCCTCTTGATGATCCTAGACAATCCATAGTTCTAGTAAAATACGGGTAGCACTCGGGGACTGGGCCGCGGTAAAGCTATATAATTGCACTAGCTGTCTCGGCAAACGTTTCTTTGCCATATTGTATAAAGTATATCGCCCGTATAATTTTATTGAATTAGTGACTAAATAAGTATGTCACCATGGCAACGTCCATCGCTATCCCATGACCCGCGTCGCATAAACAATGGTCGCTCTTTATAGACAAATAATTTGCAATAAAATAAAATTGCGACTATAATTAAAGATCTAAGCTATCCTATCTCTCAAGTTGGAAAAAAAGCACACATTTAAAAAAAACATTAAAATCGGTTAAGTAGTTTAGGAATCCATCGCAGACAAACATCGTGACAGGAGATTTATATATATTAGATATAATCGTACGCACACAAACTCTGTGCCGATGACTGACATCGCTGTTCCGGTCAAAAAAACCCTAACACGCCCCGTGTTAGGGTTTTTTCGTTACGGAATTTCATGATTAGGATTATATATGCCCACCGCGATGCGAGAGTTTTATATTTTTCTTAGAGGATGAAAATAAATAATGTCAAGAGTATAATTTACCACTTTACACTAGTCGTGACAATTCGAAGTGTCAGTAATTGGTAAGTTTACACTACACAGTTTCAGCGATTAAATGTTAAACATAGTTGTGAGCGGAGTTGATTGAAACGTGATGCCTGTTGTTTACAACAGACATTAATGTAACCTTCGTCTAATTAAACTTTGTTATACGGGGCCATAGAGAAATGTATTTCATTTGTCGCCGTAGTGCTCAGAGAGATTAAATTACAGTAATATAATATACGCTTTTCATGCACTTTTTCTACTTTTATTAATTTATTTTATTACAATTATGTTTCACACGACCGGTTTCGATAAAATCATAATCAGGTTAAATTAATATTTAACTTTAATTTTATAAAGATTTTGGCATACCTACGCTTTACACGTTTACTGTCCAACTACTACTTAAATTAAAGAAAAGTAATTCTCGGATTTTTACTTTCCAACTTTGACAAAATGTCTATTTAAAATTATTATGTTTTAGTGCTATGGTCATAATTTAATATTATTTAAGTAATTCCAATGTTTCCATTACAATTATTTACAAGTAATCCTTAACACGCTTACTTCAGAATTCAATAACATTTTCCATTTAATCCAACCCGTAATAAAATGTTATATAAAACTATAAAACCTCCATTTAATTTGCAAATGTAAGAAACGTTAACGACGTTCGACTGCGCAGCGGATTAAGCGCTGTTAACTAATTGATCAAAGATTATTGGGAATAATAAGAGCAGAGGACAGCGCTTTTTTGTTGTACTAGGTTCAGAGTTTTAATACGAAAAACTAGAGTAGTTATGTATTTTATTAGTTACTAGATAAACATCTTATCACTTTTCTTCTGATATAAAACCTTTCCTGGACTGCAACGAATTTTTTGAGACTAAGGGCCTGTTTCATCATTTCCTGATAAGTGCCCAATAGGCTATCCACCACTTAACTTGACAGATGAAGTATGGAAAATCTGTCAAAAAAGTTGTGAATAGCCTATTCGGCACTTTATCAGAAAGTGGTGAAACAGGCCCTAAAATTATCCATATCAGTACAGTATTTTATATTCATTTTTATTAATGTAGATAGATAGTATTGGTGATATTTTGTGTCTATAGGTCTTTACCTATAGACACAAGATATCACTAATACTATCTAGAAGACCAAGATTCGCGAGTAAAAATTGCGTTAGGCCTGTATAAAAAATTATTTTTGTTTTACTTTTTTTGCACAAAAAGACCTCGAAATATTAAACTTATTATTTGCTAAGCTATACTGTCGTATAAAACAGTAATTGGATAAAATATTAAGAGGGGAACGGGCACTTGAGTTCAATTGATCAAACCTCTTTCGGTCGGTTTATAGATCGTTTTATTTAACGTATTTATATTCATTGTTATGGGTTTTACGAGGAAGGAATGTATAGGAATATAGTTGATGAGAATTATTTTGAAAGCGAGCACTTCGCTATTCTAGTTTTTGGAACGGAGTTCCTTATCGCGCGTTGCGCCTTGGGCTAGACTGAAAAAGTTGTAACGACACTTTATTATTAGTACCTGCATGGTAGGGGCAGAGGGCGTTAATAGTATTCTTGTGCGTCAACTAGATGGCGTTTTCTTAGAATAAACAGCAACGCGTTGTTAGTATTCCTGGGCGTCAATAGATGGCATTTTTTAATAATTTTTGAGTGTATATGTATGCACGTTTTTTTGAACATAAGAAAGAACTTCGTTCCATTGCATTCAGGTGTCCCTTGACATCTCTCAAGTTTTTTTTATATTAAGTATTAATTTTATTAATATCTCATTATAAAACAAAGTCGCTTTTTTTCCCTCATTAAAAACCCATCTTTAAAACTACGCAACGGGTTTTGATGATTCTTTCAGTGTTAGATTTATCGAGGAAGGCTATAGGCTATATTTTATCACGCTAAGACTAATAGGAGCGAAGAAATAGAGAAAAATGTGGAAAAAACGGGTAAAATTATCTGAAAGAGCTAACTTGAACGCGCTTATCTCAGGAACTACTGGTCCGATTTGAAAAATTATTTCAGTGTTAAATAGCCCATTTATTGAAGAAGGCTATAGGCTATATTTTATCACGCTAAGACTAATAGGAGAATGTGGAAAAAAAAGGGAAATTATTTGAAAGGGCTTATCTCGCGAACTACTGGAGCAATTTTTATGTTATTTGGCACAGATAAGAAGTAGACCACGTGAAGGATTATAGCCAGGCTATCGATTCTGATCATTTTTTTCAGTGGCTATATATTTTATACCCGTGCGACGCCGGGGCGGGTCGCTAGTCTATATATATAAAAGAAAGTGGTGTTAGTTACACTACTTATAACTCAAGAACGGATAAACCGATTTGGCTGAAAATAGGTGGACAGGTAGCTTAGAACCAGGAAAAGGACATAGGATACATTTTGTCCCGGAAAAATGTACGGTTACTGCACAATATACATTTATGATTTGCGCGTAAAATATTCAATCGATTTTTATGAATTTTGGTATGGAGATACTTTCGAGTCTCGGGAAAGGACATGGGATACTTTTGGTCCCGGAAAATGTACGGTTCCCGCTCAATAAACTTTTCTTTTTCAGTCTATTTTTATGAAATTCGGTATGGGGATACTTTGAGTCTCGGGAAAGGACAAGGGATACTTTTAGTCCCGGAAAATGTACGGTTCCTGCACAATAAACTTTTATGATTTTCGCTTAAACTATTTATATCTATTTTGATGAAATTTGGCATGAAGATACTAATTTTAATCTATTGTTTTCTTAATTATACCAATTATTATTCGAATTAATTAATCATCGTTAAGACAGGACAACGTCTGTCGGGTCAGCTAGTTATTGATAAAATTAATGTTTTTTTATAGCTCAAGATTGCATAATATAAAGTTTTTGGGGCGGTATTCAATAATTTTAGTTTTGTATTTAAATGCTGGCTCTTCGTGTGTGAAGAGCCCAGCATTTAAATGTGAAAAGGAGGCAAATGTTATTTGCCATTTCATCGTTCGTGTTAGCTATACATCGTGTTAGCTATACATTTTATAAAAAAAATCATACAGAAAATAATCCATACTAATATTATAAATGCGAAAACGTGTCTGTCTGTCTATCTACCTGTTGACGCCCAAACCGCTGAACGAATGTTGCAGAAATTTGGTATGGATTTATTGCGAGTCCCGGAAAAGGACATAGGATACTTTTGATCTCGGAAAGATGTACGATTCCCGCGCGATAAACGAATTTTGTTACAACGGAGTAGCAGACGTCATCTATACTTAATATTATAAAATGGAAGAGTTTGTGTGTTTGAACGCGCTAATCTCAGGAACTACTGGTCCGATTTGAAAAATTCTTTCAATGTTAGATAGCCCATTTATCGAGGAAGGCTATAGGTTATACTTTATCACGCTAAGACTAATAGGAGCGAAGAAATAGAGGAAAATGTGGAAAAAACGGGTAAAATTATTTGAAAGGACTTATCTTACGAACTACTGAAGCAAATTTCAGTTATTTGGCACATAATAATATAAGAAGTAGACCACGTGAAGGATTATAGGCTATTTTTTGTGGACGCGCGAAACGTCTAGTCAAGTATAATACCTCTAATAAAATCACTTAACTTTTCACTTATTTCAATATTATGATAACTACGGGAAGGAAACTAACTGGGAGCGGCGTTTGCTGTTAATGTTGACACAAGCGAACTATTGTGAAGGCACAAACGGACTATTAAAGAATACTTCACTTAGCAGACATAGAGATAAGAAAAACGTAGAACTACCCATAGGTTCCTACACAGTGCTGCTACGCCGTAGACTTGGACTTGAGCTACGTAAGAGCCAGGCCACAACACTGCGTTGCGGCGTCGCATCGCAAAAACAACCTTAGAAAAGCAATGTAGTTCTTTGCGATGCGACGTTGTACGAGTAACTACTACACCACAGACTAAAGCTACGTCGCTGCTACGTAGGTACTACGCCATAGACCCAAACTACGTCGCTGCTACGTAGATGCTACGCCGTAGACGTAAGCTGCGTCACTGCTACGTAGGTGCTACGGCGTAGACGTAAGCTACGTCGCTGCTACGTCGCTGCTACGTAGGTACTATCCCATAGACCCAAGCCACGTCGCTGCTACATAGATGCTTCGCTGTAGATTTTTAACCTCTCGAATACCAGGATATAAAAATTCGATTCAGCCGTAAAGCCCGAGTTCTATGGCGCCATTTAAATTTTCGTAATTTTTTTTTTCAAATTTTACAAAAATTTGCCAATCAGAAACAAAATTTAGTGCATACATTTTGTAGCCAACTTCATACTCTTAAAAATAATGCATCTAACAAACGAAATTAATTCTTATGTTCATTAAAATAAGTTAAAAAACTGCGTGAGGTCGAGTGTATCAGGCGGCTCATTAACGTGCCGGTGGTACACAGAGGTATTTTTACGGGTGGCACGTTAAGTTGCCAGTAGGGTTCAAGAGGTTAAGCTACGTGTTGCTACGTCGTAGATTTAAGCTACGTCGCTGCTACGTAGGTACTACGCCATAGACCCAAGCTACGTCGCTGCTACGTAGATGCTACACCGTAGACTTTAGCTACTTCGCTGCTACCTAGCCTGTGCTAAGCCGTAGACTTAAGCTGAGCTACTGCTACGTGGTTCTACGTCGTAGATTTAAGACATGTTGTTCCAACGTAGGTACTACGCTGTAGACTCAGCTACGTTGCTGCCACAAAATATGTGCAATATAAGCTTTAGTACTTAGCTTTGTTTTTGAATTTAAAATTTAAAATTACTAACAATAAGAATATATTGATCGCGAAATTTAAATGTTATAAGGAATAAAAAGACTGATCAAAATAAAGTTCGTTCGAGCGCTGGAATAGAATTTCTTAAGTTTCCCGAAAGCAAAGAATTTTATATAGGTATAAAGCTAAAAGTCCGAATTTAAATGCAGCGCGCGCTGTTGTTTTAGTTTGGTTCCTGTTTTGATTGGAGCGAAACAAATGCACCGAGCAATTTTCGGGATACGCGAATAATGTTGACGGATTTTTTAAATTTAAAACTTCTTTTGCAGTGTTGTGCATTTTTGGGATGGATAGAAAATTTTAAACTCACGTCGGTTAATTTTGGGTTCCGGTTGAAAATTCGTAAGATGAGTGTTAGCGGGTGCGGATTGGGCAGCCTCTATATTTTACCCCCTAATGTTAAATTTAATTTATGAGAATTAGACTGATATTTGAATTAAAAAGGTTGCATTGGTTGTTCCTATATCGGTAAAAAGATAAAAAATCATGATTTCCAAATAAACTCGCTGGAAAAATATTTTAACAGCATCTATATAGTATGTATTCTATATTATATCAATGTAATTTAAAAAAATACAGCGTCCTGTCTATGCCGTTTATACTCTATGGTATCTCTATACCAACAGAAGGGACGGAATTATCATAAGGAATAGGATTTCTTCAATCCCGATCTCTTTGTTTGTCCCATTCGACTGTTCTGAGTAAATAGTGGTTTGATTTTTCCATCGTAGAACTTTTTTACCCGACTGCCGGGAGGGTTATGTGTTTAGCGCGTATCTTGTATGTTTGTAATATTCTTCCTTACCTTGTATCTTCAGAACCGCTGAACGGATTTTCACATTTGAGGTATCGTTAGATTTGTCTTAATGACCCAACTGTTCTTAGATAGGTGACATAAAAAAACCCAAAATGGCAGATGTTTGACGCCATATTGTGAGGTAAAAAAAATAAAAATTCTACCAAGCATATCGAGTGGGGTATCAAAATAAAGGATTTTAAGCACTGATTCTAAATATGTATATAACTTGCAGTTTTAATATTAAATAGAACAATAAATCTACACTAATATTATAAAAAGGAAAGATTTGATTTTTTGTTTGTTTGGCTCTGAAACTACTGGACCTATTAAAAAAATTCTTGTACCATTGGAATTCTACATTATTTTTGCTGAAGATAGGCTGAATTTTATTTTGGAAAATAATAGGGTACCGTAAGATATTTCGGTTCTTCGGACGCAAGGTGTAAAAAATCAACCAGAAAAGTTACTTATTTTACGTACGCTACCTTAACTATAAAAGATAGAACCATAAAATTCTAAGTAATTTTAGAACTTACAAATATCTACAAAAAAGTCCGCGACACACTATACCTTCTAGTCTGTCAACGTTCCTGTCATAGGAATATAAGTGCGCACGGCAGTCTGTCGCTGTTCCTGTCATAGGAATAGCACAGGTGTCAAATTTCATTTTATTTTTATACATATGCATACTCAAGATATATTTATTGTAGCTTTGTTATGTTTTTGTATTATGTAAATAATAATCCTCAACTTACTATAAACAAAACATCTGTGTTCATAAATAGGATAAGTCATTTAGTTTTTTGTTCAAATATGACACCCACTTGAGAACTCACTCAAGTGGCTGACCCTTATGATTATTTTAAAACATGTGTTGTGTAAATAAAATGTATGGTGGCATGTAAAGTTTTATTTGTATCTTGTACCTAATTATGCTGAAGTGTAAATAAAATACAATTTGAGAATTTAATATTGTTTTTTAAATTTAAATCAGAACAATGATTTCACATTAACTTTTTTTTAAAGTTCTGTACTAGATTCATTTTTATATTTAGCCAGACACAAAGTTAAAAGAAAATAAAGAATATTTAATATACTTTATGATTTGTAATGTCAATTAACATAATTTCAATTAGAATCTGCGAAATCCAATTAGAACCAAATTCTAACTATAAAAACCCCCCTTCTGTCGGTGTGCCAATGACAGGAACGACAGACAGCATAAATATATATATTTTGACGTGACTGAGAAGAGGATACCTATCTATGTCGAGTGAGGCACAATAACCATTTTTTTATTTAAAAATCTTGAAATTTTTTTGGACTACATTTAAACGCGTTTATTTTACTCATTCTTTTAATCCTTGTCAAAATAAATTATTCCATTACTAAGTACAGTTTATGTCGATAATATTTGGCCTTTGAATGAATAAAATTGGACATTTGGTTTTGAAATTATGGCGAAATTAAAATATTACGATAGTAATTGTCGTCACCAAGGCGGGTGCGCGTGCGGGAGGAAGACAATCTGTGCAGCCTGCGTATAATGACTGCGTCGTCGATGTTAGTGTCGGAGTCTGTGAATTGACCTGGGAATCATTTTGCTGACCGAGTCTTTCCTGGGTATGCTTTTTGCAGAGCTCACCGACATCCACACGGGCGGAGCCGCGGCCGACCGCTAGTAATAAAATAAGAAAAAACCAAAATCCGCCTGCCTGGATAAATCCAATATTAATTAAAAATTAACTGACATTACTGAAACAAGATGAAAATTCAATGACAAAGTGTTAAAAAAAACAATGATTTGGTGCTTAAAACTAGAAACATACATTGAAACAGTACCAAACCTATGTACCTGTTATAACGTATATACGATATTGTTACGGATACGGACACGTGGTGCCATCTAGCGTCAGGCCAGCGAACCTACCAAGGGAACACAGGCAACGTAAAATCCCCTACTCGCTACTAGATGACGCTAGGTGTATGTACCTACGAGTACTTTCTAGAAATATCTGATACTTGTTTACGCATATCGGGTTTATTCTGGGATGTTCCGGAATTTTCTGAGATTCGATCCGGCCCGTATAAATAGTCGCAGACAGTCGAGCCGGCAATTCAGTTTTATCTGAGCGATCTTCGAGGCTACTTCGGAGCGAAAACAAGTGATCAATAGTGAGTGATTGTGATTGTGATAGTGACTCGGCTACGACCTAGGACAGTGATAGTGTTCAGTGATTTGGATCTAGTGCTTAGTGTTTGGACTCAGTGATTAGTGTGAGCTAGTGTTTGTGAATAAAGTCTTCAAGAGAGTCACCAGGTCTTTCTCTCTGAATCCAAAGAACCCTAGCACGTAACAACTGGTGTCGGAAGTGAGATTTGGAGATGCCATTGACTTCGAGAGAAGACTTCAAGAGGAGTGTCAGGACAAGGGCACAACGTGCTGCGGAGGCCACACCCACTGGGGACCAAGCCCCGCCCACTGACCACGCCCCTCAGGCCCCGCTCACTTTGGGCGTGGCCACGCCCACTGGCTCCGCCCACCCGGCCACGCCCACTCAGGCCACGCCCACTGGCCCCGCCCACTGGGCTCCGACTGCTCAGGCCCCGTCGACTAGCTCCATCCATCCTGTCACGCCCGTAGATTCTACGGCCCCTCAAATGGCTCTTCAATTGGAAAGCATAATTGAATTAATTCAGGCTTTGCAAGAGTCACAAGACCGCAAGCTCGGCGCTATGCAAGATTCTCAAAGGGCTGAAATTCAGGCAATGAGGGAGTCACAAGACCGCAAACTCGGCGCTTTGCAAGAGTCACAAGACCGCAAGCTCGGCGCTATGCAAGATTCTCAAAGGGCTGAAATTCAGGCAATGAGGGAGTCACAAGACCGCAAACTCGGCGCTTTACAAGAATCACAAGAGCAACAAAAGGACCTCCAAGAGAAAGCGCTTCTGGCCATAAAGGATGTCAGTGACGCGGTGACTAAGCTACGTAAAGATGTCGACGTAATGAAAGAACGAGTTACCGGGTTAGAGTCGGTTGTGGAAAATTTGAAAACCGGATTCACTGAACTGCAGAAGAGAGTAGTGCGCCTTGAAACTACGGGAGTTACGGTGTCTAGTGGAGCCACTGGAGTGGCACAAGGGCCAAGAGTAAAGGTGCCGCCGTACGATGGCACTACTTCTTGGAACGCTTATCGTCGGCAATTTCAGACTGTTGCTACCGTAAACGGATGGACGGAAGAACAATGCCTGACCGCTCTCATTGTTGCGCTCAGAGGGCAAGCTTTGTCGGTCCTGGAGGCACTGCCTCATACGGGAAATGGGTTCCAAGACCTGATGGAGGCACTGGAATCCAGATACGGGGAGCGACACCTGGAGCACGTGTTCCGTGCCCAACTGCGTGACAGAGTCCAACGCTCAGAAGAAGGGCTTCAACAATGGGCGTTGGAAATTGAAAAACTCGTCAGGAAGGCATATCCAGGAGCTGACACCAAGATGGTTGACACAAATATTGTTCAAGGATTTGTCGACGGAATCAAAGACCTGGAGGTCAGAGCTGCAGTAAGACTTGGTCACCATGCCTCGCTAAAGGAAGCATTGGCGCATGCTTTGGAGGTCGAGGCTGTTCGGCGTGACATACGGCAGACCTATAAGATCCGCGGGGTCTCCGAGGAAATCAAGGCTTCTACGAGGAAAAGATTTGAAGCCATGTGCTATAAGTGTGGTGAGAGGGGCCATCTTCAGCTCAATTGCCCGCAGACACAGATGACGAGGATGGAAAGGATCGAGGAACAGATAGAGGAGCTGAGGAAGCAAGCAGTTTCGTTCCCTGCCCGGGATAAGGGGAAACGAATAGAATCCAGGACTAGGTGGCGAGTATTGGACAATATGGAGAGAGCCCCAATAACTGTTACTTCCCAGGCACGGAGCGGAAGAACAAAGACAAATACTTTGGGTCTCTTGGAAAATGATGCTATGAGGAAGGCTCAGGAAAGAGATGACGACCTTCGGCACATCATCACATGGAAGAAACGCAGTGACGTAAAACCAAACTGGAGTGAGTTTGCACCCACTGGCGCTGTCACTAAGGCGTACTGGGAGCAATGGGACAGTCTGATACTTCAAAACGGAATACTCTACCGGAAATGGGCTAACGGTAGAGAGTTCTATTTCCAGATAATTGTCCCAAGGGCGAGAGTACCAGATGTTCTCTGCGAGATACATGAGGGTGTATCAGGAAGTCATCTAGGTGTCAAGAGGATGCTGAGGAAAGTGCGAGAACGATTCTTCTGGTTGCATTGGCGAGATGATGTGCAGAATTGGTGCCACGAATGTACTTCTTGCGCTGACGTGAAGGGGCCGCAGACCAGGACAGCGTGGCGCGGCAGTAACAATGATGCTCGGGACGAGCATCTCTAAGAGGGGAGTAGTGTTACGGATACGGACACGTGGTGCCATCTAGCGTCAGGCCAGCGAACCTACCAAGGGAACACAGGCAACGTAAAATCCCCTACTCGCTACTAGATGACGCTAGGTGTATGTACCTACGAGTACTTTCTAGAAATATCTGATACTTGTTTACGCATATCGGGTTTATTCTGGGATGTTCCGGAATTTTCTGAGATTCGATCCGGCCCGTATAAATAGTCGCAGACAGTCGAGCCGGCAATTCAGTTTTATCTGAGCGATCTTCGAGGCTACTTCGGAGCGAAAACAAGTGATCAATAGTGAGTGATTGTGATTGTGATAGTGACTCGGCTACGACCTAGGACAGTGATAGTGCTCAGTGATTTGGATCTAGTGCTTAGTGTTTGGACTCAGTGATTAGTGTGAGCTAGTGTTTGTGAATAAAGTCTTCAAGAGAGTCACCAGGTCTTTCTCTCTGAATCCAAAGAACCCTAGCACGTAACAATATAATATGCTTTTATCAGCACGGTAGTTTTTCAATTTTTTATTAGATTGATTGTAGAAGTGGTTAGATGACTACAACTAAAAAGTCGCAAATAAAATAAATTAATTAAAAATCAAAAACCCGACTGCAAAAATTATTGTTAACTAAAAAGAACGATACAAGACCTAATTCTGCCGGAGGCACCGAATCCATGTTTTAATTGATACGACTCTTGCTTACGAGTTTCATGCCAGGATAAATAGAAGGTTACATAGAAAAATGTAGAAGAAGAAAGTGGATAATAAAATGCAGTCGGAGGCATAATATTTTATGATTTATGAATTAATGTTAAACTTGGTGCGACATGCCTCCGACTGCATTTTATTATTTACTTTCTTCTTCTAAATTTTTCTATGTAACCTTCTATTTATCCTGGCATGAAACTCGTAAGCAAGAGTCGTATCAATTAAAACATGGATTCGGTGCCTCCGGCAGAATTAGGTCTTGTATCGTTCTTTTTAGCTAACAATAATTTTTGCAGTCGGTTATTAAATTACGGTTTCAGGGATTGATTGTATAACATGGCACGCCCCTCCAAATTACTGTTTCAATGTGTGTAGTCACAATATCCTTATGAAAGAGTTTGTAGAATAGTTAACTTTTATTTAACTAGCCTGCACTTTCTTTTGTATCGTTCAGCATTTATTAGCAACTTACACAGTTTTATATATTAGACTACATGACGCCCGAAAGTCCGTTGCGTCAAAATTCGTTAATCTCACGGGAACCGGACACTTTTCCGGGATGAAAGTATCCTATGTCCTTTTTCAGGACTTTTGAGTCCTGGGAGCGGTATCTCCAAACCAAATTTCAGCATAATCGGTGCAGCGCATAAGAGGTATCAAACAGTCACACTTTCGCATTTATAATATTAGTTTGGTATATAATAGACTGCGTACATTATATTATGTAGAGCTAACATGGCGTGCCGAACTTGAACCGCCGACCTTGAGTTTCACTTACAAGTTACAAGGCAAAGGTTTTAACTAAATTAAATAATAACCGTCTGGAATATTATGATGGTTATTCGCGTATTGTTCATTACGATTTACTTAGTAAAAACTTTATTTTGCTCTGAAATTATCCTTTGTTCAGTTTATTGAGGGGCAAAAATTGCGTGAGACGTTTTTGTCCACATTATATGCAGTGACTTGTGGCTGGACCCCTTAAAGTAAAACGTGGGAGAAGTGACTGGCATACATATTTTTTTCTGTCTGTCTTGTCGCAATTGAAGACGTGAGTGGAAGAATCGAACAAGTAACATTTCGTAACATTCGGACAATAACTAATTTTTGCCCAAATTATTCTAATAAAACTTATAATTTATCTACTTCATTACCTAGCTAATGTATCTAGCTACACATATAATCCATAGTTTTTCTATTTCAAATATTTTTTCCGGCCCTAAAGCCTCCATTTAAGCAAAAAAAGGGAAGTTTTTTCATGTTACTTACCTTATTCTTCCACTCACGTCTTGGATTATTATTTTACTAGATATGACAGCCGCAAATCGGTTGCGCCAAAATTTGTTTATCGCGCGGGTACCGTACATTTTTTCATGATAAAAACTATCCTATGTCCTTTCTCGGGATTCGAAGTACGGTTCAGCGGTTTAAGCGTAAAGAGGTAACAGATAGACAGACAAACTTTCGCATCTATAATATTAGTATAGATAATATAAATTTTAATAGTAAATCTACCTTCTAAGCTTGCTAAGTAACACAAAATAGTCAAAGCTTTCAATAGCTAAGCTATCTAATCTCAATAGAGTTAAACTCGAAAATAGTTTACTAATTCCAGTGGTGAAGCCTTAATAAGTCAAAGTAAGCCGTACTAACTACTAAGCGAAACTTGTTAGTACTTAGTAACTCACATATGATTACTTTGCCACTCTCAAAGCGTTCCGATTATGCTCTAAGCGCGATAAGTCCATCCTAGAAAGTGTATTCCGCAAAGTTTTATTCCGGAAAGTTCTGGGAAAAGTTGCGTAAAGTCGTTCCATGCCCGTAACATATTGACATGGCGTTTACCCAGTCGAGTTCTACGAGTTTTATATTAGAGATTATATCCATGAATTATGCATTAACTAAATGTTGGTTCCAACTTTGCGAGAAAATGTCTTTTTTCTTCGGGATAAAAATTAAGCTAAAGACAAACAGATCTGATTGAAGATGAAATATTTTTACAGACATATTAAACTTGCGTCAAGACACGTGTCCTGCCGGCCTAAGATGCGCAAACGAGAAAATGTTGTCTACATGTTTTCTCGATGTTTGATGGTTTGTCTCTTCATCTGTTTTGACCCTAACATGACATACATTTTCTCTCGTGTAGATCTGTCGTCAAAATCTATCGACATAGTGTCAAGAATGATTTTGACAGTATGTCGATATCGACAATATAAGTACACACTAGAGTGAGATATCTCGTTGCGTACTGTACGAGCATGTTAGACGCACTGATCGAAAATTCGTAAGACGTGGCGTATAAGAGGAAGTTGGAAAGATAGGGGGATACGGGATACCCCAATCTTTCTACCGTGTGGCGAAAATGTGTGTCTGTTTGAAAGCGTGAAAAAACAGCAGGATATTTCGATTTCACTTATGATGGGACTACGTTGTTTTTATTACTTTGTCTATTAATACAATGTGCTACCTGGATTGCAGTGACTATTAAAAAATATACATCATCGCTCATAAAAGTATGATTAACAATATTTTGGAACACGTATTTAAAATAAATGTATCCACATTTTTAAACTACCTCGTAGTGTAATTGGAAAATATTTTCGTCGTTTTCGTTCGCTTAATTGGCATCTTGTTAAAACGCGCGTGAAGCTCTACCTTATTTCTGATTTAAATGAAGCATGAATACTTAATTTGTATATGTAATAAATATTATAAAACATTAATGTTTTCCTTCGCGTGATAAGTTGTTATTAATTAATAACTTTTTTACATTACCAGCTTTATCAAAAATTGCTTAAAAAGGACATATTTTGTAAACGATATAAATTTTATTAAGTTTAGTTTTTATTCTTTTGTTTCATTTTCACATAAATGTTACTAAATTAATCATCATGAAACTTTGTACATATACAAGGTTGTTAGGTTTAACACCGTTATCCTTAAAACCATCAAATGAGCCCGTTGTAGTTTTAAGGATAATGATGTTAAACCCAACAACCTGTATAATATGTCAGAGGTATTACACCATAATTCAAGACGTGAGTGGATGAATAAGGTAAGTAACATGAAAAAACTTCCCATTTTTGACGTGATAACGTCTTATAATTCGATATGGGCTAAAACATGACAGTTCATGCGGCGTTACCTCGCTGACAGCTCTGAGGCGTTCCATTTACACTTTCAAGTATCTCAACAACCGTAAGGCCCACCTGGGCCGCGCTCTTTGTTTCGATTATATTACGTATTTCGATGACTTAGAGAATACTTTTGTATGAAGAAGTTTGCTTAGTTATGACTTTTGATACATTGAATACACTCTGAATGAAAAATAAATAAACAATCTGTGAGCTATTAGTATTATTTCGGCTATTCAAAATTGTGCTCTATTTCCTACGTGTCAAGGTGATGACTTGTGCTTTGTTCGAAGATTTTACTGGATTTCACGAATGTATGTAGCGTTTTGTATTGCGAATAGTTTATTTTACTCATAATAAATATTTTATTTATAATGAGTAATTTATTCGTTCATTTCTTCTGAACAAGTCACTAATTATAGTTTCGAAAGTTTATAATTGAGAAACTAATATCACATCGGACTAAATACTATATTATGATGGCTTGATAGATACATTATAATATATTAACATATATTATAATGTAGGTCACACAAACATAAAATATGGATTGTATGTAAGGATATTACATTAATTTTACAAAGAGGGTAGGCCGGGCGCCATTTTTTTTTTGCACATTGACCTGCCAACTTTTTTCATAGATTTTTCCCGGAACTGAGGGGTTAAGTTAAGACTATGACGTTGTCACGTTCAACTATCGTCAGTAAACCGACTATACAGACAACCGATTTTTTCGCTTAAATGGAGGCTTTAGGGCCGGAAAAATTCTTGAAATAGAAAAACTATGGATTAAATGTGTAGCCAGATATATTAGCTAGGTTATGAAGTAGATAAATCACAAGTTTTATTAAAATAATTAGGGAAAAAATTAGTTATTGTCCGTATGTTAAGAAATGTTACTTGTTCGATTTTTCTACTCACATTATTATGACACATAATTGAAATAAAAATACTAAACCATGTTAGTTAAAAATATTAAAATATGAAGGTTAAAAAACCAAAATATGGATTTTTACAATTACATCCCTTAAGTTGAGGGGTAAAATAAGGAATCAACGTTTGCTTCCCTGAAGCCCTGCTACAGGCAGGCGAAAACGTCAAATAAAGCTAGTACGTAATAAAAGGTTTCAGCTAATGAAAAGAAACAATGCCTGGGGGACAATGCGATGATAGCCTTACAGGTGTGGTGAAATGTTATGAATACATGACTGTAAGGATGTTTTTGGTGTCAATGTCATTGGGCATGGATGCGAATCTGCTGTCTTTTTAAATTATACTTTAGTTTAGCCTACATGCAAATTGATACTTAAAATACATTGATAGGTTTGTATTAATACTTGTATTAAATGTCATGCCAAAATTAATCTAAATCAGTTGAGGAATATAACCGTGTAACAGACAGACAGACAACTTTGCATATTTAAGATAAGTATAGATTTTGCCTTAAACGTTCTCGAAATTTGTAAAGTCGGTCCAAACTAAAGTCTCTTACAAAAAAAAAGGATATGCATTATAGGCCCTAGACCACTCAAAATTGTATAAAAAAAAAAAGAAAAACGCTCTGCTCATGTCTTGGCCCACCGGCTACGCACTCCAAGGCCGGCGACAATGCCAAGGCTACGCCGTGACTACGCCACTGTTTACTGAATATTACAGCAGGATCTAGGTCTTACAACTAGGTTTCAGGGGCGAAGAGAATGTGAAGAATTCGCATGCGTGGAATATTAGGCTAATGTTCATGACTGGCTTAAATACGTTAGAATTATAGTCTTATATATAAAATTCTCGTGTCACAATGTTAGTCAGCGAACTCCTCCGAAACGTTTGCCGGACCAGCTAGTTATAGATATAATAATAACTATTGTGGCACAAGGGAAATATTGCTATAGTCGAATATTGTAAAAGCGGAACTATTGACCGGTATTTGGGGATTTGGATGTTGTTTATCCATTTAGGAGATATTTGATTGGCTTGTGTCAAAACGATGACCAGCAATTTTGTCCAGTAGATGAACTCCTGTTGTTAAACCTCATTTAGAACCAAGTATTTCAGGTATCACGGGGCTAGACTGTCGTGGTGTGAAGTGTCCATAGATACAAAATTCTTCTGTCTCTCAAGTTTGTATAATAACTCTCTAAACTTAATTCGCTAAACGGATTTTGATGAAATATGGTATTCAGGTGTTTTAGGTTCCGGGAAAACAATATTATCTAAGATATTTTTTGGAATACACTTAATACACTTTCGCTGTAAACAAATTTAGGTGTGATGAAGTTGTTTTCAATGTTTATTGTCCATATAATCATAATATAATTGTTATTTATACAAAAGTATGTTTATCTAAACCCTAAAGGCCTGTTTCACCACTTCCTCATAAATTGCCAATAACACCCCTCTTTTTTGTCGGGGGTTAAATAGGCTTACCATAACTTTTTTGACAGATTCTCCATACTTCATCTGTCAAGTTATGTGGTGGATAGCCTATTCGGCACTTATCAGGAAGTGGTGAAACAGGCCCTTAATATTATAAAATTGAAAGTTAAAATTAACTATAAATTATAATAATTACGGATCAATTTGGATCCCAGGCCCATTTCTGGTAGAAAATGGGACGTTGTCTATGTAAATTGTAAAGCGACATAACTTTGTAGATAAGAGCCCGTTTTCCATAGGCTATGTAAGGGTCTAGGTACCTAGGGACTAGAGTTCGTGGGCCCCAAAGCCCAGAACAATTCTGAAATGCTTCATGCATATTCCTCAGGTTATGAATTACAAATTACTGCAAAGTGGCAGAATTGTTTTCCAATGTGTTTACACGTTTATGTAGTTGTATGATACTTATAATATTATAAATGCTAATGTTTGTCTGTCTGCTTCTTCAATATTGAATGCTAAATCTATTCGAAAAATATATTTCTTAATTTTTTTTTACCTTGGTATAACAGCCATTATACAAAATATATACTTACTTAATAGTAAGTTAACAAATAAAGGTAAAGTACCATAACTTCATACTTATCAAAACATACTGTAACGAGCTTTTGCCCGCGGCTTTGCTCGCGTTAAGAACTATTATTATATACAAACTTTCATCCCCTATTTTAACCCCTTGGGGTTGGAATTCATCAGAATCCTTTCTTAGCGGATGCCTACGTCATAACATCTACCTGCATACCAAATTTCAGCCCGATCCGTCCAGTTGTTTGGGCTGGCGTGGATAGATCACCATGTCAGTCAGTCACCTTTGAGTTTTATATATTTAGACTAGCTGTCCCGGCAAACGTTTCATTGCCATATTATATAAAGTATATCGCCCGTATTATTTTATTGAATTACTGACTAAATAAGTATGTCACCATGGCAACGTCCATCGCTATCCCGTGACTCGCGCCGCATAAACAATGGTCGCTCTTTATAGACAAATAATTTGCAATAAAATAAAATTGCGACTATAATTAAAGATCTAAGCTATCCTATCTCTCAAGTTGGAAAAAAGCACACATCAATAAAAAAAACATTAAAATTGATTAAGTAGTTTAGGAATCCATCGCGGACAAACATCGTGACAGGAGATTTATATATAATAGACTAGCTGTCCCGGCAAACGTTGCTTTGCCATAATATTTTATGTATTTGAATGTGTATTTGCCATAATATTATTTTATTCAAGTGACTAAATATGTATGTTACCATGGCAACGTCGATCCCGTTGCACACATCTGGTCGCCGTCAGTCTCAGGTTGTAATAATTTACTATTATTTATTCAACAAATGCACCTATCAATATATTATAAAGTACCCAGTAGCCGTTACTTACTCAATCCAGTCGAAAAGTCTGTTGGAATCTTTTGGAGTTAACAGATAATTGTGACTGTCAATTAATTATAATAGACAAATAATTTGCAATAAAATAAAATTGCGACTATAATTAAAGATCTAAGCTATCCTATCTCTCAAGTTGGAAAAAAGCACACATTTAAAAAAAACATTAAAATCGGTTAAGTAGTTTAGGAATCCATCGCGGACAAACATCGTGACAGGAGATTTATATATATTAGAAGATTAAGTTAACAAATAAAGGTAAAGTACCATAACTTCATACTAATCAAAACATACTGTAATAAATAAATAATCTAAACACAATATACTGTGGTCTATTAGTTTGAAAGACACCCGAAAAAGAACATAGTATAGGATAATTTTTATTGCGGCTTATTTGAATCCTGCTACCAATCTTAATATATATATTTCTTGTGTGCGTGTGTATGTGACTGAACTCCTCCTATACGACTGGACCAATTTTGATGAAATTTTTTGTGTGTGTTCAAGGGGATCTGGGAATGGTTTAGATTCACAATTTTGTCCGCTGGACAATGTTTTTTTAATTAATTTTTAATTTATTAGTAGTTGTTGATTTTGGAATGTTTTACATTGGATCCGACAGTCGGCTGCCATCGCAGTGTCAAATTTTAAATAATATTCGAATTCGGATTTTAATTTTAGTCTGTCCGAGAGTTAGCGCTTCGACCAAATTTAAAAAAAATACTTTATATACTTAATATGGCAAAGAAACGTTTGCCGGGACAGCTAGTAAAAATATATTTTACTTCTTCACAGCGAATAATATGTAACAGAGAGTCAGTATATTATCAATATCATAATATCTTTTTCTTTTTCTCTCATTTTTGATATTACACATATCTCTCTGAAGTCAGTAATTCATTTACGTTGGAATCAGAGCCGCTCCCTCTCAGACGAAAATTATTTGAAAATATTCCCGAGGAATCTCGTAAATGTCACTGTAATTTTCTGTTCCGAATTTTATCTCCTGTTTGTAATTATAAAGCAGAAGTTTGTTAGCTTCTCGAAAGTTACTTAATTTAATTGCTTAATTGGGCGTTTTGTATTGCAAAATATAATTTTCAGTGGCGTATGCATGATTTTTTCGTCGGGCAATTTTTATCAATATTATGTAGTCTTTCCACGTTAATCTGATTTAAACATGATGGCCAGTCGTAGACGAATATGTCCCTCTACACGTAAGACGCTTGTGTGATTCATGGGCCAAGTTAATAAGGTTGAAAAGTAAAAATATTGAAAATACGAGTAACGAATAATGGTGACAAACTTGGTTATTCGTAGGGATTGCAATCCCGCACCTTATTCAATCCCGCGGGATCCCGCATGTTTGAATTTATGTTATAAAATTGAATAAATAGAAGCTACAGGTTTATGTTTTATTAAAAATCAACTTAATTAACAAAAAATGTCTCATATTATGCCACAAAAATATTTGTTTTGTAACAAAATAACAATGAAATTATGTTATTGCTCTAGTCTTATTAGACCTTAAAATTAAAATGCTTTTGATGTCTCAGCAATCTTGAAGTCGGGGACCTCTCAACATTATGGCTCCGCATTGATATGACGACCACCCTTAATAATAATAATGTTTATGCGTGCCTATATAGGTCCCATAGTGGTCCCAATTTGGGTGGATGCTCTTACCGTACGTAATAGGACCCTGCTGCACAGAGTGCAGCGGGTCATTGCGGTAAGAGTCATCAGGGGCTACCGTACAGTCTCTTGGGCGGCAGCGACTGCTCTGTCGGGGGAACCGCCATGGGAGCTCACGGCGAGGGTGCTCGCCGAGTTTAATCTCCTCATCGCTGAGGGGAGGTTGAATGGCGAAGCTCCTTCAGGCGGTTCCGGAGACTCGGAGAGCAGTGGTTGCTGAGGAGGTGGGAAGAGGATCTGGCGCAGACCCGGTACGGTAAACGTACCGCTGAGGCACTGCGTCCAGTTCTTGTGACGTGGATGCGCCGCAAGAAGAAACCCCTCACTTTCCGCCTTACGCAGGTACTCACCGGGCACGGGGGTTTCGGTGAGTACCTGTGTAGGGTTGCCAGGAGAGAGCCAACGCCAGCCTGCCATGAATGTGGCGCTGCGGAGGACACGGCCCAGCATACCCTTGAGGTGTGCGATCGTTGGGCCGTGCAGCGCCACGATCTCGTGGCAGTGTTAGGTGGAGACCTCTCACTCCCGAGCATGGTGCGCTGCATGCTCGAGAGCGATGAGGCCTGGCAGGCGGCGGTCTCTTTCTGCGAATTTGTTATGTCGCAGAAAGAGGCTACGGAGCGGGACAGAGAGAACGACCCCACCTCTCTGCCGCTCCGCCGGCGTAGGACGGGAGTGCGGAGGCGTCGCTACGCGAACCTCCTAACTTCTGTCTAACGGGGCTCCGGGTCAGGATGGGAACCTGCCCGGCTTTGTCAGTCCCGGCGCCGAGGGGAATGCTTTAGTTCGCCTAAGCGTTCCCTTATATTGGTGGAAGTCCGGTCCGAGGTAGACCGGCCAGTCGTGGAGGGATTCCCGTGTTTGTGACCGTGACTACAGTAAGGGTGAAGCCAAACGAACGTAATTTGTGAGTTGTGAGTCGCAGAATTTCTGCCGCGTAAATATCTTTTCATACAAATCATGACTCACAAAATTACGCTCGTATGAATCAAACAGGACTTTTGTATGAAACTGAATGAAGCAGAATTCTGCCGAACCGAAATAATGCGACTCACAACTCACAAATTACGCTCGTTTCGCTTCGCCCTAAACGGACATTTATACGCATCTACCTCTGTCTGGACCAACGAATAAACATAACACAGACTGTTTAATCATTGCACTCTTTTTCGCTCTTGGTCTGTTCATCTTTCTATATGTATTGGTCCGTCTGTCTCTCCCGACTTGCTCTTGATCTGTCTAATTTTATTATTAGATTCTGCGTTCTTTATACGACGTTCAAAAAGTGTATCATGATACCTATTTTGAATAAAAAGATATTTTATCTATTTATTATGTATTGGTCTGTTCGTCTATCTAGACAGTAGACACCCAGTTTGAATACATAAAACAACATTATATACCTATATTATGTACCTAATGTTGTTTTAACTTTTTATCCCTAGCCGCTACAATACTTCAGTCGGTCTTTTCCTGAATATTTCATATTAAACGAACCGTCAAGTATGATTCTGGCAATGTTACAATTTCATTAACTTGAAAAGCCCTCTGTCCACGAAACTGTCCAACTTTTCTTAATTCAGAGTTACGAATTTTTGGAACTTTTAAAAATTGAATTTTTGAAGAGGACGCGCAAACAAGACACCCTTTTTTTAGTTTATTTATCCTATTATAATTAAGATCATCTATATAGCAACGACCCTTTTCTAATTTGTGATTTACCATCGAAAAAATTATTCATAAGCAGAATGTGTACCATACACATGATACATTTTTCGGTCATGCTATATCAAATTAATGATATTTTATGTGTCAGCTTCTAGTTTATAAGTTTACGTAGCGAATTTGCAATTGTGCCAGCGTAGGCGCCAGCCCTAACAAAAGTGGGGCGCACATATTTAGTGCTTAAGTAAATATATGTCTACATATTTTATGGAGTAAATTTATCTACGTCACCTCAGTCCCCGCACGTAAAACACAACGTAGTCGAGTCTTTACGGTCGCGTACCACATAAAATATTCATCCTATCAACCGCTCTGCATTATAACTGGCTGTCCACCGCTGGAGCCGGGAGGAGAAATGATCCCTACTCCCTTGTGATAAGACACGTTTTCGTGAGAACGACATTTTAGGGTTGAACATGCATTTGACCTTAAAATATTATGAAAAGGAAATGTGGGAAACAGCGATTGCTGTAATTGGAATTCAAATAAACATTTAAAACGTGAAATGTCAATAAGTTACAATAGTATCATTAAATTTACTGTACAATAATTAAAACGTTTTCTAAAATATTTTTTGGAGTTTACTCCTTAAGAATCGATTCGAATTTCGAATCGATCGTTACTTGTTAGTAGGTTTTACCCCTCGGATTTTTCTCATACCGGGCACCTTATATATCGATGGCCCCAACGAATAAACGTGCAAGAGCTCTTACGCAAAAATTTTTTTTTATTTTTCATTTGCATGGACTATGATACACCTATATATTTTTTTTTAATTTTTTTGACTTAAAATAACGATTTTATAGCAATGTAAATCTTTATTGTACGGAAAAAATAATAACATATATCATATTAATAATAAAACATGCGCTTATTGCAGATTATTTGTTTATTTGAGTTCACCAGAATAAACGTGTTAAAACAATCTGGCGCTCGTGTCTATCTTTTCCTTTGGGTTATAACTCTTGCACGATTATTCGTGTAAAAATACTAGCGACTTTCCAAACGTTTTTTTGTCTTCCTGAAAAGTTGTCTTTTTCGATTGCACGTTTATTCGTTGGGGCCATCGATATATAAGGTGCCCGGTATGAGAAAAATCCGAGGGGTAAAACCTACTAACAAGTAACGAAAAAATGTGTCACATTTTTGGAATTATCGGACATCGGAATAATATATTATATTATTATATAATTATGTTATTATATAATTATATTTATATAATTATATATTTTTCAGATAAAAAAGTAGTAGAGTACTAGATTAGTTCAAATTCGGGGAGGGAGTAGCCAAGGTGTTTCCTTTGATGTTAGAAGAAACCCCGTTCCTCTAGGCCTATTGGAAGCGGAGTTATGGCCGCTTTTGTTCGAAGTTTGACAGTTGCCGAGCTGTCAATGTCAAAGTTTGAATGCTTATAACTTGGCAACTGTTTGTTCTGGATATGGGGTTTTCCTGGATTTTTGTTATAAATATCAATAATAATTAATATTGTTATTGTGAAGTTATAATTTTTATCATTATACTGGCTAAATTGTGAACTACAAGTATTTTGAAATAACTATGGCAGAAAGGGGTGTAGATAATATTGCCGGAACATCTGATTTCATATGATATTAATCTTTTTTCAGTTGCATAAACTCTTTTTGCGTATGGTTAGATACTCGTACTTAAGGAGTAAACTCCAGTCGTGCATCGGAGCTGACACACTTTTTTTTATAATATTATGTTTTCCAAAGATTATTATGCTAATATTTTGTTAATGATCCTTTCATACAACCATTCGCATTCTAATGTCAAACGGCTATTTTAGGAGTTTCGACCAATTAGAAAGCGATTAACGTTGGTTTAATAGAGCATACCAATTAGAGAAGTTCTATATCTACTGCATTGAATCCGTATCGTAATATCGTAAGTTCTGCATCGAAGTCGTATCTCACCGTACTATTGTAAAATTATTTTTCAGAAACAATATACTAATATCCAACTAGATGACGCCCGCGCGATTGCGCGGACACCGTACATTTTTCCGAGATAAAAAGTATCCTATGTCCTTTCCCTGAAATTTGGTATAGAGATACTTTGAGCCCCGGCTCAAAGTATCTCTATACCAAATTTCAGCAATAGGTATCAGTTAAGCGGTTTGGGCGTGAAAAGGTTTGACAGACATACAGACATTTATAATATTAAGTAAGGATATGGATAACCGCAAGAAAAAAGAAAGTTATAAAGTCTAGAACTCATGCTCCCGTGGAATAATGATATATTAATAACGTTTGAATGTGCTCGAAAGTGGAGTGGGCCCATCTCAACCGGATTCAATATCGGCCGCGTAACATTCAGATGCGCCATGTTTTATATTCAACACTGTCGAGATTGGTGTCTTGAGACCTGTGACTGTGTTATGAAAAGGTTAATACATGGGTGGGTTTTCCAAAAACTATTATATACGAGTAGTCGTAAAACTATGCTACTATATAGTAGATAGTTTTACGACTACTCTAACTAAATCAGGTAGACGGACAGGCTTTGTAAAACTTTTCCAAGTAACTTATTTGAATTTATTAAAAAAAAATGCAATAGATACATTGAAAGGTAAAGATTAATGTATTTGTAATTAAAAAGGATTAAGTATCAATAAAGAAAACACAATTTTGGATAATATTTTAATTGAAAAGCTGTACCTTAGCACTTTTTACAACGTACAAATTATCGATTAATTTTTGACAGTTTTAAACAATTAATTTTAATTAACTTGAGCTGTCAATTAATTTCAAACAATTAATTGACAGCTCGAGTTTATTAAAATTCTGTTGATGATACATTTTGATTATACATAAATCCTTATTGTATACGAGCGGAGGGAACGAACCGGAAAATCGTACGTTTTATCTCCAATACGTTATACAGATTTAACGACCGCATCTAGAGTGCCCCACCTCCCCCCATATGCTCCTTTATTGGGCGTACAAGAAGCAAAATATGTTATGGACTTTATTATGTCGTGTGTACTGACCTAAAATCTGATTTGTAGGGTAATGCGTACTAAATGAAACTGTTTTATATGTATTATGAGATATTTTTTTACCAAGCGAGGAGCGGGCGTCATATTATAATCATACTAATTTACAAAGGCGAGTGAGGTTGTGAGTGTGTATGTTTGTTACTTCTTTACGCCTAAACGGCTAGAGCGAATTTGATAAGATAAGGCATGGAGTTAGTTGACATCCTGGATTAACACATAGGCTACATTTTACTTCGGAAAAATGTCTCAATCCTTGGAAAAACGATGAAAATTAATCTGCGAAAAAATCATCGACTGTTAATACACAATTAACTTTCCTTTAAAAAAACCGCGCATAACACCGCGGGGCAAAGCTAGCAATATTATGTTTGCTATGAACGCTCGACTTCATTAATCACGCATTATATTATATACTATAGATTCCGCAAAGTAACGTTAGAAGGCGTTACTTTGCAGAATCTATATATATAAAAGAAAGTTGTGTTAGTTACACTACTTATAACTCAAGAACAGATGAACCGATTTGGCTGAAAATTGGTGGAGAGGTAGCTTAGAACCAGGAATAGGACATAGGATACATTTTGTCCCGGAAAAATGTACGGTTACTGCACAATACACTTTTATGATTTGCGCGTAAACTATTCAATCGATTTTGATGAATTTTGGTATGGAGATACTTTGAGTCTCGGGAAAGGACAAGGGATACTTTTTGTCCCGGAAAATGTACGGTTCCCGCACAATAAACTTTTGTGATTTTCGCCTATACTATTCAATCTATTTTGATAAAATTTGGTATGGAGATACTTTGAGTCTCGGGAAAGAACAAGGGATACTTTTTATCCCGGACAATGTACGGTTCCCGCACAACAAACTTTTATGATTTTCGCCTAAACTATTTAATCTATTTTGATGAAATTTGGTATAGAGATACTTTGAGTCTCGGGAAAGACAAGGTATACTTTTTGTCCCGGAAAATGTGCGGTTCTCGCACAATAAACTTTTGTGATTTTCGCCTAAACTATTCAATCTATTTTGATGAGGTATGAAGATACTAATTTTAATATATCTATATATCAATATACATAAAAATGAATCCACAAATAAATTAAACACTAACTTGCAACCTTTCGAGAAATTTAGCGATGGTCAAAGTGTTGCAGCAGAGCAAACTAATAGTTTGGGAATTGGGATGAGTGCACGATGGAACTAAAAAATAAACACACTTTTTTATTAATTATGCCAATTCGAATTAATTAATAATCATCGTTAAGACAGGACAACGTCTGTCGGGTCAGCTAGTATTACATAATTATTTCCCCTTTGTGCCTGTGAAAGCAATACGTGATTTAAAGACGATTAGTGTTCCATTTCATTGCCGTCTTTGAATACCGATTCACTGCGATGAAACAAAGGAAGGTAATGTATCAGATACGATACATTACGTTGGAAATACAATATAAGTACAGTAGTCCATCTTCGCACTATACCGCCAGAAAGCACTACGCAAACGCTCACGCACACATAAGCCTGGTTTCAGATAACTTGAAGTTAGAATGTAGTGTCATGTCGCCCTCGTGTAAAGTTTTCAGGCGCTGTCGCAGACCGAAATGTTTGGGGGTCTCACGATAATTTAGAGGCAACCACGCACAGAATGTGAAGTATCTGTGTCGAAAAAAACATATATGTAGTAAATTTTACTTAGATAATAGATTATTACACGCGCTTTTTTATAAAATTAGGAGCAAACGGGTCACCTGATAGAAAGCAACTATTGTCACCCACGGACACACGCAACATCAAAAGAGTTGCAGGTGTGTTGCCGGCCTTCTAAGAGGAAACACTCTTCCTTTTTAAAGGTTTCCAGGTCGTATTGGTCTGGAAAGACGGCTGGCGACAGTTCGTTCCAGAGTTTTACTTCTATTTGTGTTCGTTGACATTAATTGCAAGAACACGGCTTAGTCGTAACTAACGACGTCGGCTCATACCGCAATATCTCCGCTCATTCCCGACACAATACAAACGCATACAGTAGCGTACTACTGTATGCGTTTGTATTGTGTCGGGAATTAGCGGAGATATTGCGGTATGAGCGGAGGTCGGTGCTAAGTGAGATTGATTGAGGAGATGAAGCTTAAACGAGAATACTGGATGAAATGGGAATATTAAAGCACTAGATGGTGCGCTGAAAACACGCGGGAACTATTCATTTTCCGAGACAAAACTATCAAAATTATTAAAATTGATTCAGCACCTTGAGAGGCATTAACCCAGCAGATCTGTCTGTACGTTTTAGATTACATAATTTATGAAGCTGGATTTAACTTTAAATTAGAAAAAAATATCCGGCTTCTAGGTAACTACAATAAATAAAAACTCTTTAAATATATTTCTCAATGATCAGCACAGAAAATATTATTGCGCAATATGTTCTTGAACGGTGGCTACCGAACGGACGCCGAAACAGGAGTAGACCCAAGAAAAGGTGGCGCGACGAGCTAGACGCTGTAGATAAAGAGTGGCCAAATACAGCAAAGGATACGTGTGGAGCTCAGCAGTGGGACACACCCGGCTATTAATAATAATAATGTTTTAGAACATGTGGTCGGCAACACGCGGCCCGTGAATGTTTTGTGAATAGCTACCTGAGTTATGTGTATCAAAATCAATGTTTTCTAATACTTCCAGTAGTTATCGAACGTAGCTGTTTGTGCCATTTTTAATAAAAAATATTTCCTTTCATTATGTAGGTAAATTGAGCTTCTAGGATTAAAACGAGTATGAGGTCTGCGGCCCGCCTTTAGTTTGTTTTGCCACCTTGTGGCCCTTGCCTGCCAAAATGTTGCCGACCGCTGTTTTAGAAGCTTAAACTAGTTTTTGTCCACTCCATTGGACTTTTTTCTTATCTATTATTAAAGTCTTAATTTCTGTTAAAAACTCGGTTGTAATATAATATCTAGCCCCAAGTATACGTCGGACTGCGTATTGTCTGCTCACCTCTGACATTCAGCAGGATCGATGGCCGGTTTGACGGGTCTGGCTTTGTCGCTTCGCGGGACAGGAATACAGGGATTCGCATTTAATTGCAAGATAGGCCCTATCCTATCTTGCAATTAAATGCGAATCCCTGTATTCCTGTCCCGCGAAGCGTTGTAGTCGCGGTCGTTGTAGTGTATTGATAAATAAAGATGGCCGCTCTTATACCTATGGGGAGTGGGGGCTTGGAGAATATGGCCGATTGACATGACAGCTGTCGTCCACTTCTTACGGAGCCACCGCCGAGACTAGAGCGTTCAGAGATACAGTATTCTGTGTTTAATTTACTCCTTCAACGATAATGTACCAATGGTACAGTCGTGATACACGGTTACGACCTGTAATCCTTTAGGAAGAGACCGTATTCCCTCTGGAAAGGCCGGCAACGCATCTGCAGCTCTTCTAATGTTGCGAGCGTCCATGGGCGACGGTAGTTGCTCTTTTGCCCCCTTATTTTATTTAAAAAAGTTCATTGTACCTATATGATACACAATAATAATAGAATGTGATGGGACTGTGATACACTAGTTACTAGTAGTATCTATAATCATACTAATAATATAAATTATGCGTTTGTTTATTACCTTTTCACGCCCAAACCGTTAAACCGATTTTGCTGAAATTTGCTATGGCGATACTTTGAGTCTCGGGAAAGATCATAGGATACTTTTTATCCCCAAAAAATTTACGGTTCCCGTGCTATAAATGAATTTCGGTATGAAAATAGTTTAAGTCCCGGGTAAGGTCCTAGGATAGTTATTATCCCGGAAGAATGAAAGGATGAACGAATTTTGGCGCAACGGAGTTGCAGGCGGTCATATAGTATACTGTATAGGTACCATAAATAGTAAATGCCTGCCTTTGGACACCCAAAAGTACAGTATGTCATCAAAATATTGTACTATCAGAGAAGTTGATTCCTATGCAGATGGGGGACCTACGTAGTTTGGTCGCGCTACGTCAAAACCAGCCGACAGATCACAATTAACATTGAATTGACATAATCGACCAAATGACGTTGGTCTCTCAAATGCATAGGAATCAATTTCCTCGATGGTACATATTATACCTAGAGCAATTATTACATGCGATATTCTATTGGATAAAACCACGTCAACCACAAATCCACAACAATATATAAACGTCAAAGTTACACGAGCGTCAAGCGACCGGGCTGTAATGCATTTCGAATACCCCGCTTCTTTCAGCTTTCTAATTTGACATTTAGCTACCATTCAGTACCGGATAGCGAAACGATTTAAAACAGCTATCCCCAACCCGCGGCCCGCCGGAAATTTATCTGTGACCCGCACGATGTTACACCATTTTAAAATTCACGCCCACCGGCAAAATAATGTAAAGTCGTCGTGAAAGTTGAGAAATATTTTCTACTTTTAAATCAGTAATAGAAGATCGTCGTTTTTTAACCCTAAAAAAATTTTGTTGCGGCCCGCGACAACAAAACCAAAACATGTTTTTGGCCCTTACGAAAAAAAGGTTGGGGACCACTGATTTAAAACCAAGCTTGAAAGCTACTTCATTAAAGACTCTTTCCTAGTAATCCGCTCTGTGTATTCTGAATAATACGAAGAATATCAGGAACGGTATTCTCGGAAAAGGAATGTAATGTTTTGTTTGATACAGATATCTCACGTTACTCTTGTTAATGGGGAGAGTAAAGTTGCTTCATGAAATTTTATTCTTTGCTGTTGTTGTATTACTTTCTCTGACGTTATTTTATTACACAATCTCATAGTTTCTACTTTTGCTGGTGCTAATGAAATGCTACCTATTGATTTTTTGTCTTTCTATGACCAACACCATGAAGCTTCATATTCAAAGATAAACAGATCCGCGTGGGGTGTGGGTCGCGTTTTGTCGAATCATTATCTAAGTTCTACATAAATACTGTATATATGTTACGCTCAAAGACCGAAATCGCTCAGTGAGCGAAAAAATAGCTCACAACGCGTTGTGGTTACAGTGAAACAGCCACGACGCGAAATTCGCGTTGTGGCTCTAATGAAAACGGCCACGACGCGTTCTGGCAATCACAAAAAGACCATAACGCGAAATTCGTGTCGTGGCTGATATGCTATTCGTTTTTCTTGATTAATTAATAGTCTATAGGTATGGAAGATTATAAATTTATAATATTTGAACTACCACGCGTGCTACAAAATATTTTTTCTTTTACTAAATCACTGCATAACGTGTTTATCATTATCTTATATATAAAATTCTCGTGTCACAATGTTAGTCCACGAACTCCTCCGAAACGGCTTTACCGATTTTTATAAAATTTTATATGCATATCCAGTGGGTCTGAGAAGCTACTCGGTACTTATTATATTGATAAGTGCATTTGTTGAATAAATAATAGTAAATTATTACAACTCGAGAAAAACGACGACCATGATAGCGATGGACGTTGCCATGGTGACATATTTATTTAGTCACTTCAATAAAATAATACGGGCGATATACTTTATAATATTATGGCAAAGAAACGTTTGCCGGGACTGCTAGTTATTTCTAAAATATCTATAGTTCTGTACTCTGTACCTACTATCCGTACTAATATTATTACTGTCTGTCTGTCTGTCTGTCTGTATGGATAGTTAATGGAATCAGGCGTTACTTTGCGGAAATCCATAGCTTAAAATTTAGTTTGTTATTATTTTTAGCAATATTCCGCGAAATAAACTTCCACCTTTAAGTAAATGAGTGAGTGCACGCATAGGCATGCGTACAGCACCTCCCTCCTCCCACACTGCCTATGCGTACACTCGCATGCAAGAACTTGCAAACACCACCACCACACAAGCAATAATGTTGGCAAATCCGTGCAAGGCCCCTCACCACCATGCAGGTTGAAAACCTCGACGCGCGTTTCGCTCCAACACCGGAGCATCCTCAGGATGTGGACTCTACGAACAACGTCCGTCAAGTTCGTAGAGTCCACATCCTGAGGATGCTCCGGTGTTGGAGCGAAACGCGCGTCGAATAACTGAAAAGAGAACGTAATAACTAATAAGTATCGAGCGGCGCCTCTGTAAATATTTGAGGTGAGTGTCAGCAAGCGGGGGATTTTCATGTCGCTCACACGTTCAGTTAAACGTCAGCGTTTACGGAGTTGAGCCTCTGGGAGGTTAGGCGTTAATCTTTGGTTAAATGACTGACAAGATCTGTCGAGATAGTATTACAATGCCTCACAAAAGCCCCTGCTATACCTACAGCACAAAGTTAAAGTTAGTTGATCCTGCCACCTTAGGCCGTGTTCAACTGACTGTCAGCCGCCGAATGTGAGCGAACGTTACGCAGTTTATTGTATTGTGTTATTAAGAGGCGTAGACGCTGATTGATTGATTGATTTCCACGTTCACACTGGGGCTCACAGTGAGCCTGCTCACATTCGGCGTCCTGACAGTCAGTTTGATTAGAACACGGCCTTACTCTCGAGTCTCGACACAATCGAGCCTCCCAAATCAACTCCCAAATTTTTGTACCTATTTCTAATTTCTATGCTAGAGCACCATATAGGGTGGCTGCTCACCTAACCTAACCAAGAAAACTATTTTTTTTTAAACCCATTTTCATTTCATGTTTATTTTGCGTGACCTATTCACACCAATATAAGTATGATAATGATATAAGCTGTAAAGGCTTTTACGGCAGTAATATTCATATAGGTTTAATTTACACCAATCTAAGGATGATAATAATGTTGTAAAGGCTTTTACGGCAGTAATATTCGTACACGTTTATACTATCGGATGTGCCACTCCCGTTCCGGTGTACCTAGCCATCAGTCATCCACGCCCCAAATTCTTACATTAAGACGTTAAGTCATTAGGGCTGCGTAGTAAAAGGCTGTAACGCGTGACACCCGCACGGATGTAGCTCGGAACGAGGTTACGTGCCAGTAAAATATTTATTACACAATTTATGTCTTTATAGCGTTTGCAATTTCTTCAAAGGTTTTAGCCTCGCGTCATATATTTTCAGCTTTTGCGACTTTGTACGCACCAATATTGAAATTAAAAATTGACCCGGTTTTTCCCCTATTTTCTACTGATTCTTCGCTCATATTAATCGCGGCGTGATTTTATATAGCCTTAAGTATTTCCCAATAAATGTAGTCCATTTATTGGGAAGACAAAAAGAGTTAAAACCAGTATAAGTTTCTGGGGCGCGTTCAAAAGAACTCTTTAGCTTTACAATATTACTAGCTGTTGCCCGCGACTTCGTCCGCGTGGACTTCAGTTTATAGCGCGCGGTGTCAACAAAATTGGTGTCAAATTTAAAAGCTTTTTAAAACCCTGGCACCCCTTAATACAAAATACCCAAAAACAGCTATTAAACCTAAAGCTTATTAAGCCCCCTATTACATAACTTTAGCTTTGGCCATAAACTATTTAGCATTGGTAGGTTTAAGGTTTTATCACTCGTGATGCGAGGTGCGTGAGTATTGAATTATTCATTAATAACATTATCGACGTGTTTAACAATCGAAAGAATCAGAAATTGTCACTTAGCATGGTACCACCTCTTATAGAAAGATGCATGAGCAAGCGATAGCGCGATGTAGGAGACGCACGGTGCCATCTATTATGAATTTTTGGAACTAACTTAATTTGAAAAAAAATACGCAATTTCACCCCCTTACAACCCCTTTTTTCGGTTAAAAAGTAGCCTATGTCCTTTTTTAGGCTTTAGACTATATGTGTACAAAATTTCGTTACAATCGGTTCAGTAGTTTTGGCGTGCAAGCGAGACATACAGACAGACAGAGATACTTTCGCATTTATAATATTAGTATAGATAAGCGTAGTATGTATAAGTGTATAATATGGCTCCTTTGTAAGAAGTTAACCTGCCCCCCGGGGGAAGAAGTTGCCAAGTTTCGGGTATATCCTCATATCACTTTGATCCAGCCAAAAAAACTCGCCCACATGGCGTTGATTTGCGCAGTGCATATATACTTTGGGAGGATATACGAGTATTAACATTGAAAGGAACCCTTATTTTCCTTTTATACTTATGTTTGTAAGTATGGGATCATCCAAAAGCACAAATAGCGTAGGGCGTAGTCACCTACTTATTACACCCTATATTTTATATTACAAATGTGAAAGTTCGTTTGTTTGTTACCTTTTCAGGTCGGTGAACCGATTTTTCTGGTATTTGGAATGGCGATACTTGGGTCCCGGGAAAGGAGATAGGATACTTTATATCCCGGAAAAATGTACGGTTGCCGCGCAATAAAAGAATTTCAGCGCAACGGGATTGCGGGAGTCACCTAGTAATATTGTAGTTATGCTACATACTTTGCAGTGTTATTGTGAACATAGCGTATAACAATCTGTGGTTAGGTTAGTTTGTTATTAGCTGTTTAGTTTTAAACTATTAAATTATGCTATGAAAAAAAAAATTTCGTACACCTAAAACAATTAAAAATATGAAGGCATAAGCTCCCTAGGACCATTAACAAGGCTTATCTCATCGCAAGGAATATTGTCCTTTATTAACATTGGGGGTAGATAAAATTCGCAGACACCGAATCCAATCCCCTCATTAAGCGGTATCGTAATGAGGCAGTATTTAATATTCCTAAGGGAATAGAAGCCAAGAATGTGTGAAACCCGAATTACTCGCGTGAATCGGCGTTTTTTATCGTCTCTATTATTTGGTCGAATATTGGAAGATAGGTCGAATTGTTGAGGAGGTCGAATTGTTGAGGTGTTTCGAGTTCCGATTAATAGTCTGAAAATAACCGTTACCTAGAACTACTTAGAAAACTAAAAAAATACTAAGACAAATCAAGAATCCTTTCAAAGCTCTGAAATCCGACTTGATGGTTAGAACTTATCCTCAAAGTTTAAGCTCTTTTGACGAGACATTTTACGGTTAGAGAAAAAGTATAAGCTTTTCACCCGACCAAAAGTTTATTTTGATTTGAAATAAGTAGATTTTATATTTTTACAAGTTAGTCTAAATAAAGCTAGTACATGATTGCCATGTTAGTCTCCATCGGCGACCGCTCGGTTTTTAAGGTTTTTTGACTGAAGATTATATATTCACTAGCCCTTTTTAAGGGACCTATCAGACAGAGAGCGGTCACGCGAACAAGCGTTCAAGCGGTCAGTTTTGCGCTCTTTGTGTTGTGTTACGAACCCTTCGATCGTGGAAAAATGAGACACAATTGCTTATCTATTGTTATCGCGACCGGATGTGGCCGCTTGGGGCTTGATGAATTATTAAATAGACATTCTGACAATAGGCGTTCTGACCGCGTCAGAATTTCTCCTGAGTGAGTGAGCTCGAATGCAGACGAGTGACCGCTCTCTTTTTGGTAGGTCTCTGATGGCTAACGTCAAAATATTAACCAGTCACCAACACTGTTGAATAGATCTGCTGATCTCTCGTGCTCACCAATTTCTTGTTTGCTTACAGAGCCAACTGTGGGACGAGTTCGAGCTAGAGGAGGCCACCTTCGCGGAGTGCAGCATCAGCAACGCCAACCACAGCTTCCAGGTCAGTGCGCATGCGCCTTAACAATGCAGGTCTTGTAAGTTTGCAATGCGACTTAGCAATTAGCGGTTCTTGGATCTTGTTGGTCAGTGTATTCGCGCCTTATAAATGAGAAGAATTAACAACTTAGTCAACTTAGCCAACCACAGTTTCAGATCAGTGTGTACACGCCTTAAAAATGCAGGTCTTGTAAGTTCGTATACTCGCGGCTTAACAATTACCTGATCTTTGATCTTGTTAGTCAGTGTATTCGCGCCTTACAATTATTATATCCGGTTTCTTATTAGTACTAACTATAGCGCTTTTTATTAACTAAAGTCAAAAAGGAAACCAATGAACCACGCTATTGAATATATAAACTTCAGTCAATAAACCGGAAAACAGATTACACAACGCAAAATCAGTAAGTTTGACAGCGTGCAGGAAACAATATTGTGGTTTTATTTAAACGCTAGCTACTGCCCGCGACTTCATCCGCGTGGACTTCAGTTTATAGCGCGCGGTGTCAATAAAATTGGTGTCAAATTTTAAAGCTTTTTAAAACCCTGGTACCCCTTAAATCAAAATACCCAGAAAAACAGCTGTGCAGTGTCCACATAATATTTCATTTTTTTTTAATTAAGCAAACTTTATTTTTACTAAATTTAAAGCTTATTTAGCCCCCCATTACACAACTTTAGCTTTACCCATAAACTATTTATCATTGGTAGGTTTAAGTTTACGTCACTGCAATCTGCATAGATAAATTACTGAGTAGTAAGTTAATAACGTGAATAACAATCGAAAGAATTTAAAAACTTAACTCAATATGGTGCCACCTCTTATAGAAAGAATTATGAGCAAGCGATAGCGAGATGTAGGCGACTCTTAGCGCCATCTGTTATGAATTTTTGGAACTAACTTTGTTTGAATCAATTTACGCATTTTCACCCCCTTACAACCCCTTTTTCCAGTTAAAAAGTAGCCTATGTCCTTTCTCAGGCTTTAGACTATCTGTGTACAAAATTTCATTACAATCGGTTCAGTAGTTTTGGCGTGAAAGCGAGACAGACAGACAGACAGAGATACTTTCGCATTTATAATATTAGTATAGATTGCGGGGCGCACAAACATCACATAACGCATCTTTTATGATATTTGAGAACCCCGGTTTCCCGGAATTTTTGCGTTTTTGGGGAGTAAAATTCCGTTACCTGTCCGTAGGGACGAGGAATTCGAGAAAATAGGATGAAATACTCATCCGTGATACTGCCAGTTCAGTCCTTAGAGAGCCGCTATCACATTGCATTACAACCATCAAAAACAATAGATATATGCCTCATGCTATCCTCTTCACTCATACACATAACACAACATCTCCCTCTCTCCTTCCTCACGTATGACGTCACTTGTATCTTTTAAGCACACAACGTAAGCAAGATATATAAACAATGCGGTTGTTAAAGCCCATAGTACGTTATAAGCTTACGGAGCTTTTGGCGAGCTTTTGTTTTTTATCGAATTGTTCTCTTTTGTGTCCTAAATATTAAAAGCTCGGCGAATATTCGAAACTTCAAAAGCATAATTAAATTATATCTCGTTGTTTGTGATATGCAAACTTTTAAGCCATATTTTATTGTTTGGGATGTCAAACAAACGAACAATGCATTCGTTTAAATAACTTGGTGTTTCAAGCTTCAGACACAGATGAGCCATCAGCCGTGAGACGAAATAAAATGAAAATGTTGAAAACTTTAACTCTTCTTGTTATACTTTATTTACGCAACGTGTAATTATTTATGATTCGATGTCATTATCTGTCGTGTGACTTTTCCCATCTGCGAGACAAAGAGTGTAGTACTACACTACACAGTAAATTCAAGATCTGGTTTCTTGACTATGTTATAAAATATACATATTACCTTTCTAACAATCATTTGAATTAACTATAATTATTACAAATATTGCATTATCTATATATATAAAAAAACCGGCCAAGTGCGTGTCGAGCCACGCGCAATATAGGGTTCCGTAGTACCGCTAGTTTTTGACAATTTTTTTATGGTCAATGAACGTACATTTATAGCGTGTTTTACACTACTAACAACATCATCTCAGTTACTTTCAAAGGAATTTGAATGAAAAGTTCCACTTATACTTCGCCGAATACATTTTTTTTAGTTGATCGACTATTACTCAATAACTTATGAAGTTTTCTTAGCCGTGGTAGAAGGGTGGGACACTGGACTCTAATGATTTTTTCCACTTTAAAACTTAATATTTCACAAACGGATCCCTAAATCGGAAAATGATCTATGAATACTCGCAATATTTTTAAAAACCCTATTCAACGACACCCCACACGATGGAGTGGGCGCAAAAAAAAAATTTCACCCCCGCTTGATGTGTAGGGGAGGTACCATAAAAAAAATATTTTTTACGATTTCATGTACCATTTTGTTGCCATCATTAATATGTGTATTCACACCAAATTACAGCTTTGTAGGGCCTATAGTCTCTGAGTAAAACCGCGGACAGACAGACGGACAGACGGACGGACAGACCGAAACTATAAGTTAACTAACTTATACGAATATATTCGTAGAAGTCCAGGGAAGGTTTTAAAGTGACACGAAGTTTAGGATAAAAGTATAGTTAGTTTTAATTGAGTGAGTAGACCAATGAAGCGGCATTGTTATGCTTGAGTCTTGATAAAGCTTCGTAATAAACAAAAAAAAAAGTGTAGTTTAGTATATTTGATGTAGACAAACTAAAGCTTCGGCCAAACCTGCGCGTCAGTAACGCGGGACGGGAGCGTCTGCAACACGAAACTGGTGGGCACACCTGCGCGATTACGGTGCGAAACCGTAGATTATTCCCGCTCTGCCGACGCGAACGTCCCGCGTTGCAGACGCTGCCGCCTCGCAGTCGCTTTGGTTGCGTAGGTTTGGCCTAAGCTTAATATTTTCTCTTTGCAGCATTAGTATAGGCGGAGGCTCTTTTAATTTTCCAAGACCCACTCTCAAACGAGTTATATGCTCTATGGAGAGTTGGAGACGGATATGCGAGCCGGCAGTGTCTGATTGTCAGTAACGCGAACACCGGAGACACGCCGACCCGGATTGAAAATAGGGTTGCCACTTACCAATGAATTATATAATGAATAATATTGAAAATATTACCTCGTCTGATCTGACGCCCGCAACTCCGTTGAGCCAAAATTAGTTTATCGCGTGAGAATCGTTCATTTTTCCGGGATAAATCGTATCCTTTGTCCTTTCTTGCGACTCGAAGTATCTCAATACTAAATTTCAGCAAAAGCAAAATCGGTTGAGAGCTTGGGCGTAAAGAGGTAACAAACCGACAGACAGACAGACAAAATTAGTAGGTAAGAATAGATAACTTATTGAACTCCAGAAAAGTCAGAAGTGAAAAAGAAAACTGTTTCTTTTTAACTGTTTTTTTGTTGGCTCAAAAGTTTGATATGCTCCACGAAACATGGTTCACACTTTTATTGTTCACATATTTTTTATTATTTTTTTCGGGTCCGATGGAAAGCAACTTTCGTCGTCCATGGACACTCGCAACATCAGAAGAGTTGCAGGTGCGTTGCCAATTATCTATTCGTCATACCTGCCTATAACCTTGCAAAAATTTCCGATGTAAGCAGAATTGTTAAAATGTTTTTTTTTTTACTTCTTTCATACCAATAATCTATACTTATAAAATTACATGTCCTGACTGACTGACTGATTCATCATCGCTGAGCAAAAACTGTTAAAGTTACAGCCACGAAATTTGGTGAGTAGATAAATAAATAAATAAATAAAAGTTTATTTGACTAAATGGGACATTACACTACAACATCAACAATTAGAATTTATACAAACATTAAAACATAACAATACTACACGAATATAACCGGACACATACAATGAGAAACAACAATAAATACAACTAAAAAAAACAGTAAGTACATGTATTACAGCTATTGTATTACATGGGAATGGTAGGTAGTGCAATGCCTTATGTGCCAAAAAGGACACCACTCAGACGTAACTCTGTAGTGAGCACTACAGCGCCTGGTGTTCTGTGGCTCCTGCAGTTATTGACGTTGGATGGATAGCCAGACACTCAGCAATTATAAATACTTAAGTCTAATTGTAACGCAAAAAATACGTACGCATTTACGCCACAATTAATAATAAAAATATACATTATTATATATATATATAAGATACTAGCTGTCCCGGCAAACGTTTCTTTGCCATATTAAGTATATAAACTATTTTTTTTTAATTTGGTCGAAGCGCTAACTGTCGGACAGACTAAAATTAAAATCCGAATTCGAATATTATTTAAAATTTGACACTGCGATGGCAGCCGACTGTCGGATCCAATGTAAAACATTCCAAAATCAACAACTACTAATAAATTAAAAATTAATTAAAAAAACATTGTCCAGCGGACAAAATTGTGAATCTAAACCATTCCCAGATCCCAGATTGAACACACACAAAAAATTTCATCAAAATTGGTCCAGTCGTTTAGGAGGAGTTCAGTCACATACACACGCACACAAGAAATATATATATTAAGATTATATTGTACTTGGGATACTAAATAATAAATACATAATATAATACATAGATATTAAAATGTGAAAGTGTGTATTGCTGTGAGCGATGATCGCGCCACCCGGACGCGTATTTACAAAGGCACACGTTCGAGTCACGAGCCAGACTCTAATAGATGAGCTTTTGTTTATGCATATTACTCGACAATACCTATTCTATCTCAGTAAAAAAATTGACTCAAGTGGATTAGCTTTTTGCCTTGATATTTTCGAAGAAAATGCACGGACAAAACCTGGTCGAGTAGAGGCTCACCGCCTTAATTGTTTATCGCGAACGTGCCATACTTAAATAAGACTGACTGTTACCAACTACGTTTAAATTGTAAAAATACTAAGCTAATCGTAAATTGGATAAAAATGATTATCTGTGTTTTGTATTTTACATTAGAGGTAGTAAATAATTTTATCCCGAAGGGGGTGAAATAGGGGTTGAAAGTTTGTATGAAAGTCCGTCATTTCTTTATTTAGAAACATGAAACTTTATTTTTGGGCTACTGAATAAAAATGAATGAATACGTATTTAAGCGTTTTCGAAAATTCTACCCCCAAGGGGGTGAAATAGGGGTTGAAAGTTTAAATGAAAATAGGTATACTATGTTAACGCGGACGAAGTCGCGGGCAACCGCTAGTATAAATTAAAGAACGTTATGTCAGCCCTACGAGCTGTTTATTTGATTTCAGGGTAAGATTCCCATCTCAGCGCTGTCCGTCAGTTAAATCCAAAGGGCGCCTCGAGGGTCCGCGGCGCCCTCCGACGCCCTGAACTCGATTTCTAGGGCGCCGCTAACTCAACTATAACGGACATTTTGTGTAATGGCCCGGATAATATATCGTTGTGTCCAATTTGAAATATCACGGGAAGTATTTCCATTTTGTTACTAAAATTAATAGTGACGGAAGATACGAGTACGCAGGGGACTTCGCAAAAACTATTTCTCGTACATTTTTGTGAAATAAATCAAATATAATATAGGAATTCCAATCTAAGGATAGATAAATTAAAATAAAATATCTTTTTATCCAAATCATGACTCACAAAATTACGCTCAGGACTTTTGTATGAAACTGAATGCAGCAGAATTTCTGCCAGCCGAAATTCTGCAACTCAAAACTCACAAATTACGCTCGGTTGGCTTCACCCTAATATTTTGATTACGAATTATTATTGGTGAATGGTAAAGTTTGTGGGGTTTAAGTGAAATGAGGTGTGCATGGACGGTAACCGAATGGCCCGACAACACTCCAAAAATGTAATCTTAAATGTACGTTCGTTAGGACGAAAGTCACCCATATACAGTATATTTTATTAATACGTCGAGATGTTGTCCTCTATAATAAAATTGACGTTCTCTGCACACACATACATACGTCATCTTTATGCCGGATTTGCTATATATTGTAAGTAAAATATTCGTTACAGATACGAGTAAGTATCCATCCATTATTGTATTGTTATAACTAGTACACATATCCATTTCATAAACCAGAATAATTCAACGCCAATCTAATGTAAAATTTGTCCGGCGGGCATATCGCATGGTTGACTGGTCAGCAACATAAAGGCGCCTTTGTGGCTTCAATGTTGCTCGCTTTGTTGCTCCTTAGCCGCTGAGTTCTGAAACTATATAAATAACAATGTAGCGCCTCGAGCCACCGCTTTTACGGTTGAGTAGGAATGAGTATTATTGCCACACTGAAATAAAACTTTACTAGACATTTGGTAGCTGACTGAGTGGAAAAAAGTAAGTAAGCCTTAAATATTAAAATAAATGCCTTGAATATTAAAAAAAATGCTTCAAATATAAAAAAATGCTGTAAATATTTAAAACAAAGTACTATGTGCGACTTTACTTACGCAGATTACATTATTTTACAGTTCAATGGAAACGCTCATGAATTAATTATACGTCACTTTCCAAATGCAAAGAATTTTTTAAATTCTGAATTGTATATCGGTCGAAATAGGGACAGCGTTATAATATGACGTTATAGATGACTCCCGCAACTCTGACTAGCAATAAAGACATTTGAATTTGAATCTGTTGCGCCAATATTAGTTTGTCGCGCGTAAACTGTTCATTTTTCCGGGATAAAAAGTATTCTTTCCCGGGACTCGAAGTAGTTGGCAAGTTGGCATGGAGCCAAATTTCAGCAAAATTGGTTCAGCCGTTTGAGTATGAAGAGGTAATAGACATGAGACACTTTCGTATTTTAATATTAGTATGTATTTTATATCGGTTGAAATATGTACAGTACCTTAAGGGGCCGGGTACCCTTGGAATTTCTCATACAAACGTAATACCAAAATCATTTTCTCATACGAAAATATTTAACATGTTTGAATTATTTTTCAGTTTAAGATAGTAATTACCTAGGTTCCTACACAAAAATTTACTTCAAAATATTTAAACAAAAAAAAATTTTTTTTTGTTAAAAATTTATTTTTAGTAAATTTACTACTAAATATTGAAACACTAAAAAATAGAGTAAAATACTAAAAAATATATAAATAAATAGTAAATTTACTACAATTTATTTAATTTCTAAAAAATATTTTTTAGTATTTAAATATTTAGTAGTAAATTTACTGTTTATTTATATATTTTTTAGTGTTTTACTCTATTTTTTAGTGTTTCAATATTGAGTAGTAAATTTACTTAAAAAAATTTTAAACAAAAAAAATGTTTTTTGTGTTTAAATATTTTGAAGTAAATTTTTGTGCAGGAACCTATTATAGTTACTATAGGTAATTGCTATTCTAAATTGAAAAATAACTCAAACATGTTAAATATTTTAGTATGAGAAAATGATTTTGGCATTACGTTTGTATGAAAAATTCCAAGGGTACCCGGCCTCTTAAGAGTGCGGAAGTAAAAAACATACTTTTCCATATTTTATAATATTGGCATGAATATTTCTTTGCTTTCATCCGACTTTTGATTCAGTAAATTATTTAATTTAAAAGTGTCACAAGAGTAAAAGTAATTATGTGTCGGGATTTAAATTGCTTTTTGCAAAAATAAATTAACAAAGTTTGCTTTGGCTCGACGAACGCTTTTATGTTTTGTATCTGGCCTTCCGAATACTTGTGTAAATATTCGCCTTTGTGGTTCAGTGGTAACCGCGTAAGAGTCGCGGGCTCAAATCCTGTTAGTCTCACTTACCTACCATGATAATGAAATATAAGTTTTGCTAATTATTATTTTGGTACTAGTTACTAATTTAGTTTTAGAAAATAGAAAAATATCGGTAGAATTTTTTTTAAAATATCTTTAAATCTAGTTAAAATTAATGTTTTAAATTCAATTTTGTACGTTAAATTTTACTAATCAGAAATATATAAATGAAACATAAAAACATCATAGAGTCCATAATAAAAATCTAAAATTGATACAGAAGTTATTAATGTCTTACACGTTGGATTTTTTTGACAGATCTAACTCGTATCTTTTACTGTTTTTTTTTATTAAGGCAGTAAAACTGAGTTTTGCATCTTACATTGAATATTATATTATGTAAATATCCAAGCGCACGCGAAAGTAAGGCAAAACATTACTCACGTAAACTACTCAATAGGACGAAATATATGAAGTGGGCTCTTTGTAAAAATACAAAAGGACGAGTCCATTGTCCGGCTGAAGGTACAAACCCTGTGGCATCCTCGAGGGCCCTCAAAGGGCCCAACTATACCCCACTCTACTTTCCCATTACACTTGTCATAGTTCTATATTGGGAATTGAACGAAGGTCCAGCATTTACAAATGATGCAGAGATTCTGTTCACATAAAAGACACGTCACTCACTAGGGGTCATTCATAAAGTATGTGACACATAAAGGGGAGGGAAGTTCGAAGATGTGTTACAAGGAGTGAGGGGTAATAAGGTCATCACAATTAAAATTTAATAAATTGAATAGCAAAATTTTAAATATTGAGGTGGCTTTTTAGATGTAAAATTGCAATTTTGTGACGCTAAACGAGGCACCCCCTAGGCCCTCTCCTAGACAGCTGGCTTCTTACAAATGTGACAAGGAGTAGGGGGGGGCGCTAAAATCATGAAATTCATGTGATACAGTATATTATGTACCTATTCACATAAACATACCTGAATCTGAATCATAAGCACATAGCTATCAATTTGATTGCGCTGCTACAAGCACCCTGTGCACGCGTGCGCGGCGTTATGCTCCAACATATTTTGATGTGTGTGCAATGTGCATCGTGCAGTTTTGCTGTTCATTTTGTCGAAAATGAAGTGTGCCACACAATGGTCAAATGTTAAATTTACAAAGCCAAATCTTTATTAATTCTATTCTTTCGCATTATGTAATAATAATAATATCTATGGACGCTTCACACTACGTCAGTCTGGCCCCGTGCTAAGTACCTGAAGGGCTCGTGTTACAGGTACCAGACAACAGAAATATATTTAATACTTTATACCTACTTACTATACATTATATATTTCAAGACGTGAGTAGAAGAATATAAGGCAAGTAACATGAAAAAACTTCCCGTTTCTTTGCTTAAATGGAGGATTTAGAGCCAGAAAAATTATTTGAAGTAGAAAAACTATGGATTAAATGTGAAGCCAGATATATTAGCTAGGCTATGAAGTAGATAAGTTACAAGTTTTATTTAAAACATTACGGAAAAAATGAGTTATTATCCCTATGTTACGAAATCTTACTTGTTCGATTCTTCCACTCACGTCTTCATTCAAGATTTTTATTACATGACATATTTAATACACATCCATGACCCATGAACTTTGATAACTTTTTGTTTCATCGGCGGGATTAGAACCCGCGAGAGCTACCAACGTCCTAATCCACTGAGCCACAGAGGTTGTGTTTGTGCCCGTCAGTGACCTCTTCGTGCTGAGCCGATTATGATGAGATTAGGTATAGCAAGTAGAAATATTAGAAACTATTTGTACTTTTAATACCAAATTGCATCCTATTTCATTCAATATGAAGAGATAACAAGCACTTTTTCTTTTTAATATTATTATGGACTATATGACGCCCGCAACTCCGTTGCACCAAAATTCTTTTTTTTTTTTTTGCGGGAATTGTGCGTTTTTCAGAGATAAAAAGTATTCTATGTCCTTCCCCGACATTCAGAGTACTTCCATACCTCAGCAAAATCGGTTCAGCGGTTTGGGCGTGAAGATGTAACAGATAGACACACTATCGCGTTTATAATATTAAGTACGGATTTAGCTTCATGTCCTGAGCTGTCAGGAACACTGGGCAGGTCCCGGTGTGGACTTGGCGAGATGGCGATCTATTTATAAAATAGATATTACGCTTGTCATACACGTGCCTGCTAAACCGGCTGCCATGTTAAAAATGCGATAAATTACCAACTGTGATCGGAATATGTAGAGCTATTATATAATTAAATGCGCTTGTTATGTAATTGAATAATAAGGATAACCAAATCCTAGGAAGTTTCATTCTAGTGGCGCAGAGACAAAAACAACAGGAGTTATAATATTATGTTTGTATCTTCACCTTTTTGTCTAATGTCAAAATGTGTATGTGTGTCACTCATGTGTGTGTGTTTTTATGAGATGAGATGATTTCATGAAAACCCATATAATATAACACCGTTTCTGTTAAGATATAATATAGTTGTTCCCTTTTACTAATAAAAAGTTACACAGCGTGTATAGAGGGTGCATAAGGTTTTTTCTATTAATAATCATTGTTTTACTTAAGGCCTGTATAGCGATGCCTTCATTTCCATACTTATTTCTCTGTATGGACTCTGTGTAACGTGTGTGTAACTTAAAAACTCCTGTTTAAGTATTCACACGTTAAACGCATGTATAAGAAGTTTTTATTAGTAAGAGGGGTTAAGTATAGTAATTATAAAACACATTCTTGTTTATAAGTTTGGGAGTTAACTGCGTAACTTAAACGGAATATAAAGTTGTCGTGAATTGATTGTGTTCGGTTCGAACTTAGCTTGTTACCCGCCCCGGGCTCCGGGCGAGGATCTCATCGGCTGGATAAATTGAAAATAAATTCCTCATCGGTCTAGATATTTCCAAGTTGAAATGCTATTAGCACTCTTGATCGAGTTTTAGATAGTTGGATGGATCAATTGTACTGTTTTTTTTATAGCCGTAAAAACTTGTTATTGACTGCCTATTGTTTTATTAGTCTGTTATGCAGTTATGTACGAATGAAATATAATACATCGTTTCTATACTATTTTCTATAACTTAAGACCAAGAACGTAAATGAACCATGAAACACCCGGCAAAAATAATGCTTAAGGGCGAAGCCAAATGAGCGTAATTTGTGAGTCACAGTCGCAGAATTTCGGTTCGGCAGAAATCAGAATTCTGCTGCATTCAGTTTCATACTTGTAAAAGTCCTGCTTGATTCACACGAGCGTACGATATTTACGTGGCATAGTTATATTCTGCGAGTCACAACTCACAAATTACGCTCGTTTGGCTTCACCATAAGCTGCAATAACGGAAATTGTAATAGGGTCTCAAAAATATGCATCATGACTGCGCCCGCCTAGATCCACACGTTTGTAAGTTAATTTATATGTTGTCCCTATCTGACACGTTAGAAGACCGACACTTCGTGGATTTTTTTATGCCGTGGTCGTCTGCATAACATTAAAATACATCAAAGCAAATTTCTTTTAAAATGCATATTATGTATGTATGTATGTATGACGTATGTACAGTGTACACAAGCTCTAAACAGTGCAGCGGTCGTGCCACCGCAAGCCCGTCCAATCCGAGTTGCGGTCGCCACTGCTATTAACAGCTTTTACATTGCACGACACGACATCAGATATCGCATCGACATCTCTCAGACTCTCGCGCATATATTGTACATGTGATTAATAGTAGGGGCCCTACTGGTGCCAAGATCTGGTTGCGCGATTTAGAATTTGTATTTGATAGGAGTCATGTGCACGGTGCACCGCTTTCCCAAGATTATGGTGCTAGTTGGTCCGCCACAATAGCGAGAATATAAGAGAGATAGACAAAATTTCAATATATAACGTGACAAATACAATAAATATTATATTATTACGAGTATTCACTACCGGAGTGACATGCAATTTCTGAACATTGAAAAAAACGCGCTTATGTGACTTAATGTCTGTGTCGCGTGATGTAAAACGCCGTAAAATATACAAACTAGTAAAAACAATATACATGGTTAAAATAGCATAAATACAACGTTTCTAGTAACTAGTGATTTAGAGCTTGACTATCGACAGATTTCGGTTCGATTCCCGCATTGGACCAAGTAAAATTTTTTTTTTCAAGTTTTAGATTAGATGCGGGTCGATCATCAGCTTTTCTGAGGTTGCAGAGTTTTTTTAGGCTATTGCATAACTGTTATCGCGGGCTTTGAACACGGCGACCGAATCGAGAAATTCCGTAACGGAAAAAACCTAACGGTGCGTCCACATTTGAATCATTTGCGCGATCAGATCTCCGTCGCGATCATCGCGCCGTATCAAAATGATACGCGTATCATGATACTTTGTATCTACTAAAAGAATGAAGCTACAAAACGGTCCTAATCTGAATTTAATACAAAAAAATCATAACTAGGTACACGGTTGAATTCAGAAACCTCCTCCTTTTTAGACGTCAGTTAATTTTAATTGCTCGCAAGCCATACAGAGTAGTCAGTAGTGTATTATTCGTCGTAGCGCTGCTACGTAATTTCGTAGCGCCGTAGCGAGTGCTACGTCGATGGCTCTACAGCACTCGTGAGCCGTGATGAGCGATAATGAGCTCTATTGTTCTCACTATACGATTGACATTCCTCTTGATGTCAATTATTCATTTCAATAGCAGAACACTCTTATTAAAATAGATGCCTTTTAATTTATAGGTACTATACATACATACTTATAGTACGGGAGCCCTTTTTTTTTTTTTTTTTTACATGGGGAAATGCTTTACGCATCCCCGGCGGATTGGGGACATCGGCCGGGGTATGTGGGACTCACCGAGGAACTACCCACTAAAACCCCATGGTGCTCCACTCACCGCTTAAGCAAAGTTACGGGCACGATCAACCCACCGCAACGCAGTACGGGAGCCCTAGAACAATTTTTTGTGATTACTAACAAGCTAATATTTTGACATTTTGATAAGACGAACAACATTTTAATTTTCGAAAAATCGCAAAAGTGGTAGCTAACAGAGACAGAAAGGATTTCATACTTTGACTTGATGGTCCTAAAATATGGATTGTTTTATTTGTAGGACAAGGTTACTCCTAAATTATACAATGTGTCCCGACACCGGTGTCCGATCCTTTAATTTTATGATCTAATTCTATAGCATATTTTATCGACAAATTGGCCCTCAAATTTTTTTCTCTCTCAAGGTTGTAAAATGGCAGCCATTTTAGTTTTTCTCGAGCTTTCACACTAATCTGACCAGAACTGCTCTTGTAAATGTCCTATGAAGATAAAAAAGGTCACATTTGATAGCTAAATTTGTGGACTACGCTTACACGGGTAATATGTTATAAATTTCGGGGAATTAAACATAGAAAAACCCAATGATATTATATAAAAAAACTCAAAGCAGATATATTACTACCGCGCGCGTTGTGAAGCCATTAAATACGGGCCAATTGACCCGTCTTTTGTATAGTCTGTCTCTTTTATGTAAATGTCATTTCGTATCTTTTGTTTCACTTATCTGTCAAATTTGACGATTGAATTTGAAAATTGTTCGGAAGCAATTTAAGCCGGAAAATAGTATGAACGTAACAGATCTGTATTTAGTTGAATATCATTGGAAAAACCCAAGTTTAAGAAAAAAAAATTGTGTATTTTTTATTAATGGCTTTTTGTGAAATATCTAGCAGATTAAACTGGTTCTTTTTTATTTTTAAAAGATAGAGGAAGTTTTCATCTTCTAAAATTATTTTACTCCAATGCTCTAAGTTCTTACTTAGTTCTAGTTTAGAAGTTATAACGATTTTCTTATGATGAGGTGGTCTGATTAGTATGAAGCCAAAGAAAAAATTTTTTTTTTCAAAAATGGAGAAAAAAATAATTTGAAAGCCAATTTGTCACTAATATTAGCCATACATCATGAGTTAATTTTTTTTTCTCCAACTTTTGAAAAAAAATATTCCCTGGCTTCATACTAATCTGACCACCTCATCATAAGAAAATCCTTATAACTTCTAAGCTATCTAACTTAGAGCATTGAAGTAAAAGAATTTTAGAAGATGAAAACTTTCTCTACCTTTTAAAAATAAAAAAGAACTAGTTTAATGTGCTAGATTTTTCACAAAAAGTCATTAATAAAAAAAATACACAATTTTTTTCTTAAACTTGAGTTTTTCTATGTTTAATTTCACGAAATTTATAACATATTGACTATGTAAGCGTAATCCACAAATTCAGCTATCAAATGAGACCTTTTTTATCTTCATAGGATATTTACATGAGAAGTAGTGGTGAGATTAGTGTGAAAGCCCGAAAAAAATTAAAATTGCTGCCATTTTTAAACCGTGAGAGAGAGAAAAAATTTTAGAGCCAATTTGTCGATAAAATATGCTATAGATCATGACATTAAAGGATCGGACACCGGTGTCGGGACACATTGTATAACTAATAACCTACCAATATACAAAAAATCAGCTGGTTAGGGTTCTGTAATCAACAAAACTTGGTTGACTACTGTACACTAAAACGGAGCCCTAACCAGCTGATTTTTTGTTACATATTGGAAGGTTAATAGTTATATAATTTAGGAATAACCTCATCCTAGAAATAAATCATCCACAATCCATATTTTAGGACCATCAAGTCAAAGTATGAAATCCTTTCTATCTCTGTTAGCTGAGATTTTTCGAAAATAAAAATGTTGTTCGTCTTATCAAAATGTAGCTACTCACAAAATATTAGCTTGTTAGTAATCACAAAAAAAATTGTTCTAGGGCTTCCGTATACTAATAGCTTGCTCCAAACTATGGATTGCAATACGGAACAACGGATCCGGTAATCCGGCGGATACGGCATAATTTTGCCAACACTGGATCCAATACAAATATGTACATCGAAAGATTTAGAACCCGGATTCGGTTTTTGCAATTTGTGCGCCAAACCTAATTAGGGTCAGCTCACATTGGAACGTGTCGCGTCCTTAGATAATAAAAATAATTGATTTTAGAAGTCGTAAAAAACTTGTGCTCGACGGTCATAATGGCGTTACACAAACCATATCTCCTTACTCTTATGTTTCGCTACTTCAAATTGTAATTTCGTTATTCCATACATACATTTCACCAAAGGGATATCATTTTCAAAGAGCTATTCATCAACCTGATGGGACGTTTTCGTGATAATATTGAAGCTATCTCACGTCAGGAGCAGGCCCGTCCCGGGACGGTGCCCAACAAAGGACCTATTTTTATCTCCCAGCATTCAAATAAGAGAACTCTTTGACCCGTCTTATTTTTTATTTCGGTTATATACTGGAGGCCTACAGAAGTTATCTATGGTGCGAGTGGCACGTTAAGAGTGAGAAATATTAAAATATACTAAACCGTTGAACCGATTTGGCTGAAATTTGGTATGGATAATATACTTTGTGTCCCGGGAAAAAGCATAGGATACTTTTCATCTGGTAAAAATGTACGGTTCAAGCGCGATAAACGAATTGTGGGCATCATCTAGTTGTTAATAATAATTATTATTATTATTTTATACATTTTTTGGTGTTCAGTCATTTTTTGGTATTCAGTCATTTTTAATAGAGGGAATTGTATACAAAATATGTGCGTCCCAAATGAATTCTTCAATTAAACGTTGAAAAATCAGAACTTAATATTTTGTTTTTGTACATTCATAAATTATAAAAAATATTTGGGTGAGGCCGTGGATTTTGCCACTTTTTTTAACAGAAAAGTGTCTCATATGTTCATCATAAAATAAAACAGAAAATACCAGTTAAACTGTAACACTGATCTCATATATCTAATCTAACTTCTTTCAGTCTATCTAACTTCTTTCAGTTATATTTTATCTCTTTTAGGATAGTTTTAAGCGGATTTTGGTAAATTATCATGTTAAAACGCCAATCTGAATATTTCAGAGCCCTAATTTTAGATAAATAAAAAATCGGCCAAATGCGAGTCGGACTCGCGCACGAAGGGTTCCGTACCAATATAGAGCAAAATTAGGTCAAAAATTGTGATTTTTGTATGGGAGCCCCCCTTAATTTTTTATTTTATTTTAATATTATTATTAAATATTAAAGTACACATATAACTAAGGATTTTGTAAAAAACTTAAGTAATCTATTGCCATTATTGATATAGAGCAAAAAAGGCCAAAAAAATCACGTTTGTTGTATGGAAGCCCCCCTTAAATATTTATTTTATTTTGTTTTTAGTATTTGTTGTTATAGCGGCAACAGATATACACATTTTGTGAAAATTTCAACTCTCTAGCTATTACCGTTCTCGAGTTACGCCTGGTGACAGACAGACGGACAGACAACAAAGTCTCAGTAATAAGGTCCTGTTTTTACCCTTTGGGTACGGAACCCTAAAAAGCGATGTCTTCGATGGTAGGTTACTTACTTGTCGCTATTGAACTTTTTTATTTTATGAGTCTACTGAGCAAATTTAATTGAATCTAATTGTCTGATAGTTGAGACACAATAAAGTGGTTTTAAACTATTGAAAACATGCATTAATCAGTGATTTATAAACATTTAAACATTTGTTTCATTTTTTTCACTTCTACGTTACTGTTTTCTTCGTTACCAGTATTTCGAGACACAAGCATATATATGTAATTACATATTCAATTTCTACTTAAAATTTTAAGTAGAAATTCGGAATTATTATGAAAACATCGAGTTATTGGGCCAAGAAAAAAAGTGAAAAGTCACCATCTTGTTTGTTAAAATTTGTGACAAGTTTATGACGCGTGTTTCAGCAGCGCAAAATCAAAAGAGTTTTTTGGTGAAATTAAAGGTAAATATCGACTTTTTAACTATTGTTTACGTAAACTATGTATCGAAATGGATAATGTAGATGATAGTTTATAGATTTATTCCAAATTTGGCTTAATTTAGAAATTATAGCCTGCAATAGCCTTGAAAATCGAGCTTTTACGTTACTTCAACGTTACTTCTATGTTACTGGTAACAAATATTCTATGTAACGTAACGTAGAAGCATTGTAAAGACTAATGCATATTGTCAATTTCGCTGTTTACTATACACATAGTATTTTTTATCCAAAAAATTGGCCATGCCTTTTTTTTTGGAAATCTCATAAAGAAATGTTCTGTAAATAATTGATTAGTATTTACATGCGTTAATTTCTTAATATGAACAATAAAAACACTTCTTATTTCAATAAAATTAAAAATTTCCATAACGTTTTAAATATATTTACTTAAATGTCTCCTTGATTATTCTGATCGACAATAATAATAAAAAAAACACACAATTTGTTACAATTTAAAAAATATATTTTTTTTTATCACTGTACCCACTAGTTTTTTTATCGCGTCAATATGACATAAGCTTAACAAAGAAACACCGTTACTTTCGCGTTACTTTAGTGTTACTGTAACATAGAATATTCTGCGTTACTATACGTTACAAAGTGACAAAATCCACGGCCTCACCCATTCACTCAACGCTTTATATTCAGGTTAGTTAATATAATATATTTAAAACAAAGCAAACTGACCTTGTAAGATAATAAGGTTGCAAAGTTTTATCACAAAATTCTTTTAAACTCCATTAAACACTGTTCAGAACTTAGACAATTAGTTGTTAACAAGCAAATAGATTCTCTTAAAAACAACAGACTCAGCGGACCTCTAGACGATTAATTGTATTGTCAATATCTCGCTTTAATTTTATTGAACAGTTTATCTGAAAATTACATTGAAGGCGCGCGATGTTCAATATCAACCCTAGACGGTCAATAATATTACGCAAGTTAAAAAACCTATAATTTTCATATTATATTTATCTAACCTAAACCATAATACAATTTTTTTTTGAATTCCACCCGCCTAACATTATTTGGGATTGTTATTTGCTATATTTTTATACCTTTACCGCTATTACAGTTTTTTATTTCTAAATAAATTTAGAAATAACAGCCTTACAGTTAAATATCCAAACAAAGAAAAAATGTTAAACTCAGTGATAAAACTGAAGTATTCTTGTAGAGGAAAAAAAACTTTGCCCCAGTTCGCGGGTAACAATGCCGGTAATTAAAAATCTTTGCGACATTCAAATGTTTCGGCTGTTTGTCGGTAAATAAAAATTCCCGGTTTTTGTCTGCAATTTTGCAGTTGGACTGCAAAAAATTTGTTTATTTAGAGGTAAAAGGCATACAGAAACAATATATTATTATTTTTTTAAGCTCAATTGGCCTAAAAAAGAGCCTAACAAATTATTAAAATTAATAGAATGAAGTGTGGATTTGTTATAATGGCCGGGTAACTTGCTAATTGCTATATAACTTGTGATGTCTTATAAGAAGGTACATCACAAGTTATATAGCAAGTTTAATTTTCAAAAGCATTATAAAGGGGAAAATTACGCATTGTATAAATCTTCTTTTAAGCCAAGAAAATAATCTGGAACCATCTTAAGAATATAAGCTCTTAGTACCTATTAATTGTAAAATCTTATTTAAAAAATATTTTTGGTGAGACAAGAAACAATATTAGATATTCTTTCGAAACTAATGTAGTCAAACCGAATGTCTATCAAAACACGAAGCGAAAACCAATTTGTGATTCACACTTGTTGCGAAATATGTTTGATGGGTGAACGCGAAAATCTGACATATATCCATTTAATGGAACTCGAAAATTCCATTTCAACACTGACGATACTATCGTAGTTTAGTGGAAACAATATTTAGAACAGAGTAGAATATTGTGTATACTGTGTAGACCATAAAATGTTTCTTTTAGATTAAAATGAACCATATTTAACTTAGCATCAGTTTCACGCTATAACGGCTGGACCGTTTTTTAAGAAATTTGGCCTAGATATAGAATAATAGAGAGTAGGCTAACATCTAGATTCTAGTAGATAAAAGGATTAATGAGAAGCATCTTTCGTCCTATCCAGTCTTTATCATTGATGCCAGGATTAATTCAGAGCTATCTAGCTATCACATTGATTATTATTATTAACACGCCTTTATTAGCTTGAGCTGTTTGTATGTAACGGAATCTTTGAGCACGATTTTTAACTATCTCCAGTAGTCTAATTAATTCGAAACTTTGCATACGTATTAAGGGCGTTCCGTCCGGAGATTCCGTAATTGACCGTATTTAAAACCTTATAAACTCATAATCTGAAAGCTGCAAAGTTATAATAAAAATACAGCAATAATCTTCAGTATATCAACATTCCTTTTGTCGTTTTAAATTTTCTATTTTTGTTTCTTATACTCATGATATCAGCTTCCAAAATAATACCAATTTGTTAAAATTCAAGCATACATTCAGCATCTCCTTAGGATTTACAAATTACTTTTATTTGAAACTCACGCCAATAGATCGACAATATCATAATAAATAAATTATTTAGGACAATTTTGAACTAAGATAAGTAAAAATAATAGGGTTTTGGCGCGATCTCGGCAACGCGGCAAATGTATGGCCAAGGTCGTTTGCTCGGGGGACGGCCTTAAGGGGCCGGGTACCCTCGAAATTCTCATACATACGTAATTCCAAAATCAGTTTCTCATACGAAAATATTTAACATGTTTGAGTTGTTTTTCAGTTTAAAATAGTAATTGTCTAGGTTCCTGCACAAAAATTTACTTCAAAATATTTAAACATTAAAAAAAATTTAAAGCAAAAAAAAATTTTTTTGTATTTAAATATTTTGAAGTAAATTTTTGTGCAGGAACCTGGGTAATTTCTATTTTAAACTGAAAAACAACTCAAACATGTTAAATATGTTCGTATGAGAAAATGATTTTGGAATTACGTATGTATGAGAAATTCCAAGTGTACCCGGCCTCTTAAGAGCCAATGACAATGCAATAACTTGTTAATTTTATTTTTTTTTGAAAAAAAAAAATTAATAATAATTCTAATAAAAGATGAAAATAAATAAGGAATTTCTTTAGTTTTTTTTAACTATTAATATTAACAATCTACGACTAAACATACAAACAAAGACATCCGAAATCATAACCTTTCCTTCGCAGTAGTCGGGTAACCTTAAAATTTACTAAGCACCTGCAACTGAACCGCAAATGAAACTCGGACGTTGGTCGACTTTTGGAACGATTCGGTATCGCGCTAACGTTTTGACAGCTAGTTGAGACGTAACTGAACCTCAGCCCGAGCGCAAACGCTGTCAAAACAAAAAGTTGATACAATGCAACTTCTACTCGCACGTTTCTGAAACGTTTCTTATTTTGGTGTGTTAAATTGACGAAAATCGATGGAAAAATATAACATGAGCTATAATCAAATTATAATATAAGCTTATGTTTTACTTCAAAGCTGTAAAATAACACTACGGACCAAAACAACGTCACTCGTGTCATATTCATCCATATGTAAATAACCAATTTGTCAATTGTCCAATAAACACAATATCGGAAAAAAATTGTTCATATTTAAGCCAATCAAAACTAAATCTGAAGGGCGCAGATTGGTCCGCTGCAATGTATGTCTAAAGGTCAAACGTTGCGCTTCGTTCGAGTTCCATCTAAGGCTGAGTTACGGTTGAAACGATAGCACGATACTGAAATTTGCTCAGACGCAGCGGAACCGAAGCGTAACTGAACCACAACCAAAGCAGATGTGAACCTGAATTGAAACGTTTAAAAATAACGCGATTGCCCTGCACTTGCCCATGCCACTGCCCTGCCTTGCGGGCACGGTTTATACTACAGTAATTTGGTAGTTTTACCTGGAAAGTTTTCCGGGAGTTTTGCAAAATTGGTGGCTTTATAGATTTCGACGTGCTCTTTTCGAATTTTCACTTTGCCACCTCGTATCTTTGCCGCTCGCGCCGCCATATTGGAAAAATGGCGCTCAAATACAGTTTTTAGGGTTCCGTACCTCAAATGGAAAAAACGGAACCCTTATAGGATCACTTTGTTGTCCGTCTGTCCGTCCGTCTGTCAAGACCCTTTTTCTCAGGAACGCGTGGAGGTATGAAGCTGAAATTTATATCAATTACTCAGGTCTACTGTCCCTTGAAGCTGTGAAAAAATCAAACTTCTAAGCCAACGCAATCAAAAGATACAGCCGTTTATGCCGCAAATTTTCGACACTTGCAAGGGAATCAAAACCTACAGGGTGCTTCCCGTGAACTCAGAATCTTGAAATTTGGTACGAAGCAACGTCTTATAGCATAGATAAAGGAAAAATTACGAAAACCATAAATTTTTAGTTACATCACATAATATATATTTTTTTTTATAATTTTAAACTTACTACCCATTTCCTCATAAACGCGTAGAGGTATTAAATTGAAATTCATACCAAATACTCAGGTCTATAATACCTTTAAGCTGTAACAAAATCAAACTTCTATGTCAACGCAATCAAAAGAAACAGCAATTTAAGCTGCATATTTTGAAACTCGCAAGTACTCGCAAGAGAATCAAAACCTAAAGGGTACTTCCAGTCGACCTAGAATCTTGAAATTTGGCATGAAGCAACGTTTTATAGCACACATAAAGGAAAAATTCCGAAAACCTTAAATTTTTAGTTACATTACAAAATATATATTTTTTAATAAATATAAACTTATTACTTTTTTCCTCATGAACGCGTAGAGCTATCAAGTTGAAATTCATATCAAACGAACTTTGTAAACCTTGCAGGTTTGTACGGAACCCTCGGTGCGCGAGTCCGACTCGCACTTGGCCGGTTTTTTATTTGATAATAACTCCGTTCCAACTCATTTCACGATGAAAATAGTTATGTAATACATTAAACTAGAGAAAGTTTCCTACACTTTATATAATAACCGTTTTTTTGTAAAATCAATAGTTTCAGCGTACGAGAGCCGCAAAGTTCACTCCAACACGCGTTTTAGCCAAATAACTCATTTCCACACCACCATGAGGCGGAGTAAGTGATGTGGTTTTTTTTTTGTGGTATCCCCAGTAGGCCTAATCTAGGTGCATGGTAGTGCACCCGCCGAGACGAGCCAAGCGAAGCGCAAGGGCACTACCTACAGTTCATATTTTCAGAATATGATGTCAATAATAGATTTATTAAACATACAAAGTTTCAATTGAATAGGTCTAATACTTTGTATTTTATTGATATCTAAAGTACGCCGAAATTTATTAAAATAAGTTTAGTAGTAGTACTTTAGATTATTGATTTTACAAAAAAAACGGTTACGACATAATGTGTAGGAAATTTTCTCGTCGAAATCTATATAAACACCAATTTTCAAAACTCCCGGAAACCTTTCCAGGTGACCCTCTTTTTGAGCACCAAATGATTGTACTATCAAGTGAAATAATGAGCGGACTAGTCGTAAGCCGCGGCCTATGAGAGCTCGCGGTACAGCAGAATTTATTACTCGGTAAAGAACTCTACTGTATTACATTAATGGTCGGGGATTTGGACTCCTAAATAAAATAGGAAAACGAGGTAAAACATAAATGTGTCCATACTAATATTATAAATGTGAAAGTGTTTCTGGCGGTTACCTCTTTACGCTCGAACCGCTAAACCGATTTTGTTGAAATTTGGTATGGAGATACTTTGAGTCCTGGGAAAGGACATAGGATACTTTTTTCGGTTTCAGAGGAAAGCCAAAGCCTTTCTTATAGTAGAGGCCAGAGTGACGGTTTTATAAATATCAGAGGTAAGCGAAGCCAATGGGAATAGAGTAACTGGAGATTCTATGATGCTGATAAACCATCTTTATGTTATATAACTCCATAAGCGTAAATTAAAAATAACTTGGCGAAGCAAAACAATACACTATACAGTATTACATTGGCCGTAGTAAAGTACTCGCCATAGATTAATCACTGGTCTACCGGCGCTACTGCGCGCGAAGACCAATGATTAATCTATGGTACTCGCTATGTTTATTGTGTTAAGTACTAGACATGTACTAGATTACACCCGCAACTCCGTTATTTATAAAATCCATTTATGCTGCGGGAACCGTACATTTTTTCGGGATACCCTATGTCTTTTCCCGGAACTCAAAATATCTCCATACCGAATTTCAGCAAAATCGTTTCACCGCCAGTTTGGGCGTGAAGAGGTAGCTGGTAGAGGAAGGAAGAAAAATAAGAAGGAAGAGGAAGGGGTACAGATAGACAGACAGAAGCACTTTCGCGTTAATAATATTAGTATGGATTTTAGGGGTTGCTTATTAAGGAATTTGTGTTGCCAACACTGATACTGGATAATAGAACTTATTTTACCGGTATAATTTCTTAAATTTAAACAACGGATTGTGGATGTGTGGTAAACGAATTTCCAGCGCAACAACTCATAAACCAGAATTAGAAGTGACATAAATCAACGAGAAATAATTATAAACCACGTCGCGAAAACAATGTAGTAACAAACTATGTACATTTTACTACAACAGTCGCACAACATTTTGTCTTTATTGCTTCGGAAATAAGGTTGAAGTGCGATTAAATACGCCAGGAACACGAAAACGTAGACTTTGTTGAGTTTTGTTGAAAAACATTACCGCGAGCGTATATTAATATTGTTTAAAGTTTTACGCCGCAGAGCGAACACTTCAGTATGTTAGATGTGTTTGTAGCGATTTGTGTAATACGAGGACCATTAAATATGTGCGGTTCCAGGGTGGAGGGATTACAGGAGATATGACAGTCATTGCAACATCTATACTGGTATTATCTGAGGGTGAAACCTGGAGTCCTGAAATACAGGGTTTCCTAGCTTAGGCCTCAGTTCACACAATGATTCTTGTTTATGTTAATCAATATCTTGTATATATCTTTGTTTTGTGAAGAATAAAACATTTTATCTCAGCATACATGGTCCAAAATATCGACTGAATTTTCACTTCATTACATAATATACAACGTCTCCACTCTCCATCATAATGTCTGATGATAACATACGGTCCGAGCATACTTTAAACACTCATTTCTTCAAACAAATATAAATATGATATAATTCCCATAATAAATAACAAATAAGTAATCTTGGACATCAAATTAATATGTAGGCAAAGTTTTGACATCCATTTGGGTCTAGAATCTCTACATAATATATTTTATCGTGAAAAAGTTGTAACAACCTCGAAAGAAGCCCGCGCTAGGCCACGAGCTTAAGATAAGTTTGGATCGACTTACACTTTGCTGGAAATACTGGCCGACTAGAAAACTTTTTGTTTTTAAACTCTGTCCAAAGTACCTAAAGAATTAATTTTATGGGGCGCTTGTTGCGTCTAATACGACTAAGTGCCGGGACACAAAAACACGACACGACGTCGTGTTTTTGTGTCCCAGCACTGAGTCGTTTGTGTCCCGGCCCTTACTAGAATTTTGATGATATAGATAATACGACGAGGAAGGCATACAAATATAGGCGTTCTGTAGTAAGTTTCTTGCCTCGTCTCGCTGTTTATACTATAATACAGTTGTGACACACTAATGAAACACAATTTTTTCCTGTTCGCACACTAAGTACACAAGAAGATGATTTATTTGGAAACCGGTCGTGTAATTTGTTAAAATTTATAATAATTTCTTAATATAGTGGAAAAAGTGCAAGAAAAATTGTGTTATTAGTGTTTATTATTACACATATATTTCCACCAGGAACCAACAGTACAATCAATTACATAATATACAGTTGTTACAGTTACACACGGTTTTTGATACAGTTCAGCAAGGACCATGATACTGGAAATGTAAAAAATTATATTTCCATAGCCGAACAGCATAGAACTCTCCTCTGCATTCCATTTTTAGGGTTTCGTACCCAAAGCGTAAAAACGGGACCCTATTACTAAGGCATCGTTACCTGTACGTCGGTCTATCTGTCTGTCTCTAGGCTTTATAATTTTAGAAGTCTGTTAGAAAAATAGATGGATATACAACGTACGTACTGTCAATGCGCACCTTGAGAATACGGTACGCAGTATACACAACGATATCTCATACTTATTCTGATTGATTTTATATTAACGGCCGCACTCAGAAACATTTAATGATAACTTAATTTTAATAAAGATGGATGGATGGATATAATATTATGTCGAGTTTATGTCAAACTCTTCATTAATTAAGGTTTTGTAAAATTGTCGGATCCTTCGGAAGCCATTTTTCCTACTGGTTCGTCTCCCCTGTGTCTCGGCGCAACACGTGCGTCGCGAGGCTCGTGCGGCGTGCAATGTGAGCTTACGGAAAGCTTCGCTAAAAGCTCTTACATTGTCTCTTTGTGCTTTTTCAGTTATTCAGCGTTGCGGTAATGGATTTTGAGTTATTACGGAAATTATTATGCTCTGGAAATATTAGTGTTAGTAGTAATATTAGATGGTAAACCGCACGTTTTACGAATACCACGAAGCCATTTTGTGGTGATGCACGTGCAGGAACTATACGTCAACATGTCAAGTAAATTATTATCGAGAAAACACAAAGTATTTTCTACAATATGTGTAACTTTATTGAATAAGTATAATATAATAAAGTTACACATGTTGTAGAAAACTAAGTGATTATAGTTTAGAGTGTGTCCCTTGTAATCACTGATCTCCATTATACAGGTACGCTGGACTAATGATACCCTTTGAAATGACAGCTATTTTTTGTGCCTATTTGAATCGGAATCAGCTCCCCCAATATTCGGGTAGAGAACTAAATTTGACGTAAAAATGATGTTTGAAAGTCGCCATATTGGCGCTGATAGCAGTAGTGGGAGTACTTGGAACTAATACTAGTTTCTACCATGGAGGTATACTATTATCTGTGGTTTCTACAACCAATAGCGATTGAGCGGCCATTTGCTAGTTACGTCAGATTTAGTTATCTTCCCGAATATTGGGGGAGCTGATTCCGCTTCAAATAGGCACAAAATATATCTGGGTATCATCAGTCCAGCGTGCTTGTATAATGGAGGTCAGGTGGGTTATTATGACCTCTTATTTCCAGCCAGTTTACGCCCAAAATGTACCGTTTCCGGGCGTAAGCTGGCTGGAAATAAGAGGTCATAATAACCCACCTGACCTCCATTATACAAGCACGCTGGACTTATGAGACGAGTAGTTTTTAATTATCTCGAGAGTGAGATACGAGATATATCTCGTTGGCGTATGCTAGGCAGGCTGTGCTTGTAATAGATTTTTTTCCATTACTGTATTAGGCAAATTCATGACGTTCGCGTTAGGGCATTCAATACTCTGTGAAAAAAAGAAGTCAAAAGTAACTCTTGCAGCACTGCTAATTTTACATTGCAGTTTCTCTTACATTACACAATACACATACACACCCGAAATATTATCACCTTGTTTTGTTCCAGCTTATATAATATTATGCTTAACTTCAGCATATGGCACCAAATTGCTAATACTTATTCAAGAGTACGTCAGAATTAGGCAACTGTATAGTGTAATGATTAAAACTCGTATTATGATTATGTGAACTATGAAGCTTGCTCTCCGCAACTATCATCTATATCCATACCTCTGCAGCAGTGATCCTCAACCTTTTTTTAAGGGCCACAAACACGTATTGGTCTTGGCGTCACAGGAGTGAAGTTATTCAAACGAATGAATTACTTATAAATGTTTATTGAACTAAATATTAACTCTATTTTACAATATTAGATTACTTTTAAGTGGCGCACAGAGTTACAGTGAGTGGGCAAGAGGTAGCTGTCAACTGGCTGGTGTGGACCTAACTATTGTAGCGCACACACGGTGAAGATAATATAATATTTTATCTTAAGATGTCCAAATATAAAATATTATAGTATCTTAAGCTATCACACACGGCTAAGATACGATAATATTAAAAATATGTTCATTTCCTTACGAGTCTGCGTTGGTGCCACACTTATTCCTTGTTAGAGTTCTATATACAGGGTGATTGACTATGAGTGATAACTAATAACTGATACTGTCTTACTTCTTCATTTGTTAGACAGCTTCTCAGACGGTGATTCTGATATAGAATGTGAAATGCAGATTGCAGTAGCACATTCCAAAAGGAGAAACATTTGAATAGAGCCTCACATAAAAAAGAGAAAAACCTGCGGCGAATTTAAGCTTTAGGGTCTACACAGACGGATTGCATTTCAACTGCAATCCAACTGCAAATTGCAGTTTGAATGCAGTTGACACGACTACAATGCGACTGCAATAGAACTGCAAACCAAACACGCAGTCCGATTGCAGTTCAGTTGCTGTCGGCGTGCAGTCGTGTGAACTGTTTGGTTTGCAGTTCTATTGTAGTCGCATTGCAGTCGTGTCAACTGCATTCAAACTGCACTTGAACTGCAATTTACGGTTGGATTGCAGTTGAAATGCAGTCCGTCTGTGTAGACCCTTATCAATATCTGTCAACGAAGAAGTTTCAGGAGTATTTTAGAAATTCAAGAGAAACATTCATTTCGATTCATGAGCTTTTTAAGCAATAATAATAATAAAGCAATAAATTATTAGCATATAAAACCTCAAAAATATATATTGTGCTAATCTGTAACATATATTTTATTTAAAATTATCCGAAATATTACTTTTTCCATCAAAATGTTACTTTTCGAATGAGAGTAGGTATTATTTATTTATTTATAATTTATTGTGCACAGAAAACATTACATAATTACAGTTAACACAGAAAGACGGCACAAAGGAACTGCTTATTTCTAGATAGAAATCTCTTCCAGCAGCCCTACGGAGAGAGAGATAGGATAAAAAAACAGCAGATAGGACGTGCACAAATATGATTACATTATAATATACAACTAATACAAAACTAATATTATACTAATATAAGTAATGTATAATATAATGAAAAAAAAAAAACATTTAAATATAATACATAAAAATTACAAGTCAGTAAATAATAGATATCAATGTTATAATTTTAAACGCTATATCTATAGAATATAATAATACATATTATAATACTTTAATAAATACATAGATACTATATGTAAATTTAATAACGGTATTTAAATGGATTGAGATTTAAGATAGTGCTCTTTCAATCGTCGTTTAAAAACAGCAATGGTGGGACTGTCACGGATGGCGTGAGGAAGCGAGTTCCACAATCTGACAGCATGAACAGTAAAGGAGTAGGAGTAGAAGTTGGAACGATGGGACGGGAGGGAGAGATTTGACCGGACGTTGGACCTACATGGAAGATCGGGAGGGCGAGAGAAGTTGAAGCGGTCAAGGAGATATGGAGGAGAGAGAGGATTATACAGGATGTTGTAAAGCATGGACAGGATATGGGAGTTGCGACGGAGACGGATGGGTAGCCACTTGAGTTTGGAGCGATAGGCCGAGATGTGATCATACTTTCTCAGACCAAATACGAAACGAATACAGGTATTCTGTAAACGCTCCAATCTCGTTAACTGCTCTTCGGTAGCGTCTAGGTAGCAGGAGTCGGCGTAATCAAGGATGGGGAATACGAGGGTCTGGACAAGGAAAATTTTGGTGTGTATGGGTAAAAAGTTTTGGAGGCGCCTCAACGTGTGCAATGAGTAATGCACTTTCCTGCTCACTTCAGTTACTTGGTGATTCCACGATAGATTACAGTCTAGGATTATGCCTAGGTTTTTGGCCGAATCAGTATAATTAATTACGGTACCATTATAAATAACTCTAGGCACGTTACCTAATCGTTGAGTCATATACCTGCTGCCAATAATCATGGCTTGCGATTTATCAGGATTAACTAACAGGCCGAATGACTTGGCCCAATTCGCTATGCGTTCAAGATCTAAGTTGATATCGTTAACCATAGAGTGAACATCCAGAATGTGCGAATGACGATAAATCTGCAAGTCGTCCGCGTAGAGATGGAAGTAAGATGTTATTATAAGAGTGATATTATTGATGAATATTGAAAAAAGGAGAGGAGAGAGAACGCCACCTTGAGGCACTCCTGCGCCAAGATCGGACCAGTCCGAGACAGTCTCCCCAGAGCGGACTCGTTGTGAGCGTCCCCGGAGATATGAATCTAGCCAATTTATTACGGAAGAGGAGAGGTTAAGGTATGTAATTTTCTAACATACAGCACTGGCAATACTGCATTTACTAGTGCGTCCGATCACCGATGAGCCCGCTGCTCGACACAAAAACACCCTGTACATATTCATAAAGATATATTTCGCATCTTAAGATAACATATTAAGATACGAAATATATGTTTCGTATCTTAAGATAAAATATTAAGGTACGAAATATAAATTTCCATATCTTAAGATACAAAATATAAAATATAAATTAACTTCGTCGTGTGTGATGGTTCATAGGATTTGTATGGTGAGCGATATTCTAAAATATGCTCTAAGATAATATATATTTTATATTATCTTCACCGTCTGTGACGCGCATTATATACTATAGTGGGGAACGGTGCGCGGGCGGCGGTTTCGGCGTCTGCGAGGGGTGGTGCGGGCGGCGCGGTGGCAGCGATGACGGCAGCGGACGCTGTGTTTACATTAGCGTCAGATTACTCTGGTCCCAGGAACAGCGAACGTCTAATGATTTCAACGATAATAAAGCCACGGATGTTTATATGTGGTGTTGGGTTCGTTCTATGAAGAGAGCTATGTGGACCTCTTTGTTACGGTAACATAACTCAGGTCGCAAGCAAAATTTTTTAGGGTTTAAAATATATGAATGCTATCTAAAATTAGCGATTCAAAATGGGCAATTTTTTCCGATTTTCACGACCACTTTGGACTATTGTGCCGGTAGGGTTGAAATTCAAAATGTTTTAACTACACACGGGCCACTGATAAAGTCCCGGCGGGCTGCAGGTTGGGGATAGCTGCTCTACAGTCAACTGTAGTGCACTACACAAACGCTGAAAGCTATTACAGAGATAATAACGTAAGGACTGAGTACACTCCCACACATAATACCTACTATATGACATAATATATTGTGATAGTTCCTACGAGATGTACAGTTGCACAAAATTAATGTCAGCTTGCTACATAAAATGTAACAATGCAACGCAACGCCGAGAGCGACAAAATAGTTAATGTTTCCAGATCATTTATTGTAATCTATATTCATACTTAATATTATAAATGTGAAAGTCTGTCTGTCTGTTACTTCTTCACGCCCAAACCGTGAACCGATCTTGATGAAATTTGGCATGGAGATACTTTGAGTCCCGAGAAAAGACATAGGATACTTTTTGTCCCGGGAAAATGTACGGTTCCCGCGCGATAAACAATTTTGGCGCCACGGAGTTTCGGGGATAATTTAGTAATTAAAAATGTTGTTAAATCCAACTTTTTATACAAATTGATTAGGAGTATAAAATACTAGATAACGTCCGGAACTGCGTTGACCCAAAACTCGTTTATAGCGCGGGAACCGTACAATTTTTCGACAGACAAAGAGATACACTTTCACATTTAGTATCTAGATTATTTTTAGAACCGATTGGCCAATGGGCATTGTCCAAAAAAATTCACATGTACTTTTTATATTTTTTTTCGTTAAAATAGGGTATTTTAAGAATATAAATTAAATAATTTTGAAATTCATTGGCTAGTTTTTTCTCAATAAATTTTTAAAGTTTCGCTGTGACGCCATCATCGGCGGCCAATTGACCTCTGCAGTATGTTTTTTTTTTCCTTTCAATCTTATTTATAATGGCTGGTTCGTCAAATGTAAGTTCTCATTATGTGAAAGCTGATACGAGAAGCTTACCAAAAGTTCGAAACGTAATGTTGGTCGAATTTATTGTTAATTTAACGCCATTGAAGGTCAAACTAAGGTTAAACATATTTGTTCAAAAATATAAGTAACTAATGGGTATTTTTTTCGTTTATATACAGAAAAACGATTACTGACCTTATTCCTCGAAATGTTTTTGTAATGAGCAAAATTTAAAAAAAAATAGACAATCCCCATTGGAACTTAGCACAAATGACAAGAGTAGATACAGCACAGCTACTAGCATACACGGCACTTGCAACAAAGCTACCGAGCCATTATTTACAGTAAAGATTCTATTTACTCTGCCTATATTTTATTAACCCAAGGCATCTGCAAAGCTGACCCATGATAATGTAAGCTCGTCACATATAAAGCTAGATGTAAAACAACGAGGTCGGTTGTTTTAGGAGTGGTATTGCTGTTTATGGAAGGGATTATGGTATGCTAAAATGCGGCTTTATCGGCCAACCTGCCCTACTTTTTGCGGACCCAAATGGCGTTATGAGATTGGACATTTTCAGTGTTATTGTTGCTTTGCTTGTTCAAAATGATACTTATAATTTTGCGTTAATAGTAATATTTTTATAAATTTCTAAAGAAATAAATTGTACGTTGTATAATTTGTTAAATGACGCCCGCAACTCCGTTGCGTCAAAATTCGATTATTGCGATGGAACCGTCAATTTTTCCGGGAAAAAAGTATCCTATGTTCTTTCCCGGGACTCAAAGTATCTCCATACCAAATTTCAGAAAAATCAGTTCAGTATTCGTTCGCGTTTATAATGTTAGAAGTATGGATTTTGGTGATAGATTATTATTTTTAACAAAAAATTAAAACCGACTTCCAAGGTAGAAACAATAATAACATTAGTATGAACTAAAAAGTATTAAATAATTTTTACTATCTAATAGTGCCTTTTTCCGAATTCGGCTAAATCTCAACTATTTCTGTACTCAAACTTCATTATTTTGAAGTCGGTACCAGATAGCTGAATCTTCAGTCCTCTGACAGAATATTTAAAACTTTTGGAACTGGCACCGACTTCAAAATTATGAAGATTGAGTACAGAAATAGTTGAGGACTAGCCGAATTCGGAAAAAGGCACTATTAGATAGTAAAAATTATTTAATACTTTTTAGTTTATACTAATGTTATAATTGTTTTTACCTTGGAAGTTGGTTTTAATTTTTTGTTAAAAATAATAATAATTTCACTCTTTTTAGTTACACTAGTAGGTAAATCTTCGCGTATATTTTACGTATCTTATTACAATTTGTTATGAGTCACAACTCACACTCACAAAATAATATAATATTATCAGTGAAGTGAACGTATTGTGCTAAGTAATTTAACAATTTTAATGCTTCAAGCCCCAAGCGGTCACCGGCGATTGCGATAACAATAGAAAGGCTATTGTGTCTCGTTTTTCCACGATCGAAGGATCTATCAGATAAAAAATTGTACAAACTTGCATAGGATGTAGCGTAGCTACTCATAATATTTAATATTATCATAATTATTGACAGCTGTTCTTGTAATCAAGAATTCAAATCGATAGGTACTTAGTGCACCATCTATCGATTAATAAGTATAATTAATTAAAAAGACACTTAATGACTTTGTTTTGTTTAAATGCTCTTTTTAAAATAACTTTATTTTAATTCTATTTGTCTATTAAAATTTTATAAAGTAGTTAGTAAAGTATTCGATCTGTATATAAAGTAGTTTAGTAGTAAAGTATTCGATATTCTGTCGTCTGCCGCCACGCGCCGCGCGGCGCGTCGTCGCGGCGACGCCGACCGCCGTGTATTAAAAACAAACAGGTGTTGTAATACAGTACATAATAATTATTAGTATATCCATACCTATGCCTTGTACTATAATCTATTCTGATTCTGATTCATGAGACATTGGTGGCCTTAACACGACGTGGTAATGATGATGATGATGATGACGATGATGATGATGATGATGATGATGATGGTTATGGTTATGATGATGAATATGAATTGCATAGTAGTTTATGCTTTCTGTTCTTAAAACAACGCCGAAACTCCCAAACGTGTATCTATAAGGAGTCAGGAGTTCTCTCAGCATCTTCGAAACCATGGTATACCTTGACCCAATATTTGACTTTTTGGTAGCGCATTCTTAGTACACTTCACATAAAACCAAAATCACCATATGTTTCCATATAAATTTTGAGGAGTTCCCTCGATTACTCATGGATCCCATCATCAGGTCACCATTTTTGTGAATATGGTACCAAATTGGAGTAAAACCTTATACAACAAAACAAAAATTTCGAAAATCGGTTCACAAACGGCGGAGTAATCTTTGAACATAAAAAAATCCACAGCCGAACATATAACCTCCTCGTTTTTTGGAAGTCGATTAAAAAACAAAAGCTCGCCAAAAGCTCCGTAAGCTTATAACGTACTATGGGCTTTAACAACCGCATTGTTTATATCTTGCTTACGTTGTGTCCTTAAAAGATACAAGTGACGTCATACGTGAGGAAGGAGAGAGGGAGATGTTGTGTTATGTGTATGAGTGAAGAGGATAGCGTGAGGCATAACCATTGTTTTTGATGATCGTAATGCAATGTGATAGCGTATTCTTAGTACACTTCACATAAAACCAAAATCACCATATGTTTCCATATAAATTTCGAGGAGTTCCCTCGATTACTCATAGATCCCATCATCAGGTCACCACTTTTGTGAACATGGTACCAAATTGGAGTGAAACCTAAAACAACAAAACAAAAATTTCGAAAATCGGTTCACAAACGGCGGAGTAATCGTTGAACATACAAAAATAAAAAAAATAAAAAATATCCACAGCCGAACATATAACCTCCTCGTTTTTTGGAAGTCGGTTATAAAGAAATTGCATCCAGTTTTCGTGACGATCGTCCTGTTTATAAGTATTGTATGTAAAAGTTGATCCCCGCGTTATCCTGAGTGCTCCAAAATCCGGAAGCGTTCGAGCACGTTTTTCATTATAAAGGTGAGACGCTTCTCTCGCCGACTGTACAGCTATGTATAGGGTTGTCAGGCGTGCAGTCAGGCAATCAAAACTGATTTTTTTCGTTGGGGGAATGCATTTACGCATCCCCGGGGCCTGGGGAGGACCCCGGGGCAGACGTAATAGCCGCACCTGGGAGTACCCACTAAAACCCCAACCGAGTTCCTGCTCCTGAAGGTGGGACTACAGGAAACGCGTGATACACGACTGCAGCCCCACCAAATCAAAAAAATGCTTGCGTGTCCGACCAAAATTATTTAGAGTCCGATTTTTGAAAAACTTTGAAACTATAATTTTATAGACGGTTTTACACCTCATAAGAAGAAACATTTTTATATATTAGATGTTAAATTGTTTTAATGATTCACAAAATTTATACACGCGCTGCCGAACGCTTTTCTATACTACTTCAAATTTAAGTTTTCAGTTGCAAGGTTTCCGCCTGTTTTATAAAATGTCCGGCTAAGCTAACTGCTTTGTCCAGCTTTTCAGTGTAGCGACCTGCGGGTCAATTTACGATTTCCATTCGATTCGGATTCAGAAACTTTTACGTGCGATCATTAATGATCTATAGTTATATTATTACTTATCAATCATAATATTACTTTGTGTCTATAACTGTGTACTTGCTGTCTAATAATATTATGAGGTGAGAAATAAATAAATTATTATTATTATTATTATTATTGATCAATATGCTTAGAGCGGCGAGCGTTGATCGTATGTCTCGCAATGAAGTTTGCAATCAGGGGCCGTACCACGAAACCGTTTTGAGAATGCCGCGTCCTACTCTAACAAACGTGAAATGACCTAGTTAGAGAAGTACGCGGCATTCTCATTCGATTGTTTGAGTCTCAAAACTGTTAATTTGTAGTAGGCCTACAGTGTCGAAGTATGCATCGTAAATCAGGGCCCTGGCAAGTGGCAACCCTAGCTATGGAGGGTAGTTTGAATGCTAAACACGGTACGCGGCCTCGCTCCTATTGTACACACACAATACTATACGCATGACTGTACGATCGACTGCTAACCCATTTTTAAAGAGCCACTTGAAACAGTTATGTAGGAGTCATGCTTGGTTTCTCAGGTTTTTTGACAGAAAAAGAAGTGTTAGAGAAAAGAATAGAGAAAGAGAGAAGAGAAAGAAAGAGGTGTTGAATAACGCTTTTGATTAGCTAACGTAAAAAAGTTAACCGCTATTGCTATTTGAAAGATAAAAAAACGACAATAAGGGCCTGTTTCACCGTTTCCTGATAAGGCTATCCACCACTTAATTTGACAGATGGAGTATGGAAAATCTGTCAAATATCCCTATCGGGCACCTTATCAGGAAGCGGTGAAACAGGCCATAAGGGCCTGTTTCACCGCTTCCTGATAAGGCTATCCACCATTTAATTTGACAGATGGAGTATGGAAAATCTGTCAAATAACCCTATCGGGCACCTTATCAGGAAGCGGTGAAACAGGCCATAAATATAAAAGTTCTGTTTCCTTTTTCAAGTTTCCGAAGACTGGTTTAAACATACATCAATCCGATGTATGTTGCTCTTTTAACATTAGTATTACGCAAAGCTAACGAAGCCTAAAAAAATATTTAATATTGAAATGTAGCACTGAAACAAAAATTACTAAAATACACACACTGGCAAAATTAGCGGAACATAGGTAAAAAGGGCCAAAACTTGAACTCAAGCGGGTCGGGCTGTCTGAAAGCCTTTTTTATAGTTTCTAAGCTCATTTAAGAAATTAAATATTGAACAAAACTGGCAAGTTGACAGGTTTTTATAGCAATTATGCCCTAATAAGTGTTTTTCGATGATTGACGTTGTAAGTGTTCCTGATAAGAATGGCGTTTTAGCGGGGTGCAAGGTTTTGATTGTTTGGTTTTTGGAAGAACACATTGTTTAGATACAAAATTAGTGATTTCCCAGCATCTGCGACAGCTAGAGCTGTAACCAAGTTAGAGAAAGGTCACACCTACCGTTCGGTCAGTCAGGCCTTAGGTGTGTCGGCTTCCGTGGACCATCGTAACTTTCAACGCTTCAGAGAGACTGGATCTTACGTTCGGAGACGAGAACAAGGCAGATATCGGGTGACAATGGTTCAGGATGACCATTTTGTATGGAAACAAATCTTAAGAAATCGACCTCAAACTGCTATGCAGACACGAAACCTGTCGGAACAGGTCCGAGATGTACGTGTAAGTGATTGTAAAGTAAGAAGAAGACTCAAAGAAGTTAAATTAAACTAAAAAGTGCCAGCAAGGGCACCAAAACTTGAGGCAGGACACCGAAGAGCCAGGCTAAGATTTGCACGTGAACATCAAAATTAGACAAGTGAGTGAAATCTTGTGCTGTACAGTGATTGGAGCAAATTCTGTGTGCATTTTGTTGACAGGCGATAAAGAATGTGGATAAATCGTAAGGAAAGCTACAGGCCATCAAACTTACCGGAAACAGTGGCCTTTGATGCAGGCTTCGTAATGGTTTGGAGTTGCATATGATTTGGAGCCCGCATGGAGCTCATGATTATTGATGATGGTACTTTGACAGTACAGGGCTATAGCACAGACATAGACAGACAAGAAAATCGGGCATTATTACCTAAACGATGCTGGCGTAGCCCAGGTGGAGAGGCCAGCGTGGTCTACGGATGTGGATCCGATTGAAGACGTGTGGCACATCAATGGGTGAACGGTACGAGTTAAAACTCCAGCTCCAAAATGTGTTCAGGAGCTCGAGTTGGCGCTACCGGAGGAGTAGGAGAATATCCCACAGGAAATGATTGACAATTAAAATGCAAGCATGGAATGGCGTATCCAGGCCCTCTTGAGATCCATAAAAGGCATTAAACGCTTTTAACATGGCATTTCTTTAATAAAAATGGAGAATTTATCTTAAAAACTTACTACTGAAATTTCAAAGAATTTCTTAATTTTTTGATTTTTGCTGCTTTTTTTCTATTTTTCACGTTTTTATGCCCTAACTTTATATAAAATTTATTTTTTAATAATCAATTAGTAAATAAATATATAAAAAACAGTGAACAATTTAAAAAAAAATTGTTATGTTCCTCTAATTTTGCCGGTGTGTTTATATTTTTGTTCGCCTATGTAAATTCAAAGAAAGAAAAATATTGCAATGTTTCACTAACATTTTGCTAACGTCAAAACAAAGGTTTTTTTTACTTAAAAAGATGAAAAAAATCTGTCTTAAATCGTGAATGGTGTCATGATGCAATATTATTATTCTTTGAACCCTCTTTTTTATGACGCGATCTGAAGTTTTCACTCTCAACGCGGCTAAAAAGGTTTCAGTTCAAAATTATTTACTGCTCTATGTAAGTCAAGTCAATGGGGAACTCATCTGCTTATATTCGCAAGACTTATTGCGTAATTTTAAAACAGAAAAAAATTTAAGTCGGCCATTTTGAATTGGCTCCTTCAACAAAATGGCGGACGGTCTAAGACGGGCGAATTGATGGGTCTCGGTATCCCAGCTGACGGGCGGCTCGCTCTTAATTAACGATGAGTAAGTGGTCTCAGGTTCGACCCCAGCCCTGAGCCGTGACACGTGATTTATTTAAGACACAATTCCCCGTTGATTAAATAAAAAAAACAAAATGGCGGAAGAGATGGAACATTAGACATTAATTATGAAAAATGAAAAGTAAAGTGGCCCATATAAAATTAGGATCTTCGAAGAGCCTCTACAATGTCACGGTTGTTATTTAGAAAACAATGGAGACGTGGAACAGATGAGACACTAGTAACTAATTGTCTAAAATAAAAAGTAAAATCAACATTATGTTAGGGCTTTGGAAGGGCCATTTATGTCAGGGTTGTTTTTTGAAGACAATGGAATCTTGATGCGAAATGTTTTTGTTTAGTAAATACAGAGATGTGGTAATGAGTCCCACTTTTCCGCTTTCATAATTATTTGAACCTTTAACATGACCTTTTTGCCATGACAAAAGGACTATGATTGAAACTCTGAGGTAACAATAACTCTACATTTAAGTCAGTGACATTTTGGGAGAGCAAATTTTAGACGCTAGGGGGTCGTGTGCCTCTGATGAAAGGAATTCGTGGGACCTGTCAACGAACCCACGATATATTTTATCATGAAATATTAATGCAATACAATTTGTAGCCAAAGTCTGACTTAGTGCCAACCCACACGTACCACAACCACACGACATCGCACGAGCTGTGGTTACGTGTGAATGCAGGTGTCGCTGCAGCATTTTGTGGTTGCGTTGTGGTACCGACAAAATGACGACGGCCAGTGGTTGCGATGTGGTTGCGACGTGGTTGCGTCGTGTGCAAGTCGGACTATTGTAGATCGACTCCGGCTTTTATAGCGGAAACACGTCTTGCCCAAAGTCATGGATTTCGAAGAGGACACTTTATTGTTGCTATCCTTGCTATATTATGTATTATTGATAAGAAGAAGACGACTGCGATGTCAGCGTAATCGTCGAAATAGAATTTATTGGGTACGAGTACATCCTTTATTGGTAAACAAAAGTCAAAGCCAATTTCGTACTGATTATCTTATACTGAGAAGGTTCAAGATAAAGTTTTTCCGCTTCCGATACATTTTTCTAGACGTCATTCCGAATCTAATGAGCTATCGCACGTATTTTTAAGAGTCTTATCTCTTTATTTCGCCATTCTCAACTTATCGTTTAGGCCTTAGGCTGAGACTGAGATTTCGATGTCTGTCCATCTGTCTGTCCGTCTGTATGTCTCCAGGCTGTATCTCAATAACCGCTAAAGCTAGACTTCTGAAATTTTCACAGATTGTGTGTTTCTGGTGCCGCTATAACAACAAATACTATCTGTGAAAATTTCAGAAGTCTAGCTTTAGCGGTTATTGAGATACAGCCTGGAGACAGACAGACGGACAGACAGATGGACAGACATCGATATCGTATATATATATATATATACTAAAAACAAAATGAATTGATTTTAATACAATATTTAAGTGGGGCTCCCATACAACAATGTAAGTGAATGGTCCAGTTCATTTACAATACGAAATATACGCCCGACCACGTCGTGTGTTTGTCGTGTGGTTGCGGTTGTCGTGTGGTTGTGGTACGTGTGGGTTGGACCTTATGGAAAACGTTGTCAAAATTATTGAAATATTTATGAACGTCGCATGATAATTCTGTAGAAGATAAAGTGGATGTTAATATACAAATAGCTGAGCGTCTTGTTCTCCCCTGATTTATTGCACTTCTGTCTCCTCACGTCTCACGTCAAGGCTTCATAATTTCTCGCTGACTTCATTGTTAAATAAAGGTTGTTCAGAACTTGCTTTTATCCGAAAATTTTTAAGCTACTATGATTATATTCATCGACAAGGACAGAACTTCTTGGTAAGCTCGCGACGTCGATTGTGCAGACAGCAGAACTGACCAACCATGATAGCAAATATTGTCTTACTTAAAGCGGGGCCTTTTTATATGAAATAAGGGGGCAAACGAGCAAACTGGTCACCTGATGGAAAGCGACTACCGTCGCCCATGGACACTCGCAGCATCAGAAGAGCTGCAAGTGCGTTGCCGGCCTTTTAAGAGGGAATAGGGTAATAGGGGAGGGTAGGGAAGGAAAGAGAAGGGAATAAGGTAGGGGATTGGGCCTCCGGTAAATTCACTCACTCGGCGAAACACAGTGCAAGCGCTGTTTCACGCCGATTTTCTGTGAGAACGCGGTGTTTCTTCGGTCGAGCCGGTCCATTCGTGCCGAAGCATGACTATCCTACCTATGAACGCCTTTCGCCAACTGTGACACATGCCATAAAAAAAATTCTAACCCCAGGTGATAACAGCCCGTCGCTGCCTCGTCCTGGCGGCGGAGACGCGTGGCGAGATGGAGGCTTGGGCGACGGCGCTGCGCGGCGCGCTACACCGCGGTGCCGACGTCGCTGACCTTGTCGCCAGCCTGTCCTCCGGTGACCATCAGTGGTGAGTAGCATGTGAACCAGGAGGGGTGATAAAGAGGAGGGACGACCTACTATTACTCCCTCGTCGCTGCCTCGTCCTGGCGGCGGAGACGCGTGTCGCTGATACTTCGCCGTAGCCTGTCTTCCGGTGACCGTCAGTGGTGAGTGAGAACTGTGACCTTGAGGAAGAATGAAGGTTTAAATTCGTATCTTTCTTCTAATATTAATCGTTGTGGTACCAAGACAGATTTAGCTTGTCCCTCTGGCAACCCTGAGATCATGAGAATGGGTTTCCATCGTTGGTTACCACTGTTGATCATAGCGACGGAGAAGTTGTGGTGGGTACGCCTGGTGTGGGGTGGCTATCCACCTTCTTAAGTATATTTTATTTGTTTCGAATATGGTGGATACTAGTTTGTTTATATGATAGTGCAGGATAAAGGTCAAATATTCATACATAACATCTCTCCCCAGGTATGCGGCGACGCACGCGCGGCCGACGTTCTGCAACGTGTGCCGCGAGCCGCTGGGCGCGCTTGGCACGTCGCACGCGCTCGCCTGCGAGCTGTGCAAGTACAAGGCGCACAAGCGGTGTGCTGCGCGCGCGCCGCCATCTTGCAAATGGAGCACGCTCGCCTCACTCGGCCCGCACCTCGTGGAGGATCCTGACGGGGTACGCACATACTCATGCAGACACACACACAGCCCGGCAAGTGCGTAGAAAATAAGCGGGATAGTCACACTTGCATCCACTCACACACCCTCACGCGTCACAAATTGTGTAGTGTGTATTCGAATCTCGTTCCAAAGCCTTAATTGGCCTTCGTCACGTGACATTCTAAATTGGTTAGTTGTATGGCAGAATGACAATGTCAGTCGTACACTTCTAGCTTCTTCCCTTCCATCCATTTTTTTAAGGACGAGAGGAAATAGCCTGTGTTTTTTTTTTCAATTTACACAAAGCGCGGTACAGCGGTTTTTAAGAGTGCGAATCAAAATAAACTTTATTGACTAATTTACTAATAATCGTTCAAAATATAGATCGGTATTCGTACCTCGATTCCTGGTAACAAAGAATCCCATTTTATATAAAATAATTGGGACCCGGATTCCTTAAAAATGTTCCTGGTCATTTTGTTAAAAAGGTATTATATTATAAAGAGGGCTTCTTAGAGACCGTTCTCAAAATTTCATATTTCACGTTAATGCGTTCTTTTGATTTAATTTTATTAATGAAATCAAGAAAAATGTTTGTAATTAAAGATAAAATATAGCTACACCTGGGTTATTCGTAAATATTAATAATACATTACTCGTATTTAACTTAATATTCTACCAGCAAATATTAAATTCTCAAAGTGGATATTTTATTATTCTCTTTTCGCTGAATTGTCAAGCTCCGAAGTCTAAGTATGCCCACGGGAGATATTTGCTTCGACTAACTTGCAAGTCTAAACTGTAGATAACGACGAATACTTATATTATAGTTTACTATTAATGATATAAAGATTGATGATGATTTGATTGCTTATTGCCATCGAATAGGCCCTGAAACTGCTGGACTTATTTTGATGTAATTTAGCTCGGATATAAAGTGGACTCAAAAAAAAGGTAGCTTTCTTGCGGAAAACTGTTCACTTTATTTTTCTACTTTTTTTTTTTTTTTTTTTTTTTTATTAAATAAGGGGGCAAACGAGCAGACGGGTCACCTGATGGTAAGCAACTACCGTCGCCCATGGACACTTGCAACATCAGAAGAGTTGCAGGAGCGTTGCCGGCCTTTTAAGAGGGAATACGCTCTTTTCTTGAAGGTTTGCAGGTCGTATAGGTCCGGAAATACTGCTGGTGACAGTTCGTTCCAGAGTTTTACAGTGCGCGGTAGAAAGTTACGCGAGAAACGCACTGTGGAAGACTGCCACTCATCAAGGTGATGAGGATGGTATGTTTTTCGCGTGGGACGATGGCGAAAAGTTGCAGGTGGTATGATTCCGAACAATTCCTCAGAGCACTCCCCGTGATATAACCGATAGAGGATGCAGAGCGAAGCTACATCTCGGCGCAATTCCAAGGGGTCCAAGCTGTTTGAAACACTATGGCAATCAACAATTCGCGCGGCCCTACGTTGGATACGATCCAGAGGGAGCAGTTGGTATTTTGGCGCCCCTGCCCAGAGATGAGAACAGTATTCCATATGAGGCCGAACTTGCGCCTTGTAGAGTTGTAGGCGTTGGTCCGGACTGAAGTACTGTCTCGCTGTACTTCTAAACTGCTTCTATTGACAAAAATCATAAAGCTATACTATATTATTTTAAAGCTTAAAATAAAATAAATAAGCTCAAACTTAGAAAAAGTGAATGAAAAACTAGCATAAGAAAGCTCTTCTTGGAAAAGCTTTTGTGATAACTCTCAGCTTTTCTCTCTTGTTTTTCCTAAAAGCGTACTTAATAGCTAAGGCTTGGCCAATATAACCTAGTTTTAAAAGTACATATATTAGGTATCCATTTGTATTTATACTAATACTAGCTGTCCCGGCAAACGTTTCTTTGCCATATTATATAAAGTATGTCGCCCGTATTATTTTATTGAATTAGTGACTATAAATAAGTATGTCACCATGGCAACGTCCATTGCTATCCCGTTACCCGCGTCGCATAAACAACATGGTCGCTCTTTATAGACAAATCATTTGCAATAAAATAAAATTGCGACTATCATTAAAGATCTAAGCTATCCTATCTCTCAAGTTGGAAAAAAGCACACATTTAAAAAAAGAAACATTTAAATCGGTTAAGAAGTTTAGGAATCCATCGCGGACAAACATCGTGACATGAGTTTTATATATAATAGATAGAGTAAAATCTGAACTACATGACTGAGACACTGTTTTTTGTCTGTCTGTCACTCACTGAGCTATGGATAGCTCGACAGTTACATTTTTCTAGGTTGTTCATATATGTGTAAAAATATAATATACTTATAAAACACAATTTTAAATAAGTTCTTTATAAGTATAACTTTTTGAATAAGTAATGAATTTTATACCACATTTCTATTGTTTCATTATAATAACGTTTTTAAGTAAACTTATATTCAAGTAAATTATTATATTTTACTTATAAAAGTTAAGTACAAATACATAACTGTGCATTAATTAATTTTTAAAGACAAAGTAGCATATAAATCGTCTACAATATTTATTTTCAATGGTAGGGCAAATGGTGCAGAATGCAGATGCAATAAATTCCTCCAGTGGTAATCGTTTGAGCGGCTCGTAAATACTGATCGCCCGTGGTTACATGAGCCTGATAATGCTGTTATTTATTTTAGTGAATAGTGTGTCTTTGTTTTATGTTTTAACGATATTAGTGGCGGCTGAAAAGGAAGATCTTCCGACCAAGCGAGATAGCATGCTCGATCAGGCCGAAGCCCACTGACGTCATTTCAGACGTTGTATATATCTTGCCGTTCTCTGAAACTTCGATAGCGCGATGCAGGATTGTAAGACTAATTGTGCGTACCCCCGCATCATGTACTCCGAAAAATATAATTGCGCCATTTTAAATAGAAAAACAAATATTTGGAAAGGTCGGTAATGCATTTGCAACGTTTAATGCTATCGAGCAATATCAAATAATCGAAATTTAAACCACATCCAAGATATAAAGATTTTCCAGAAACGGGGGGTCTGTGGTATCTTTTCATAGAAACAACATGCTATACTGTACTCGGCGAAACCATGGCGGTAGCGGTCATTGACTCCCTGTCAAAAACTTTTCATTTTCTATACAAAGCCGCGATTGACAACATCTGATACTTCATTGTCAATCGCGGTTTGTTAAGTCAATGACCGCTACTGCCATGTTTCGCCAAGTACAGTACTTATACATACACTTACATCCTGAATTTTTCATCCTATATTTTCATAACATACATATTTTATTTGTAGTTATCTGTTACTAACAACGAAAAGATCAAGATTATCGTGGTGCTAAAGAACTATGTAATTATTAAACAATAATATAATAACAATTTAATTGTATTTTCCAGAACATAATAATGCCTCACCAGTGGCTGGAGGGCAACCTGCCCGTGGCGGCCAAGTGCGACGTGTGCGACAAGACCTGCGGCTCCGTGCTCAGGTACGCACCAATACCCCATGTGTTGCAGATTTTCTTATTTACAAATTACAAGTATCAAGTTTTAAAACTATAACCCGACAATTTAAGAATAAGAAGAAACATTTATTTTGCACATCACACAATACAATATTTACAGACAGAACATCGACAGAGTATAATTAATTTAGCATTATATTGCGTGTCGCCAAAAATGGACCCCAGCTCAGCATTAGCAACAAGTCTGCTGCACTTAATTTAAAATGTGCTAACAAAGCCAATTTTTTTTATTTTTTACTTCATGTCCCCAGAGAGCATTAAGTACCCCGCAAACGGTCAAATTGTTTGTCAAATTTTACGTGTTTGTCAATCAGTTTGATAGTGTACAGCTTTGTTTGAAGCGTTTGTCAAACAAACTACGTGTTTGATCTGTTTGAAGAAAATTTGCATTCGCGTAGCGTTTGACAAACGTGTTTGAACGTGTTCCGCTGTATTTGTGAAACAAGATCTCATGATCTCAAACTGATTCTAGCTAATCGTTTGACAAACTTATTTGATGCACGTTTGTTCGTCTGCGCTGCTGTTTGATGAAAACATAAATTACATCAAACATGTTTGTCAAACAAATTTGATCGTTTGCGGGGTACTTTAAGCCTAGCTCGCTATTTAACGTGACGTCATATTATTACTTCCAACGACACCTCATTTGTCTAAGGGCCTGTGTCACCAATTCCTAAGTGCCAGACAGGCTATCCACTATTGACAGATAGAGTATGGAGAATCGGGCACTTTATCAGAAAGTGGTGAAACAAGCCCTAAATATGATAACTAGCCTAAAAGTTATAAGGGAACAAATTAACATTCATAGCCACATACAAACATACAGATTAATATCACCTCCCTCTATTTTGCTCCGCCGTATCCGATTAAAGATTACCATTCAGAGCCTGTATAGAACTCTTATTAGTATACTAACTTCATAAACAGTTTCTTAGGAAAGATGTTTCTGTTCTTTATAATTTGTATAGCAATAGTCTATCGACTGTTTTCTCCTAAGCGACCTGTAAGCTCAAGGCGTTTATTGTTAAACAATATATCTACAAACGCTTCTATGTCTATACATGACGCCAATTAATTTTAATTGATGTAACCCTATTTGATTGTAACATCGAATGTGGTTATCTGTCTGGATATCTGTTTTGATCTCGAGAGTATAAATTGGTTTGTTGTTGTTGATCATCAACAACAACAAACCAATTTATACTAAACATGTAATTATTATTATTAAAATATATTGAAATTACTCTATGACATCAACAGTTGATGTCATAGAGTAAATTCAATATATTTTAGTAATAATAATTCCTTTATATGATACTAATATCGAATAGGAATTGTTTTGATATAGAAGTAGAAAATTAGTGTGTCCTATTTTAGGAAAGGCAGGACATAATTTCTCGCCGGGAGTCCCACATACCCCCGGGGTGCTTCAGCTTAACTCAGGCACATCCCCAACTCAGGACACTCATAAGGGTTTCCCCTTTAAAAAAAAAAGGCAGGACATAAAAATACGTAGGGTTCTAGCGTAATTTTTCATGTGCACTCACAAATTTTCGGACATCTAGTTATTAAACAGTTTTCTTCCTTATATTAAGGAATAATTTGTCCGCGAGTCAGACTCGTACTTGGATGTTAGTGCCGTAATGCATATTTTAGCATATTCTTTGAGAAATTTTCTTCTTCCATGCACACCACTTACCTGTAAAAGTTCGAATACACGTGGGTAATCAGCTTTTCAGCTACGAGGAATAAATTAACAAACTTTTATAATTCAGATAAGTTGAGTGAGGTAAAAAAATGTCTAGCTATACACAAAATAATTCACCACGTATTATGTAAAGACGAATATGGCTTCATACTTATATGGCTTCATACTTATATAGCTGTGGGTGTTTTACATAAATGCGATCATTATTATAATAATTTTGACGGGCTCATTTGATGGTTTCAAGGATAACGGTGTTTACACTAACGGCCGTTCCCAATATTCGATCTATGGCTAAAGGCAGACAGCTATCCTCGTCCCATGATAAGCATCTATCTGTCTTTTGAAGCTGTCCCAATATTACAAATAGGTGTTTGCTGTCTTCAGTTGACAGTAGATAAGCCGCCTGTCCGAACCCTCCCTGCGTTTCAAAGTACGCCGTAGCACAAGCAGTTCCAGTGAAGTCAAAATGTAAATTTTCTTCTGAATTAATTAAAGAATATTAAATAACTGTTAAATAACATTTATTAAGATTATCTGATTTTTTAAATTAATTTTAAATGTTGAAAATAATACATAAAACGTTAAATTTATGAATAGGACAATGATGAAACGGAACGTCTAGAGTCTAGACCGACGCGAAGCGACATTTTGTTGACAAATTTGTGTGTTTGTTGATGTTTAAAATACTGTTATTGCCTTGCTTTTTTGGGATATCTATACGAAAATGTCTGCAGTAAGTATCTCAGTTATATTCTACCATAATTATGACAAATATATTTCAATTTCATATAGAAATTCTGTTCACTTCACTAACAGTTTGTTGTACTTTCAGCAAAAAAGCGTAGCTCTGACGAAAGAAGTAAAACTACTGGTAGATTTTGTTGAGGACAACCCTGTGCTTTAGAGTAAAGCCTTAAGCCACCAATGCGAGTAACAATCAGCTCAAGGAAGCAGCTTGGTTAAAATAACCAACTAATTTCATTTCTGCAAGTGGACCTTAGGAGTATATTAAACTAGGTAACTAAAGTTTGGTGGAGAAAACAGAAATTATGAAGCTAGGCTAGTTATCGCCTGTTTGTGATTTGGATTTGGTGGCACAGAGTGGAGATTTATAGAAAAAGTTAGAATAACGTATTCAAAATCAAATGGAAATTAAAAGTATATCCTTTTTTAGGAAAATTGAAACGTCAAATTGTCGCTGATGATATGAAGGCTTCCATAACAGCAAGAAATCGGGTGATTACAGACTATTATGAAGAGAAAAAGAACAAGAAGCAATTTTAGCTGCTCTAAAAAAAGAAATTGGAAATGGAAATTGAGTTGGGGAAAAAAGTTTGTCCTAATAATATATGGGACGAGGATAATAGTAAATAATTATAATGATAGGTTGATAAGTTCTATGTTAAGATGCTAGTTTAAATAAAAATGATTAACAGAAATTTTGTTTTTTTTTTAATTCACACTATTATTATTAGTAATTCATTTATTTCAGATTTCTTCATAATATTGTTAGTATATTTGACTTTACAGACAATGTTAGTAGGTACCTACATAATAACTATCTTAGTTAAACCTATAGCCTATTAACATTAAAATAATTCTCAATTAAGGATCGTCTTTCCTGGATCTCATGTATGGAATGCGATCCCGGGATATTCTCGTACGTTATATTATTTGCATTATGGCATGGAATGTCAATTTCAGGCTCCGGCTCAAATCCAAACTCATTTTTCTGCAAATATTGTGTAGCAATTGCTGTTGCGATGACTACAGCCTGAGTAGTTTCTAAGCAAAGCCTTATTTTCAAGGACAGTACTGGGAATCGCCTTTTCCAGACTCCAAAACATCTGTAAAAATTTTTGCAAATGTTATCTCCTTTTATTTATTACAATATCTATTGTAACAAATGACACCTAATATTTTAATAGAATTTATTAAGACTTTTGATTATTTACCTTTCTATAGTGTTTCTAGTTTTGATATGAGTTCAGTTCTAGTATATTTAATTCTCAGATTCTGGATTGAGTAATGCTGTTAACAGGTAGTATTTGCAAGGGTTTGCACTATCGCCAAGTAGCCATCGATTGCCATAAACACCATTCTCACATTGAGCTAGAAAGTTACAATACTGTTTAATCAATTTTACTGAAGACACAAAACTCTTTTTCTATAGTAAAGGAATTTATTGAATTCTTTTACTACAACAAAGACAGTGATTGAAAGCTCGATATATTTAATAACTCAGTACTTATTATTAAAGATGGTAGCATCATGACTTGATCCAGGCCATCAGGCTACAACATTCATAAAATACAGATTTACATCACAGACATGAGGTTTTGGAGGGGACTAGCTTTCTTGCAAACAATTTCTCCCACAATAAAATGGGAATGAGGTTTATTACAAGTTTTGAATTTTGATTAAATACTTATCCAAACTTTTACATATTTACTTAAGTACATCTAATATTATGATACTTACTTGGTGATTGTGCATTAGAATATACGTGTGCCATCAACTGCACCTAAAACACGAGAAAACCCTGTAATTTTATAAAAATCTTCTGCCGTATTGTTGTATATATATATATCTCACAATAGTCTGACATTGTACTTAATTCGCGAAACTAACTTATAGTGCAGTCGCCAGAGGTTTTAACCTCCGAAAGTTGCAATAGTGAATGGATTTTCGTTTTTGAGGTGTCATTTTCTTTTTCACACTATAACTTGCAAAGTTTACCAAAAAGTTTTTGTGCTTTTAATTTTTTAGTTACATAATTAAAAATTTATATTTCACCATATAAAACCGGTCCAGAATTTTTTTTTCTTCTTCCTGTTATTTAATGACTCTTAACCGATTGTTTATGTTGAAAATTAACCTAATACACAATTTTTAAAAAAGAAAGTTGCTTTGTTAAGCTAAATACAACTATAAGGTTTTTGCAAAGTTTTTAGAGATTAACGCTCGTCGTAACCAAGATAAAAGGATTTTGGTGGATTTAAGGGTTGTAACGGAAAGTGTGTTAAACTTACTTATTGTGCGTATTTAATTTATAGAGAAATGATAACTTTTAAGTACTTAAAAACGTTTAAATATCTCCAAAAATGTGTAAAATAGACCGAAAATATTTTTCTACATTTGTTGAAAATTTATTTAAGTGAGAGCTAAAACATTAAATGCATCGACAAATGAAAGACTTTTTCTAGTTTTCGAAATATATTTAAACTTCCTACTTAAAGCCAGAAAAAAATTGGGCGCTACAAATCTCACGTACATACTAAAGACGCATGCTGCGACCTATGTTTGGAAAATGCTTACCTGAATACAAAAAATATCAGTTCTTAACCTAATTTGTATTTGTTTCCTTTAAGTATAAATAAGAAATCAATTTTATTCTGTATAAACCTAACCAAAATAAATAAAATACAGATTTTCTTCGAAATATCCGTGAGAAGTTTGTGCTACATTTTCAGAAAATTTAATAACGTAAGAGCTAAAAAATTATACACATTAAGAAAAAGAAGGCTTTGTTAAGCCTAAAAAATAATTTTAAACTTCCTATTTAAAACCAATGACTTTACTTTATAAAAAGGGAGACAGAGCTAACCTGAACAATTATAGACCAATTAGTCTGATGAGCAATGTTTACAAGATTTTTTCAAAGATCATTCTTGGGAGACTCACAAAGAACTTAGATGAGAATCAGCCACGAGAACAGGCATGGTTTAGAAAAAACTATTCAACAATAGGCCATATACACGTTGTTACTCTACTAATAGAAAAATGTAATGAATTTGGAAGGACCTTGTACATTGGTTTGATAGACTTTACGAAGGCGTTCGACTCATTGGAACACAATGCCATATGGGAAGCCCTAAGAAGCCAAAATGTAGATGAAGAGTATATAGAGATTTTACATAGCATATATTGTAAGATATGGTCCAAAATAAGATTAGAAAGAGTAGGAACAGAATTCCCAATAAACAAAGGAGTGAGACAAGGAGACCCCCTCTCACCTAAAATATTTTCGGCTGTACTGGAAATGGTATTTAGAAATATTAACTGGACAAATCAAGGAATAAAAATTGATGGAGAATTCCTTAGCCATTTACGCTTTGCTGACGATATTGCCATATTTGCTGAAGACAGTAAACAACTAGAAAACATGATTAAAGACCTAGAAAGGGAGAGCAAAAAGTGGGCTTGTCATTAAATGCTTCTAAAACAAAAATTTTAACTAACAGTAGAGAACAACCTATAAGAGTGAACGATCAAGATATAGAATATGTTAAAGAGTATATTTATCTAGGACAGTCAATTTCCTTTAAAGACCAGACAGAGAAAGAAACAGATAGACGAATAGCTATTGCTTGGAAAAAATTCTGGAGTTTAAAAGAAATCATGAAAAATAGAGAGGTGAGCATAGAGGTTAAAAGTAAACTATTCAATATTGTCATTCTACCGTGCTTAACTTACGGCTGTCAAACTTGGTCCTCACGGAGGAAAGATGAAGACAAGATAGCGATCCATTGACGCAAAATGGAAAGGAGCATGCTTGGCATAAGGATAACAGACAAAATCAGAAATGAAACTATAAGGAGGAGGACTAAGGTCACAGATGTTTTACAGAAAATTAGAATGCTTAAATGGAATTGGGCAGGACATGTAATCAGAATGGACAATGGAAAATGGACTAATAAAATAACAGAATGGCAACCGAGGGAAGGACAGAGAAAAAGAGGGAGACCTAGGAAAAGATGGGAGGATATATTTAAGGAAAAATGTGGATTAGATTGGAGAAGGAAAGCGAGAGACAGAGATACCTGGAGAAGGCTGGGGGAGGCCTACGCCAAAGAGGCGACTTCCACATCTTAGATTTAAAGAAATTACTAATGAGATATTGCTTTTACTACTTTATTAAAATTATAATTGAAAATCTGATTTTTTAAAATTAACAATGTAAAATGTTTAAAGTAACTATTGTGATACCAGAAATAGTTAAAATAATAAATTTTTTAAATATGATTCCAATATAATAATTAGTGTAACATAATTCTAATATTATAATTATAATTATTAATGTAGCAATATTCTGAATGTATGGTGGTAGAATAAAGGCTATTTTTATTTTTATTTTTTATTTATTTTATTTAAAACCAAAGAAAAATAGGAACGCCATTTACCTGGCGAGGCACACAACAAGCACATTTGGAGGTTTGCTCATCTACATACAAAAATATTAATTTTAAATCTAAATTATATATTTTTTTCAACTTATTTTCTTTCTTTAGAATATAAGCAATGATACAAATGAAAAAAAAAATAATATATTTTATTGTTTTGCTATATATTTATAAGAAAGAAATATGCAAATGTTCTTCAAAATTTTACAGTTTATGAGTTTACTTGAAGTGGAAGAGAATAATTTAAAAATCAAAAGCACAACTTTTCCATAGGTAAACTTTATTATTTGTTATCAACTACACGTTCCTTTTTTTCTTTTCAATTTTCATCCACTATTGCAAAAATCGGAGGTTTGCACGATTTTTACGCTCTGGAAACTCCACTATTATTTTATAAAAAATAATACGTATAATCTTCGGCTGATCTCAGGAAATTGTAGGATCAAATTTTAGGTTACTAGAGGTAACCAACCTCAATGACACTGACAGATAATATTGTTATTGGGACGCGCCAACTGTCAGTTTCATACAAATATCTAACTCTAGTAAGCTGTTGGCCCTCCCATCGATACATAGGCACCGCGGATATGATTGCCTATGTTGGATAGACATATTGGGATAAAAAAAATCAAAGATAGAGAGCTTTTTCTATACCTAGTATGTCAAAACCAGAGATATATCGAATATTGGGAACGGCCGTAACACACTGTATAACATAATATCATGTATTAAATCTGATGGTGCCCGCAAAACAAGTACAATACTTTAAATCTGGCTATTTAGAGTATTGTAAAATTTTAAGTTACTACAAATTTTATAATATCTTTAAGTACAAAACTGGTTGGGTACGATCACATTTACTACGTAACCTATTCTCTGTGGCAATAGAAATAATTAATTGATATTCAAGATGCAAAAATCTTTCCAATATCACACCAAAACCCTCTGCACTTCAACCCACCGCCACGTCCATCCCGCCGTGACGCTCCGTCACGTCGTTCTACGTTCCGTCACGTTGTGCGACGCTCCGTCACGCCCGTGACACGTGCTCCGGATTATAATATTCGCGGTGGTTGTATGTCAATTTCGTGGTGAACGATATATGGAGGTGTTTGTAGATGGGATTACTAAAAGTTGCTACAAAGCCAACGTCTTGCTCTTATATTCTTATGCAAAGCTTACAGGACCACAAGCACCGAAGCCTTGCCTGTGTTAGCCGGAGTTTTACCCGTTGACCTTGAGATTCAGCGTCGTGCGACAATGTATTATCATAATAAAAACATTGACAACCCGTTCTTTTTAAGCGCTCGCGATAAAATTAAAATAGCAAGATTGTTTGAACCTTTAGAAAACTCTGTGCAAAGCCTAATCTCCGAATGGCAGTCGCGTTGGGACTGTTCCACCAAAGGGCGTCATCTTTATAACTTTTTCCCTAATATCCGTGAACGGCTATCCAAACAGTGGATGGATATTGATCACTGCGTTTCTCAATTCCTGACCGGTCATGGAAATTTTAAGGCCAAACTTTACGGTTTTAAACTAGTGCCTTCACCCATGTGCGAGTGCTCGACCGAAGGCAACATGTTTGAACAAACCGCTCATCATGTTCTCTGGGAGTGCAGTCTCTGGCAGGACGAAAGAACTACTATGCTAAACAACCTATTCTGTACATCTGGAGTCGCATACTACGGTGATCTCGTGGACAGCGCTAGGAACTTCCGTGCCTTCAAGCGTTTTTGTCACAATTATTATTGGCAACAGTCAAACACAATAAACTCCAATATTAACTTAGCTTAGCTTAGGAGTCACAATTATTAACCTTATTTCCGTGGTGCCCCCCCTTAAGTTCTTTGACTTTCGGTCATTGCAACTTTGTGCTGTCTCCCGCTTTTATGGGGAGGGAAATTGGAATCTTCCTACTCCTCCTATTATCTTCTGATTAATTTCGTTGCGGGTCCCAAGACAGTTTTAGCATGTCCCTCGGGCTCCCTGAGATCATATCAAAGGGTTTTCGTGGTTGGATACCGCTGTCGATCCTGGCGACACAGGAGATACAGTGGTGGGAATGTGTGGTGGGCCAAAGCCCGTTTAAAAAAAGATGGGATTACTAGGTAGCTGCCTAAAATTGAATCTAGTTTACTTTATACTAGAGATAGGGGTCTCAAAAGGTATAGACTATAGGTATACTGGTATTATCTTTGAAGTGGAAAAATTTGATTGTTTATTGCATCGAATAGGTTGTGAAAATTGGGATTAATTTTGATATTGATGCTATAAAGTCTACGATGTAGATACCGTAGATTCTACGCCTACGAAGCCGTAGCCGTAGATGCTGTAGTCTACGCCGCAGATGTTGTACCTAGTCTACGACGTAGAAGCCGTAGAGTCTACGCCGTAGATGCTGTTGACTAAGCCGTAGAAGCTGTAGAGTCTACGCCGTAGATGCCGTAGAGTCTACGCCGTAGATGCTGTTGTCTACGCCGTAGGTGCCGTAGACGTGTACGTCGTAGATAAAGCGTGTATGAAGTTTTAACTACATGACATAATAATTATTATTATACGTGATGACGCACTTTGGGCTAACCAATATTAACTAAAGAGTTATACAGCTACAAAACCATGAACCTTACTTAATCTACAATGAAAAGTCGCAAGTAAAGTTTCGTTTTCAAGTAAATAGGTATTAAGTGGAATAAGCCGTTTCGTCGAGGTAGTTGGCACGCCGCGAAGCCTGTGACGTCACAAGCTTACCCCCCCTCCGTCTCCCCGACATCTCTATGAGCAAATTGGATCTCGCCGCAAAGCGTGATGGATCTTTAAGCATCAGAATCTTGATATTCAGAAGTCAGACTATACTAATCCCTACATAACGTATTTGTTTCATTAAATGAATCCGAAATATCTAAAGATGTGAGTGGAAAAACCAGATAACTAACATTTCATAACATAAGGACATTTACTCATTTGTAACTTACCTACTTCATCATCTGGCTAATATATCTGGCTATACATATAATCCACATTGCTTCTTCCACTCATACTTTCAATTTTAATCAATGAAACTAACAGTACTTGGCGTAATAGTAACTTAATATTTTGAGTTGCTAACCACCAATCTTCTTAGTAGCAGTTTCATTTGTGTAAAGAGTATAGCGAGTACTTATGTGGTTGCCGCGGTCACTTATTATCGAAACTTTCACTCTCAAGACTAAGGTCCTTATCACACTTGTCGGTTTGGGTTAAGAGGCCGGGTACCCTTGGAATTTTTCATACAAACGTAATACCAAAATCATTTTCTCATACGAAAATATTTAACATGTTTGAGTTATTTTTCAGTTTAGAATAGTAATTACCTAGGTTCCTGCACAAAAATTTACTTCAAAATATTTAAACACAAAAAAAAATTTTTTTGTTTAAAATTTTTTTTTAGTAAATTTACTACTCAATATTGAAACACTAAAAAATAGAGTAAAACACTAAAAAATATATAAAAAAACAGTAAATTTACTACTAAATATTTAAATACTAAAAAATATTTTTTAGAAATTAAATAATTTGTAGTAAATTTACTATTTATTTATATATTTTTTAGTGTTTTACTCTATTTTTTAGTGTTTCAATATTTAGTAGTAAATTTACTAAAAAAAAAAATCTTAAACAAAAAAAAAATTTTTTTTGTTTAAATTTTTTGAAGTAAATTTTTGTGTAGGAACCTAGGTAATTACTATCTTAAACTGAAAAATAATTCAAACATGTTTAATATTTTCGTATGAGAAAATGATTTTGGTATTACGTTTGTATGAGAAATTCCAAGGGTACCCGGCCCCTTAACACGCGATGAATTCGCGGCGCTCACTATATGGGCCTTGTTACATGCCACAGTCAGTGTCGAGACAGTGGTGAGACAGCGCTCACGGCCTATCAAACTGGCTATGTATGAGCTACTCTCAACCCCTACCGGGCGCTAACCACCAGTGTGATAGGGCTCTTAAGTATTGTGACGACTAGAGGCGGCATAAGGTCTCGTGCCCCTTGGACCACGAGGATTTTTTTAAGAATTTACCAGTTTTGATGCTCAAATTTTTTGTAAAAATTTTAATAATAAAAGTTTGACTATCAAAAAATACTTGCCCTCAACAAAATCCGTCCTCTTACATCATCCATCATGGGGCCTCGCAAAATATATTTTACCCACATCTTTAGGTCTGGCCCCTCTACTGTTGACAGTGGTGGGACGTCAATTTAAAGAATTTTGTAAATTATTGTTAACCGTTAAAACCTCGTCTATTACGGGTCGCTGTGACGGCCATTTGCTATAATATTAACGGACCATGCTCATAGAAGAGGAAAGTCTATCATTAGAGTAAATTACACTCGTTAGAATCAGAACAGGAGAATAAATGAGAGCGTTTTATTGAGTGGCGGATAATGGGCTCTTACTCCCGCCGCGCGACTAATGCCTCGCGCGAGAATTGAAAAATAACTGTTTTTCTTTACTTGTGCACTTCTCCTTATCGAGAGATCGTTAAAGAAAATACACAATATTTAATATTGCATGTTTTTATCCTACTTATTATGTATTAAGGACTTTTAAAGATGGGGGATGTAATTTTAAAGATGTATGTTTATAACGATTTTTGTTTATTTGTATTATTGATTCATATATTCGCGTTGTTTAAAATTAATCATTAATATAATAGTTAATGAAAATATCGTCATTACTTAAATTGAAATTGTTACTTACTTATCACTTTAAACATTTTTCTAATAAAAAGTTTTAACACTGAAAATTAATTTCTATTACTTAGTCATTATACCAGAAAAAAATATATATTCTACATAAGATGTAGAAAATATCACTCCAAAAATTGCCATTTTCTTAAATTGCTAGAATTACCTTAAATAATGACCTACTTTTTTGTAATATTAAGATATTTCATTTCTAATATTTTATGAAATTCTATTTGGGGATTAAGAATAGTCATTAGCAAAGCTCGGATATTTAAAAGGCATATTTGTGAAATGAGAGACTTATTTAAATGTTTCTTGGAGAGCCGCGTTTGAGTCGAGGGTGCTTAGTGAAAAAACAAAATGGCGGCGGGGCGCTCGTTTCAAACGTTTTTAAATTGGATATTTGAAATTCATTACTGTCAAAGAAATGTGGGACATGATGACACCGGTGCAAAGTGATGGAAAGTAAACAACGGGTGAACCGTAAAGGACTTGTGATGAGGTGTTTTCGTATTGAGGGTTGACTTAGTCTAGTGCGTTGGCTTAGTCTAGTGCAGCTTGCATATTGAACCCGCGGCGCAGATGAAGTTAAACCATTTTGAGATTCACGCCCACCGGCAAAAGAGTGCAAAATCGTCGTGAAATTCGAGCAATTGTTTTCACTTTTAAGTCGCGAAGAATGTTAGTTTTTACCCTATACTGTACTCGGCGAAACAACATATAAACCGCGATTGATAATGAAGTGTCAGATGTTGTTTGTTGTCAATCGCGGCTTTGTTTAGAAAATGACAAATTTTTGACAGGGAGTCAATGACCGCTACCGCCATGTTTCGCGAGTACAGTATAAAAAATATTGGTTCGGCCCGAGACACCAATTACTAGAAGTATTTTTTCACCACTTCATGGTAAGTGTCGGATAGGCTATCCACCACTTAACTTGACAGATAGAGTATGGAGAATCTATCAAATAATTTGTGGATAGCCTATCCGACACTTAGACAGGCCCTTAATAAGTACTTCTCTAACATACTTTTAATATAAAACGAATTTCTTATTGCTACATATTTCCATTTCTATTAAATACAACAGAAATGAATCTCTATTTTCGATATCGTCTAATAACAAATCTTTTAATAATGCGACGTCAGTATCAGATGGCCAGATCCACGTGGATCAAGCACGAGTCGGTATTTACATTATCTACAATCCTCCCAGAGATTAACTTCGAAGTTTCTAGGAAAATAGTCCTTGTGCTGTCGGTATAAAGGTCATCTCTGAGGAAAATTTAGTCTGGATGCGTTATAAAGCGAGAAATTAGAATATTAAATAATAAGATATTTCAATTAAAATTGAATTAGCTTTTCCTCTATTTTACGTATACACATTCTTGTGTTGGTTTGATTTATGTTTACTCTTTAGTTTCAGATTTTGTTTGATGGTTTTACAGATTTTTAGTTGCAAATTTGACAGAATAATCATCTTGACTTCAAGCAATCCAAATAAAGGCTTTGCCTATTCATTTGAGCCTTTTAAAATTTTACAAAACGTGTTACACGTAATATATCTACATGAACTATTGACTGATACCTATTTTTAACCGACTTCCAAAAACGAGGAGGTTATATTCGGATAAGGAGGTTCGGCTGTGAATTTTTTTTTGTATGTTCAACGATTACTCCGCCGTTTGTGAACCGATTTTCAAAATTTTTGTTTTGTTGTATTAGGTTTCACTCAAATTTGGTACCATGTTCACAAAAGTGGTGACTTGATGATGGGATCCATGAGTAATCGAGGGAACTCCTCGAAATTTATATGGAAACATATGGTGATTTTGGTTTTATGAGAAGCATCCTAAGCATATGCTACCAAAACGCAAGATTCTGCACCAAGGTATACTATGGTTCCGAAGATGCTAAGAGAACTCCGGATTCCTTATAGATACAAGTTTGGGGGCTTAGGCGCTGTTTGAAGAACTGAAAGCATATGCTACTATACAAATTACATTCATCATCATCATCATCATTAGCACGTAAGGGTCACCAATGTCACCAAAATCGAACATAACAAAATATTCAACCTTATCTCCAGAGCGTAAGACACACATTTGACATTACTTCTGAGAAGTATGTTCGATAGTACAAGTAACAACGCTAGTGCACTGTCACACTTACCAATCGCGGCCACGGGCGGCCGTAGACTTCTCAAGCGATACTATGTATTACAATAATAAAGATAAAGTTTAAAATCATATGACACTGAAAGCCTCGCCGCGCCGCTGCTGAAATTCCGGTTTGGCGCGGCCCTAGCCTAGCACGTGTCCACTTCGATTTTTTTTTAATGTATTGTTTAAAATTATCTGCAGCTGATATTATATTTTGTAAGGGCCTGTTTCACCGCTTCCTGATAAGGCTATCCACCACTTAATTTGACAGATGGAGTATGGAAAATCTGTCAAATAACCCTATCGGGCTCCTTATCAGGAAGCGGTCAAACAGGCCATAAGTGTGACTGTTAACAAATTGTAATAAGATACGTAGAATAGTATACAGGTGTATTAGGGCCGATTCACGCCGGAATGGCGGAGGCGAGGCGAGCAGTTTCAGTGTCATATGATTTTAAACTTTATCTTCATTGTTGTAATACATAGTATCGCTCGAGAAATCCTCGGCCGCCCGTGGACGCTCGTGGCCTCTTGCGGCCGCCGGCGGCGTCGATTTCTCAAGCGATACTATGTATTACAATAATGAAGATCATATTAAAATCATAATAAGACACTGAAACTGCTCGCCTCGCCTCTGCCATTCGGTGTGAATCGGCCCTAATCTACGTATAGTATAGTTCTTGCAATCAACGGTTGCGCGTCGCCCTTACTTGTGTGAGTGACCATATCTATACACGCGTATACGTGGCTCGCTCGCTTCTGACTGCTTCGTCGGGTACGCACACTAACGAAAATGTCTATTCACATTTCCAACTACAAATAAAGGCAATGCGCACTCTTAGATTGCAAGAACTATACGATGCGATGATTTTACTAGGTAACTAAAAAGAGTGAAATTATTATTTTTAACAAAAAATTAATACCGACTTCCAAGGTAAAAACAATAATAACATTCTTATAATATGAACTGAAAAGTATTAAATAATTTTTCCTATCTCATGGTGCCTTTTTCCGAATTCGACTAAAACTCAACTATTTCTGTACTCAATCTTCATAATTTTGAAGTCGGTGCCAGTTACAAATGTTTCAAATATTCTGGCATCTGGCATCTGGATTTTTAGTTCATATTATTAGAATCTTATTATTGTTTTTACCTTGGAAGTCGGTTTTAATTTTTTGTTATAATTCTATTTAGTAAACTCTTTATTAACATTAAGTAATTATCTAATTTTCTATCCTTTTCTTGTGGTTTAATTATTTTGTTTGCTTATCACTATTAAACAGTTTCAAATTTATGTAGCTTAATGTAAGTCTTGTTATTATATTGTGTTTGTCATGATTTGATGCTTCGTATGTTAGATTTAAGTGTAACTTATTATACATTAGTGGAAACTTCTAATTGGCATATCGCTGTGTGTCGTGTATCTCACTGTTGTCTTAAAATGCTGTAAGTTTTCCTAAGAAAATAAAATAAATAAAAAATGAAATGATAATTTTCACTGTAAATCGCATCACCTTTAAAAATTCCTTCACATAATTCTATACAAAAAGAGGTCATATTGTAACTTGACCAAGACTTTCTCGTAGGGTATAAAGCTCTAAACAAACAGACACACACATTGCACACTTGAGGTACTGTGACTTTGTATTTGAACTTTAATAATGTAAAATATATTATTTATAGATGTGTTACGTGTTATGTTACAATGCTGTAAATTACTGTGTTCTGAATAAACAAAAAAATACTGTTATCACTTATCAGACTGCAAGACTTCCGGTGCATCTGGTGTCGGAAGTGCGTGCACGCGGGCTGCCGGCCGACGTGGCGGGCCGCGTGCGGGCTCGGCCCGGCGCGCGCGTCCGTCGTGCCCCCCACCCGCCTCCACTCCGTCGGGCCCGACGACGGCTGGCTGCCCGACAGGCCGCCCAACGCATCACCGCTCATCGTCTTCGTTAACTCTCGTTCAGGTAAATTGTTCTATATTCAAGACCGTAAGAGTATTAGCTGCGCCACTCTATGGCCCCGACGACGGGTGGTTTCCTATCAGGCCGCCCTACGCATCACCGCTCATCGTCTACGTTAATTCGCGTACAGCCCCCTTAGACAACTGGCAAAATGCTAACGCTAACGCTACAAAATGTATGGATTTGACATTAGTATTCGCTAGCGAAGCGATAGCTTATGTCAAATCGCATACATTTTGTAGCGCTAGCATTAGCGTTAGCGTTATCGTTTTGCCAGTTGTCTAAGGGGGCTGGTGAGACTTTGAAAGACTAGAAAGTTCATCGTAGTTCTAGAAGGTTCTGTCGTGTAAATGGACTCATTACTTGGCTGCACTCTAATAAATTGAAATTCTAAAAAAATCTCACTTCTTGCAAGTAATAAGGTTTACAGAGAGTATTTAATTCAAGTGGTATCCGTTTACTAAGTGCTAGATACTAGTTCTCTGGCTCTAGTATTATAACGATGTTGTTATACAGTTTCAATTTCGCAATTAAAAGCAGCGGTTATATAATTGTTGCGGTATGGTTAAGTGGCGTACTGCGTCAAACTAATGACTATCTCGAAATAGAAAAATATATTTATTCCGCTTTTAGAATGTAAATAAAAATATAATATTGGAAATAATAATATTACGTGTGTAATATTATTATTTTCAGTATTATATTTTGCACCAGCACCGTGTGGTGCTGCTCGCCAGTTTTGTTATACTTGAACTTGGCTTGACACGCTGACGCGCCGTGTCTAGATTTACACGAGTTGTATTTCTTCTGTCAGTCAAGTGGATCTTTTTAAACATTAGAGAATTAGAGAAAGACCGTATCAAACATTGTCACCTACCTATAATACGACAGCCATACGACAGCAGACTCAACGGGCACAATCCTGATTCGCGCTTTCGTCTCTCAGAAATAAGCGTTATACTAGGTATACAGAATGTCGAAAATGCCTGAACGAGTGTACCACTTCGCTCGGTCAAATAATGTTACTTTGCAGCCTGCCACAGTAGGTATACGCACTTTATTATAAAACACTGGTACTCAACCTTTGTACCGTACGGGCCACAAACGCGTTTGGGTCTTGGCGTCGCGGGCCGCACCAAATTTTTGGACTTAAATAATAACGTTCTTTACAATTAGCGGTTCACAAATGGAAAAAATTTTACGACTTTGGAAAGAAATTGTGAAATTCAAAATGGTTTAACTTTCCGGCTAACTAACTTCTTCGGCTGGCAGCATGCGGCCCGCGTGTCGCAGGTTTATTATACAGGTGTTATATATGGATACATATATCAGAACAGCTTGACAATGTTATGTTTGGAATACTTGCAGGTGACAACCAGGGTGTGAAATTCCTCCGTCGCTTCAAGCAGCTGCTCAACCCGGCGCAGGTGTTCGAGCTGAGCGGGGCGGGGCCGCGGCTCGGGCTGCGCCTGTTCCGGCACTTCGCCCCCCTGCGCGTGCTGGTGTGCAGCGGCGACGGGTCAGTCGGTTGGGTGCTCCAGGAGGTGGATAAGCTGGAGATGCATGTGAGTTCGTTGTTTCTGCTGCGCCATTTTAGGCGCAGCGCAGACGACAGACTATCCGTGACGCACTTTTTGTCTGTGGAAACAGAACCTATGCAATTACATGCGGATATTTTGCGCGTCGTGTGCGTTACTGCATATAATTGCATAGGTTCTATTTCCCACAGGCTAAAAAGTGCGTCACGGATAGTCTGCGCTGCGCCTTAAGCTATTGCATAGCTTTTATCCCGCTTTGAGCGCAGCTACCGAATCAAGAAATTCCGTAATGAATACAACCTAACACCCCCACTCTGACTGGTGTGCCGGTTGTGGTGGCGTTGCCAGACTTTGGCACGGTGTTTGTGTGCGACTAGACGTGTGCGAATTATAATTGCATAAGTTGATAAAAAACCCTATGCAGTCTTCGAGTGCCATACGTATTTTTTTGTATATTTTATTGAAGTACATAACATGGAATTACCTTGGAGAGTAGAAACGATTGTAGAATCTTAAATAACATCTAATTTAACATCTTGTTGTCAACATCAATTTGCAATTCCAGAAGCAAGTCCAAACAGCCGTTCTACCTCTGGGCACGGGCAACGACCTGGCGCGCGTGCTGGGCTGGGGCGCCTCCTGCGACGACGCGGCTAATCTGCAGCAGCTGCTGGAGCGCTACGAGCGAGCCTCCACCAAGATGCTGGACAGGTATACAGCTAGTGGATGACCAGTTACTAGTTAGATATACTCCAGACAGCCGTTCTACCTCTGGGCACGGGCAACGACCTGGCGCGCGTGCTGGGCTCGGGCGGCTCCTACGACGAGCCTCAACCAAGATGCTGGACAGGTGAGTCGGTGGGCTGGCAGCTAGAATTTGTCCTATGCGATGCGCCAGTGGCGTAAAGTATTCATAACAGATGCTTGAAACTCTTCTCCTTGTATTGTCCCTAATCAACAAACACAACACTGCAAGCTCAACAAACATCTACGAGTAAACAGAATGGGTATTTGTAGCATAACGACTTGCAGATTCTGGGAGGAGGAGGATGAAACACCTATTCACCTTTCCTCGACTGTCCTGCTCTACTACAGAGCAGGAACAGGCACCAGGCACCTTGGTCGCCACGAATACTCATCCACAGAGGAAATTCGTGGCACCAACCCCAACCATATCGTTCAATTTATGAGCAGTATTGAGTTGGGGATGTTACTCTAGTGCGAAGGAGTCACAATAGATCCTCATGGGTCCCAGTGATGTCAGGGCTACAGCGAACTTCTTAATAAAAAAATTAATTGTCCCTAGTGCCAATGCTAAGGGTGATAGAAACATCAGCAACAGCTAAAACATTGAATACGAATAATAATGAAGTTGTTTTGTGTCATGAGGTGGTCGATAATGACGTTCGAGCGGTCCCTGTCGGCGCCGCCGCCGCCGCCTGCGCCGCCCGATCTCGTCGAGGAGACCGCGCTACTGAAGAACTTGCAGGAGATTGTGCAGGTATTGGCCACAACTCTTGCTTGCTTGCTCTCAGAATACCATGGCGCCAAGTGATTTTTCCACATACTCTAAATACTTTTGAACAAAATTATTTTTATACAGAACATTAATTTATGAACGTTGACACGTGCCTCTACCACTGGTTCGAGACCCGGCGCTTTGAGGTATAAAGATTTTGGCCGACCTGCTGTCCGTCATTGTGTATTTTCGCGTTCACGAATATTTTTTTCAAATATGTATAGCTAACATCAATACAAACAAAAAATAATCTTGGACAAAACCACGTACAGTCTCACATTTCGATGATATTATATGAGCTGCCAAAGTTTTACCAATTTAAGATTTTGCAACTTTGGCAGCTCAAATCTTCGTAAGTCGGCCAGGCTCCATAGAAAAATCTTCATACCCCTTTACAGAAAGGCATTTTTTACTAAAAAGAGATGTTACGGTGCGTCCACATTTGTATCATTTCCGCGATCAGATCTCCGATCAGATCTCCGTCGCGATCATCGCGCCGTATCAAGTATGAGTATCATAGTGTGGACGCCTATTAGATCATTCTGCCGATCATGCGTGTATTTGATATGACAAGTATCAGATACGCGGTTAATAGCGATCGGGGCGTATCATGATACGCGTATCATTTTAGAAAAACAAATATCATTAACACTGATATGGACTGTCAAAGCGGGACATCTAAACAAGAGAAACAAAGTTAAAGCCTACAGATAATATAACAATTCCAACAGAGCGGCGAGTGCGGGGAATGTCCCGGCGGGGAGGCGCGCGCGGCTCTGCACGCGGGCTGCACGCGGCTGGCGGCGGCGGGCGAGCGGGCGGGGGGCGGGGCCGCTCGCGCCGCACACCGCCTGCGCCGCGCGCTGTCGCTGCTGCTGCACGCTCGCACGCACCTCGCGCACGACCACGCACGCTGCCCGTACGTGTTTTTTTTTTATAAAATAAGGGAGCAAACGGGTCACCTGATGGAAAGCAACTACCGTCGCCCATGGACACTCGCAACATTAAAAAGCTGTAGCTGCGGCCTTTTAAAAGGAAATACGCTCTCTTCTTGAAGATTTAATAATATTTGTACTATTATTCGTATTATTATTTAATCAATAGAAGTATAAAATTTAAGAAAACTCGTCGCTTCTTATGTCTCTTTCAATCTTTTGACGACCTCTGTGGCTCAGTGGTGAGCGCGTTGGTAGCTCAAGCCGGGGGTCGCGGGTTCGAATCCCGCCGACGGAACAAAAAGTTTTCAATGTTTCCGGGTCTGGATGTTGTATTAAATATGTGTATGATATAATAAAAATCTTAAATATATGTATAGTATAAAAGTATTAAATATATTTCCGTTGTCTGGTACCTGTAACACAAGTCCTTCGGGTACTTAGCACAGGGTGTTGGGGCTGGAGCCTGGAGCCGTCTGCTGGAAGGTGCCTTGACTCTTGATGATGATTGATGGTGATGAATGAAAACATGCGCACACCGGCGGTGGTCCAGTATCGAGTGAGCGGGGGGCGCGCCGCACGCCGCGGCCCGGGCGCAGGCCTACGTACGCCCTGCTGCATGTGTGCGTGTGATGTGACGTCGACGTTGTCGGTTGTGATGCGTCGACATGCCGGCCCTCATTGAAGCCTCGCTTCAATCTTGGTCAGGTTTTGGAAGAGGACAAATTTTTGAGAATGAGCGTCGGACAGTCCCTGACGATGTCTTGATGTCAGCCAGTCGTGTTACTCCATCAGATCCCGGATAAACTGTTATGATTCGTCCCAAGTGCCATTTCATCGGAGGCAGGTGGTCATCTTTGATAAGTACGAGATCACCTTTGCAGAGCGACCCATGAGATTGTTTCCATTTGGTGCGAAGTTGGAGCTCCGAGATATATTCTTTGTGCCATCTTGACCAGAATTGTTGACGCACTCTTTCGATTTTTTGGTAACGATCGAGGCGATGCAATGGAATTTCGGCTAAGTCTGGCTCTGGTAGTGACGTGATTTGTCTGCCAATTAGGAAATGGCCTGGGGTAAGGGGAAGTAGGTCTTCGGGATTCGATGACATTGGGGTAAGAGGACGCGAGTTAAGTATTGCCTCAATTTGCGTCAGGGCTGTGTACAGTTGCTCGTATGTTAAATTTAAGTTACCGATTGCCCGTTTTAAATGATTTTTAGTAGATTTTACGCTTGATTCATGAAGTCCACCAAAATGGGGAGACCGGGGAGGAGATAAACTAAATTTTATGGATTCTTGTGCAAAAATATCAACTATTTTGTCACCGTCTGTAGATATCATTTTTTTAATCTCGTTATTAGCTCCAACAAAATTCGAACCATTATCGCAATACATGTATGATGGTTTGCCTCTACGCGATATGAACCTTTTTAAGGCTAAAATAAATTTTGTAGTGGACATGTCGCTTACTAATTCCAAGTGTATGGCTTTAGTGGTAAAGCATACAAGGACACAAATATATTACTTAATTAAGCGACATCCTCGCCCTTCTTTATTAGCAATCATAATAGGACCACAATAATCGGTTGCTGTATATTGGAAGGGATAACCGACGTCGCCTGCACTAAATCGTTCTTTTGGAATATTTCCCATTATAGGTATAGTACTGTCAGCACGAAATCGCCTACAAATGCCGCAGTTTCGATACACATGCCTAGCTAGATCTCGTCCACCAATCGTCCAATAGTTTTGACGAGTGGAGTAAAGTAATTGTTGCGGCCCGGTATGCATTAAAATTTTATGTTCATTTTGAAATAAAAGTTTAGAAAATATATGATTTTTATGAATGAGAAATGGATGTTTTTTATTATAATCGTACTGTGAATTTAGAAGTCGTCCACCGACTCTTATTACGTCTAATTTATGATCAAAAAATGGATTAAGAGATAAAATTGAGCAAGTACTTTTTAAAGTTTTATTTGATTTTAATTGTTCGTACTCTGTAGGAAATGATTGTTTCTGTGATATACTAATTAATTTGTAAATAGCGTTTTTAATTTCAGATACTTGTAAAGGGCCTGTTATTTTATTTTTATTATTTTTTAAATTGTAAATAAAACGTAGGATATAAGCCATGGTTCTTTGCATTCGGAAATAACTAGAAAATTTATTAAATGGAAATACCGATTCTTCTGATTGAGCTATTGTTAATGTTACTTCTTGTTTTAATTCTGGTAAAATTAAATTATTATTTTTTAAATCGAATGTAGGCCACGATGACTCGTTGGACTGCAAAAAATGCGGGCCCCTCCACCATTGCTCACAACTGATTAACACATCAGGGCTGGTTTTACGCGTTAGATAGTCAGCTGAATTTAAATATGTCGGAACATAATTCCACGAGCTAATGTTTGAAATGGACTGTATTTCTCCTATTCTGTTACGTACAAATGTCTGCAGCCTATTGGTAGTAGTGTTAAGCCAGCCTAAAACAATGGTGGAGTCGCACCAATAAAAAATATTATCTATCGTGAGTCGCAATGATTCAACGATCTTGATAGCGAGTCTCGCTCCTAGTAATGCGCCGCAAAGTTCTAGACGCGGAAGTGTTTGCGGTTTCAGAGGCGAAACTTTATTTTTTGAGCATAAGAGCGTCACGTTTGCCTGGCCACAATTGTCAACAGACCGTAAATATGCGCACGCTCCGTATGCGTCTTCGGAAGCGTCCGTAAATATATGTAATTGTAGGTTACTGTAATTCGAACAAAGAGCGTGTCTGGGGATTTTTAAATTATTTAATTCTGATAATGACGAAATGAACTTATACCAAGCTGTTCGTGTAGCTTCGGGTACTGGATCGTCCCACGACAACTTGCATAACCATAATTTTTGTAGGGTTATTTTTGCTTCTAATATAGAAGGGGTGACCAGGCCCAGTGGGTCAAAAAGTTGAGATATAGTAGACAAAATATTTCTTTTGGTTATTTTGTTACAAGTTTTTAAATTTATATTAAAACAAATTTTGTCTGACTTATGATCCCAATTTATACCTAATGTTTTTGAAACATCATTCGGACATAAATCTAAGCGATCAATTGTTATGTTGTCGTTTGAAAGTTTTTTAATTTGTGATAGCACATCTTTATCGTTCGAACACCACTTACGTAACGGAAAACACCCACTAGCAAGTTGCTTGGTCACTCCTGTATAAATGTGAAGAGCCTGAGAGGTGTTACTAGCGCCCGTGATGACGTCATCGACATAGAAGTCTTTAGAGATGACTTCTTGAATCAACGGGTCGGTACATTCGTCGGCTAACTGTTTGAGACACCGTATCGCTAAGAACGGAGCCGAGGCAGTGCCGTACGTTACCGTGTTTAGCTCGTAGGCCCGCAGAGGTTCGCTCGGCTCGTCGCGCCACAGTATTTGTTGAAGGGGTCTTTGTGACTCATTAACTTCGATCTGCCTATACATTTTAGTAACGTCAGCCGTAATAACGATATTATGTTGACGAAAGCGCAATAATATTGAAAAAAGATCATCTTGTATCGTCGGACCGACCATTTGCAACTCGTTAAATGAATAACCGGAAGATGATTTCATAGAACAATCGAAAACTACTCTTAATGACGTAGTAGAACTAGTAGGGCGTTCTACACCGTGGTGTGGAGCAAAATATTTGATTTGATCACTGTTCACATGTTTTGATAGTCTCATGTGACCCAGATGAATGTATTCTTGGATAAAATTTTTATACTGATTTTTTAATTGTAAGTTAGTTTGTAATTTTTTTTTTCTAACTGTAAAAATCTAGTTTTAGCCATTTTGTATGAATCGCCTAAAACATCTGGACTATGCTTTAATGGGATCGTGACTAAAAATCTGCCATTAGGTAGGCGAGACGTATGTTGCACGAACGAATTTTCACATTCGATCTCCTCAGGAGACCACTGTAATTGTTTATTTGTCATGATTGAATCTAATTCCCAAAACTTAGCTAATTGATCGTTAAGAATTTGAGAATCTGAAAAATTGCAATATATTGATGAACTATGTTGTATTGATCCAGTTAAAAACCAACCTAGCTTTGATTTTTGTAAAATAATATTTTGATTATTTAATTTAATCTGTTCCGACTCAATGAATTCCCATAATATTCCGTTGCCTATTAAAATGTCGATGTTCGACGGTAAATAAAACTGCGGATCTGCTAAAGTTATGTCACTCGGAATTTTAATCGCGTTTTTATCTATGGGAGAACTCGGCCAAGGGTTCGTAATCTCTGAAATAATAACACACGTAATCGTTTTACTGTAATTAGAATGAAGCGATTGAATAGTAACGTCGCAACATTCCCTCGCCACAGATACGCTTTTATTCAACCCGTTAATTGTTGTCGTTACATTTCTAGTAGGCAACTGGAGTTGTTTACATAATCGCTTTGTACAGAAATGTCCGGTACTTCCCGAGTCTAGGATAAGGCGCACACGCCGGCTGCTCCCCGTCGCAGCGCGCACATTAACACGAGCCGTAGATAACAGCGCTTGGGCCGATGCAACACCGCACGATAAAGCTACTTCGCCGGGGTGGCGCGGGTTCGATCCCTCGCCGCTCGGTATATCGGGACAAATTAAACTATTGTGCTTTTTATTGCAATGTTTGCAAGCCCTTAGTTGACACTTTTTCGTAGGGTGCCCTGTTTTTAAACAATTTAAACATAAATTTAATGAACTAGCCTTTGCTTCGCGATCTTTGTTATTTAAACTTAAAAATGTTTTACAGTAGTAAATGAAATGATCTGATGACTTACAAATGGGACATTTTTTATTTTTATTATTGTTATTTTGATAAGTAGTTAATAAATTCGTATTTGATTGTTTTTGTACAAATTTTGTTTTATTATTATTTTCTAAAGTTTCTAATAATTCCGATCGACTTCTCGCGAATTTTACTAAATCATCGAATGTTAAATCTTGTTTCTCATGTAAAGCTTTATATTTTTCCCATTCGACAAAAGTTTGCGTATCAAATTTGCTGGATAACATGTGTATCAACAGGGTGTCCCATTTATCGGTAGGCTCACCGAGTGTAGCTAACGATCGCAAATTCTTTACAAAAGTATCAACCAAGCGCTTTAAATTAAATGAAGTATCCCTCTGCATGGAATAAATGGTAAACAACGACTTGACGTGATTAGCGATAAGCATTTTTTTGTTATCGAATCGCTCACAAATAAGTTTCCAGGCTACTTCGTAGTTGGTCGAAGAGAATTCAATTGATTTTATCACTAATAATGCGCTGCCTTCTAACGACGAGCGTAAATAATGGAATTTATTGATTGCACTTAAATCAGGATTATCGTGAATTAAAGATAGGTATGTGTCTCGAAACTCAAGCCATGAATTGTAAGCACCGTCGAACTTGGCTAACTGAATGATAGGTAGCTTGACAGTAGCTCCGTGCGCCTTGTGGGTACCATCTGTATCGCAGCTACAGTTATGTTGCTCCGCCACTACACCTAACTTCGACTTAGCTAGCGCCATGGTCTTAAAGTATATGCCCTCAAACAGGTCGCGCTCTTTTTGCTGCTCGGCAACATTAGTAGTAATACTTTCTATTTGTTCCTGAACCTCATTGTAACTATCGAATAATGGTTCCAATTTTAACATTCGTACTTCGATTTCTAACTTAATTTCGTTACTCAAATGAGCAGGCAAACTATTAATATAATTAGAGAATAACGTTAATCGACCTTTTAAGGTTCCTCTTTTTTTGATTAAAGCCTGTTCATCGGCCATAGTGATTGAAATTCACCGAAATACGAAAATAAACTGAAGATAGTAACAACGAGAATTTGCTGTAAAAGCGCGCACCGTTGTTTAGGACGCGTCCTGTATAACTTTGCTAGAACCGGCTCTCGAGCGGCCGATCGTACGACACTTTTGTATGAATACCCGATTTTAGCGTTTGCGCAAAAAATAAAATATGATGATATTTTTGCACTTTCTAGGTTAATAAACTGGATAATTTGATTATGTAAATTGTAAATACTTAATACATATAGGTAGTATGTAAGTAAATACTAAATAGTTAATAAATAGATTTAAGTTTGTTTGATGTAAACTTGTAAATGATTGTAAATAATGGGTAATTAATTGGTTAATTACTTTAATAAAATATGTAATTTTCGAACATTTACCGAATATTTATAGGTACTCGATAAATAATTGTAGGATAACAATTGCAATTAAAAATCTATCAAATATTTTTGTGGTACTTGATTAGATTTCTTGTAGAATAGAATAGAAATTTGCATAAATCTATCAAATATTTATTGGTATTCAATAGATAAAAATTATATTTGTGGAAATGTTTTAACGGCAATGGGTAGCCTTTGTTTATAGCAATAGGTAGCTAAAAATATATTGATATTGATAATTTAATACAGCACTGACACAAATGACGCAGCAGAATTGGAATGGTTAATAAGTAAGGAAAATTGGCTTACTTGAGATTGTCTGACCAGTTCGCCACTTGCCTGTTCGCAATGCTGTATTCCAGGAATAATTTGTTTATGGCACTATCCTGCATTCGAATCCAAACCGTCCCTGCTGGTTCACTGCACGTCCGGGAGAAGGACCAATGTTGGGGCTGGAGCCTGGAGCCGTCTGCTGGAAGGTGCCTTGACTCTTGATGATGATTGATGGTGATGAATGAAAACATGCGCACACCGGCGGTGGTCCAGTATCGAGTGAGCGGGGGGCGCGCCGCACGCCGCGGCCCGGGCGCAGGCCTACGTACGCCCTGCTGCATGTGTGCGTGTGATGTGACGTCGACGTTGTCGGTTGTGATGCGTCGACACAGGGCCAGACTGACGTGGTGTGAAGCGTCCATAGATATTATATTATATATATTATAATCGTAGACTGGTAATAATGGTATAATATACTTCCTTTCTCAGGTAGGTAAATAAGTTCAAAGTCTGAATTTCTACTTGTTTACCTCGTGATATTTGTGTAATATTTTATACTCTCTTCAGGACGTGGGAGCCGCTCGACACGAGCGACAGTGATCCAGAGACGCAGCCTGTCGCTGAAAAGGGCAGCATTGAAAAGACTGAAAAGGTATTTCTTCATAATATTTTGTACAAAGTACAATAATTATGTATTAGGTTAACTGCTGAGTGAGAGCTTTGTGTCAGCAAATTACATTCATTAACGTTGTAACATTTTACTTAATAAATCAGTGTAAGAACAGCACTCGTTGGGTTTGGTTGTTACACCCCATCCCTATCTATCTGTAGAAACACTACATATTTAATAAATGGCATTACGATATTATAAGGCTTAAAATAATAATAAAAATTGTAGTACAATATTATTGTAACATGTCTTATTAACAAAAAGATATTTCTTTTCTTTCCCTTATAATATAAGTCGGTAAATTCAAGTCGGTTATATGTAGTGCGTCATTTCAATTTGTTTGTTATATTTTTGTGTTATCAACTATGGCTGCTCTGTCTCTTGTATGTTTAATAAAGATTTTTTTATGTGTAACATTTCATGGTGGCAGAGTTAACTTTTTTTTTTTTTGCTTCAGGAGCAGTTAAACTGGGCGGCGCGGGAGTGCGCGCTGGCGGGCCGCGCGGACAGCGTACGGCGCGCGCTGCGCTCGCTCGTGCGGACACTCACACTGCTCTACCCACAGGTAAAGATGTTAGAGGGATCTGATAAATAAGTTAAAACTGTAAATGTAATGTCTAGGTTTTTTATGTTTTAAGTGTTTTGAAGTGAAAACTTCTTTAGCGGCGTTGAGCACTTTTGTGGGATGGGTAAAAACTGTGAAACTCGTGTCAGATTCTCGTGCTGACCGAAACACCTTGGAAAAACCATAAGACGGTTGGAGAGTAGTGTTTTGTGTCGAACTCGAACTCGAGCTCGAACTCGTACTCGAATTGATTGTAAGGGTTTCGATTAATTAAAAAAAAAAACGATTTTTTAAAAATCGATTTTTAAAAAATCGATTTTCATAAAAAATGGATTAAAAATTTAATCGATTGTAAGGGTTTCGATTATTATTTAAAAAAATCAATTTTTAATAATCAATTTCATAAAAAATGTATTAAAAAAATGCACAACGTTAATAATCAAGTTTTCACTTCTGCCGGCACTCCCGGAGTGCAACCTGTGTTTTTTTTATTACCTATTTGAAAATAAAATTATTAATAAAAAAATAAGAACTACTGAGTTAAAGAATTCATTATGTTTAGTTACCTCGTACAATGATATTTATTTATGCAATATTTTACCTAAACTTTATATCATAAGGGTGTGGCGCCAGACGCGGCGGTAGCGGAGACGGGCGCGGAGGCGGACACGCTGAAGCTAGCGGCGAGTGGTGCAGGCGCGACGCTGCCTGTGCCGCGCGCCTTCGCCGACAGTCGCCGCTCCTCCGCCGCGTCCGCTGTATCTGCTGCGTCTATGCAGCCTGATAAGTATGATCTTAGTTATAGCTTATACGAAAAATTATGTATTTATTAATTATAAATTAATATAATGATGATTTTTTAAATGATAGAATAATGATTATCTTAGATAGATGTTTGTAAATGAAATTCGACAGTAAATAAAGTGCTTATCATTACTAGATACACCACTAATCAGTAACGTTTTCGTCAGCATTCCAGATGTAGATGAAGACATAGCTAAGTTAATAAGTACCAACCCGGACCAGAGCAGTTTGGGGGTGGAGAAGCGCGAGTTGAGTACACCCGCGCCGCTCCTGTCCGTGTCCAACGTGTCCGACACCAGGTCCTGCGGGACCCCGCGTCCCGACAGCACCCTCACCATCCCCAACCTCGTGGTCTCGGATAGCGATAAGCAATCGATACAGGGAGAAACCTACGAATCGGACCAATTGACCATAATAGACATCGACCGACCGTACACCGACGAGATCCACTTCCGCACGCTCGACGCCCCCCCATCCGGCGAGGGCACCCCCCGGAAGCTGTCCAGCGTCGACCTCGAGGTGGCCGCCTCCAGCTCCGAGGGCTCCGACATCAGCGACGACTACAGCCTCGTCTCCGAGATCATAGACACCAAGCCAGAGGACATCGAGGGCGGGATCGGCCACATCGACTCCCCCGAGCTCTCCGACACTTACGTCAACTCCGAGACTATACACGGCGAGTCCATGATGGATGACATCAGCTCCATGCTCGGCCAGGACGTGCTCATGGCGATGATGGGGAAGAACGGCGAGAATGAAACTTACACCGACGACACGACATTGTTCACGTCGGACACGGTATCGGATCTGCCGCTCGACAGCCGACATCCGAGCCTCGAGAGGAAGAGCGACGCGAAGTTCCGACACATGTCGAAGAGGAAAAAGCCTGTTGAGGCCGATGTTGAGAAGTTTGGCTACGAGAACCGTGTGTTCTACATCGAGAACGCGGCCAAAGCCGAGGAACAGATCAGGTACTGCAGCCTCGCGCAGTTCGAGGAGGGCAGCGATATCGCCCGGAAATCCTTCAAGAAGCAGATGAGGAGGAGTATCAAACGACGGGTCGGGGACGAGACGAGTTTAAAACAGGTGTTAACGAGAAAGGGGGAGGAGACAAAGGACAATGTTGCCGAAAGTCCTAAGCCCAATGAGATGAATGATATAGCATCAGTTTTTCCGCAAGTCTGTGTAGTGGTAGAACCTCCTTCGCCCTCACATAGCGACGAGAAAAACAGCCTAAAGAACTACCCGAGTCGCATGGCGTCCGTTCTCAGTGATATATACGACCACAATACGGATACGCTCAGCGTTAGCACACCGGAACCGACTTTCGGTGGCCGGGAGCGGAGGCAATCGGATAATCCGAAGTTACTAGGATCGGATCCGGAGTACGGCCAGTTTCTGAGTTGTTCCCCGGCGGCCAGTAGACGAATATCGTGTGGAAGCCTGTTCAAACCTGGAGAACCTGATAAGTAAGTTGATATTTACATTTTATATTTGAAGACACTTATTTAAATTAAAATTGAAGCCATGTGCTAACGCACAAAGACAGTGCGAACCGAAAAAAATGTTTGACAGATCTACTGTGTTTATGTCAAATGGTGATGACTAATAAATGATGACTAATAGCCGCGTACTGACCAAGGGAGCCGCCTCGCCGCGGCAGCCTCGCGCGCATTTGCTCGGTCGGTCAGTACGTGTTAGTGCGCGGCAAACGTCCGAGGCGCCTTTGAGCATCGACCAAAAACCGACAACTTTTGGCTCGGCCGCGGCACGCTCGGGCGAGGCAGCGCGGCGGCTCGCTTGGTCAGTACGCGGCTAATGACTAATGAGCAATGTTCGCTCTATCTCTGTTTTGCAGCCTTTTTGCTGTTCATAGCGTCAGTGTGCTCTGGGCTTAAAGCTTAGCGCAAACCTTCGCGACCAAAGCGACTGCGAAGTGGTAGCGTCTACCGCGCGGCGGACGCTGCCCATGTAATCTTATGGCGCTGTGCACACCTGCACGACCGCGACAGTGTAGACTAGAATGATAGAGTATGCCGACTTAGAACTGATGTAAAAAAATTTAAGTTTGACGTATTATGACAAAAGTCGTCGCTAGGGTCGTTACCTACAAATTTAGTTGTTGTTTATATTTTTGCACATGCAAAGAAAACTGTCAGAATTCAATTTCAAAATCTTATTTTTAAAAATAAATTATACCAGCCAGCGCGTCAGCCTCTAACTTATCACCCCCAAACCCGACGAATTTGACAGATATTGAAACCTGTCCATTTCTTTGCAGTCGAACTACTGGCAGTTATGTCTATTGTGACCGCGACGCGGGATGTTCGTGTCGGCAAGCGAAACGTGCGCGTCAAGTTGTCAGACGCGTGTTTTGAAGTTTACATAACTAGACTTTTTTTTTAACCTTTTTTATATTATTTTGTACTACTCTTTAGTTTATGATTTCTTGATTTGTTTACGTTTTTATAGATTGTGTCATGAATCAAATTTCCCGATGTATTATTTTTCTCTATGATCATGATTCATGATATTAGTAGTCGCGCAGGTGTGCACGCCAAGTTTCGCGTTGCAACTTGCAGACGCTCCCGATTCACGTACCGCGTCCCCTGTCACTGACGCGTAGGTTTGTTTTAAGCTTTAGCCATCAAATGCAACTTAGATTAGATGCGCTGACATCGAAATTATTTTCTATGTCAAAAGTCACGTTGGAATACTCTGAACCACCAACAACTAATTTAAACATAAATTTCAGATTATCAACATCAGTGTCCTCCATATGGGGGGAAGGTGGCACTATCACCGGCAGCTCCAACAAGTCAGATACGAGCGAACGTAATAAGAAGCTGCCCATCATCAACCCTTTGGTGACTTTACCAGCATGGCCCCACGTAACTCAGGGTTTCATCAGCCAATGCCTCCTCGCCAATGCCGACGCGCTCTGTGCAGCAGTAAGCCCCCTAATGGATCCCGATGATACGCTCCTAGAAGGGTTCTATGAGAGAGCCGTGATGAACAACTACTTCGGCATCGGTATTGATGCGAAGATAACCCTGGACTTCCATAACAAGAGGGAGGAGCATCCTGAAAAGTGCAGGTCGAGAGCGCGGAACTACATGTGGTATGGAGTACTCGGGTCCAAGGAGTGGGTGAATCGGACGTACAGGTGAATACATACTATAGTTTGTGCGTTATAAGATGATATGGGTGACAGTTCTCATATTCCTTGCTACGGATTTTTTTACAAGAAAACAAAAAAAACAAAAATATGTAATAATTTATATAACATCACAAAAACAAATGTTTTTTATAACTGTAAATGACTAAAAATGAAAAGTTGCAAAATGCTAACTTATTAATATAAAATTATAAATATTAACAGTGAAATAGGAGTATCAAATTATTGATAAGTACGAAAATATTTGAAAAATGTCAGATGCATGAAACGGAACTTATGCCGATAGATTGACACTGTTGAATCGAAATCAAATCGATAAAAAAGGGTCTGAAACGTCAGTACGCAATCGATAATTTCGATTGCAATTGCTTTACGGAGTGATTCGATATTTTTAAATTATCGATTAAATTTTTTAGGTAACTTCCCTTCTATTGTCAATTATAATGTGTCACCCATAACATCTTAAAACGAACAAACTATAATATAAATGCGAAAGTCCGTTTGCCTGTCTGTTTATCATCACGTTTAAACTGCTCAACGGATAATACAATCTATATCTTTTGAATTCAGCAACAGAACAAAAAATTCACAGTTTTTATCTCGAGAATATGTCTATTCCCACTTCAATCTAAAGGGTTATTAAAAGTATACATAAATGTAAGAATTAGTGTTTACTTTTAACATAACCGCAGATGTTATAAACGCTAATCAATTTGTAGCAAACCAAATTGTGTGAGTGGTTCACACAATTTGGTTTGCTACAAATTGATTAGCGTTGCCGTTTTGGGCTCAAACGTTTTTGTAAATACCCCATAATAGAAGCTATGTGTACCACACGCACATTCCTTCAATCACTTGAGCGTGAGTAAAGTTCCATTTTATCGCTCTTACTTTTTCTTAGTTCATTAAGACTCTTTTACTCTTCAGGCACCTGGGTCAACGCGTGCAGCTAGAGTGTGACGGTCAGCGGATCCCACTACCGGAGCTCCAGGGTATAGTCGTGCTCAACATACCCTCCTTCATGGGAGGCACCAACTTCTGGGGCGGGACCAGAGGCGATGATCTGTTCCTGGCACCGTCTTTTGATGATCGGGTTCTTGAGGTGCGTATGGTTATAATATTAATCCGTAATAGATTGTAAATGTACGGTTATGTTGGTAAATGACTCATGAGCAAAAAGGAAGCAAAGATGCATCATGCAACATGTTTTATTCAACCTTTGGTGGCGAGATTCAGAACAACGTCAGATTGTTCACAAATCACTATGTCGTATGCTATTATCATAGAAATTGATTCCTAGGCCAATGGCGGACATACCTACTTCCTTATAATTTTCTTGTTTAATATTTTTCCTATTTACCTAACTGATCGATTGGTGGCAGGTGGTAGCGGTATTCGGTTCGGCGCAGATGGCGGCGTCGCGGCTCATCAACCTGCAGAAACACCGCATCGCGCAGTGCCGCGCCGTGCAGATCAACATACTCGGCTCCGAGGGCGTGCCCGTGCAGGTCTATTCTCGTTACTCGAATCTCGAATTGATACTAAGGATATTTCGCTCGCAATTAAACACGTATCTATATCTATACTTATTATAAAACAAAGTCGCTTTTTTCCCTCTTGTCCCTTTGTTCCCTTTAATCTTTAAAACTTCGCAACGGATTTTAATGATTCTTTCAGTGTTAGATAGCCCATTTGTCGAAGAAGGTTATAGGCTATATTTTATCACGCTAAGACTAATAGGAGCGAAGAAATAGAGGAAAATGTGGAAAAAACGGGGAAAATTGTTTGAAAGGGCTAACTTGAATGCGCTAATCATAGGAACTACTGGTACGATTTGAAAAATTATTTCAGTGTTAGATAGCCCATTTATTGAGGAAGGCTATAGGCATAGTTGTTCCAGTGGCTATATATTTTGTACCCGTGCGATGCCGGGGCGGGTCGCTAGTAATTAATAAATTATAATGTGTTTGCGTAAACGTGCAGATCACCAATTTGTAAACATGTGCGTTAAGCCTGTTGTGTCATGTGTGTTTAGCCTTTGCGGATGGAAAATGCCTGCAAAATTTGCAGTGCAAATTGCAGAAAGTTGTAGGTAACTGTAACTTTGTAACGTGTTTAAAAATCGTTTTAATAAAACGTATTCAGAAACACTCAATGCTGCAAATGCATCGATATATTTTCCTATTTATGACGAGCAGTTATTTATACACATTACTATATCCTTTTGACCACATCATAATTATATTAGTCAACCTACATTGTCCGTGCAAGATTAGCTTTATTTACAATAATTGAAACGTTTCCTCTTGCACGTAGCGTTAAATTGTCAAATAAGTATCTCTAACAGTTTTTCACTAACTGACGTTTATTACCTTTCTAGGTGGACGGCGAAGCGTGGCTGCAACCGCCGGGCTGCGTGCGCATCATACACAAGAACCGCGCGCAGATGCTGTGCCGCTCCCGCGCGCTAGAGACCAGCCTCAGGTGAGTTATTAAACTCTGTAGTTTGAGATGACTTCCAACAATAAATTGAGAGGGGTATAGCTTAGACAATAGATTTGTAGCAATATAACATACATACCTGAGTATATAATTTGTATTACTAATATGTAATAAAATAGGAGGCAAACTTACAAACAGATCGCGTCGTTTACAGTTGATTTCCATATTTTGAATTACTACAGAAGTCGCCAACTGTACGAAAAAGAAACATGGAGTATGAGATAACTCTAATATAAAATATATACTTTTTTATGCCTTTTGCCCTCTCTCCTGTGGACGGACAATAGGCCTCTGAGACGTATTAACAAGCCCATCACAACCTAACTCTGTCAGCGGTTGCAGGACGTGGGACGAGAAACAGCAGCAGCGGGTGCAGGCGGGACCGACGCGCGCGCTGTCCCCGCCCGAGGCCGCCCACTTGCTCGCCCTGCTCGACGACGTCAACACCATCGTCAAACACGTGAGATATAGTAGTGTAACAGCAGCAGCGGCGGGTGCAGGCGGGGCCGACGCGCGTACTGTCCCCGCCCGAGGCCGCCCACCTGCTCGCCCTGCTCGACGACGTCAACGCCATCATCAAACACGTGAGATATAGTAGTGTAACAGCAGCAGCGGCGGTTGCGACAGTGTGGCTGATTGTTACATCATGCATCAGTTAAACCGATTTAGATAAAAATTGATGTGAAAATACTTTAAGGCACGTGAAAGGCATAGGGTAGTTTACATCCCAAAATAATGTACGATTCCCGCACGATAAATGAACTTCGGCAAAACGAAATTGTGAGCGCATCATCTAGTCCTCTTGAAATCAGCGGACAGCGGGGCAGGAGCGGCGCGTTCCAATGATAGATTTATATGGATAAGCCGTCTACTACGTCGTGCGCCGCTCGCCGTGCAGCTTAAGCCTTAAAGGTGTAACCTAAACTGACTTCTGCTTGACTGCGAACCAGAAATTCAACTACAACTTAACGGTTGCAGGTGAAGCTGACCTGCATCAGCGAGAGCAGCACGTCAGCCCGCATCTCCAACGCATTGTCTATCGCGCGGCGCGTGGCGGCGCAGGCGGATGCGCTGCAGGACGCCGAGGGCCGCCTGCTGCCGCCGCCGCAGCTGCGACGACTGCTGGCCACGCTGGTAAGCTTACCTAACTTATTTTTTTTGGAACGAAGTTCCTTATCGCGCGTTGCGAAAGGGCGCTAGACGGAAAAATTTGTAACGACACTTTTTGACCGACACTTATTTTAGTACCTGCGAAGTAAGAGGGCGTTGATGTAGCGATGACGTCAACTGGCGGGAAATTTAAAATTCTACCTTCCTCTATGGCGGGAAATTTGAATTGTTTTAGCTGGGTGGGGTGGCAGTACTCTCAATTTTGTTTTGTTTTTTTTTTATAACTTCGTTCCATCCGGGTGTCCTTGACACCTCTCAAGTTTTTTTATGCGCAGGGGAAAACCCTTTCTGGGTTGGCGTAGTATAGCGCTGCGCTAAAAGACACCATGCGTCGTTATGCTATTGTTTGTAAGCGCTATATTTATGCGACAGACTCAGCGACACGCAGCTAGCATGGTAACGCAAGTAATATACCTTCATTATTGTATCAATCCTTCTAAATATTCCTCCTCAGGTGGAAAGCTGTCACGAGCTGTTAGACACAGGTGCGGGCAGTGCAGGCGGCCTGGCCACCGCCCTGCGAGTTGCCCTCGCGCGCTGCGAGCTAAGAGATGGCTTCGCGTATATCAATGCTGATGAGGTATATAGTTTGTTATACAGCTAGTGCTGTAGGTAGGTGCATTTACTGGAATTAGAATCATTTACTTAATCGAAACAAATGAACGGCAAAAATTGTGAGCAAATTCGATGCTGTAGGACTTTTTTTAACTTACTACTCACAAAAACTTACACCCGGCACAAGATTCGCAGAGTAACTTGGTAAGCGATTATCGCCCATAAAAATCGGTATATTAACATCTCAAGCCTTTTGATATTACATAGACAAGATAATTCTTAAATGTTTTCATTAAAAAACTAACTAAAATCGTCTACCCTCCAAACCACCCCAGCCTTAGAGTAACATTATCTGGTATCGACATAGACCTTTTCAAACCATTTAGTAACTACCCCACCCGTGCCTACTTAGCGACATCTAGACCCCACCCTAACCTGGTTGTACCATAGGTGCCGAAGAAAGCGGGCAGTCGGTGGCTGCGTGGACGCCGTAGCATGTCAGAAGAGGGAACTGCTGGGACCTCCGCCGCGAAGGTCAGATCTTGGGGCATATCTGAAGTCCAGGCTTGGCTGGAGACTCTCGACCTTGGGGAGTATTCTGAAGCCTTCGCGCGTCATGACGTGACCGGCCGGGAGCTCCTGTCTCTAGCGAGGAGGGACCTTCGAGACCTGGGCATAACCAAGGTTGGCCACGTCAAGAGAATCCTTCAAGGGGTGAAGGACCTCCAGTGACGAAAACGCGGCCGCTCCGAGGGGAACGGCCTCGCGTGAATGAACTACGGACCAGGGGTATAGTAGCAGATACGAAACTTAACGGAAGTAGTTCGCGTTAAGACTGTAGTGACGTCATCAGTGTAATGTTAGTGGGAAAATTGACGCGTACGTACCGAATAAGTAGCGTACGGCCGCACTCAGACATTTAACGGTTACTTAAACAATTACGAATATATAAAAGTAAGTATTGAGTTTGTGTCAAAATCGTCATGAATCTAAAATTAAAGTAATTATTAAATATCACTGAGTGCAGCGGTACTTTATGTGCAAATGAACATGGCATTTGCGTCACTATAAACATGATCCATTAATTTGGTAGTGTTTCTGCTATAAAACAGCATGCTATATCCCTGATCGTGTTTAGCACTCGATTTTAAATGTGGGACGTGTCAGTAATGGGGTGCTCTACCTTGTTAGACTTTTGACCAATGTTTCTTTTTCGTTTCTATCTTAGACGATTCTGTCTTTTGACGTTCCAAAACGCGTTGTCTCAAGCAATATCTGTATAGTTTTAAATTATAGTATAAGTTACTTGTTATAATATAAAAGCCCCTTTGTATTTTAAGGCTGTAGTTTGTCCAACTTCTGAATAAAGGTTAAGTTTTTGCGAAATCTTTTCTTGTAGCCGTAGGTAAATATTATAGATGATATTTGAAATTCCAAGTTTTATTAGATTATTTGCATTGCAACTTTTGCTTCTATATCCATCGCCATTTAACTTACGATGACAGTTGCCGACGGCCATCTTTGTCTTTTTAAATATTTCTCTAGTCTATGACAATTCTAGTGTTGTACCTGTACATCGCACAAACATCGATACTCTAGTCTACCTATTTCCAATTTTTGTTCCTCAAAATCAACGAACTCTTAAAACGTTTCTATTTTTAACGCATAAATAAGAGTTTAGACACAATATTTTCGCTATTCAACTCGCTAATGTTAACCTACTCGAACGAATTTACATAGATATGAATGTTTAAAGTTTGACATGTCCAATTTTACGTATAGCTTAATGTACACGTTGTACAAAAAATAGTTTCTAGTCACTATCTTATTCGATAATAATTTACCAAATAAGCACCCGAATTAATATTACACGAAATAGTATTTGTAAATAATACTGTAATAAACCTTTGTATGTTATGTAGATTAAAAACTTTTAGAACCAGTCTTATGAGATTCTTAAATAAATACACCTGATTTTAGTTTTTGCAACCGAATTATTACAATAATTCTATATGTCTGTTAAGCATTTCGTTTTGTGTAGCACATTGCTAACTTGTACACTTTATATAACATTGTTCCGTTTTGAATGTAGGTAGTACGTATATATCAAAATAATATCTAAGTCATTAGTTACTACAATTAAAAGGGGCTTTTATAGCTGTCTACTAGTCACTTTGAATGTATCGATTTTGAAATTTCCGATTATAATATCCGAGTATTGTAATTCGAAATCGAACGATCGACTCAACTAACCCAGAGACAATCAGCTGGTGTCTTAATTTAAATACAATATTCTAAAAAAACTAAGCAATTTCATAACATTTTTGAATATGGAACGATTAGATGTTGTTGTTTTATAATCGTTTAATGAAATGTGATCTCTTATATTTAATCTGTAGTTATATCGCGGCCGCGCGGCCTTGCAGGGTGATTACCATGCGACAGGTAAGCAACGGGTGTCCGACAGCAGAATGCACAATATCTGCTTGCTAATAAAATCCGTAAAGAACATTTTTGGCAGACAACAGGTATTTAAATCTAAAGCCCGCTGTACACATTGGGCCAACGCATTGAACCAGCGCATAAGGCCAACGTGTATTGTAACGCATCTACACGTAGGCCCAATGCGTTGGCTCCATGCGTTGGCCCAATGAGTACCGTTTGGGCCAACGCATGCTGTCTAACTCCTGTAGGCTTAGCATAACAACAGTAGAAACAGGAAATAATGGACATACTGACAGATTTTTCATTTTAGTGACAAAATCACTTTGTCTAGGTATTCTTCCGTGGAAATACATAATCCGTTTTAATGGTGACCTTGCTAAGCCTGCTGTTGCTTACCTGTCGATAAACGTTATCCTACGGGAGTCGTTTTTGGTGTGGTTGCAGTTTTGCACCTCCTGGGATGAGCGCGGTCGCCCTTCCTTAAGGATCTGCCTTATAAGTGTTTTTATAAATGTACCTCCGGCGAGTTATCTCTATTTACACTCGTGCGCGTACGAAAGTCGTGTGTTTTCACTTGTACTTATACATTGTACTTAGTCCTCTATATATGAATTTGTTGTAACTTGTGATAGGTAATGTATAGTTTGAGAGAACGACTCTAACTTTTGACGCTACTTATCACAAAAAATAAAAATATATATTATTATATATCTATACCAAAAGATCTGTCGCGTTTGCGATGTAATGCCTTAGAAAATTTAGTATAAAACAGCGTATATCCCACGTCACAATACCCTTAGATACACTTTATATATATCTGAAGACCGTTCGTAATACAAATGTCCAAATAGTGGTATGGGCTATGGCTCGAGTAAAGTTAATATCTAGCCAAGACGTTTATATCGCTTTTTTATAGAATTACCATGACATTGATGATTGATATGAGTCGAATGTCAACTTCATATTTTCGATCGCTTAAGTCAATTCCATAAATTTTTGATGGGCGATTCCATAAAGAAGCGATGAAGAAAACGTCTTGGCTAGAGGCTGAGAAGTCTCATACGTGCAAAGAAGTCTCGAGATTAAACCATACCACGAATTTAACATTTCAATTTATCAAATAGGTGCCCATTTTGCCGAGACCTGTTAAAGTTAATCGTCGATTTAAAAATTTGCCGTTTCTCTTATTTTTCTTATAAGTGATATAGGCACTAACAGGTTTTGGCGAATTTGGGTTTAAGCCTTCTGATTTTACTATCATACCTTCCTTTTTAAGAACCCCTTTTGTGGAAGTATGCAAGAGTCATTAAAAATGTAAGTAATTGTAAAATATATTATGAACCTAACTTTTATTAATATTCAGTTCGAGATATTATATCTACTAATGTTGTAATATTGTGTACTGAGTGTATGGAAACATTTAGACAATTTTTTATTCAAATTCAAATTCTATGTAGTCCTGAAATGCGCAAACCATTCTATTTTAGAAATACATTTCAAAAAAATCTATTTTCAAAATTTTGCTTTTAATCTTGCAATAAAAATATATTATTTCGTTATCGATATTTTTTCCTGACAACACTATTTTATCACTTTACCACTGTCCACTGCACAAAATGTCGATTTCATAATTTATATGAAGTTGTGGTACTCATCACTTCCATGAGTTTTTACTTTTTAAATACTTATTTATTTTTTGTACCAAAAGGTATAAATCGAAAACCAAAACAAAAAAAAGCAATTACCTTCTACACAACGTTTGTTTGAAAATCCTTATATTATGTATATAAGGATTTTCAAACAACCTTTTTATAGCATTTAAAATAAGAACACAAAAGCCATTTCAGGTTTAGAGCCATAGAAGAAGGATAAAACTAAAAAAAATCATCCTTCTTCCACATTAGAAATTAACCAAAAGCTCATCAGATGCCTGTCTAGTTTAATTTGGAGCAATAATTATAATATTTGCTTTTAAAAATTCGTTAGCTTTCTTCTACGATTATCGAAGATTAATCGAAGCTTTAAAAGAAATTGATTTTGGCAATAATATTATTAAATTAATTCATGTCTCTATCGGTGCAACGGCAAAAAGACGGAAAGGGTTTTCCAACGTTTAGGTATTTTTACCGTGGATACATATCAGAGCGAAGTAGGTAACAAATAAAATTGTTTGAGCTGATGATATCGATGTTTTATTATAATAGCATTTTCGGCATCTAGAACTGCCCCGGGCAGGGCAGGCAGGGCGGGCCGAACGGATGCGAAAATAGCCGAAGTTTAATTAATTATGAACGTAAACTACGAATTGCACTAGTAAGTACGTGCTTCGTGGATCATCGGTTTTGTTCGGCTATTTCCGTATCCACTATCCATTCGACCTGCCTTGCCTGCCCTACCCCGGGGCAGTTCGAACTTCGAGATGCCGAAACTGCTATAACTAATTAATAATAATTATCTAAGTTTCTTTTTTACTTTGTTGTTAAAAACTTCCCTACCCTGTCGTTGTTTAATTTACGGAAATGTGTGCTTTTTTATTTACTTGCGTACTTAATTATTTGCTCAAGAATTAACTGTTAATTATTTTAGAATTAAGTTAGATTTGATTTATTACGTTTATTAATTGTAGAAACTTGCATTTACGTATTACTTATGATATTGTAATTGTTTAAATTCTAACATATTTTAAAGATTAGGTATTTATTTTGTTTTACTTGTAAAATAAATAATAATATGCATGTACTTAACTTTTTGACGTTAACAGTATTCAGAATGTCCAGTTTTAATTCTGCTTTTGTAAATATACATTTTTTCATTGAACTCTAAAAACACTTGTTTTATATTACTGTCTATTATTCGACCTACCAATTATTAGACTCGCCAATATCAAATAGCACATTTTGCAGTTATTCCATTCGCCCGCACAAGAATACTTACTTGACTATCAGGTAGTAATGATTCCAACTAATATTCTAATAATGTTTAAGACAAAGACTCAAAAGCGTAATTGTAACCAAGAGTCACGAAATTCTTCAATGAATCCAATTTAAATTGAAGATTATTTACAAAAAAATTGTAATAACTAGTTACTTATACAGGATGTAACAAATGTAAGTGATAATACTTTAGGGTAAGGGCCTGTTTCACCGCTTCCTGATAAGGTGCCGGATAGGCTTATTTGACAGATTCTCCATACTCTATCTGTCAAGTTAAGTGGTGGATAGCCTTATCAGGAAGTGGTGAAACAGGCCCTTAAAATATTAGTTTTATTACATCCTGTAGAAATGAACTAAGTAATAAAGTATTGTACTTATTTATAAATTGCCAGTGCAATAAGCCAAAACTTGCGAAAAAAATCTAGGCTTTGTGATGTTTGAAAATGGAATGTATTTTTCTCATTTATATTTCTCTGTAGTAAATTATACTTTTTAGAATGTCTGGGATGACTATGTTCGCGGGAATCATATTTTACTGAATAATGTATTTTTCTCTCAATTTATATTTGGGAATTCAATAAAATATACTGTTAATCATATTCGTGTGGTTTATTATTTATTTACATTGCATACCAACTTGGGCAGAGGCGGCGCAAGGCGTGGGCGACCGCCCACGGCCTCGCGGTCCTAGGGGCCTCGCACCCCTTGGACGGCGCGTTTTTTAGCATATACGGGTATCAAAAAATCTTTCAATAAAATCCGTCTTCTTGCATCATCCATTAGGGGGCCTCGCAAAATATATTTTGCCCACATAATATTTCTAAGGGCCAACGCTAAAACTCGCGCGGGCGCACACTCGCGTGTGTACAAACGGAAAATAATATGAGCAGCGCAGGAGCGTGCGACGGAGGGCGGACGCGGGCGACGGACGCGGGCACGCTCGACGGACGGGCGGGCACACGGCGCGGGCGCACGCTTTTCGCAATCGACGTTGTTTCCGTTGACGTCTTTTTGCCAAATAACAAATTAGTAAATAATACACGGTAATCTACTGGACACAACTGTACACGCTCGAGATAAAAATTATATTGGCAGCGCTAAATGAGATGGGCGCACGCGACGGGTGCCCGCCGCGTGCGCCCGCGTCCGCGTCCGCCTGTGTTTTAGCGTTGGCCCTATGATCTTGCGCCGCCACTGAACTTGGGCCGAAACACAACCACGTTGCGGCATCGCGCCGCTGAAATCGGCAGTGGCGCCACCGCTGATTTTACGGCGCGGCGCGGCGTCGCAAAGACTTGCAAAAAACAGTGTTTCCAGTTTCGCTATGTCGAAGTTCCGCGGCGGAAATTCCGCATGATTACGTCAGCAATGTCAAACGCATACAATATAACGCGACGGAATTTCGGCATAGTGTGTCATCGGTAATTTAAAATACATTGCAGGCGGAATCATGCGGAAATTCCGCCGCGGAACTTCGGCATAGTGTGTTAAGACACGTCCTCAACTCTGTCTCGCCGAGAATCGTTTATCGCTCGGGAACCGTATATTTTTCCGCAATAAAAACGATCTGTGTCCTTTCTCGTCTCGTAAAGTATCTCCATAGCAAACTTTATTTAAACCGGTTCAGCGTGCATTTCAACTGACAAGCTGACAGACACCTGCATTAATCTTATATCTATATACGAGCAATTCATGTATATAAATATATACCTATATAATTGGAATCTCGGAATCGGCTCCAACGATTTTCATGAAATTTTGTATATAGGGGGTTTCAGGAGCGATAAATCGATCTAGCTAGGAATCATTTTCATAAAAGCGAAGCTCGGTCATATAGCTAGTAACTATAATATTAGTAGGTTTCACTTTTGCATTTAGTATAATTTAACCCATCAAGCGGCAAGCCCCGTACGAGCACCGGTGATCGCGACAACAATAGAATACAATAGCACTTCCGAGAATCCCAGATCGAAGGAATAAACTCGGATTATCAAATTTATTGATTTAATAAAATCTAAGAAACGTCTTTAAAGTTTTTCAAAGTTATCGTATACAATTAAACTCCTACGTGGCCAAAAAAACCTTTCCTGATTAGCAGACCTGCATTCACTAGTTATGTTCAAATTAATGCAGGTGTACTAAACCATTCAGATTATTCAGCGCCAAAATTCACATTAGGCCCAATGATATCGTTTGCGAATTGCGGTACACCGCGCGGGGGGCGGGGCCTCCCTCTACCGGGACCGCTCTACTACTTATAATTATTATGTGCGTATGTTTAATAAGAAAAAGGATGTTACATAACCTAACCTAACCTAACCTAACCTAATATAAAATTCTCGTGTCACAATGTTAGTCCACGAACTCTCCGAAACGGCTTTACTGATTTTTACCTATATGCATATTCAGTAGGTCTGAGAATCGGCTACTGGGTACTTTTTATATTGATAAGTGCATTTGTTGCATAAATAATAGTACATTATTACAACCTGAGACTGACGGCGACCATTGTTTGTGCGACGAGATAGCGATCGACGTTGCCATGGCGACATACTTATTAAGTCACTTCAATAAAATAATATGGACGAAATACTTTATTATTATGGCAAAGCAACGTTTGCCGGGACAGCTAGTATTAATATAAAACTCATTATCTATTTTATAACAGCTTTTATTCTATCTAACGACTGACGCTTACCCAACAGCTGCATCATTTCCGCAACAGATGGACCCTCATCCAAGCCACTTAAAGCTGATCTCAGCATTTTCATTAAAACTGGAAACTTCATTTCGTTCTCACTCGAAAATCGCTTCAAATTCTCCTTTAGAGAGTTCTGCTCGAACTTGTCAACTTTTTCTAAATTATTTACAAGTTTTTCTAAAACGTTTCTATTGATTTCTAAATTATTTTGCGACGGCAATATCCATAGGAAGCCGAATTTCGACGAAACTAGCTCTTCTATTCTCGATATTCTTGCTGTAGCCCAATTTAGAACATTTCTAATGTGGTCTTCGGATATATTGAGGTTTTCGTGTGGATATTTCTCTTGGATTAGTTTCTGTAGTTGTTCAACTAGTGCCTTTGATGTATCGTCTTGTAGTAGCTGTCTTTTTATCTCCAGCCTGTTGCACTCTTCTAATAAGTCGGGGTTGAGACGACTCGGATGTGAATTTATTTTGTCTACCTGGAACTGAAAAATACATTTTTAAATTTTTTATTAGTAACATAGAGCCTGTTTCACCACTTCCTGATAAGTGCCGGATAAGCTATCCACCACTTAACTTGACAGATAAAGTATGGATATTCAGTCAAAAAAGTTGTGGATTGCCTATCCGGTATTTTATCAGGAAGTGGTGAAACAGGCCCTTAGTCAGTCTACATGATAATGATAAGCAGTTAGTGCCGGATTTATATTTTTTATCAGTGTAGGCCACATAATGAAATCTGCCGCCCTCTTGGACGCTGCCCAAAGGACGCCTCTAGGCCGTGGCCGATACGGCCTATTTATGAATAGGGCTGGATAGGCCTCTGGCTTTTTTCTTCTAGATCAAGCCCAAAAGTGGAAATTGTTTATTTACCTCAGCCGCCAGTTGATCCATGGTTTTGAGCGAGACGCCAGCGCCGGCGACGTGGTCGAACCCGCCGCCCGCCATCGTGATGTAATTCACAAGCGCCAGCGGATATACCCCTGCACACACACACAATTTATTAAAATTTATATGATAAGTCGGGAGTTGTGCTATGCAACATTGAATTGAAGGCGTGAGTGGAAGAAGCAGGTAACAGTTGAAATTTTCCTTCTTTTTGACGTGATAACGTCTTATAATTCGATATGGGGTGCGCGCACGAAAAACATGACAGTTCATGCGGCGTTACCTCGCTCTAAGACGTTCCATTTAAGGCTTGTAGTGCAAGCGAGAGCGCGGAACGAGCGACAAGGAAGCACAATCGGCCTTTGCGTTCGGCAGCGTTCGACATCCGTCTCAGTGTTGCCGCCGCGTGGACGCAATCCTGGAACTTGGCGCTGTGATATCTAGCTTGTCCCGCTGGGCCAACAAGACGCTGACGTAAGTGCTGCAATTGTCGATATCTTGCTACTCGAAGTTGGTAGTGAGGTGACACTAAGTTTGTTTTTATTTATAGAGATTCGGAAGCGAGGGTTAAGGGGTTAAGGATAGTTGAACGTGACATCGTCATACGTTGTCACGTTCAACTATCGTCAGTAAACCGACTTTACAGACAACCGATTTTTTGCATTAATGGAAGGGCTAGGAAAATAATTTGAAATAAAAAAAAATATTTTATGTGTAGCCAGATTAATTAGCCAGATGATGTAGTAGCTTAATTACAAAGTTTGCACAAACTATGAGGGGAAAAAATAGTAATTGTCCTTAGACCTTATGCTATGAAATGTTAGTTATTTCGTTCTTCTACTCGTGTTTTCAATTTATATGTCACTCACATGTCACTGCCGATAGCTTTCCATAATGGCCGGTTTACACGTATTAAGTATCTGAGTAGTAACTTAATTCTAATGGGCATTGTCCAAAAAAAATTACATGTACTTTTTATATTTTTTTTCGTTAAAATAGGGTATTTTAAGAATATAAATTCAATAATTTTGAAATTCATTGGCTAGTTTTTTTTCAATAAATTTTTAAAGTTTCGCTCTGACGTCATCATCGGCGGCCAATTGACCTCTGCAGAATGTTTTTTTCCCTTTGAATCTTATTTATAATGGCTGGTTCGTCAAATACAAGTTCTCATTATGTGAAAGCTGATACGAAAAGCTTATCAAAAGTTCGAAACGTAATGTTGGTCGAATTTATTGCTAATTTAACGCCATTGAAGGTCAAACTAAGGTTAAACATATTTGTTCAAAAATATAAGTAACTAATGGGTATTTTTTTCGTTTATATACAGAAAAACGATCACTGACCTTATTCCTCGAAATGTTTTTGTAATGAGCAAAATTTAAAAAAAATGGACAATCCCCATTGTCATCTGGTTTAGTACATACTAAATTTTAACTTGCTACTTGCAACAAAATTTTGTGTTTACATGCAATTAACAACTTAAAATTAAGTTAAAATTTAGTTAACTACTTATCAACTTAATACGTGTAAACCAGCCATAAGGCACGGCAATAACTGATATAATAACCATGCCGTTTTGGAAGATCTATAATACCTTTGTTTCTATAATCTTCAACTTTAACGTCACTCTGCCTCTTGCTTAGCTTTGTACCGTCCGCGTTCACTATGAGCGGCAAGTGACCAAACTGCGGTGGAGTCCAGCCAAATGCTCTGAAATAGCATACAAGCATCATAATACTTCTGTGATTGAATATGAAGATGTAAAAGATAAGAAATGTGAAAGTGCCTTAATGTAAGTTTATTTTTCGAAACTAGATATAGATTTTTTTTTCTGAGAAGGCAGGTCGCTATAGCCCTGAGGAGGATATACTTTATAGTTGTGTTTATCACATACAATTTACAAAGCAGGAAACAAGATCAAGTTAACAACAACACTTTTAATTCACAAGAATGTACAATATACATAGCATATTTTTTCTCAGAAAAATGTGCATTGTGCAACAACAACGTTGCAGGCAGCACCAAGTATACTAATATTATAGTAATTATTACTAGCAGCTGATTATTTATAAAATTCTGGTCAGAACCTGTATATCAACAAATGTTTTGTGGTAGATATTTGCCACTCAACACCACGGAGGACATGTGATATTTGCATAAGATAGTCATCAACAACATTAGCAAAGTGGTAAGTCGGGAAACCATCACTCTTCATCAAAACCGGGTCGCCTTCGTTGAGAGATACATCATATGCGATTCCACCAAATATCATGTCTTCAAAGGACTGACAGTCAGACGATAGCTGGAATATATAAATTAAAATTTATTAGAAAATAATTTACTGAATAAATGCCTCAATATCTATTATTATAGATGATTTAATTATTCTCCAAAAATGAAACTACTCCTCAAGCACTGTATAGTTCCCGGGATTAATTTTGTATGGAAATACTTTAGTCTCACAAAGATATAACAGGACAGTTTTTACCAGAGAAAAAATATTGTTGTGATAAACGGATTTCAATGCAGAGAACTTAGAGGTAACAATATTGTAATAAGCAACTAATAAAAAATCGGTTGTCTGTGAAGTCGGTTTACTGACGATAGTTGAACGTGACAACGTATGACGTTGTCACGTTCAACTATCCTTAACCCCTTAACCCTCGCTTCCGAATCTCTATAAATAGAAACAAACTTTTTCGACTGTAACCTAAAGTTATTTCGATGTATTTCTTTCAAATCAACCTACGCAAAGAACAAAGTTCTATTTGAATATATCACCAAAGTACTTTTATTGTATTTTTTACTGCTATCGGGCCTCTACATTTTATAAAAAAAATAAAAATTTAAAAATGTTATGTAAAAACAATAGTTACTACAAGTGTCACCTCACTACCAACTTCGAGTAGCAACATATCGACAATTGCAGCACTTATGTCAGCGTCTTGTTGACCCAGCGGGACAAGCTAGATATCACAGCGCCAAGTTCCAGGATCACGTCCACGCGGCATACAAACTTTTCGCTTTCTTTAAAAAACATATTGTAAATGTACTATAGTATATAATATAGCAGCTGTCCACGCAGACGCATCGCTCGCTCAAGTAGGACTTAGGAGAGAGACGGATATCGAACGCTGCTGAACGCAAAGGCCGATTGTGCTTCCTTGTCACTCGTTCCACGCTCTCACTTGCACTTCAAGCCTTATATGGAACGCCTCAGAGCGAGGTAACGACACATGAACTGTCATGTTTTTCGGGCGTGCACCCCATATCAAATTATAAGACGTTATCACATCAAAAATTGGACAATTGAGATATTAAGATACCTTGAATCTAACACAGTAAGGTGTCCCAGACTTAATCTTAGCTTTAACTTCTTCATTTGATAGACACCTACATTTATTATCATATTTTGGAATTTGGTGTCTTTTGACGGCATCTCTGCGTAAGATATTTAAACGTCTGTCTGTGCAGAAACACTTGTATGCTGATCCATTGTCTAGTAGTTTCTGAATGTGCTCCCTGAAAATATTTTTGAGTAAGATTTGGCAAAATATAACACCACTGGCACCTACATAAATATAATATCATTCACATTTACATATAACAGCACAGACTTATTGTATAAGACCAAGCTTTACTTACTGATAAATATGTAATCTCTCACTTTGTACGTAAGGACCGAAAGGACCAGCATTATTCGGCCCTTCATGATACTCTATGCCCGCCCAGTCTAAATCGTCTATCAGTGCAGCTACAGATCCTTCAACTTTTCTGGCTTGATCTGTATCTTCTATACGCAGTATAAATACTCCATTGCGGGATTTTGCAAATAAATGATTGTACAGGGCTGTCCTGAGACCACCTAAGTGTAAATAACCAGTAGGACTGGGTGCAAATCGAACTCTTGTAGCAGCTGTTTTAACTGTTCTTTTAAAATATAAGCACGCTTTACAGGCTTTGGCAAATAGTTGTCTAGAAGAAAGCCACATTTTAGATATTATACTTATTCATTGCTGTGCCCGAAATTATTTATTTACAAGAAAACAGACAGGTTTGAGGTTAGAGAAACATCTGATTGTCAAATGTCAAAACAATGTCAAAAAGACTTCAAGTTTTTTTATTGTACAGGAACTAGAAGAAGAACTAAAAAGCAAACATTATTTGCTATCGGAATTATTCGGAGCAGTGCAATAAATTTATAAAATGCCATTTTTGAGCCAGGATTACTTAATTGATCTTTTTATTCAAATGAAAATACTCTTGATCAGTTGTTATTTTTGTTAAGAATCTTCAGTTTTTTCATTTTTTGAGATAAAAAAATGACCGTAGATAACAGCTGCGCTCAGCGCTGCTCTTCAACTAAAAATTTGAGAAAGAAGGAGTAGATTAAGAAAAAACATTAGTGTCGTTGGACTTTGATTGTTATTTCATTTCTTCGATGTCGAAACAATAGTGAAATTAGTGAAAGTCATCAATAGGATTAACTAAATTTTGTAAAAATGGTTTGTAACTAACAAAATTTTGCAAAACATATTTATTAATCCGTAATCTATTCATTCATTTGCGATAGAATAAGTTGCATTTGACAGTTGGAAGTATCTCAGGTTATAAGTTTTACTACGTTTTTTTCAGAATAAACTGAAATCATCACAGAGAGAAAAAGTAAAAAAATTCGTCCTCTTTACACAAACGAGCGAGAGCACGGCAATTTATTGTCTATCACAAAATGATTGGAAATTGGACATAGCGAGTGATAACTACTTTCAGAATCCTGATGCATATTACAAAGACCCCGTGAAGGCTTCTGTGGACAGAAAGAAGCTGGAGCTGCTGTTCAACAAGTACAGAGATCAGCAGGAGGGCGACAAGATCTCCGTGGACGGCGTCATGAAATTTCTGGAGGACTTGAACCTGTGCCCGGAGTCTATATTAGTTCTCATTATCGCGTGGAAGTGCAAAGCTGCAGTGCAATGTGAATTCAGCAAAGAGGAGTTCACGACGGGCCTGCTAGAACTCGGAGTGGACAGCATAGACAAACTAAAGGCCAAACTCCCAACACTAGAGCTAGAATTAAAAGATCCAAACAAGTTTAAAGATTTCTATCAATTCACATTTAACTATGCCAAGAACCCCGGTCAGAAGGGATTAGAATTAGATATGGCGATAGCATATTGGAATATTGTACTCCGTGGGAGGTTCAAGTTTTTAGATGCTTGGTGTAAATTTTTAACGGTTAGTCCCTTGTAAATGCACCTATTAAAAACTCACTAAATTGACTATAATTTAAATTACAATCAAATAATAAAATAATTTATTTCCAGGAGCATCATAAGAGATCTATACCAAAAGACACATGGAACCTACTTTTAGATTTTGCAACACAAATAGATGACGGTATGAGCAACTATGATGCAGAGGGCGCCTGGCCCGTTCTCATCGATGACTTCGTAGAGTGGTGCCAAAAGCAGGAGCTGACGGCTAATGGTGTCCAAAATACGGAGCCGGTGTCCGGCTAGCTGATGCTGTATGACTACAAACAGAATGAGGCGAGAACACAACCTACAGCTCACAAGAACAACCCAAATCAAAGAACAAACTCTCCGAGACTGAAAACTGTCTTATATATTCTCTCTCGCCTGATTCTGTATAGTCTACTAATATGTACAGTTGAATGGGTTGCAGATGTCTTTTTCGATCTACGAAGCTGACTAAACATAAACTCCCATTTCAGTTTATTCAAAGAATTTCTAACATCTAAAATAACATTTGGGATTGTTTTGTCTTAAACTGTATGACTAATGTTATAATTAATATAACATACACTTTACAAATGCAATAAGACACTGTAAAATAGTAGTAGAGGCAAAAAAAATACTTGGTTTGCCATCTTTTAAAGTTTAATTCTATCCTCCTATGATCAAAGCTAAAACTAAATATTAATGTTATATGATTACATTCAGTTTTAGACTAGGCAAGCTCTTTCTGCCTTTCTAATTGTTAGATAAAGCTCTCAATCCGAACGTCCGCTAGATAATTTCAATTTTCATAAATTATATCTTCTAATATATTTAAATGTTAAAAATGTAGCAAGGTTTTTTAAGATTTTTTTAATAAATCTGATATTACTTGTGTTATATCATAATCTGTGAAGATTTAAAATTAAGATGTAAATATGTACATACAAAATATTGATATTAATTTTTCTTAATACAGTTATTGAATTTAAATGTTGATTCAGAAAACGACTAAGTAACAATTTTTAATGGATGTTTCAAAGTTTTAATTTTGCAGAGAATCAAAATTGTATTTGCACTTTGCAACAAACATTGAACCTATTTTATTTTGCCTGTTAGTTGTGTTATTGAACCCTAATTTCTGGGGTTGCTGTTGTCAAAATTGATAAGGAGGACTATAATATAAATGTATTAGTGAGACTTGCTATGTTGAATGAGCAATTTAGGCAATATTTTAAATATCGAATATTTACAATGTGTAATATTTTTTAGTTTATCCATTAGGAATGTTGTAAAGTCATCAATCTGAAACATTATTGTAAGTGATAATGCAGTAAAAGTATCATTTTACTGTTTGTTTTAAGTTTTTCTGTTTATTTTTAATTATTTGTGTGACAAAATTATTTATATCGATTTATTTCTTTGAAAACTTACTTTTCTTCAAAAGTAAACAAGCAAATTGTTATTAAAAATTAGAATTATATAAATTTTCATAAACATAGAAAGAACCAGTTTCTTCTTTTGCATTCATAAATTATTAAAATATCATAAAACCGTTTGGTACTTAGACTTATGTACAAATAATAAAATTGATGTATTGAGTATTACTTACATTAAAATAAATTGTTAAATAAAATAATTCTTGTTTCTTTATTATGAAGTTCCAATAAAGAAACAAAAAGAGACAATAGGTTTCTTTAGAATACTTATATTATTATCTAATTTTAGTAAGATAAAACACCATTCTTATACTGGAAACTCATTAAGGTTTTGGTTGCAGCCCGCGACATCAAGATCAAAGCGTATTTGTGGCCCGTATAGACAAAAGGTTGAGTGCCACTGAACTCCAAAGGTTCCACGAGGTTGACTCGATTTAAAAGCTGTAGCGGGCCCTCATCCCTATAACTTATTCTTTGCAACATGTCATGTACCATGTCGCACTTGCATAGTCCAACAACAACGTTACAAAGAGGATGTAAACTGTATACTACGTAACAAGAGGTCGGACTTAGAAGAAAAAAAATAAACATTCGTTATTTTTTTAATTTAAAACTAAACGACAAAATTTTAAGTGCAAAACCTTTCACTCTAAACATACCAAAAATTAAAAAAAATAAAAATAAAAAGAAATGAGCTCAAATAAATGTTTTATTTCAATAAAAATTATTGTACATGGCTAAATAAATAGGCTAATAAGGTAAATTAAACAATAAAACAGATTTAATCCGCAAGTTTTTGTTGATTTCTATTATTAAATATTATAATATTATTACAGTACAGTTTTATGTATTTTATTTATAAATATGATAGAATAGCTGTCTATGCTACTCTACTAACTACTTGATTGGCTTAAGCCAATATTCCACTTATCCTAGCGGCTAGCTAGGTTCCTAGGTAGGATCCTAGCTAGGATCCTAGCTTCTAAATGTTGTTCCACGTCTTGACTAAATCGGAAACGATTTAGGATCTAGGAACCTAGCTAAGATAAGTGGAATAAGCGCTTTATACAGTAAACTGTATATAGGGAGGGGATTAAAGCTGCGCGTCCACCAGGTTGGAATCGGGACATACGGTGCGGACGGTGGCACCACGTGTCGTCATATACTTGTCAGGCGCAGAATGATGTTCCAGTACTTCTAGTGCAGTTCATAGTAGTCAGTACCATACATACAAAGCAATAAATCCGTCCACTGCGTACCTGCGCTCCGATTCCGATCCAGTGGATCGCACCTTTATACATACACACTTTGTTTTGTTACACCCTGTATACGACAGCTGAAATCTATGGCGCGGGTTCAGGCCAGCTGCATACCACCTCACTTGATCAGAGGATTTTTCCTTGGTGGCCGTACCACTCATAATCCCATACCTTCCTTCTCCTAAAATCTCCTTGCATTGAATCTCTTTGCTGCTTTCGTTCCCAAGCGGTCGCATGCGATCGCGAGAACAAAAGATTTCCTAGAATCCGCGATCGAGTTAACAGCTATTGCTTGCAGAATAAAATGTTGCAAACTAGCTGTATAGGGACCTAAAAATCTGAAATTAATGAAACATTTTTCATTTATATTCCATACAGTTTACATAAATTATAGTAAGTATAGTAATTAATAACCTTATGTATTGTTACAATAAAACAATATACACATGATACACATTTCATCATTTTCCAAATTAACTGCATACTGATATACATTATAATAATTTCTATGAAATAATAATCTATCTTTTTCATATTAATATAGTTTAAGTTCTAAATTATTGTACAATTATGCAAATAATACTACGACATACTTTGTATTAGAACATGGTATGATATCGTTATGTTTTGCTTCAATTTATCAATTTACGGTTACATTTACATTTTACAATGGCTTACCTTTCGTTTTTCAATAATTAATCCACTTAATTTACAATTTTTGTATTTTTGTAATAAATAATTTTCACAAAATGGAATTCGAACCTTGAGTTTTAAACTTCATCTTCCTCTTTTTTCTCATGTAGTTTATATTCTCTATGGTCTTTTTTATCAACCAATCACAGTCGACCGTGCTTAAAAATTGTACAGATTATGCGATTTACTTTAGTAGCTACGTTTAAATTTGGAACCCAAATTTTTTTTGTTCGGAAAGTTTCGTCCACCTGCAACGTTAGTTCTTCTAAGTAGTCTGTGCCAACAACCAACCACAGATTACAAGTATATATTTGTAGACAGATAAGCGTCTAATGCTGCCTCCCCATATAGACGAACGCACTGCCAACGCGTTGGCCAACGTGTTGGCGGTGCGCTTGCAACGGCGTTTGTTTATAATCCACACATTGGAAGGTCATTCAGTATGCTTTGGATCGCGCCAATGTGCGGACGGATTCAAAATGGATGTTGGGTCGCTAACAGCTGCAGCTGCATATTTATTCACAGCTTATAATCCATACTAATATTATAAATGCCTCTGAATCCATACTAATATTATAAATTGACGACCTCTGTGGCTCAATGGGTAGAGTGTGTGGCAGCTCTAGCCGGGGGTCGCGGGTTCGAGTCCCGCCGACGGAACAAAAAGTTTTTCAATGTTCCTGGGTCATGGACGTGTATTAAATATGTGTATGATATAATAAAAATCTTAAATACATGTATAGTATAAAAGTATTAAATATATTTCCGTTGTCTGGTACCCGTAACACAAGTCCTTCAGGTACTTAGCACGGGGCCAGACTGACGTGGTGTGAAGCGTCCATAGATATTATTATTATTATTAAATGCGAAAGTGTGTCTGTCTACCTGTCTGTCTGTTACCTCTTCACGCCCAAACCACTGAACCGATTTTGCTGAAATTTGGCATGAGATACTTTGAGTCCCGGAAAAGGTCATAGGATACTTTTTATCCTGGAAACATTATTCGTTCCCGCGCGATAAACGAGTTTTGGCGCAACGGAGTTGCGGGCGTTATCTAGTTACTTTATAAATGTGGACAACAAAAAGGTTTTAAAGGGTATTCTCGAAATAAATAAGTAAAAAGCGAGAAAACGTAACAAACAAAGAAATCAACTCACTTTTACATAATATTTTATAATATTTAAATAATATAATTATTTTATTACTTTATTATTATAATAATTATTACCTTATAATTATAATTATTATCATGATTAATATATATTTATTATTTATTAAATATTAAATTTATATAGCGGTTCTTGAGATATAGCCTGGAGACAGACAGACAAATAGACAAACAGACAGACAGACGGACGGACAAAAAGGTGGACAGAAAGGCAGACAGACATTGAAGTCTTAGTGATAGGGTCCCGTTTTTACCCTTTGGGTACGGAACCCTCAAAAACATCGTGAGGAAAATAGCATGTCCAACAATGATATTATATAAAAAAACTCAAAGCAGATATGTTACTACCGCGCGCGTTGTGCAGCCATTAAATACGGGCCAATTGACCCGTCTTTTGTATAGTCTGTCTCTTTTATGTAAATGTCATTTCGTATCTTTTGTTTCACTTATCTGTCAAATTTGACAATTGAATTTGAAAATTGTTCGGAAGCAATTTAAGCCGGAAAATAGTATGAACGTAACAGATCTGTATTTAGTTGAATATCATTGATGTCCAAGAACCTTATTTTTTTAGCACTTTTGATATGATTTTTTTTGTTCCACAGGCAGATTTACTCTGATAGTTAACTCAATAAATTTAAATGTTTACTCGATACTTATATTGTTCGCTATTTCGTCAAGTTAGATGACGTTAATTCGCCACAAGGAAAACGTGCACTCTTCAGCGCTGCTCGGGGCGAACTGATCGCGCGGCCTATGTGTGGATGGAGCGCAAGCCTTGCGACAAATTTCCTTTGATCATTCCGACACCGCGCGGCAAGCTCGCAAACGCGTTGGCCAACGTCTAAATACCTACCGCGAACGCGCGAACGCCTGTTCTACACATTGGGCCGACGCGTTGGCCAACGCGTTCGCCTATATGTAGTGCCGACATGAAGTTGCCAAAAAAGAAGAAAAATAAATAAAAAAAATATGCCATGTGTCAGTGTCAACTGTCGCAGCAAAAAAATTCTCATTGTGATTTTCATAGTAAAATTAGATTTTTGGAATATAAAACTAAATAAAAATGGCTCTTCGCTTAGGTGGAGCTCTAAAAGAATTGAGAATACATTTATGCCAAACGGGTAAACAATCCGCAGGAGTCAGGTAGGTAAAGGTTACATAAACACTACAAGTATTCGACCATTAGATATTCACCAGTTTTGAATAAGGTTTACGTCTAAAACTATTGAAATTACAGAGTTTTCAGCTGTCCATAATCTAGTATCACCCCTAGACTCCCATAAATTAAAGGCACTTTATATAAAGACCATTTTAACTTACAGGGAGTTCATCCAAAAGTACTATGTTAACATCAAGAAGGAAAATCCGAACTTCCCCATTTTGATCAGAGAATGCAGTGGAGTACAACCTCGTGTCTGGGCCCGCTATGGTATAGTTTAATTTAAAATTCAAATGTTTGGGTAAAAAAAGTTATTTAAAGCTCATAAGTACTCATTATGAAAATCAAAAAATTATTTATGTAGGCCCATGGGCGCCGGCAGAAAATTTCCAAGGGGTGCAGATTTTAGTTTGCTTTCTTTTCTTTTAACTTTTTAGTGACTGTCTATTTAGTGCCAAAACATTACAAACTATCTATGTACGGCATGGTATTTTGGGTTACAAAATGTTTTTTACATATTTCAATCATTCCTGTTGATCCCGAGATTCCCAAGGGGTGCAAGTGCACCCCCTGGCACCTCCCTGCCGGCGCCCATGTGTAGGCCTGTTAAACTTTATTTAGCTTGCTAACCTAGGATTTTTGTATTTCAGAAAAAGGAGTAGAGCAAAGCGCACCATTAACTGATTTGTCTGCACCTGATGTCCTTACGGCAATCAAACAATTAGTGAAATAGATATTATGCTTATTTTATTATAATAAATAATAGTATGTAGAAAAAGAGGTTTTAATTATAATTTTTTAATAAACTTTTTCTGAACCACTACAAAAAATTGTATACAGAATAAAAATACCACTGAGTTGTACAATGGCTAAAAAAACCCTGATTTTGTTGCATTTAAGTTTGTCTAGTAAATAAAAATTATTAATAATTTTAATTAATTAGGTAACTAATAAAACAATATTCATGCTAATAAAAATGCTCAATAACAGTTATTTACATTTCTTATTTACAACAATAACAAAATGAAAATATTGTGATTTGTGACTGAAAAAAATATTATGCACTTTCATTTACAAGCTCTATGAATATAATTTTTGTACAATACTGCTATTATCTGCCTTTATTTTCTAATTTGTTAGGAAGACACCTAGGTAACTTTTCCACTACTTCTAATCACTGAAAAGGCGGCAATCCAAATATTTCTGGTTGAAACTTGGCAAGCGTTGGCAACACAATGGTGGCATGTTTAGTCAACTTCTTATCTAGATGTGGATCTGGCACCATCACAACTTGCATCCCCGCTGAGATGCCCGCTGTCACACCATGGGGTGAATCCTCAAATACAAGGCACTGAAATAATATCATTTTTAACACAATTTCTCTTTTATAACTTGAAAATACTTTGCAAATTATAAAAGATAGTGTCTACAACCTCATCAAATATTTTAACCTTTATCTTTATCAGTAATTTTTTAATCTTTTTTGTAGTAATTTTACCTTTTCTGGTTTAGGTTTATCAGGGAACCTGGATGCAGCCACCAAAAATATATCAGGGTTGGGTTTGCCAAACTTGACTTCTGGATCTGTGCTTCCCATCACCATATGGTGGAAGTATTCAAATACCTCTTTATGAGCTGCTACTTTAGTCTGAACCGATCTCTCACTGGATGATGTGGCTAACGCAAAAGGTACTTTGGTTTTATGTAAATGGCGAATAAGTCTTTCTGCACCTGCAAGAAATTAATGATTTACAATTATGTATTTTGCCTATATGTAAGTAAAAACATAAACCACAAGCAAAGTTGGAGTTGATTGGAGTTACTGAGAAACTGAAGTAAGGCTTAAAAACCATAGAAACTCTAACATTATAGACATACCATCCAGGAAAGGTGCATTAGCTAACATTGTATCTCCCAAAACCAACAACTCGTCTCTAAATTCTTTAGGTGATATGGGAAGTTTTAAGTCTTTGCATAATATCTCAGCTAGTCTCTGCTCAGTTCCACCTAACACCTTCATCATCAATTCCTCCGTGTATTTGTGCCCATATTTAGCACATATTTGTGTTATCATGTTCTTGTAAACAGTTTCTGTATCTAAAAAAAAATTGTTGATATGTAAGTAAATATGTAAAAATCGTTATATAATTAAACATTTATCGTCACACATAAAGTGCCTGAGTGCTTTCCATCTTTAAAATAACATTTGTAACCTTCACAAACAATATCATTCAGGGTTGAAAGGTCGAATTGAAAAACAATAAAATATGAATAAAAGTCTTACCTAAAAGTAATCCATCCATATCGAATATACAGTGAGTTACCTTTTTAACATTTTGGGTGGCGAAAAAGCGTTTTCCTATCGTATTTGATACGGTTTTTAACAAAGTAACCCTCATGATTGAATTTGTTTTTAAAACGTTTATATTTTTACTAAAAATATAGTCTATACAAACTCAAACTAGCTAGTAAATGACTTATCAAGCCATTAAAATGGCTTATAATGTTTATTACGTTACGTATAAATTAAATTGATATGATTTTTTGATGCAAATTGTGCATGATATAAAATTGCCGTAAAATCGGACGAAATTACTGTCAGTGTCAAGCATGTCAACTGTCAAAGTTTTGACAGTGACACTTTTTTTTCTTTAAAAGATGCAGCTAAAAAACCAATTCAAAAAAATTCGGACAAGTGCGAGTTGGACTCGTACATGAAGGGTTCCGTATCAATATAGAGCAAAAATTGCGTTTCAAGTATGGAAACCCTCCTTAATTATTATTAGTTTTATTTTCATTTTATTGTTAAATTTTTAGAGTATACAAAAAAAAACGATTTCTTGTATGGGCTGGCTCAACTCTCAAGTAAGCTAAATGACTAGTCATTGGACAGTACTAGCGTGGTACTAGTAATTTGGACAGAGTACAAAAACACAATATTTATTATGGTTGCTTTAAAAACTACCTATTTTTCTTTAAAATCAGGCGTTCTATTACTTTAGAAATAGGCAGTTTTTGAAGCAACCTTAATAAATATTATTGTGTTTTTCTGCTTTGTCCAATGACTAGATAGTACTGTCCAATTTACTAGTCATTTACCCTATATAATTTATATTGTTTTTAGTATTTGTTGTAATAAGTCTGCGGCACTAGATATACCTACACAATCTGTGAAAACTTCAGAAGTTTAGCTATAGCGGTTCTTGAGATACAGCCTGGAGGTAGACAGACGGAGTACGGAGTTACAGACAGATATCGAAGTGAAGAGTCCCGTTTTTACCATTTCGGTACGGAACCCTAAAAACGGCAAAACACAAGAAAAGGTAGGTGTAGGTCTACCAGAATCTGATGGCAAAAAGTGAGAAAATAAATTGACTAGTCTGTGTGAAAACTGTTAAATATGTGCTGAGGATAGAGAAACACGCTAGGCAATTTTCAGACTGTTTATTCTCGTAGCCTGGCAACATGACATTCTGTCATAGACTAAGCACAGACTACGCATATACAACATTTCTCCCCCACAAAAGTAAGGTATAAAATAAAACAATAATAGTACACTCTGACATTGGCAACCCACGAAACTGCCATTAAAGAAGAAGAAGACAATAATAGTACAAATAACAAATAATTCTAACATAAATAATTAATTACAAATATCTCCTATAATCAACTCGAGGAATGTCTCGTAACAATCGGTTCGGATTCCTCGAAGTTAAAGGGCCGCTGACAGTGTCCGGAGATGACGGAACCTGACCATCATTGTCAACATCCTGATGACTCTCGTCTCCCCCCGTCGACTTCTCAGGTTCTGAATTCCGGGCATTGTCTACAAATGCAGGCCATATTCTTTTCGAAAACAACACTATCTGATTCTTATGTTTTTTAACATGAGATGACGATTGATGATCAAAAATTAAATATACAACTTTTCCAATTTTATCTAAAATGGTTCCCCGTTCCCACACAAACTTATTATTATTCAAATACTTTTTGTACATTATTTCATCTCCTGGCTCAAAACTAGCCTCTCTTTTATTCCCTTCTCTATTGCTCTGTAAGCACTGCTTTTTATTTACAAGGGATGAAGGTGATAACGAGGGTGAGCTAGACTTTATCAAATCCAAGCGACATCTTAATTTTCGACCGTACACCATTTGAGCCGGAGACAAACCTGTGGCAGAGTGAACCGAGTTCCTATAGTCAAACAAATATTTTAACAAAATCGTTTTCTGACGTTCGGCGTTATCCGTTACCAACAGAGCTGATTTGATTCCCTTTTTTACAATTTTTACAAAGCTCTCTGCTTGTCCATTGCTCGCGGGGTGATAAGCCGGCGACGTGACGTGAGCTATACCATTACCTTGACAAAAATTTTGGAATTCGTACGACGTAAAACCAGTTCCGTTGTCACTAACTATAGTCTTCGGTAACCCAAACCGTGACATGTACTCGTACATTCTGTCTATTATCTCGCTAGAGCTAGTGTTTCTGCATTGATGCACTTCCACCCATTTGGTATGAGCATCCACTATAACTAGATACGTACGTCCGTAAATAGGTCCTAAGAAGTCTAAATGTACTCTTTCAAAAGCAACCTTTGGGTATGACCACGGCGCAGGCGAAACGCGCGGCGGAGACGGCCGCAACTGTGAACAGATCGAACAAGTCCTAATCATGGCCTCTATCGCACCGTCTATGCCGGGAAACCATAGTCGTGCCCGAGCCTCGGCTTTAGTTTTGACCATTCCTAAGTGAGACCTGTGTAACTCCCTTAAAACTTCCGTTTGTAGCGTCTCGGGTATGACTACCTTATGCCCCCGCATTATACACCCGTTCTCATACGATAGCTGAGCTCTACATAAACGGTAAGGATTGATTCGGTCGTCAACATTCCCCTTAGGCCAACCGTTCAAAATGTAAGACTTTACTGTTTGTAATACCGAGTCCTTTAATGTTTCGCCGCGAACTCTACTTAGAGTCACCGGTATATCACCATTTACAATAAAATTGATATAAGACGCCGTCCTCTACCCCTGTCGCGTCAGCCGGCTCCGGCGCGAGCGGCTGAACGTCCGGTAAGCTGGCACGAGAGAGATAGTCAGCGCAGTTGTTGGCACTACGAACGTACTCTATAGTATAATTGTATGCGCTTAAAAACATCGCGTACCTTTGCAGCCGATTAGCCGAAACCTCCGGAATACCTTTGTAGGGCCCGAATATGGAAATTAAGGGTTTATGGTCTGTCCGCAAAATGAACGGACAAGCTCTCCCGTACAAATATTGATGAAAACGCCTCACACCAAAAATTATTGCCGTCGCCTCCTTTTGAATCTGCGAGTATCGTTTCTCGGCAGAGTTAAGTGTACGAGACGCGAAAGAAATAGGACGCTCCGTTCCCGTCTCGTCAACCTGCGACAACACCGCCCCGAGACCGCTTTGCGACGCGTCCACCGTTAAAATTAACTTCGCCGTAGGATTATAATGCGTCAACACCCGATCCGATGCCAGCCGCTTTTTAATTTCTGTAAAAGTGTGCTCGTGCTCTCGCGACCAAGTCCATTTAGTTCCCTTCTTTAGTAGCTCATACAAGGGAGCAAGCAACGACGAAGCTCCATTAACAAAATTCCTATAGTAATTGACTAACCCTAAAAACGACTGTAACCTATGTACATTATCGGGCCTAGGCGCATTAACAATAGCCTTGACTTTGTCCGGCGACTTTTTCAACCCGTACTTATTAATAACGTACCCTAAGTAACTTATTTCATCCTTAAAAAACTCACATTTACTCCTCTGTAACGTAAGCCCCGCGTCCTGCAGTCTCTTGAGGACCTCGTGAATCCTCCGCACGTGGTCCTCTCTGTTGGAAGCCGTTATCAATATGTCATCGAGCAGACACAACACACCGTCCATGCCCGCGAGCACGCCCTCCATCGCGCGCTGAAAAATAGACGGCGCGCTTGTCAGCCCGAACGACATACGCGTGTACTTAAATAACCCACGATGCGTATTTATGCACGTGAGCTCCTGACTGTCTTCATCCAGAACGAACTGGTTGTACGCACTCGATAAGTCCAGCTTCGTAAATTCCTGCCCCCCGTGTAAACGCGAAAACAACTCGTGCACCGTTGGTAGCGGGTAGTGCTCGACGACTAGTAATTTGTTTATGGAAACAGAGTAGTCCACGCACAACCGCACCGAGCCGTCCCGTTTCAGCACCGGCACCACGGGCGACGCGAACCTGGAGTGCTCGACGGGCTTCAGAATGCCGAGGCCGACCAGCCGTTCCAGCTCCTCACCTATCTTATCCCGCAGCGAGAAAGCCAACGGACGCGCTTTAAAAAAAACGGGCTTAGCGTCATCCCGGAGTCTGAGTTTAACCTTATACTTATTGAACATACCTAACTTACTCGAAAAGACCTCCGGATACTGTCTTTCTAAATCCTGTACACAATTATTTACACTAGATACAAAATGACAGGTTGTCAAATGTAAATTAAATAAAGAAATGAAGTCTCGACCTAGGAGCGGCGGCCCTCCGCCCCGCACCACATACACGTCGAGCTCGCGGGTGTTTCGCTCGTACGTCACCGCCAACCGTACCTTACCTATACAGCCGATCTTAGCCCCGGTGTACGTAAACAAACGCTTATTCGTTTCTAACAACGGCTTTTTACTAAAATACTGCTGATAAGTAGCCTCAGAAATTACGGTGACAGCCGACCCGCTATCTATTTCAAATTTAATTTGAACATTGTCTACAGTTACTAGTTCTGCCATAGGTTCGCCACGCTCGGACCGAATGATAAACAACTCACCATCATCATCATCATCGTCCTCGTTCATCTCCTCGATTCCCATGTAATGTAATTTTTTACACATCTTTTGTAAGTGCCCTTGTCTATTACATTTCTTGCATTTGAATTTCTTGAATCGACATTGAGATGATACATGATTCCTCCGGCCGCACACGGAGCACCTGCTCGCGTCGCTGCCGCTGCGTCTGTCCTGCTGCACGCTGTTGACCTGCTCGCTGACGGGGCCCGCACCGCCGCCGTCCCGCTCGCCCTGCCGCACGCTGTACACCTGCCCGGCGCCGCCGACGACTGCGCCCGCCGCCCTCGCGCACCGTCCGCTTTCGGCCAGCTCCACCGCCTTCGCCATGGTCAGCGTCGCGATGTCCTGCTCGAACAGCTTCGATCTCTCAGGACAAGCCAACATGCCCATTATGAAACGATCCCTCAGAGCCTCCTCGACGTCGCTGAAGCCGCAGTCGGCCGTGAGCCCTCGGAGTCGGGCCGCCCATTGCGCGTGCGTCTCGCCCGGCTGCTGTGCCGCCGCGTAGAATTTGTACCGCTCGCTGAATCCCTGCACCTTTGCGATGAAATGTTTGTCCAGCAGCGATACAATCTCATCGTATTCTATATCGTCGATTTTTTTCGGCAGGGCCAGGTCGCATGCCAGTTTGTATGTGTTCTCGCTCAAGGCACATAATAACACGGCACGTCTCTTGTTCTCATTTGCGTCTTTAATATCATTCGCAATTACCCACTGAAGGAAACGACTCTTAAAATTCCTCCAGTCTTGCGCGAGATGGTCGAATATGGGCATAACTCCAAAAGAACCAGGCATTGTAGCGTGCGCGTAGTTGAAACAACTCTATTTAGCCGATATATAGTCCACAATCTCGTCGCCACTGTTAAATATGTGCTGAGGATAGAGAAACACGCTAGGCAATTTTTCAGACTGTTTATTCTCGTAGCCTGGCAACATGACATTCTGTCATAGACTAAGCACAGACTACGCATATACAACACTAGCAATACCGGAAAACATTTTGATCCTTTTGTAGCAGTCTGTGTATTATAGGTGAACGCAGATTTGGCCGCACCGCACGCACCGCAGTCGCCGGATTTCGAATTCTTTATATGAAGTTATAGGCAAGCTCGCATACATACCCGCGCCGCAGTCTTTGCAACTTCTACATTCTTTATATTATGAAGAATTCGAAATGCGGCGACTGCGGTGCGTGCGGTTCGGCCAAATCTGCGTTCACCTTAAACACGCAAATATAAAAATTTATCCAATGATTTAGGATATTTTTTGAAAATCTGCTGTCAAAAATTGCAATCAGATTTTGGTAGACCTTTACCTACAGATAGCTGATAGCAGGGCTTCAAATAACGTTATTTTTTCATAACGTTACTGCTTCAAGGGCATAGATAACGTTAACGATTTACCCGATATTAAAAATAACGTTAAAAATTGATATTAATAACGGTTAATGTTATAACGTTATAAAGGATTTATAACGGTAAATATATGTTCTTTGATAACGTTATAGTCTGTCCCATTTTTAGTCCAAAACAATAACTATTATTTTTATTATTTCTTTATGTATTAAACCCCTAAAAGTAGGTAAGCACAAATCTCGCAAAAAAAAGTGGGCTGCGAGTGAGATTTAGTGCACCGTGTACAATTGCATACCTGATACCAGAAAATAACGTTATATTTACCGTTATTATTATAACGATATTTGTTCGTTTATACATAACGAAAAAATATCGTTATAATAATAACGGTAAATATAACGTTATTTTACTAGATATCGTTATAAAAAATAACGTTATCTGGCTACCATTATGAAAATAACGGTACGTAACGATATTTTCCTGTTATTCGATAACGTTATGAAGCCCTGGCTGATAGTGCCCTTGCGCTTCGCTTGGCTCGTCTTCAGACGCGGGTTTCAGGAATCAAGATTCAAAAAAAAATCAGAAGCATAAAATTCAGCATAGACTGCAGATGCAGGTTGTACAGTGATGCAGTAATTGTATCATTTATTGCATTTTTCGGTAATCTCAGTGTCAGAATTTTGGGTATTCAAGACATTATTTTATGGCAACACTGCATTATTATTTCAAGAAGCGCCGCACCAATCGCCGCACCGGGCCGGCCGCCAACCCCTCAACCCGCAAGCCACAAATGCCAAGTAGTTTCTCTGCGATCGTCATGGATCGCAGTTGAATTGTGAATTGTGCTACGGCGTGTGTATCATCCAAAGTTTCTGTTAATTTATTTACTATATTTTTGTTTCAATTACTTTATGTGGAATTAGTAAAAGCTTATTTATTATATTTATAACTTTAGCGACTATGGCTGTGAACTTGTGTTTCTGTGTAAAACTGTCGCCCAACAAAAAATCGATTTTTGGATTGAGAATGGGATACCAAATGCTGTGTTTGGTAATCTTCGCCGGTCTTTTGGCGTCTGCTTCAGCAGAACCGGAGGCGACGTGCACCAGTGTAAGAAGTTTTTTCCAATCCAAAGGAGTATTGACGGCGGCCGATATTCTCGATCAACCAAACTCAGGTAAGAATCACGCGCTTTCTTTATACCTGATAGATAATAAATGATAAAACATAAACGATGACATGTATACCAAAAAATAGTAATAGATAGCATGCTTTATTAATTGCTTTCAAGTTATAAACCTAAGAGAAACTCCTAATAACACGTGCAGTATTATACATTTTTGTATACAAACAAAAACTTATTCTTATTTTTTTTGGTATCAGCAATTTTTGTTTGTGTTTTTAATTGTAGATCCTACTACCGAGTAGGTACATTAGGTACATAACTATAATAAGAAGATTAATTTAAAGTGTAGTTGTTATGATTTCATTGAAATATAGAATATTGTGTATTGTGAATGCTGTGTTAAGGGCCAACCCACACGTACCACAACCACACGACAACCGCAACCACACGACAACCGCAACCACACGACAAACACACGACGTGGTCGGGCGTATATTTCGTATTGTGAATGAACTGGACCATTCACACGTACCACATTTTGCAGTCGTTGTCGACCACTTGTAAAATACCGACCACATCGCAACCACGTCGCAACCACATCACAACCACAATGTTGCGTCGATGCAACGATTCGCCGCCCTTTATAAGAACGAAAGGCGCGAAACTTTAACGAGAAAGAAATAAAAAAATTCCACGCCTTGTTTAAATGTAGAAATTTAAACGAGGCGTATAAGTATAGATATTGTGTTTTCATAATTCATTACAGCTGTAGCAGAAGTTGGTACTGAGTAACGGGTACGCCATCTAGTACGAAACGTTATTCACGAATGCGTTTCACGAATTTTTAACGAAAACAAATGCAACGGCCGTATATTTTTTTATTTAATGTTTATTTTTTAATATAATAATATTATTATTATTATTATGTTTTTTAGGATTCCGTACCCAAAGGGTAAAACCCTGGGACCCTATTACTAAGACTTCGATGTCTGTCCGTCTGTTCAGTCTGTTTCCAGGCTGTATCTCAACATTCGCTATAGCTAGACTTCTGAAATTTTCACAGATTGTGTATATCTGTTGCCGCTATAACAACAAATACTAAAAACAATATAAAGCTAATATGTATTTAAGGGGTTCCCATACAACAAACGAGATTTTTTGGCCTTTATGGCTCATAATCCATAATGGCAATATGTATTTTTTGAAAAACTTTATCTTGAACCTTCTCAGTATAAGATAATCAGTACGAAATTGGCTTTGACTTTTGTTTACCATTAAAGGATGTACCCAATAAATTCTATTTCGACGATTACGCTGACATCGCCGTCGTTTTCTTCTTATCAATAATACATAAAGCAAGGATAGCAACAATAAAGTGTCCTCTTCGAAATCCATGACTTTGGGCAAGACGTGTTTCCGCTATAAAAGCCGGAGTCGAATTACAATAGTTCGACTTGCACACGACGCAACCACGTCGCAACCACATCGCAACGTCATTTTGTCGGTACCACAACGCAACCACAAAATGCTACAGAGACACCATTCACACGTAACCACAGCTCGACGACATTTTGTCGTTGCGATGTCGTGTGGTTGTGGTACGTGTGGGTCGGCCCTAAAAGTTCAATGCGCTGTATAATTATACCTATTGTAATGCAACGAAGAAATATTTGATCGAAGCCAACGAAACGTCATAAAATTATTTTATTTTTATGTAGTGCAGCCTAGCACAGGCTTTAGTTAGCCCACAGGCCAACAAAAGAAACCCGTGGCTATTGTTCTTCACATTAAATACACCCCTGTATAATGTAACTTATTCTTATACTGCTAATTGCTACCCTATTTCTTTACGTTTCTGTTAGGTAAATAAATGCTTAAGTTACGAATATTTGTGGTTATATCAATAGTCTAAACAGCAAATCCAGGCACAAAACTTCATAAAAATATCTAAATTTGCATGAGTGTCTGTGCCTTGTTATATTTTGAAAACTTTATAGTCAAACTAAACAAAGTTAATAAAAAAAAAAGACGGGTTGCACTCCGGGAGTGCCGGCAGAAGTGAAAACTTGATTATTAACGTTGTGCATTATTTTTTTTTAACCCATTTTTATGAAAATCGATTTTTAATAAATCGATTTTATTAAATTAAGTAATCGAAACCCTTACAATCGATTAAATTTTTAACCCATTTTTATGAAAATCGATTTTTTTAATTAATCGAAACCCTTACAATGTTTTTTAACCCATTTTTTTAAATGAAAATCGATTTTTAAAAATCGTTTTTTTAGTTAATCGAAACCCTTACAATCGTTTAAATTTTTTCCCGAAGGCGTCTCTAATATATTTTTTCAATTCAACAGATAGCTTGAGAAGTTTATAAAATTTACAGTGTTGAGAAATAAGTAGAGTAATTCTTATTTTTATGGTATTTTTGTCATAAGTGTCACCTATTAGTTCAGTGTCTAGCATTAGGTCCATTCCCTTAATTTCTCTGTTAATGCCGATGAAAAGTTGTTTCATCTGCACGCTTTTTTCGAAAGAGCAGCCTTAATATAAATCATTAATTGTAAAATGTGTTGATTTAACCAACTAAGAAGAGTTATGACTAATATTATGAGTATGTACTTAAATATGTTAAGGTACCATGACCTCTGACTGTTATGGCCGTATAGGCATAAATACAAACAAAACACACCGTAGGAGTTGTCAATAAAGTGGGCGTAGTTGTGAAATGCGTTTCTACACATTCTGCGAACAAACTATGACTTTGTATCTTAGTATTTTTCTTTATGGCTAAGGTGGTAAGGTTGAGTTTTGTATCTTATTTTTCAATGTCAAGAAAGATGTAAAGGCATGGCCAATAAGCAGGTAATGGGCAGCGTAGGCGAATTTCCTGTACATATTCAACCTTTCGTCATGGCCCGCGACGTTCATCTGAATTTATTGCGATTTGCGAGTTTCATACATTATTGTTTCTTATCGAGCATTTACTGGCAATTCATCATCATTCATCATTATGAGCAATCGTTCTGTGATTTTTTTCGATAAAGAGACAAAAAAACCAAAAAAAAAATTACTACAGCACTGTAGACTGCAACAGCTTGTTGCTTGCGAAATAAAGTTCCTAAATGAAAAATTGGAGGGAAACCTAATACAACAAAACAAAAAATTTGTAAATCGGTTCACAAACGGCGGAGTAATCGTTGAACATACTTACAAAAATATAAGTATGTATATCCACACCCGAACATATTATAACCTCCGCGTTTTTTGGAAGTCGGTTAAAAATACAAAACCAGACTTTTTTTTTCTCTGACTCTGTTGCGCCAAAATTCGTTGATCGAGAGGAAACCGTACATTTTCCGGGATAAAAATACCCTTTGTCCTTCGCCGGGAGTCAAGTATCTACTACAGCATTTCCCAAAGTGTGGGTCGCGACCCACTGGTGGGTCGCGGGTAGATTTTGGGTGGGCCCTGAAACTATAGGACGATTGTAGTATATATATTACAATCGTCGTAAAAGGTACGTAAGTATACTTACGTACCTTTCTTAATTGAAATGGGTGTGGTGACTAGATATTGAAAAGGCCCAAGTCCAGCGAACGTCAAGTGAACGTCAGTAGGCTGACGATGATGATATAATATTATGATGGTGAACTACAATATGAATAAACGGGTAAATGCTGCGGCAGCACCATACCACCGCTTTTTTTGTATTCATGGCATAAGGTGGGCCGCGAACTTGAACTTTTTTGTGGATGGGTCGCGGTCCCAACAAGTTTGGGAAACGCTGATCTACTATGTAGTAGACCAAACAACAAAATCGTTTCAGCGGTTTCGTTGTAAAGGAGTAACATACAGACACGCTTTCGCATATATATAATATTAACCCATCAAGCCCCATAAGAGCACCGGTGATCGCGACAACAATAGAATAACAAAAGATTTCCAAGAATCTGCGATCGAAGCATTTAAGTATGGATTGCGTTGATACGAGTAATGCAATATTGTTAATTGCATTTACAAAAATATTGAAATGAGAGATGCGGCGAAGTCGCATCAGCCGTATTCGGTCGTGAAAGTATGCGCCGGCGCAGTTTTAATTGCACTCGAATTGTTACATGACATTCGCGAAAACGAATCCTCTGAGCATCGAGCACACGTAACCGTTGCGCCGTATTTTTTTTTCTTCCATAAAAAGTATGCCGCGAAAATATTTTTTGGGGGTCAAAATTATTATGAAGCTGAAAAAAGAGTAAAAAAGTAGTTAGGTACTTAATGCAAACTTCACAGTTTTCCAGAATTTCTAACTAAGTACTTCAAAGAGTATTTCAATCTAAACATCCTCAGTAACTTTCGAATTTTTAACTAAGATTTTCAAGCATTGAAAAATTTGAAAAGTATGCGAATATTGAGTTTTCGCTTGTGTACTTTAGCTCTTCTCTGCAGTACAAGACACAAGTGTAGTGAGTGGTGTGTCGGGGTTTCCTTTTCAACTTTTTGGTTACAGCTAAATATAGACATGATTCTTGTTCACGACCATAATATTATGTATACTTGTACATACTAAGCCACTTATTGCAAAAAGGTTTAGTTTAGCCAAGTCGGTCAGTTTGTTAGTTTCAACTTCCACCTCTGCTTACCTAACTATTACATCTATATTCATATATTTATAAAAAAAAAAAAACTATTACATCCATTTTGAACGCGCTGAGCTGCAAACCTAACTGCCGAACTTTGACATACGGTACATTAATTACTTTACGAAGCTTTACTGTCATTAAATGAAGATTTTGACATAATCCCTGTACAATATCTATCAAACTCTTAATTGAAGTTCAATCATTATTAAAATATGTGTCCAAGTGATACCTCATACGGCATACCAGTACTCTAATTTGCTTCTCAAAATCGATCTATTCGTTTTAACAGCTCATTCAATGCATATGTTACGCTCAAAGACCGAAAACTCTCAGTGAGCAAAAAAATGGCTCACAACGCGTTGTGGTCATAGTGAAACGGCCACAACGCGAATTTCGCGTCATCATCTTACTTGTCAGACCATCAGGTGATCAGCCTGCATTGTCCTAACCAAACTTGGAAGTAACATGTTGCCAACGCGGGAATCGAATCCACGACCTTCGATTCAAGAGCCGCGCTCTCTACCACTGGACCACGGAGGCGTCAAAAGATCTTAGCTAGAGCAGTAGCCATGTGATGATGGTCATACTATGACATAGCAACTAACATGACACCAGTTATAGTAGGACTTAGTCTCATACCAAATTAATATTGATGAAGCGTGTGCCAAGTCACGGAAACCTCATACATTTATTGCCACCTAGGAGGGTTCTGTACTATTTATTAGGCAATAGTTTGCCGTCTCTGTTTGATGCGTTAGAAACGTCACTTTACAAATACAGAAAGTACAGAAAAGTCTGCCAATAAAAATTTGTTATCTTGGCTGGATAAATTGGTTGAATGACAAAGACAACACTTATAGCTGAAGTCACGGAAACCTCATACGTTTATCGTCTCATAGGAGGCAGACAGACTATTAGACACCTTAAGAATTCTGCTATCTTTATCTGATGCGTAAGAAAAGTCACTTGAGAGAAAAATACTGCTGTATAAATATGTCTCTCGTAAGGGTTGTGAAACTTAATAAACGTCTATCAACCACAATTCAATATTTATTCCCGTTTTCCAATACCGAGATCTTGAAATCCCAGCGCGTTCGACCGATTGAGTGCAAATTTTATAGGTTTAAAGATTTAAGTAGTTTTTCACGGAGGCTGGATTGTGGCTTGGAATCCTGTAAACTGTACTTATTAGATTTTTTTTACAAGTTACCTTCATCATCATCACCTTTAAACGTTATTCAGCTTTGTTATATCGTTGGTGAGCACTGATCACGGACTAACTCTTGTTTTACTAACAAGGATACAGGTGCAGATCCATTTTAAGATTAAATTATTCAGCCAACAGGTCTTGCTGTTAATGATAGAGCTAGGCTTTATTACCTAGTAGCGAAGCAGACCGTAAAATGTCTTGCCCCGTTTTATTTCAAATAAACAAAAAAGATAGTCGCGGCGGAAAATTTCTTGCCCCGTTTGATTCAATTTAAAAAAAAATGTTTTTTAATCGGTACAATTTTAGCAAACGCAATCAGAAAAGTATGCGCTTGATGAGGAAATTACCTAGGTCCTAGACAATTTCATACCTCACGAGTCGTGATGAAGGCTCTCATATCCTGGCATATCACGCAATGCGAAAGCTTCACTTTTCTCAGTTCGTTGGCTTGAATACGTTCGGAGTTTTTTTGCGTCTGGGTTTCTAAGAATGATCCTTATGTCGTAGGCAATAAAGAGCCTCTGGTGGCATGACTGGAGGGATTGGACTGTGCGTATAAAAATGCATTCTTCGCCCTCAAAACGCCCCAGGCGAACCCCTCATTCCTCCCACGCTACGTCATTGCGTAAAGTTTTTTTATTCAGTTTACATAAGCAAGCGATTAGATACCGGTTTGGTAACGCTACATATAAGGTGCAGTTTTATGTGTCTACCGTCTGGCCTTTATTTTTATCTAAATCACTTACGGTTTTAATTATACAGTCTACTAGTGAGTTTCTAATTGATTTGAACGATACACATTTTCCTTAAAACCATTAACCATGTCTACAGAAGGATTACTTGTTTTCACGCTAGACGGGAGAACCACCACAGACCGTAATCAAAAAGTTTTGTCTTCATTTATAATGGTTCATCACTATCTGCTACTTCTAAGCATAATTTATTCTCTTAGAAACTAAGCAGGAATTTGCGTATTCCTAGAATCGAATAGCGCTGGCCAATTGTTCCCAGTGCTTAAAGGTTTTTGCATAGATCTTGAGAGGCCGGTCACGTATCTAACGGCCGGAGACGCGCCGCCGATTAGTATTGCTAAAGTTTGCCGGAAAGGGATCTTGTGAATCATATACATTGACGATATCTGCATCTAAATTAGGCTAGCAAATCTTGAGACCGCAATTTCAGTGGGAAGTGATATTGACAATTGCCATGATAACTTCAAAACAGAATGAGTACGGTACGGTACGGAGGCAAAATCTGTACGGTTACATCAAAATTATATTTTAAAGCCTAAATTATTAAATGTTTTACGCAGCGTGCAGTTTAAATGTGTTTGAACTACCACATGTAGAGAAAATTCTAGGTAAAAATCTGTTGTAGATTAGGTGTGAAAATGCAACAAACCATAATATAAGAGATTTTTTAACATTCTGTTTCTGTATATATACATTATACACGCCTTTACATATTTTATAGCAGGTTCCAATATAATATCAAGGTTTATCCCCAATCTGTAACTTCAAATTTTCCATTAATAACTTATTCCGAAGTTTAAAGTTACATAAATCATTGAAGTAAGGATGTATGTTATCTGCTTGTATCCTGTTCTCTGTTTGTACTTTCTATCTATCTTGTCTGTCATATCGGAGATAAGGTATGTCTGCGAGAAGAGTGGAGTGTATTGAGTAGTACTTTACATTTGCCGACGTGGCTTTGTATTGTCCTTTTGTTTCTATTTGCAAATGGAAATGGGTTGCTGTATTGTAGAGGTAATATTTTTAAAACATCACCAAGAGGCAAGTGGTTGAAGATACTACTATTTTTAAAAAACATCGCTTTAGTATTCATAAGTTTATACCTACGAATAATAAAAACTACGGAAGAGTGTACTCCGTCAAAAAACATGCTCCAAAATACTTGTCAAAAAAGTGTACCTTAGGTTCACTTTTCATACATTTGCAATGTTTAGGTGACCTTGAGCGGTATAAAGGCTGACGTTACATGACAGTTCGAATGGAACCAAATTTAAAACTGTATTAGTATGAGAGTTACGTTTCTTTAGGTTTTATTATTCGTAGGTCTATACTTACATAACATTTAAACATAGAATTTAAACTATCGAGAGAAAATCCATTAGAATTGAGAAGAATTATCATCAAAATCAGTTTAAAGACAAAATCGTTTAATGCCACCTTTGTCTGCTATTCATCTTTCACAACTTGAGTTTATGACACCAACTACATATTATTTCTACAGTCTGTGCAACCAAACCACCGTAAAATGTAACAATTTCCTTCCCCATTCCAACAACCAATTAATAAGTTTTCTCCGATGATAAGATATCGTTATCTAGTGAAATTCCGGAGCTCTCACAGGTCTGTGGGTGGACTGGTTGACGCGAGGTTGTCGACCGGAAACCTGGCTTCGATTACCGAATTATCATTACACCCTTAATATAAAATCATCCTGAAGCGAATGAGGAGCAGGATACACAACGAAGAAAGAAGCAAAAATAGGTCGTTGCGTGCAAATTTCAAAACTCAAAACTGTTCTAAATTCAAAAATGTAAAAGATGGCGTCCGCATTTATGGTTCATAAAGTTTTCTGCGCAAAAAATATAGCAATTTGCGATAATTTACACGAGAGAATTTAAAATGAAACGCGAAATATAATTAAAACATCAAGAAATAATATGGGACTTTCTCTGCAAAAATTTTGATGAAGCACAATTGGCGTACCTACCTGAGTCTGAAATATGATTATAGGGTCCTTTATCTGAACCCTCATGAGCTCTTTCAATCACTTTAATGAATGGGACTCCATCAGGATCTGTCAGGGTCTTTATGAACCCTTATTTTGTAATTAGGCCCTAAAATTCCTCGGGAACCGGATGTGGCTTATCGAAAAGACAGGGCTTGAACGATTGAATCGACAATACGAATTCCTCCAGTCTTTAATTTTATTATAGTAATTTGTTTTTAATTAGCCTATTTATAAACTTGTGCTTGAATCTTATTTCCTTTTTGTAAGGAACAGAACGATTTTATGCTGCCTGTCTCCAAGTTTTTAACCATTAGGTTTTGCATTGTTGCCTTTGATTTAAGAACTCAGACCAAATAAAAAGTACTTTTATGTGGTCTGAGTCTAAGAAGCAATTTAAAATGTTTATTATGGTCCAAACTGCGAGAACCGGAAAGGATTGTTGCACGTTTTATATAGTTAGGGCATATTAAATATATTTAGATGATTTTGCGAAGTATCGTAGGTTGATAATGATGGATGCGAAGATCCTATAGCTGATATTTTACTGATACCGTACACGTTATTAAATTAACCTCACCTTTATACGTCAATGACACCTACGTGGTAATTATCGACGGTTCTGGTGTTAAAGGTTAGCGCACGTGGGTAGTGGGATGCGTTTCCTCATAAAGATTCCAGTTTCTTTCAGCCAGCAGTGTGAGTTATGACTGGCAGACACATGGGAAGCATGGGTATGGCTGAATCGGTCAAAATATCGGTAGAATCGGTTCTGGCCGTGCTGTGTTCTGCAGAATTTTCACGCGACACTTAAAAGGCTCTTCTGAAACAGGGATAAACATGAGATCACTTCAGCCACAAAAAAAGATGGGAATGGGACTATAAGCACTTCTACAGTGGATCCCAGTTATGCTACTGTCTTTGTTACAAAAGTATCAAGCACTTGCCATTTCAAAGGCTATTAGGCATCCAAATGCATATGTTACGCTCAAAGACCTAAAACGCTCAGTGAGCGAAAAAATTGCTCACAACGCGTTGTGGTAATAGTGAAACGGCCACGACGCGTTCTGGTAATCACAGAAACACCACAAAGCGAAATTCGTGTCGTGGCTGACGTGGCTATTCGACCACAACGCGTTGTGGTAATCGAATAAAGCCATGACGCGTTCTGAGCATTTAAAAACAGCCACGACGCGAATTCGTGTTGTGGCCCTAATGAAAACGGCCACGACGCGTTCTGAAACCAGGCCGTGTTACGCAGGAGTAATTTTATAGCGCCCAAGTGTGTGCGCAATACACAAGAGCACTCTGGTTTCAATGAAACTGGGCCAGTTAAGCAGGGGTAATTTTATAGTGCCCAAGTGTGTGCGCAATTATACACAAGAGCACGTTACGCAGGAGTAGTTTTATAGTGCACAAGTGTGTGCGCAATACACAAGAGCAGTTTACGCAGGAGTAATTTTATAGTGCCCAAGTGTGTGCGCAATACACAAGAGCACTCTGGTTTCAATGAAACCAGGCCAGTTACGCAGAAGGTTTTTAATAGTGCCCACGTGTGTGCGCGTGTAAAAGTCGGTCCTGCACCTGATCTCTCGCCAGCGGCCAGTCATGTCGGTCTTCGCTCCATTGGGTTATGAGAGTAAAGAATGCTCTCATGTATTGCGCACACACTTGGGCATTATAAAATCACTCCTGCTTAACTGGTCTGGTTTAATTAAAACCAGAGTCCTCTTGTGTATTGCGCACACACTTGGGCACTATACAATTACTCCTGCGTAACTGGCCTGGTTTCATTGGAACCAGAGTGCTCTTGTGTATTGCGCACACACTTGGGCACTATAAAATTACTCCTGCGTAACTGGCCTGGTTTCAACGAAACCAGAGTGCTCTTGTATATTGCGCACACACTTGGGCACTATAAAATAACTCCTGCGTAACAACCAGAGTGCTCTTGTGTAGTGCGCACACACTTGGGCACTATAAAATAACTCATGCGTACCTAGCCTGGTTTTATTGAAACCAGAGTGCTCACAAACACTCTGGCACTATGAATTAATGACTTCTGCTCAACTGGCCTGGTTTCATTGAAACCAGAGTGCTCTTGTGTATTGCGCACACACGTGGGCACTTTAAAATTACTCCTGCGTAACGTGCTCTTGTGTATTGCGCACACACTTGGGCACTATAAAATTACTCCTGCGTGACTGGCCTAGTTTCATTGAAACCGGAGTGCTCTTGTGTATTGCGCACACACTTGGGCGCTATAAAATATTATACTAAGTGTCTTTTTTGTGAAATGTTTATTGTAATGTGGTGTAATGTGTTTGTATGGAATAAATGTTTACTTACTTACTTAAAATTACTCCTGAGTTAACTAACCTGGTTTCAGAACGCGTCGTGGCCGTTTTCATTAGGGCCACAGCACGGATTCGCGTCGTGGCTGTTTTTAAATGCTCAGAACGCGTCATGGCTTTTCTCGATTACCACAACGCGTTGTGGTCGAATAGCACGTCAGCCACGACACGAATTTCGCTATGTGGTATCTCTGTGATTACCAGAACGCGTCGTGGCCGTTTTCATTAGGGCCACTACGCGAATTTCGCGTCGAGGCCGTTTCACTATGACCACAACGCGTTGTGAGCCTTTTTTTCGCTCACTGAGCGTTTTCGGTCTTTGAGCGTAACACATATATAGCAGATTTAGCTTGAATGTGAAGTTACCATTTGCATGTAACAGTGGTACTCTTGGCATGTAGCGTTTCTAATCAGCGGGTTTGCTTGCAGTTTGCACTAATCCTTAATATGTTTTATGGATCGTTCGTATGCATTAGTCTAATGCTGCCTCCCCATATAGACGAAAGCACTGCCAACGCGTTGGCCAACGCGTTGGCGGTGTGCTTGCAACGGCGTTTGTGAGTAATCCACACATTGGAAGGTCGTTCAGTATGTTTTGGATCGCGCCAATGTGCGGACGGATTCAAAAAGGATGTTGAGTCGCTAACAGCTGCAGCTGTATATTTATCCACAGTTTATAATTACTTTATAAATGTGGACAACAAATAGTTTTCAAAGGGTTTTCTCGAAATAAATAAGTAAAAAGCGAAAAAACGTAACCAACAAAGAAAGAGTACCTTTACATATTTTATAATATAAAAATAATATAATTATTTTATTATTTATTATTTTTTATAAGTATATAATAATTATTACCTTATAATTATAATTATCATGATTAATATATATTTATTATTTATTAAATATTTAATTTATTTTGTTTTTAGTATATTTATTGTTAATGGCGACAACAGATATAAGTACAAAATCTGTGAAAATTTCAGAAATCTAGCTATAGCGGTTCTTGAGATATACATCCTGGAGACAGACAGACTGACAGACAGATAGACAAACAGACAGACAGACGGACGGACAAAAAGGCAGACAGAAAGGCAGACAGACATTAAAGTCTTAATGATAGGGTCCCTTTTTTACCCTTTGGGTACGGAACCCTAAAAAACATCGTGAGGAAAATAGCATGTCCAAGAACCTTACTTTTTTAGCACTTTTTATATTATTTTTTTGTTCCACAGGCAGATTTACTCTGATAGTTAACTCAATACATTTAAATGTTTACTCGATACTTATATTGTTCACTATTTCGTCAAGTTAGATGTTAATTCGCTACAAGAAGGAAACGTGCACTCTACAGCGCTGCTCCGGGCGAACTGATCGCGCGGCCTATGTGTGGATGGAACGCAAGCCTTGCGACAAGCCTTGCGACAAATTTCCTTTGATCATTCCGACACCGCGCGGCAAGCTCGCAAACGCGTTGGCCAACGTCTAAATACCTACCGCGAACGCGCGAACGCCTGTTCTACACATTGGGCCGACGCGTTGGCCAACGCGTTGGCCAACGCGTTCGCCTATATGTAGTGTCGACATAAGAAACAAGACTGAAGTCGAGGTCGTGAGTGACGCAGATGTAGTGTTGGGCAATTTATATCGATAGATTATATAGCTAGTGTAGTATAAAGACTATCGATTACCGTTTACCTGAACTCGATAAAAATTGAAGTTTTTGAGTCGTACCCGTGGCTCCGTCGTCGGAGTGAGGGTGCATTGTCAAGTTTTAGTGGGTAGGGCTTTCGAGCGAGTCCCACATATTTGCGCCAGGATCCCCAGCCCCTGCGAAATGCGTAAATGCATTTTGTTGGCGTTAAAAAAAAGACGGTGGATATGTAATAATATTGTGATGTCCTATATTTTATTAAAATGTTGAATAAACATCTGATCTATAGCGTTATTAACCCATCAAGCCCCATAAGCCCACCGGTGAGCGAGATACAATAGAATAACAATAGATTTCCAAGAATTACTCCTCCGAAAAATAAAGATCCGATAGCAGAATGATCTTTAGAAGTTTTATTTAAATACAAACTAGACTTCTGTAAAACTACTGTACATGCATTTAGTTTTCTTGTTAGGAAATTAATTACGAAATACAAAATTGAGGTTAAATTGTTAAACTATCGATAAAAGTAAAACTGTGTCCCATTTCTAGCAACACCCCAAATGCGGTAGGTGACAATCTTGTAATGATACGTATCCTGTGTTTTGGGGCACTTGTTAGAAGTAATACGGATATTACTCATCTGTGTATAAATAGACCAAGTTAGGGTTAAACCCTCGTTTCCAAATTTGTCAACGTCTATTAGTTAGTCATTGACAGCTGAAAAGAGTGAAAAAAAATATTTTGAATTGGAAAGATTAATACTGTGCTGTCGTCAATTACAGCTGCGGCAAGTGTGCCGGTATAATATATGGTGCACACTGTACAGTATGTACAATGGCTGGCCGAGGAAATTAAACACAGATTACTGTATAATTACTGAACACTCTACTTGGCGGCTGCTGACGGAAGAGTGATCGTCACTCTCGTCGGGCGACCACTCTAACCATCCCCACTCCTACCCAGTAGGCGTGTCCATCTTTATTTATCAATACACTACAAATACTAAGTTTACTAATGAAATGAGATATAGAATTCTTAATCATCTTTAGAATTTTGTAAGACTTCCGATTTCTCGAGGAAGCGTCGAATACATCTGATCCGATTTCTGGATTTTATCCAACTTTACACTTTGCATATTTTCTGATTCACTTTTCTGCAAAGTATTGGGTGTTTTCACACTGCGACGACACGACACGACACGATACCACAGAATAGGGGGCCACCGTACATAATAGGTATACAATTTCAAGTTGGCCGACTATCGTACAAACGAAATTGCGTAGTGTCACAATTTAATTGGACAACTTCATCGTGTACGCTGCCAGCCGCAGACTTTTAGATTTACATAGTTGGTAACGGTGTTGCTAGCCTAGACGTGCGTGTTAAAATGTGTAAAAAGCACGATTTTATTGTGGCACTAATAAAACGAAGGCGAAAAGAAAGGAGAATATTTTGGGTGCATTCAATACTAAGTGACAGATTAGAATTAGGAAAACATCATTGATCATAGATAGTCGGCCAACTTGAAATTGTATATGTGCGGTGGCCCTTATCTGTTCTGTGCTATCGTGTCGTGTCGTTATCGTCGCAGTGTGAAAACGCCCATTAGTGTGGTTACTTTGTGTGCCTACTGGCCCATAACCTATTTTGCAATGCATAATATATTTTATTTTATATCTAAGGTACTCAGTTTTGATTTTTCTTTAATTGTACTATTTTTGTTAAGATTTTTTCTTGAACCCGCTCTACATAACTAGTATTTTTCAATCTACCAAAAATTCAAAGTAAGTTATTTCAATGGTATAACTATTATGAATAATTTCGGTGCATTATCATACACATTACAAACTAGTAAAGTACAAAAAATCCACTTACACAATATCATGATTCTAGTCGTATATAATATATTGTTTTAACTGCGACAAAAAATCATACAAAAAATATTACAACCATTAAGACATTAATTAAAGTAATTGAAATACCTTAAGATACCGCACGAATTGATTAAAAATCGCGATGATTAAGCGAGGACCGCTCGCCGGACATGCCTGCTGCAGGTGGGGACTTGTTGCGACCGGTCCGCTACAACAGTGTTTTTCAACCTGTGGGTCGCGACCCCCTGGGCGGTTTTGAAGCTACTGTAGGGGGTCGCCAGAGGATGAGAGGACTAATTCAGTAAATAACAATAAACGATAGGAGATTGATATAGTGAGTAAGAGAATTTTTGATTTGATTTGATACTTCATATAAAGGTGGTCACGAAATATTGTTTCATACCAAAGGATCGCAGCATAAATAGTGTTGAAAAACACTGCGCAACAGGCTTTTGTCACGTTTTCGATTGCATCCATATAGGTCTACGTTTTAAAAGGATCAAGTCGAAAATTGCGAAACTCACAAGCTACAAGTATCAAGACTCGATGAAGCTGCACTTCATCTCGTGACATTTTTAAAGAATAACAACTGACATATTTTGTCGCTTTTAAATTGAGAATGTCTGCACTCAGCATTTGCAAACGTCAATTACTGTCTAATTACCTATTCAGCTTTAGCTTCACGGCTTTAGCTCCTGTCTTAGCTCATAAATATTGGCATATTTTATGATTTTCCATCCATTTTAATAGGTATTTGTAATTAGTGAGCGCACCAGTTTTAAGTCTTTCTTCATTAGATTTTCTAAAGTTCTTTTTCTTATTTGCAGGTATGACCAGTTTTGCTGAGACTTGAACTCTTTTTTGTCCGTAAGTTTTGTAATTATTGCTATTCGCCTAAGCCTGCTGGTGGATTAGCATATAAGGCGATATGATCTGGAGTAAGATATAGTCTGTGACGATAAGTGGGCCATTTAAAAGGCGAGGATGTTCCGAGTCAATGCTCCCAGTATCGATTACACATGGAATATAAATGTGAGATCCTTGTCTGAGTGGACGTTTGATAAATCGTTTTTATGCGCATTTAAATAATTAATGGCGTTTTATTACTGTGCAAAATCTTGATTTCGTAACCTTGAGAACGCCGAATCTGCAGTCGGATGGAATAGACGAGTAGGTATTATAAAACGTTTTAATTACTTCTGTGAGAATATAATTTCATCCAGCAGTTGGGCTTAGAACTTAGAGCATTAAACCACTGGTTTAATGCTCTAAGGCTTAGAATTGACTAAAAATATAAAGGTTGACATGAGCAGTGAGCACCTCCTCAGATTTTTCGTCAGTGGGAATGTTGGTTGCCTCAGTAAGATGAAACTTTCTATATTTCAGAGTCATAATATAATCACCATAATATTATAGGAAAATCACTAAATGCGAGGGGTAGGTGAAGGTTCTTCAAAGTCTGCATGAACCTCCGACGTGATACACCTGAACTATGAACCATCTACTTACATTAATCCATCAGGGTTCTCAATTTGCCAAATTAGGTTTGATTGTATGTGTCTACTAAGAAGTGTAATATATAATTTGAAAGGAAAATTAAATGCATAATTAAAAATACATAGTTGCTGAAGGTAATGGAAGCTTTAACAAGCAGGTGTTTCGACGAATCATTATGTGTTTGCATAACATGCTACGAGTTCACGACCCACACAAAATATCGATTAATTTCTACGCTATTATAGATGGCTTTCCGATACCATTTGAATAATTACTATTTACTGACGTTAAAAGGATTTTTGACCATGATTGGAGTAGCTGAACTAAATGAATAAATCTTAATAATGGGGATTATGAAAATTTGGTTCCTTAAGGACCTTTGACAAAATTGATCATTTTAAACCATCCACAAGTTACGAGCAGCTTAGCATACTTATCTTCATCTCTCATGCAGTCGAGTATCTTAGTCCTGAAAGCAGCGTCAACACTTCTAATATCTTCATCAGAGACAGCAACTTGATACAGCTTCTAATATTAGTCGATATGGCTCTCGCCAGGAAGCATCAAAGTTCATCGATTACCGAAACAATACCGGGCAGGTCGGGTCCGGTATGACGTAGCCGAACGAGTTGCATTCCGATCTCCGAACGATCATAATCTCGATTTACTGCCCGATTCGTCATAGATCGATTTAGTTAATGGAATACCCGGCCGTGTGAAAAGGGTTTTGATGGGTAATTGTCACCTTTTTGCTGGTTGTCGTGAGATACCATTAGGTAGAGGCTTTAAGCTTATCATTAGTGTTTTCACACTTTCATTGTAACATGTTAGGCAATGTTAGGAGCTGATACCGAAAATCTGTTCTTGTTGGTTGGTTTCAAGTGGTGAAAGGCAATGAAATTCATTTAAAAGAAGTAAAATTTGCAAAAACAATAAATAGAGTTGTGCAATAAATTGTCGGAGCATTGTATATTGTTTGTAAGTTTTAATGAACTCTGTTGACGCCGAACGGTCTCTGGGGGTAGTTATATAATTTGTCTATTGTCTAGTTACAAGCGCAGACGGCAGGATATCCGTCGATGATTATGCAAATATTTTAAATGGCAACTCATCAGTTAACTTGGATTTTAGATTTTAGTAACTTGGGCGTTTAAATTTTGTGAAGCATAAGCATATTTTAGGCCTCGAGTTCAATTTTTCTCGTATACCTTATGTGTCACATTCCATAACGTTGACCTAAAAGCTTTTTGAGGATCCTACGGCTCCAGAATTTTCCGACTCCAAGGATTTTACCAAAGAGGTTTTTGAAGAAAGTTTTTAATTCGGCGCATGCCCGTTGCTGGCACATAATAAAAAGTAAATATTTTGGAGAGGTCCTGCAGTTGGGACGAGCGGTCGCATGGGAGCGGAATGCGGTCCGGCCGGGGCGGGGCCCGAGCGCCGCGAAGGGGGGAGGGGGGACCAGGGCTGCCGCAGGACTTGTGAAATCGGACATTCCATTGCAATTTCGCTGAAGTTTATGGGGTTGATTCGTTTTGTGGAATTCGGATATCGAGTGGATCGATAATTTTAAATGGAGGCTATAAAATACTATTGTAGATTTCGCCTGAAGAGCTATTTCCAAAGTAAAACATGATACAATACTAGAAACATGAAAGTCTAGTTTTTAAACCGCTGTAGAACAAGACTGCTGCCACTTTTGGACCAACATAAATTCTCGCATTCATATTCACCCAGACAAGAAAGGAAAGGACATAGCAGGGCCGTGTAGCAACTGGACGTGGTAACCCTAAAGTGAGGGCTGTAAAGTGCGAGCGCGCCGTAATTATACTGCAACTGGCGTGAGAGCAGGGACGATCACCTCGGTGCCATAACGCCACCATTACTTAATCGCTGTTGCCAATTGCACGCGCATGCAATTTACCAACCCGGCGACCGTAGACCATAGAAAAGGATAATCTATGGCAGACCAGGGAGGAATATTTCAGCTATGCAAGAATAACTGTAGTTATTTTCTATCCATATTAAATATTACTAGATGTCAAAGAATGATTTCAAAGTTACATCCATTCCAACAAATCAATTGTTTAGCACGTTTCCAAACAGATGCACGGTTTCTGAACGAAATACATCTGTCAAAATGACATGTTTACGATGACCATAGACAACGTTGGTGGCGTAGAAAAACAAAGCAATTCCAAATTCAAACAATAGGGCCCCGCTTTGTTTTCATTAATGTTTCCGCTGCATGTGTACTTTGTAATGCGCATAATACACGATTAACGTACATAATATCAGAATAAAACATAGAAAAAACTGACGGATAGGTACGTAGTACTAGTACCTACTTATAACAATGATGGATAGTGATTTTTTTTATTTGTTTCTATAGATAAATTGATTGACCAGACAGCTCAGGTACAAACTTACCAAGTCCGGCTACAAAATTAAAGAAATCCGTTTGTGGTAAAAAAACTACTAATACGTGATATTATGACATCATAATTTGTATGAAATACGATTTGCATAATATAATTTGTCTGATTTTAGAAGTTAAACATAAATATACCTCGTTGTTAGGCCGATAAATATTTATAAAGTATCTAAACATGAATAACATTTACATAAATTATAATAGAAATATTAAACTGTTGGCATTATAATAGTCAAATTATTAAAAGTTTCGAATTTACACAACTCGTAGATTTTGTAGAATATAATATTAGTACTACATGACGCCCGCAACTACGTTGCGTCAAGACTCGTTATCGCGCGGGAACCGTACATTATTCCGGGATGAAAAGTATCCTATGTTCTTTCCCGGATCGCAATCCGTAGTATCTCCATACCAAATTTTAGCAAAATCGGTTCAGCGGTTTGGGCGTGAAGAGGTAACAGACAGACAGACGGACACACTTTCGCATATTTTATAATTTTAGTATGGATATTAGTATTTATTTTATGCTACATTTAGCACAAAATTTTAGTTCTTGTCAGTCTAGCATTAAATATTTCTCTCTTGCATTTAGTTTTTTGTGGTTCTCTCATATATCTCTACAATCGCTTTAAATTCGCTATAATTGTGGGAACGGTAAGATTCTAAGCAAGTATAATTAAAATAAATTTATCTAACGTATAATCAGCATATATTTCCGGTTTTAGTTTTTCTTTTTGAAGAAAAACTAAAACCGTAAATATTTGCTGAAAATTCGTAAACATGAGAAATGGTAGACTGAAAACTTTTGTCTATAACCGAAATAAAAAAGTACATATTATAATGATGTTTCGGAGTCCCAAAAATACAAATATTTCTTCAACCAATAATTTTCTTTGGCTATAATAAATCAAAAACAAAAAAGTATAGGCGTCAAGAGCTACGATTATGAATGAAACGGACCCCCGGGTGGCCGAGGAATTCCAAAAACTCGAGTAGGCGGCTCACAAAAAGTGCGCCGTGATATTGAAAATACAACGATTACAAATTAATATAGAAAGGTCTCGATGACAAACATTTTTAATCTGTATTTCTTAGATAATTCATACACAGTCTTAATTGGAATTATAAGAGACTTCGAAATCCTTAGTGCTTCAATTTGTTCAGCTAGACTAGACTTGGAGTATGTATAAAATCTGTATCTCAAAGTAGATAGTACTGAACTACTGATACTTACCTGATAGAGTTATAGGAAAAGTGGTTATCAAAGTAATCCTTGATAAAGGATTGACTGTCGTTATTTCCAACTATTTTATACCAGTAGCAGTAGCTACTGGTATATTACTTGTTACTAGTAAGTAACAAGTAATATTTAGAATCGATAAGACTTGATTGCACAGCTGCCCCACAAAGGCGTATTTGTCTCGAACTCCGGGCCAAAAGCCTCTCGTGAGGTGGAGAGGTATTGCCCTGGCCCATTTTACAAACTTTGGCACCGATCTTTTGTGTATGTGTAGGTGCTTTTAAAGCATCAAAAGTTTTATTCGCCATTTTTTCGAGTTGAAAAAAGAGAGTAGATTGAAGCGCTAGATACGTTTAAATAATGATAGAAAGTGATTAAAATATTTACGACGCTAAATGTAGAAGTAAAAGAATTTACGGCTGCAGAGAAACAGAAAATGCATGAAGCGCGCTACTATCAAAACGATAAATTATAAAAGTAATTAAAGAAACAATTAAAAGTATCGTAGTAAAATATGACTCTTCTTACTTACGATGTAAAACAAGCAGCACGAACCACTCAAAATGCGAAAGACACGCATCAAAGGAATTTAAAGTCCTTTATGAGGACTGCATCCGAACACGAATGCGACGTTACGGCTGATTAAAATGACATAATGAGCTACTTATTTGGTTAACATGACAAAGGTAGGGCCTGGAATGTTCTTGGACGAAAAACCTTTCTGCGTTCGTTGAACTTCGACAAAGCCTTACGGCTAGCGTGAGGATCTGCTTTATTGATATAACTGCGATTTTGATTGATTTGATTGTGATCTGAATTTCTCAAGGAATCAAGATTCTATAATGTAATCTGGATTGAAAGAAATCTTCGACAAAGTAAATAATAATCTGCAGATGAGTGATGAAGTTTGAATATTAAAAACGCGTGTAGTTAAGTCCCCAAAATGCTCTTTCAAATAACTGTTTCAGAAACTATCCAATTTTAATTAGCGGAAAAGCTACCAAATGAAAAGTCCTCAAAGTTGTTCACGGTGATGTAAATTGTAAAGTCGTCGACGTTTTGTCGTGTTATCAGCGAGTGTCGTGGCTAAACAAATGTTTGCCGGTTTTGTTTCCGGAGATCCGAAAGGCTCGGGCGCTTTTGAGGCGGTCTGTTTACCTGCCCCGAGCCCCCGAGCTCCACACTTGAGAATTTTACTTTGATATTGTGCGCTCTCGGACGAAATTCGTTCAGGAAAAGGGAATCTTTTTCAAAACACGTTAGATAGGTACTTTAGCAATTATAAATTTCCTTTATTTCTTTCTTTTGGACATAAGAAGCTTTCCAATTATTAGTCTGTGAATTTCGGAATTTACGATTTTGCTTCAAACGAATGGGTGTTTAACCACGTCGTGAGAAATATCAGCCGTATTAGGAACAACATGCTCCTTGTTAGTATTGCGCGTTACGAAAGTTTGACCTTAACACACATCCAGTTTTATTTTCACTTTAAACGCCTTTATAGCTACCATTCCCATAGTTCATGAATTCTTTATGGCCGTTTTTATTTTACAACGTAACGCGAAGTAAATAGGTTTATAACTTGCAAAAGTTATTATGGGTTTGGGTCATGCTATGTTGTTTTAAATGTCTACACTGATTATACAGTCTGCAAAACACTTTTTCTGAAGGTTGAATTTCTCAGGTCTAAGCTGAAGATACTGAGGTAGATCATATTTATTTTTTGACTAAAGTCAGACATTTAGCATAAGAATAATGACAAATTAATAAAGAGTTTTCACCGGAGTGCGACAAAAGAATCGTTATCAGTCAATGTGTGCAGCATTCCTATGAGGGCAATAAATGCCTACCTGTGCGATGTAGATGTTATCTCAAAGGCGCCGGCCGCCCACGCTGCGCGCACCAAATTTTCAACTCTACCTAAAAGCAACATGGTTCATAATCCCCGATCAGGTAAAACCAACAAATCATAACGGACCTGCATTACAACACTGTGTGATGTTTTTGTTAAAAATATGTAAAGCGCTGCAATTGGGATTACGCTTTATGGCGCACTAAACAATATTGAATGCGGTCGTAATGAAAGTGTAGAACTAAGTGAAATTGTTTTAAAAAAATGGCAAGGGAGCGCCGTTAAGGAACATTATAAAGGTTTTAAATAAAACCTCTCTTTTATTGCTTTAACCAGTGAAATATGGTGAATAGGGAGATGTGTAATTATCCTGGTAAAATACAGCCTAAGGGCATGTTTCACCACCTCCCGATAAGTGTCGGATAGGCTATCCACAACTTATCTGACATATACTCCATACTCTACCTGTCAGATAACTTGCGGATAGCCTATCCGACACTTATCAGGAAGTGGTGAAACAGGCCCTAAGTAACATAGCATTAAAGTAAACATTAACCATATTATACCAAAAATTAAACATACCTGAATGATGCTGATGATGTGAAACCGAATGGTAATAAAACACAAATCTTGAAGATGTTAATGGAGAGAACCATTAACGATATCACAAAGTCAACTTTATTACGTAAATCAATTAAGACAAACGGTGGACGAATTTGTATATAAAAATTCCTCAACGATATCCCCAGAGACTCAGGTCTGTGAGATGCAGGAAGCTATGCGTTAGATTATTGCGAAGCGATAAATAATTGATGAATGGTATTTATCCAATAATGAATCAGGAACTGAAACATTTGTGGATCGAATAAAACGTTTTTCTAAGGCTTCTCCAATGCGATAATTGGGTAAAGAATATGTATAAAGTTACGAGGGGTGTCTAACCGCAAAGTGGTAGGGTGGCAGACGAGTGATGTTTGCAATTGCCATTAAAATAAAATCTACAAGAACAGAAGCCAAAGAAGAAAAAAATTCTTCGTATACTATAGCATAGCTAGTTTTGGATATAAACTTTAGTGGATGCAGGCTTTGTCAATTAACGTGAATATTAAACACAGGACTCTACGAATGCAGCTGCAACTTTCTGAAATAAAAACCATTTATGTTGGCACCAGCGTGCTCTTTGTAGAAATATACCGTTAATACCGAGCTAAAATTTTTATTTAGTCCTGTTTGCTTTAATTAACGAACACTTTTAACATTTTAACGCTTTTTTACAGATGCTCATTGCTCTTGAACTCTACGTAATATGTAGGAAATGGGAAGCTGCCAATTTATTTCCTATCATTTAAATAATTAAAATAATGATAGTCCAGAAGGTTCGCAACATATTGCATATCTCCAAATTGCAAGTGTTTTTGGCAATGGGGATTGTCCATTTTTTTTTAATTTTGCTCATTACAAAAACATTTCGAGGAATAAGGTCAGTGATCGTTTTTCTGTATATAAACGAAAAAAATACCCATTAGTTACTTATATTTTTGAACAAATATGTTTAACCTTAGTTTGACCTTCAATGGCGTTAAATTAGCAATAAATTCGATCAACATTACGTTTCGAACTTTTGGTAAGTTTCTCGTATCAGCTTTCACATAATGATAACTTGCATTAGACAAACCAGCCATTAAAAATAAGATTGAAAGGAAAAAAAACATACTACAGAGGTCAATTGGGCGCCGATGATGACGTCAGAGCGAAACTTTAAAAATTTATTGAGAAAAAACTAGCCTATGGATTTCAAAATTATTTAATTTATATTCTTAAAATACCCTATTTTAACGAAAAAAAATATAAAAAGTACATGTGATTTTTTTTGGACAATGCCCATTGCCATTGAAAATACAACAATTAAAGACTTGGAGTCCTTGTCTCTACAAGGACTCTAAGTCTTTAATTGTTGTATTTTCAATGGCAATTGCCAAAAACACTTGCAAATCGATTCAATATTCTCTAATAGAGATTGAATCAAATTGTTATGTCTTGATTAGTTAGGCAATAACACTTAAATAATAAATCATCGAACGTCGCAATATTTTTTAGAATGTAGGTACAAATAATTTAAGTGACCTACTTGCTGCGCGTAGGCAGTTCAAAGAAATAGCTGCCGTGGCGAGTTATTTATAGCAGGGGAGCGACTCACTTTGATCTTGGGATTTAAAATGCAATGTTTTCACTTGCACAGAGCAAATGAGACTGCAATAATATGCGTAATTTACCTGATGATGAAGCTAATGAAGGGATCGCCCTAGATTCGTCTGTAGCCCGTCTAAATGTTGATGTTACAGAAAGAAACACAATCAATGCATCGACATTAATAATCTCATTCCAATCAAGAATTAAAATAACCATGACACCTTGGTAGTACGGAAAAGGAAGCGAATGTTGCTGTGGATAATGTCGAGTATGGATATTTTTAAATCGACGTACATAATATTAAGTGGTTAGGTTTATTTAGCTTCACTAGCCGCTGACTGACTGAGACCTGAGTCAGGTCTGATCTCATCGAAGGTGTGGGTTTTTCTTCAGAAATGTTTTTGTTCCAAACTGAAAAATATAAAGCAAGCTCCGAGACCTCGTAATAAAAATAATTCTTGGAAATGAAAGAGGAAAGTGAGCCATTTAATTTTTTTTTAATTCCTATCTTCTAGATTTACTTGCACCAAATAGAATGGTGAATGTAGATTGTAAAATCATTTACTGATTGTAATTTAATGTACTGACGATGAGTACATAAACATGTTATTTATAGAATACCCGCTGATTGGCAATACTTCATAGAACGTGCTTATCAATGATAATTGCTGATAATAATATAGTACGAAGATATTTCCGTACGATATTATTTCTTTATTCATTGAGTTACTCATAAAAAAAAACAATCGACACCTCACACCAGTTTAGATGAGCCATTGCGATCTGCCAACTTTTAACTTGCTCTTAGCCCCGTATTTTTGGACAAAAATGTGCAATTAAATGTATTGTGACATTTAAATTTTAGTTGTTTATCAAACGCAGTCTCATTGCAAACCAGCCGTTTGGACTTTGAGCATCGATCTGTCTGTCTTCAAATAATGCTACATCGTTAATATAGCATTTAGTGAGATTTCTTGCGTAAAACTGTATTCAACTGATCCAAATCTTCTGTCAGCTTCTTACTAATTAAGGTACAAGCTTTCGACTCCTTATTTATATTATGCTTTCGACAATGCCTGTTTATCCTCTTCATCATAGTATAAATAATCTTCATGTTCCCCTTGCACTTGACCTTGCTGGTACTCGAGTGGTCTAATCGAAGATTTTCCACTTATCGATTGTATCATAAACACTCCTCGACGAGCGACGTCGACGACTGACAGCATTATCCGCAAACTTTCTGCTTGGCCTAGCTTGCCGACTGGCTGGGAAATGATTTCGATTGCAAGCAAGATAACAAAGGCATTCTAGAATCTGATACGAGAATCGATACCGATGACTTGGATATTCAATATTGCTTCACAGCAGAATTTCAAATCCCCGTCCCCGATGACGTAAATTGTGATGTGTTCGTGAAGATTTCTTCGCTGGAAGCAAAATAACAATTTGTAAACCTGTGAAATCTTACACCGCTACGAATATTGAAGCGTGTCAAACGTTTTGCTTGTCATGCACGCCGGTCGCCGCACGAGAAACTTGAACTGCGTCCGAAGGGATTAGAGACTCTTCAATGTGAAATCAAGTGTTTAAAAACTCGCTACCAATTGATCAATTACGGTTTAACTCTTTACAGTGTACTTTGTGCGGTTTTTGTTAGTTTTGTGGTGGTAACCATTCGGTTTTAATTCCATTCAATTATTTAAAGTAGCTTTCAAGCAAAGTTCTTTAAACTTGACTAAGAAAAAATTGTATACTAAAACATAAAATTCTTGAATCAGATATTGAGAAACACTATTGTCTGACTCTGAAGAATATTTAGAATGTTTTAAATCAGAATGTTTACAACACTTCTTAATGCTACGCGTGCATAAATCAATTCTCTCTGCTTATTATACATATTTCATGTATAAATTATAATCTGTCTACGATTTGAGAGCCTGTTCCTTTGTTTACCGTATTAGAACATAAAACAGATTAGATTAGTCGGTTCTTTTATCTTCCTCGTATATTATTAGAAGGCGTGTGTTTAGTTTCATTAGCGCTTATTATTTCTAGTCTAAAAGGTAGTAATTGATCAAGGTTAAGCAATCGAAGCAACCAATTTAAACGATTACCGAGCTATTAGACTGTATCGCGCACATGGCACGAAATTGAGTTGAGGCGGTTCGAAACATAAAACGAACCCGATCCTGCTCATGTATGCCAATTTATGCCATAAAATTAATGGCAGAGACGTTTCATTCGTTTTTTATTTATTTGTAAAGGCTGCTACGCGAAAGGACAAGTCATACATGTCAGTGCATGTTAAAACAAGAACAAGTGCGGCTAAAATTCTTCGACCGAAACTACAAAGGAACGCTGATGAACCCGATAAAACTATTTATTTAAAAATGACGACAAAAAAGCTACAGTTGGTCGCATTCAACTTTTTCCACACAAAAGGTGTGTGGTGTATCTTTTGTCTTTTTCTACCGTCTGCGCGCGCGCAGGTAAGGGCGATGTAACAATGACTCATCGTTTGACACTTCGCGTTATACGTCATCCATTACTTTTTGCCTTCTCCCGGAGCGTTTAAATCTTGGATCCGACCAGCAATCTACTGCGCCGTGATCGTTATTAACGTAGCCGAGGACTGTATTTTGATTTATTATATTAGTGGCGCCGATGGTTGCTTGTTCGTTTCTAAAATTAACGCGTTACTTTATTTTTCGATTTGCCACAGTCGCCCGGTCGTTGCCAATTGATATTAATGTGCTGTAATTGCTAGAATTGCTTTAACAGAAACAATTGATATTTTGATTAGATCAACAAGCGTCTCTTTCGGGTGCTCTACGTCGCGTAGGCGTAGTAAGAAGTAGAGCTTAGGGGACTACATCGTGATTTTTCTTTCTTTATTCTTTTTTTTTATATATTATTTTATTCTTTCTATTTTCGTAAATATTTTACCAAAAGTTGCCTCGTCAAAGTTTTATAGGAATTGTTTTATTATAATTTTACGCAACATTCTGTTCTTAACTAACTCGAGATAGCCTCCATACAATTCCACATTATATTTCTTCCTGTTTATTAAGACATTATTCCCTCATCTTCAGTATCCTTGTGTAATTGAGTCAATACTTTGTATTTATTATGACTGGCGATCACAGTAAGGTATTTAAATTATTGTCGTTATATCACACGACGTGTGTACGTATGTTTGCCGTTTATGGTAATTCCACAATTATTTCTCTATTCCATTAAAATAATTGCGTCTGCATTCTTGTCAATTATAATTTACATGCAAATTAAACCAGTACGTACTTGTCAATTGCGTTTTTATCCAACGTCTGTATCTGACTTTGGACTTGCTTCTTGGATGTTTTTTGCAGTTCACACGAACGGCAACGTTTAATATCACGTTTTCAACTCCTTTATTTTTATCTTCTACTATATTTCTATTCGGAGCTACTGTTTGAAAAAAGCTTTTTTTCGTGCTTCCTCTTGCTTGCTTTATCTTTTTTTCTTGCTTACTTATATCGACAGTGAAAATAATATAACTCTTTTATTTTTATCTTCTGCTATATATTTTCTATTTGGAACTACTGTTTTAAAAGCCTTTATAATTCTTCTTCCTTCTTTATCTTTTCTTCTTATTTATAAGTTAAAAGTTAATAAGAGCTCACAGAATTCATTTGTCCCTATCGTCTATTTAAAATTCAATTCTGACCTAAACCGGCTCGGTGGGCCCGTTTCAATTGAGGTATGCATTGTTACAAATTGTTCTGATTGCTCTGTTGTAATATACACTTGATTATACGCGCGACTAATGGATTTAAAGCTTAAATAAATGCATTTGCAGAACAACAAGTTATTTGTTTGACTCTAATTTTCTAGATAAATAAAAAAAATCAAATTTTGTTAATCTCGTTAGAAGTCGAGAACGGCTGAAACCGCTGACTTTAATCTTGAAGTACATATTCGTAGAAGTCTATGGAAGGTTTGGAGGAAAGTGATTTGAAGTTCACCGTCATCTTTAGTTCTCAAAGTTTCTCAAGTTTGCATAATTTAGTTTATCTTCGAGGTGTATCATAAGTTAAAGTTACATTTACCTAGAAATATCGACTATAGCAAGTTGTATGTACTATGTACAGTAATTACAGTAACAACCTGTTACAAACAAACAAACGGCCATTTTATAGCTGTTTATCTTGCAGTTATCAGTATTTGAACGTTATTTTGAAAATGGGTTAACTGTGGTTTATGATCTTGTATCTAATCTGACAGTTAACATAAAGTAAGATAATGATAACATTGTTTCTCGTTAAACTTACTTGGTAATTATTTGTAAGGACCGGGCGGCAGGACTCTGAAGGATTATGTTAACAGAATGGTATTTTTTTAGTTAGATCTAGCTTATTTTAATCAAAGATATTTAGAGCATTAGATACTAAAGAAGTGGTATTGTCATCTCTTCTATTGCAGCGAGAGAAAACGGGGTCTTTACTATTTAGTATTTAGTTTTCAGTTCAGACTTCAGTATCAATCACCTGACATGATTCGTCTTTTTTTCAGGTCTTTCTTCGTAAGAAGGCTTTAGCTAGTCTTCAACATAATTACATATTTTCGTTGTAGTTTCTTTCTAGTTATTTATGTAGTCTACTTAAATGTAATACTCCGCCTTTGCTTAGGCCGCGGTATAATGTATCATGTAAGCAGTAAGTCGTTTTATTCCTGGCATACATAATATCTGATATTACAATAGCTTTGTCCACACTGTACTTAGCCTTTTTTGTTCATCAAGGGCATGCGTTATAGCGCAGCCAACAGCGAACGTGAGGCATGCCCGCGACGCACGGCCGCGGCCTCGGACCGTATCCAAAACTTTCGCTTTGTTCTTTAATGACAATGTTGGCACTTGGCGTTGCGTTCGTTGACGCATTCAATTATTGAATGCGCCAATACGAAAGTTGAATGAAAGAAGATGACGAAAATTGAAGATGAAAGTGCACAGTATGGACATAGCTAATGACATTGAACTTTTATTATTGATTTGGTGAAAAACATAGACTTTCATATTTCATTTCATATTGATTGTAGTTTCTCTATATCCCGCTACAGACGCGTTCTTCTATTGATTCTCGCAGCGTGCCAGACTCAGTAGGTAAATGACACATGAAACAATCTCTCAGGCGCGCGGCAGACACAAAGGGTGCCTCCCCTGTAGTGCTTCCAGCGAGTACGGCGTACGCTATAGCATGTAAATTGTAATAGTGTTTGCAAGTTGTTGTGAAGAAAAATATCAGTTATATTCTGTTGAATATAGAAATATTGTGTTTCTAGGAGATAAGTATAACGAGATGAACTGACTTGTGACTTATAACTTCTTGTTTGCGTTATCAACTATTTCTATAAATTGTATTAGAATTATAACTTATAATAAGTCAACTAAGTACTTGTTAAGTCGAAGCAGAAAGTTCGGCCAGAAAATAATGCCATATTTCAGGGGTTGCTAGGATTTACATTACATTTGAGAGTATGATTATAATTTATAACATTATATTTAACTTTTTCTGTACATACCTAATCATGTTTTAGTCAAAAAATCGCCGTATTCCTACCTGTAGCTGATCTACCATGAGTTGAAGCTATAGTTTTTATCGATACTCCATACCGACTACCAACATTTTAGTATACAGCGCCTCTACATACTGTTCACCACTGACTATTGTGAACAAGTCATATGTCCAGGGACAAAGTTGCAGGGACAAAACTACGTGTTGCAGGGACAAACTACGTAAAGGTCGGACGACTTGTTTCCGCGACATGTCTCCTAGTGAAAACGGCTTTAAACTCATGGTAGAGCTAGGACTCATGAAAGTTTTCTATTTTTACTTAACATTTTTGTTCACAATTTTCTCATGTACACTTCCTAGTATGTACTAGGTAGGTAGTAACAGTAGAAGTAAGTATTGGTAGTAAGAAAGTTCTCCGCAAAGTGTGGGTTAAAGCTGTGTCATGACTCGCGACTGTCGGGTGTTAACTTACATGATACGCGGGTCGACTCTTTATTATAAGTTCAATAAACAAAGATTAGGACCACCCGGGAGACAAGAATTAGTCATCGTCTAGAAAAGTTTACCTTACCTACTATTTTATCTTTGTTTTGTCATTAAAAGTTATAGGTCTACTACCTACTTCTGCATATTTAATTATGTTGTGAATTTTATGATAATAATAGCCTACACAATTTTCCACTAACTAAAACCATTCGAATCCGCAAGGTCTCTAGTCTCTACCTCTAGAGCAGGGGTTCCCAAACTTATTTTTTCTACCGCTCCCTTTAGAACAAATTATGTTTTAGTTGTATTCTCGTGTCACAATGTTAGTCCACGAACTCCTCCGAAACGGCTTTACTGATTTTTACCAAATTTTATATGCATATTCAGTAGGTCTGAGAATCGGCTACTCGGTACTTATTATATTGATAAGTGCATTTGTTGAATAAGTAATAGTAAATTATTACAACTCGAGAAAAACGTCGACCATGATAGCGATGGACGTTGCCATGGTGACATACTTATTTAGTCACTTCAATAAAACAATACGGGCGATATACTTTATAATATGGCAAAGAAACGTTTGCCGGGACAGCTAGTTATTTATAGTAATCGTTTATACAGAACTCTTTTACTCTTCCCGAGGTGGTGTAAAAAGTCATATTTATAAATCTTTATCTTTTGATACCGCAGGCACTCTAGGAACAAAGTGTAAACTACTGCTGCACCTATATATAAATTTCTATGTTCGAATTAATTATTTTTCTTCTGTAGCTTCCATACAATTTATATTTTTTTTTATTGCGCCGACAATATTACCAACATTACGGCTCTAAACACAAAACTTAACACGCGAGTGCGCGCGGTGCTGAACCCTTGCGTCTATTTGCGGTGGGATATTGACCGCGCATTGTTTACCTTACACCTCCGCCCGACTGAATTATCTCCATCTAAAACATATGTCGAGGAATAAACATGTCGAAACACATACATACGAATAAACTAGTATATATAATATTATGTACTAGTAGATAGTAAATTCGTAGCTTTTGCTGCAAATCTTAAAAAAAAAAACAGGAAAAAAGTGAATTTGAACCACTTTTTTAGGTTCTTTTTTGAGTTTTGAGACAAAAACAAACGAAATCTGAAATTGTGAGTTTATTTGAAATAAGAATACTTTTTTTTACCTCAAAGGGAATTGAAAATTGACCTACACATTCGTCAAAATATTAAAAAAAACTCAAGATTCTTATAAAAATGGCAAAAAGCTTTGTTATTCGTAACAAAGTCGTCGAGTTTCAACTAGATAGCTCCAATAGTGTTTATAAGCTGTATCGGCTCAAATTACTTGACACTACAACGACTCATTCAAGGGTCGCTTCCTGTTTGAACAAATATTTCTACGGCTGCACATGCATAGAAAAAAAAAACCTTTTGATACTTGCATACAAACGTGATTTCAGATTCAAGATAATTTTTTCAAATAAAATGACAAATTACAACAAAAATGTGTTTTTTTTTGGAGAAAATTACGCATGACGCATCGCTTGGTTATTGGGATATCAGGACATCACATTTATACTTATAGTACGCACTAAAGCCTGAATCGATAGATTTGAACTTTCAATACCGTGCTTTTAAGTTCATAATATCAGATTAACTGTACGAAATGTTACTCAAATGCATGCAATAATGGACTTTATATAGTGTATGCAAAGTTTGATATTAGGGTATTTTCTACGACAGCGGTCAAGCGTGATCGAGCTGTAGTATTGTCAAAAATAATCCATATAGCCCTAATATACTTGACGTCATTGATCCTCAAACTGAACCCCTAACACCGTGTGATAAAGTTTACATTCGTCTAACAAATATTTATTTTTTCCAGGTAAACATTGTTCGAGTATTTCGTGAATAGATGATCTGGTATGTAAGTAGAGTTTAATCCGAGTATTTATCGTCGTTAGTGCTAAGTATTGTGATGGATGGTACCGTTCTAATACAGATTAAATATTTTTAAATAAGTCTACGACCATTGTCCACTTCATATTTTGATTTCACTTACTCTGCAATGAAAAGTTAAATGGACATTGTCCAAAAAAAATCACATGTACTTTTTATATTTTTTTTCGTTAAAATAGGGTATTATAAGAATATAAATTAAATTATTTTGAAATTCATTGGCTAGATTTTTCTCAGTAAATTTTTAAAGTTTCGCTCTGACGTCATCATCGGCGGCCACTTGACCTCTGCAGTATGTTTTAATTCCTTTCAATCTTATTTATAATGGCTGGTCCGTCAAATGCAAGTTCTCATTATATGAAAGCTGATACGAGAAGCTTACCAAAAGTTCGAAACGTAATGTTGGTCGAATTTATTGCTAATTTAACGCCATTGAAGGAACGCCACAAATATGTTTAACTAAGGTTAAACATATTTGTTCAAAAATATAAGTAACTAAGGGAGAAGACCTAATGGCAGACACTATAAGGAAACATGCAACATTTGAATGTTATAAAATATATAATTTATGAAAATAAAGGATTGATAACTTCTTCCATGTCTTCAGTAACTCTTACAAAATAAAACTATTATAATTGTTCTCTGACAAATCAATTAAAAAATATATTATTGGTCTTTTTGTAAACTTAGTCATAAGCACTAATAGATGACATCACAAAAAACGAACATCACTAATAGTAGACACCAATATGAACTAATAGTTGACATAGAACAATACATTACATTTTACATATTTTTTTCCATTAAATTAGGTAAAGACCTATTTAATGGAAAAATTTGCCATTTTTCAAAAGATTTAATTTTTTTAAATATTAAATTTTTTTTAAATATTATCCACGTTGTCTTCAGATTCTATTCATTCTTCTTCCATGCTGAAACTATCTTTCCTTTTATTTTTATTTTTCATATTTTTGAAGTGAAAACTTCTTTAGCGGCGTTGAGCACTTTTGTGGGATGGGTAAAAACTGTGAAACTCGCGTCAGATTCTCGTGCTGATCGAAAAACCTTGGAAAAACCGTAAGACGGTTGAAGAGTAGTGTTTTGTGTCGAACTCGAACTCGAATTCGAACTCGAATTGATTGTAAGGGTTTCGATTAAGTAATTAAAAAAAACCGGCCAAGTGCGTGTCGGGCCACGCGCAGTATAGGGTTCCGTAGTACCGCTAGTTTTTGTCAATTTTTATATGGTCAATGAACGTATATTATATAGCGTGTTTTATACTACTAACAACATCATCTCAGTTACTTTCAAAGGAATTTAAACGAAAAGTCCCATTTTTACTTCGCCGAATACATTTTTTTTAGTTGATCGACTTTTACTCAATTACTTATGAAGTCTTCTTAGCCGTGATAGTTTTCCTTTTAAATTCAGCATATTTCCTACTCCCGTGAATTTTTTCACATTTCCAGAGCCCACCGTTTAGCTGGTAGAAGGGGGGGGGGGACACTGGACTCTAACGATTTTTTCCACTTTAAAACTTAATATTTCACAAACGGATCCCTAAATCGGAAAATGATCTATAAATACTCGCAATATTTTTAAAAAACCTATTCAACGACACCCCACACAATGGAGTGGGCGCGAAAAAAATTATCATCCCCGCTTGATGTGTAGGGGAGGTACCATAAAAAATATTTTGTTGCTATCATTAATATGTGTATTCATTCCAAATCACAGCTTTGTAGGTCTCTGAGTAAAACCGCGGACAGACAGACAGACAGACAGACAGACAGACAGACAGACGGACAGACGGACGGACAGACCGAAACTATAAGGGTTCCTTATTGACTACGGAACCCTAAAAACGATTTTTTAAAAATCGTTTTTATAATAAATGGGTTAAAAATTTAATCCATTGTAAGGGTTTTGATTAATTAAAAAAAACGATTTTTTTGTAATCGTTTTTCACAAAAAAAAGTTAAAAATTTAATCGATTGTAAGGGTTCCGATTAATAAAAATATCGATTTTTTAAAAATCGATTTTCATTAAAATTGGGTTAAAAATTTAAGCGATTGTAAGGGTTTCGAATAATTAAAAAAAAACGATTTTTTAAAAATCGATCTTTTGAAAATCGATTTTATGAAAATCGATGTTTTAAAAATCGATTTTCATAAAAAATGGGTTAAAATTTAAATCGATTGTAAGGGTTTCGATTTATTAAAAAAATCGATTTTTTATTAATCGATTTTCATAAAAAATGGGTTAAAAAATGCACAACGTTAATAATTAAGTTTTCACTTCTGCCGGCACTCCCGGAGTGCAATCCGTCTTTTTTCCTAGCAAATTTATTTTCAGTCTTTAGTCTCCATGCTCCTTTTTCTTCTTTCTTTTCTCAGCTCTCCTTTTTCTTTTTTTTTACTGCTAAAAAACTAAAGCAATCGATTTTTAGATCAGTACAAGGTCTAATATTAGACACGTCCATTTTTAGGTGCAGTAGTTCTAAGTTCTTAGATTGTTAATAGAATTATATTTTCAGAGAATAGTAATGATTTTTGCAGTAGAAGTACAAAATAATTTGAGTATGTATTGCAAAACTCAAAGATGAGATCCATGTCATCTATTAGGTTTTTTTACATTTTCAAGAACTAATAGTAGACACCCTTTATATTGTTAGGGAAAATGGATAAAAGATCATAAATAAACATTAATAAGTGTAAACAACATGACCAATAATCCAATGAAGTCAATAGAAATTACAAAAAATCTAATAAATGTATTCAAAACTTACGTGCAAAATTTCGCCTTCCTTAACCTATTTGCTAAGAAATTGCCGGGTGCGTGTTGACGCGGTCACATCATTTACGAAAACTGATCCCATTTTAAAATTTTGTTCCCGAAGGCATCCCTAATATATTTTTTCACAACAACAGATAGCATAAGAAGCTTATAAAATTTACAGTGTTGAGAAATAATTAGAATAATTCTTATTTTTATGGCATTTTTGTCGTAAGTGTCTTCTATTAGTTCAGTGTCTACCATTAGCGCCTTTCCCTTAATGGGTATTTTTTTCGTTTATATACAGAAAAACGATCACTGACCTTATTCCTCGAAATGTTTTTGTAATGAGCAAAATTAAAAAAAAAATGGACAATCCCCATTGTTGAGACTGACCTTTAAAATAATACATAAATTCACTTTGAACTTTTCGGTTAGATTATTATAATTAAGAAAAAACTCGTAACTGCAATATTATATAAGCAACAAAAAATTTAAAGATGTGCAGTTGCACATCTTTAAATTTTTTTCAACAACGGAAAGACACCTGCGAGCATTATACCGGAATTTCGAAAACAGCTGTTTCTGAAGCACGACCAATCTCATAACAGCTTGGTTCAGAAAAATGCGGAGTAAAAAAATGTGACAATCATAGACCGGCGGTTCGGGACCTTTGATACCCACATAGTCAGTACAGGGTTAATTTATTAATTTTATAATTGAACTTTAGATAAAGAATAGATATTAAGGAATTTTAGTAGATTTTACTTTGGCTTAACTTATAACTTATTAATTATTATAAAAAATTTTTTCTAAGATTTTTTTTCTAAGAACATAGCATAGAGCTAGCTCTATGCTATGTTCTTAGAAAAAAAAAATCTTGGAAAAAGCCGTATATTGAAAACATGTTATAAATAACGTTTTAACTTGCTTAAAAAAAACTTTTCGTTCGAAGTTTTTTTTTAATATTACCTACTCAGGAGCATTCGAAATTAAAAGTTAACTTTTTAAAGCGTTCTTAGATTTGGGCGCAGGGCTGACGGCTCTACAATCTACATAAACATAAGTGTTGAGAGACAAGACCCGTGTGGCTTCGAACCATCTTTAAACTGACTTGTTTTGACTTGGAATAGATAATATAATTGGTATAATATTCGAAATTCAATTTACTTAGAATCGGCGAGTAATTTAATTTTGAAAGAGTTGAAAAATAAATTAAAGAGCATTTTTTGAACTAAGTGCTTTGCTTCAATGTTTTGAACGTGCAAAAGTGACTAAAAGTTTTTCACATTTTCTTACTAGGTAAGTACGTGTTAACAGAAAAAGTAAAAACTTTGTATTAAACCTGCACTTTTCTGAGTTAACACTTTAGGAACAACGCTCATTTCATTTAAAACTTCTTTGCTCTTAACCATTTTGTCATTTTCGGCCATGGCCAGAATTAAAGACAGGTATAAATAATAAGTCCCACAGTGGCCGGTTTCATTGAAACCAGGCCAGTTACGCAGGAGTAATTTTATAGTGCCCAAGTGTGTGCGCAGTACACAAGAGGACTCTCTATTCCTTTTACTCTCATAACCCAGTGGGACAGGTACAAAGTGATTAAAGCAGTATAGCACAAAAACTGTCAACACAAGAGCAAAGCGTTTATAGGTCAGCCACAAAGACACACTCCACACCGATGTAGAGCATCGACACCTGACGTCGAGGAGGTCGAGTCTACTAAATACGCCTTAATGGCGCCATTATTGGAGATAGATGGAAATCGAACTGCATACTCTGTTCGCATTGGACCGGTTAAATGATTTTGATCTGACCATTTAAAACTATATCGTCCGAAATTGGCTGTCGGAGAAAATCCGGAATTTCGAAAATAAGAACTCAGGCTCAATATTATTAATATGTATCTCTAAGCTCTATGATAGAGATAAAAATCGGACGCCTGAAATTGGAACTGTTTTACAGATTTTTCAACTTTATCATAGAGCTTAGAGATAAGATTGAGCCTAAGTTCTAATTTTCTCTTTATAGAATTTCTCTATATAGAATCTATATGTATAGAGTCTAGATAAAGAAGAAACAAGAAGTATTTAATTTAACGTTAAAATATGTAAGTATAATGAACTTGTTTGAAAGATTTCGCCATTCGGTCACAGATCACAATATTTCAAACTAAAACGAATAATAATATTATGTACTTGTATCTTACCTATTTATTAACATTGATACTGCGAAAGTAAGGAAATTTACATTTTAAATGGAATTATATGCCGTAACGGTCAACCAGTAAGGTACCTACTTATTTTTGCGTTAATTATCTTTATGTTCGATATTTAAAATTTAAATAATTGCCTAAATACATGAGCCGGAACATACGAAATTGCCGAATTTTAATAAAAAGCAGATTACAAGACATTCGAAAATTTTATTAAGTTTTCATTCCACTCACATTCATGCTTACCTAATGCTACGTTTCTGAAGTTGATTAGGCGTTAGCCAATCAGAAGCGAATAGATAAACTTTAAAACAACAGTTCTGGAAGGTGAATCTTCTTGAACTTCAGGCAGATTAAAGAAACCCTAATTTGAAATATGTAAGTATATTATGTTACGGCTAATAGCCGAAGTGCGGCTGCTACACCTAGTTTTAGCTTGAACATCTGAAGTCGTTAATCTTACTTTCAGAAGTTCTACAACAATTCCAATTTGTAAGTTTTCATCGAGTATGAAAATACATGAAATTAGAAAATGGAATACCTTTAGAGGAGCCTTCTTTTGAAAGTTTAAGGCTGTGTTTCCACTGAAGCAGAGAGAGAGGAGCGGAGCTTAGCGGTGCCCGAATTGACCAATCCTGCTATTCCAGCGGAATGACAGCTAAGCGGAGCGAAGATTTCGAGCATGGTGATTGGTCAATTCGGGCACCGCTAAGCTCCGCTCCGCTTCAGTGGAAACGCAGCATTAGGGTCGATTCACACCGGATCGGCAGCGGCCGGCAGCGGCCGGCAGCGGCTGGCAGCGCGGCGGTCGGCAGAGGCGCGATCGTCAGCGGCGCGAAGAGCACTTTTAGTGTGAAATAATTTTAAACTTTATTTACATACCTATAAGTGCTAGTATCGCTTGAAAACTTCTAAAAGGCCGCTGGCGGCGCCTCGAGCCCTTTTAGAAGTTTTCAAGCGATACTAGTACTTATAAGTATGTAAATAAAGTTTAAAATTATTTCACACTAAAAGTGCTCTTCGCGCCGCTGCCGGCCGCTGCCATTCCGGTGTGAATTGGCCCATAATGTAGCGGTAGACGTTTCTAGAAATTTTATAATTTCTAAAAACGTCTACATTTCTTGAATAAGAAATTAAAAAAAATTGCATTTGAACATTATCACATACAACTTTTTTAAATTACTCATATCGTACAATCATTTTGATTGGTCTAAGTTATTTTGGCAATATACTTAGATAAGTCGTGCTGCTAACTCATCTTTAAAATTTTAAGAATAACGCTCCCAGTTAAAGAAAGCAATTTTGACATATTTTACGGAGGCCAATCTGTAAACTGATCTTTTTACTGGATAAGTTGCGCTCAGCCCCGGTTTCTATACTTTCAAAAGGCAACTTTGTTAGTTAGTGCTGCTAAATATAAGTTTTAAAACGAAGTCCCTGGTAAGTATGAATCGTTGAGCTAAACTTTACAATGTTCTTTACAATTTTTCACTTCTTTCATCACGACAGTTATTACTTTAGTTGCAAAGTCTCTAGAAGATATTAAATACCTTTTGCCAATGAGTTTCTAAAATACTAGAGTGGCAATGTCTTACAAACGATTCTCAGAAATGCGTAACCACTTGATAGCCCAAAAGACAATGTCACTTCATAATGTTATTATGTCATTATGTATGGCAGATATGCCTGCAGGCATCTTCAAAGTGGTGACGCGTTTCTGTCGTAGACTGCCAATCTAGTTACGTTAGTAACATACAATATCATTGCCTTTTGCCATTGTAATAATTGTGGACGGGCCAAAATTTTAATTTCAAGTAAAGACTTCTGCACACTATCTGCTTAGCTATAGCATAGTACAGTTTGTGGAATATAGCATCTATGTATATTACAACGTTATACTATACATTACTAGATGTCCCGGTGAACTTCCTGTCACTTCTTTCCTAATACAAACTTTCCCTGGACTTCCACGAATATTTCTAGAGTAAAATTAGCCAAATCGGTTTTAAGCTGTTCTCGAGTTTTAGAGATAGTAACAAAAAAAGTCATTTTTATTTATATTATAGCTTTTGTACTGTAGTACAGCGTCTGGTCTGAAGCAGTGAAATATTTAGTGTTAATGGCCTAGCGAAGTGACATTTCCGTTTGCTCTCCAAGAACGATTAACGTTGGGAATTCGTCCAGTAAAGTGCAATGTACAAGCTGCAATATAATATTACATATCATATTAAGTACTTTTGGTACTTTTTAGGTTGATTAGGAAATCTCAGAAATAGTGAATAGATAAACTTCTGTAAAAAACTTGAAAATTGGGCATTAGAATTTTACTTATTTTTTGTTGTGACATAATAGTTAACTCCTAGCAGGCCTGTCCCACTCGCGCGTATAGGCATCGAACTGTAAGTACCACCCGCGGGTGGCAAATCATAAGGGACTCACAAGCGGGCGGTGACGCACGCGCAAGATTTTTCGTCGCGTATCTACTGTATACTGATCATAGAGGAATTGATTACAATATGATACTGATTTAACCGCTGTGACAAAATTGTTATCTTATATATAAAAATGGATTTTCAAATGTGTTAGTCGCACTAAAACACGAAAACGGCTGAACGGATTCTGCTGATTTTAAAATATTCGTAGAGGTCCAGGGAAGGTTTTAAAGTGACGCGAAGTTCACCGGGACAGCTAGTAAATCTTATAAAAATGAACAATTAAAAACCGGCCAAGTGCGTGTCGGGCCACGCGCAATATAGGGTTCCGTAGTACCACAAGTTTTTGATAATTTTTATGGTCAATGAACGTATATTTAAAGCGTGTTTTACACTACTAACAACATCATCTCAGTTACTTTCAAAGGAATTTAAACGAAAAGGTCCTTTATACTTCGCCGAATACATTTTTTTTAGTTAACTATTACTCAATAACTTATGAAGTCTTCTTAGCCGTGATAGTTTTCCTTTTAAATTCAGCATATTTCCTACTCCCGTGATATTTTTGACATTTCCAGAACCAACCGTTTATCTGGTAGAAGGGGGGGGGGGGGGGGGGACACTGGACTCTAACGATTTTTTCCACTTTAAAACTTAATATTTAACAAACGGATCCCTAAATCGGAAAATGATCTATGAATACTCGCAATATTTTTAAAAAACCTATTCAACGACACCCCACACGATGGGGTGGGTGCGAAAAAAAAAATTCATCCCCGCTTGTAGGGGAGGTACCACAAAAAAAATTATTTTTTTACGATTTCATGTACCATTTTGTTGCCATCACTAATATTATGTGTATTCATGCCAAATTACAGCTTTGTAGGTCCTATAGTCTCTGAGTAAAACCGCGGACAGACAGACAGACTGACAGACAGACAGACGGACAGACCGAAACTATAAGAGTTCCTTGTTGACAACGGAAACCTAAAAAGCCAATGAAATATGTACCTATTATATTTGAATAAGGTATTTAAAAACAAATAGTAGATAAAAACTATACAAACATAGCAAATAAACCAATTTCATACAAAGAAACACACAAACTACACAGAAATAAACACAAGTTACTATGTTTAAATTGTAAAAGTTTCCTGCAATATTATAATCCAATATATATAACTACTATAAAATATAATTGTTTAACTGAAATTTGATATTACTATAAAAATGTTTGCTATTCATACCAATAATAAGTAATTAAAAAAAATATTTTGTTTTCTAAAAGGCGAAAACCTTGATTTCGCGATAGAAAGAGAGCGGAGATGTAGGCAAATATAATTGTAGGTACCTAGCACTGCGCGGTCGGAATTTGAACTTTATAGTATCGTAGCATGAGTCGTTAATTCTTTAAACGGGTTTCGTTAGTGGGAATTCTGTTGGTACAACGAATATATTATATTCTATGCTCCTAGCACATATTATCGCTCGGAGTGAACACAGCCCTGACACTTAACAGCGGTTGAACGTCCGCGTTGTTATTCGCTGCAAATCTTTTACTCTTTTCGCAGTCTAGGCCCAAGCATTTCAAGTATTTGCCCGTGGCCCGCTCGTAAACTCTACTTTGTTCTAACCGACGAGTTCTTTGTTATATCTTTCATATAACAAGTGTGACTAACGAATAGTGAGTTTATCTTAAAAGCTGTAACTTGTAAGAGATGAGTATCAAGTTAAATATTATAAATCTTTAAAGTATGGTTATTGGTTACTTTAGCAACATAAGATCCATATCTTTGAATTGCAAATCATTTTTCCCGTCCTACAGCCTCTATTTATGCAAAAAAATAAACACTGATACAACATCACTTTCCCATTTATATCTCTATTCTATCTATGTATTCTATTCTATCTATTCTATTCTATCATTTCTTTACTTACGTCTTAAATTTAGCTAGAAACTGCATATTCAGGTGCAGAATGTATTATATATTAGTTTGCCCAAACAAACTCTCTAGAAGTCTAGAATGTACGGTTAGAATTATGCTACGTTTAGTACCTATTGTCCGTGAAAGAACGGTCTGTGGTTACTTGTCACCGTATGGATCTAAACAAAATTTATGCTAGCTTTTGTTCGGGCTTAACTACTTTTAGATTTTATTCATGCGATAGCCTGCTAACATATTACACACTGCTAGCTAGTAAAAAAGTGATTTGTGAGTGAAACTTCTAGTGTCTCTTAAAATGTTATGTATTGACTTGTCTCCTGTCTCTTAAAATTGAGGACATGAGTGGATGAAGTGGGTAAGTAACAATTTCAAAACCGTTGTTTTTTGCATAAATGGAGACTAATTTAGGACCGGGAAAATGATTTAAAATAAAAAAAAAAGTGTATTTAATGTATAGCGCGATATTGTATAAGTAACAAGGTTTGTTCAAATTATAAGGGAAAAATGAGTAATTGCTCTAAAGTTGTAAAATGTAAGTTACTCACTTTACTCATGTCTTTAATAATTGAAGACGTGAGTGGAAGAATCGAACAAGTAACATTTCGTAACATACGAACAATAACTCATTTTTTCTCTAATTATTGTAATAAAACTTGTAACTTATCTACTTCATAACCTAGCTAATATATCTGGCTACACATGTAATCTATAGTTTTTCTATTTCAAATAATTTTTCGGCCCTAAGCCTCCATTTAGGCAAAAAAAAACGGGAAGTTTTTCATGTTACTTACCTTATTCTTCCATTCACGTCTTGAATTATTGCTAGTAACAAAGTTGTCTATAACATTATCATCGCAATTTCCTCTACATAAAGCATTGTTTGCTCAGGCAATAAAGTTGCTTTTTCATTCAAAACAAACGGTAAAAACATTTAACTTCAACGTCTGCAACAATATTAATAGATTGCTATTACAACTAGGAAGTTCTATAAATAATATACTTTATCGTGTGTATCTTGCTATAATATGACCACAAGCTACGCGTGTCAATTTATCTTGCTATAAAGTATAATATTATGACCATACGCTAAACCTATAAAGCCTAGCTATATTAAAGTTATATAGTTAGGTCGTAAAACCTAAGAATAACCTGTAGAATGTAGATCCCAGTGGAATTTATAGCGGTTTCAGTCTAGAATATAGAACGGAAACTTTGATTGCGAGAATACTGTCTTGAGATACCCATCATAGAAGAACTTATCGAGAACTTCTCTTTGGATTTATAGTAAAACTAAATTATAATCTACATTTTGATTGAATTTGACGCCAAATTGCGAGAACCGTACATATTTCCGGGATAAAAGTATCCTACGTCTTTTCTCGGGACTCGAAGTATCTTCGTACCAAACAGCAAAATCGGTTCAGCGGTTAGGGCGTGAAGAAGTAACAGACAACATACGCACTTTCGCATTTATAATACATATACATTTGTATCATGTATGGATAGATCTCCTTCGCATTTATAATATTAGTAGGTATGGATCGAACTTAATCGAGCTACACTTAGGTCTACACTTCAGCTTAGCTCGATTAAGAATTTTAAAACATGTTAAAATTAGAATCGTATCTAAACATATAGGTTATCTAAACTAGCTGAAACAGGAGCTATTTGCATTCGATAAGTAATCGGCCACTTGCGCGGAGATGTTGTTATCGGCCAATAATTCACCGCGAACATTGAACTGTCGTTGTCTGTTTAATGGTTTTGCGTTGAGTGCTGGTTATTGAGACTACTTGTTGGGCCTTTAAATTAATTTAATTGACTGAATATTTGTATTCGTTTTTATGACGATATCATGTCGCGCTTGGCCATTATAATTATGCCACCATGTGAGGATATTAGGATTAAATAGAGGATATTAGGACCCCCAAATTGCTAAGCAGTGATAATCGCTTTAGTTTTCAAACTAAGAACAAAGTCGATCTGTATCTGAAACGGGTTATTCATTTGAGAGCTTCTTATTATAAAACAAAGTTATACAGACAGACTGACACGTCAAGCTTATAATTATTTATAACAACTTTTTGTTCTCATTTCTGCAGCTAATTTGACATCTTATTCATCTTAATTAGCTTAGGGTGATATGTTTATTAGAGCTTCGTGTACGGCAAACTTGGACTGAATCACGTCTTGTCCATATTATGTCTTATCAATACTAAAATTTCCAATCAATTTAGTATTTCCAGCTACTCTACATCTGGCGACTTGTGGACATATTGACGCATCCTTCTCAATCACGCTCGTTTTCACAATTGACCGGGCATCGCGTGCAACGAACATTTAGCGGTTCGCGTATAATTTGTCGATATTGTTTGTTTATTTCTACTATTGCACGTTCGGCTGTCAGTGCACTTTTCATGACTGTCATTCGAAAGCGCATTTTTTCCGTGCACGATGTCCATTGTCCATGTTAGTGATATGCGACGACATCCGTAAACAATTTTCTGTAGTTAGCAGAAAACTGTTCAATTGGAGTACTAGTTTTGCTCTATTCCCTGAAGTTTGGGGATTGGGGACCCCAATCCTATTCTATTTCTTTCAATGCAATATTCAGTCTGTCTTTGGTTTGATATTTCATGAACAGGGCCTGTTTCACCACTTAACTTGCTGTTAAGTACCGGATAGGCTATCCACAACTTATTTGACAGATAGCCTATCCGGTACTTATCAGTAAGTAAGTGGTGAAACAGGCCCTAGTTGGCACGGACTGGATCGAAGAATAAACAAAGCTGGTGTTGCATTAAAAATTGAATCGGGTACAGGTGATTTTTTGCAATTAGGTGCATAGGTACATTATAGTTTAGATCGGAGCCCGGGGCCCTAATTTTCAAAGTCAATCACGCGAAGTTACATAAATTGTATACAATTAGTTTTAATTTCGTAACAAAAAACTGTCGGCGTTCTCTTTGTGAGTGTAATAACGGCGAGTTAATAGGTCAATTAAGTTGCAGAACTTGCAGACTGCAGTGAGTGTAGAGTAAGTGAGCAGCGCACGCAATCCTATGCAAATATTTTCTATTGTCGCCCAGTAATTATGGCGTGTTTTAGAATTACGGAAACTTTTGCTTTAAACTCGCTGTAATGTGGCGGGAGATTGCACAAATGCTGCTTAAATGGAGCTACTTTAAGAAGTTCTCAAGCGCTGTCTTCCGACTATTTTTTCAAGCAGGGCGTGATTTATAGAGCTCGAACCTAGCAGTAGCATAATTGATGTCAGATATGACCTTTAAAGGCACAAGTTTGTAGCGGACGACAAAAATCTTCAGTAAATAATTCTTTTGTAACGAGCTAGCGATAGTAATTCATAATAACCAGTTGTGTCGCTGCGCCAAGTCGTTTGCTGAAGCTTATTGACGATACTAAATTGTATCTAATAAGTCTTCTGTTCATTTGGGTGTAAATTTAGTACCTTTTCGTTCCACTTTAAATGAAATACACTCTGCAACTCGAGAAATGCAGAAAGTACTCGTAATAACACTCCTAACCACATTAAGATAGCTTGATGTAACAGCATTTTGGACACATACTTTGTGATCATTTGGGTCAGACCGTGCGACTCGTACGTGACACATATATGGGGCACGTTTGCTGGAAGTTCACGCTAGATAGAACTTATATTACTGCTACATGCACGACTTCGTAATCATGATCAAACAGCGCCAGCGTCTTAGTCATTTGACGCTTCCGTACAATCCAGGGTTATTTTGCCTTGGAGTCTGTTGAGAGTGATCCTTGTGTCGTTGCCATAAAGCTCAGCGTTAATATGACTTGGAGTGTCAGTCAAATGGCGACATTGTGTCTTATCTTTCCCATATTATCATCTCGACAGTCCTCAACATGAGATGTAGAGAACTCAGCTCTTTCGAATAAGAGCTGCTCAGATTTGAAGCGCTTTTATCGCTGACGACGGAACTGCCAGAATTTATAAGATGAAAAAGTGAGCAGTGAACCAACAATAATCCTAATCAAATCTTATCCTATACAAGGATAATGTCACGGACAATGTATAGAATATAATTATTATACATAATATAAAGCATGTAATCCTTTGATGACTCAGAAAGAAACAAAGGTTCTAACTGGTCTGGCTGTATATTCAATGACATAACTGTAATATATTTAATGATGTATAAGAAGACGATCAATCTTCCCGGCTTTGCGGGCAATTTCGCAGGAATGCTCGCCCGGCCGGTTCCTCTAATTATAAAGGAATCCGTGCGTCATCCTTGATTCATCAGGATTAAAAAATATCCCCGCCAACGTGTGAATATTTCATGTACCGCAATGCGCTATCTGCCAATACGTTTTTAATCTACATTGCAGACAATACTGCCGAAATTGAAGCAGTGGAGTTTATGTAAGCTTTTGTGCCAAATTCGTATTGTAGAGGTATAAAATTTAAAAAAGTGCTCGATACAATCGAGGTTCGAGCGCCCTTTTCTCTCAAGATATTAAATTTTAAATGAAAACAAATTTTATTCACCGCAACCCTTTGAGATGATCGCTGAACATATAATTTAGCAGATGAACCCGAGTAAATAAATCTTCGCCGATGACTAAGTCAAAGCGCCGACGAAATTAGTGGCAGCGGTGGGAGCGTTTCTCCAATTAATTGACTTCTAGATAACTGAAGTGTGTGACGTCACAAGTGTGTAGCTCTAGTCCCTTTATCTGGGCGGATATTAGGCACTTAATAAATCGTCCGTCCGTCGGGTCGTGCATTTCTATTAACTGCCGTGCGAGATGCGGGCAGATAGCGTTACCATAAAACTGATTTTACATTTTTTCGTCTGGCCACCGCGGTACGGAAATTTGAACTGTACGGGATGGGTTATATAGGGCTTACTTCCGACTGGATTTTCGGTTGAACTTTACAAGCACGTTTAGGTGAGAGCCATTTGGAGTTAATGTCACACGTTTATGATATGACACAGTAAACACTGAATTCACCACTTTACGAGGATCGCTCGTGTTAAACAGTTTGTAGCGAAATCATCAGATTAAGTATATTAATCATCATTATCACATGACCCCTGACCCTTGAATTCACACGTCTTCATCGGCGCAATGCTTTACATTTTGAACGAGACAAGGATAAATACGGCTCTTTTAGAGATGTCTGAAATTGATTAGCCAGTGCTGCCATTCTCTATTAATACAATCAACATAAAACATGAAAAAAGTACGGCCCAACTCTATGAAGGCGATACTTAGTCTTTTCACAATGTTAACGGTTTCTTTTAAATAGATGTAAAGCGTCTGGCGCCTTCTTTTGTGTTTATGATATGGGCAATAATTATGAAGTATATTATATAAAACATATGAATAAGAATAGTGTTCCGGTCGGAAGGATCAGTGGTAGTGGTTCGTGACGAAGCGCGCGCTGGGCAGTTCCTCACTCGCACACGACATTCCTCGTACGCTCCACTGGCCTCACACATAAATCTGTTTGCTGATAACAAAAATCATTGAGACCTGTTACTTGATGAAGTAGCTGGAAATGTGACAGGAACTGCTGTAGTTGAAGAATGGATTGTGGTCCATATCCTTATAGCTTTGACTTAAAAATTCAAATCCCTTTGTATTTAATTTCTTTTTTTCACTATCGAAATTATCGAAAATAAGTACCTAGGTTCTTTGTACGTATTGTAGGCTACAGCTTGCAAGTAACCATGCTAAGCTACTTTAACCTTTGAGTGTTCATAATAGTGAGGGAGCCCTGGAACAATATATTTTTTATTACTAACAAGCAAATTTTTTGTGAGTAGCTGCATTTTGATAAAACAAACTACTTTTTTAGGGTTCTGTAATCAACAAAACTTAGTTGACTCATCCTACAAATAGAACAATCCAGATTTTAGGACCATCAAATCAAAGTATGAAATCCTTTCTATCTCTGTTAGCTGCCACTTTCAAGATTTTTCGCAAATAAAAAAGTGGTTTGACTGTTATTTAGATTGTTAGTAATAAAAAAAATATGTTCTAGGGCTCCCGTACTATAATCTAATCACCGGGTTTTACCCCGCAATGCTTTTTTGACGTGAGATGTAATAATAAACAGTGTGTTCCAGTTACTTGATAATCTAAAAATTCTGTATAAATAAACACAATTAATGATTACAGTTTCGGTTAATAAGGATGGACTGGAAGCACGCAACCTCTTTGGTCACTTTGAATAAACATTTTTATGATTAACCGGCTGCGGTCGGTGCCAGTTCCAAAAGTTTCAAATATTCTGTCAGAGGACTGAAGCTATCTGGTACCGACTTCAAAATAATGAAGATTGTGTACAGAAATAGTTGAGGTTTAGCCGAATTCGGAAAAAGGCACTATTAGATAGTAAAAATTATTTAATACTTTTTAGTTCATATTAATGCTATTATTGTTTTTACCTTGGAAGTCGGTTTTAATTTTTTGTTAAAAATAATAATGAAATGAGAATGATTGTATTCTGCAAACTTTTCACCAAGTGAACCCATGATTTTTACACTAGATTTGCAATTTGTATTTATAGGTTTGTTTATTTCTGGCTTGGATTAATCCTTTTGTGGTGAATCATCTTAGCCTCTAACCACAAAACCACAAGAATGACTGTCATGGTTTTATGAATGAAAATCATAATTGCCCATATGACTATATCTATATGACACCATGACACATTATATTTATGTGTAATATGTACATATGACACATAATTCATAAATTTATAAATACACTGTTCTTGTGCTTTTACTTTTTGACTCTGATATACTCCCCTCATAATTTTACTAGTATTACCCTCTCGTCTACTTCAAATTAAATGTCAATCTGATATTACAACCTCCACGAAGCCATCTCACATTGGATGTTAATTTGAAACCCAAAATGAAAGACCCGGATTCTAATTTCTATGGAAAGAAACCTTGCCCGATTTCGTTGGGTGTCAACTCTTAAGTTTATTATTATTATTTTTAACAAAAAATTAAAACCGACTTCCAAGGTAAAAACAATAATAACATTAATGTGAACTAAAAAGTATTAAATAATTTTTACTATCTAATAGTGCCTTTTTCCGAATTCGGCTAAACCTCAACTATTTCTGTACTCAATCTTCATTATTTTGAAGTCGGTACCAGATAGCTGAATCTTCAGTCCTCTGACAGTATATTTAAAATTTTTGGAACTGGCACCGACTTCAAAATTATGAAGATTGAGTACAGAAATAGTTGAGGTTTAGCCGAATTCGGAAAAAGGCACTATTAGATAGTAAAAATTATTTAATACTTTTTAGTTCACATTAATGTTATTATTGTTTTTACCTTGGAAGTCGGTTTTAATTTTTTGTTAAAAATAATAATAATTTCACTCTTTTTAGTTACACTAGTAGATAAATCTTCGCGTATATTTTACGTATCTTATTACAATTTGTTAAGAGTCACAACTCACACTCACAAAATAATATAATATTATCAGTGAAGTGAACATATTGTGCTAAGTAATTTAACAATTTTAATATTTCAAGCCCGAAGCAGTCACCGGCGATTGCGATAACAATAGAAAGGCTATTGTGTCTCGTTTTTCCACGATCGAAGGATCTATCAGATAAAAAATTGTACAAACTTGCATAGGATGTAGCGTAGCATAATATTTAATATTATCATAATTATTGACAGCTGTTCTTGTAATCAAGAATTCAAATCGATAGGTACTTAGTGCACCATCTATCGATTAATAAGTATAACTAATTAAAAAGACACTTAATGACTTTGTTTTGTTTAAATGCTCTTTTTATAATAACTTTATTTTAATTCTATTTGTCTATTAAAATTTTATAAAGTAGTAAAGTATTCGATCTGTATATTATAAAGTAGTTAGTAAAGTATTCGATATTCCGTCTTCGCGCGGCGGCGCGGGGCGGCGACCGACGCCGACCGCCGTGTATTAAAAACAAACAGATGTTGTTAATTGTTATACAGTACATCATTATTATTATTAGTATATCCATACCTATGCCTTGTACTATTATCTATTCTGTGCCATGAGACATTCGTGGCCTTAACACGACGTGGTAATGATGATGATGACGATGATGATGATGATGATTATGATGATGAATATGAATTGCATAGTAGTTTATGCTTTCTGTTCTTAAAACAACGCCGAAACTCCCAAACGTGTATCTATAAGGAATCAGGAGTTCTCTCAGCATCATCGAAACCATGGTATACCTTGACCCAATATTTGACTTTTTGGTAGCGTATTCTTAGTACACTTCACGTAAAACCAAAATCACCATATGTTTCCATATAAATTTCGAGGAGTTCCCTCGATTACTCATGGATCCCATCATCAGGTCACCACCTTTGTGAAAATGGGACCAAATTGGAGTGAAACCTAATACAACAAAACAAAAATTTCGAAAATCGGTTCACAAACGGCGGAGTAATCGTTGAACATACAAAAATAAAAAAAAAAAAAAAAAAAAAAAAAAAAAAATATCCACAGCCGAACATATAACCTCCTCGTTTTTTGGAAGTCGGTTAAAAATGTGTTTCGTGTCCTTTCGTTTCATTTTTTGATGGTTTCGTCTGATGATGGACGCCCTCATGTTACAATGAGAACTGTCCCTAAGGCTGGCCATTGACGGATTTTGCAGTCGAGCCTCGACTGCAAGATGCGGTTGCCGCACGGCAATTTGCAGTTCTAAATTCATATTATCCACAATACAGTTCTTGAGTGGTCGGTGCCAACGCTACCGCTTTAGATCAGTTGGTCCCTTACTTGCGGTCCCTCTATGGCCGGGTCAAGATTTCATTTCTTAGCCATACTCAAAACTGTGACAAAATCGGTCGACTTAATGTCACGTCGAACTCACCTGGCGTACAGAATAGGCTACCATTACTTTAATAACTATCATTCTGTTCCTTTGTGAGGTTCTGATGACTTCATTGTCCATCGCGCGGGTGGTCCTTAATCGAGGAGATTACGGCCGAGTCTTAACTCGGTCGAGAGATGAGTTTAAGACGTAAGTGTATGAAATGGATAACTGACATTTTATAAAAGGTATAATTACCCATTTTTCTCTACGATTTGAACAAACCGCGTAACTTACCCAAGTTACGCGGTTCTTCTTCTTCTTCATCTAGCTACACCTGAAATTCACATTTTTTAATATCAAATCATTTTCGCGGTCCTAGTGCCGTCAGACTCCTTTTCTGCAAAAAAAAAAACGTCTTTAAATTGTTAGTTACCCACTTCACCTACTTACGTCTTCAGTTCTGAGTATTATTTTGTTAATTATGATGTAGAACTTCAGAAGGTGGACGTCTGCGCTGACCATAATAAATGGTGCCAAACCTCTTAATTAGGACAAATGATGATGAGGAGCACCTACAGTATATTATCGTGAAATAATTTTGAAGCAGCGCGTTTCGTTTTTTCCTCCAGAGCAGCTATCCCCAACCCGCGGCCCGCCGGGCCGGGACTTTATTTGTGGCCCGCGTGATGTTAAACTATTTTGAAATTCACGCCCACCGGCAAAATAATGTATAGTTATCGTGAAAGTGGTGATTTTTTTTTTCACTTTTAAATCGTCAATTTTGAAGAACGCTAATTTTAAACCTAAAATTTTTGTTGCGGCCTGCGACACCAAGACCAAAACATATAAGTTTTGAAACTTACAGTTCTTTTGCTATTTCACCAAAAATACACTGTAAGTCGTAATTTTTCTATGAAAATTTCTCGCATACTGATTGTTGATAATATGTTCTAGAAACTTTGTAGTTTTTATAATATTTTTTAGGTATCTGTTGTTTTTTCTTTCATCGCCAAGTGCTCGGAACAAGTTTTTATAAAGAAAAGTAAAAATAAAACAAATAAGATTAAAACAATGGTAATAATTGGGATTTTGCCAGATATTTAGAGTTCGTAAGGTCTATGACCAGCTTATAAATGGAGGATGATGTTCATTTATTTTTAAGGCAATTGGACGTGTGTGTCTGTCATTGAGACAATAAATTAACACACTTGAGTATAATTTAGTGTTCAAATATATTTTGTTCAAAAACGATTAAGACGTTCTTAATCTTGAGATACAAAAATGTAATGTTTTGCTGCAGAAAAATAGAAATAAGTACATATAATTCTTTTTGTAAGTAAGATAATTAAAATAATTATAAACGTGAAAATCAATGGAAAAACACAAAGCAATAATTCATTTTGTTCACATAATATCCTGGACATAACTCATAAATTTATAACTTATGAGTTATGACTTAGGTATGAGTATAATATTCCATTAACAAACCTACACTAAAATTGTTTTATGTCTGCAAATAAAGTTTTTTTAGAGGCTTTTATATATATATACATAAAATACCCGAAACCGTTCCCAATTGGTCCCCTTGTGTGGAGTTCCCTATTTCGGGAGTAAAAAGCGAGTGGTCTCTCGACACGGTTTCATTAGTAAGTAAATGCGATTTAAACCCACTTGACACCCCGCTCGTTATAATTTGCCCCGGATAATGTAATGGGGACATCGCGGTAGACATGTAAAAGATCTTTTAATTTTAACCGACACTTAAAATGAGGTTGTTGTTATGCGCTAAGGCTTTGGAAAATGGTGTAACAAGTGTACGTTCACAATATTTATACTGTGAAAGCTTTTTAACGGCGAATCCAAAGGCGTTAAAAGTGGATATCAACGAAATCCATCATCAGCTCGTTTTCAGTTTCATAATCAGGGGAGTTCCATTAAATTCATTTTTAGGGCCTGTTTCAACACATCGATAGGCTATCCACAACTTTTTTGACAGATTCTCCATACTTTATCTATCAAGCTAAGTGGTCTGTGGTGGATAGCCTATCCGGCACTTATCAGGAAGTGGTGAAACAGGTTACAGGCCCTTAGGCTCTTAAAATAACAATTGTTGGTATCATAACAATCACAGTTAGCAACAATGTTTGATACAGAAGCAACATGGAACTCTACCCAACTTTCATCATAATTATTTACAACGGAATATTAAGATGACATTAGGGTACCACATGTATTCTGATGACGTATAAAGAAGGGACGGCTTATTCCTTTAGGGCTCAACCAATCAACTACTAAAGCCTTCAGAGGCAAGGGAAGGAAATGACTGTGGAAGACTCGAAACGAGGTTCGCATGTTTACAAAGCTAGTTCCATCATTCTTACGCGAAGGACTAAGGAGGGTTCTTTTTTTTTGTTTTTGATGCGCAGGGGAAACTCATCATGGGTGCCCCGGGTTGGGGATGTGCCTCAGTTAGCTGAAACACCTCGGGGGTATGTGGGACTCTTACCCACTAAAACCACCTGCGGTTTGCCTTCAGCCGTATACGGAGGGATGTCCTGGATCTGTCTAACACAGGACTTCCTCCACTAAGGAGGTTTCTTGGCATGACCTGTCTCAAGTTTTCTGTTGTGTTGGAGCCCTCGAGCATTTTACAAGAAGAATAGCTGAATAAGTAAACTGCAATCTTATTGGTCGATATTATGGTTACGCGGTTTGCTATTAATGCGCAAATTTTTCAGTACGAAAGTGATTGATTATTATTATTAATAATTGGATATTCAGTGATAATAAACTGATGTGTTTTGTATATAGATAACATTCTCCATGGGACTTTCCAGGCCAAATTAAGTTGCAGAACCTTAGGTCGTTTAGTACTTAAGTGTTATTGCCGAAACCTGCTTAAAAATAAAAAAATATAAAATGCGAGAAGATTTTTTATCTGTTATCGCGTATTAACGAGTCCCTCACATGTTAATTGACTTGGGAACTTTTTGTTTGTGGTTTTAACTCATTTAAGTGTTTTAGGACTTTGTCACTCAACCGCGGTGCAGATGAAAAAAAGCTAACGGGATGATAAGCTGTCGATAACTTTAATTAAAATGTATAGCAAAATTAAGAGATTTTGCTTATCATGGTAGTTAGTTTAGATGAGTCATGATTTAATTAAAATTGATTTGTTGAAACTACATCTTTAAATATGTAGCCTCTTTCCAATTATTAAATTAATTTGACGACCTCTGTGGCTCAGTGGTAAGCGCGTTGGACGCTCAAGCCGGGGGTCGCGGGTTCGAATCCCGCCGACGGAACAAAAAAGTTTTCAATGTTCCCGGGTCTGGATGTGTATTAAATATGTGTATGATATAATAAAAATCTTAAATATATGTATAGTATAAAAGTATTAAATATATTTCCGTTGTCTGGTACCTGTAACACAAGTCCTTTAGGTACTTAGCACGGGGCCAGACTGACGTGGTGTGAAGCGTCCATAGATATTAATTAACAAGTACATACAAGTATTACAAGCGATAATGAGTAAAGAGGCATAATATTCGTCCTTTACGACATCTCCAGTCTCCATTACTCCAGGGATTACGAACATGGTATTAGGCAAATTCGTCTATGAATGCCCATTATTGATATCAAAGTGGCTTTCTTGGTTATCCATAATGGTTCAACGTGGAGAGAGGCCATTATAAAGTGCAATTTAAACCTTCAAGCCGCATAAGAGCACCGGTGATCGCAACAATATAATACAATAGCATTTCCAAGAATCCGCGATCGAAGGATTAAATAATGATAAAATATGATAATAATTGGTTCAAAATGATGTTGCTAATGATGATGATGACGATTTTAAACACATCTTCTGCAGAGTATATTCTGTGACGTAATTCTTGAAAGCCCACATAAATGCTGTTTGTTTACTGCTTGCAGATATTAATGTCACATCGAATAATGTACTTTCTCCCGCCGCAATAAAGTCTGTTTTACTGCGGCGTGAATCAAATAGATAATTTTACTGCTGCAGATTCTATTATAATTTAGTTTCATGTTGTTGCTCCATAACGTTTATATGAAAGTTTATTTTGTTCGTGAACTTAACGATAACTAAGCGCGATCTCTCACTCATATTGTATACAATGTATTTATTTACTATGTAGCTGTACAATTAGAAATAGGGATGATGCCTATTGTGGAATATCACAGAGATACATAAGAGCTACAAAGTTTAATATTCTCAGAATAATTTGAGAGAGATAAATATAGCAGAGCTAAGAGAGTTAAAAGTAGAGCCCGTTTTCAGTAGCGTCTATTGTGGAAATAGGAGCCCCCTAAAGGAAGATCTTCCGTTCTATGTGATGATCGGTCAGGCCGAAGCACACCGTAATCTTTTGAATAGAAAACTAGCGCGATTCAGGATATTCCACCGTTTAATTCTGCTACATAATAAAAGTGATACTGATGATATACCAGGCACAAAGTACCACACTCTTCTGCCCTGTCAAAGGTATTTTTTATTAACTTTTTTCACAGGGTGAATACTGAATAAGGGTAGCACCAACTTATTATAACTATAACTACAATGCAAAATGTCAAATCTTTGGTCAAAGCATAGAGCTGGTTAAAGTCAATAATGGACGCCATATTTAACGATAACCATAGAGCTCGACAAGGCTTTGAATGAATGCGGCGAAAAAAGGAACTAACACTGTCATACAAAAACGCCATTTTTGACAGTTCCTTATTAACAGCGCATGTTCATTGAGATGTTCATTTAAAGCCCGGTCGGACCAGCAACAGATATCTGTCAAATTCTGTGGTCAAAATTAAGGTTAAAGTTAAGTTAGCCTTAACTATAACCACAACTTTGACTATAACTAACTATAGCCACGCCTCTGACGCAACCTACTCATTATTAAGTAAAGTTACAAAGTAAACTCGTTATTAACAGCTATTTCTGTAAACCAATAAATCGATAGCAATGAATAGGTAATATTAATTAGTCTACGACCACAGAAAGTGTCGTATTGCAGTGGTGCTCTTTGTTAGAGACTCATTGTTGTAGAACAGTAATCATAGCGTTCTGATTAAATATCATTAGAACAAAGGATATTGTTTCTAGGACTTAGGCCTAGGATCTAGACTCGAGACAGGACTAAGAAATAAAGTAACGCAACAACTTTACAATTAAGTTCTTAGTTACTGCTTTGAGTTCTTAAACTCATAAGTCATAATATAAACTATACTTTATTCTCAGTTTTCATCTGAAATATTTTATTTTATTTATATATTCCTTTATTCAAAGCATTACAATATTTACAAGAAAAACATGACATAGTTTCCGATACAAAAACCTAAAAGGTTTATCGGTTTGGGAGTATTGTAACTTATAATAGAAAGCCAACATATTAATATCTAGAAGCTGCTTTTTCTGATTGCAATTTGCAAATTATAGTGAATATTTGTTTTTTTGTTTCGACTAGGGGCTAGGCCAAAACTACTTACAATTATTATAATGGACATAGATGTAGAGCATAAGCTCTTCTCTAATACCGCTTTTTAAAGTAAGAAAATGTACGGTTCTTGTGCAATACTTTCATGGGCGGAGCATTCAAAGGCGTTTATCAAACACTTGAAAAATTGTTGCTTGTTTTGCGCCAATTAAAAACAAATAGTGCTTATTCGGAATTCAAAATCAATGCGATAATTTCTCTTCCCCCATTATGAAGCAACTGTAGATCGTTTGCGCCTCATCTCGCAGCCCTCATGCCCCCATAGTAAATATTAAAATATCACGGCCTGTGGCGACACTCTCCCCGGCTTATGGAAATGGCGTACGGTACAAGGGATAGAAGGTAGCAAGCACAAAACATTGCTATTGCGTTCTGATTTGAGCTATGAGAAACGCGATAGCAAAATATTCGTTGGCAAGTGAAAGAGAGAAGTGGGTAAAAGCTTTTTGAACTAAGTCTTAAAATCGTAAGAAGTTGAATCCGGTATGAGTAAATTTTGAGAGATTTCTCTAGAGTCTAGAGAGATTCCTCTAACGAGTACGAAATACGAGTAAGAGTGTCAGGAGTCAAGACTCAGGTGTAAGCTTCGGTTGTAGAAATCAAAAATCTCTGTGTTACCTAGCAAAGTGAATAAATTGAAGATCTTTGATTCGCTAAAATATCTTATAAAGTCGACTTCTCAGTTATGTTAAGTACTTTGACATGTTTTCAAGTTAACCTGACAATTATGGTTAGGTTTAAAGTGGGTTTTAGCATAATTTATTTCCCGTTACTTCCATTCTCGCTCCTCCCTTGTACCACAGTTTTATTTGACTCCGCGTAATTGTTATACCGAACATAATGGCCTCTATTGTGATTATCATAGAGGTGTTATTCCCGTATGTAAATTTTCATCCAGGTCCTGTCAACATGAGCACGAAATGCTCCGATACCAGGGGATTTGTTATAATTAAGACGAAATTGTCATACACAATGTTTGGACATCCATTCAAATATGAAATGATTTCACACGTGACTGCACACAAGGTATATTTCAAAGGGAACCCCTTTGAAATGTCAGAAGAAATTACAGGAATTGGTAATTAGAATTGGAATACTGTTTCAATGTTTGTTTATTCTTTGGATAGAGCAGGTACTATACCTACTGGGTGGGTCCTTCATCCTACTCAAGGGACTGCAATGCGCAAAAGGCTTTTTAAGGAAGTTCCAATTCAGCACTCAGAATGGATGGATGTAGATTGTAGATGTGGTGACTTCTTTTTAAGGATTTTAAGGAAGTTCCAATTAAATTCGTTTTGTTGCGCGTTTAGGCATAGAGATTTTGTTTGAGTTAGTTGGGGTATCATTTCAACTGAGTTTCTTAAGTAACTCAGGAAACAACCGATGTTTGCGGTTTTCATAATCTGATGGAACTCAATAATTTTAAGCCAATACTTATAGTCTATTTCTTTGGAATTGAAGAAAAAACTTTTAGAATTACAATATTTTCTGGACACCAGGAAAACGATTATCAAAGTACCAAAATATTGGTTCTTATGGTGATAACCAATATCTTTGAAGTAGAGTTTGAAGTTTATTTATAGTGTAGGGACTGGGGTGGCGGAACCCTCGTCAGGGGTCCTTTGAATGGGGGACTTATTGCATTACCGCCTATCGATCCGCCGTCAAAAGATACGGAGATTGGTCTTAAAATTATATTTTAACAGCCATGCTTGCCTTTATTGATTCCTAACAAGCTGAGATCAGGAGAAGATAGGAGGTAAAACGTAATTAAATGCTACAACAGATAGCTTTTCCTGCTTTCGAGAATCGTTTTCAATTGCACCAAAGCTCTTGGAATATCTTTATGTATTCTTTTATGTTCTTTCATAATCAGTATATTACCGTAGCCAACTATAATGCCTAAAGACATTGTTGATTCATAACTTTAGTGGTGTAGAGAGTATATTTTTGATAATGCCTGACGTCTCTCTAACTTTCCATGTCGTTCCTGTGATGATGCCTGTTTATTTGGAAGCTATTCAGCATAGTGCTCGTGAATATACGCAATCTCTTGCTTTAGCCTTAACCCACCTAAATTTTCTCTCTATTTCAGATGCCGGAGAGCTATGCGGCAACCGAGGGTGCTGCGCCCCCGGCTCCCGTGTGCGGCTCACGCAGCACGCACGCTCGCAGCTGGAGTCCGCGCTACGGGCTGAGCTGGGCAAGCTGGCCGAGATATTAGCTAACCGGGCGAAGAGGTTTGATGGTGAGTACTTACTACCTAGTACTAACCTAGTACTTAGTACCTAGAGAATACTTAAGAGAATCACATAGTATACCTACTAGAAATTAAGCTGTAGGAGCCAAATGGTGACTGCATGCTGAAAGGATGCATGTAGTGAAGTTTCCGCCCGGACAGGCAATCAAATTTAACCAGCGCTTTTGAATTGTACATATTGGACGTGTAACCACGGCTACAGTCGTTTTAGCGCTTTCCTTACATAGTGTTCAAATAATTTCTAGTCATGTTGCCTGTAGTAATTTAAAGTTTTGGCATGACTTATAACGCGTTATAACTAAAGCCCAAACGATGCGAATTGCGATATAATTAGCTATACTTCTGCCAAAGACCTACTAAAATCATACACGAGCAAGAAGGAACGAATCCAAAAATACACCCTGACTAAAAGCAGCTGCAAATGGTATTAACTTCTAGCAAACTTTATGCTCTTGTGCAATGGGATGTCTAGACTAAAGTACTTTCCAGCCGGCCCACATTTAATTACCTAAGCAGAAATTATGACAGCTAGTAACCAGTTTACCCAGAACCTGTAGCTAGATCCAGCCACATTCCTAGACCGTATTTCTGTCTCTAATTTATTGCACCCGAATGGCAAATTAGTAATTACTGCTATATCGAACAGCGCAGACGAGCCACCGCTGCCACCAGTTAATGAAAAGACTTTCATCCGTGTTATATCTTAGATATTGCATATTATCATGACCTCACCTTGGGTTATAGATAACGTGACCATTAATTTTTTTTTTGTCAAAGTGGGACAAATAAAGAACAAATATGTAATTCATGTGTGCTAATCTCAGGAACTACTGGTCCAATAACCACCGATTTGAAATCTCATTTATCGAGGAAGGCTATTATAGGCTTTATTTTATCACGCCAATACAAATAGGAGCGAAGAAACAGAGGAAAATGTGGATAAAACCGGAAAAAATATTTGAAAAAAAAAATGTCTCACGAACTACTGCGGTAATTTCTATGTTATTTAGCACAGATAAAAAGAACCACAGACTACGTGAAGGATTATAGGCTATTTTGTCGGTGGAATTTTTAATTTACGCGGGCGAAGCTGCGCGGAACGTCTAGTTTGATATCGAGCAAAATATGGCAGAAGATGTTTGTTGTCTGTATGCGTTACTTTTTTTTTTATTTATTAAATAATGGGGCAAACGAGCAAACGGGTCACCTGATTGAGGCATTGCACCACGGAGCTCTTATTAGTAGCTCCGTGCATTGCACTAAATTATTGTCGTTTGGTCTGTTTGCTAAAGCGGGACAATTTCGGCCTCGCGGGGGACAGCGGGACAGACTGCCTCAAAGCGGGACTGTCCCGCCTAAAGCGGGACGTATGGTCACCTTAGTTATGGATCTCTCGACGTCGATCATGGACAATCATAGATGAATATTATGGCACTCTAATTCATCATTTGCTATCATGGAGGCCGTATAACCGATAACGTAGCTTCTGAAGCGTCCGTTTTCATAATTTTTCAGAGTTTTGAAAGCCCATACATTGCATATTATATTTATGTGTAGCATTGTTTCTGAAATCTAAAGCATCCGTTTTCATAATTTAGATTTTTGCAAGCGTACACATCTGTGTAGCGGATTTGCGGTATTAGCGATAGTTTGTAGCTCGTCTGAACCTTGCATTCTCAGCGAGCTTGCAGTACTTTGAAGTTTGAAGTGCTAATAATGGTCTATTGAAAACTCCACGCCGACACCGCAATCCGTTACAGCCAGTAACACCTGGCAACACTTTAAGGCCACAATGCTGACTAATTTTAACTATGCACGGCCATTGACAATGGTGAGTTTAGGGACTAACGGTTTTTGCATATCCAAAGTTGCATTTTAATATTTTAAATGCAAAGTCTGTCTGTTGCCACTTCAAACCGCTAAACCGATTCGATGAAATTTGATATGTGGACAATAGACATACTCGTACATAACTACTTTGAATCCAGAGAAAGGATGTAAGACATTTTAAATCTCGGGATATGTACGGATTACGGAATGACCATGCGATACACGATTTTAATATTTATTACATGTTATGTTATGGGATCTTCACGATATCTTTAAAAAATGGATACTAAATAGGCATAAAACCTGTCATTATTTTCATTGCCTAGAACTGGGGAGGGGAGGACTTTACCGCCCTCTCCCCTTCGGCTCGCGCTTGAGTACGTGCTCAAAGCGCTATGGTAACAAGTGGTACTGGTATATAAATAGCGGTGTTACTCGCGGGTTATCGCAAACTGCACTTAGCACCGCAACTGTGAAAACCCGATAACTCGCTCGACTCGAATTCATAATCGATACTGTATAGTGTCATCGCAATCGCAACAACAGCAAAAATTGTTGAAATTGTAGCTAAACTTTGAAATACCTACCTCTATTATTACTATTACTTCACTGTTTGTTTAGTCAATCAACAAAGTAGCGAATGTTGGCACTTCATAAAAATGGCATTGAGGTCGATAGCGATACTGGGAGTCATGTGCTTCGTCTAACCTAAACAACAGATTTAACTAAACAGCTATGTTACTTACTTGCTAAAGTCCGGTCCCATACAATATAACTTTCTTCCCCCTAAGGTTTTCTTATTTTTATTAAAGGTCCATTGATTGTTCATCCTAATATGCTTATAAAACTCCTAGGCCAAAAATATTATACCGAATTTGTCTCAAACGAAGCCAAAAACCAAACGCTTTTAAAATTCATTAATTTTTATTTTTCCACTTAAACCTCCTCATATTATACGCGCCTAGTACCTATATAAAATCTAATTAAACGTAATCCGTGTCCAACAAACTGGGCACCAGGCGCGCATGACGCGTCGGTAGTCGGGATTTAATTAAGTGGCCGGCTAACGGCTTATCTGCATGTAATACCTGGAGTCCTGGATATTCACACCCTGCGACATATCGGGCGCACGACAAATCGGATAGTTTTTATCTAATAATACAATAAATGTGTAAGTTTGTCTGTTTGTCCGTCTGTTATCTCTTCACGCTTAAAAATCTGAACCGACTTATGGGAAATTTTGTAGGAAAATAATTTGGGAGACGGAAATTGACGTAGGGTAGTTTGCTTTGCGGAAAAACGGTTGTTTTCTGCGTCATTTAAAACGAATTTCGGCGACAAAGATTTGCGGGCTACATAAAGCAACTCTACCATTAATAGGAGTGCCATGTTAGGTACGAGTATGAGTTTAGTCGGAAAGACCACAGTTTCGTAGAAATCGGTGTTTATTGCTCAGTGGCTCAGTGTTCTATTTAACTGATGGTCGCTAAGGGCTACCGCACACGGGCCACCGGCCACAACCACAGAACGCCGCTACCGGCATATTTCCTGTAGTTTTCATACATTTTTTGACGCCGGTGGCCGCCACACGATACAACGATTCACTTCACGACCAATAGACTAGCTTAAAAGGGCGTTTGTGGCTGTTGCGTGTGTCCCGTGTGCGGCGACACTAAATATTCTGCCTTTTGGAATATCTTGGTGACACCTCCAAAGTCCCAATGTGTCTAACGACAAAAATCACAAGTTTTTCCTACTATCTCTTCTTACATTCGTAAAAGTAAAATTTCTAAGCGTACTTTAATATAAAATCCAGTGACAAGTTTCTGTTTGTGTTCCCCGATATCGGTAGGTGTGTCGCTCCCGTCGGCTGACCAAACATCGCCAGTCAATATTGACACCACTTTCCAATCATTAGGCGAGCTGGCTGGTGGAATAATCGAGAGGTATTAACATAGGTACACTATTAGTTCTCAGACAAATGTACGCACAACTCTCATTGATGCCTGCATTAGTTAAAAACAATGCATGAAAAAGTTCGATAAAGATTTAGGGCCTGTTTCACCACTTTCTGATAAAGTGCCACATAGGCTATTCACAGCTTTTTTGACAGATTCTCCATACTTTATCGGTCAAGTTAAGTGGTGGATAGCCTATTCGGCACTTATCAGGAAGTGGCGAAACAGGCCCTTACAGTAGTAATAATTTAGCATTTGTCATACTTGACTGTGACTTGTCTACCCAGTACAGGCGTTCCCAACTAGCTCGGATAGAGGTCCGTAAAGACTGAAGGAGGAGAGAATTCTCAATCTTTCGTGTTTACTGTTTAGATTAAAATTAAATGTAGGAACATGTCTAGCTGAAATCTGTTATCTCTATTTCCACTATAGAATAGAGACTAAAGTTCTAAAGTTACATTAGTTCACTCCTCCGGTGAGGCTTCTCTAGTTCCTGCGCTCAGATTTTTTAGGAAAACGGAAACTCACTATGTCCAATATAATATAGAGTGCAGAGTACTCTATATTTGTTTCGACATACCGTCGGTATCCATCAAGTTTCAGCTGATGGCAGGTAGGGTAGGGTCTCGGAAAATTCTTATTGATATTTTGGGCAGCGCTTCTTGTTTATTGGGAAAGGGTCACCAGGGGTTCCCAAGCCTATTTTGTCTACTGCCCACTTTGATAAAAAAATGTTTGTATGTTTTAGCGCCCCCATTGTTTCAATTTAAAATGTATCCAGATGAAATAAATTACCCCCCAAGCCTCTACACAACGCCCCCATTTTATTCTGGGTCCCCAGCGCCCCCCTTTAGAACTTCAGCGCCCACAAAGGGGGGGTTATCACCCACTTTGGGAAAGACTGGTCTACACTCTGCCCCCTGGCGGGAAATGAAATATCGAAGACTCTCATTCAACCAACCTAAATTGAGTTCAGTTCTTGTATCTAGAGGTCTATAAGTTATCTGTCCACAGTGTTTAATATTATGAGGTTAGTGGAGCGACTCCGCAAAAGGGGAGACGCGGCTAGCAGATCAATAAATATACTCCTTATTAGATGTAAACCTATCTTGGTCTAAATCGGTACATGTAGGACGACTGTTTATGGACAGACATATTTATTTTATCTGTATAAAATATTCATGAAAAGCTTGCGGATTTTTTTATTTTTTTTAAGAAGATCGTTAGTTGTAAAGAAATGTAGAAGATAAATACAACAATTCAATTTCATATTGAATAAGGGATTTTAATGAATAAAAAATTACAATTTTATTATTTTTAATGCATTTTATTCCTTTCGCCTTAGGGTCAATTCATACTACAACGTGAATAAGTGATGAATCAGAAAAAAATGAACTTTTTTGCTACACACGTTGAATTGACAGACTTGCGATTTTGGGCTGCTTATTCCATTTGACATATTAAATGCATCGCAATTCGTTCGCGTTATAAATTATAATGTTAATTGTTAACTGACTGAGCGGATTCACCATCAAACTCATATTCGATATACTTGAGTGTCATTATCACGAATTATAAAATAGTTCTGATTCATTATATATTTTCACGGCACGCTATTTCCACATTAAAAAAATATCTCACATTAACATGTTTAGTAGTGCAGGAAGGAACTTACTTGTGTGGAGTCACGATGATAAATGATAGTAGCCATTGTATTACCGTGCTCATATAACGTAGTGTTTGTTTTGTTTCTACCCACAAGGGAGAAGAGAAAACTAAAGCCGTCCATTCACGGCAGTCCGCCTTGCCGTCTGCCGCCATGCAGGCCTGACACCATTCACAATCTTTTTTTTTTTTTTGTTATCGCAGGGGAAACCCATCATGGGTGCCCAGGGTTGGGTACCCCGGGGGTATGTGAGACTCTTACTCACTAAAACCACCTGCGGTTCGCCTTCAGCCGTATAACCGAGGGAAATCCCGGATCTGTCTAACACAGGACCCCCTCCACGACTGGCCGGTCTACCATTCACAATCCTGCATAAGCCGGCGGACGGCACGGCGGACTGCCATGCAGGATAGTGAATGGGCCCTTTAAGATTAGGAAAACGTAGAGTAGGTAGACCCGCAGCTCAATGGGCAGATTTGAAGAAGGTGCCAACGAATTTGGACTGCAGTGTTTGACAGCAGACATTGCACATCTACTAGCTATCTGTCAGAAACTTTGTATACTGATGATGATGATAAATGAGAAGGCGCATTCCTAAAAATCTTAAGGACTTTCAATATGCAAACAACAAATTAGTTTAAAAGACGTGTTTCGCGACTTTATCAGTCTGTAGCAGTAATTACAATTTACAACCAAACGGGTCTGATATCTCGAATTATTTTGCCGGGTTTTGCCTGTCAATTAATCGATGCTAACGGTAATCGATTAACTAGTTTATTTGCTAATCGATTAGATTCTAGTTTGTTATTATCTGTGATTGTTTCCTGTCGTTACGCCTGGAGTTGTTTTACCTCTGAACGAACCTTATTTTATCGGCAATAAAGATCATTTTAAATTGCGCTAATACTTCTGGATTCACGCCACACTCCTTCTATGGAGCACGTCCCGTTCTACGCAATTAGTCCCAGAAAGAGAGATCCAAGATCGATATGTTTAAGACACAGTTATGGCCTACATAGCTGCATTTCATTGGTTATTAATATGTGAAATATGCTATAACATAATGGGTAATATAAAAAGTATATGATTATTACTTTCTGGAATTGTTTTATCGTATGTCGTTTCTTGAAAAAATCGGCCAAGTGCGAGTCGGACGCGCACGAAGGGTTCCGTACCGTTATAGAGCAAAAATAGGCCAAATGTCTAGATGTAGCGGTTCTTGGGATACAGTCTGGAGACAGACGGACAGACAACGAAGTCTTAGTAATAGGGTCCCGTTTTTACCTGTTGTTTACGGAAGTCCGGTCAATCCAGACTGCGATCTGTTTGACCCCATGAATCGGCCTATCCATAGAGTGCCGAGACAGTTCACTCGGCCAATAAAATTATCTATTGGCACCTGCGAATTATATACAGATTACCTACAGGGTGTAACAAAAATAAGTGATAATACTTGGTGTGTGCACGTGTTCCTTGTAGAGAGTTCACTGTGAAAGTAGCAGTGCTGAAAGACCAAAATTTTTTTTCACTTTTGCATGGGGAGTGGGGACACTCGTGACGTTTGGGCCCCTTGCCCATAGAAAAGTGAAAAAAAAATTTGGTCTTTCAGCGCTGCTACTTTCACAGTGAACTCTCTACAAGGAACACGTACACACCCTAAAGTAGTATCACGTCTTATTTTTGTTACACACTATAATTATTCGTAGGTTGGCACTCTCTAGCTACTCTACTCGGTAGGTAACAAAGCCCTAAGCGACATGTCACACAATACAATTCACCCCTTTCCACCCTAATTAATACTTTTGCGACGGAAATTTCACGGTGGAAAAATTCGTTAATTCTCATTTAGTATATCTGTATCCTATTACACACCTTTTCCGGAGCCATAATGGAGAACGACATTAATTAAAACCTTTTATGTTGTGGCAATAATGATTGTAATTTCTTATTTTGTAGAATTTAGGTCAAATATAATATAAACATTACTTAAGATACCCTTACTTATTATGATGTACTCTGACCCAGTGTTCTCCTACTGCCGGCTCTCTACGTTGGCAAATGAAGCGATTACGAATCTTTGTCTAGGATTGCCCAAAATCGACGCGGATTGTAATAGCTGTAGGCAGCGACGCAATCGTGATGGCAATCATGATTATTAGCCATTACGATTCACGCCCTCACTGAAGACGAAAAGACGAATTTCAAACCTTCAAACTCAAAGCCAAAAACTTATTGATGTTCTATATAATATTATGATGTTCAGAAATACTAATATACCAGACTTGAAAAACATTATCATCCTAATTCCTAACGCAGTCAGGTAAAAAGGCAAAAATCTATATTCCGTTAGGCAGGCGCCACTACGGAACCCTAGCGGGAGAACGCGGCCAACTCCGGGTTCGTACAAACGTGTATGGTGTTATAATATGTTTTTGTTGTAAATATGACGGGCCATACACGTCTCCATGTAAGGATAGGCGCTAGCTCCCGGTTGTATGAAATATGTATGACCGACTTTCAATGAGCCTTTTCATACATGGGTATTTAATTACCCCCTGACGATTTTAGGGTTATATTAGTTTTTACTAATGCTCATTTATTAAATAGTTTATACATTATTCAGCGTATGGTCGTGGATAGGGCATCGAAACCCGGACCCATTTTTCAGAACCCGGGTTTTTCGGGTTTTTTAACAATTCAATAATTAACAATGCGAAAATACTTTACACATGGTTTTCTGCGATTCCCATCACCTATCCAGTAAAATACTATTTAAATACCATTGTCTGGGGGTCACAGCAGTGCCCAACCAATTCTCGAGTAAAGTGGCATGGCCGTATCATACTTTTATCGAAGCGACTATTTTACGTCTCCTTATTTTGGATCTTATCAAAGCTAGGGATTAAAATTTTCGGGTCAAGATTATGTATTACAACGAGTTTCATCTTCAAATTACATAATACATTTGAATGTATTTGTATTTTATGAAATATGTATATAAAATCTATCAAGAATAATTGAAGACAGTAAATGGAAGAGTAGCCTTCAATATAAAACGTAAGCCAACAAATCTTTATGTAATATTTTACATTTGTATTGCTGATTGTCAAATTATTAATAATTATTTAGTCCTAATTGATATTGGCATACTTTATACATCCTGTAATTAAATTTTTGTGCCTAATTTTTACCTGAAATTGCCTTTTGTCTGCCTTGCTACGGTATGAAGCCGATTTTTTTTCAATTTAAGGTAACTTTACTCTGTCATCTAACTTTATGGAAAATCTTACATTACTGAAAACTTTAACATTACACTACACCTTTCGACCTCCGTGGCGCAGTGGTGAGCGCGTTGGTAGCTCAAGCCGGAGGTCGCGGGTTCGAGTCCCGCCAACGGAACAAAAAGTTTATAAAGTTCCTGGGTCATGGATGTGTATTAAATATGTGTATCATATAATAAAAATCTTAAATATATGTATAGTATAAAAGTATTAAATATATTTCCGTTGTCTGGTACCTGTAACACAAGTCCTTCAGGTACTTACCACGGGGCCAGACTGACGTGGTGTGGAGCGTCCATAGATATTATTATTATTACACCTCAAAGCTTTTTGTAGTTATGAGTTCTAGTCACTATAGACAGAATTCATGTCAGATAACCATGTAATTGATCAGACCAGACCACATGGCAAATGCGGAATGTTGCTTTTAATGAGTGGCATGGTGGTTCGCACAAGAAATTGTCTCTGACGCTGGTGCTGATGAAAATTCGGCTTGTATTTCATCTGGGTCCACTAAAATCACGTGTTTTAATAATTCTGCAGTGACAAGGCCAGCTAAGGAAACCCGTCATTCGTCCAACAATTGTATGTGTGTTACTAACATCAGTCTCTCAAGCAATGAAAAGCAATCTGCCGCATTTGCCAGACTGCAATACTGGAATACAAAATGGTTTATGGTTTCACATCATACTTGATGGAAACTCTTCTGCATGGTTTTGTCATGGTTTTATCATTTTTATAGGGGCTGGTTACTCTCCTGGAATATTTTTAGTTTTTACTGATTGCATTGTCTAAATGTTGTCGTTATTAGTTATATTGTGAATATAACAAATAATGACAAAAATCATAACGACAAACAAAAACCTCCTAAGGTTTTTTAGTAGTAATTTGACAATCAGCAATAAAAATATCTCATTCGAAAGAAATTTTCAGTTTATAAAACGAAATCATGGTTTGTTGACTTATCATAGATTTTTTATGACTGTAGATCATATCTGTGATTGTTTAAGAAACGAAAAATTCGGAATAGTGTTTTAATAATATGTTTAACTAAAGACCAAAAATAAGCTATCATTGTTCAATACACTGTCTTTAAAAATTCCTGACAGGTTTTTAGGTATCCAAAAATACAAATATCCCTAAGACTTTGTTGATGGGTGTATTATATCATCAACGGTCCATACAAGTTTCAACGTTTTGTTGAAACTGGCTGACTTAGCCTTCATCAAAAGTTTACGGTACTTTCAGCAGACTTAGAGCCGTTTGAAGGTGTCTACACTTTATTTTGTTAGCCTTTGATCACATAATAAAGAAAACTGTAATCACTGAATGTAGATTGAAAACTATAAATTAAGTTTAACAAGACCTGGCTTCTATGAAATTTGAAAACTTTTTGCGAAGGATAGATTGTTTGAAGAGACAGTAATAATATACACTTTTCATGCACAATTTCCACATATTTCCACATTTATTAATTTATTTTATTAAAATTAAAATCATCATCAGGTGTCACACCTGATGATGATTTTATCGAAATCACACCTGATGATGATTTTATCGAAACCGGTCGTGTGAAGCTTAATTTTAATAAAATAAATTAATAAATGTGGAAATTGTGCATGAAAAGTGTATATTATTACTGTGAAACATGAATTTCCACCAAGAAGTTACGGTACAGTCAACATCATATATGTTTGAAGAGACTTGGCATTTTTACATTGAATAGTTTTGGAAGGATTTTCAAAATATGTATTATTCATTAATATTTTTGTGACAATTAGTATTTAATGGTCTTAAAACGAAACTTTTACTTTAAAATATTATATTTCGTTTAATTATGACCAATATAAATATTTAAACCTATACAACGTTTCCGGGTTTCGGGAAAACTCGGTCTCGATGCCCTAGTCGTGGACCGTGGTATTCCCACAATAGGCATTTACTATTTTGGGAAAGCATTCTAATTTCTTAGCATCGAAAAAAACTGCTAAAGTTACAACATTTTTGCTTACTTTCAATCAATAGTTATATCGAATTGTTTAGTTTGTTTGCGTTATGAGGAGATTAAAATATCAATCACGAGACCAATGACACATAAGGCATGTTCATTCTAACCTAACCTAACCAACCAACCAACCAACCAAACCAATTATTGTAACTACAATAAGTTATTGGTAAATTAAAATGTCCCTTTCTTTACCAAAGTAAACTCTGTAGCTATAGTTTAGCCAGTTGCTGAATAGTTTTGACCTTTGATGAAATAAAAGCGTAGTTTCAACAGGTTTGCAGCTATGAAGCTAGTTTTCTAACGAATAAAACCAAAAACACTCCTAGAAGCAGTTAGCAAAGCCACAAGCGGACCGAAATAGCCCGAACACGTGTGAATTATATCACATACCGATTTTTATCGCCCGCACTAGGCAGAAACGCGGATGTTTCTTACTATGAATTTAGAGTCAGCAGGCTTAGCATAACAGCGTAAGAAACGGAAAAGAATGGACATACTGACAGATTTGAGTGACTAAATGGCGGATTTCTTTTGTCTATTCTTCCGTAGAAAGAAACCATTTAGCTTTGTCCACACTGTGCCTTTTTCTGTTCGTCAAGGGCATGCGTTATAGCGCAATCAACAGCGAACGTGAGGCATGCCCGTGACGCATGCCCTCTGACCGTATCCGAAACTTCAAAAATGACAATGTTGTCGTTGCGTTCGTTGACGCATTAAATTATTGAATGTTGAATGAAAGATGATGACGAAAATTGAAGACGAAAGTGCCTAGTGTGGACAATGGACATAGCTTTTCTTTGGTGACCATGCAAAGAGGTACTGCAGGTAGAGGTAGTAGTTAGATGCAAATTTTATTGGAATTAGAAGGGTTTTCAGTTCCAGGCCCAGCCAAATGTTGCTTTTCTACCAAAGGTTGCTGGTGTCTAATGCAAAACGCTTAAAAAAGTTTTTTTTTTTTTAAATAAAGCTGAACGGGGAGGAGAGACTCCAGTCCAGGATTTCTTACACCAGAAAAAGTTTCTAGACCCGAATTTTTTTTTATAGGTTAATAGAAATGGTGCTGCAGTTAGTCAGACTGACAGTAGAGTCTAAAGTAAAGATTGAGTTCAAAATCATACCAGCTAATATATATTCTGTGATCATACATAGAGAACAAAACGAGGCCTTTACATCCGTTGTGGATGATTTATACAGTATTTTCAGAGCGAAGTAACCACTCCTCAAATACTGTAGTGCCTGGGACAAGATTTTTAAATGTTCGTATGGTTACCCAAGCGCATACGGCATTCTCACAACATAGTCGGCCTAGTCCAGAGGAAAGAACTAGTCAATTACGTCTGGGACCAACTATGTGCGGGTTACCTCACGATGTTTTCCTTCACCGTATGAGTGCGAACCAAAGGTCTTCCCAATGTCCACGGACGCTCTTATAGAGAACAAAGATATTGTATAATTTTACTTGTAGTTCAAAGAACCTAGCTCTCTCGTTATCCGTACAGTTCATGTAAGTTTCATGAGATTTGAGAACTTTCTAGCCAGACTTTCTACAACATATCCTTAGTGTACAGCTGTTGAAGATTTGTATTGGAAATACAAATATGTTAATTTAAAGTTAAAATTATCATATTACATACTAGTTTCTTCACGCCCAAACCGCTGAACCGATTTTGCTGAAAAGTAAGATACTTTGGGTCCCGGGAAAGGACATGAGATACTTTTTATTCTGTAAAAATGTACAGTTCTCGTGCGATAAACTAATTTGGCACAACGGATTTGGGGGTGTCATCCTTAGACTTCTTTTTAAACTTCTACTTAAACTCAGTTTAAATAGAAGTCTTTGGTGTCATCTTGTAAAATTCAAATTTAATGTCGTTCTCTAGTATGTGAAATTTCTAATGTACCAGACAAAGATATAAGCAGAACTCTTGTAGCAATTCACTGAGTAAATATGTATATTGGCAAGGTAGTGCAATCGTTTGTTTTGGTCCATTGTGGGCCGTAGAGATGACGTGTATATCCAATAACAGTATTATTTAATTGTATCGATGTAACTCTACAGTCTAGTTAGCACTAATAGCTAATAACTAGAGACCGGATTATATGCAACATAAAAAGCTTGTTTTATGCATGCAAATATGCATGAAAAATGTTAGAAATATGCACGAAAATTGTCGAAATATGCAAAATTATATGACAATATGTAAATTCAAAATCTGCTTACAGTTAGTAAATTATTTTTTGATAGGCGATAATCGACCGTACAGTGACATTATAAACATGACATTAAAATAACTTATTTAAAAATTTTGTAAAGGTAAGCAATCAAATATTTTTCTAAATTAAAAATTTTCTGTAGTAAGATTGTGTCTATGATAATAATTTAGAATATTTTTGTAAATAAAAAAGGTTCGCTCAACATTCACTGAGGCAACTGAGCAGAATTTGATCTTGGGTGCTATGTAGCACTTACAGTTTCTGGCAAAAGTTCTTTTTTTTATGCAATAAGAGGGCAAACGAGCAAACGGGTCACCTGATGGAAAGCAACTTCCGTCGCCCATGGACACTCGCAGCATCAGAAGAGCTGCCGGTGCGTTGCCGGCCTTTTAAGGGGTAATAGGGGAGGGCAGGGAAGGAAATAGGGAAGGGTAGGGAAGGGAAAAGGGTAGGGGATTGGGCCTCCGGTAAACTCACTCACTCGGCGAAACACAGCGCAAGCGCTGTTTCACGCCGGTTTTCTGTGAGGACGTGGTATTTCTCCGGTCGAGCCGGCCCATTCGTGCCGAAGCATGGCTCTCCCACGTTCTGCCGTTTAATTTGTAGTTAGCGAGCGCGTCTTTCTTCTGTCTCTTTCATTTTATTATCGTAAAGTGTCAAAACAAAAGTTGCGCACGGCTACAGACTGCATTCGAAATGCAGTAAAAATTTTGTAAATGTACCGATAATATGCATCATAACTAAATCTTAGGTAAAATATGCTATTACTGCTGAGAATGGCTAAAATATGCAAATGCATATAATCCGGTCTCTACTAATAACTAATAAGTTAACAGCTTCACGGATCATCAGCTACTAACGCTATCATTAGTTCGTAGTTCGTACTAACAGCTTGTGTAACACCAATTTGTAAGTTATATTCTGGTATATTGGCTTTGGGTGTACTTAATGACAAAGAGTTGAGGTTGCCTTTGGGCGAAGTAGTGTAAAGTGTAAGCTCATATTCATTCATCACACTTTGGTAACTAAGGTGGAATGTAATTTTTTCCCTTTCTATCTTTTTCGAAATTGTCATATTTTCATTCCTATCTCAACTTACAACGCTGTAATTTCTGACAAAAAGGCAAGCCCTACTGCTGCATTTAGAGACGAATAAAAAAATTGATATTTAGACATAAGCCCTATATAATATATGATCGGTCAAACATTGAAGTTGTAAAAATAAGGAGGTTATATGTTTTAGTAGCCAATAGGTACCTTGTAATGGCCCTCAGCTTACCACCATTTAAGAAAAGGACTTAGAGATATTAGAAATGTTATGGGTCATAACTATAATTTTAGTCTGGCACAAATAGTCTGGCATAAAATGGCAACACATGCCAATACGCGCGAGATAATTAAAGTTAAATCGGTGTGGCTTCCGTCGGCGCAGGAAGAGCTCCCCAATATAACCACTGTTTATGTTCGCTAACTTAGTGTAGGCGCACACTAGGCGACACGCGTCAGCGACAGCTTGGCGACTAAACGCGACGACAGGCTACAGCCGACAATTTTCATATATTTTGTTCGAAGCTCCGCACACTTGGCGTCAGAGTCGCGGAGTCGCGACGACAAGCTAGGGGAGTCGCGTGCGCTCGCTACTAGTCACTGCGTCTGGTGGCGCTGTGCACGCACACACAGTACACACAACGACTGTCGCGCGACAGCGCATCGTGCCACCGTCAGTCTCGCTATGAGCGCTAGGAAGGCGCTCGTCTTTGTTAGTGTAGGCGCACACTAGGCGACGACGACGTGACAGCGACAGCTCGGCGTCTAGTCGCGACGACAAGACGAGTAGATGCAAACGACAACGCGGCGACTAGACACGACGACAAGTCGCCCTGTTTGCGATGGCTCTTATGCTGGCGGTACACTGTCGAAGATCTATCCAAGCATTGTGTGAGGCTTTAACTTCCCAAGCCCGATATCAAAGAATGGATGATTTCATCGAATGAACAGAGAATATGCAGAACATGGCCCTTCGGCAACCAAGACGTCTCTGTTATTAATTATTATCTGACGTATTTCGAAGTAAAATGTATAGTTGAACTTAAGAGGCCGGGTACCCTTGGAATTTCTCATACATACGTAATACCAAAATCATTTTCTCATACGAAAATATTTAACATGTTTGAGTTGTTTTTCAGTTTAAAATAGTAATTACCTAGGTTCCTGCACAAAAATTTACTTCAAAATATTTAAACACGAAAAAAATTTTTGTTTAAAAATTTTTTTTTAGTAAATTTACTACTAAATATTTAAACACTAAAAAATAGAGTAAAACACTAAAAAATATATAAATAAATAGTAAATTTACTACAAAATATTTAAACTCTAAAAAATATTTTTTAGTATAGTGTTTTACTCTATTTTATAGTATAGTATACTGTTTTACTCTATTTTTTAGTGTTTAAATATTCCAAGAGAAATTCCAAGCGTACCCGGCCCCTTAAGGCATAGAGTTATGTTCGACAGCAATTAATTAAAGAATATTGGCTAGGCGGTAGGCCTGATTATCAGACTTCGACTATCGCTGTGATTTCAAATTGTTCCACTTGCGACTAGCGTGTTAAGCATATTGCTTACTGCTTAGTGAACTCGTACGTTACTCACTACGTACGAGCCTCGATGAATTACAAAGCTCTACAAAATTTCACGCTATAAATATTTTTATTTCAATTACGCGTGTACCAACACGCAAGTTATTAATTGCCGTTTTGATAAATAATTTTGTGAATGCGAACAAGTATCAATTAATGTAACTGGTTTTATCGTAGTGTACGCGATTTGTCAAAATGTCGACACTCACAAAAAATAGGACTTGCGTTTCCGTAAAACTCGCTTGCTCAAGCGATTAATACTTTATACAAGCTACTGACTACTAAGAAGTGAGTATAAGGTCCTGTAGAACCTCATGCTCACCCCTTAGTAGTCAGTAGTCGCAAGGTTATGAAAATATTTGTCCTATATTATACGTATGGCAAATTGGCACCCACGCGCACGTATCAAATTCACTGTATAGTGCTTGTGTTATGGCATAGCTCTATATAAGTCTACATTTACCCTACAAGTCTACATTTTATTTACAGAGTCTATATTTCTCTACCATACTTATGTAGGACTAGGAGGTGTGAACACGACAATAATTGTAAATTAGGTTGGGCTTTAATAAAAAACCCTCTCTACTCGAAAACCAGAATGACTGCAAATCCTAAGACCAAGGTATTCTCTTCTCTTGGAGAGATGATAGTTTGTGTCTAATTTTACTCTTCTATTGCTCTACAATTTCTTGTTTGGCTTTTGTGTAAGAAAGCTCTTTTTACTCGACAAGCAGGATAGTGGTCTAGAACGTCATTCTTGACTTGGAGGTGGTGGGTTCGATTCCCACGTTGGAAACATGTTATTTCCAAGTTTGGTTAGGACAATGCAGCAGGCTGATCACCTGATTGTCTGACAAGTAAGATGATCCATGCGTCGGATGGGCATGTAAAAAGTCACCGTCACCGAAACCGGTGTGGGGAGTATTATTATTATTTATTACCCTACAATCGCTCGTGTGATCGAGGCCTAACGCTGGGTGTGGTAGCAAAAAACTCCACTAATGTAGCGTGAAAACTCGAAACGAATGTGATAATCAATGAATTGTGCATTACGTTTCCTACTTCCTACACTTTGTACGTCGTCGTGCGCGGTGCGCATTGTATATCGTTTTTTTGTCGTGTACAAATCTACTGTTACATTGTATGAGCTTGTTGGTTCTTAACTGTAGTCTAGTCTTTACGGAGTGTCAGTGACCTAGGTTACTTGCGATTTTCAAGTTTTCTATTTATTTATTTTTTTTCTTTATTCAATACCAACAGCGTATTACAATAAGAACATAACACTAAACATGTAACAATTAGTATGGCCAGTAACAGGTATTACATTGTTTGACAATTAGGAGTGCTATTTAACATAATAATAATAAAAACAATTTCAAAAACACTGTCATCGTAATTAACGACATAATGAAGTCTTGACATGGATACAATATTATATACTTAATAAAATGAGCTAAACAACTCTCAGTATGGTGGTTTTAATAAAATATTTTTGTCTCATAATTTCAATGTTAATGATAACTTATATAATATTAAGAATGTATGTGTGTGTGTGTGTGTGTGTGTGTGTGTGTGTGCGGCACCCTAGCCCTACGACACGAAGTCTTGGGATCAGTGAAAAATACTACTAGGGTACCGCATGTCAGGTTTGTACAACATGTTTATGTAAATATAATCTTTTTTCTTTAATCATCCTTTTTTAATATTTTTATAACTTCACTCTTGAATTTCCTTTTAGAATTGTAAGCAAACAGGTCTACAGTATTAAATCTTTTTGTGTATGAGCGACTTATATGTACACTTGCGTTCTATGTTTTATGTCTTTTGAAAGCATGTTTAGATAAACTTAATGGTTTATATTATTTTACTAGCGACCCGCCCCGGCGTCGCACGGGTATAAAATATATAGCCACTGAAAAAATGATTAATTTCTTCGCTCCCTTTAGCGTGATAAAATGTAGCCTATAGCCTTCCTCGATAAATGGGCTATCTAATACTGAAAGAATCATCAAAATCCGTTGCGTAGTTTTAAAGATTAAAGGGAAAAAAGGGACATGAGGGAAAAAAGCGACTTTGTTTTATAATATTACTAGCTGTCCCGGCAAACGTTGCTTTGCCATAGTATATTTGCCATAATATTATTTTATTGAAGTGACTAAATATGTATGTCACCATGGCAACCTCGACCGCTATCCCGTCGCACAAATTTAATGGTCGCCGTCAGTCTCAGGTTGTAATAATTTACTATAATTTATTCAACAAATGCACTTATCAATATATAAAGTACCCAGTAGCCGATTCTCAGACCTACTGAATATGCATATAAAATTTGGTAAAAATCAGTAAAGCCGTTTCGGGGGAGTTCGTGGACTAACATTGTGACACGAGAATTTTATATATAAGATGTATAGACTGCTATAGAGTATAGATGTGCAATATACATTATACATGTACTATGAAGCCTGCAACACTTAAATTCGTTTATCGCACGGGAACGGTAAATTGTTCTGGGGTAGAGAGTATCTCCTCCTCCTCGTCCTTTCCCAGGACTCAAAGTGTCTGAGGGTTTGGGTGTGAGGGGGTAACCGACAGACACACTCTCGCATTTATAATATTATATACCTTATGGTTTAAACTTTAAAAGCCGTTCTTTGGCTTCATTACATGCGGCGTGGCGACAATAGCCTAGTAAACGAATGCTTCTGCTTGGAAAAGTCGAAAGCAGAAATTTTATTTAGAACCTCATAGCGGGGCAATGATTGGAGATAGATACAAAGTATAAAGGACAAAGTTGTAGAGAATTTATTTAGCTTTTATTATGCAGTACAAAAGAACTTCGTACGAAGCACCGCTTTTGAAGAGTAAGCAAAAAAACATACTAAAAGTCAGGACTTTTAGTATGTTTATCTCCTAACAGTCCTAACTAGTCTAAACAAAGTACCAAAGTCAACATTTCTGCTTTCGACTTTTCCAAGCACACCCCCATTTTGGGCATTCATTTACTAGGCTACAAGGCAAGTATGTAAGAGATCTTTCTGATGACGACAATATTATGACTCTTGAACCTAATTAAAATGCGCTTATTGTAAACAATGAGAAATTATTCTTACAATTCGCTGACATATATTTTTCGCACTTACTTATCTGTCTGTGTCATGTTATTGGAAATTAGTTCAAGTAAACACAGCTCTTGGAGTTCCGTAGCTCTAGAAATAAAGCAATACTGATTTAATATACAAACATCATAACGTCTCTATTAGAATTAACTATTTTATATAAAAAGGCTTTTTGGCTCTATTCTACTCTATTCCTATTTCCTGCATTTAACTTTTTCAACATCGATAGGAAATCCTATCGATATGTAAATTATACTCTCATCTCTAGCCTTTCTTTTCTACATCATCTACTAATTGCCTCACACGGCACACCTAACAAATCAAATAGAAACATTTTATTAAAGCTATTTGTTGTCTTTTTCAAATATTAACTACATAATATTTGTAATATGAAAAAATATACAGGACCTCAAAAACAAGCTTTTGGGGCTTTAAAAAAACAACAGATGTTTTTATATGCAGAGTAGGCATTTCTAAATAAGTTATGAATCTAGAACATACGATAAATATGGCGGCCACTTGCGTCAGCTGACCCGCCGATGATTTGCTGATCATCACAGTCAGGCGTCATTTTTAATTACAACCATGTGTTAAAATAGTCATATTTGGTAGTTATTCAAATGACTAATAGATGAACCGAAAGGTCATATTTTTTTGCTCTACTTACTAAAACTAGAAGGTATTCTCAAACCATATATTCCCATCAAGTTTGATATAATTATATGATATCTATATATCAATTATATGATATGTCACTGCTAAAGAGAGTGACTCACAAGTCACAACACTGTATGTCAACTCAAACGCCCTTTGCTAAATATTTTATCTTTTACATGGTACAGAAAGATGTTGTATCGACTTTAAGGTATATTGCCACATCTAACTAAGCTACAAATAAGTATAAAATGTCTAATCTTTAATCTCTATCTATGGCACGGCAAAAGCAGTTTGAATTTTTTTCTCAGTTTTTTGGTAAAAAGTAGGACCCCGTGCGAGTTTCTTACGCCGGTTCTTCTCGCCGGGATAGTTCCCGAACCGGTGGTAGGCACCAGTAGTATCAACGTTCTGAAAGCATTTGTTACAAATCTATTCGGAAATAAAACAATTTTTATTTATTTATTTTATTATTTTAATTGCATTTCGGCGAGACGGAATGTAAGCGAGGCATATTGGGGCAGGCATTGAAAGCTGTAGTGTCGTAGCAGGCTTATCCCGCTTATTACGAAAGAAGATGTTTGACTTGACCTTTGCTAAAAATACGAGCGTAGCTTCTGGAGAGTAGGATAATACTACAATTAGGGAATGCAATCTCGTTCTCGCGAGATCTCGGCCTTTTTAGCGAGATTGATCTCGGACGAAAAAAAGGCGAGATCTCGCGAGTTTGACAAGATTGCATTTGGGCATAAAAACGTCTTATTCGAAGCGCGGATTGACACGGACGGAGTTGCGATCACGGAGTAAAAACAAAGAGGAGCTGGCATATAACTGTGCACTGTAATTTGCAACTAGGTTCTGAATTTTGCCTTCTCGTTGTTTTGTTAGTTATAAAAGAACTGTTTTGTTACTAAAATATTTGTGTTTGATAATGTGCGCTTTTATAATAAATTTCTGGACGTCACGTTATCGTAGACAACGGCTTCTACGATAAAACGTTGGGTAGGTACGTTAAATGCCATTTTGATTTTACGCACCGCGGAAGTTTTATGCGGTTCAGAAGTGTAGATGTCGTGATGTCCTCTAACGTTAAACACGTTAAAAAGTTATCGTCGACGGAAATTTAAAAGCATCTCCAATCTCCATATTATATTATAATTTCCATACATTTTACTTCCCTATGTTATCGTTTTACCGCAGACGTCCACGATAAAATTACCGCCACGTCCAAAATTATAAAAGCGCACATTAGAAGAGAAGACTGGTTGTTTCTTTCATTTGTTATTTGACAAATAGTAGACACGTATGTCAAAGTTTACTACTTAAAAATTATAGACAGATACGTCAAACAATGTTTGATGCATAAAATTCTATTGAAAAAATTCGCGAAAATGAATGTTAATCTTATAATATTTATTACTTTTTTCGTAATTTATTCAAATATGTGATTATTTGCAAAAAAAAACCCCACCAAACTGCTAATCTCGCAAAATCTCGCGGTATTGTATTCATATACTATTGCGATATATGTTTTACTAAGATATATTTTTGTAATTAAACTGCAGTATTTCTTCTTTAACTCACTTTTATTATATTTTAAGATTTTACAAAACTTAACACAATATGCACCGATCGCCATAATTTTAGGAAGAGGAAGTGGTATTGTAAAAACCACAGATAATAAATCACGTTGATCTACAGAATAAAAAGAAATCTTTGTGTTGCTAACTCAACATATACAAAACTGTGTCTTCACTTATCTTCTGAGTCGGCCACGCACACATTCTGACGCCTGTCAAATGGTATGGACTAGAGCAAGAATGTGTGCGTGCGGACCGTGTACATACAGCCAGCTGGCCGACTCTGAACGACACAGTTTTGTGTATGGTGGGACTCCGTCCGCCTTTTTTTATACGTCCATGTGTGCAACATGTATGATGTAGGATTTTGATCGGATATACGTTAGTAGAGCCCTCTGCTCCGACTTTTGCGATATTCCCTATTGCGTCTAGACTCCTCCTACGCTCCTACTAGCGCATAAACATTATTCTGGACAAGGTCTAAAGCCCTGGCAATGACCAATGAAACGCGTCTAATGCCAATGTTGTATAACATCGGTAACGTGGTCGGCGGTAGCGTGCGTTGTCAATTATTCCGCGATAATCGACGGGCATCGAGTGTTGCGTGTGTAAAGGCACCATGAGGGACGTTTATTACGGAATGTCTCTTAAGCTGTACACATTGGGCTAACGCAATTATCCAGCAAAATAGGCTAACGTAGAGTACGGAATGTTACTCTCAACTTATCACTAAGTAATCCTCTACATGTTGGCCCAATGCGCTTTCTTAGTGGCTAGTGAGTTGTCCCAAAGTGCTCAGGGGGCTTTAGAGGCTATGTTGGTCTATGATGGATGATTGGCCCCATGATTGCACTCTTTGCAATGTATACGTATAGGAGAACGTCAATCATGGGCAAGACTAATATACCCTACTCTACATTTTTGTTATCGCCTGTATTCGCCGTTCGGAGTATAATCTACAAACTTTTAACAGGCAGGCTAAGTGTCTACTAGTAATTGTAAACAAGTGAAAAATGTACACAACAACTTTCCAGCCACAATGCAGTCACAACTCACAACTCACAACCAGCACACTGCACAGTTGGAACTCTACATTTCCTTTAAATTTTCTTTGAAGTTTACTAGGTGGCTTGTACTTTGGTAATGTTTGGATAAAGTTATGTAACCAATAACAATGTTTGTTTTATAATAAGTTGTGTTAATGTATGTGACAGATACATTTCTGAACTTAATTTAATAGTATTAAATTAAGTTGAGAAAAGCTGTAGAAGCGGAACGATGAATTGTGTACCATCTTTAATTGTTGCAAAAACATTGCAACAATTAAAGATGGTCATAAATTGTGGACACTCTACTTGCACATAATCGTCGTGTGGCGGTCATCGGTCTGATTACTCGTGGAATTATACATTATTCCATTGAGGTTCGCACTTTTACTCACTGTCATGTTTACACGGTTGCTGGACGCATGCATAAGTAGCCTCCGATGTTTTGAGACAATCTTTGGACAAAGAAGTTTCTCGCATTGCGATTTAGTCGCAGTGCCTGGACTCTAGAGGGTCAAAACCCTTGCCATATTTTACTACAGGAGTAGACTCAGCAAATCACTTGAAAAAGAACACAAAAATGTATGACTTCTTAAACCTCAGCGGCAGGTTACGTAAAATTATCCTTTTATACTCCCCAAATCTGTTTTTAAAATGCACCATAAACGCCTAACGACACAATGAAAATATAAACCCCAGGCAGAATTCCCCGCAAAATATGCTAATACTTTCATATTCATATTCGGGTCGGATGTATGCGATCTATTTACACTGTAAACATAAGAATATTTTTATAACATTGGCCTGGATCGTATCGACCCATATAAAAGGGGTCAAATCGACAAGAGGGTATTCCGATATGCGGCAGACCGTGAAATCATGTTCAAAATTGCGGAATAAATTCATTTTGGCACTATTCAATATCATAGGTACGGGCTTGAATTGACCTTTATAAAGTATCGCTTATCTTAAAACCCATGATCCCTTCCATAGCGTGCAAGACGATTATTAAATGTTAAAAACGCCGCATATATTATTATGATCATGCGACACCAAACATTTAAGCTTTTTATGCACCCAAATGTTGCCTCGGGTGCACATTTTAGGGCACCTCAAAATAACCTTTTCAAAGGTCTTGCACCTAATATGTGTTTAGATGTTGGTTGCTCATATAATTAATCAACCTGCCGCAACCCACACGACCAATCATGAGGCTTTAAATCTAAAATTACAGTCCACAAAAACACCAGATTGCATCGCCAGAAATCGTCCTTCGTGATATTAATATAGAGCTATTTTAGATCATTAAAAACTCAGAAAAATCAACGTTGATATATGGATGCCATTTGGTTTTGCTCGAGATAGATGGTCTGGTGATTAGTAGTGTTGACGGGAATGTTAAATTATTATTCATTAGGAGATAACTTTTGATAAATTCTCTTGTCACTAAGGTTGCTGCAAAGTAGCTAATTAAAACTAAATAAAATATAGCGCCACTGCTCACTATAAATTGAAGAACAAAATATTATAATAGCATACATGAGTAATAAAATGGTATTTAGGGTCTAGGAACAGGGTATATTAGTTATTACCTTTTTTTTTTTTTTTTTTTTGCGACGGGAAATGCATTGACGCATCTCGGGGGGATTGGGGACTCCCCCACGAGTATGTGAGGCTCGCTGCGGCCGTAAGGATGGTAAGTGACCGCAGCCCTACCCACTAAAACCCGTCGGTACTCTTCGTCTTCCCGTTGCCGAGTCGCGAGAACGCGTGAGCTCTACTCCGTGGCTCGACAATCGTTCGCCGGCGTATCAATAGCTAGCTCGTTCTCTATGAAGCACTATGCTCCTGTCACCGAACAGAGGCCCTCCCGGGGCTTGCATAGGCGACTCTCTCTGTCGTCGCAATGCGCGAAGAGTACACTGCGCATCGCGACCCTCTCGGGGACTCGGTGCAATGAGTGACGGCATCCCCGTACCGCCACCCTGAGCTCCCCATTTACGGCGGCAAGTTATCATTGCGGATAGTACGTTGTCGCCTTGGTCGTCTTCGTCGACGAGGGTCCAGCGCCCGCCTCTCTCTATCGCGCTCTGCCTCTTCTTTGATGGAGATCACCTCTTCGGCGAACTTCTCCACGTCCCTCCAGTTTTGCTCACTGCTCAGCATGGCACTTACCAACGCTGGCAGTGATAAGTCCGGTCCGATGGCGGCCGTTAAGGCCGCACGTTGTCGTGTCCATGAGGGACAGGCCGTTAAGGTGTGCGCGGCCGTGTCCCATTCGTCGTCGCAGTGGTGGCACCGCGTCGTCTCCTCCCTTCCGACGATCTCACACAGGTACCGACCGAAGCAGCCGTGCCCGGTCAGTACCTGTGTGAGGCGGAACGAGAAGGCGCCGTACTTTCGGTCCACCCACTCTCTGAATACTGGGCGAATAGCCCCTATGAGGTCCACGCTTACACGCGGCTCCAAAAGACGCTCCTCCCACAACTCCAGGGCTCTGTCTCTGGCTTCGTCCCTCCACCGACGTACGGCGTCCGGGAGGGGGTTGCTGCCCCCCGCGCGGACTTCTGCGCTACGCCAGTACACATCGGCGAGGGCTCTTGCGTCCAGGTCCCATGGGACGCTTCCGGCGAGCAGGCACGCAGCATCCCGGGAGATGGTGCGATACCCGCGCACTGCTCGCGTTGCCATCGTTCTTTGTAGCCGACCAAGGATGAGCCTGTTTTTGGCTGACAAATTTTCGGCCCAGATCGGCGCACCGTACATGGTCATGGAGCGTACAACGCCCATGTACAGGCGTCGACAGCTCAGGCTCGGGCCCCCTAGGTTGGGGAGCAGCGATGCTAGAGCTCCTGCTGCCATATTAGTTATTACCTACTGAACTCAAACACTGATAATTTCTAAGCAAAGCAGGTAACATCAGTGACATTGATTTATTAAAACCGACTTCCAGAGAAAAACAATAATAATAATTATTATTATATTATGAACAAAAAAGTATGAAATAATTCTTACTCTTAATACTTTATAGTGCCTTATGCAGAATACTACTAAACCTCTACTATTTCTATACACAATCTTCGTTATTTTGAAGTCGATACCAGCTAAGAATGGTGAGTTTTTAATTTTAAAAACTGGTACCGACTTCAAAATTATGAAGATTGTGTACAGAAATAGTAGAGGTTTAGTAGTATTCTGCATAAGGCACTATTACGAGTAAGAATTATTTCATATTTTTTTTGTTCATAATAATAATAATAATTATTGTTTTTCTCTGGAAGTCGGTTTTAATTTTTTGTTAAAAATAATAATTTCACTCTTTTTAGTAATTTAAGTAATTTATAAGGTTTTCTGTAAATACTAATCTAATGTGTTCTATCATGTGATTTTGGAGCCAGGATACACATTTATGATATGAGAACTATAAAGTTAATATACCTAGCGCCCTCTCGGAACAGAGAATTGCATAAGCAACTCCAAGGATATACTCGTATCACTGTATAATAATCTATACTATAATATTATAAATGCGAAAGTATCTCTGTCTGTTTGTCTCGCTTTCACGCCAAAACTACTGAACCGATTGTAATGACATTTTGTACACAGATAGTCTAAAGTCTGAGAAAGGGCATAGGCTACTTTTATTTTATTCAAATTAATTTAGTTCCAAAAATTCATAATAGATGGCGCTGTGCGTCTCCTACATCGCGATATTGCTTGCACAAACGTCTTTCTATATGAGGTGGTATCATCTTATAATAAACATTCGATTTTTTCGATTGTTATTATGTACTCTTTTACGTTATTAAATAACTCAGTACCTTATCTATGCAGTGACGTAACCTTAAACCTATCAATGGTAAATAGTTTATGGCAAAAGTTGTGTAATTGGGGGGCTAAAATATATACTTAAAAACTTGGCATAAATAAAGTTTAACTTTAAAAAATTAAATAAGTTATGTGCACACTGCACAGCTGTTTTTGGGTGTCTTGATTTAAGGGGTACAAGGGTTTATTTATAAAAGCTTTTGACACCAATTTTGTTGACATCGCGCGCCATAAACTGAAGTCCACGCGGACGAAGTCGCGGGGAACAGCTAGTTAATAATATAAGCTTGGCGTTAATCAAGCAATGATAAAATTAATGTTCATGCACCTATCTCTAAAGGCTCTAAAGTTCTGTTTAGTGACTTTCTTTCTATCACAACACTCCTGGAAAGTCATTAGCTCACTATAATTATTGTTCATATAATATTATGCTCAAACTACTTAGAACTACGTTAATATAACTATTTATTTTGTCCCAATAACAAGGAGCTTCCTACATACGGACATACCTCATAATTCATAGATCTCATAATCAAATTGCTAACTTGGTAACCTGATCACCAAGTTTGAATCATTTACTTTGATATAACAATATGACATCAATATAATTTTTGAAATAGTTCGACAAATTAAGAGTTATGATTTAACGATTCATGATGTGGTGACTGGTGGTAGTAGTAATGATGATGATGAATGTAACTTGCATAGTAGCATATGCTTTGAGTTCTTAAACCAAAGCCGAAACCCCCAAACTTGTATCTATAAGGAATCCGGAGTTCTCTTGGCACCTTCGGAACCAAGGTATATCTTAGTGCAAAATTTTGCTTTTTGGTAGGATATGCTTATTAGGATACTTCTCATAAAATCGAAATCACCATATGTTTCCATATAAATTTTGACGAGTTCCCTCGATCACTCATGGACCTTATCATCAGGTCGAAATAATAAAATAATTTAACAGCTTAACTTTCTACAGAACAATGTTTAAAGACATCCGTGATCCGTTTTGATCTAAAAATACTATGAATTAAAAATACCTACCAATTATAATAGGGTCATAATGTGAAGGTGTATAGTGGAATGGTGGTGATGATGATGATTAATGTAATTAGCTTAGTAGTATAATATGCTTTTAGTTCTTAAAACAACGCCGAAACCCCCAAACATGTATCTATAAGGAGTAAGGAGTTCTGTTCACCACCTTCGAACCATGGTATATCCTGGTGCAAAATCTTACTTTTTGGTAACATATGCCTGGAATACTTCATATGAAACCAAAAAAACCATATGTTTCCATTTGAATTTTGAGGAGTTCCCTCGATTACTCATGGATCTCATCATCAGGTCACCACTTTTGTGAACATGGTACCAAATTGGAGTGAAACCTAATACAACAAAACAAAAATTTTGAAAATCGGTTCTCAAACGGCGGAGTAATCGTTGAACATACATAAAAAATATATATCCACAGCCGAATATATAACCTCCTCGTTTTTTGGAAGTCGGTTAAAAATAGGTTGTTGGCGCACCAATATTGGTTTAGTTTGGTTAAGTCACGTCCTGGTCTGTCGGCTGGACTCTCTAGTAGAACATTAAACTGACCCATATACTATCAAAGTTGTATAAAGTGTTCCGCTAATGTCATTTTAATATCTATTTACTTGTCCACAGAGTTCTTTCGGAAGCTCCTGCAGCTCTCGCGCGAGGAGTTCCACGCGATGTTCAAGCGAACATACGGCATGATCTACGAGCAGCATTCCTACGTCTTCCAGCAGCTGTTCGAGCAGTTGGAGAGGTGAGTACTGCTGGAATTAGTTTCGTACCTTCTGTACTTGTCTATCGATTATTTCCGATTTGTTCTAGGCAAATAGAACTTTTAAACTTATAATGCTGTTATTGGATGGCAAATTCGTTTGGAAGAATTTCAGTTTTGATTGCGTTTAGATTCAATTGGATCTTAAGAGACTGCTGTAGAGCTTAGTTAGATAGTTTCAACATTGTCTATTTCAGTAGTATAACTTTTAAGTTGAAAAATCATTTTGTAGTCGCAGTAAGCGATATTCGCTGTTGTAATTTGCTTACATGCAGCCGGACTTAGTTTAGACAAAACAGTTATAGTAACAATAATGTTATTGTAAAACATCGTGTAAGAACTAAGCAAAGCCTTTGATAAAGTCTATTAAGGTTTCTTAGCATTTGTATTTTGTACTGTTCAATAAAATGACTGACATAATATTCAGTGATACCTTTAAATTAAACAGTTATTTCAAAATATAACTATTCTATTGCAAATTAGTTCTGGCATCCTATAGGGATCTGTTCTATACCATACTCTGTAGTCTATTTATAAATATGATGTTGTGTTTCAATTCAGAGTAACCTGGGAAATTATATTTCTAAGCGGTATAACTGATTATGGATATCGTTTTGGCTCTTATTAATTGAAATATAAAATCTAAGTTAAAATAAAATTAAGTAATAAATAAACAAAATTAACTAATACAATAAATACTAAACTATAATAAAAACTAAATATAAAAAAGATTGTCATCCAGACTGCTGCCTTTAGGGAGAGTGCCTAGAATACTAGCGACATTGCCCCGCCGCGCTGTAAAGCCAGGCTTAATCGCTGGTCAAAATACGCTCCAGCCCTCTGGTCACCCGTGCGTTCTATGAGGCGAGATGAAATCAAATTAAAAAACTTTTTCATATCATCCTCCCATGGGCCTAACGTTTCAAACGCAAGCGGCAAATATAATATGTAGTCACGGCATAAATACACATATTTTCGCCGCTTACGCGTTTGCGCTTCGGACGCCGCCGCACCAGCCGTCACTGATGTTCCATGTAAGTAGGATGCGAATGTTATCGAGAGTAACCTTGAATGAGCTATTGAAGTCTCTACAATTTTGTAATAAAATAAATAATAAAAAGTACCTATAAACTAAGTAACGATTTTAGGCAAATGATTTTGAAGCTTCTTAAACACAATTAAAAATGGAAAGATAAAAGAAACATCGCACGTCTACTGATTTCATACTGACATTTTAAAATAAAAAAATAAAAAACAGATCTGAAATCAATAGTAGGTAGTGCTTGAAGGTTTTGGAAATGTTAGATAATTTTGGTAAATTGAGTTAAATTATGTAATGTTTTCAAAGTTAACGTACTGTCAAGTACCCAACCCTGAAGGGTCAACAGCGGTGTAACGAAGGTAGGGAAAACTTCGGAGATCTAATTTACGACTCACTCCAACTTTATTTGGATACAATGAATTGCTTTTAAGGTCCCCGTGGCGCGAATAATTGGTTTTGGACCGTTTGTTTGTTAATTAAGCTGTTTTAGGCAAAGTTAAATCAGACATTTTTAGAACTTCTCTACTTCTACTCTTTTAAAATAATTGAACTAGATATAATTTTTTCTCTTAGGCATTGCAGGGTATAACGCTGATTGCTGGACTGGCTTATAAGAAAATGCTCTAAACTCTACCACAGATTTGTTATGCGGGTCTCGACACTTAGCTATCTTATAGACACGTCTTCATCACTGTGTCTCAAATCTTAAACCAACTTCATTTATGTAGTCATAAAATAATTGATTTATTACACAATCAAATTGTAAGCTTGCTTGTTTCTTGTTATTCAGTAACAAATTACTATTAATGACGTTTTAAATGTTTACAAGTAGAGTGATTGCGGAAATTAACATCGATACATGTTATTTTGGTCGTGCACATGCGACGCGTGCACATGCATTGCAATATATTCACGAAATATCGCCATTGGACCGTTTAACATTATTGTATTTACTATCTTGTTTATGAATCCAGCTGATCGCCTGATGAGGAGCGATTGACGCTTTAGGCGCAGCGCAGACGACAGACTATCCGTGACGCACTTTTTGTCTGTAGAAGTAGAACCTATGCAATTATAGCAATAACGCGGCGAACTTTTTGCGCGTCGTGTGCGTTACTGCATATAATTGCATAGGTTCTATTTCCCACAGACTAAAAAGTGCGTCACGGATAGTTTGTCGTCTGCGCTGCGCCTTAAGGCTCCTCTCGCGAAAAAAAACACTTTTCATCGGCATTTACAGAGAAATTATATCTGAAAAAAATAATTAATAATCTACATGATATGATACGTAACGTGGTATTGCCATATTTTTTCTATCGGTATCACATAATAAAGAAATAAAAAACCAAATCACCTCCAAATCGTTGAATGAAACCACTTTACTCCTTCATTATTTATCAAAAGAATATATAAAAAATATCTACTGCTTTGCAATACATAAGTTGATAATTTAGTTTTTTTACTTTTTTGAAATATGCAGTATATTAAGCCTTAAAAAGGTTTTTTCTCCTATTTCGCCCTATCATGGACGCGGCGAGCGTCGTAACCGCCACCGTACAAGGCGCGCTGTTATGAATGTTATTTTAATGTCATTTACGTCGATATTCGCACTGACAGACAATGATCAAGGTCATTGGCGGATATAGAGGCCTTAAACAGCTCGAGGAAATATAAACAAATCCGAAAACAACTTATCCGTTCTGTCTTTCAGAAGCCTCCCAATAAAAATATTTAAATCCGTCGTATCTCTTGAATTATGTCGACTTATTAGTGCTAAAGCTCTTTCACGTGGATTCTGTAGAACATTGTGATTCTGTGTAGCAATGGTGTGTGGTTCATATAACTCCATTCCAATCGGCTTCCCTTTTACATTTTGGAAGCTGTCATGTTTGAAGTAATAATTTATTAACTATACGACTATTTTCAGATACTACACACGCGGCGACGCCGACTTCGACGTCATGATGGACGGCTTCTTCAGCATCCTCTACCAGAAGATGTTCATCGTCCTCAACCAGCAGTACACCTTTGATGAGAAGTAAGTGCGTTTGTTCTATTTTCAACTCTATAGTCTATTGTATCTGTCTACTGTCCAGAGATCTATTTTCATGGTTTTTTGTACCCTTTCGGATTCTGGACAACATATTCCTTAAGATTGACTTTATCATGTACTTATCTAAGGGTTTTTTATTTTTTTTTGTTAGAAGACAAACACCATTAAAAACAATTTTAATAAAAGAAAATAAAGCATTACTACTATTTCTCTTAAAATTTATAGCAAGCTTATGAAATAACCATAAAATATGTATGTTGTAGTCATTAACAGTTTGATAGCTACAATGAAAATACCATAAATATGTTTGACTCTTTAACACGTAGTTTATGGGGAATAGTACAAATTTGTGACGTCACCAATGGCGATTTGATGGTCGACTTGATACACTCCATAATAAAAGTTCCACTAATGTCTAAACAACCTACACGTGAAAAGCCGTGCAATCAAAAATGTACCTTGAAATATCGAAGTTAGGATGCATTTTTGTTTAAACTCAATTAGCCCATGCGTCAAAACTATTAACATTTTCCGGAAAATCCAAACACGTCCTCCCGTTACGTCGTACGCAATTATAGATTTTTATGGTTACAAGTTAAGTGTTATTTTTATGGTGCATCTGATTTTCGCTACTGCTGCGCTGCTGTTTCACTGCCCTTAATCTTTTAGGAGACAATGGAATTTAATTCTATTTAAGTATTTCTTTAGAAAACAGTATTGAAGTATGTAATAATTTTTTTGTTGTAGTAAGTATTGTTCAACTTAGGGAAACAAAAATCGGTTCTATAGTTTTTATAGATAAGGAATTTTGATGTCGGCCGGGAATTTCAGAAATTACCAAAATTTTTATACTTACTATTTAGTTTTTCCTTATGTTGAGATTTGGGACAAAGAATTATGGTGTCATAATACGATACTAATACTACGATCTAGTGACCGGAAACCGCCAGTGTGATAATGCCCTAAATTTCCACTTTCCTCGACTATACAAACATACACGGTGTAACAAATCAAAGTGATAATAGTTTAGGCTGTATATGTGATTCTTATATAGAGATTACTGTGAAAGTAGCAGCGCTGATAGAATTACTTTTGACGTCTATATGTTTCTGTGAAAAACGGTCCAACGCAACGTCATGAATTTTCTCATACAAAAAGTAACTTTAGTTTTTTTTTACAGCCTGTATAAATAAACATAAAAGCAAGCTGATTTAGAATTACAGTATTTTGAGTCTTACGAGAATTGAGACTGAAATTCACGATTCAGTAATTCTTGGAACCGCGTTTTCTCGGTATATTATTCGGCCGAAAGCTGGCGTCACTCGTCATACAAATAAATCACCGCTTCGGATTGGCCTGAATTAGGGCTGACACTGTTATGAAAAATAATCGCGATCTTGACTACCATTTGACTTCCATTTGAAGAATTAACATACCAAGAAGCGATACTGGCCTGCCGAAAGGGCACTTAAATCGTGCACTGTTAAAAATTACTTCAGTGAGCTTGATTTATGTAGATTGTAGAGTAGACCGTATGTAGAGTTAGTAAGTTTTGGCTATGAATCCTAGGGGTCTCACAAGTCACAAGGGACATAATCCTCTTAAAAATCTAGTTAATTCCTCGTTTATTTCGAGAAAATATTGCGCCTGTTACTATTAGGGAGTAGGTACCCCTAAAATTTCTTTGAGTTGTAACCGCTCCAGGCGCTCCTGCACAAAACTTGTAAAGTAATTAGTAATTACTAAATATTATTTGCCAACCCTGCGCGTGAACATGATAAATTCTATAAAACGCATCAGTTTGCTTTAGAAAATCATTATAAATTCATCATTTCATAAGCCGGGTATTATGAGCATCGGAGGCGTTATTTCTAATCGCCTAATGATTTGTTTTGGGTATTTATAACAAAAGACAACAGGCGGCTTATAGCAAAGTAGACATCGTTATTTGCTTTCTTTGTGGCATTTTACTTGTTTTAAAACACTTTATACTGAGGTGGACATTTACAATAATACAGTAGCAAACCTTAAATAATTTGAAGCTGGACTGAATTGAAACATCAGCAGGCTATAGGCATTAGGCACAGCCACAGTAGTGGCTGCGAAAGTGCGAAAGAAAAGAAACCTACACACTGACAGACTTCCTTTGTTATTACATCACTTTGTCTACTTTACCATAAGAATAAACCTTTCTATGGATGCCATGCTAAGCTTGCAGCTAGATACTGGATGCTGGACTATATCCACTGATACTGGCGCTCGCACTATATTATCTATGATGAAATTCTACGGAAAAGCCTCAGCCCTCAGGCATAACATTAAAAAAATCTATTTGACAGACATTTAAAAATGGAACGTTAACTTTTTTAGATACCTGAAGTGCCTGAGCGAGCACATGCGCGTCATTCAGCCGTTCGAGGATGTGCCGCTGAAGCTGTCGGTGCAGCTACGACGTGCTTTCGTGGCGACGCGCACCTTCCACAAGGCGTTACGCTCCGGAGCTGAGGTCGTCAGGAATATGATGCAGGTGAGAAACTAGCAAGGAGAATGACGTGTCCATCTATCCCGCAAAGGGTGGTAAAGAGGTGGTAGTAAGGCCCTTTGCTGGAATATATAGTTACATTGGAAGGAATTCGGTTAAAAATCTAACATAGAGTTCAGGGCTTTCTAATCAGGTTCAGGGGATATTCTATGTAGACATTCTGTTTTGTTGTACAACAATATGCCATACAATAGGCCATAGGGAAAGACAGGACGAGTATACACCCCTCGATTCCTCAAGGATCCCAGCATCAGATTACCACTTTTGTGAACATGGTACTAAATTAGAGCTAAACCCTATACAACACAAAAATAAGTTTGAAAATCGGACTACAAACGGCTGAGTAATCGTTGAACATGCAAAAATGTGCCCATACCGTAAATAATCCTACATGTTGCACAGTGCACTCGTCATAATATCAGAGTACCTATTGACAAACGTTGTGAAACGTTGAACAAAACTTTTTGTCCACTGCCTAAGCTAGTGCTGTACCCTAGCGTACTAATATTGCAGTAAAATATTCTATTTTATGCAACTACTACTTTATTAAAAAGTACAATGAAAAATTACACCAGATTGAAATTGGTATTATTGATTAGAGAGCGTGGAAATTTTTCAATAAATCTACCTATAATAAGAAATAGAAACAAATTTTCTACTTTCAAGTCTCTACTTCTTTTGTAACTTAGTATTAACTGGTCGCTGTTAAGGGCGTTCCGTCCGGAGATTCCGTAATTGACCGTATTTAAAACCTTATAAACTCATAATCTGAAAGCTACAAAGTTATAATAAAAATACAGTAATAATCTTCAGTATATCAACATTCCTTTTGTCGTTTTAAATTTTCTATTTTTGTTTCTTATACTCATGATATCAGCTTCCAAAGTAATGCCAATTTGTTAAAATTCAAGCATACATTCAGCATCTCCTTAGGATTTATAAATTACTTTTATTTGAAACTCACGCCAATAGATCGACAATATCATAAACTACATATTCGCCGTTTTAAATTTTTTTTAGGACAATTTTGAACTAAGATAAGTAAAAATAATAGGGTTTTGGCGCGATCTCGGCAACGCGGCAAATGTATGGCCAAGGTCGTTTGCTCGGGGGACGACCTTAAACATTTTGACACAAACTACCTACAATTTTTTTTTGCTATGTATGCAGTCTTAGTGAGGGGAGCCCTAGAACAATTTTTTTTGTGATTAGTGATTACTGATTACTAACAAGCTAATTTTTTGTGAGTAGCTACATTTTGATAAGACGAACAACATTTTTATTTTCGAAAAATCTCGAAAGTGGTAGCTAACAGAGATAGAAAGGATTTCATACTTTGACTTGATGGTCCTAAAATATGGATTGTTTTATTTGTAGGACAAGGTTACTCTTAAATTATATACTTAACTATTAAGTATTAACCTACCAATATACAAAAAATCAGCTGGTGGTTAGGGTTCCGTTTTAGGGTACAGTAGTCAACCAAGTTTTGTTGATTACAGAACACTAAAACGGAACCCTAACCAGCAGATTTTTTGTATATTGATAGGTTAATAGTTATATAATTTAAGAGTAACCTTGTCCTACAAATAAAACAATCCATATTTTAGGACCATCAAGTCAAAGTATGAAATCCTTTCTATCTCTGTTAGCTACCACTTTGGAGATTTTTCGAAAATCAAAATCTTGTTCCTCTTATCAAAGTGTCTCAACAAACTCACGAAAAATTTGCTTGTTAGTAATCACAAAAAAATTTGTTCTAGGGCTCCCGTACTATCTTGTTCTAAAATCTAAATGATCTCAAGAACATAACTGCATTCATAACCCAAAAGGTATTTTTGTGAGTTAGTACACGAATGCTTAACAGAGTCCAACAAGGGACCTCGTTGTAAGGAAACTATTGAAGGTGCCTAGTTATTTTCTGCGTGTTACAATTTTATCGGAACGCCTTTTGTTTAATAACCTCTTGTTCTTCCTTGACCAGCGAACCGTGTCCAACAAATAACATCAATATAATAATAGCCAATAATGATCGCACATGTAACTTTCTATGTAATCGTGAACAATCGACTATGTTGGAAAGTATACAATTATGTTACTCAGATGATTGACATGTTATGCGAAACTGGTAGTTTTAGGCGTAATTCTGGAATTTAGGTCGTTGCAAAGATTATACGGGTTTTATGCCTGTTGCCTTGATGTAAGAGTGTATTTTTCATTTATATCCAAATTCAAATAAAATAGGACATTAAAATGTGTATAGAAAGAGTGAATTACAAGTACCATTCATACGGACATGCCAAATTCTCTACATAGAGATCAAAGCAGGGGCGTAGCTACTCCGTATATGTCGCACCAATTATACGGGGCTCCCGGGCCACAAGGGCCCGCAACGTGCTTTAGCAAAACTTAATAGAAAGTTTCCATTTTTTTTACTAAAGTCACAAAAAAAAGAAAAGTGAAAAAAAAGGCAACTTTTCTTAAAGGCCCCTAAACAAATTTTATAAAGGGCCTCGCTAAGGAAAGCTACGCTTCTGGATCAAAAGCTATGCAACGTTTAACCTTATTTCTGTCAGCTTAAAGACTCAGATTATATCAATTCAAGTTATTCTGTGGTCAAACTTTACATTTAAACAAACCGCCTCACGTCCGAAGTCTATGGTCTATAAATTTGAATTTTGATGGACAATAAAATTTAAGCGGCGGGATGACATCAGGTTTTGAGTATTCAACACGTGTGTTTGTGCAAGGAATAATTATTTTAATTGATCACTAAATATGTCATCAGGCGCCGAGCGAGATGAATCACTAAACTCGTTGTATGGAGGTCGTACACGACCCATACATATTTCATACGAGTATTTCATCATTATAAAGTTATTTTGTAGTTGGTTCTATCGCGGCAAAGCCCAAGAGAGAAAACTTTTCTCGCATTTTCTCGAATAAAATATGCTTGCGTTTCGCGCCAAATAATGTACTCTATATTCTCAATTCAATTGTTTAAATTTATATTTGACAGTATTTATTTTTAAGTTTTTGTATTAAAGCCATTGCTTTAATACAAAAACTTAAAAATAAATACTTCACTTCACACATCCTATGGATCATTATCCATAGGATGTGTGACAGACCTTGCATAATTCAAAGGCGCTATCCGTTGGCGCTTGTATTTAAATATAAAACATTTTATTCAAATTTGCTTAGCCGATTTGCATGTCGAATATATCAAACGCACAATGGATTCAATTTTGGTGACAGTTATGCGTTGTGTGATTTGGAATCTTAATAATTGAGTGATCTCATACTTATTTATAGAGTCACTAAATACAAGGCTAAAATCTTGGTAGGGATATGAAGACTGACATGTAAGAAGTTGTGTAAATAAAACAGTAAAAATTTACTGTCAGTGCAATGACCGAGCAATGGCTTATGACCAAATTTTAAATACACACTTGGCTTAAAAAATGCGTATGTATTCAGCAATAGATGTGAAAGTTCGAGTAACTACTGGGTATGACACATATTCAATATTATGTTAATGTAGTTTAAATTTTAAATATAGGTCAGCACTTAATATATTTATTATTTTTTGGTAGACTGGGTGCTACTTACTAGTCCGGCAGCAAAATATGGTTACCAATGCGCTACTGCAGTACAGATAAATAAAAAGGTACCGCTCAAGTCTTTTTAAGGCTACCTCATGATGTGAGATCATGATGCTTTGTCCAACATTGTCAGTCGCAATCATGTCCATAACGCGATTGCAACACCCTATCGGCCATCAGTAATATGGCACAGCATGTTCCAGTTATAAATATAGTCCTCTAAACTTTGTATATGGCTGCTCTCAGTGCCGGTTTTAGCGCTACCAGCACCCAGGATGAGATTTATTCGGGTGCTGATAGTGTTAAAAAAGGGCGCCCCTTTTTATCCGGCGCCCTGGGCGTCGCCCAACGTCGCCGCCCCTAACGCCGCTACTGACTGCTCCAGTTGAATATAGTCAACGTGAAGATGTGTGTCACTCGATCCGCGTCGTATAAGGAATGTGGCCATGCGATGGCTCACCGCTGAGTCGGCAGCACCGCGGGAACAAAGAGCTGGCAAAGGAATGCCAGATGTTTAAGGCGTTGTAATGCTTATTGATTATTAGGAATGTTTTTTTATAGAAGAAAAGTTATTGCCAAGCCATAAGCTATTAGGCTGAAAAATGCAAATAAATCAGCAGTTACTTAAAATTGCCATACGCATACTATAACTAGTTTTAAACTTTGTTCCAAATCAAAGTTCTGGCTCTGTCGCTCCTGGGGCCCAATTCTCATACTTCGAATCTGAATTAACATTGTGGGTATAGGTATTCCGTTTTACAATCATACGAGGTAGGCTTTGTATACATACAATCACTATCGAGCCTCGAGGTCATAATATTATGTATGATTAGGTATGTTCTTCATGCTAATGCTGACTCTTTGCACAATTACTAGACTCTAAACTCTAAAGTATATTTATGATCTAAGGATGACTCCTTGCACAATCACTAACCAAACCCCATCTCCAGGTGGAAGTGAGCCAGGAGTGCGTGGTGGCGTGGGCGCGGCTGCGGTACTGCGGCGCGTGCGGCGGCGACACGCAGCCCGCGTGCAGCCGCTACTGCCACAACGTGCTGCGCGGCTGCCTGCCCGCGCACGCTGACCTCGCCGACCAGTGGGACGCCTATGTCGGTGAGTGAGGGGGGAGATGAGAGATGTAACATGTGGATTAGCGATGTTCATAAAACAGTACCTAAAGCAAAGGATTTGCTTAGTAGGGGATTTTCTGAAGGCAACACCGCCTCATTCATTTAACTGGTGACTCTATTGCAATTGTAGAGATAAACTACGATAACATGGCGCGCCCCTCCAAATTGTGTTTCTAGTGTCTATCATCTGGCTCAGTAATCATCGCATTCAGCAAGGATTACTACAACTATAATTGTTATTGTATTTGACTACAAGTTACAACAATATTGTAATGAGGCAGAGCATAGATCAAGATAGACACCGCATGTCGCTGCATTTGTATGAAAACGAGCGTGTCACTTTTTTCCTACCACCTGTGACGTACCGATGATAATAAATATGTACATTATCAAGGCCAACGTTTTGAATGTCTACAATGATCGATTGACGTCCGATTCCGATAGCAGACTAAAGAACAGACTTTCGAAAGACGAGCATTGCTCGTCGTTTGGGAACGCGATATGGCACGCGAAGTACATACACATGCGTTTATCTATCTTGATCTACATATGTATGTGTAATGAGGCAATTTTGTCAGTTTAGCTTATGTTCGTTTTGTCAATTCCAGACGCCGTAGAGAAGGTCGCGGACCGTCTCCTCGGTCCCTTCAATATCGCAATGGTGGTCGAGCCCATCGACATCAAGATATCGGAAGCCATCATGACCTTCCAGGAGCGCAACCAGGACATATCGCAGAAGATATTCGCGGACTGCGGCAAGCCGGTTCTCGGGGGCGGAGCGCCGGCCGGGACGTTCTTCACGCCGGACCGGGCGCGGCGCTTCGCCCGGGCGATACCGGAGTTCGACTGGAACGAACGGCCCAGCAAGGATGTTCGAGGTATATCGAACAGCTCATTTTTACATTATACTAGCGACCCGCCCCGGCGTCGTACGGGTATAAAATATAAAGCCGCTGAAAAATGATTAAAATCGATAGCCTATGATCCTTCACGTGGTCTACTTCTTATCTGTGCCAAATAACATAAAAATTGCTCCAGTAGTTTGCGAGATAAGCTCTTTCAAATAATTTTCCCCGTTTTTTCCACATTATCCTATTAGTCTTAGCGTGATAAAAGATAGCCTATAGCCTTCCTCAATAAATGGGTTACGGTTATCTTACACGGAAAGAATTTTTCAAATCGGACCAGTAGTTCCTGAGATTAGCGCGTTTAAGTTAGCCGTTTCAAATAATTTTCCCCGTTTTTCCACATTTTCCTCTATTTTTTCGTTCCAAACAAAGGGACATGAGGGAAAAAAGCGACTTTGTTTTATAATATAAATATAGATTAATCGCTTTCGTAGTTGTCGAAAAGTCAACCAATCGGTCCGCCGTCCGACTCGCTTAATATCTCTCGCATAACTCAAACACAACCATTACCATTAATTTAACTATATTTAACCAGTGTGCTCAGTGTAAACCAGTGTAGTAAATAGTAAATTTATTTAACCAGATTACATCTTAACTCTACCAACCACGCGTGTGTGAATTTAACCATACAACCACGAACCAAAGGACCAACATCTTCTATGGTTAAATTCAAACCAAACCCAGAAACTACTAAAACGCACCCTTTTCAGAGGACGACTTCGAGATCGAAGCGTCGTTCGAGAGCTTGGACGACCCGTCGCTCCTCGGTTTACGGACGCCCGAGGGTATACGGAAGGCGACGGAGGAGATGGCCGCGAACGCGAAGTCCAGGGATCGGTTCCTGCAGTACATGCGCGGCCGCATCGACCTGCAACAGCTGGAGGAACACGAGCGCAGCCGCCGCGACGCCGACGCCGCCCCCGCCGGCGCGGAACTCGATTTCAAGGCGTACGAGTTCGACGGCAAACGCGGCCCCAAGAGGAAAAAGCCGACGGCTACTAAAGTCGACGAAAATACACATGGTAAGTGTAAAGATTTATTAGTTACATTTATACTGTGTACATCGGTTTCTGGTGTACCAAGTATCTTGAAAAGATTCGATCACAGAACAAAACTAGTATTTAAGTTACAAAGTATACTGTAACTTTTTTTATAATATTATATCATAGACTGTAACAACTTTACATTACAATCATTTATAAAATGTCCTATTGAAAAATGAAAATTGACTCTTTAAAGTCAGAACTCAGAACCAATAATGTCAATGTGACTAAACTTCTAAGGGTTGATTCAGACCGCAACGCGACGCGTACTCGTAGATGCATTTCTATTATATGGATTTGACAAATGAAAATAAAATAAAAAATATAGGAGCCCACACTTGGATTTAAAGTAATACAATTTTTGTAACTTGCAGGTGGTGAGAGCGGCCCGGCTCTGGAGCGACTGGTGCGGGAGACGCGGGCGCGCGTGCGGGCGTCACGGCGCTACTGGGCGCACCTGCCCGCCGCGCTGTGCACGCCCGTCAGCGTCACCGCGCCGCCCTGCTTCAACGGCACGCACCAGGCCAGGTATGTGCGAGCGAGACGGCAGGCTGGTGTGAGAGAGACAGCGGCAGGCTGGTGCGAGACAGCAGCAGTTGAATGACAAATTGTTCATACTGCGTACAAAATATTATGTACAGATAGCGAGTGGAATGCTCAGAAATGCCTAGTGTTTTAAGGTAATTAAAATTGCGAGGGAAGCGTGACGTGGGTGCAGCACAGGGGCCACTCCTGCTCTCCGTCTCAAGCTCCGATTGCTTTCAACGCGTGTGCATAGCTAGTAGGTTTTTATATTTGTGTTTTCTTTTTACCTGTTTTATATGCAAACTAGCTGACCCGACAGACGTTGTCCTGTCTACACGATGATTATTTAATTCGAATTGGTATAATTATTAAGAAAAAATAGATTAAAATTAGTATCTCCATGCCCATCAAATTAAATAGTTTAGGCGAAAATCATAAAAGTTTATTGTGCGGGAACCGTACATTTTCCGGGACAAAAAGTATCCCTTGTCCTTTCCCGAGATTCAAAGTATCTCCATTCCAAATTTCATCAAAATAGACTGAATAGTTTACGCGCAAATCATAAAAGTATTTTGTGCAGTAACCGTAAATTTTGCCGGGACAAAATGTATCTAAAGTTGATCTTCGGGACTCAAAGTATCTCTATGTCAAGTTTCAGCAAAATCGGGCCAGCCGTTTACGCGTGATGTCGTGACCACGTGAATATGGATTCATTTTTATATATAGAGATGAAGACCTAGTCCAGCTTTGTCGCTCAATAGTATATTACAATTCCAGCTACACGGCGATAGCGGCGGGCGACGGCAGCGCGGCGCTGGCGTCGAACCCCGAGGTGCGCGTCGCCATGGTGACGGGCGCGAGCGTCGCGCGCACGCAGCAGGAGACGCTGCGCACGCTCACCGCTAAACTCAAGGACGCGTACAATGGCGTCGAGGTGCAGTGGAAGGACACAGGTGGGATAATCATGTCTAGATACCATCGCCCGAGCTGCGCGTCGCCATGGTAACCTCTGTGGCTCGCAGGTCGACCGGGGGTCGCAGGTTCGAATCCCGCCGACGCAACATTTTTTATTGTTTTCAATCATGGATGTGCATTAAATAATATATGTATCATAAAAAAAATATGTGTATAAAAGTATTAAATATCTGTTGCGATATCCGTAACACCTTGAGGAACTTACCACTTAGCCAGCCTGACGTGGTGTAAAGCGTTCTTTAAAAAACTGACAGTACTTGCTTAACTGTCTTTAGCTAACGTTACCGTATACCGGATTAATATTATTTCTCAGTTTCCTCGGTGATTTTCTTTTCTAACAACTTACTTACAATTTCAGCGGAGGACCTAGCGGTGGCGGCGTCATACAACGACTTCGTGGACAGCGCCGGCTCGGGGTCCGGCTCCGGCGACGACACGGACGACACCGACGATCTGCCGGACGACGACGAGGACAGGGACACCGGACTCGATTACGGAGAAGGTAAGATTTTGTATTTAATCCTTCGATCGCGGATTCTTGGAAATCTATTGTTATCCCGGCTCACTTGGGCAGCTTGGGAGTTGATAGGTTAATTTCATTTTTAACCGATATCCCAAAAGGAGGAGATTATACGGCTGTGAATATTTTTACAACATATTCATCACTTTGTAGAGATCAACTACGATAACATGGCGCGCCCCTCCAAAATTTAAAACGTTTGATGTGCGTTGTCAAAACGTTTGAAGTGCGTTGTCTTGCGCGGTCGGCTAGTTATGATTAGTTGATCAACAAATCTTGGTAATAAGTGACATAAGTGAAATATTACGTGTACTGTTTGATTGGTTGAATACTTACTACATACAAACTCTTTCATAAGGATGTGACTACACACATTGAAACAGTCATTTGGAGGGGCGCGCCATGTTATCGTAGTTGATCTCTATGTCATGTTAGGTTATACATTATTTTGTGTTATAACAATCAGATTTTATTTATATTAGTAACCGTTCATAATGTACTTTCGCACGTGAACGTAATGCGTTGCAGTAATTGGAGGTTCCCAAGTACTAGTCCTTAAATACTTTTGAAACTGGTCAAGCTGGAATTCTTGTCGCAAATGTATTATTAATTTGTTACAGACAACCATTAATTTACGAATTCCATCCATCAAATTGAACTTGACATTCAAAGTGTATGTTTGCTTACTCCAGGATCCGGCGACCACCGGCTCGAGCCGGAAGTATCCAAGCCGGAGGAGGCGACGCCGGCGCCGGCGTCCGAGCCGCCGTTCGTGCCCGCGGTCGGCGGCGCGCCCAACACCAACAACGTGCAGGTCCGCGTCCGCTTCGAGCCGGAGCCGGAGCCGGACGTGCCGGTCGTGCCGGACGTCCCGCCCGTGCCGGACAACCCCAGCGAGCAGCCGGTCGCGGCCGGAGCGACGGAACCGAGCCTTCAGAAGGCGCTAATGACGTACGCGCTGCCCGTCGTCTGCGCGTGGTTCGGGACGATCGTCACTGATTTATTCTAAGCGACCACCCCGCCGCCGGCGTCATATAACAGGTAACAAAGCAAAGTGATAATACTTCAAGTTGTGTATTGGAACCTTATTCCGGGGGCAATTAAACCTGTCGGCCAAATTTCGATAATATATTGATCCGTGTTAAAAACAAAATACACGTATTTTTTTATAATGACTATATTATAGTGCTAACTATGAAAGTAGCAGCAATGAAAGAGATACTTTTGACTTCTACGTTTTTATGAGAAACGGTCCAACGTCATGAATTTGCTCGTACAAAAATTAAAAAACGTCTCACAGTTAACTCCATAAAAGGGACATACACAGTACACACCCTAAAGTATACCTTTGTTTTGTGTCTGCATAGCGATACATATTTCATGAGATATGACTCGAAATATTTGTAGTCGCACGGAGTTGTCGACGTGTCGGTGCGCAAGATAGTACCAACCAGGGCCCCCGTAAGGGCTACTGGCGCCTGTGTGCAAAAAAAGGGTTTTGGAGACCTTGGGTCCTTGATTTTGGCACCCCTAAAGATGGGGATATGGCGCCCCTAGAGGATGACGCCCGTGTGCATTGCACACATTGCACATAATATGGTAGCGGGGGCCCTGGTACCAACCAGACAGTTTTAACGTCTTGCGGCCCCGACACGCGCGACGACTTTAATTTATTTCACAGTTATATACCTAGGTAGCAAAGACAGGACAATAAATCGAAAATATATGTAAGATGTTCGTCAACATTTCCAATAAGCGAGTATATGTTTGACTGAGCGGTGTATACGCCGGCGGCGCGGGAGGGCGGGTGCAGCTAGTCAGTGCGAGTGCTATGTGCAATGTGATAATATGTGAACTCTCAACAAATTTGAATGATACACGACCAGCTGACAATAACAGATCCGACACGGGACACTATCAGCCAAATTGTGTATTTATTTGTGTAAATAATTACTTGTAAATTATGATCGAGTTAGATAGCGAATGACAGTATAGCTGCGCTGTGCCTCGTGCATAGTTCACGCTATACGCTGATGGTTAAACTATGGCGACTCCGCGTTTTACGCGCGGGCATTGTGTTCCGCTGTGGGCATCGATTACGATATCATTTTACTTTTAACTTTTATACTTGGATTTTAATTCATTATGATTATTTTTTTCTGTAAATAAATCGTGGCCATCGCCAAATATCAAAAATATTTAAATTTGTAAATATAAGAAATTATTAGTCATGTATGTTAACATAAGTTAAGACTGATTTGCTTTTTTATGTTCTTTCTATTAAGTGTAATGCGATCATGAGGATGATTGGTGATAATAATTAGCGACGTTATTCGTCTCGCTTCAGAAATATTAAATCGAAATCAGGCATTTTAAAGTTTAAACTGGACATCATGATTTAAACATCATTATCTTGCTTCTGTTATTTTTCTACTTACTTTAAGATGTCTATTATTATAAGATTCATCTGACTGACATTAATAATTACTTTTTACTTTCATATCATTACTTACAGTCGGAGATTGCTTTTATGTAAATAAGCGTTTATTAATATTTTGCTTAATGTTTTAGATAATACAAAACATAATAAGTATGTTAAATGTTACGTAATATTTAATATTTATATTATTTTATACGAAAACCAGTGTATGTATAACGTAATACGATGATATTTACAATAACGAAGCGCACACGAATATTTATTAAAATATATTTATGCTAGTGTATACGGAATTCGGAACATGTTTCATTGTCATCTTTTAGCTCATTTTATTAAAAAAATATCACTACCTTTAAAAATTTCGAAATTCGAATGTAACTGAAGATATCGTGCAAGTTTGGGACCAAAAATTATAAAATATCAAGTTTTGTGCCATTTCCTCACTTTCTCTATTAGTGGATAGTCATTTCATGAAAATAAGAATTTTAAAAGTCTCATGCTTCTTCTGATACGTAATTTGAAAATGGAATTGTAAAGAACTCGTATCTTCAACTTCCGTTTATTTAAAATAAGTTTTAATCACTACTTTGTGTTGTTTAGACATAAATCTCTTACTTGTTATTTGTAAATATAATCATGTAATTTAATAATAATTGTTTAAAATATTTTTATGTTGGTAGGGGGCGTAGATTTTTGTACAGTTGGTAAAACACAGGGTACCAAATTGATAGTGTTGCACTGCCAACATGGTTCATGATACACAATAATGTTCATTCACATAAAAATATTATAATCGGAAATTTGTATCTATAATAATATGTAACATATTATATCATATTATATCGCGGGAATATATAAACTCCAAATGGAATCATGTTTTACTGATTTAAAACAATAAATATATAATATTTATTAAGATGTGTGTGCAATCTATGCGTTTCTGTAGTAAATGTATTTTTTCGAATTATGTACCATGTATAGATAGATAGATAGATAGATAACTCTTTATTGCTCACAAATTGGTACTATAACTAGTTACACTAACTTAACAGTATTTTTACAGTAAACTGTGGGCAAGGGCGGCCTTATCGCTTTAAGCGATCTCTTCCAGGCAACCCTGCGGCTATAGAGATATTACATATTTATAAGCAGGGTAATAAAATAAAAAAAAAAGTCGACAAACAGTTAAAACAGTTAGCAGATGCTAGAAAAAAACTTAATATCTTATATATTTAAATGCTACAGATTATTTAGTGAGCGACTCTGTTCAAAAGATGGTTATGCAGCTTAGTTTTGAAAATAGCTAGTGAACTTGACTCTCGAATGTCACATGGTAAATCGTTCCACAAGTGTGCAGCTCTCACAATGAAAGAACCCCTGAAATAGTCAGTTTTAGTGAAGGGCACAAGGAGTTTCCTACTATATACAGAACGCAGCGAACGACTTTGGTCATCTTCCCGAAATTGGAAGCACTCTTTCAAATAGGGAGGACAGCGAGGATCACACAGAACATTGTACAGTAATCCGAGGACATGCTCATCCCGACGGAGTCTGATGGGTAGCCAACCAAGTCGTTTACGATATTCTGAGACGTGATCGAACTTGCGCAGTCCATACACGTACCTAATACAAACATTTTGTAGTCTCTCCAACTTATTGAGATATTCCTCATTAAGATCTGTCATGCAGATATCAGCATAGTCTAATATAGGTAGGAGTAAAGACTGCGCAAGCTCGACTTTAGTTTTTACAGGAAGTAGGTTCTTCCAGCGCCTGAGCGATCCCAATGCAGCAAAAATTTTACGACTGGTTTCAGTAATGTGGTGAGACCACTTAAATGTAGAATCAAAATACACTCCAAGATTTTTAACCACATTACTGAAAGGCAAAGTGACATTGTCAAATTTTACACTCGGCGTAAGATCGTAGTTCAGCCGGTTAATTTGTTTAGTCCCACCGATAACTATGATTTGCGACTTTTCAGGATTGACCTTTAAGCCATGGCATTGACTCCATTGAAGGATAGTCGCAAGATCTTTATTAATTGCCAAAATTGCGTCATCGATGTCATTAGCAGAGGCATGAGTGTAGACCTGAAGATCATCCGCATAAAGATGGAACAAACAGGATAGGAGCGGGGTAAGGAAGTTAATGAAAATGGAGAAGAGGAGAGGGGACAAAACACCACCCTGCGGTACACCAGCAGATATATCACAGAACTTAGATGTGCGATCATTGGCCCTAATGCATTGTTGCCTCCCAAAAAGATAGTCCCGAAACCATTTAAGCACAGGGTCTGAGATGTGTAGCGCGCCCAGCATAGCAATCAGGATATCATAGTCTACGGTGTTGAAAGCATTGCTAAAATCTAATAAGGCTAACACTGTAAGTTGTTGACAGGACATAGCCAGGCGCACATCATCAGCAACTTTGGTTAAGGCTGTGACAGTACTATGACCGGGGCGAAAACCTGATTGGTATTGACTAAGAAAATTGTTGGTGTATGTATTAGAACAATTTTTTAAAACATTTTTTACTTTGAAAACATGTGTTGTGACTTGTGAATCAATATTTTTGGTTGTCATAATTTATTAAAAAGAAAATATGAGCTACAAATAACACCAACTTTAAAAATATTTCAGATAGATTTAGTTATGCAACTCATTACCAGTTTTCTTCGAAATATTTGAATATGCTAATGCATAACATAAAATATTCATTCCATCAAGGAAATCTACAAACACGAATAATACAATGTTTCGATGCCTTTATACGATACAAGGAGTTTATTACCGTTAATTTACATCCAACGAAAGTGCCGTTGGTTCCGTTTTGCATAACTAAATCCATGTATGGTCATACTTTCAAATGTTCATTGCACTTCTTTCCGTTTCCAGTCGCGCGCGACATGCGAGATGTTTATGTATACAGAATGGTAGACGAATTAATTTTTTATAAAAAAAGTACATTTCTGTAGGCAATGTGTAAATAAAACTGTAACATGTGTATTTGTTGTTTTATTTTGATTTATCATCGTTATACTATCGTATAAACCAGGGGTTCCCAAACTGTGCGCCGCGGCGCCCTGGTGCGCCGTGGAAAGGCAAGAGGGGCGCCGCGACTCGATCATCCATCATTATTCATTAATCATTATCCAAACAAATATAAAATAAAATTATAATATGTGAATTATACAAAGCAAGTTGATAATTAAACACTAACCTAACCTAACTATAATCATTATAGGTGTTTATTTATGTACCTATATTTTTGTAATAGCTAGGTAGAGTAGGGCGCCGTGACAAAATATTGACTTGTAAGTGTGCCGCAGGCTGAAAAAGTTTGGGAACCCCTGGTATAAACTACAAAGTATACAGTTATTATTTTGTAGCTTAAAATTATGATAATATCACGGATTACCACACGAGATACACAGAGATAAACTACGACAACATGGCGCGTCCCTCCAAAATTCAAAACGTTTGAAGTACGTTGTCTTGCACGGTCGGCTAGTTATGATTAGTTGACCAACAAATATTGATAACTAGCTGTCCCGGTGAACTTCGTGGCACCTTAAAACCTTCCCTGGACTTCTACGAATTTTTTAAGACTAAAATCAGACCAATCCGTTCAGCCGTTTTCGAGTTTTAGCGCGACTAACACATTTGAAAATCCATTTTTATATATAAGATTTAAGGGCTCCATTCCACTGCGGCGCACGGAGAGACTACGCACGTGCGTCAAGCTTCGGTTTGTAAGAAAATATATGTGACTGTGTCCACTGCAACCCACGGACACGCTACGAACGAATTGTGTCAAGTCAAAGAAATAAATCCGCGCACGTCCACGCGGTGGAATGGAGCCTTAAATATTACGAGTGCTGGTTGATTGGTTGAATACTTACTACACACAAACTCTTTCATAAGGATGTTATAGTAGTTTATCTCTACAGTCGTACGTTAGTCGTTTCTTCGAGATTTCCTCCACTCAACCTTAAAGTTGAACAAATGACAATTTTTGAGGATTAAGTTTGAGTCTTGTCTTGAGTTTGACGCTTATGGCGCGTCATCGAACAAAGTCAAACTGCTTGGCCTGTGGTAAGAATTCGTGAAAATGAAGATGGCAACGAATCGGTTAATATGGTACAGTGAAAATACGGCTGAAGATTATACGTACGAGTTTCTTAACGTACGGTACTTTCTTTGGAGCTATAACATGTACATCTTAACTTTTTACATTAGTCCGATTCCTCGCTATCGTCGGACTCGCTGTCCGACTCTCCGGACTCTTCCGAGCCGGACTCGGAGTCGGAGCCGAGCCAGTCCGGCAACGCCGGCTGCGAGATTAGCGTCTTCCACTCGTTCATTTTGTGTAAGTCTGAAAATAAAAATAGTTTCGTGACTAAATTATTCTGTTAGTTTTATTGATTTCGAGATGGGTGTCGATTTAATAAAACAAACGAGCGTTTTGTAAGTACGTTCTGTTCTTTTACATTGCAGTTTGTAATATTAAAATTTAAAAAATACTATTAAATCTCATTGTTACTCATCTCTTTGAATCGTACACGAATGCATTGCTTCCTAATTTTCTTTGGTCTGCCATAGGTCCATTGAAGAATTTATAGCTGTTCGGCAATACTTATTCATACTAATAAACGTGAAAGTGTGTCTGTACTCTGTCTGTTACCTCATTACGTATTAACCGCTGAACCGAATAATTATGACTGAGGAGTATTTCAAGGGAAAGAGTATAGGTTATTTTTCTTCGGATTTTTTTCGTTTCTATGTAAGGGGCGGGACACAAAAATACGATACGACGTCGTGTCGTGTTTTTGTGTCCCGGTTAGTACCTTAATTGCTGCACAACGGAGTTGCGGACTTCATCCAGCCCGGTTAAAGGCCGGCAACGCACCTGCAGTTCTTCTCATATTGCGTCCATGGGCGACGGTAGTTGCTTTCTTTGATTTTATCAAAAAAGTATTTAAAAATAGACCAGGACCAATATCTACAAAAATAATGAAAAGTGAAAAGAAATCACAGTAGAATGAAACCCATTACAAAAGGAGAATATTATAAAAATTAAGGGAAAAATAATTTACGGGCGATCTGAGTTAGGGAAAAGGTTTTAAGGGGGGAAAACGGTTTATCGCGATTTTTGGCAAAACTAATATTCCTATAAAAAAAATCAAATGGCAAAGTTGTAGGTAAGAAAAAGATCTAAAACTTTTCTATTCACACTTTTTCTCCATAACCTCAAAATTTATGTGAAAAATTAAAAAAAACATGTTTTTGGTTTTTTATTTATATCTTTTACAAAAATTTTTTTTTCACGAAATTTGGTGATAACTTACATTTTTAAGTCCCAAATACGCTGTCATTTATTTGATTAGAAATATTTATTTTTTCACCTTATTTTGAATTTACATTGAAAAAATACCCTAATTTTCAATCGAAAATTCGACCGTCAAAATATCAGCTTTTTAAAAAAAAATGGTGTGCTTTCTACTCGTTGAAATCTCACATAAATTTTGAGGTCATAGAAAAAAAGTGTAAATACAAAAGTTTTAGATCTTTTTTTTACCTACAACTTTGCCATTTGACATTTTTTCATGGAAATATTAGTTTTGCCAGAAATCGAGATAACCATTTTTCCCTCTTAAAAGTGAAATCGTGCCCGTAAATTATTTTTCCCTTAATTTTTATAATATTCTCCTCCTTTTGTAATGGGTTTCATCCTACTGTGATTTTTTTTTGTTTTCAAAATTATTGGTCTTAGTCTAAAAACCTACCCAAGCTATACATATCCGTAAGATAGAACTGTTTGTCGTCCTTCTCCAGCACGCCGCCGTACACGTACAGCGCGGACCGCTGCACGCACAGCATGGCGGACATGCGCGCGCCGGGAGCCCCCGCCGCCCGCGCCTCCGGACCCCCCGCGTCTGAACCAACCGACTGACCCCCCGCTTGACCCCCCGCCGGCGCACCGCCCAGCTTCATTGTGAATACCTCGTCCGTTACCACTGGAAAATGTTAACATTGATAATAATAAAATAATGGAATTGTAATTTAGGAAAAGATAAAAGATAATTTACAATAACAAAAATTTATGGAAAAGGATAATATTATGATATTAAAAAAAATATGTATCTGGTCTCTTATAGCATTGCAAATGGCTGAAAGAAATATTATAGTAGTTGCTCAAAATATTTATACCGGGTGTAACAAAACTAAGGGTAAATTTTTACTAGCGCAGCAGCGAAGCGCGTCGAAGCGTCAAATTCGCAACAAATCGAACGAATGCGCGCGGATTCGCCAGAGTGCCTACAGTGATGACGCGTAAATTCGCTTGTGGGCGCATGGATGTGCGCGCGCGCGCGCGCGCACTAAAAAACGTCGGTCGAGCGGATTCGCGAGAGTGCTCGCGAACGCACGAGCCTTTTAAATTCTCAGAAGTAATATGTACGTTTAAATTGACCCTAAATGATAATACTTTAGGGCGTGCATGTGTCCCTTGTATAGACTACAGAGTTCATTGTATATTAGCAGCGCTGAAATGGAATGAATTTTTCCATACAAATGTGAAAAAAGTTACTCTTTCAGGGCTGCAACTTTCACAGTGAAATCTATACGAGGGAAATCACACTCTAAGTATTATCCGTTATCACTATGTTTGTAACACCCTGTATGATAAAAAGATGTGTTGCAAACCTGTGACCGCTTCTTCCTTCGCCGGCTCAGGCTCAGGGGCGGACTTAGTTTCGGTCTCAGGGGCGGGTTTAGCGGCAGGGGTGCGCAGCTCGAGGGGCCTCCAGCGACAGGTCTCCAGGTCTAGCACTTGCAGCTCATCGCTCATCTCACCCACCAACTCCTCTTCTGTTTCTTCAACGTCCTATGATATCATACTTAATATTATAATACAAGCTTAAATATTGGACATAGACTAATAATGTAAATGCCTGGTCGCTATGGTTATTTGACAGAGTTTTATCTGTTCAACAGCTTGTAATTGACTCCCTTTTAAATATCATATTTATAGTTTTGTTATTCGTAGATTTAGACGTATAATTGTTCATCGAAAGACGTATACAATGTTTACGTGACTTACACTTCTAGTACACCGACGCTGCGAAACGCGAAATACCTGCGAAACCAATGCGAAACAGGAATAGCGCGAGATGCCAAATATAACGCATTGTCGTGTGGCGGATATAAGTGAATCGGTTCGTCGGTGTACTAGAGGCGTTATAGGGACTCGGACATTGGTAAAGAAATCCCTTATCGAAATGAGAGAATCCCTGATCGAATTATGTATCTGTATCTAGTGCCGATTCCTTTAACTACATCCCAAAAATCTCTGACAGAATTTCAAGTGTGTTATAATGTAGTAATATAAATCGTACCGCAACACCGCCGAACACGTACGCCCTGTTAGCGTGCGGGTTATGCGCGGCGGCGAGTCCCGCGCGTGCGCCGCGCCCGCCGGCCAGCGCGCGCCACGACCACCCGCCCGCGCGCGCGCACAGCCGGAACATGTCCGCGTGCGTGCACGTCCGCTCGCTCCGTCCGTCGCGCACGCGAGAAAACCCGCCATATATCACTAACTGAAAATAAAATAATTAACTAGCTTAAGGTGGAGTGGTTGTTGCAACTACGTAAAATGGTTTTTTTAAATACAATACAATTCAATACAACAACACTTTATTGTACACCAAAAAATACAAAATGAAACAATTTTACTTAAAATAACATATTCCAGATGATGCACAAAAGGCGAACTTATTGCTAACAAGCAATCTCTACCAGTCAACCTTTTGTTTATCGGATTGACTATAAGAGATTGAAAGCATCGTGTAGGTGTACAAACCTAATTAACAGAGAGAATGTTACATGTTATTAACAAGTAACTTAATAAAATAAAGATAATAATCAATAATAATGTAGAAACAAATAATCTACTTATGTCTTATTAAAGAAATGGTATCGTAGCTTATTTTTAAAAATATTAATCGTATCAGCGCGACGAATTTCCAGTGGCAGTGAGTTCCAAAGTACTGCAGCACGAACAGTAAAGGATTTGGAAAATAGGGTAGAGGAATGGGAGGGGACTTCAAGAGTCAGATTGTTGGAAGAGCGTAATGATAATTGGTGGGTGTCACGTAGGAAGTTGAAGCGATTTTTTAAATATAAAGGTGTGGAAGGGTCAAACAGGATATTATAGAGGAGTGAGAGAATGTGAGTGTCGCGTCGGGATCTAACAGAAAGCCAGCAAAGCTTTTTGCGGAATTCCGAAACATGGTCATATTTCCGTAAGCCGTAAATAAATCTGATGCAAACGTTTTGAAGTCTTTCTAGTTTATCTAGTAACTCTTCTGATACATCAATAAAACAAACATCAGCATAGTCCAGTATGGGTAATAATATTTTAAATTTTAATTATTTAATAAATAATGTTTTTTGTAAAGGAATTGTCATTATTTATGTATAAAAAAGTACCGTTTTAAAATTGAGAAAATTTCCTATACGCAAAGGTACACAATTTGAAAAATTCTGCTCGATAGAAAAAAATCTCAAAGATGACTAAGGTAAAAGACCTAATGCTAGACACTGAACTAATAGATGACACTTATGACAAAAATACCATAAAAATAAGAATTATTCTAATTATTTCTCACCACTGTAAATTTTATAAGCTTCTCAAGCTATCTGTTGAATTGAAAAAATATATTAGAGACACCTTCGGGAACAAAATTTTAAAATGGGATCAGTTTTCGTAAATAATATGACCGCGTCAATACGCGCTCGGTAATTTCTTAGCAAATAGGTTAAAGCCCGTCACAGACTTAGCTATAATATATATATTAATATATTTATAGCAAGGCATATTAATCTTTACTAAATCCACATGTCACAGAAATATATATTATAGCTGAGTGTGTGGTCACGCGAAAATTAGTACAGAAAATATATAATGATATGCCTAGCTATAAACATATTAATATATATTATAGCTAGGTCTGTGACGGGCTTAAGGAAGGCAACATTTTGCACGTAAGTTTTGAATACATTTATTTGATTTTTTGTAATTTCTATTGATTCCATTGGATTAATGGTATATGTTACGCTCAAAGACCGAAAACGCTCAGTGAGCGAAAAAATAGCTCACAACGCGTTGTGGTCACAGTGAAACACAAAAAGCGCAATCACAAAAAGGCCATAACGCGAAATTAGTGTCGTGGCTGAAGTCGGCACTACATATAGGCGAACGCGTTAGCCAACGCATTGGCCAACGCGTCGGCCAACGCGTTCGCCTATATGTAGTGCCGACAAAACGCGTCGGCCAACGTCTAAATACCTACCGCCAACGCGCGAGTCGCCCGTTCTACACATTGGGCCGACACGTTGGCCAACGCGTTGGCCAACGCGTTCGCCTATATGTAGTGCCGACATGATATGCTATTCGTTTTTCCTGATTTGTTTTTGATTGATTAATCGTCCATACTTAGATACCTATGGACGACGCGTTCTGGCAATCACAAAAAGACCATGACGCGAAATTCGTGTCGTGGCTGATATGCTATTCGTTTTTCTTGATTTGTTCTTGATTGATTAATCGTCCATAGGTAGGTATGTAAGCAGTAAGAATATAGTTGAATTACCTCGCGTACTACTAAATATTTTTTCTTTTACTAAATCACTGCATTACGTGTTTATCATTAGGGAGTGCCTCCGCTGCCGGCGCCGGTTGCCGTAATGGCTGCCGGCGCCGTTTTCCGAACTCCGAAGTTTGCCGAAGTCACGCGATGTTTGCCGAATAGGCTGTCGGCGCCTATTCGGCAAACATCGCTTGTCAAATGACAGAATAATAATCAAAAACATCAGTCTTGAGCTAAAGGACTATGAAAAGTACAAAATATAAGGTCTTAAATAGTCATATTGTAAGGATGCATATTTGAATCCTTCGATCGGGGATTCTTGGAAATGCTATTGTATTCTATTGTTGTCGCGATCACCGGTACTCCTATGGGGCTTGATGGGTTAATGGTGGTGATAATGATGCTGATAAATGTGATCTGCATAGTAACATTTGAATACAATATCTTTGCTTCTTTAAACAACGCTGAAACCCTCTAACATGTATAAGGAATCTGAAGTTCTGTTCAGTACCTTCGGAAGTATACCACAGGGTATATAAGTGTGGTGCAAAATCTTACTTTTTGGTAGCTGAAAAAAGGTAGATTATAATAATTATTTCTTTTTAAAATTTGTGTATCGGCACTGGAAACTAGTGCTTTACGCATTATCACCGGCTCCCATTTTAAGTGCCAGCGCCGACAGCCGTTGTTTTATATCTCGGCTGACGGCTGCCGGCAGTATACTTACCGCCGGTTCCCTTTACTGATATTTTTGGGAGCCGGCGCCAGCAGCGGAGGCACTCCCTTATCATTGTCTTATATCTAAAATTCTCGTGTCACAATGTTAGTCCACGAACTCCTCCGAAACGGCTTTACTGATTTTTACGAAATTTTATATGCATATTCAGTAGGTATGAAAATCGGCTACTGGGTACTTTATATTATATTGATAAGAGCATTTGTTGAATAATTAATAGTAAATTATTACAACCTGAGACTGACGGCGACCATTGTTTGTGCGACGGGATAGCGATCGACGTCACTTCAATAAAAGAATATGGGCGAAATACTTTATATTATGGCAAAGCAACGTTTGCCGGGACAGCTAGTTATTTATAAAATATCCATACTATCCGTAATAATATTATTTCTGTCGATTAGACATTAGTAATTATATTTAAATTATATAAATCAAATAAAAATATATTTTTATTATTTATTGAGATCAAATTACTTTAAGTATATTAAAAAAAACAACAACAGATTGCGCCAGACAGACAGACAGACATTACTGTCTTACATATTAGTACAGAATACAGATAGCATGAAACTATGGATATTTTATTAATAATAATGATAAACACGTTATGCAGTGATTTAGTTTTATTAAAAATATTTTGTAGTACGCGTGTAATTGAAATATAATCTTATTGCTTACATACCTACCTATGGACGATTAATCAATCAAGAACAAATCAAGAAAAACGAATAGCATATCAGCCACGACACGAATTTTGCATCATGGTCTTTTTTTTTTGTGATTGCCAGAACGCGTCGTGGCCGTTTTTATTAGAGCCACGACGCGAATTTTGCGTCGTGGCTGTTTCACTGTGACCACTACGCGTTGTGGGCTATTTTTTCGCTCACTGAGCGTTTTCGGTCTTTGAGCGTAACTTATACACTAATTAATGTTTATTAAAGATTTTTTATCCATTTACCCTAACTATATAAAGGGTATCTACTATTAGTTCTTGAAAATGTAAAAATCCTAATAGATGACATGGATCTCATATTTGAGTTTTGCAATACACATTAAAGTTATTTTGTACTTAAATTCTACAGCAAAAATCATCACTATTCTCTGAAAATATAATTCTATTAACAATCTAAGAACTTAGAACTACTGCACCTAAAAATGGACATGGTGTCTAATAGTACACCTTGTACTGATCTATAAAACGATTGCTTTAGTTTATTAGCAGTAAAAAGAAGAAAAAGGAGAGCTGAGAAAAGAAAGAAGAAAAAAGAAGAGGCAAAAGAAGCATTGAGACTAAAGACTGAAAATAAATTTGCTAGGAAAAAAATATGAAAAATAAAAATAAAAGGAAAGATAGTTCAGCATAGAAGAAGAATTAATAGAATCTGGAGACAACGTGAATAATAGTTCTGATGCATGTAGTTACTATGATGAAGTAAATGAAATCTTTTGAAAAATGGCAAATAAAGACCAATAATATATTTTTTAATTGATTTGTCAGAGAATAATTATAATAGTTTTATTTTGTAAGAGTTATTGAAGACATGGAAGAAGTTATCAATCCTTTATTTTCATAAATATATATTTTATAACATTCAAATGTTTCATGTTTCCTTAAAGTGTCTGCCATTAGGTCTCTTCCCTTTCTAATTATAATACTCTAGCTAGGATCTGAGTGTAATTTTGTGAGTCATGATTTGCATGAAAAGATATTTACGCGGTAGAAATTCTGCGACTCACAACTCACAAATTTCGTTCGTTTGGCTTCACCCTAATGTGGAAAAAACGTAAAATTTTAAATTGTTACTCACCCATTTCACCCATTCGTGTCTTCAATTAAGTAATTATATTGGAGTTATTTTTAAACGATAGCAAAAGTATCTAACAAACTTGTTTTGGATTTTTTTCTTACATGAAAGGATTTACAATTTGTTAAGTTTTAATTTTTTAACAGAAATATTAGCTAAGATTGCCCAAACTTTTATAGTATTTTACAAAACTTTTATGGCGCGATTTGCATTAAATAATTTGATTATGAACAACTATTCTCGATATTTTAAAATTAGATCGTCGAATTAGACCTAAACGCTGCCTTTATAAAATAACTTCAACTACCCTCTATATTAGGTGACAGACGAAAATATAAATACATGTTCAGTACAAGTGTTTGCTAGGAGATGGCTCTGTCAGGCGGCTACATCGCGCTAGTGGTTGCTCTTCAGTCATATGGTTTAATAATCAACTTTATTATTTTTCGTTAATTCGTTTCAGTTTTGTATATGTATTCATATGATAATACAGAACTGAAACAAATTTCAATTCACGTCATATTATCACTATAGTATTGTTTTAGGATACATTTCAAAAATTCGTGTAATACCTTATATAAAAAGAGCACCGTTTGTTATGGTGCTCTCAATATGTTAAAAAAGTTAGTACAAGTGATACGATAGTGTTTACGCGGTAGAAATTCTGCGACTCACAACTCACAAATTTCGTTCGTTTGGCTTCACCCTAATGTGGAAAAAACGTAAAATTTCAAATTGTTACTCACCCATTTCACCCATTCGTGTCTTCAATTAAGTAATTATATTGGAGTTATTTTTAAACGATAGCAAAAGTATCTAACAAACTTGTTTTGGATTTTTTTCTTACATGAAAGGATTTACAATTTGTTAAGTTTTAATTTTTTAACAGAAATATTAGCTAAGATTGCCCAAACTTTTATAGTATTTTACAAAACTTTTATGGCGCGATTTGCATTAAATAATTTGATTATGAACAACTATTCTCGATATTTTAAAATTAGATCGTCGAATTAGACCTAAACGCTGCCTTTATAAAATAACTTCAACTACCCTCTATATTAGGTGACAGACGAAAATATAAATACATGTTCAGTACAAGTGTTTGCTAGGAGATGGCTCTGTCAGGCGGCTACATCGCGCTAGTGGTTGCTCTTCAGTCATATGGTTTAATAATCAACTTTATTATTTTTCGTTAATTCGTTTCAGTTTTGTATATGTATTCATATGATAATACAGAACTGAAACAAATTTCAATTCACGTCATATTATCACTATAGTATTGTTTTAGGATACATTTCAAAAATTCGTGTAATACCTTATATAAAAAGAGCACCGTTTGTTATGGTGCTCTCAATATGTTAAAAAAGTTAGTACAAGTGATACAACAAAGGTACACTCATACATTGTAACATATTATGCTACAATGTACTCAGTTTCAATAATTATTAATTATCAGGATCAGCCATCAGGACGGCATTATTGTTCTACAATAAAGTCATTTTTTTTCTAGATTAAAAAAATAATATTATAAAACGTAGTGATTATATTCTCTTTGAATATTATCTTTACTTCATGTCAATGTAGCTACTACTAATTTTGGATTTTAAATAAATTAAAATATGAAAGTGTAAGTAAAATTCGATATTTCCATTCTGATTAATGATTTTTAATAACATATTATAGCTTCTTTTATAATGATACGCCCGCAACTCCGTTGCGCCAAAATTCGTTTATCGCGCGGGAACCGTACATTATTCCGGGATAAAAACTATCCTGTCTTTTCTCGGGACTCAGAGTGCTAAAATTCAGCAAAATCGGTTCAGTGGTTTGGGCGTGAAGAAGTAACAGACAAACAGAAACACTTTCGCATAAAATTTATAATATTGGTACGGTGTATGGTAATCCTACTTACAGAATCATTGCCGATGGGCAGCATGATGCAAGCCGACCTCGGGGTGGGGCCTCGTCCGGTGGGCACCACCTTCTCCCATGTCCGCGTGTCCAGGCAGAACGTGTACAGATCGTCGAAGTAGCGGCACTCGCGTCCGTCATCACAGTAGCCGCCGAAGATGAACAGCTTCCGGCCGAGCAGCACCATCCGGTGGCCGGAACGAGGGGACGGGCCGTTTGGTGCTACTACCTGTAGGTGATAATGCAGATTTGTAAAGGTAGGTCTATCATGATCTGATGGCAAAATGAAAAGAAATTGACTCTAGCAATACTTATAATTGGAAAAAAATATTTTGATTCTTTTTTTTTCCTTATAGTGGCTGATTATGTGTGTGAAACTACGAATAATAAAAAACTAAGGAAGAGTAACTCCGTCAAAAAACATGCTCCAAAATACTTGTCAAAAAAGTGTACCTTAGGTTCACTTTTCATACATTTGCAATGTTTAGGTGACCCTGAGAGGTATAAAGGCTGACGTTACATGACAGTTCGAATGGAACCAAATTTAAAACTGTATTAGTATGGGAGTTACGTTTCTTGGCTTTATTATTCGTAGGCTGTTCGTAGGTGTGAAACATGCAAATATAAAATTTATCCAATGATCAAGGATATTTATTGAAAATCTGCCATCAGATTCTGGTAGACCTGTACTATCAGAAAAGTTGATTCCTAGGCAGAAGGCGGACCTACGTAATTTGGTCACATTATGTCAAACCTGTTTGACAGATCACAGATAACATTGAATTGACATAATCCGACCAATTGATGTAATCCCCTCTCTGCCTATAAATCAATTTTGGTATTGGCTTATATTTTGGCACTTAATTTACTATGAAACTGACAACAGTTTCATAGTAAATTACCATAGTAAAGTACCCTAGAACAATTTTTTTTGTGATTACTAACAAGCAAATTTTTTGTGAGTAGCTACATAATGTGGATTTTCACATAACCAGATTTTTTAGCACACAATGCTGTAAATTTATTACACCATATTATAACTGGTTGTGTGTTTTTAGGGTTCCGTACCCAAAGGGTAAAAACGGGACCCAATTACTGAGACTTCGATGTCTGTCCGTCTGTCTCCAGGCTGTATCTTACAAACGGCTATAGCTAGACTTTCGAAATTTTCACAGATTGTGTATTTCTGTTGCCGCTATAACAACAAATACTAAAAACAAAATAAAATTAATAATTAAGGGGGGCTCCCATACAACAATCGAGATTTTTTTGGCCTTGTTTGCTCGATTTCAATAATGGTATCTATTAGACAATTGAAATTTTCACAAAATCCTTGATTGTATGTGTACTTTAATAATAAATAATAATATTAAAATAAAATAAAAAATTGAGGGGGGCTCCCATACAAAAAACACGATTTTTTGCCTATTATTGCTCTTTATCGGTACGGAACCCTTCGTGCGCGCGTCCGACTCGCACTTGGCCAATTATTATACTTGTGTACCCTTATTATAAAAGTTTCTATTGCTAGCAAGAGCTTCAAGGCTTGTTAGTTGTACTGGGTACATATAAATAAAATATGCAATTAAAGAATAGACCAACCATGTTAGTAGAAATTAGTATGTGGATCGTTTGTAAAATGAATACCTTTTCCCATTTTTTCTCGGCAAGCGAGAAACACCACAGATCCTTATAATGATGGAACTGTGTCTCCGTGGGGCTCGTGAATTCACCTCCAAACACCCAGAGCTCTCCTCTGAAGAAAAAAGAATTTGAATTAGTCCACTCCATACTAATATTATAAATGACAAAGTGTGTCTGTCTGTCTATCTGTTACCTCTTCACGCCCAAACCCCTGAACTGATTTCGCTGAAATTTGGTATGGAGATACTTTGAGTCCCGGGAAAGGACATTGGATACTTTTTGTCTCGAAAAAATGTACGGTTCCCGCGCGATAAACGAGTTTTGGCGCTACGGAGTTGCGGGCTTCATCTAGTTCTAAAATAAACCATAGGCATTGTATTTGACTTGTTGTCTTAACATTTTATTCAGTTATACTGCATAATATACTATAAATATCCAGTCATAACATAGTTAAAAAACTGGACAAGTGTGAGTCAGACTCGCACTTGAATGTTTGCCATAAAGATAGTGACTACAATAATATGTAGTAACATTATAATTCAAGGCCACGTTGTGGTTGATTTCTTTATGGTAAGGGACAGAACTCTCTCACTGAATACAATATTATTCTGCTCACTGAATACAATATTACTCTGCTCACTGAATACAATATTACTCTGCTCACTGAATACAATATTACTCTGCTCACTGAATACAATATTACTCTGCTCACTGAATACAATATTACTCTGCTCACTGAATACAATATTATTTTGCCTAAATTTGCCAGATTAATTTGTGTCTTTGACATGTTAGTTGTTATTGACTCACTTGTTTGCTGAAGTGGCTATAGCCTGATGGGCACTCCTTGGCGGCGGTGCTCCTGGTGCTTTCAGAAGACGCCAAGTGTTGGTCACCGGGTTATAGAATAGCAACTCATTGTACACTTCTGTCTGAAATGAATATTATTACTTTTTTATACATTTTATATTTTAGGTTCAGCAAGTAAACAAAAATCCTTTGACTTTAACTTACCCGTTGACCATTATGATATTCACCGCCGAATAAAATTAGTTCATTGTTAATAGGATGTGGTGTGAGGCTGGCGTAGGCTCTAGCAGTTGGATGTGTTGTGAGGACCTTCTCTGATGCAGCTGCCCTTTTAGCTTCCTCCTTTTCAATTTGTGATATTATTTTTGCAATATCCTCCTATAAAATAGTATTCGGAATTGAAACAGCGCTTGTTAAATATTTATTGAATATTTAAATAAATAGCAAAACTACACGTGAACTAACCTCTCCCAAATTCGCAAGTTCCTTCTTTAATTTGTTAGCAAGTTTCTTTTCAGTTTTTGCAGCTGTTTTCACCGCACCACTCACTTTATTCTTGTTTTTCTTTTTACCCATATTTTAACGTAAAAGTTATTTTATTTTGCAATAAAAGAAATACTTTTGCCTTTTTTAGGTTATAAAATACGATTTGTTTACAAATAATCATGACGTTGACACTTGTAAACGTCACTTTGACATAATTTTTTTAAATATTTTGTAGTACTAAACCAAGAGCAAGCAATCCATGGACTTTACAGCCAGCTGCCGCCTGCCGAGTGCCGAGTGCCGAGGGGTCGAGTGCTGCCTGCAGCCTGTTGGAAAGTGCCAGCCTGCCTAGCATACGCCAACGAGATATCTCACTCTACATGTTTCTCGATGTTTGATAGTTTGTATGTTCATCTCTATTGACCCTAGCATGACCTGCATCATGCATGACAAACATTTTTTCTCGCGTAGATCTATCATCAAAATAACACATTTTTATAGAGTTTTGTCAAGATAATGCCGTGATTTTGACATTAAGAGACGAGTAGATTTTAATTATCTTGAGAGTGAGATATCTCGTTGGCGTATGCTAATGGGAACAAACATGTATAATATTATAAGTTTATGGGAACAAATATAATGACCACCAAAAAATGCACCGATACCCTAAGCTTGTTCGCCAAAAATAGATACTTACCACCAAAAAAAAATAAAGCCTAAAATTGCAATACTACTACCTATTTTAGTCGTGAACTCGTGACTACACTTCAAATGGGTTGTTTTCTTTTTATCATCTCCACCAGACGGCGCGACGGTAGACACTCACTAATTTTCTATTGGTTCCCCACCGATTTGAAATTATCTGCAGGTTGGCATTACTGACTACATGTTGGTCGTGTTTCTAAAAAATATTAGTGTACTGTCAAGTGTAATATCAATCAAAAAATCATACTCCTAAGCGATCATTGGCCTAAGCAATTAGACCAGTATACTGGTAACAGCTTAGGAACACGCTTGCACTTTCTTTTTCTTCTTTTTTGGCAACTTGACACAAAGGATGTGTATGTTGTGCCACAGACAAAGTAAAAAGGTAAGGAATATGACGGGAAAACCATATTCCTCCTATTATAATTTTCATCATCGTTTTCATGTATCGTCAGGTCTAAAGTCTAGTCAAAGTCTAAGTAAAAGTCAATACAGTCAAGGAGTCAAGTCGGTCGATTCAGTAAAGTGGTAGACGCTTTACTGAAACTTTCGATTGAGTTTTGGAGGGAACACAAAATAGCACGTTCCTGGATATTATATCACTTTCCCACACTTGTGCATGAACACAAATATCTAATGGTTAATATTCTACCAATTATACACACTAAAAACCCAGTTAACACAATTTTAGGAAAATAATACTAAAACACAACAGCACCCTTTTACATTCCCGGCAAAACTCCTAAGCAATTAGACCAGTATACTGGTAACAGCTTAGGAACACGCTTGCACTTGTCAAACTGAAAACATGATAACTGAAAGAGTTTTCTACTTCTACTTTTTATTGTCAGTGTGGTTTTTATTATTTTTCCCCAAATTGTGTTATTTGGGTTTTTGATGTTCATTATTGGTAAAATATTAGCCACTAAATATCTGTTATCTTGCACAAGTGCAGGTAAGATGTTGTCAAAACCAAAATGTATAATTCCTGTGACATTTGGTGTGAACAACGGTAAATAGGGCTATTTCTTCCGTGAGTTTTAACTAAAACATCGTTATTATAGCTTTATTATCCTATTATTGTGTCTTTTTCAAATTGAAATGTATCAAGTTTTACATGCTTTTGCCCTATTATTGATGGTATTCCCTGGTATTACCGATAGTTGTCTACCCATACGCCATCTAGTTACTAAAATGGAAGCTGTTTGACAATCAAATTAAAAAACTAAGAAAATTCCTCATTATGACCGCTGTACACTCTCGCCGAGAGCTCTCGGGCGAGAGTCTCGTGCGAGAGCCCCTTGCCCGAGTGCGATCATGTACATTCTCGCTTGGTTCAATCGCAGTTAAGAACTCAGACAAGATGGACGAAAACGACCATTCACCATTCACCATGCATCGAAAGATATCATTGTAATCCAAAGATTTATAATCATAATTAATTTTATTTCTCACAGATAATGACTGATAATGTCGTTTTTTATTGTTATTTTTCTGTTCTACACTGTCTAACGGCGGGACTAGTACTGAAAGACGCGAGAGTGTACAGTAGTGCGCTCGTTTTCCTCGCGAGACCCTTTGTCTCGGGGGCAAAATACCGACAACGGACCGAGAGGGTCCGAGACACGCGAGACGAGGCGAGCGCACCCATTTACACTCTCGCACTCGGGCCGCCTCGCTGTGTCTCGGCGAGAGTGTACAGCCGGCTTAAGGGTTATAGCCTATATAGGTTAACTAAAATCTATTTTCAGAGCCTTCGCTGAGTAAAGGTTCACAAAAAAAATATCTGTCAACGTCAACACACAAATGACAAATGTCAATTGTCACTATGCTATGACAAAATTTTGCGGATGCAAGTTGCAACGGAAAGTTTATATTTTGATAAGAGTTTTTGCTTTTTTTGATGTATTATGATTATAATTTATTTGTAAGTTTACAGTGCCGTGATCCTTAGAAAGAATGACGTGAAGATTTGATAAAAAGTTAAGAAGTATACCTGGAAATAACTAGGTCTCACATTTGCCATCTGACTTATTCAGTGCACATCTAAATTCTAAAATGACGACTCCAAGCGGTTCTGTAAGTATTCTGCAATGTTTCGTATTATTAGCTTGCATTTATATCTCTCTAACAGATGTGGCGATAATTATTATTGACACATAACCTCTCGCAACATATAATAATATTTGAAAAGTTCAATACTCCTGCAAGTTACACTGTACCTAAAGCTGTATTTAAACCCTAAAGTTTGCCGTGCCATGTTCGCAACACTTTGTTGGGATACTAAAAAAAGACCAGACAAGTGAACCTGTTCTATGACAAATCGTTTGTAATTTTTTTTTTACCTAATTATCATGTAACATTATGTCAATTTATTTATTTTTATTACAGCAGCCAGCGGCATCAGTACAAGAGTTCAAAATTAGAGTGCCCAAAAATGTTAAAAAGAAATATCATGTTATGAGATTTAACGCCACACTCAATGTCGACTTTGCAAAATGGACTCATGTGAAGATGGAGAGGGAGAACAACATCAAGGAGTTCAAGGGACTGGAGGAGGATATGCCAAAGTATTTTTTCGTTTTACTATGAGTTTAGAGCTACATACCCAGTACCCTAAGTGTAATAATGAGACTTGCCCTCGATGAATAATAAAAACTAAGGAACTCCCATACTTCAACCGTTTAAAATATGGCAATAGCAACGAAACACTAACACTCACAAAATAAAGCTGTTGACATAAAATTGTGTTAGTATACACTTATTATACATGCATAAAGTATGCATAATATTGCATGTATTCGGGTCATATTTTGTAGACTCGGTGGATTTTTTTTTGGCACAGTTACTCTTCCTTAGTTGTTATTATTTGTAACTTGCCCTCTAATTTTTTATACACTCTGCCTGTGGCAAACTTCATATTTCTATGAATTGAAATATGAATTCTTTATTTCTAAAGAATAATTTAAAGTTGTTACTGTTAATAATGTATTCTACTGACAAAGACATTTTGTAAAGGCTAGTATAGCCCTGCCAAAGTTAATTTATTTATTGCTAAATTTCTTTACACAGTTTATAGTTTTTGTGGAAATACGAGAATTCTTAAACATCCCAAACACATGTTAATCTAAGTTCTTCATTATGAGTTAATCATACTTTTGCTTTTAAGGTTTGGGGCTGGCTCAGAATATGGAAGAGATATGAGAGAAGAGGCAAGAAGGAAGAAGTTTGGTATTATATCCAGGAAATATAAACCTGAGGACCAACCTTGGATATTAAAAGTTGGTGGTAAAACTGGTAAGAAGTGAGTATTTTATATTAGACCACATAGTCCAACAGGTAAACTTTATTTATTTATTTTACACTCTATGTACAATGTACAACTTTACTTTGTGATTTCCAAAAGTATTGACTTCAAATGGATTTATTTTTATTTATTTACTAGTAGTTAACAGGTAAATATAACATTTTAAAAGTACAACAACATGACAATATTATATTTTGACGACAATATCAAAGTGTATTTTTTCTACAATAATACAATGTAAAAGATTGTCTATATTTTAAAGTTTTTTATTTAGTGGTTGTTTTAAATTTGTTTAACTATTCCTCCTAGGTTCAAGGGTATAAGAGAGGGTGGTGTGTCGGAGAACACGGCCTACTATGTGTTCACACACGCTGCTGACGGGGCTATAGATGCATATCCCTTGCAAGAATGGTTAGTAATTTTCATTTTAAATTTTTATAGGCTTATCCATACTATCCATACTAATTTTATAGGCTTATCCATACTATCCATACTAATTTTATAGGCTTATCCATACTATCCATACTAATTTTATAAATGTGCAAGTATGTCTGTCTGTTACCTCTTTGCGCCCAAAACATTGAGCCGATTTTGCTGGGTTTGGAGATACTTTGAGTCCCGAGAAAGGACATAGGATATTTTTTATCCCGGAAAAATGTACGGTGTCCGCGTGATTAACGAATTTAGGCGCAAAGGAGTCGCGGGCGTCATTTACTACTTTGTTAGTGCCGGGACACAAAAACACGACACGACGTCTCTTCGTGGCGACGCCCATGAATGAAGATATCATAAGACTGATTTGTAATATTCTCATTTCCAGGTATAACTTTCAGCCTATACAGAGATACAAAGCACTTTCTGCCGAAGAAGCTGAGCTGGTATTTGGAAGGTGATGACACATCTTTTTCCTTAAATATGCATGCTATTAAAACTTTAACAAATTGTTTTTAAACTTTGTAGGCTCTATAGTCCTTATTTGAAATGATTTTTTGAACATAGTACTACAAGAAAAGTTGATTCATAGGCACATGGTGGACCTGTGTAATTTAGTCGCGCTTTAGGGTACTGTAGTCAACCAAGTTTTGTTGATTACAGAACCCCTAACCAGCTGATTTTTGTATATTGGTAGGTTAATCTTATATATAAAATTCTCGTGTCACAATTAGGGAATGCAATCCCGCAAGAGGATTTCAATCCCGGTATTTGCGGGATTGATCCATCACAATCCCGCTGGATCCCGGTATTTGCGGGATCCCGCTGGGTGGACTTAAACTTTTAAAATAAATCGTTATAATGACTACTTGATAGAGCCCATTTTATTCTTAGAATCTTAAATAAAACAAACTTTGTCGGACACTTTTTCCAAGGGTTTATTAACACCTCCATACTTAAGACTTTATAAAAAAAAACCGGCCAAGTGCGAGTTGGACTCGCCCATGAAGGGTTCCGTAGCAGCAATAAGAATTATTTCTATGAAATTATAAGGTTTTTGATATATTTTAATATTTCATTTTTGATATAATGAAAGTTAAATTAAGGTTTATCATTTATGACGTATAAAAAAACTACTGGCTAGATCTCGTTCAAACCAATTTTCGTTGGTAGTTTTTATGGTAATGTACATCATATATTTTTTTTAGAATTATCATGACTATGAATTACTTTAGAAATTAGAGGGGGGGGGGGGGGGGGGGGGGCACACATTTTGCCACTTTGGAAGAGTCTTTCTCGCAAATTATTCAGGTTGAATGAAAAAATGATATTAGAAACCTGAATATGATTTTTAAAGACCTATCCATAGATACCGCACACGCATAGGCCAGATGAAAAAAAATATTGTTTCAGTTGTACCTATGGGGACCCCTAAAATTTTTAATAATTTTTTCATTTTTGTATCAAAATCTTAATGCGGTTCACAGACTACATCTACTTACCAAGTATCAATAGTGTAGCTCTTATAGTTTCGGAGAAAAGTGGTTGTGACATACGGACGGACAGACAGACAGACATATAAGAAAAACTTATAATTTTTTTGGAAATGGCTCCGTAATAATAATAGTTAAAAAAACTTTAAAAAACTAGCTTATTAGTTATTTATTTTATTATAAGCTAGTTTTTTAAGTTTTTTTTTAACTATTATTATTACGGAGCCATTTCCAAAAAAATGATAAGTTGTTCTTTAATTTTTAGGGTTCCGTAGCCAAAATGGCAAAAAACGGAACCGTCATAGATTTTTTTGATTTTTTTTTTTGATGTAGTCTGTGTTCATCTTTTATAAAAAAATCGGAATATAGGTAAAAACTAAAAATCGTGCCCAAATATTCCGAAACGGTTCCGGAAAAACTCGCTCAGCATCCACGCTGGTTGGCTCAATTGTCATTTAAAGTGAATTGAAGGTAAATTGTTTAGCGGGCTGCCTGTAGCCAGTTCACGAACTCCCGCGCGCAAAGTTACGGGTATGAATCATATTAATTATCTGTAGGTAATCTTGCCAGTCCCGCGGGATCCCGCAAAATTTTCGACCGGGATTAGTCCCGCAAAATGTATGCGGGATCCCGATATCCCGGTATTGCATTCCCTAGTCACAATGTTAGTCCACCAACTTCTCCGAAACGGTTTTACTGATTTTAACCAAATTTTATATGCATATTCAGTAGGTCTGAGAATCGGCTACTGGGTACTTTATATATTGATAAGTACATTTATTGAATAAATAATAGTAAATTATTACAACCTGAGACTGACGGCGACCATTGTTTGTGCGAGAGGATAGCGATCGACGTTGCCTTGGCGACATACTTATTTAGTCACTTCAATAAAATAATATGGCGAAATACTTTATATTATTATGGCAAAGCAACGTTTGCCGGGACAGCTAGTAGTTATATAATTTAAGAGTAATTTTGTCCTACAAATAGAACAATCCATATTTTAGCACCATCAAATCAAAGTATGAAATCCTTTCTATCTCTGTTAGCTACCACTTTCAAGATTTTTCGCAGATAAAAATGTTGTGTCGAAATGAAGCTGCGCTGCTCACGAACAATTTGCTTGATAGTAATCAAAAAGAAATTTGTTCTAGGGCTCCCTCACTAGTAGGCCGACTCACAAGAGATCTCGGAATTTATACATATTTTGAATTTTGACGTAGTACGAGTATGTCATATCGGCCGGCGCGTGCCGTACTACTAACTTTTATTACAACTTATTGTGAAACATGTTGAAAGTGACTGAAAGAAGTGTTTGTTTGAAGACGAGGTACTCCTTAGTTCTGTCTAGTCTGTTACGACCAACATTGAATTTACATAAACCAACCAAAACCGTAGGTCCCCAATCTGACCAACATTGAATTTACATAAACCAACCAAAGACGTAGGTCCCCAAGCTGCCTTTGAATCAACTTCCCTGATAGTACTTTACTTGATAGTAAATGGTATATTTGTATGACAGGCGCAAGAAAGTGATGAACTACTTTTCGCTGATGTGTCGCAAGCGCATGCGCGGGGATGACGCCGCAGACGACGCGGACGACCCCGACGACAAGAAGACCAAGAACTCCAAGGCCAAGATGGGTAAGGAAGCACTCTTACCTTTTTGTGTCTCTAAACACACTATGCCGAAGTTACGCGGCGTTATTTCCGTGGCCGAAATTACGTTCCGCCGCATCCGTCTGATACGACACTATAAATTACGCGAAGAGCCGAAATTACGCGGCGGAATATTAGTATTGGCGGCGGAATTTAGAATATTAGTAGGATCAAAAGTTTGTGGAAGTTGATATCAGATGGCAAAATGTAGTCATCATGACATTTCGGCGACAATCGAATCGAACTTCCATCGCGTATAATGTGTTGCTATACAAAACATTACCGCCGAATTCCTGACGAACTTTACGCTCGACTCGGATCGACGGAACTTCGGCTCGCGACGGAATTTCGGCATAGTGTGTCGTCCGTCGCGTTACGTCCGTATTTTGTATGCATTATTCGGCCTAGAGTGTTTAGACACTTTGACGTGACAACGTTAATGTGACTGCGTTGCGTCGACGCAGCGCTGCAGGACGTTGCATTGTTTTACATACAAATAACCAAGGCGCGCTGCTGTCACGGCGCGCTGCGTCATGACAGCAGCGCGCAACGCACACATGATGGACAGCAACCCCCGATACGAAGCGGGAGGAGGTGTTGACGTTAAGACTGCTTCGTAATAACGCTGCGATGACGCAGCGCCCGTGTGGCCGGCTATGCGTCAAACGGCAGCGCTGCGTCGACGCAACTCGCCATGTGGACTGACTAAGACCACCCGCGCATTAGGCGGCCAGGTCGCTGCGGCCAACTTATTCTTCGCGCGTGACAGCTGGCCGCTGGTCGCGTAATGCGCGCACCTACATATATCGTTGGCCGCAGCTACCTGGCCGCCTAATGCGCGGGGGGTCTAACTCGATACTACGGGCTGTATGCACGAAAAGGATGACGTCATTGTCCCCTAAGGGTCTAAACACTAGGCTGAATTACGCCGGCTAGTAGTCAAAATAATTCGAAACTTTGCATTAGGAGCCAATGACAATGCAATAATTTGTTAAAATAAAATAAAGTGTTTCTATATAGTTTCATTTTAAACGCGCTTCTTGGAAATTCTTTTGTATTCTATTGTTGTCGTGATCACCGGTGCTTTTATGGGGCTTGAAGGATTAATCTGACAGCTTCAATGCTAACGAGTCGCTTCTGGGACGAATGTCTGTAGCTTATACAACACGTTTTTTAAGGTCTTGAAATTTAACAATACAATGTACTTACATATTTTTTTTCCTCCTTCCTATCCTTTTTAGTGTAAGAACTGGGAAAGACATGACAAATAATTCGGCTAAAGTCGTGTAAAAAAAAGTAACTTTAGAGATTTCGTAGCTTTAATTTTTTTCTATTGAAAGTTTTTTTTTTCGTGCGGTATTGCAACACAGTTATTTGTATGTAAACGTTTAAATGCTTTGCAGACTTGAAAATATCTGAAATGGACGAATGGATCGACTCGGACGACGAGTCGTCGGACTCCGACGGCGAGAAAGAGAAAGAAAAAGACGAAAGTGATACCGACCAGAAGAAAAAGAAGAAGAAAGGTAGATAAACTGAGAAATACTTACTTTATAGTAAGTATCCTTCAACTCCTGGAGCGCTATTGAATATAAGATTCAAAATATTGATATGTTGATATGTACACATTACAAACTTGTATAATAAAGGCAGATTTAAAATACATATTATTCTACCATAAAGGTAATATACCTATCGGAATAGAGAAACAATCCCGAGCTGTCAAGCTTAACCAAAATTTGATTTACATCTGTGTATACAATTATGTTTACATGTGCGTGTCAGTGATGTACAAACATCTTGTAATTCGACAAAATATCGATCATGGAATAATAATTGTAAGATTGTAAACATAATAAAATGGGATAAAATAAAACTGCATAGATATTAGATATAATATAATAAAATTGTAATTTTGAAGTAAAATGTGAACCTTAAAAACGATAAATAATTATGTATGATGGTATATTAATATACTTAAACTAATTATAAACTACGGATGAGTATGTTATCATTTCAACATTCCTAGATAATTAGTATACTTAACTAAAAAATATTTTCATATCGACACAACTTATCGATAACTTGATGCAGCCCTAGTGTAAAATAGATGAAAATTGTTTACACAAAATATCCTTAAATTGTGCACCATGGCTAGTCAAGTTATGTTTTCCATATAATTAAACATATACAGAAGTGAACACGGATGTAAAAATACCAATAACTCGTAGGGAATTGGCAAAAATAAACTTAAAACTAGGTCCTGTTGATGTAGAATAATTCACCTGTGAAATGAATATTTGTCCGGGTTTTTTCGATGTGTGGATCCAGAATCATTCCACAAACACTTAACCATGTTTCTAGAGCAGTATTTCTAAAAAATATTCATTATTTAATTTAAAATCACAATTTTTCTGAGAGCCCAAATTGACAACGATCAGCCCAGGGGCAGACAGACTGTCAAACAGATGAAAAAAAAGCTATGCAACCTCAAATCACGCTTCTCTTTCTACCAGCAGTGTTACTGATAGTGACATCTCGCTTGCTCAGGCCTTTGTTTCTCTATTCCGATAGGTATATTAACTTTATATATATATATAATTTAAAAACATTGTAAAATGACAATAACTTTCTACAAACTCATTAAATCAAAGATTGTACACATATAAGGCTTCTTACAGACGAACAGCGTACCGTTGACAAGTGCCGTTCGTCTGTAAGAACACTTAGCCAAAACTACATGGACAGGTGCCGTGGGCAAGAAGAAGAAGAAGGTGCAGAACGAGGCATACGAGGAGAGCGACGACGGCGACGAGGAGGGCCGCGAGCGCGACTACATCTCCGACTCCTCCGAGAGGTATATACTATATAGAGCTGCCCTTTAGCAGGTGCAGAACGAGGCGAGGAGAGCGACGACGGCGACGAGGAGGGCCGCGAGCGCGACTACATCTCCGACTCCTCCGAGAGGTATATACTATATAGAGCTGCCCTTTAGCAGGTGTAGAACGAGGCGAGGAGAGCGACGACGGCGACGAGGAGGGCCGCGAGCGCGACTACATCTCCGACTCCTCCGAGAGGTATATACTATAGAGAGCTACCCTTTAGCAGGTGTAGAACGAGGCGAGGAGAGCGACGACGGCGACGAGGAGGGCCGCGAGCGCGACAACATCTCCGACTCCTCCAAGAGGTATATACTATATAGAGCTGCCCTTTAGCAGGTGTAGAACGAGGCGAGGAGAGCGACGACGGCGACGAGGAGGGCCGCGAGCGCGACTACATCTCCGACTCCTCCGAGAGGTATATACTATATAGAGCTGCCCTTTAGCAGGTGTAGAACGAGGCGAGGAGAGCGACGACGGCGACGAGGAGGGCCGCGAGCGCGACTACATCTCCGACTCCTCCGAGAGGTATATACTATATAGAGCTGCCCTTTAGCAGGTGTAGAACGAGGCGAGGAGAGCGACGACGGCGACGAGGAGGACCGCGAGCGCGACAACATCTCCGACTCCTCCGAGAGGTATATACTATATAGAGCTGCCCTTTAGCAGGTGTAGAACGAGGCGAGAAGAGCGACGACGGCGACGAGGAGGGCCGCGAGCGCGACTACATCTCCGACTCCTCCGAGAGGTATATACTATATAGAGCTGCCCTTTAGCAGGTGTAGAACGAGGCGAGGAGAGCGACGACGGCGACGAGGAGGGCCGCGAGCGCGACAACATCTCCGACTCCTCCGAGAGGTATATACTATATAGAGCTGCCCTTTAGCAGGTGTAGAACGAGGCGAGAAGAGCGACGACGGCGACGAGGAGGGCCGCGAGCGCGACTACATCTCCGACTCCTCCGAGAGGTATATACTATATAGAGCTGCCCTTTAGCAGGTGTAGAACGAGGCGAGGAGAGCGACGACGGCGACGAGGAGGACCGCGAGCGCGACAACATCTCCGACTCCTCCGAGAGGTATATACTATATAGAGCTGCCCTTTAGCAGGTGTAGAACGAGGCGAGGAGAGCGACGACGGCGACGAGGAGGACCGCGAGCGCGACAACATCTCCGACTCCTCCGAGAGGTATATACTATATAGAGCTGCCCTTTAGCAGGTGTAGAACGAGGCGAGAAGAGCGACGACGGCGACGAGGAGGGCCGCGAGCGCGACTACATCTCCGACTCCTCCGAGAGGTATATACTATATAGAGCTGCCCTTTAGCAGGTGTAGAACGAGGCGAGGAGAGCGACGACGGCGACGAGGAGGGCCGCGAGCGCGACTACATCTCCGACTCCTCCGAGAGGTATATACTATACAGAGCTGCCCTTTAGCAGGTGTAGAACGAGGCGAGGAGAGCGACGACGGCGACGAGGAGGGCGTGGGAGGAGTTTTTGAGATAGGGAATTATAATTCTCAATTACGTACAATTTTGAAGTCGGTTTTTATCTTTTTAATAAAATACTAATTTGGGTAACGTCTATTGAGGTGATCTAGTCTTCATTTTGACGTTTTAACTTTTTTAATTTTTGTTCGAGATTCAAAATTTTTACCAGTATTTTTTTTCAGTGAGTCAGATCACGAGACGAAAGCGAACAAGGAGCTGAAGGGAGTCGCGGAGGAGGACGCGCTCAGGTAATTTTTATTTACTTATTTATTATTATTACTAGCGACCCGCCCCGGCGTCGCACGGGTATAAAATATATAGCCACTGAAAAAATATGCCTATAGCCTTTCTCAATAAATGGGCTATCTAACACTGAAATAATTTTTCAAATCGGACCAGTAGTTCCTGAGATAAGCGCATTCAAGTTAGCCTTTTCAAATAATTTTCCCCGTTTTTTCCACATTTTCCTCTATTTCTTCGCTCCTATTAGTCTTAGCGTGATAAAATATAGCCTATAACCTTCCTCGATAAATGGGCTAACTAACACTGAAAGAATCATAAAAATCCGTTGCGTAGTTTTAAAGATTAAAGGGAACAAAGGGACATGAGGGAAAAAAAGGCGACTTTGTTTTATAATAAGTATAGATTTATTACTCCTTTCTCGTGTTAACTACCATGTTACTATTGGTACAATTGCTAATGCTGAAACTAAAATGTTTTATGATAATGACTATGTTTGCATGTATTGCATGCGCTTAGTTTGGAGGTGTGATGACAATTTTTTTATAATCAAGAAGTAAAAAAATCCGTACACAGTTTAAACACAAATCTTGCGCTATTTGTAATTAGATTAATTACTAATGTTTAGTCAACCTATTGACTTAACTTCCCGTTCAACAGATGCGTTATCCACGTCAAGTCAGTTCTGTATATTTTATAAATAGGCCGTATATGCTGCGGCCAAGAGAGTCGGCAGATTTCGTACATATGGTGGCGGTAATCACTTTATTTCCGCCACCCTATGTGCCTACACTCATAAAAAATACAAATACGGCATTGCGTCAAGTTGAAAGTTGTAACATTCAACTTGACTTAGACTGGCCATAGACGGAGAGCAAGTTGCAGTCCGGACCGACGCGTTGGCACCGACCGCTCAAGAACTGCTCGAGCAGTCCGTATATTGCGGATATGAACTTAGTATGGAAAGATCGCTTGCGATCGCCTGCGTCTGCGATCGATGCGGCAACCGCATCTTGCAGTCGGTCTCGACTGCAAAATGCGGTCCGTTTATAACTGGCCTTAGATAACGCATAAATTATGCACAGAACTCCGACCTCCTTATAGATGAGTGGATTTCAACAACTTGTATTTTTTAACTAATTTTGGTGGAAAATTTTGTTTATGATTTGTTTTCATCGAATTTCATTACTATCGCAACTTTGTCATCATAACAGGAAGCTGCTGACGTCAGACGAAGGCAGCTCGGAGGAGGAGGGCCAGAAGTCGGAGGCGTCGGAGAAGGAGGACGAGCCCACCAAGGAGGGGGAGGAGCGTGCCAGCAAACTCACCAAGAAGAAGAAGAAGACCGATGATAATAAAAAAGGCAAGGAAGTTTATTCATATGCAGTATGGAGTGTAGATAGAGGTGAACTATTTTTTATATGGGGGATATTAGAAAAAGTGTCCAGCTGTACGCAGTAAATAACAGTTGAAAAATCCTCCAAGAGTGGCGCTAGCTGCAGCAAAGGGTATGGGATGAATTATGGAGTGTCGGTATGAATGTAGCCGTTGGTGACAAAATATAAATTATTACTAGATTTACTGGGTTAATACCAATATATTTTGAAAAATATAACCTAAAATAGCTGAAATAAAAGTTGCAAATTAAAATTTACCTTGTGCTACTGTAGCGCCACCTTATGGTGAATTAGTTTCACCCTAATTTAACGCATTTCCGCGGTCACTTTTTACATACAGAGATAGTTCACCTCTATCTACACTCCATAATATGCAGATGGTGGACCTTCGTAAATGGGGGTTGTTGAAACTATTTGCCACCAGGGGCCGTACCGCGAAACTGATTTGAGACTCAAACAATTGAACGAGAATGCCGCGTCCTGCTCTAACAACGTCATTTCACGTTTGTTAGAGTAGGACTCGGCCTTTTCGTTCGATCTTTGAGTTTCAAAACAGTCACGGTACGGTCCCAGGTACCGCGATGTAGTCGTCAGGTTTATCGTATCAAATAGACATGTTATGCATATGAGTAACTTTTTTTTTAATGTTCCAGAATCAAGCACAGAGTTCAGTTCCGATTCGGACACCGATCCAGAGTCCAGCGCGCCCAAAAAGCCCAAGAAGGCCAAAAATGGAGACGCCAAAAACGCAGGTGAGAACTTTTTGAGTTTTAGTTAAAAAGTCCAAAGCCGCTGGAATTTCCTTCGCTATGATAGACGACGTCCGCAATTGAGTTGCGCCAAAATTCGTTTATCGCTCGAACCGATTTTTTGTGTGATAAAAAGTATCATGTGTCCTTTCTCGGAACTCGAAGTATCTCTGTGTCAAATTTTGTAAAAATCGGTCCAACGGTTTGAGCGTGAAGAGGTAACAGACAAACAGACAGACACTTTCAAATTTATAATATTAGTATTATAATGTTTTACCTCTCTTTGATAAGGAGGATGTTATGAGTATAGATGCCCTTCACTATTGTCAGGGAACATCACTATTGCGCGTGCTGTCAAGATGGCGTCATGGTTGTCTTTTTATAAAGTATTATTTATATATGAATACTAGCTGTCCCGGCAAACGTTTCTTTGCCATATTAAGTATATAAAGTATTTTTTTTAAATTTGGTCGAAGTGCTAACTGTCGGACAGACTAAAATTAAAATCCGAATTCGAATATTATTTAAAATTTGACACTGCGATGGCAGCCGACTGTCGGATCCAATGTAAAACATTCCAAAATCAACAACTACTAATAAATTAAAAATTAATTAAAAAAACATTGTCCAGCGGACAAAATTGTGAATCTAAACCATTCCCAGATCCCCTTGAACACACACAAAAAATTTCATCAAAATTGGTCCAGTCGTTTAGGAGGAGTTCAGTCACATACACACGCACACAAGAAATATATATATATATATATATATATATATATATATATATATATATATATATATATATATATATATATATATATATATATATATATATATATATATATATATATATATATATATATATATATTATAAGATATCATCATTGCACTAAACTAAGTTATGTGTTATTATAATATTTTATAAGCACCTAACAATATAGTATGGATCTCCTTTTATGTCGGCTGAACATACTAAACAAATACTTAGGTATATTTTTATTTCAAACCTTCGAGTAGAGAGCTTATTCCCTCTTAAAAGCTTCTTAATGTTGCGAGTGTACATGGGCGACGGTAGTTGCTTCCCATCAGGAGACCCGTTAGCTCGTCAGCCCCCTTATTGTATAAAAAAATATCCGAGATGTCGTATGTAACAATTGTTGTATGTCAGGAGCGAGCACGTCTACAGCAGCAGCCAGCACGAGCGGCGCGAACAGCGCGGCGGCAGCGGCGGCGGTGGCGGCGGCCAACGCGGCTGCCAACGCGCCGCCCGCCAAGAAACCCAAGATGGACACTTCGTACACGTGAGTATATGGCGAATTTTATACGCACATAACTAGAAGATGATGCGTATTTAGGCGATTCAAACAATAAAACATGATACTCTATAACGCCGACGCAGATGGCTTTAATGAAATGCGCGTCCTCATCGAGTATAAAATCTTTAGTGTTACAGTTTCTGCAAAATTGTATACTTCGTTTCCTCCTCATTCTTTACTGCCGCATTGAGAAACATGTTTTAATAATTACAGCAAATTAAGACGTCGACATAAACTCTATAGAATTTCTGTCATGCTCTTCTTTAAATAGAATTAAATACTCATTAAATATCTCTGAGTGCGGCAGTTAGAACTTAAAATATTAACTCCCACACCGGTTTCGGTGACGGTGGCCGGTTTCATTGAAACCAGTAGGCCTACTACGAAACTGTTTTGAGACTCAAATAATCGGACGAAAATGCTGCGTCCTGCTCTAACAACGTCATTTCGCGTTTGTTAGAGTAAGACGCAGCATTCTCGTCCGATTATTTGAGTCACAAAACAGTTTCATGGTACAAGGCCAGGGAGCCAATTCTCAGGATGTGAACTTTTTCGCTCGTAAAATTATTTCTTGAACATTTCATTTCTACTGGCAAGTTCGAATGATCTCTAAAACTCGTATTCTGGGGAACGATAGCTATCGAAGTGTTCCTGCCATTGACATTATTTTGCGTTCCATTTCGGCGTTAAAAAAACACTGGGACAAATTTTGCAACGTGCAAAGATATTTAAGCGTATTGTACTCGTAGTAAATATAGCTTACTAAATTATTGGTTTTATAATACTACTAGCTATCCCGGCAAGTTGTTTCGCGGTTGTTTTGCCATATATTTACGTAGTACTCATATCTCAATGCATAATATAATATAATAATTGATAGTTAATAACTAAATCCTCGTAGAATTATTTCATGAACTATTCATTTCTACTGGCAAGTTCGAATGATCCTAAAAACCCGTATTCTGGAGACCAATAGAACAATTACCAATCGAACTATCGAGGTCCGAGGAGTTCCTGCCGTAGATATTTTGCGTTCCGATTCGGCAAAAAAAAACGCTTGGACAAATTTTGCAACGTGTGATTGATAATATTTACGTGTATTCTAGTAATTAATGTAGCTTCTATACTTATTATAAAACAAAGTCACTTTTTTCCCTCATGTCCCTTTGTTCCCTTTAATCTTTAAAACTACGTAACGGATTTTGATGATTCTTTCAGTGTTAGATAGCCCATTTATCGAGGATGGTTATAGGCTATATTTTATCACGTTAAGACTAATTGGAGCGCAGAAATAGAGGAAAATGTGGAAAAAACGGGGAAAATTATTTGAAAGGCCTAACTTGAACGCGCTAATCTCAGGAACTACTGGTCCGATTTGAAAAATTATTTCAGTGTTAGATAGCCCACTTATTGAGGAAGACTATTATAGGCTATATTTTATCACGCTAAGACTAATAGGAGAATGTGGAAAAAACGGGGGAAATTATTGAAAGGGCCTATCTCGCGAACTACTGGATCAATTTTTATGTTATTTGGCACATATAAGACCACGTGAATTATCATAGGCTATCGATTTTAATATTTTTTTTCAGTGGCTAAATATTTTATACCCGTGCGACACCGGGGCGGGTCGCTAGTACAAAATAATTGATTTTATAATATCACTATTCACTAGCTATCTCGGCGCAAATTGTTTTGCGGTTGTTTTGCAATATAGGTAAGTATATTATTTTTGTAGTTAAGAACTAAATTATTGTTCTTTTAAATTTGTAAAGAACAATTATACTATTCTATTGAAGTGAATTAATAAGTATGGCCCGTTGCACAAATAATAGGTAATGGTCGCCGGTCTTGAGTTGAAAATTAATAATTTACGTACTGTTATTTATTATTATTATAACAAGTAACAACACTTATCAATTATTATTATAACAAGTAGTGTAAGAGACTACTAAATACAACATTAATTAATTATTATTCTAATACAGCGTTAGTATTAACTATTAAGTAATATCAAAATTCGCAACTTTCGTAATCGAAAGCGGGCGCGAGACTGCCCGAGACCCGAGTCGTCGCGACTCGCGACCGGCGGCGAGGCGCGCATACGCCGTTCCGTCGGGATTTCTCGGGACTTGTCGGGACAAGTGCGAGGCGATGCGAGGCTCGCACGGCGACCGCGACGCGAGCGAGACCGCGACCATAGTATCCGCGACCCACTGCTTTTAAAATATAATAATATACCGGTGAGCGAGACACAATTATATAGAATAACAATAGATTTCCAATAATCCACCATCGAAGTATTAATAATAGTACACTTAAAACCGTTTCGGAGGAATAAGACAACTAACATTGTGACATGAGAATTTTAAATGTCACAATGTTAGTTGTCTTATTCCTCCGAAACGGTTTTAAGTGTACTATTATTAATACTTCGATGGTGGTTCAATATATATTGAATATTAATATTATTATGATAAACTTAATTATCCAAAAACTTATGGGTAAGTACTAAGTAAGTACATAATAGAACAAAAGTTCTGATAAAATTTTAATAGTCTCTAATTATATACTTATAAATTAATTATTACATATTTTTATAGTCTAATTATATAAAAAATAAATTCAGCTACTGTGGAGTATATTCTGTGGAGAATATACACATTAGTACAATATACTCTAATTTAACGAAATTAATTATACTTTACCTATATAGTTTCTTTTTTTAAACACATTAACTAGTAAGTAATTATATCGTAAAAGAAACACAAGCACGAATATTGCTACATATCCACCAATAGGAGGGTGAATTTGTGTACGAATTCGGACATCTACCGGTCCCTAGCACTCGTATGACTCGAGCGATCTTCACACGAAATATTTCGAGTATGAAGTTTTGAGAATACACAAACTATAAGCAACAAATTGTATCGTGCAGGAAACCGGTCTCGAACGCTTCACCTCCCATGCGGCCACGTGTGGTTTACGAATTCGGACATCTATAACCGGTTCCACTCGTTCGACTCGAGCGATCTTTGCACGAAATATTTCGAATGTGAAGTTTTGAGAATACACAAACTGTGTTACGTTCGTAAAAATCTCATAATTGGGTAATTTTTCCGAATATGAACTTTTCTCACATTCTGAGAATTGGCTCCCTGGCCAGTTACGCAGGAGTAATTTTATAGTGCCCAAGTGTGTGCGCAGTACACAAGATCACTCTCTATACCTTTTACTCTCATAACCCAGTGGGACGGAAGACCGACACGACTGGCGAGAGATCAGGCGCGGGACCGATTTTTATATGCCCATCCGACGCATAGATTATCTTACTTGTCAGACAATCAGGTGATCATTGTCATAACTAAACTTGGAAATTACATGTTTCCAACGCGGGAATCGAACCCACGCTCTAAAGTCTAAACCATAGGACCACGGAGGCGTTAAAATATTATCCTGTTAATTCCAGCGAGTGCGGCGTAACGGAGGAGGCGGTGCGGCGGTACCTGGCCCGCAAGCCGATGACGACCACAGAACTACTCACCAAGTTCAAGTCCAAGCGGTCCGGCGTCTCCAGCGAGCGGCTGGTGGAGACCATGACGCAGATCCTCAAGCGCATCAACCCCGTCAAACAGAACATCAACGGCAAGATGTATTTGAGCATCAAGCAGACGTAGTTGAAAATGTGGACAGAGTTCCTTACATTGAGGTATATGGTCCTTATATTTATACAAAATACAAAAATCTTTATTCACATACATAAAATACAATATAATAGCAGTTTTTGAGACCCCTCTTTTAAGTAAAGTTTTACCTGTGTTAGTCTGTCTTGCTCTGCCAAAAACAATTAAATTTGGGAAGTATATTAAGTGAGGCTAGTAATTATTATTACAAAGAGAAAATATATAGAGTTAATGTAATTTATGGTAAAACTATCCGAGAAATTGATCCATAAATAGATTTTGGGCTGAGCTTTATCACACCAGCCATTTGTCGACGGAGCAGTTGCTTGGGTTGCAACTTGCAGTGGACACAGTCACATATATTTTCTTACAAACCGAAGCTTGACGCACGTGCGTAGTCTCTCCGTGCGCCGCGGTGGATAGAGCCCTTATGCAAAATTAATCATATTTCTGTTAAAAGCAGTATCCAACTGTTAATGTAGTTGACACTGCACAATATTTACATGGTTTCTATAAATTGAAATAGCCAAACAAATTTTGTTGAGTAATTTATTTGACCAAAATGTTAAAATGTTCTTCGTTTATAACATATTCTGTTACATTGTATATACTTACCAATGTTTATATAAGTGAATAAATAATACATATTTTTAATACTGCAATTTCATTTATTTATTACTGACAAGTGAACATTATGTAATATTAGTATACATACTAAATTAATCAAAATAAAAAACATTTTTTTTATAAAATAATATATTTATTTTCAAACATTCTTTACTCATACATTCTTCATTCTTGTAAAAATTAGATAATAATATGTTACAATTTAAAACTATAAATTGGCATAAGACACATAAAAGGCAATGTTAAATTAATTTAGCTAGAATTAAGACAAAATTTGATTTTGCCTTATTTTATTTACATTATTCTAAACAACTACCCTACATACTATTAAGACCAAAAGAAACCTCTTTATAACAGAAACGTTTTATTACTACTGCCTTTTGTCGGAAGTTCATCTTTTCAACAGCATCTTTGATTAGCGAATGTTTTTTAAGCGAATAGCACTTTTGTCAGCACCGTACGCGCCGTACGCGTCAAACGTACCGCACAGTACACGAAATGCGGTGCGTACGTGCTGATCTATGTGCGATCACCTTTAGGGCCTGTTACACCACTTCCTGATAAGATGCCGGATAGGCTTATTTGTCAGATTCTCCATACTCTATCTGTCAAGTTAAGTGGTGGATAGCCTTATCAGGAAGTGGTGAAACAGGCCCTTAGTCAACCAAATACGCTATTGTATAGACTATAGACAAACATCGGACAAAATCATTTAGAAATCCGGCATTAGGACAACAATCATGTCAATAGCCTTGTTCTTTTAGATAGATAGATAGATAAGTATTTTCAATACTTACACAGACATTATTATACACAATCTTATAATTAAACAGCACACAAAGTTTCAACTTTAATGCTTACTCACAACCATAATTTAATTTCAATAAAAATATACACAATTTTAGTCACCATTTTTAAGTAACTAAAAATTCTGTCTTTCAGAGACAGTAATGTTGTCTGAATTGTGACAAAACCACTCAACAATGATTACTTCGACACCAATTCTTGCTGGAACGTATGACGTAAAGTTATACAAAATAACTACTTGAAAAACCACGCCACTAAATTTGGATTTCGTCAATTTTGTTGTTCTACTAAAATATTTGTAGAAAGACAATATATCAGCCATAGTAGATACCTATATGTATCTAGAATCTCGATACATATAGGTATCTACTATGGCTGATATATTGTCTTTCTACAAATATTTTAGTAGAACAACAAAATTGACGAAATCCAAATTTAGTGGCGTGGTTTTTCAAGTAGTTATTTTGTATAACTTTACGTCATAAATATTAAAATAAATTGGCTAGGCACTTACCGCAAGTGTGAATTTATCATATAATTATCATATATATATCATATAAATATCATTATTTAGGTATCATATTACCATATAATATTGAAATGCAATTCAAAATGACGTGAACTAATATTATATTATTATCATTTATCGGGTTACGGGTATAAGGTAGATATTATTATAATTAATAATAATATACAATTCACTGGCCTTTCAATGGCCATGTTTGGCCATGGTCAGGCCATGCTATTAAAATTTGTGCCTTCTACACCAAATGCAAAATTGGGTTATGGAATATAAATTCCACTGTGATCCTTAACTAACAAATTTTTTTTTTCAGAATTTTAATTACAATATTTTTATGTCTCCTTGTCACTTTTAAATCTTGAAAATCGTCCGCTTCTGGGAATCCAGGGCCTTAAAGCGCATTACCTATTCCCAGATATTTGCGGTTTTGTAACCACATGATAACAATAACAATACCTATTTGTACAATGCAATCAAGTTAAAAACATATTATTTTACCGCGTGCGGTACTCGTTGAGCAAGGCAAGTAGGTAGATAATTACTATCAAGAATACAGAGTGTGAATCTCAATGATTTCACTTCAAAGTATATATACTAACATATCATGTATATTATCTAGCTGTATAGTGCTATAGGAATTCGTACACTGACTCATTAAGTATTATTTCTCTTTTTCATTACACAAAAATAACTATACTAGATCAAGCCTGGTCGCCTGCAACTCCGCAGAAATTCGTTAATCGCGCGGAACCGTACTTTTTTATATCAAATTCAAAATCAGTTAAGCGGTTCAAGCATAAAGAGGTGATAGATAGACATTGCGCACTTGTTAGAACGAGATAGCACTTTTGCGCAAAGGAGAAAGACAATAAGTGGGTCAACGTACTATCAGAGAAGTCGATTCATACGCAGATGGGGGACCTACATAACTTATTCGCGTTATGTTTAACTAACAAGTAACAACCAACCAAATGAAATAGGTATGACATCTGTCCAAGAATCAATTTCCTCGATGGTACCGACACCCACGTGCTTACGGTGTATATTATGTACATTTGTACTTGTGTGGCGCGCGGCTGTAGCGAGTCTAACAGTCACTAGCCAGTAAGTAGTACCGAAGTTAATGTATCGTCGTTAAGTAACCAAAGCTTTCTGTTTCTCATCCATCACTTGCTCTTCCACATCCTCGGCTTTCCTGTTGGGAAATAGAAAAGTGTCACAGTAAATAAATCTATACTTATAAAATTACATGTCCTGACTGACTGACTGATTCATCATCGCTGAGCAAAAACTGTTAAAGTTACAGCCACGAAATTTGGTGTGTAGGGTTGTTTTATTGAGTAGACACCCACTAAGGAAGGAATTTGGAAAATTTTACCCCGAAGGGGGTGAAATAGGGGTTGAACGTATGAATGAAAGTCCGTCATTTCCACGGTCATTTCTTGAGTTAGAAACATGAAACTTTATTTTTGGGTTACTGATTAAAAATGAATGGATACGTATTTAAGCGTTTTTGGAAATTCTACCCCCAGAGGGGTGAAATAGGGGTTGAAAGTTAAAATGAAAATCCGTCATTTCTTGAGTTAGAAACATGAAGTTTATGGACGTTTGCTTAAATAGGGTCCCGTTTTTACCCTTTGTATAAGGAACCACAATAAGGGGAAAATATCCATCTTTGTTATTATACTATGTTAACGCGGACGAAGTCGCGGGCTAGTTGATACATAAATTATATCTTAAGTCTTAATAGCCCAAGAGTCAGTCAGTCAGTCAGCCATAAAATCTGAAGCTTAGCGGTGCCGAATTGACCAATCACCATGCTCAAAATCTTCGCTCCGTTTCGCTGTCATTCCGCTGGAATAGCACGATTGGTCAATTCGGGCACCGCTAAGCTCCGCTCCGCTTCAGTGGAAACACACCCTTAGTCTTAATAGCCCAAGAGTCAGAGGCAGTCTTCGTCATTTTAAAAAATCTTAAACTATTCTGTACTACTTCCCTATAGAGGTGAGAACAACGCGACTAAGTTTGGACCACGATTACTTTAGGAGATGTCAGATAAGGAAGCACTACCTAACGTTTGTTAAAATATAATGCTCAATTCTTTTCGTCTTATTTACCTCTTGATAGCTCTAGGAAATAAAGGAATCTCGTTTTCCACTGACAGCCACTTATGACAAATGCTTCCCATTGCCAGACACTCCCTAAGGCCTACATGTTTATATTTTAAGACTGCGTTTCCACCAGAGATGTGTTGCGAAGAGTGTGTTTTCAAGATCCACTAGGCGCTTAGCGATGTCATGGCAAGCTCACGTCAATGAAGCGATTCTATTTGTTCTCAAAAACACATTCCTCGCAACACATCTCTGGTGGAAATGCAGCCTAAGGGCGTTTGTGCACTACATGGAATTTTACCATCCGGCGGCGCGGCGTCCCGATTTCTTACGTTTTGATATGGCAAATGTTAGTGTTTAAACACACTAGGCTGAAGTTACGCAGGCGTAAATTCCACATAATTACGCCCGCAATGTAGGTATTTTAAACTGCCGACGACACACTATTCCGTCGCGTTCCGTCCGTATTTTGTATGCGTTTGACATTGCGGACGTAATTTATGCCGCGTAACTTCGGCCTAGTGTGTTTAGACATTAAAAGTTATGAATGCCGGACGGTAAAATTTCGTGTAGTGCACAAATGCCCTAAGGCCGTGTTCAGACCAAACTGACTATACGCCGCTGAATGTGAGCAGGCTCACTGTGAGCCCCAGTGTGAACGTAAGTGAACGTGAAAATATACGTCATACGTAAGAATACGTCATTAACGCTAGGCCCTAGCGTAATGGCGTATAGTCAGTTAGGTGTGAACGAAAAAGTGAATATGTATGGAAATACAATAAACTGCGTAACGTTCGCTCACATTCAGCGGCGTATTGTCAGTATGGTGTGAATACGGCCTAAGGGTGTCTGCGTAATGGGCATTGTCTAAAAAAAATCACATGTACTTTTTATATTTTTTTTCGTTAAAATAGGGTATTTTAAGAATATAAATTAAATAATTTTGAAATTCATTGGCTAGTTTTTTCTCAATAAATTTTTAAAGTTTCGCTCTGACGTCATCATCGGCGGCCCATTGACCTCTGCAGTATGTTTAAATTTCCTTTCAATCTTATTATAATGGCTGGCTCGTCAAATGCAAGTTCTCATTATGTGAAAACTGATACGAAAAGCTTACCAAAAGTTCGAAACGTAATGTTGGTCGAATTTATTGCTAATTTAACGCTATTGAAGGTCAAACTAAGGTTAAACATATTTGTTCAAAAATGTAAGTAACTAATGGGTATTTTTTTCGTTTATATACAGAAAAGCGATCACTGACCTTATTCCTCGAAATGTTTTTGTAATGAGCAAAATTAAAAAAAAATGGACAATCCCCATTGAGTAAAAATAGCTCTACATGTACAGTGTACACTCACCCGCACACGGTGAAGCTGCGCACGAACCGCTCGCCCTCGTCGATGGTCTGCGGCATCGGCTTGCCGTTGGTCTCCGGCACGAATATGCCGACACTACCCCCCACCACCGCGCACACGCCCAGGATCAGCAGCGGCAGCGGTGTCCATAGACGCTCCTGTAAAAAGGAGACAACAATTTTGTCTATAATGCTACCTTCTGACTTCTGAGGGTGGGCCGTGACCCCTCAACACAGGGCAACCTAGTTATAGGGCACTTTTAGTCTCAACCTCAACCTGCTATAATATATTTATTATTTTGTAACTACGTCTCAATAATTGTATCATATTCTTTTGTATTGTGGGAGAACTTATGAAAGATTATTGATTGATTTACGGGTATAGTTTTGGTAATTCGCTTCGATGCGCTTCGACTCTGCGCTAATATAAATTGACCCTATAACTGCATCCGTACGAAAGAAACCAAGTGTACCTAATTCTGCCGTGTTCATTCCCAACTCACCGAATACACGATGAACGGCGATATGACAGTCGCGACGTATCCGCTGACGTGTATGAGCGAGGAGCCGGACGCGCGCACCGGCGTCGGGAGCAGCTCCGTGGACCACTGCAGCACCGTGTTGTACGACATGTTGATGAGGAACCGCGCCATTATCGCTAGAGTCACTTGCGGCACGCCTGTAACATGCCAAAAGGAGGGCCTGTTTCACCACTTCCTGATAAGGCTATCCACCACTTTACTTGACAGATAGAGTATGGAGAATCTGTCAAATAAGCATATCTGGCACCTTATCAGGAAGTGGTGAAACAGGCCCTAAGACTTCAGAAAGAGTCTAAACTCACTAGGCTGAAATTACGCGGCGTAATTTCCGCATGATTCCGCCTGCAATGTATTTTAAATTACCGTTGACACACTATTCCGTCGCGTTCCCTCCGTATTTTGTATACGTTTGACATTGCGGACGTAATGTGTTTGGGCATCAAGAAATAAGAATCAATCAACAAGATCATAGTGCGATCGGCACAGAAAGTAGAGACGTACACAAACATTGAGCAGAAAACATTTAACACAAAATAAAGGTGCCGGTTGGCAGCGGGCGACATGAAGCAACTGCAGACGACGTGTCGCAGCGACACTACTGGCTTTATGTATGTAATTTCGATGAAATACCCTCCGCAGCTAGCGACACGAAGCTAGCGAATCTATGCATAAGTGTATTCATAGAATTATACATAGAAACCTACAGTAGTGTCGCGCTGACCTGTCGTCTGCTGCCGTTTCATGTAACCGGCTTTCAACTTGTACCTTAAACATGTTGAGTACGATATTATCTGATATTATTGTCTTCAGATTATTATGGCAACATGCCGGGAAAACATTATTTGGAATTAATCCCATTTTAACACACAAATCACAATACAGTAGCAAGTATGTGCTATTTTACGATTTTACTGTAAGGCTGTGGTCAGTGGTGTTTTCCCCTCAAGCCAGCCTATTAGTGCTGAAGGCGAGTAGTCCAATACTCACCTTTGGGCACGAACATCGCGATGAGAATCAACACGCCAGACATCGTCATCGGCACACACGTCAGCATTCGACGACCCCATCTGAAAATAAACATTAAATTCACTAGAATAATTTGAATAATATGCCTGGCATTATAACTTATTTGAAACATGTCTCCACTACAGTTGGTACAACTAATATATATTCTGTGACTACAGTCCATCTAGCCACTATCATCACTCACTTATCAAGCACGAAGGCGAGCAGCGTGACGCTGGGTATCTCCGTGGCTGATGTCAGGGTGAATGTGATGAAGAAGTCCAGGCCGAGGCCTTCCGACATGCGCACGAGGCCGTCGAAGATCAGCGCACACGCCATGTAGATGAACACGAGCAGTATAGCCATGTTGCGTAGTGGACCGCAGCGCATCAGATCCACAATGGATTCCGACGTGTTGCGCGTCTGGTTGGATTTTATCTGGAACAAGAATGAAGCTTTAATTTCGAAACTTTTTTCTTATATAGGTGATCGCACATTTATCAGCACGCACACGCCGAACGCGCCGCATTTCGTGTACTATGCGGTGCGCCTTCGTGGTCTAGTGTTATAGAGCGTGGCTCTTGACTCGGAGGTCGTAGGTTCGATTCCCGCGTTGGAAACATATTATTATTTCCAAGTTTGGTTAGGACAATGCAGGCTGATCACCTGATTGTCTGACAAGTAAGATGATACATGCGGCGCGTCGGATGGGCATGTAAAAAGTCGGTCCTGCGCCTGATCTCTCGCTGTGTCGGTCTGCCGTCCCACTGGGTTATGACTTATGAGAGTAAAGGAATAGAGAGTGCTCTTGTGTACTGCGCACACACTTGGGCATTATAAAATTACTCCTGCGTAGCTGGCCTGGTTTCAATGAAACCGGCCACCGTCACCGAAACCGGTGTGAGAGCTATAATGTTATTATTATTATTACTATGCGGTGCATTTGGCGCATACGGTGCTGACAAAATGTGTGCGATTAGCTCATTATATACAGTGTGTTAGTGTCAACACCGTTATCCTTGAAACCATCCAAATATGAGCCCGTCAAAATAAACAACTTTTTCTATGAGAGCAATGCTGGGAACTCAAAAAAAAATCCGTCTTCACACCCATACGGATGCCCGGAGGCCGGATCGGCAATTTGTATGGGTATGAAGACGGATTTGTTTGAGTTGTTGATTTTGACGGGCTCATTTGATGGTTTCAAGCATAAATAACGGTGTTTACACTAACATCTTGTTATTTGTTGAACTTCGGAGCTACGTAGTCTGTTTGATGTGTCTGCTGGGCTCGATACAACCTGTTACCCGACTGAATGATATATAGGGCTTGACATAAACTGTATACTGTATAGCCATATAGCCACTGCTTGAGAGTTGATGCTCACCACAAATTCATCCATAACTTCGTCTGGAACTTTTGTACCGTTGATTCTCTCGAACCGTCTGAGCACTTTTACAGCCTGATTCACGCGACCTCGAGAAGTTAGCCATCTGAAGAAGACAAAATATGTAACAAAGATAAATATATCAGGTGCTGTTATGACGGTAACAGAAGCTAGCACTTAGCAGGATGGTTGTTTTGTAGTAGAGCGTTGTAAAACTACGAGTAGGACGTATATGGAAGCCAAGAAACACTCAATAAAAATTATGTTATTATCAGTTATCGTAATCTCAACCTCGTGTTTCTGTTTTGGTGATATTTATTTCATCGGCATAAAAATCCTTTTCGACCCAAAAATGTAACTCTTTAGTCACAGATTACTAAATAGTTACTACACGTAACTCGTAAGTAGAGTATGATCTAGGTAAGCTACCTTGCGCTCTCCGGCACGGTGAACGGCACAGCGAGGACCACGAGCATGGGTAACGACGTCGCCAAGATCAGCCGCCGCCAGCTGCCCAGCCACAGCGCCATCCACGGCAAAGCTATGCAGCCGCTTCCGAAGTAGATCGCGATGGACATGTTCGCCACCCATGTGCGGTACTTAGCGCCCACGTACTCCAACACTGGGGGGAAATGAGGGTGGGTTGAGACTTTAAATGGAATAGTCTGCTTTTTAACCGACTTCCAAAAAACGAGGAGGTTATATGTTCGGTTGTGGATATTTTTTTTTAGACCAGCAAAAAAGTGTTTATAATTTACATGTATCGAGTTGCCAAGATTTGCATAGACCTAGATTGCTGCCGTATTTTCTGGGTAAGTACCAGCTAAGTCTAATACTATCAGAGAAGTTGATTCATATGCAGACGGCGGACCTAAGCTACGTAGTCACAAATCACGATTCACGATCACGACTAACATTGAATTGACATAATCCAACCAAATGACGTAGGTCCGTCAACTGCCTGTGAATCGATTTCTTCGATGGTATTTTATTGTATGTGTACTTATCTGTATTGTAGCGCAGTCAACAGCGAACGTGAGGCATGCCCGTGACGCGCGTTTAAATCGTAGCGCTCGCTATGACACTTTTCTTTCAACGAGGCCCGTGGATTTTGACGCATTCAATTACATATTGAATTTGCCAAACGAAAGTTGAATAAAAAGAAGATGATGAAAATCTATATGTATATAAAAGAAAGTTGTGTTAGTTACGCCACTTATAACTCAAGAACAGATGAACCGATTTGGCTGAAAATTGGTGGAGAGGTAGCTTAGAACCAGGAATAGCACATAGGAATTAGGATACATTTTGTCCCGGAAAAATGTACGGTTACTGCACAATATACTTTTATGATTTGCGCGTAAACTATTCAATCGATTTTGATGAATTTTGGTATGGAGATACTCTGAGTCTCGGGAAAGGACAAGGGATACTTTTGGCCCCGGAAAATGTACGGTTCCCGCACAATAAACTTTTATGATTTTCGCCTAAACTATTCAGTCTATTTTTATGAAATTCGGTATGGAGATACTTTGAGTCTCGGGAAAGAACAAGGGATACTTTTTGTCCCGGAAAATGTACGGTTCCTGCGCAATAAACTTTTATGATTTTCGCTTAAACTATTTATTAATCTATTTTGATGAAATTTGGCATAAAGATACTAATTTTAATCTATTCTTTTCTTAATTATACCAATTCGAATTAAATAATCATCGTTAAGACAGGACAACGTCTGTCGGGTCAGCTAGTTTAAGATGAAATTGCATAATGTGGACATAGCTAATGAACATGTCTAAAAACTAAATGTGGTATTTCCAAATTATCTGTATTGAGGGATTTAAAAGGATTTTGTTTTATCTCATTTATCTGGATTCAAAATTAGTTCAAAAGCTGTACAATTACAAAAGAACAGTTATCATTGTTTGCGAAGGATTTTCAATTGAGATAGGCGGTACTTGGTGATACGATTAAGAACACCCGATCTGTATTTTGGTAGTTAATCTACTAGTTATCTACAGGTTAGGCAGTTATTCCTTATCAGATATTGCCTTTTTATATCCTATTTACCTTAAAACTATCGCTTTCGTTACGAGTTGCAAAAGGGTTTTTAAATTTAGGGGATTTTAAAGTCTGCAGGGTTATGAACGGACGCCCCAAAAACTGATTTTCCGAGTTTCAACCGAGGAAGGTTGTGTGCGGAGTGCGGATGAAGTTCGGACTGTTTGCTGTTTGGTCTGATACACACTTTGAAGTGTCAATTGGTATCACTAATACTGGTAATACAAATACAGTATACTTAAACTTAGACTGATGGCCAAAGATATGGACTGTAAGTTGCAGTCGGGACCGACTGCTCTAGAGCGGTCGCATTGGCACCGACCGCTCAAGAACTGCTCGAGCGGTCCCGTGTATTGCGGAAATGAATTTAGTAATATTATGGAAACTGCAGATCGCCGTGCGGCAACCGCATCTTGTAGTTGGTTCTCGACTGCAAGATGCGGTCCGCTTATGGCCAGCCTTAGGCGCCCGCGCCGTGTCAAAAAACCTTAGGGTGTATTTCCACTGAAGCGGAGCGGAGCTTAGCGGTGCCCGAATTGACTCCGATTCGCTGTCATTCCAGCGGAATGACAGCGAATCGGAGCGAAGATTTCGAGCATGCAGGTGATTACTGATTGTTCAATTCGGCACCGCTAAGCTCTGCTCCGCGTCAGTGGAAACACGGCCTTACCCAAGATATAAATGGTCATGAAGCAGCTGTCGTAGGCCATGCCGACCAGGAACCGCGTGAAGGCGAAGTCCCAGAAGTCCGTGGTGTAGATCGTCGCGATACCGCCCACCAGCGCGATCATGTTGGCACCTGCGAACATAAACCGTTAACTATGTTGTACCATTGCATCGAGGAAATTGATTCCTAGGCAGTCGACGGTCCTACGTCAATTGGTTGGATTATATCAATCCAATGTTAGCTGTGAACTGTCGGCTGGGTTTGACAAAACTCGACCAAATAACGCAGGTCTACCATCAACATCTCTGATACTTGATACTACTGTATGTTGTGCCAAAATAACTTATAGAGCGCCTCGTAACACAACTATTTCTAAAGCATTCAGCACGAGGAAATTAAATTGATGACTAAAATTATCGACTAAAGTTGTCGTTGATAGGTAGGTAAGTAGGTACTTCGGTAGACGGTAATTGCTTTTTAAGGCTACGCTATGTTAGTATTAAAATTCTTACCAACCAAGGCAGGGACTCTTCCGAAGCGATCAGCCGTCCATCCAAAGAACACGCCGCCCACCAGGGAGCCAGAGAAAAACGCCGCCTGGGCTGAGGGTATGTAGCCGGCGTTGTCGCACACCCATTCCCTCTGGAAAACAACAATTTTGCTGTTAACAATGCAGCATTGCTGATGCCTGATTTTCGTAACCCATGTAACCCATGATCTTCATTCCACTTCATTCATTCGAATTGATGAGCGGTCCAAAGGTTTGGGTATCAACTGTCAGGTTTTAAAATTATCATTTGAAATTACTTTTGGCTTAAATTCTTGTTGAATCAGCGATCGAAGGATTACATTGTTATTCCAAGAAACCAGTAGGTAAGTACATCAAAACCCTTACCGAAAATTAACAGGTGATTAAGCATAACTGGTTATTGGAGGAAAACAACACTAAAACTGCATCAGTGACTGTCCAAACCAATTAGATGCTATCTGTAAGAGATAGCTGGTGTTATCAGTTTCCGGAAAAAACAATGTTTATTCGTACCTATATCCTGCTCAAGGCCTAATCCGTTTTTATCGTTTTGCACAACGTAACGAAGCGAATCATTGCATAATTTGTTGCTATGCGATGTTTCTATAGTTGTTTTGAACTTTGTTATGTAGGTAAGTAAATTATAGTCTCTGTTTTTAATTTTTATACACAGGTACTTACTTACTGGGTATATTCAGCATAAGTCTGAGTTAGGTTTTAAATTTGCGACCAGTTTTCCTTATAATTATTCTGTTCTAACTATATTTAAACTCGTTTGCCACGGAATTTTGAGACTATTTTTCTTTTCAAATCTATTTATTAGTAAGTATCACAGCATTTTACAAGAATCCCTTTTTTATTGAGTCATCTTTATATCAATTAAATATCCATACTATCTGCATCTATTTTACATTACTTCTTTGATAAACGTCTCCGTAGCAAAACGTGAAAGCAAACTTACCTCACTAACAACGGTGTCATACGGTATGTCCACCAACTCGAACTCCCAGCCGTTCTTGCAGGGGACCACGGGGGTTCCGGGAGGAATGTTGAGGGTGGCCAGCACCTCCGTCCAATTGGCGTCGTACATCACGCAGCGGCTGTCGTCCACGCCGACCGGCATGGTGAGGTTGCGTCTGCAAGTCACCTAATATAAAGTCAACTGGATGACGATCGTATATGAAAATGAAAATATGGATGTTTGGAATTTGGATATTTGGTGGAGTCTTTGTATGATATTTGTGTTTAACTGTGCCTTTAAGTGCCAATTTAACTTATGTTAAAGTAAAAAGTTTCGTGAATATATCAAATTGTATCTTGCTCTTCGTTTGGCAAGAGAAGCCAAGAAATAACATACATTGTACGTGTATTCCGGCGTCATATTAATATATAGTCGTTGGTGAAATTAGGACTTAATGGTACAGAAAAAGTATGGGCTGGACTCTGGAGCCTGGAATACGATCAGTATTCGTATAAAACAAGAAAAAATGTAGAGCTAAACCTACATAATATTAACTTCGAAAGAATTTTGTAATAAGAAAGAGTAAATAGAGAGTAAGAGTAGGTATGTAATAAAATTAAAATATCGTAACAAACGATATAATGGATGGAAACATAAAACAACAGAAACATAATATTTATTAATATTTAATATTAGATGTAGTTCAAATCAACGACCGACCTGCAGCTAAAGTCGGCCATTCGCGTGGCCTTTGCGATAGTAGCATAGGGGCATCGATTAGAATATACATTTTCTATGTATCGATCGTAATCACTGAACTATTATTCACTATCATACATAGTTTAAGTAGGTCGCGATTTGAAAATGAACATTGCCTACATCGGAATTTTTGTGAAAACCCATAATAAATTTTAAAATCTGGTAAAAATATAATTAAATCTAACTAACCTACCTTAATCTTCTATGTATAGTTCTTTTTTTACAAAATAACTACTTGTGTTATGTTTAATTATTACTTAACTTTTTTAACGAGTACTTTTTTGTATGATTCAAAATGCTTATGATTGAAGGTCTACTCACCTCAGTTCCATGTCTAAGTGGCTCAACTCGGGAACTTTACACCAGTGGTTCTGTGGAGTCGGAGTGACGAACATCTGGACAAAGTAAACAAACGCGAAGAAGAATCCAAATGGCGCCATCCCTAGAAACATCAGCTTCTGGTATCGTCCGAACTCCCCGATGTATCCCAGAATGGAATCTAGAATATCTTCATCCTTCTCCTTTCCATGACCAGGTTTCTCCTCCTTGGAATCCTGAAAAGAAAAGGATTTATAGGTAATGAAAATTATTTAGGGAATAGGTATATTGTGTAAAAAATACACAACCATGCTTGGTGTAGGACTCTGCGATGTTCTAGGTGTCTGCATAAGATATTTATTGGTTTACGTGGTTTACGCCTTTCTTAATAGTTTATTTTTAAATTATTTTATTGATGTAGTGATAGCATATCATTCGCTGTCATTTTTCTTCCTCTAGCATTATTGTCAAAAACATTTTTAAAAATTTTCGCCGCTGTTTCGCATTTGGCAGCGTCGGTGTACTATCTAGATTCTAGGCGAAATTGAAGCCTTGAGCTTTTGAAACTGTGGAAAGACTCTCTGGTTCTTTGGAAGATTAGCATATTATGATTAAAATAGCTAATTATAAGGGCCTATAAAGCTCATAAGTCATAACATTAAATATTATTATCTAGTTATTAAAAATATGGACCTAGGATACACCCTTGTTGTATCCTAATTGAATAGAAGTTCACTGATGACATTAACGCCAAACTTTTTGTTTGGTTGCCAGTGGTTTTACAGGACTTTAATTATTGTGTTAATGATGAAAATAACGAATGCCCTAATTTGTGATTATGAATGAACCTTGCGTGTTGCATACAATCAAACGCTTGGGACAGGTCACTTACATGCCACGTACATCCTGTAGTTACTTGGATACGGACCGTAAATAGTGACAGTATCCTTATTATACATTGATATAGTAGCGACTAGCGGGCAACAGCATTACTACATTTTAGCCTTTTTTTTTTTTTTTTTTTTATAATTCCACCCCCCTAACATTATTAGGGCTAGTTATTTAACTTTTATTTATTTCTTCTTTCTTTTCCTTCTATTACATACCTATTACATAATATTTTCTTGATTCTTGTCATTCTTATACAATTTTCCATATTTTGTGGTATAACAATTTTGTATTTTCCATTTAATAAATTTCTGATTAATATAAATTCCAGTCTGATAATTACTTTCAAAATAAATTTACATTTTTCAATATTATACAGCAACAATGTCAAAGATAAAACAACGGCACAATGAATGTAAAACTATCCTAATATCACAGCTAACCAATCTAGAACATAACTATTATTACACAGAATATCACAGTTTTTCTTACATACTGCACCCACAATCTTCCTGCAAAAGGCCAGGAATATGTCCCGCTTTTTTCCCCCCAGGATGGATGGCAGATTCTCACCCGTCATCGATGTGCCCAATTTCTGTTCAATATCATATCTATTGCTAGCAAAAATTGGGCAGTCGAGTAACAGGCGAGGAACCGTCTCCTCCACTCCTGGCTGACATAGGCACGACGGATCCTCCTTCAACTTGAATCTGTACAAGTAGAAGGCGAATCCGCCGTGTCCAGTCAGAATCTGTGTGGTGTAATGTGTGATGTCTATCTTTTTGACTATCTTGTATGCAGCAGCAGCGCTTGGGAAGAAGAGCTTCGTGACTCCGGCCGTCCCTCCCACTTCGTATCTCCTGTCCCATTCCTCAATCGTATCCTCTCTTAAGATACGCTTGACAAATGAAACAGGACACAGATCGTAGTCGGGTTTCCTCCTCAATCCCAGCGCGGCCTCCTTGGCTAATTCGTCAACTCTCTCATTCCCTCTCAACCCTGCGTGCGCCTTGATCCAAAACAAGGAGACCTCCCGCCTCTGCGATGCAGCTTTTCGGAGGGCCGCCCTTGTTTACACTGCCAGGGGATGAGGAGAACTAACAGTGACAGCCTGGAGGGCCGATCTGGAATCGCTGAGGATTCCGACCTTCGCCAGTCCACTCTTGCAGGCTATAGTTACTGCTCTTTGGAGCGCTAGAAGTTCGGCTTGGTAGACAGTGCAATACGGCGGCAGTGCAAGCTTGACGGCCTTTGTCTCGGCCTCACCCTTCCATACATTTTAGCCTTAGATCAGTATCAATGCCACCAATATGTAACATACTAGTTACATCTTACTATTTGTTATTGTTCTTAATGACACAGTCAAGTGACTGTGTTATTGACTTTTAAAAACAAATTTTTATAATTATGAATAAGGAAGAAAGTATTTAATCATATTTTAATCTTACCTCTTTGGTATTCAAATCGTTAAGCATCATGTTGAATGCACTTGAATGATCACAATCAGTGTTTGTGATACGATAGGATTTGACTGAACTGATTTACCAATGATCTCATATTATATTAAAAGTTGGAATCGATAAAAAGTATATCTTGTCTTATCTACTGACATAGATACTCAGATAAACTGGACGTAGCGTGGTAAGGGAACTCCTACTTTATTAATGGCCGCACTCAGATACATTGAATGATGATTAAACTTTAATTTAATTAAGATGATTAAACTTTAATTTATTTAAGAGTTTGACAGATAGAGTATGGGGTTTACGTCAAACCGACGTACTTAGAGACATTTAATGGATGATTAAACTTTAATTTTATTAAGAGTTTCACAGATAGAGAATGGGGTTTACGTCAAACCGTCGTACTCAGAGAAATTTAATGATGATTGAACTTCAATTCTCAGAGAAATTTAGTACTCAGAGAAAGTGATTGAACTTAAATTTTATGAAGAGTTTGACAGATAGAGTATGGGGTTTACGTTAAACCGTCGCGTCGTACTCAGAGACTTAATGATGATTAAACTTCAATTTAATGAAGAGTTTGACAGATAGAGTATGAGGTTTTACCTCAAACCATCGTACTCAGAGACATTTTATGATGATTAAACTTCAATTTAATGAAGAGTTTGACATGTAGAGTATGGGGCTTACGTCAAACCGCCGTACTCAGAGAAATTTAATGATGATTAAACTTCAATTTAATGAAGAGTTTGACAGATAAAGTATGGAGTTTACGTCAAAATATTCATATTTTAATTATAGTTAATTAAATAATATTTGCCTCTGAGCGCGGCTGTTAGTAACAAAATTGTTAGTTTAATGATTTTTTTCTCAATTCAATAAAAAGGTAATGTACGTTTTTTTGGGTCAGTAATAAATTAATAATTAATCTAACAATCGTTTATGTAGTCGTCATACAGGACTCGTAGAGTCTAGACTTAGGAATAATATAATGTAGAGCTTTAAGATATATTTTTTTCTAAAACTCTTGTTACCGGAGTAAAGAAAATTAACAAGCTCAATAAGTTGTTTTTAATTCATTATAGCGCAAAGTATAAAATAAAATATGAGACGGAACCCGCAGTTCTTTACAGATAAGAAAGGTGTAACGGACGTCGGACACCTTACTTATCTGATAAAGATCTGAATCTTCCAAAATAATATAACGACAGACAAAACAATGACGCAACCTGCAATAATACTGTAATTGTTGTGTAATATAAGTTATAACAAAATCTGTTATCTACGACTTGTGACCAACATTGATTATTGCATATTTAATTTAAGGACCGTCTGATAAGCAGGTTTAGAGGTAATTAACGCCTCCGTGGTCCAGTGGTCCAGAGCTTCGCTTTCGACACGGAGGTTGCGAGTTCGATTCCCGCGTTGGAAACATGTTATTTCCAACTTTGGTTAGGAGACAATGCAGGCTGATCACCTGATTCTCTGAGAAGTAAGATGATCCATGCGTCGGATGGGCATGTAAAAAGTCGGTCCTGCGCCTGATCTCTCGCCAGTCGTGTCGGTCTACCGTCCCCGATCCCACTAAGTTATGAGAGTTAAGGCCTCTATATCCGCCAATGACCTTGATCATTGTCTGTCAGTGCGAATATCGACGTAAATGACATTAAAATAACATTCATAACAGCGCGCCTTGTACCATCGCGCGTACGCCGCGTCCATGATAGGGCGAAATAGGAGAAAAAACCTTATTAAGGCTTAATACGAGTATAATACATATTTCAAAAAAGTAAAAAAAAAACAAATTATCAACTTATGTATTGCAAAGCAGTAGATATTTTTTATATATTCTTTTGATAAATAATGAAGGAGTAAAGTGGTTTCATTCAACGATTTGGAGGTGATTTGGTTTTTTATTTGTATATAATGTGATACCGATAGAAAAAATATGGCAAAACCACGTTACGTATCATATTATGTAGATTACTAATTATTTTTTTCAGATATAATTTCTCTGTTAATGCCGATGAAAAGTGGTTTCATCTGCACGCTTTTTTCGCGCGAGGAGCCTTAAATTTTTTTTAGTAAATTTACTATAATATATATTTTTAGTGTTTTACTCAATTTTTTAGTGTTTCAATATTGAGTAGTAAATTTACTAAAAAAAAATTTTAAACAAAAAATTTTTTTTTTGTGTTTAAATATTTTGAAGTAAATTTTTGTGCAGGAACCTCTTTTTTTTTTTTTTTTTTTTTTTTTTTTTTTTTTTTTTTTTTTTTTTTTTTTTGTAATTACTATTATAAACTGAAAAATAACTCAAACATGTTAAATATTTTCGTATGAGAAAATGATTTTGGTATTACGTTTGTATGAAAAATTCCAAGGGTACCCGGACTCTTAAAGGACGTACCTGGCCTGTTTCAATGAAACCGGCCACCACCACCGATTTTAATTAAGTACTAATTCATTAACGTGGTACTGGTATTGATTTTGGATTGATAAATGATATTATGCAATATGTGTCTAAAGGTGTTTCTAGTCTCTACTCTCTACGCTACTAGTTACTCACTGTCTCTGCGTTTGTGTTGGTCTTTACTCTCTAGTAGCACAATCGTTATTGTTGGAACATTTTTAACGAAATATCCATACTTCCATACTAATATTATTATAAAATATGCGAAAGTGTGTATGCCTGTGTGTCTGTCTGTTATACTCACATTACACATACGGTTTTGCTCGATAGTTTTACTCCAAATCGAGCAATAACCACCGTGTGGACCGCCAAAACTGACAGCTCGAAGGCGCGCTTCGAGCCGGCTCGATGGAATTAAATATGCCAAATATGTCATAATTCCTTCGATTTGGAGTAAAACTATCGAGCAAAACTGTATAATATTATGTGAGTACTTCATTGACGCCCAATCTGCTGAACCAATATTAGATACTGAATTTTGGCAATCAAAGTCCCGGGAAAGGACATAATATTAAGATACTTTTTATCCCGGAAAATGAATGGTTCCCGCGCGATAAACGATTTTTGACTCAGTGGAGTTGCGGGTGTCATCTAGTTCGAATATATTCGAATAAATTAGAGACTGGGACTTTTTTCTTCTTGTGGAAAACAAGAGTTGCCATGTTAAGCGTAGAGACGCTTAAAAAAGAGAGTAAGTAGTATTAGTACTTTGCTCTTGCTATTTGGTTATTGATTCGCGATTACTTTAAATAAGACCCCTTTTTTTAACCGGCCTTTTTGGCCTACCACACATTCCCACCACTGTATCTCCTGTGTCGCCAGGATCGACAGCGGTATCCAACCACGAAAGCTCTTTGATATGATATCAGGGAGCCCCATGGACACGCTAAAATATCTCCTGTGTCGTTGCTGCTTAATGCAGTATAATGCTTTCAATGTAAGTTGTAACATAATGAATATAATGACTATAGGGTTTTTGTTGCGAGACCTTGAATAGATTTAGTCGTATTTTACAATAGTACCAGGTATTTGATGATCCGCATAAATACGAGTAGTTCAAAAATGCGAGGTTGCTAAACGTAGGTAATCATTACACGCACAATTTGATAAAGCATTTTATTCGGATTGTAATCCATTTTCAACAGACTTTAGTGAGCTTAGAGGCCAATATGCCATAGTAAATGATAGTATGTGTTACATGACGTACAGACTTTGGAACAGTACAAATATCTAATTTATTATGGATTTGAGAGCAGAAGGCTTTTGAGAAAATGATTGATGCTTTTTAGTTTAGTAGGAAAATTCTGGGTGGTTCTTAAGATTAGGCTTATTTTTTATTACTAACAGCCACTCCATTATCATTAAAATTAATTAATTTCAATTTTCCTGATGGAGCATACCTAAAACGTCTCATGGACAGCATGGGTAGCCGGTAGGCAAATTTTGCGTATGCTAATAACGTAGGTACATATAAATTACAATAATACATAATATTAAGCTACATATTTGCATACGCGTTTAGCAATTCAAATGACCTTAAGATTTTAAAATATACTCTCGAATCTCATAACTCTTATCCTTGGCATATTATTATTTGAAAATTTATATACAGTTTACCTTATATTATATATTTTATAATTTTTATAATATTATTAGTTGTCACTCATACAGGACTGGTAGGTACCTAATATCATTAAGTAATTAAAAATTAAACCGTTTGCTTTTTATTTCTATAAAAATGAAATTAATTATTGGTTTATGAATACATACGTAAGCTCATATTTCTGATACGAGTACCTACCTACATAGAGATTAGAGATATCTCTATGTTGGACCATGAATCATGATAGACAACCAAGATTGTGAAGCTGGCAATCACATCACAGACAAATGTTTCACTTTACACATTCGTATTATTGCTTGTAGTTCCATCGTTATTCGTTGGCCAAAGTAGATAAGCTGCATAATAATTTTAATTAAGACGTAGTGAAGTGTATACTTTTGACCTGTATTCATATTTGATTAAAAAAATTAAGGGTCGAAAGCAGTAAAATCGTTGAAGCATCGTTATTCGTTATTTTATGCGCTACAACCTCCAACGGCTCTTCAGATGGAGATAAAATCTGATATTGAAGTATATTGATAGCTTCTCAAATTTTCATACCTTTCTGCCTATATTGGTCGTAAAATAGGCTTGGAAAAATGTGTTTTAAATCCTACTTATAAAACCATACATTTCGTTTATTGGAATCGGGAATCTTACGTACGCGGTACGCTCGTAGTTCTCACTTCAACCAATTTACCACCTTTTTAAGGCTGCTCTTTCGAAAAAAGCGTGCAGATGAAACATCTTCATCGGCATTAAGGCCGGGAAGACCAAAGAAAGAAAAGTATTCGCAGCGTCGAAGCTCCGCTTGAAACAATCCGATCGGGCCGAGGTGCGGGGCAACTTACTGCGGGGGAACTCGTGACTCGACCGCCCGGCCCGAACGCGCCAAGTAAAAAAATGAGCCGTAGTCTAATAATTAGCTATTTCATTTTATTTAGAATTTTGTTTCTTTTATTCATTTACTCCTTTATAGTGATGTTAATAAGTACCTCTATGAATCATAATTATAATATCATGCTGCATGCATAAAAATTAACAGTTGAATTGGTTTATCCAATATTATACTGATTTCGCTGATGTAATTATTTTGTTTTTTTTTGTTTATTTCATCTCATACATCTTCTTCTTTTTTTTTCTTGTTATGGCTCTCGGCCTTAAACCATGGCCAGTGTCAAGTAAAGTTTTGGCGGGAAAAGAAAAATTTTCGTAAAAAATTTACAAAATTTTCAGGTTGTTTTTCCAGATTATCGTCAAGTCGAAAGTCTAGTCAAAGTCTAAAAAGTAGTCGGTAAAGTCAACAAGTCAAGTCAGTTGTTTTAGTAAAGTGGTAGAACCTTTACTAAAACTTTCGATGGAGTTTTGGAGGGAACACAAAATGGCACGTTTCTTGAAGTTGTATCACTTGCCCACACTTGTGCACGACAACGAATATTTAATGGTTAATATTCTACCAACATTACACATTAAAAACCGAAATAACACAATTTTAGGAAAATAATACAAAAACAAAACGTCACTCTTTCGTATCCCCGGCAAAACTCCATCTTCTTCTTAAATATAAAAATGGATTCTCAAATGTGTTAGTCGCGCTAAAACTCGAAAACGCCTGAACGGATTGGACTGAATTTAGTCTTAAATTAATATTCGTAGAAGTCCAGGGAAGGTTTTAAAGTGACACGAAGTTCACCGGGACAGCTAGTCTTATATATAAAATTATCGTGTCACAATGTTAGTTACCGTACTCCTCCGAAACGGATTTACTGATTTTTACCTAATTTTATATGCATATTCAGTAGGTCTGAGAATCGGCTACTGGGTACTTTTTATATTGATAAGTGCATATTTTGTTGAATAAATAATACATAGTAAATTATTAAAACTCGATACTGACGGCGACCATTGTTTGTGCGACGGGATAGCGATGGAAGTTGCCATGGTGACATACTTATTTAGTCACTTCAACAATATAAAATGTTATTTTATTGAAGTGTCGACTAAATAAGTATGGCACCAAATAGTGCTAAACTAGTCTTTCGCGCACTGATAGTGATACCTAGTTAACAATAATAAATCGATGGTCCCGTTTTTTCAGTTTCGATACTTTACCTAAAGTATCGAAACTGAAAAAACGCTATCGTACTTTATAGGAGAGCGATTTAAAGTTTTTTTTTGCATAATTTTGCAACGGGTGATGAAATATTTATAAAAACCACCCAAGTGCGTGTCGGGCCACGCGCAACATAGGGTTAAATACTCAGTAGTACCGCTAGTTTTTGATAATTTTTGTATTTTTGTATAGTCAATGAATGTACATTTATAACGTGTTTTACACTACTACAACAACAACATCATCTCAGTTATGTTCCAAGGAATTTGTCAAACTGAAAGTCCCTTAAAAGGTGCCCATACACGGGACAATTTGTCGTTTCGATCGATCGTCAAGAAAATCGTCCAATCGATCTTTTAAACGTAAATCGTTTGCGATATTGCTACACACGTACAATTTGTCGTTCAATTTTAACATCGAGGCGATAAATCGTTACGATAATTGTCCCGTGTATGGCCACCTTTATACTTCACCGAATACTATTTTTTTTTTGTTGATCACCTATAACTCAATTATTATGAATTATTCTTAGCCGTGATAGTTTTCTATTTAAATTCAGCATATTTTCTACTTCCGTGAATTTTTTCACATTTTCAGGAGCAACCGTTTAGCTGGTAGAAGGGTGGAGACTCTAAACGATTTTTCCACTTTAAAACTTCATTTTTCACAAATCGATCCCTAAATCGAAAAATGAGCTGCAAATACTCATATTATTATTTACAAAATATGAATATTCGTAGCTCCCACAGAAAGCTAAATCGAAAACAGTTAAGCTAAATAGGTACAGAATTTTTTTTAAAGTTAAATGTAGCACATAAAGTTTTTGAAAGTCAAATATAACCCATACATTGTTCTTCATCTCGCTTGCTAGTGTGCATTTTTGTAGTTGCCTAATATAAGCCAGTATTTGCTCTTCTGTCGAAAACATATTATTTTATTATGTTAAGTTAAGTTAAGTTTATTATGTTAAGAATAACTATGACACTTATCATAGACATCCTACTTAGGAATAAGAAATGATGTATCTGTACTGACGAAGGGCTTGCCTTAGTTTGAAAGCTGGCCCATTCTTTGTGTAGAGAAAACATTATGTTCATATCTATATATTAATACGCGAGAGAAAAACTTTGTATCCCTTTTGACGAAAAATGGGAAAATGCAACTTAGGTGAATGAAATTTCGCACATTTATACCTAGTTTATATGGAGCGCATCGAGCTAATATTATTTTGAAATTATGCTTTTATCATACATTTTTTAACAAATAAAACATTACACACACTACAACATACCTACACAGAAAGAAAGATGAAAGATTTTTGAGTGACAAACCTATACGTACGAATTACACTTTTTTATTTATGGTTGTTAAAAAATAAGTGTTCCCAAACATTCACTTGATAGCATTTGTTTTTTTTTTGTTATTCGCCTTCAAAATTGGATATTATTCAAGTCGATTTTTTTTTTCAATTAAATTTCTTAATATTTGTATGCCATTAGAAGCAGTTAAAAGCAACTTTTGTTATGAAACCACTTTCTCAAACGCAATATTTAATATACCTATCGAACAAAGTTCTCTTCCAATGCGTACAAACTACGAAAGAGTGACGTTACAATTTCGTTGCACGTTGTATGGAGCGTTTCGGGCAGGTCTATTTTATGAAATGTTTGAATTGTCATATCATGGTGAATTTTTAAGCTATCAGAGTCATTCTTTCAGCGATGTTTATATTTTTCAAGGACCTTTCAATTCCCAATAAGAAAGAAAAGTCAACATGCCTATTCTTATAATAATAATAAACATTTATTCAACAAATATTCATACCACACTACACTTAAATACACATATTACACAGACAGATATGTGGCGTCTCTGTCGCACTTTTTAGCTTAATCTTAATTAATAGTAATGCTTGTTAATTTGTAATCATCAACCTTGTTCATAGACTATGTCCATATCGCATATATCCTATTTTAAAGATGAAGAGAAAAAACATGATTAAAAAAAGACAATTAGGTTGACAGATGGCTGTGAAAATTTAGATAGAAAAAGGATTATTAAGAATTCAGCTAGATTAAAGATGTTAATTTTGTGAACACGCGTTTTGTAAATATACAATGATATTCTACTAAATACAGATCTGTTATGTTCATACTATCTTCCAGCTTAAATTGCTTCCAAACAATTTTCAAATTCAAATACGTACTTACCTCTGTCATATCTAAAGGTTACCATAGTTACAACAATGAATGCGACAGATAATACGTAATGAATGGTATAGAATAGGATAACTATATGTTTTGAGATGGTTTTGAATTGCACTTGACAGGCGCATCGGCGCGCATGCGCGACAAAGAATAAGAGAATATTGTTATTGTTGAACAGAAGAGACATTGAATAAAAGTAATTGTTTGTTAGATTATTTTTTATTAAAATTTGTGCTATATTCTATACATATTATAATAAAGTCGTAGGAAAACAAAAGTACACATTGAATATTTTTAAAAATATTAGTACTTGGGGTATATAACGTGTAAATTTTTGTTTCTTTGTATTTACATAATATTTTTTTAGAGTAATTACTTTAGGATCGGTCGTATGCCCGGGCTAAATATGTATATTATATTAATTAGTAGGTTTTTTTAAAATTAAATAAGAGGGCAAACGAGCAAACGGGTCACCTGATGGTAAGCAACTACCATCGCCCATGGACACTCGCAACATCAGAAGAGCTGCAGGTGCGTTGCCAGCCTTATAATAAGGTAAGAAATGAAAGAACATATGTAAGAGTTACTTTTACATTAATTGAAAATTTTAACACCAAAATATTTAAGTAATAATAAATATCTATATCTATACATATTATTATAAAATAAGGTCGCTTTTTCCCTCATATCCCTTTGCTCCCTTTAATCTTTAAAACTACGCAACGGATTTTAATGATTCTTTCAGTATTAGAAAGCCTATTTATCGAGGAAGGCTATAGGCTATATTTTATCACGCTAGGACTAATAGGAGCGAAGAAATAGAGGAAAATGAGGAAAAAACGTCGAAAATTATTTGAAAGGGCTAACTTGAACGCGCTAACTACTGGTCCGATTTGAAAAATTCTCTCAGTGTTAGATATTATAGCCCCTTTATTGAGGAAGGCTATAGGCAATATTTTATCATGCTAAGACTAATAGGAGAATGTGAAAAAATGAGGGAAATTATTTGAAAGGGCTTATCTCGCGAACTGCTGGAGCAATTTTTATGTTATTTGGCACAGGTACAGGTAAGAAGTAGACCACGTGAAGGATCGAGGCTATCGATTTTAATCATTTTTTACTACATAAAATACATATTTTATGTACCTTCAAAAATATTTAATTTATTTCTTTTCTGTCTCTTTGAAATTTTTTGTATTTCCGGATTATTTTTATGTGCCAAATGGAGACGAATATTTGTGTATTTATCAATTACTAGATGATGCCCGCAACTCCGTTGCACCAAAATTTGTTTATCGCGCGGGAACCGTACATTTTTCCAGAATAAAAACTATCATGTGTCCTTTCCCGGGACTCAAGGTATCTCCATGTCAAATTTCAGCAAAATCGGTTTAGCGGTTTGGGCGTGAAGAGGTAACAGACAGACAGACAGACACACTTTCGCATTTATAATATTAGTATGAGATGATGAGAGCCCAATGATTAAAAATAGAGGTCTCTTATTTTGAATGTTCTAAGGGGGGTATTAGATTATCATTTATATTGGATCCTAGATCATTGGGTCATTTATATTGGATAATGTAATATAGATAAATGATTCATTTCTTCCTTGATCATAGATTTTTAACATTTGCTGAGAGATTGGATCCAATACGGTCATAGAAATTGGTGTTGCCAGTTATTTAATATAAAAAAAGAGTTTTTAATTTCTTGTTCGTTAGTATGTTTCAAATAATGTAATGTAATTCTTTTTCTAATTATATACTTGAATAATCTTGCTGAAATAACAAAAAACAAGCCATATTAAAAATGACGATGTCTTTTGACAAATCGAATTCTCTGAGATCTAGTAACACTGATGTCAATACCTGTCAGCGTTAGCGCTCCCCATTAGCTATTAAAACAACATATGACGTAAAATAGGATTAATGTTATATGATAATGTAATATGCAGATATGATCAAATTATAATTTTTATTGGATCCTATATAATATGATCCTGTAAATGATCCAATATAAATGATAATGTAATACCCCCCTAAGAGCGAGTCAAAAACATTGGAATTCAAAAATGATTTTAAAATGCGATACTTCAATTGTTTTGCTTCATCATTGGTAGCAAAATGTACTCCTCATTCATTTTACATATTTTGCTACTTTTTGATGGAATTCAGTCTGATTCGCTTCTTTGTTGACGAACAATTGCTATCCAATCTTGTAGTTTTACTTGATCACAAGGAAACCTAAAAAAAACAGTACAGTACAGTTGCATAAGACATCGCATAGCGTATAAAAATAGAATACAAATAAACTGCAATTGTAGGCATTTAAGTCACCATCTAACAGTCATGTGGCGAGTCTGCACTAACTACTCTATGGCTGCAGCAGCGCAACCATCCTTATCGTTCTTGCGTCAAAACCATATCGCTGTCACTTTCTTCGCCTGAGCCATGGCGGAAATTCGATTTTTTCAGATTGTTCGAAAAAATAATTGAAAATGTAATCAATCGAGGTATTTATTGCATTCTTATAAGTGGTAAGAGATTCCATGTGTTTTGTTTACTTTGGAGCCATAGTTTGTTCAATTTCTAAATACACACGACGGCATTTTCAATTTATTTTGGTACTTGACAAGACGCGGTACGTTCGTGAAGTGCGTTCGATGGTTCGATGCAGACTAAATAAAGGAGCGGTCAATTGGCCTGTATTTGAAGCTTCACAACGCGCGCGGTAGTAACATATCTGCTTTGAGTTATTATTTATTATATCATTGTAAATATATATATATATTACAGTGGAGTTTAATGTATTGTGGAAGTTTCATTTCGAAATATCCGCCTATTATTCGAACGGACTCCAGAGATCCAAGGTACAAAAAAATACAAGGAGTAAAAAAGTGGCATAAGTAAAAAATAACAAGAACGAGACTTTTTGAAATTGATGGACATTTGACTTTCGAATTTTTTTTAATTGTCAACATGGAGACGTAGGTTTATTTTATTATAAACGAAAACCGTTTGTGTTTAATTTTACTGTTTTCGATTTAGAATGTCATTATAAATTAAACAGATTCAGTATATCGCGCTTCCCTTGGGAATATGATGTTTTTCTTGACAAAAGAAGCCTATTTTATTCTCTGCCCTTTTAAATAAGTCTATGACAAAAATCAAGTCGATGGGTTATTTCGTTAGGGTGTGAGAGAATGACAAATACAATATATTTATATCGTTAAGAAATAGATGAAATTTCATACAAAAAATATTATTAGATGACGCCCGTAACTTCTTTTCTTAAAAATTTATTTATTGCATAGGAACCGTACATTTTTACGTGAAAAAAGTATCCTATATCCTTTCCGGGTACTAAAAGTATCTCCATAATAAATTTCAGCTAAATAGGTTCAGTGGTTTGGGCGTGAAGAGGAAACAGACAGACAGATAGACATATATAATATATACTTTTGCACATTATATTATAATCTTTTTAATATTATAATTCTGCAGTTTGTTTGTTTGTTTGCTTGTTTGTTTGAACGCGCTAATCTCAGGAACTACTGGTCCGATTTGAAAAATTATTTCACTGTTGGATAGCCCAATTATCGAGGAAGGTTATGTAATATATAAAAATAAGTCGGGTTTTCCTTCCTGATGCTATAACTCCAGAACGCACGAACCGATTTCCACGGTTTTGTATTCGTTGGAAAGGTTTCGTGAGGTTTATAAAAAAAAAATTCAAGAGAAAAGCAGGAAAACAGGGAAAACAGGAAAAACAACATTTGCCAGGATAGCTAGTAGGCTATATTTTATCACGCTTAGACTAATAGGAGCGAAGAAATAGAGGAAAATATGTACAAAACGAGGGGAAATTATTTGAAAGGGCTTATTTGAACACGCTCACAGGAACTACTGGTCCGATTTGAAAAATTATTTCAGTGTTAGATAGCCCATTGATTGCGGAAGGCTATAAGCTATATTATATTACGCTAAGATTAATAGGAACGAAGAAATAGAGGAAAATGTGGAAAAAACGGGTGAAATTATATGAAAGGGCTTATTTGAACGCACTAATCTCAGGAACTACTAGTCCGATTTTAAAAATTCTTTCAACGTTAGATACTCCATTTATCGATGAAGGCTATATGCTATATTTTATCACGCAAAGACTAGTAGAAGCAAATAAATAGAGGAAAATGTAGTAAAACAGGGGAAATTATATGAAAGGGCTTATATTTTGAACTTTCTTTCAGTGTTAGATAGCCCAGTTATCGAGGAAGGCTATAGGCTATGTATTTTATAATAAATAGAGGAAAATGTGGAAAAAACGGCGGAAATTGTTAGAAAAGGGCTTAAGCGCATCACACACGGTGAAGATAATATAATATTTTATCTTAAGATTCCCAAATATAAAATATTATAGTATCTTAAGCTATCACACACGGCTAAGATACGATAATATTAAAAATATGTTCATTTCCTTACGAGTCTGCGTTGGTGCCACACGTATTCCTTGTTAGAGTTCTATATACAGGGTGATTGACTATGAGTGATAACTAATAACTGATACTGTCTTACTTCTTGATTTGTTAGACAGCTTCTCAGACGATGATTCTGATATAGAATGTGAAAGGCAGATTGCAGTAGCACATTCCAAAAGGAGAAACATTTGGATAGAGCCTCACATAAAAAAGAGAAAAACCTGCGGCGAATTTAACCTTTAGGGTCTACACAGACGGACTGCATTTCAACTGCAATCCAACTGCAAATTGCAGTTTGAATGCAGTTGACACGACTGCAATGCGACTGCAATAGAACTGCAAACCAAACACGCAGTCGGATTGCAGTTCAGTTGCAGTCGGCGTGCAGTCGTGTGAACTGTTTGGTTTGCAGTTCTATTGTAGTCGCATTGCAGTCGTGTCAACTGCATTCAAACTGCACTTGAACTGCAATTTACAGTTGGATTACAGTTGAAATGCAGTCCGTCTGTGTAGACCCTTATCAATATCTGTCAACGAAGAAGTTTCAGGAGTATTTTAGAAATTCAAGAGAAACATTAATTTCGATTCATGAGCTTTTAAGCAATAATAATAATAAAGCAATAAATTATAAGTCAATATTATTTAAAATTATCCGAAATGTTACTTTTTCCATCAAAATGTTACTTTTCGAATGAGAATAGGTATGTAACTTTCTAACATACAGCACTGGCAACACTGCATCTACTAGTGCGTCCGATCACCGATGAGCCCGCTGCTCGACACAAAAACACCCTGTACCTATTCATAAATATATATTTCGCATCTTAAGATAACATATTAAGATATGAAATATATATTTCGTATCTTAAGATAAAATATTAAGGTACGAAATATATATTTCCATATCTTAAGATACAAAATATAAAATATAAATTAACTTCGTCGTGTGTGATGGTTCATAGGATTTGTATGGTGAGCGATATTCTAAAATATGCTCTAAGATAATATATATTTCATATTATCTTCACCGTCTGTGATGCGCTTCTACCGAACTAATAAAGCATTTTTTCTGTTATTTGGATCAGGTAAGAAGTAGACCACGTGAAAGGTCATGATAGGCTTTTTTGTGAAAATGGCCCTCTATGGAGCTCCTGTCTGGGCAGATCATCTCAATGCTCAGAGAAGAGTATTATTGAGGAGTCCGCAGCGTACAATGGCCCTGCGGATGATTCGCGGTTACCGGACGGTGGCCATCGAAGCGGCGTTTGCACAAGCCGGTACCCCTCCATGGGACCTGGAAGCCCGTGCGCAGGCGGAAATCTATTTCCACACTGCAGTAGCTAAAGAAAGAGGGGAACGGGTGCCACCAGAACAGGCAGCCCGTTGGCGTCGCCAGGCGCGAATGATGATCATGCGCACCTGGCAGGACCAAATGGCATCGCCAACTGCCGGTCACAGAATTGTCGAAGCAATTCGTCCAGTTCTGGAGGATTGGGTGGCGCAGCGTAACGGCTCTCTTTCCTACCGGATGGTGCAGATGCTGACAGGACATGGGTGTTTCGGCCACTACCTGCACCATACGGCCAGATGGGAGCCAACGCCTCAGTGCCATCATTGCGCGGACGAGGACGACACGGCGAAACACACGCTCGTTACCTGCCCAGCCTGGGTTACACAACGAACAGAGCTCTGCGCCATTATAGGACCAGACCTGTCTCTCCCGGTCATAATAAGATCATTGGCCCGGTCGAGAGAAGCCTGGCAGGCAGTCTCCACTTTCTGCGAGTCCATAATGACGCAGAAGGAGGCCGCTGAGAGAAATCGGGAGGCTGATGAGGCAGCCGTCCCGATAAGGAGAAGGCGTGGAGGCAGAAGACGCGATCAACACGAGCGTCAACTCCCGCTATAATAGGGCTCGGGTGACGGACTGGGGAATCCGTCGCCTATTCCACGAGCTCTCCCGGTAGAAGAGCGTCCGAAGTCCCGGATCGCTCTCCCGGAGAAAGCGGCAGAAGCCGCGCGGATGGTTTCTGCTGGCAGAGCAGATGCCGCTGTCTGGGCTGCTGCAGCAATCGCCTTAGGCGGGTCCAGTGGCCCAGCGACACGCGGAGAGGAGGCCGTTGGGTTTTGGTGGGTAACCAAGGGTGCTCCTGCCGAAGCACCCGAGGAGTCCCACATATCCAGGCGGACCCCCCAGGCCGCCAGGTATGCATCAAGCATTTCCCAACGTAAAAAAAATAAATAAATAAAAGCCTTTTTTGGGAACTAATTTTTCTGTGAAATATCTAATTCACGCGGGCGAAGCGGCGCGGAACGTCTAGTTATTTATAATACCACGTACAGAATCGAAACGATGATTTTCGACAGAAATTATTATAAACTTATGAAAAAACAGCGTGCAACGAAAGGAATTACTTACTTACAAGTAAGAGTGAGTAATTCAGGAGATAAAACATAAAAATTAAAAACATACATACATATGCACTTCCCAGATACGGCACATTTGTTGAGACCCTGATATTACATGGAAATATTACATTGATACGGGTCGAATAACTACCTTTTTTAAAAGTTGGTTAAAAATAACCATGTCATTATAAAAGTAATTAGACAGTTAAACTTGGTTAAAGATGCAAAGAAAATGTTGGGTGGGCATTGGGCATGCCTCCGAATGTTTACGTACTGCGAGTCTATAATATATAAAATATACAAAATAAAAATACGGTGGAGTTATCTACAAATAATTACAATACTGTATGATAGACGATAGTATTTACGGTTGTTGTTGTGCTAATTCTAGCACACTCTCGCCGAGACACAGCGAGGCGGCCCGAGTGCGAGAGTGTAAATGGGTGCGCTCGCCTCGTCTCGCCTGTCTCGGACCCTCTCGGTCCGTTGTCGGTATATTGCGCCCGAGACAAAGGGTCTCGCGAGGAAAACGAGCGCACTACTGTACACTCTCGCGTCTTTCAGTACTAATTTTGCCGTTGGACAGTGTAGAACAGAAAAATAACAATAATAAACGACATTATCAGTCATTATCTCTGAGAAATAAAATTAAATATGGTTATAAATCTTTGGATTACAATGATATCTTTCGATGCATGGTGAATGGTGAATGGTCGTTTTCGTCCATCTTGTCTGAGTTCTAAACTGCGATTGAACTAAGCGAGAATGTACATGATCGCACTCGGGCAAGGGGCTCTCGCACGAGACTCTCGCCCGAGAGCTCTCGGCGAGAGTGTACAGCGGGCATAAGGTATTTCTATCGAGCCTATTTTGGACTTGGTTTGCGTCACTTGTTAGCAATGATCAACCACTTGCATAATATGTTAAAATTATTTCTCAAATTGTAAAAATATGTATTCAAAATGTTGCGAGAAAAAGTTGTACGGTCCGACGTCAAAGAGCGCCAGAGCGCGACTGAGCGCACGAGCCAAGCCTTTGCGCCTGCAATTTTATAGTTTTTTGATCGTCGTTATTTTATACATAATTCAATCGAGTCAAAAAATCAAAAGTGCCTAGATATATTCTGTGTCTCTCATTCAGTACAAAAATTATCTGAAAATTCCAAATAATTTGGACATAGTATGGCAATTTCGTTAAAAGAGGAGGTAACTTTGGGATTTTTTTCTATCGAGTGAAGTTCATGATATTATGTAATGGAATATACATTCCACTGTGTTAGATCCTTAACTAACACAATTATTTTTTCAGAATTTAAATTACTATATTTCTATGTCTCCTGTCACTTTTAAATCTTGAAAATCGTCCGTTTCGTCGGAATACACGGCCTTAACAGAGAAATTAGGTATATCTGAAAAAAATAATTAGTAATCTACATGATATGATACGTAATTTGGTTTTGCCATATTTTTTCCATCGGTATCACATAATAAAGAAATAAAAAACCAAATCACCTTCAAATCGTTGAATGAAACCACTTTACTCCTTCATTATTTATCAAAAGAATATATAAAAAATATCTACTGCTTTGCAATACATAAGTTAATAATTTGGTTTTTTTACTTTTTTGAAATATGTATTATATTAAGCCTTAAAAAGGTTTTTTCTCCTATTTCGCCCTATCATGGACGCGGCGAGCGTCGTAACCGCCACCGTACAAGGCGCGCTGTTATAAATGTTATTTTAATGTCATTTACGTCGATATTCGCACTGACAGACAATCGACCTGCTAATTTAGGGAGAGAGGGCCTTAAGTTCTCCGACCGTGGTATTCTTCTAAATGAGCTAACCAACTGACGTTGAACTCACGTGAAATTATAGCTAGACTGTAGCTTGATTTGTCAGTAGGTAGGTACTTTATTCCTGTAGGGTACAGGCACAAGTGTGTACAGACAGAAAAGCGTCAAAATGTGGTAGGTTAGTTGGATCATGGATGTCGCACGCCAGTAATTTGTGTCAAGAAAACAAGCGTTTGTTTTATTTTCGCTTATGGAACGAACAGCAACGAAAACGAGCAGAGAGAATGACCTCTCTGCTCGTTTTCGTTGCTGTTGATGGTAAGCGATTACTGCCCAATTGCCCATGGACCAGCAACACTATTTACACTAGAGTCTAGAGATTACTCCTCTGGTTGTTGCAATAAATATAGACCGTGGCCTATCCATGGCTCTCCCACGGTAATTGTACAACTCATAATATTATTATGTTGCCCATTAAACCGTATCGTTTACGCTTCGCAGCTGGCAGTGTTGAGTGTTGAACTGTTGACATTATGTGGGTTAAACACACAGTTGATATAATATGAAGTTGTCTTAAACTCTTAACCCATCAATCCCCAAGCACCACCCGAGTGTCGCATAACAATTGCAAATTTATTGTGTCTGCTATTCCCACGATCGAGTTAATTGGCATCGCAAGAGCCATTTAATTTTTACGTTTGTGGAAATATGTGTAGCGACTAGCGACGCGATCCTAATATAAAGGCAGATCTTCCGACCGAGCAAGGTGTTGTGCTCGGTCAGGAGTCAGGACTCAGGACTCAGGCCGAAGCCCCCGTGAATCGAGATTGATTAAACCTGTCGCATATACCTACATAAATATTATACCAACGCGCAACGCACTTAGAATTTGGATAGCACGATGCAGGAATGTAGCACTATTTGTGGGAACCGCCACACCGCAAAGAGCAAACGTAATGCTGTGCTGTAAAGCCGTGGGGTCGCACCTTTTCAGTATCAACTATCAAGAAGCTATAGGGTGGGCAATTTTTCGCTACGCAGTTTTTTACGCATTGCATCAGCTGGATTCTGGAATCTAAAACTTGTCATTGGTACAATGTTAACATTTAACACAGTGAATGCATAATGTGTGCTCATTGACTATTGTTTAATTCATGAACTCATACTCGTAGCTGTATATTTTGCGTTTCGTAGAGAATTCTGCGGGCGGCGGGACAATGACCTCTGTATATTCTTTGTATAATATTCTTTTCATTCATCATTGGTTACGATGCTATACCATGAAGAACCGCTATAGTTAGTAAAATTATTGACGCTTAGGGCTTGTTTACAAAACCGCGATGCTACGTCGCGTCGCATCGCAAGAATTTGCGAATTGAGTCGCATCGCGCATTCCTGCGATGTTACGTCACACAGCACACTTGTTGTTGTTGACAACACTTTAGTCGGCTATGGCCTATGAGACAATCTCTTTTCTCAATAAAAAGTAACGTAAAGAATTATTGTTTTACCGGATAGTATGGTCAATCATTTCCAGAGGCATAATAGGAACTCTCCCCTTGTATGATCGACGTTTCTGAATATTATGTGATGACAATAAACTAAAAAGCTCTTCGAATTGCGATAATCGACAATATGCTCATTCTAAAATAATCAAGAACAATTTTTTCGTCGGTTTTCAGAGCTTCATATTTTCGATGAAAATAGTTCCCTTCGGTGTTCATACGTAATAGAAATAAATGGATGAACCCAAAATCTTCTTCGTTTCTTTTACCTGTATCTCCTAAGGATTAACCTGCACTATCAAAAGTGCACATGTCTTTGTACGATCCATGTCGCAACCTAGTTTTTAAAATAACTACGTCCAGTACGGTTGACGGTCGTCGAAGGTATGTTCATGTCGTGGAAACTGGAAGGGAGACGTCGGACGCCATGCCACACGAAATCGCATCGCAACCTTTTGCGTTGCGAATTCGCATCGCGTCGCATCGCAGTTTTGTGTGCTAAGCCTTAATATTTTGATAGTTCTTGAATACCGACTTGAAAACCATAATGATCAATGTTTTACACGCTTATATTTTACGAATTGATTGACAAGACTGAACATAATGTTTAACTGGCCATTGTTAATTATACACAGTTACTTTAGTTTGTAACTTTGAGAGTTAGCGCGTGGTAGGACGCCGACCTGTGTCTTTATTACTCGATGTAGAGTGTAGAGCAGTGGTTCCCAACCTGGGGGGGTAAAACAGCTATTCTAAAGGGGTTAACATATGTGGTACCTAAAATAAATGAATTGGCAGAAAAAAAATTATAAACTCTGTACATTTTGGAGAAAAACAGCTACAGAATACCCTACAATTGCAGACAGAGATCTGAAAATGTTGGTACCGTTAGCTACCACTTGTAAAAATGCGAGAGCGGCAACTCTGGTAACATTTAAAAAAAAGCAAGAAAGTACCGTCTGAACGTGGAGCATGATATGAGATGCGCGTTAAGTGTAACTGAAGTCTGAACCTAATTATATTAAAAAACAAAAAAACTTGCGAATGTACGAATACAAATTTATAAAGTTGTTTTTAATTGGGGGGGGTTAAATAAATTTATTTATTGACGTAAATGGATAACTAACATTCTATAATCTATAATATACTTACTTACTTAACTTTTTCCTTATATTTTTCCTTATATTTTGAACAAACCTTGTAACTTACCTGGCTTATATAGAAGATCTACATTTTTTATATCATTTTCCCGGTTAGAACCGGAAATTCCTTCCAAAAAATATATTATAGAGAACAGAACATACAGGGTACAATAATTAGCTTCCGGCCCCTCCTTCCTTTTTAAAAATAAGAATACGCGTATTTTTTGTTTTATAATCACCCGGTACTAAAATGTTGAGAAATAGCTTCCGAAACTTATTCTAAAAACACCAAAATTAATGGACACTACGCGACTCCACGCCACCCTCCGCGTCACTCCCGGTGGGTAGCACCGCCGCGCAGTGACCGTTCTGCAACGATTTTGTGGGATAAAATACGTTAATGGAAAAAAAATGCACACCCTATTTTTTGTTAAAATATGGACTTTCCCAATGATAAGCCCAAAAAAAAATTGTCCGGAAGGTTACATTATTGCACCCTGTATGAATAGTATTTAACATAGATGACTAACTTTAACTTTAAAGACGTAATTTTGACAAATGATGATTCTTTCGGTCTGGCAAAGCTGGACTTCAAGATATTGGCAGTACCTTCAGAAAATATACTATTATATTATGTAAGTGGGATTATTGCCACAATCTTAAAGAACTTTTTTTTCAAGGCTTTGAACTGACCCCGGTAAAAAGTTCAATCGATTACCATTAGTCACGCGAAAAAAAGGTTACTTCATAGTTACTACACAGCTCTTTTAAGCACACAAGTAACAACTACATGTATTTTCTTTTCTTTGCTGCAGCTTTGTGAGGGCTCACGTCGTCAGCTCGTCACACCTTGGCTGACTGAATATGATAACACAATATCTACAAGTTTTCATACATAAACATTTGTATTTAAAATATCCACAGCCGAACATATAACCTCCTCCTTTTTGGAAGTCGGTTAAAAATTAAATTAGTATCAATAGGCGTGATAGTGTTTCCGTAAAGTGTAGGTACCACAAAATGTTAAAAGGTTGTGGTCTGTCATGGGATATACACATTTTAATTCTAGGGCGTCATTTTTAACCGACTTCCAAAAAACGAGGAGGTTATGTTTTTTTGGTTTTTTTTTGTATGTTCAACGATTACTCCGCCGTTTGTGAACCGATTTTCGAAATTTTTGTTTTGCTGTATTAGGTTTCACCCCAATTTGGTACCATGTTCACAAAAGTGGTGACCTGACGATGGGATCCATGAGCAATCGAGGGAACTCCTCGAAATTTATATGGAAACATATGGTGATTTTGGTTTCATAAGAAGCATCCTAAGCATATGCTACCAGTTTTATCAGACACAATCAAGATTTACAAAAAACACATGAAAAGTACGTAAGGTTATAATATAGGTAAGTGATCTTTTAACTTTTTTTAATTACAATAATAATTAGGGTCGTCTATGGGCCTGTTTTGTCGCTTTTTACATAATTTTTTCACGTACTTACTAACATTTTGGTAAGTAAGTCAAAAAATTATTGAAAAAATTCTTTGCTTAAAAGGGTTATCTTTTAACATAAGCCTTTTAAGCAAAGAATAAGATCGAAGGTTGTAAATCAGATAATACGTAGATATCTGATTTACAACTTTCGATTTCGACCGAACATTCATAAAATTATAAGGGCAAATTACTCGTAATTTTGTGAAACATTAAGGGCGATCGTTAACTTGCGACACAAGTCAAATTACAATACAGAATATTTTAGTGTGTCCTATATATTTTAAGACTAAAATCAGCTCAATCAGCTCAATCCGTTCAGTAGTTTTCGAGTTTTAGCACGACTAACACATTTGAAAATCCATTTTTATATATAAGATAATAATTGTATTTCATACAGCAATAATAATGTAGGTAATTTATCTCAAGACTTCGATTAATAGAGGAGGAGAGGAGTTCCCTCGATTGCTCATGGATCCCATCATCAGGTCACCACTTTTGTGAACATGGTACCAAATTGGGGTGAAACCTAATACAACAAAACAAAAATTTCGAAAATCGGTTCACAAACGGCGGAGTAATCGTTGAACATACAAAAAAAAACCAAAAAAACATAACCTCCTCGTTTTTTGGAAGTCGGTTAAAAATGACGCCCTAGAATTAAAATGTGTATATCCCATGACAGACCACAACCTTTTAACATTTTGTGGTACCTACACTTTACGGAAACACTATCACGCCTATTGATACTAATTTAATTTTTAACCGACTTCCAAAAAGGAGGAGGTTATATGTTCGGCTGTGGATATTTTAAATACAAATGTTTATGTATGAAAACTTGTAGATATTGTGTTATCATATTCAGTCAGCCAAGGTGTGACGAGCTGACGACGTGAGCCCTCACAAAGCTGCAGCAAAGAAAAGAAAATACATGTAGTTGTTACTTGTGTGCTTAAAAGAGCTGTGTAGTAACTATGAAGTAACCTTTTTTTCGCGTGACTAATGGTAATCGATTGAACTTTTTACCGGGGTCAGTTCAAAACCTTGAAAAAAAAGTTCTTTAAGATTGTGGCAATAATCCCACTTACATAATATAATAGTATATTTCCTGAAGGTACTGCCAATATCTTGAAGTCCAGCTTTGCCAGACCGAAAGAATCATCATTTGTCAAAATTACGTCTTTAAAGTTAAAGTTAGTCATCTATGTTAAATACTAGTCATAAAAAAATAATGATGAAAGGGTTTATTGATGATGATGATAAGTCCTCATGGACTTCAAAAGGTTTTAAGTGCTAATAAATTAAGAAATGCTTAATTCGTAAAATGCTGTAAATTATTCCTTTACTTATATGGACGTTTATTTGAGTGCCTAATTTAGCGAACTTTGTAGTTTGTATGAACGCGAGGAAAACGCTAAAACCGCTAGGCCAGACATCTGACAGGAAAAGGTGCAACGATTACTTCATCCTATATATTTTATATGCTGCACAGCATATAAAATATATTGGATTTTGTTTGGGATTTTATTTATAAGCTAAGTATTTATTTTTCTAAATTTAATGGTTTTCCTAAAACCCTATGTAAACCAAAATCTCGCCTAAAATGACGTCCGAACAAAAAAATAGGTAGGTAAGTATGTTACAGGTGGACGAAACTTTCCAAACAAAAAAAAATTGGGTTCCAAATTTAAACGTAGCTACTAAAGTAAATCGCATAATCTGTACAATTTTTAAGCACGGTCGACTGTGATTGGTTGATAAAAAAGACCATAGAGAATATAAACTACATGAGAAAAAAGAGGAAGATGAAGTTTAAAACTCAAGGTTCGAATTCCATTTTGTGAAAATTATTTAAGTATTACAAAAATACAAAAATTGTAAATTAAGTGGATTAATTATTGAAAAACGAAAGGTAAGCCATTGTAAAATGTAAATATAACCGTAAATTGATAAATTGAAGCAAAACATAACGATATCATACCATGTTCTAATACAAAGTATGTCGTAGTATTATTTGCATAATTGTACAATAATTTAGAACTTAAACTATATTAATATGAAAAAGATAGATTATTATTTCATAGAAATTATTATAATGTATATCAGTATGCAGTTAATTTGGAAAATGATGAAATGTGTATCATGTGTATATTGTTTTATTGTAACAATACATAAGGTTATTAATTACTATACTTACTATAATTTATGTAAACTGTATGGAAATATTGTAGTAAATGAAAAATGTTTCATTAATTTCAGATTTTTAGGTCCCTATACAGCTAGTTTGCAACATTTTAGTCTGCAAGCAATAGCTGTTAACTCGATCGCGGATTCTAGGAAATCTTTTGTTCTCGCGGTCGCATGCGACCGCTTGGGAACGAAAGCAGCAAAGAGATTCAATGCAAAGAGATTTTAGGAGAAGGAAGGTATGGGATTATGAGTGGTACGGCCACCAAGGAAAAATCCTCTGATCAAGTGAGGTGGTATGCAGCTGGCCTGAACCCGCGCCATAGATTTCAGCTGTCGTATACAGGGTGTAACAAAACAAAGTGTGTATGTATAAAGGTGCGATCCACTGGATCGGAATCGGAGCGCAGGTACGCAGTGGACGGATTTGTTGCTTTGAATGTATGGTACTGACTACTATGAACTGCACTAGAAGTACTGGAACATAATTCTGCGCCTGACAAGTATATGACGACACGTGGTGCCACCGTCCGCACCGTATGTCCCGATTCCAACCTGGTGGACGCGCAGCTTTAATCCCCTCCCTATATAGAGTTTACTGTATAAAGCGCTTATTCCACTTATCCTAGCTAGGTTCCTAGATCCTAAATCGTTTCCGATTTAGTCAAGACGTGGAACAACATTTAGAAGCTAGGATCCTAGCTAGGATCCTACCTAGGAACCTAGCTAGCCGCTAGGATAAGTGGAATAATGGCTTAAGCCAATCAAGTAGTTAGTAGAGTAGCATAGACAGCTATTCTATTATATTTATAAATAAAATACATAAAACTGTACTGTAATAATATTATAATATTTAATAATAGAAATCAACAAAAGCTTGTGGATTAAATCTGTTTTATTGTTTAATTTACCTTATTAGCCTATTTATTTAGCCATGTACAATAATTTTTATTGAAATAAAACATTTATTTGAGCTCATTTCTTTTTTATTTATTTATTTTTTAATTTTTGGTATGTTTAGAGTGAAAGGTTTTGCACTTAAAAATTTTTCGTTTAGTTTCAAATTAAAAAAATAACGAATGTTTATTTTTTTTCTTCTAAGTCCGACCTCTTGTTACGTAGTATACAGCTTACATTCTCTTTGGTATGTTAGGTATCTATAGCTTACCTTTTACCTCAACGAAGCTAAAATTAAACTGCCAAAATCATAATAATAAATATAATATTATTAGAATCAAAATGAGTAATAATAAATTAGTAATAAAATATTTAAAATGCGATTTGACGGATAATAGCAAAAAATTAAATTGAATTTATCTTGTAATAGTTCGAAAATTATTTAAATGGTGCTAAAATTCGGTTTGGGTAGGTCATAAGTCATAACTTAGGTAAGTATTTAAGTCTTTATAACTGTGCAAAAACACGCTGCTAAGTTTGAAGTTCAACGTAATTAATTTTAATTACTCCATCCACTAGCAGCGTGAAACAAATTCATACACGTAGGTCATACAAATTCATACAAATCCGCTTAAGTTGTTGGCGAGCAGCCAAAAGTGATAAAACTAACAGCTCCAGCAAGCCAAATATAGTTTGGCTACAATTATTTGATACAACACTGACCGTGATTTTGGATGTGTTATATTTAAAATAAAACATGTTTAACTATTGTAGATTAGAGTTAAAAATGTTAAATAACTTTATCCGAAATTAAACACATTTCTGTCTGTCAAAATATTATATGACAGAGATGAGCAACATGCTTGACAGACGGTAGGTACATCTTGTTTCCGTAAAATATGTGCAAAGTGTGTGCAAATATTATTTTTCACGCTGGTTTTGACGTGACAACGTCTTATACTTAATTCGATATGGGCTGCGCGCACGAAAAAACATGACGCAATATGCGGCGTTACCTCGCTCTGAGGCGTTCCATTTAAGGCTGCTCTTTCGAAAAAAGCGTGCAGATGAAACAACTTTTCATCGGCATTAACAGAGAAATTATATCTAAAAAAAAATTTGGACGGCGTTATGTAATAACGAATCAAGCGACAAAATAAAAAAAAATGAGTTTTGAATGCAGATCAATTCATTAACTATGTATTCAGCTAATTTTGTGTTCAAAAGTCAATCCTAGTGCCTTATAATAAGGGGTGAATCAAGCGACATGTCAAACTTTGTTAGAAGTTTTGCACAATCTAGTTTCGTATTAAAGAATTATGCGCCTAAGTTGCTGTTACAAAATACACAAACAGGAATTTAAAATGCATAAACGAATTATATCCACAAAAGTTGTAGATAATCCGATTCAATTTATTCATTTGAAACAACGCAATAACGAACTAACCGCATAATCTTTATTTATTCTGGCAGCAGATTTTAATATAGAAGACGAAGATTAGAAAAATAAAAAAATTATTTAATTAATTTTTTATCACTGAGCGTTAAGTTTTTGTTTTTTTATGTTGAAAAAGTGCCATTTTAATTATTAAAAGACTAGACGTCGCCCGCAACGCCGTTGTGCCAAAATTCGTTTATCGCGCTGGAACCGTACATTTTTCTGGGACAAAAAGTATGCTGCGTCCTTTCCCGGGACTCAAATTATCTCCATACGAAATTTCAGCAAAATCGGTTCAGTGGTTTGGGCGTGAAGAGGTAACAAACAGACACACTGAGTACTGACACACTTTCGCATTTATATTAGTTTCATAAAGAATAGCGAGACAAACCAGTAATTATGTTATTTTGTGGTATTTGACTATAAAAAAAACTATTCCAATTTATGTGTATTTTCGTAATCATTATAGACATACAATATCATCTTTAAAAAACTGCATAATTTTTGTTTAATTTGAGAAATTTGCATTTAAATATTTGGATTTAATCTCTTATTGCACTTTATTTCACCCAAAATAAATCGTATTAAAGAATCAAACGACAGTAATGTCGTATAGTATAGTACGTTGACAAATTTAATATATTGCTATAAATCATTAACGAATTAAGCGGAAAAATGGCTACCTATATCTTTTAAAGTATATTCTACACAGTAATATATTCTATATTAATCTAAACTTTATATACATCTTAATTGACAGTTAAAAAATAATACACGTAACATAAACAATGAGCTCACAGCGACAATTTTAAGTTTAAAATCTTTGAAGCTTATTTTCTCGAATTCTCTCAAGTGTCGTTACATAACGCCGTCCAATTAGTAATCTACATGATATGATACGTAATTTGGTTTTGCCATATTTTTTCTATCGGTATAACATAATAAAGAAATAAAAAACCAAAATATCACCTCCAGATCGTTGAATGAAACCACTTTACTCCTTCATTATTTATCAAAAGGATATATAAAAAATATCTACTTCTTTGCAATACATAAGTTAATAGTTTGGTTTTTTTACTTTTTAACCGACTTCCAAAAAACGAGGAGGTTATATGTTCGGCTGTGGATTTTTTTTTTTTTTTTTTTTATTTTTTTTTTTTTTATTTTTGTATGTTCAACGATTACTCCGCCGTTTGTGAACCGATTTTCGAAATTTTTGCTTTGTTGTATTTGGTTTTACTCCAATTTGGTACCATGTTCACAAAGTGGTGACCTGATGATGGGATCCAGGAGTAATCGAGGGAACTCCTCGAAATTTATATGGAAACATATGGTGATTTTGGTTTTATGTGAAGTGTACTAAGAATATGCTACCAAAAAGTCAAATATTGGGTCAAGGTATACCATGGTTTCGAAGATGCTGAGAGAACTCCTGACTCCTTATAGATACACGTTTGGGAGTTTCGGCGTTGTTTTAAGAACAGAAAGCATATGCTACTATGCAACTCATATTCATCATCATAATCATCATCATCATCATCATCATCATCATCGTCTTCATCATTACCACGTCGTGTTAAGGTCACCAATGTCTCATGGCACAGAATAGATAATAGTACAAGGCATAGGTGTGGATATACTAATAATAATAATAATTTTATACTGTATAACAACACTTTGTTTAAATATACACGGCGGTCAGCACCGCGGAGGCGACGGTATCGCTTTACTTTATACTTTACTACTTTATATACAGATCGAATACTATACTAACTACTTTATAAAATTTTAATAGACAAAATATAGAATTAAAATAAAGTTATTTTAAAAAGAGCATTTAAACAAAACAAAGTCAATAAGTGTCTTTTTAATTAGTTATACTTATTAATCGATAGATGGCGCACTAAGTATCGATTTAAATGGATTTGAAATTGAATTCTTGATTACAAGAACAGCTGTCAATAATTATGATAATATTATATTATATTACTAGCTGTCCCGGCAAACGTTGTTTTGCCATTTAAATAATTTTTGGTATGAAAAATAGATGTTGGCCGATTCTCAGACCAATATCCTCACAATATGGTCACATAATTTCATGAGAATCGGTCAAGCCGTTTCCGAGGAGTATGGCAACGAAAACTGTGACACGAGAATTTTATATATTAGATGAGTAGCTACGCTACATCCTATGCAAGTTTATACAATTTTTTATCTGATAGATCCTTGGATCGTGGAAAAACGAGACACAATAGCCTTTCTATTGTTATCGCAATCGCCGGTGACCGCTTGGGGTTTGAAGTATTAAAATTGTTAAATTACTTAGCACAATATGTTCACTTCACTGATAATATATTATTTTGTGAGTGTGAACTGTGTAATAAGATACGTAAAATATACGCGAAGGTTTACCTACTAGTGTAACTAAAAAGAGTGAAATTATTATTATTTTTAACAAAAAATTAAAACCGACTTCCAAGGTAAAAACAATATTAACATTAATATGAACTAAAAAGTATTAAATAATTTTTGCTATCTAATAGTGCCTTTTTCCGAATTCGGCTAAACCTTGACTATTTCTGTACTCAATCTTCATAATTTTGAAGTCGGTGCCAGTTCCAAAAGTTTCAAATATTCTGTCAGAGGACTGAAGATTCAGCTATCTGGTACCGACTTCAAAATAATGAAGATTGAGTACAGAAATAGTCAAGGTTTAGCCGAATTCGGAAAAAGGCACTATTAGATAGCAAAAATTATTTAATACTTTTTAGTTCATATTAATGTTAATATTGTTTTTACCTTGGAAGTCGGTTTTAATTTTTTGTTAAAAATAATAATTTGAAATATGTATTATAAAAGGTTTTTCTCCTATTTCGCCCTATCATGGACGCGGCGAGCGTCGTAACCGCCACCGCACAAGGCGCGCTGTTATGAATGTTATTTTAATGTCATTTACGTCGATATTAGCACTGACAGACAATCGACCTGCTAATTTAGGGAAAGAGGGCCCTTAAGGCTATGACGTTGTCACGTTCAACTATCGTCAGTAAACCGACATTACAGACAACCGAGTTCGAGTCGAGTTCGAGTTCGAGGCGAGTTCGAATTCGAGTTCGAGTTCGACACAAAACACTACCGTAAAACGGGGTAAATTGGTCCAATCTTCCCCTTCAATTAAAATTTAAACCTTCTTCTGTTACGATCAGAGTTATTTTGTAAGACCGAGGCATCTTATCGTAGTCTGAAGTCTCCCACCGTGTTAGTTTAAAAAATATATTTTTGAGTTATGAACATCAGCCTTCATCCATCCATACTAATATAAAATATTATAAATGCAAAGTGTGTCTGTCTGTCACCTCACTCACAGGATACATTCCAAAATAATGTAGGACTAGGTTCCCGCGCGGCGATAAACGAATTTTGGCGCAACGAAGTTACGAGTTGCGACTTGCGAGTTGCTTCGCTATTCCGATTTTTGTAGTGAATTACAATATTATGACGTATCGTTGCTATAGTAACCTTATAGTATCACCGTATCACAATTCACAGCTGATGTAAGACATATAGATAAGGGGGCGTCCACAAATTACGTGAGGTGTTTTTTTTAATTTTTTGATCCCCCCTCCCGGTGAGATATCGTGAGATTTTATTCAACCCCCCCGTCCCCCCCACAAATCTCACGTGAGATTTTCAAAATGTGGGTTTCTTACATAAACGTTTGGTTTGACAGTCAGTAGATTTTCTTGCGAACGAATTTGTGAATGATCTTAATCGTATAACGATTACCTACGCTTACGATTAAATCTTAAGCATACGTACAATCTGGATGAAATGGACTAAAATAGTATCATTTTGTTGAGAAAAATCATATATTTGAAATAACGTGAGATTTGCCGTGACCCCCCTCTCCCCAACGTGATATTAGGTGAGATTTGACTCGACCCCCTCCCTCCCTAAACACTTCACGTAATTTGCGGATGAAACGTACATCGTACGCGCATTGACGCGCAGTTAAGTATTTGCCGATTACAATTATTAATTAGGTATTTAATAATAATGTAATTTGATCGAACACTTCGACTAGAATTAAAAACTTCTTCCTGAATCACTGAAGCGCCATCAGTGATTCAGGAAGCAGTTTTTAATTCTACTATAAATGCATCCGTTAGGCGTTAAGTCCTTATGGCTGAAAATACCACTAGGGATAGCAAAACCTGGTTACCTGAACCTAATGCCACTTGGTTGGATACGAGTTTCTTGCAATCCATTTGCAGTTTTAGCTTTACCATAGACTCAGTTGAGCAAAAATTCGTTTATCGCATCGGATCCGGATATTTTTCCGGAATAAAAAGTATCCTGTGTCCTTTCCCGGGACTCAAAGTACCTCCAACCTACTCAGAAAAATCTGTTTAACGGTTTGGGCGTGAAGACTGAAGCATCTGAAGAGGCAACAGACAGACAGGCAAATACACTTTCGCATGTATAATATTAGTGTGGACTGTGGAAGTGTGGATAGAGATGATCGTGTTAATTTATGAGTAGTTAATTTATAATACAATTAATGGTTTTATTCATTGATAAAAGCTTTTACTCGTTGAGAAGAAATTTGTAAATGGAGATAAAACCACAGCAACAAAATTTAGATATGTACCATCGAGGAAGTTGATTCCTATGCAATTGAGAGACCAACGTCATTTGGTCGATTATGTCAATTCAATATTAATTGTGATCTGTCGGCTGAGTTTGACGTAATGCGACCAAACTACGTAGATCCCCCATTTGCATAGGAATCAACTTCCCCGAGTGTACCTACTTAATTTTTCATGCATACCTATGTATAAAAGCATATTATAATTATTTATAAGTGAAGCTAGTATTTTTTTTTTATTTGTGGCTAAGCTTTAAAACATATTAAAACATTACTATTTATTTAATTTAATAGGTACTTAAATAATAATGCTTCTTTTTAGGGTTCCGCACCCAAAGGGTAAAAACGGGACCCTATTACTGAGACTTCGATGTCTGTCCGTCTGTCTGTCTGTCTCCAGGCTGTAACTTTTTTTGTTGCATAAAAGTTGCCAACATGACGGCAAAGGTCCTTTGCCGTCATGTTGGCAAAAAATAAAATTAATATTTAAGGGGGCTCCCATACAACAAACGTGATTTTTTTGGCCTTTTTGGCTCTATATCAATAATGGCAATATGTAGGTACTTACTTGATTTCTTCTCAAGGTCCTTAGTTTTATGTGCATTTTAATATTTAATAATAATATTAAAATAAAATAAAACATTAAGGGGGGCTCCCATAGAAAAAACACATTTTTTTGCCTAATTTTGCTCTATAATGGTACGGAGCCCTTAGTGCGCGAGTCCGACTCGCACTTGGCCGATTATTTTTTATAAGTAATATGTATTTATCAAAACTTTTGTCTGTCAGTTAATAAAACACTGCAAAAACATCTGCCGCGGAAAGTTAGGTAGATGTTTGTAAAAAAAAACCTAAAAATAGTACGCGCACGTGTTGACTTACCATGCCGCCAAAATCACAAATAGAGTACACTACCACAAGGCACAAACACAGTATACACTTTATACAGTAATTAAATACTAAGTTATTAATTAGAATTTGAAAAAAAAAGTAAATGGTCCGATACACGTCTGTTCATTGCCCCGGTCCTGCCACACTGAACTCGGTGCCAACCACAGGGCAGATACACAGTACGTCAAAAGATTTTTTGCCGGTGATTTGCATGCGGTAATGGAGTTTAAATTTTTTGTAAGTTCTTATATTTAGTATTATACAAATATCCTTTAGCCAAATCCTAAGGAAAGTTATTATTTTAATCCTTATCTTTCATTACTGATAGGTGATAAATGTTAATCGATTCAGTTTTATCAGACACAATCAAGATTTACAAAAAAACATGAAAAGTACGTAAGGTTATAATATAGGTAAGTGATCTTTTAACTTTTTTTAATTACAATAATAATTAGGGTCGTCTATGGGCCTGTTTTGTCGCTTTTTACATAATTTTTTCACGTACTTACTAACATTTTGGTAAGTAAGTCAAAAAATTCTTTGCTTAAAAGGGTTATCTTTTAACATAAGCATTTTAAGCAAAGAATAAGATCGAAGGTTGTAAATCAGATAATACGTAGATATCTGATTTACAACTTTCGATTTCGACCGAACATTCATAAAATTATAAGGGCAAATTACTCGTAATTTTGTGAAACATTAAGGGCGATCGTTAACTTGCGACACAAGTCAAATTACAATACAAAATATTTTAGTGTGTCCTATATATTTTAAGACTAAAATCAGCTCAATCCGTTCAGTAGTTTTCGAGTTTTAGCACGACTAACACATTTGAAAATCCATTTTTATATATAAGATAATAATTGTATTTCATACAGCAATAATAATGTAAGTAATTTATCCCATACTTCGATTAATATGTCGTTACTCGTTTCTCAAGTGAGCGCCAACCCTATTAATTACCTTAGGAGTACTAGGCGCCTCACAGTAATAATTATCCTGCTGTATTTTTGCCCTATGTCAAACATTACTGCAGTTACCGTAATCTTTATGTGGCTTAGATTAGGGTTATAATCGCTAATCATTTCGCACGCAAGTGTCGGTCATCTACAAATTCTATAATCCACATGAATCTTCGAATGAATACCGGTTTTGATAGAAAAGTGTTTTTTGTACGCGGCTACCACATCCGCCGGATTTTAAAGGACTTTGTCCCACTTTCTAATTATGTAATGCAATTAAATCCTTTCCAACATGAAAGGTGCAATTTTAAATATTGTGTATATCCGCAGAGTTATGAGCATTGAGTAATCAACTTTTTTGCGTTACCGTTTAAAAAGTGGAGCGCTGATAACGCTTTGAAAATGTAAATTATTAGTAATAACTAATAAATTAATAACTTCTATTACTGTGCATTGTAAAGAGATTAAAAATGACATTTTATAATTATTTAATGAAAATACCTACTTACCTATTTAAACTAAGAAATATTATTATTATTCTATATCGTTAATATTTTAGTTAGAATAATACGTTTGAGTTTTAGCTATGTCCCTATTAACGTACAAGGAAATGTCCTTCGAAAATCATAATTTTTCAAGTAAGTATGTATTTAATCGAATCCTATGAAACCGATGAATTCTAAGCCTACTTTACGTATGCAAAGTATTGAAAAGTACTTGTCCATAAGTCCTGACTCCTGAGGTAGTCGTGGAGGTCCTAGTATCGACTGAGGCGCACTGCGGCAAAGTCAGCTCAAACATACTACAGGCTCATACTAAACTCACTTCTTGTGACAACATTTTACAACAGCTTACAATGTTTTAACGGACATTTATAACTGTGGAAAGATATTATCTTAATCTTAATATATATATATTTCTTGTGTGCGTGTGTATGACGTATGTGACTGAACTCCTCCTAAACGACTGGACCAATTTTGATGAAATTTTTTGTGTGTGTTCAAGGGGATCTGGGAATGGTTTAGATTCACAATTTTGTCCGCTGGACAATGTTTTTTTAATGAATTTTTTATTTATTAGTAGTTGTTGATTTTGGAATGTTTTACATTGGATCCGACAGACGGTGTCAAATCACAGTGTCAAATTTTAAATAATATTCGATTTCGACAGTGAACTTTAAACTACAGGAAGAGTAACTCCGTCAAAAAAAGTGCACCAAATGGCTACAAAATGTGACCCGAATACATGCACATTTATGCATGTGTTCGGTACACATTTTTCGTGTATATATACTCGAGTGACGTTCAACCAGATTGACATGATAATTATTGTCAAACTCATTTTACAATTTGTTTACTTTTGGTTTACTTACTTTTTACGTAGCTTTTTACAAAATTTTCGTTGTTAAAATGCCTAAATACCCTGTGAAATGGTGTAGAAGTCATACAGATACGACTTTTAATACAGGAATAACCTTTCAAGTTTCATCAGTAAGTGATTTTTTTAAAATTATGCTTAGGTAAAGTTCTTGTATTTTTTCCGACCCAAAAACATGCCCAAAAAGATGGTTTATTTAAGTTGGATGCCAGGGTATTTGCGTAAAATTAAGCTGGTCTCTTTGTGTTTGTCTTATTAAGTTCACAAGTTATTGTAAAAATGCAAAAATCAAAAAATAATATAATTTCAAAATTTTTACAAAGTCGCCATGGACAGTGTTATGCAAGATGTAACAATTTAATCATAATTCATAACCGGGTTTCTGACTGACATCAGTATGGAGTATCTTATTTTTATAATGCCGTTCGTACTTCGTTTAGTAAGAAACGAACTGAATTGGATGCCGAGCCAGATTACTCGTTTATATAGCATACACTTTAATAGTCATGATTAGGGAATGTGTTTTTACACGAATTATCATATTTAGACTGTGAAATCCCAAGTTTTATTTACCATATTTTTCCATATTTTAGGGTTTTACAATGATAAGTCCATATTTTGCAAGAAAATGTCACAATCGTCCATATTTTCACTAAAATACCTAGTTCCTCTCGCGTTTTATATTATTATTTATCATATTTTTTCGGTATTCTGTTTTCAAAGAAGATTATTGAAGAAATAGAAAATAAAGTTTCAGCTATGCTGAAGGTCATGTTACTGACATGGCTAAACAAAAACTGAAGTAAAAAAATATCGTGAATTGTGAGTTGTGACGTGCAGGGATCATTTAGCCAGTATTAAGCGAACCCAAGACGATCATTTTTTTAAATGAAATAAGGGGGCAAACGAGCAAACGGGTCACCTGATGGAAAGCAACTTCCGTCGCCCACGGATACTCGCAGCATCAGAAGAGCTGCAGGTGCGTTGCCGGCATTTTAAGAGGGAAGAGCAGGGAAAGGAAAATGGTAGGGGATTGGGCCTTCAGTAAACTCAGTCACTCGGCGAAGCACAGCGCAAGCGCTATTTCACGCCGGTTTTCTGTGAGCCCGTGGTATTTCTCCGGTCGAGCCGGCCCATTCGTGCCGAAGCACGGCTCTCCCACGTCAAATCATGCAGCATGACGTGCGTTACGTGCTGTCATGGTTACAAAATTATGATCAGCATGTCATGCAAGTTGTACAGTTAATTAATACTGTCACATAATATGTTTATTCCCAAACCATTTATGCATAGGCAAAGCCAGTATAGCATATTTCTGGCCTACCAAATATGCAAAGGCAAAGCCAGCATAGCATATTTCTGGCCTCTATCTCTTTGTTAACTGTCACGAGTGACTCTTTTCTTACCTATAACACTAAAACAACGTTTAATTTTTGGAATTTTATACTCCATATTTTTCCATATTTTCGATTTTTTAGTCTATATTTTATGTACATATTTTGGATTTTTAGTACATATTTTTCCGGGCCCTAGTCATGATATATTTTGTATGAGTAATGACTAATGACCGAAAATTAAAGAGATTACGAAAATCTGCATTTGTACCGTAAGTTGTTTATTTCAATTCTGTAATAATCTTTGCTAATATTTTAAATGCGAAAGTGTCTCTGTCTGTCTGTCTGCCTGTCTCGCTTTCACGCCAAAACTACTGAACCGATTGTAATGAAATTTTGTACACAGATAGTCTAAAGCCTGAGAAAGGACATAGGCTACTTTTTAACCGGAAAAAGGGGTTGTAAGGGGGTGAAAATGCGTAAATTTGTTCAAATAAAGTTAGTTCCAAAAAATAATAATAGATGGCGCCGTGCGTCTCCTACATCGCGATATCGCTTGCTCGTGCATCTTTCTATAAGAGGTGGTACCAAGTTGAGTACAGTTTTTCGATTCTTGCGATTGTTATGCAAGTCTATAAATAATGAATAACTCACTACTCTACTAAGTAGTCAGTACTCAGTACTTTATCTACGCAGTGATGAGTGACGAAACCTTAAACCTACCAATGCTAAATAGTTTATAGGTAAAGCTAAAGTTGTGTAATGGGGGGCTAAATAAGCTTTAGGTATAAAATAAAAAAATGAAATATTATGTGCGCACTGCACAGCTGTTTTTAGATATTTTAATTTAAGGGGGGTTTAATTTAAGCTTTTAAATTTGACACCAATTTTGTTGACACCGCGCGCTATAAAATGAAGTCCACGCGGACGAAGTCGCGGGCAACAGCTAGTTCTGTAATAATTTAGCACATATATTTTTGTAATCTGAAAACGTCTTGTCTAGGTGCTCGGATAGTTTTAAATTCGTCCGAGTCGTACACGGTTTGTTCAAAATTATTATATATTATTATTATTATCGACGATTTAAGGATCAGAGGAAAATGTTTGATTTTAAAATAATAATTATGTACTCCTTTCTTCGTGATAGTAGATATGTTTGGTGTATACTGCATAATGCCATCCGCTTTGTTTCATAACTGTGACATTGATAATAACCACGCAGGCTGTCGTCCAGCGCGCAATATTATGATACGTTACCTGGGAAACGACCTTGGCGAGAATCTGAATTGTCATATTTGAGTGTTCGAAAAGGAGCCAAATTTAAAACGGTTGAAGTATGGGAGTTACATTTCCTGTAGTTTTGTTATTCGTTGGATTTCGAATTTTAATTTTAGTCTGTCCCAACCAATGAGTTTCTAAAATACTAGAGTGGCAATGTCTTACAAACTGATGCAAAAAATGCGTAACCACTTGATAGCCCAAAAGACAATGTCACTTCATAATGTTATTATGTCATTATGTATGGCAGATATGCCTGCAGGCATCTTCAAAGTGGTGACGCGTTTCTGTCGTAGACTGCCAATCTAGTTACGTTAGTAACATACAATATCATTGGTCCCAACAGTTAGCGCTGCGATCAAATTAAAATAAATACTTTATATAGGTACTTAATATGGCAAAGAAACGTTTGCCGGGACAGCTAGTATCTATTTAAAATACTTCAACTCTCACCCGTTTACTGATAAAGATTTTTACTAGTGAATTAATCAAGGCTTGTTTTTTTGTCTGTCACGTGACTTATGAGTAACGTGTCCAGACGTCCCGTTTTTAAAGGGGACCTGTCCCGTTTTATAGTTACGTGTCCCGGTGTCCCCGAAATGATCTCTGAGACGCCAAATTGTCCCGTTTTCTGAAACCGCGCGATCGATTTCGATTGATTATTCTGCCATATTTTTCTCGATACCAACAATGGTAGATATACAGAATGTAACAAACTTAAGTGATAACTGATAAACGATAATACTAATTATTGGTGTGTAATGTCCATGAGTACCGTGAACTAAATGTGTACATAGAGTTCACTGTAAAAGTAGGGGCGCTGAAAGAGCAATTATTTTTAACATTTGTAGGTATGGGAAAATTCGTTACGCTGGAGCACTACCCCATACAAATCACAAAATATTTTTGGTCTTTCAGCGCTTTGATTTTCCCTTATGGTTCGCTGCGTAGATGTCCCGTTTTGACAAAAAAATAAATATACTTAAATGAGGTATATCGCGTATTTGAAGGAATTGATAGACTTTAGACACATGTACCGCACCCTAGCACGGCGCCGGCGCCTTAAAGCGGACGGCGCACGAATAGCACACAAATTTTTTTCGAAATCCGTTAAATTTGAAAATTTTCAATTTATTTTCAAATTTTTCGAATTTCGCGCCGTTAATTTTGAAGGATTGAATGTTGTCTATGGTAGATTATTGTACTGGGAACATAATGCAAGCAATAAAACACCGTAATACTTTGTGATAAGATTTATATTAGCGAATATAGTTTCCTATATCCGGTACGCAGATCTGCGCTCCCGCCATGGAGGTATGTGCGGAGCTCTGCGCGTACACAGAAGAGAGTGCCGTTCCGATCTTTACCGCGGCTAATCGCGACCAACAAAAAATAAATTAAAATCTTCGAAGATTAAAATGCCACTTTATGACTATAGTTTATTTTAGTGGATATTATTTCAATTTTAGGACTATAATCTGTCATAAAGTGTCATTTTAATTGAATTTTTCGGTACGAAAAAATATTGGAACGACACCTTAAGTTTATCTCCACAGTTTGTGACTATAGTCTGTCATAAAGTGGCATTTTAATTTATTTTTTCGGAACGAAAAAAGATCGGAACGGCACGTTAAGTTTATCTCCACAGTTTGTCTATACTTTCGCATTTTCACTGGTCGCCTTGCTAGGGCTACAGGCGTAAAGTGTTCTTAGGTACATACATAATATATTGGCGCATTTGGATTTGGTTGATGGTGCCCATTAAATCTAATTAGACGCAAAGTCACATTATATACATGTATAATGTGACTTTGCGTCTAATTATGTTAGTTGTTACATAATATTATTTAATATCGTGGATCACAACAAAGTATCTTATAATATAAGCCACATGGATAATATTAATCCGTCAGTAACATTTGTACCTACGTAATTCGATACAGAAAGTATAGCCTAAGAAAATTAAGCCGAAAATGGACGATCAGCGGAAATAATTCGTGTAGTTTTGAAAATCGCTACAGTTATTCATTGAGATATCCAGATAAACATATCGAAAATCCCCAAGGGTGGGGGGTGAGCTAAAGGTGTAGGGGGGGGGGGGGTCAAAGGACCCTTTTTTTAGATTTTAGCTCATAAGTCTAAAACCTGCACAAATAGCGTAACGGTTACTTCTAGGAAAACATTCTACATAAAATTTCCTTTAAATTTGATCCTATAATTTTTTTTGTATGGTCGATACTTTAGAAGTTACAGAGTGTTCAACTTTATATAGGTATAAAAAATGAGACGGTTTTATAAATAAAATAAAATTGGTATGTTTTCAAAATGTATTCAAAACTAGAAAATAATAATTAGACAGTCTTAATTAAATCAATAATTTTCTTCTACTACATCATCATCATCTTCACCTTCTATATCTACCAAATCTACAGGTACGCCATTTGTACACGAACCCAAGCAGCCGTTGCATACTAGACTGCACGTGATACCAGCTTTTCGGCATCCACAATTACCAGTGCAATCACTTTTGCAGCGACAAAATATTGACTTCAGCACGGTGTCAGGAGCTGGAGGATCATGAGTGGTAACAGGCTCGAGGTTTCCATCAGCTCCTCGCTTCCATCCCCACATTTCAGGAGGCAGTGCGTTACCTAACCACTCTTGTACTTGGTGGAACACTCGGAATGAGTGAAATTTTGCTGATCCTTTTGTAGGTGGGAGAGAGGAAAGATCTGGTTTGGATTTGGTGCCGGATTTGACAAAAACTGAGTATCGATGTCTGTTAAGATCAAGCTGATCAGTGGCTGCACGATACATCGTCAAAAACATCCTTTCTCCTGACTCTGCTATTTCTTCAGATGTTGATGTTGGATTGTAGAAGATGGCGGCAATATCCTTGATTTTTGGTTTTTGATCAAATAGCTTAACAACTGACACTTTGCCTTTCCTGTAAATAGCTGAAGTTGTGTCGCAACCGCTGAAGCTATGTAGGAAAAGAATGGAAGAGCAAAATGAGAGTTTTTGGAGTTCTTGTGAGGAAAATATTTGCATTTCCACTTTACCTCTTCCTGGCTTCACAAAGAATATTTGCTTATCTGGTGGTGACAGAGCCATAAGAAGGACTATTAAATCTATATCTTCCCCAACAACAGCAACCTCAGGATAGTTTGCGACTTTTTCAATTGCACTTTTTATAATTGTACAATCAGCATCACTTGGTGCCACTCGTGTTTCAATTTGCTCTGCCTGCATTTTTTCTGTGAGGAGTTGTATAAGTCGAGACTTGTTTTTCGCATTAGCTAGGAAATGCTCTTGTTGAACTGTAACTTTCATATCAAGACTGAAATTATGTATTATCGTATATTTTACATGGCAATTGTGCGAAAGGGACAAACCAAGAAAATCGATTTCTCGCTCGTGCTCGCTACTATAAGGAGATATTAGTTAATAAAAATTATAATACTTTAGCACATGGAAGTAAGGTTCATTTTAATATTTCAAAATGATGAAGTAAGCCTTCCAGCTGTATAGTACTTCCTAATTCCATGGTGACTAGTCTAACGTTTTGTAATAATAGCAGCTAGGACAAATAATTATCTGTGAATAGCAGGTATTTGAATCAGAATAAGTTGTTTTTTTAGTCTCGGACGTTCGATGCGTGTTATTTTCGCGATTCGCACTTTTGAGGAATTTGACCCCCCCTGTAGTTCCTAAAGTATCGACCGTACAAAAAAATTTATAGGACATAATTTAGAGGAAATTTTATGTAGAAAATTTTCCTAGAAGTAACCGTAATGCTATTTGTGCAGGTTTTTTACTTATGAGCAAAAACCTAAAAAAAGGGTCCTTTGACCCCCCCCTACACTCTTAGCTCGCCCCCCACCCTTGAGGACTTTTGACATGTTCATCTGGATATCACAAGGAATAACTGTAGCGATTTTCAAAACTACACGAAATATTTCCGCTGATTTTATTAATTTGATCGTATTAGTAGCTTTTCTGTGCTTTTCAATTTGTGCGAGTCATTGCCAGGGTTACTATCTAACCATAGGTTCATACATAATATGTATAATAAAACTGTAGAAATGAAAATTCTGTACTTACATTAAAGATATTCAAAAAATAATAAGCGGGGGGTGTCACTACATTGCGTCGCTATAAAAGCCAAAAATGTAGTTAGTTTTTTGTCTGTCTGTCTGTACTATGTATGTTTGTTCCACTATCACACGAAAACTATTGATCCGATTTGGATGCGGTTTTCGCAGATATATTTGTCTTCTTCCAACTTAACATCTGGTGTATAAAAAAAATCCACCCACCCCTCTAAAGGGGCGAAAGAGGGGGTCAGATTTTGTATAAGACTTTTGCTTTAACACGAAAACTACTGATCCGATTTGAATACGGTTTTCGCACATATTTGTCTTCTTCTAACTCAGCATCTGATATATACATATATATGTTACAGTCATAGTGATTAAATAGCTATTATACATAATGACTGGTCATTATATATAATATCTAATTTGACTAGACTAATGTGATTAATTAATCACTTTATCCGGATGTTATTCATAATAGCTGGTAGAAGTTAGCCAAAGTAATAAAATACGGTAAGAAGAACCGACTTATCACCCCTCCTCATAATCATATAATGTCAGTTCATTTAAAATATTTTATTATTTTAGTCTTTAAAGAGTGATACCAAATATGTGTATTGATCTCTGTATTTTTAGGGTTCCGTACCCAAAGGGTAAAAACGTTACCCTATTACTGAGACTTCGATGTCTTTCCATTTGTCCGTCTGTCTGTCTATCTCCAGGCTATATCTTAAGAACCGTTATAGCTAGACTACTGGAATTTCCACAGATTGTGTATTTCTGCTGCTGCTATAACAAGAAATAAAAACAAAATAAATTAATTTATTAAAGGGATTTCCCATACAACCGACGTGATTTTTTTGTTCTTTTTTGCTCGTAATCAACAATGGCAACAGGTAGGCACTTGAAATATTCACAAAATACTTAGTTGTATTTACACTTTAATAATTCATAATAATAATTAATGGTTACAATCCAGGTCCATTCTATAATGGTACAGAACCCTTTGTGCACTCGCGATTGGTTGATTTTTTTTTCTTTTTTTATGGCTAGTGAGCTTTAAAATATTTACTTTATACATTAAAAGTTAAATAACTTTCAAACAATATTGGTCGTGTTCGTTACGTTTTTAAACTGCGCATGCGCGGCTTTTTTGTGTGTCAGTGTCAGTGTCATATTCTAAAATACCTTGTCATGTTCTGAAATACCTGTCCGATTTCTCTCTGATCTGACAGAAATTAATGGTATTTTAGAACATAACAAGGTATTTTAGAATATGACACTCACACTGACACACAAAAAAGCCGCGCATGCGCAGTTAAAAACGTAACGAACACGACTATTAATTATTATCGTAGCTTAATATTATTATCTATGGCAATGTTATTTTAATTCTTTAAGGGGCCGGGTACCCTTGGAATTTCTCATACAAACGTAATACCAAAATTATTTTCTCATACGAAAACATTTAACATGTTTGAGTTATTTTTCAGTTTAAAATAGTAATTACCTAGGTTCCTGCACAAAAATTTACTTCAAAATATTTAAACACAAAAAAAAATTTGTTTGTTTTATTTTTTTTAGTAAATTTACTACTAAATACTGAAACACTAAAAAATAGAGTAAACCACTAAAAATATATATATAAATAGTAAATTTACCACAAAATATTTAAACTCTAAAAATTAATTTTTAGTATTTAAATATTTTGTAGTAAATTTACTATTTATTTATATATTTTTTAGTGTTTTACTCTATCATTTAGTGTTTCAATATTTAGTAGTAAATTTACTAAAAAAAAATTTTAAACAAAAAAAAATTTTTTGTTTTTAAATATTTTGAAGTAAATTTTTGTGCAGGAACCTAGGTAATTACTATTTTAAACTGCAAAATAACTCAAACATGTTAAATATTTTCGTACGAGAAAATGATTTTTGTATAACGTTTGTATGAGAAATTCCAAGGGCCCCGGCCTCTTAAATAAACATTAAGTATAATAATTGTTGCATTTTAAATAACAGTATAATATTGCTACACATATAGTTAGGTATGCTTAAAGCAAATTGAAATATAATTTTATAATCCTTACCAGTTACCTACCTGTTTTATTACATTATCAAAGTCTTTGAAGATATTATATAAAATTGCTAGTTAATGTGATTAATTCTGTGTCATTTATCACTTTATCTAAATTGAGTAGATATTATAAATAATGGCTAGATAATATAAGAATATAATATCCAGATTTATTACTTTGGCTGTAACATATAATATATCAAAAATCACCCCCATCCCCACCCCTCTAAGGGGACCGGGACAGCTAGTAATTATTATAAAATGAAGGAAATAAGGCTCAGGGTTTATGTACTTTCTTATTGTTTTGTCTACTTTATGCCTGCAGACATGAATGCTGAGCGTTGAAACGTCAAGTTACATACTTACCTAACATTAATTATTTATATTTTTGTACTAAAAGTATTTTGGTAACGACTGTACATATTTTAATGTAAATTGTAAATTAATTAACCTATATTCATTTCTAGCTGTGGTTCTAGCATTAAACAGTAGTTAATTATTATAAGGGCTAGCGCTCAATTGAAACTCATTAAAATAAAGACAGTGTTTAGATAGATTATGGCTTTACAATCACATGAAGATACACAATGCACATACATACAAACAATTTGTATGGATGCAACAGTTTGTTAATGGCTCTCGCAAACTTGGAACGACAATCATAACTCATAAGGGATGATGACAAGGTCAAAGATTAGTAATCTTTGACCTTGTCATCATTTAGATAATAGATTAGCTAATTTTGTTAATAAAATAAAAAAATCACGGTAAAAAATATTAAGTGTTCCCAAAATTTCAGCTTGATAGCATTTGTATTTTTTTTGTTATGTCCTTCAAAGTTAAAGAAGTCTATTTTTTTTTCAATTAAATTTCTTAATATTTGTTTACCATTCGATATCTTATGCAATTAAAAGCAACTGAAACCACTTTCATAAACGCAATATTATTTAATATACCAACCGAACATTAAAGTTCTCTCCCGATGCGTACAAACTACAAACTACGAAAGAGTGCCATTCTTTCGTAGCACTTTGTATGGAGCGTTTCGGGCAGGTCTATTTTATGTGATGTTTGAGTCGACATAATATCTTGGTGAAATTTTAAGCTATCAGAGTCATTCATTCAGCGATGTTTCCATTTTTTTAAAGGTCTTTCAATTACCAATAAGAAAAAAAAATAGTCATCATGCCTATTGCGATAGATACAAAACAATCGTTTTTGTTTGTATATCTTCATAGCAGGCTATAGCGAATATAATAATCTGCCTTAACAGTTTACACTGTCGAGTATCGAGTCTCTAGTGAGCGCTCGCCCTAATGTCTAAACTATTAAGCAGTATCTACTTAATTATGTCAGCTCAGTAAATCTGCTGGACAAGCTCTGTGTTAATTGTTTGCTAATCGTTGCCGTTTAGAGGTTATAACCATTGTTTCACTTGAGGTGAATCTATTGTCCAGTAACACTGGATTTGTTGCTATGGCCATGCTATGGCGATTAAAGTATTAGGGTACCTAACTAAACCACGATGGGCGCACGTGTTGTGCGCCCATCGTGGAGTCTTCGGGCCGCTGGCGGGGTCGCAGATGTGTGTATCGTTCCTGTGGCCCCGTCAAAAGGCGGCGTGGTGGAAGATGGGGGGGTTTTAGTGGGTATACCGTGGTCTCATTAGCTACGGGAGTCCCACATCACCGCTCGGGTCGCCCCCTGCGCCTGGGTGGTATGCGTAATGCATTTCCCCCTCCGGAAAAAAGGTGATTAGTGCAGATGATTATTTATTAGTGATTAGGAAAAATAAAGAACTAGCACTAATCAGTCGGTGACCGCTGTCCACAATGCTTTCTCCTGATTACTGATCATCTGCACTTATCGCTAATCAAAGTAAATACAGGCCCTTTTTACAATAACTCAGAGTGCGGCAGTTAGTTGGTATGTAATTAAATAAGTAACGAACAAAAATACTGACGTCAAGAACTTTATTGGGCAACTTATTGTATATCAGGTGGCCAGCGCGCGAGATGATGCAACAGGCTTCCTGAAAAAAAAAATCTCTCATTCAAAGGTAAGTTTCCGATAGTTTATTTCCAAAAATGTATTTTATCATTCATTACAGTGTAACCACCGTATTATATTTCTAAGTGTCTAAGCACACTAGGCCGAAAACACGCGGCCGAAGTTCGGCATATGATTACGCCAGCAATGTATTTTAAATATTAAATTACTGTGTTACTGGACACACCATGCCGATTGCCGAAACGTCGCGTTATATTGTATGCGTAGCGCATTGCAAGCGTAATCATTAATCATGCCGAATTTCGGCCGCGTATTTTCGGCCTAGAAAGTTTAGACACTAAAGGTTAAGTCAATCATAGACGAATAGCATTAGAAATAAATAAACTGTTTTAGTAAAACAATACAACAAATGTAAAGAAATGCCCCTCTACATTCATCATACATAAGGTGACCATACGTCCCGCTTTGGGCGGGACAGTCCCGCTTTGAGGCAGTCTGTCCCGCTGTCCCCCGCGAGGCCGAAATTGTCCCGCTTTAGCAAACAGACCAAACGACAATAACTTAAAATTATTTTTATGTTTGAAATGCCTGTGCAATGCACGGAGCTACTAATAAGAGCTCCGTGGTGTAATGCGTAACGTATACAGACATTAAACATCTTCTGCCATATTTTGCTCGATATCAAACTAGACGTTCCGCGCAGCTTCGCCCGCGTAAATTAAAAAATCCACCAACAAATTAGCCTATAATCCTTCACGTAGTCTGTGGTTCTTTTTATCTGTGCTAAATAACATAGAAATTACCGCAGTAGTTCGTGAGACATTTTTTTTTCAAATATTTTTTCCGGTTTTATCCACATTTTCCTCTGTTTCTTCGCTCCTATTTGTATTGGCGTGATAAAATAAAGCCTATAGCCTTCCTCGATAAATGAGCTATCTAGCACTGAAGGAATTTTTCAAATTGGTTCCTGAGATTAGCACACATGAATTATTCTTTATTTGTCCCACTTTGACAAAAAAAAATTAATAGTCACGTTAATCATACACCAACGTGGACCGCATAATGGTTGTTGACATCTGCCATTTGTCATACATCGTCAATTTGTAAAGAAAAAGAAAGATTGCGAAAGTGTTTTGCCTATGACACGTTATCTACTGTTTATGTGCTACATTAGAAAATCTCATTATGTCCGAACACCGAACTCTTTGGGGTCGTTACCACATGGAAGGCTTACTTGATGCAGGGCCTGGTGTTGGCCAGTTCCTCCCCCTCCTCCATGGTCTGCGGCATGCGGCGGCCGCGCGTCTCTGGCAGCAGCAGCGCCATCAGCCCAGACGCCACCGCGATACCACCCACTATCACCAGCGACAGACCGTCCCATGCGCGGTCCTGGAGGAAGATCAGAGTATTGGTGCCTTAAGCTGTGTGTCCACCGTCCACCGGGTCCCAATCGGAGCGTACGGTGCGGACGGAGCGACATTTATAATTTGTCAGGCGCAGAAATGACGTTCCGGTGCACGCAGCACCATAGAAATCAATACGCTCCGATTCCAAACCGGTGGATTCGAAATTGCGAGGTAATGTTATTGTTAACCCTGTGAGTTGTGACATATTATGGCTTTTTTCATAAAATATATTATGAGGAGATAAGGCCAGTCAGGGTCAACTTTAACCAGACTTGTGCAAGAATGCGTGAGATAGTGAGCTTTGATTTTTGAATAGATTCTTGACAGATTCACAGACAATAATATGTCGTCTATGTGCTTGGCAAACTTTGAGACGTTGTGTCATGAGAAAAGACTGTATGTTAACCATGACAAACGCACGCTGATGCACTCAAAGCCTAGGTGGAACAGCCAGCATCAGCAGGTCAACCAAAACTACCACCTATAGAGCCTTATTTCAACAAAGAAATGGAACGCGTTCAGTGCACACTGAACCGGTTCTAAACGTATTAAACGCGTTTATAACTAGTCAATAGGGCCTTATCACACTGGCGGTTAGCGAGCGGTTTGAAAGCGACGCGTCACGCGATTGCGCGATGTGCACGCCGCGACAGCGCAGCGTCGTCGCGGCGTGAGATGGACGCCATTTTGTACACTCGTCTAGGGAATTCCGTAGACAAGTGTACAAAATTGAGTCCACTCGTCTAGGGAATTCCCTAGACGAGTGTACAAAATGGCGTCCACGCCACGCCGCGACGACGCTGCGCTGTCGCGGCGTGAACGTCGCGCAATCGCGTCGCTTTCAAACCGCTCGCTAATCGCCAGTGTGATAAGGCCCTTACGGAGTAGACGATAAAAGGCGATATCATAAGGGCAGCGAAGGCGCTCATGTGTATAAGCGAGGCTCCGGACGCGCGCACCGCGGTCGGCATCAGCTCCGGTGTCCACTGGATAACGGCGCCGTACGACATGTTGTTGAAGAAACGCGCTGCTGTCGCCAGGGTCACCGCCATTACTCCTGAACAACAGGAAAATATAACAGTTTTCGACAGTATCAGTTCAGTTCAGTCCATCAGTCTGATAATCGTGTAACCGTACGATTGACGGACTGATCATTTTATACAGGGTGCAATTAAACCTTCCTGCCAAATTTTTTCTAGGGCTTAGGTATAATTAGGAGAGAACTTGCAGAACGGTCACTCGCGGCACGGGGGAATGAGCGGGGGTGACGCAGGGGGAGGCGCGCGCGGGGGCACGTCACGCGCGGCCGACGCATCGTGTCCATTAATTGTAGTGTTTTTTAGGATAACTTTCGGAAGCTATTTCTTAACATTTTAGTACTGAGTGATTATAAATGAAAAAATACGTATATTTTTATTTTTAACAAGGATCAATATATCAAAATTTGGCAGGAAGGTTTAATTGCACCCTGTATTATGCACTTTCCGGCGTCATTCTGGCTGTTACATCATTCTGGCGTCAGTCTGAGACTGGTAGACTGAACTGATACCAGACTGACCGTGTAAGATTAGACTACAAGTGTCGAAAGCAAAATGGGGCGAAATCATACAAAACTAGATGAAAATAATGAAATTTAGTGTCACATCAGCACAAACGTTTTTTATTCAGACTGATAGCACGAAAACTAGCGTCGGCCTTAGAAGAAATACTTTTAGATGGTTGGACGTCTCATTCGTTAGATATACGTCTGCGAGTTGCAACTGTGTCTATCCACAGTTACCACCGGCTACTGGCTAGGACTGCTTGCTGTATCGAATTGCTGTGGCAACTGTAACTTTTTCCAAAAGTATATTTATTTTATTTACCTCTTGGAACGAATGCAGCAATGACCGAAAGTACTCCGGCTACCAGCATCGGACAAGTGACCAACCATCGTCGACCGAACCTGGCAAGACAGAAATATATCAGCAATATAATATGCCGAAAGAAATTAGTAACTTGATAAAATTTTAGGGGGTTGTTAAAGAAGGTAAAATAACTTACCTTGTGATTTTGCAGCGTTCTGGGGTGTACGGAAAGGGTTGAAAAGGGGTGAAAAAGGTTTTTAGTTAATAACATTGCGTAAAAAATTAATACTTAACACGCTGCAAATTTGGAATTAGGTAGGTTGTTCTTACCGTTTTGTAACGTGTATTAAATTTGCAGCGTTTTGCAACATACGGAACATTGTTTATTATTAAAAAACAATAAAATTTGTTAATAACAGGGGTAAAAAAATTAGTAACTCGGTGTAAATTTAGAATTAAGTTGTTCTTACCGTTTTGTAAAGTGTATTAATTTTGCAGCGTTTTGCGACATACGTTAGAAAACGGTAAAAACAACTCAATTATAAATTTGCAGCGTGTTACTACATTTTTTACCCTTGTTAATAACAAATTTCATTGTTTTTTAATAATAAACAATTTTCCGTATGTTGCAAAACGCTGCAAATTTAATACACGTTAGAAAACGGTAAGAAAAACCTAATTCCAAATTTGCAGCGTGTTACTAATTTTTTTACCCCTGTTATTAACAACCTACCTACCTGGCCTACAAGATTTATATCTTCTATCTTTATAGTTACCCTGCCATTGAACTCGGATTTAAAACCACAAGTTTCATCAAAATACAAGCGTTGGAAAGTAAACTCTACTCACCTATCCAGCAGCACCACCAATATCGCGATGGACGGTATCTCGGTCGCAGAAGTCACGGTGAATGTGACGAAAAAGTCCAGCCCCAGGTTCTCCGAAACCCTGATGAGGCCGTCGAACACCACAGCCACTCCCATGAAGGAACCCACCAGGTACATCAAGATAACTCGGATGGAGGGATTCTTGAATAGGACTACCACACTCTCTTCCTTTTCTTTGAATGATTTTGCTACCATCTGTAAGATTAAGTTATATGTATATAAAAGTGGTAGATTGATCACTTTTACGGCCGTACTCAGAGCGATAGCTGATAGGGATTACTTAATTTTAATTTAATGAAGTGTTTAACAAAAAATGTTACACGGAGATTATATGTGATAGTTAATTTAAATGTTAATTGAAGATTTATTAAGGCGAAGACAGCTGCCAATTCGACATCTTTGTGCAGTTTTAACCGACTTCCAAAAAACGAGGAGGTTATATGTTCGGCTGTGGATTTTTTTTTTTTTTTTTTAATTTTTTTTTTTTATTTTTGTATGTTCAACGATTACTCCGCCGTTTGTGAACCGATTTTCGAAATTTTTGCTTTGTTGTATTTGGTTTTACTCCAATTTGGTACCATGTTCACAAAGTGGTGACCTGATGATGGGATCCAGGAGTAATCGAGGGAACTCCTCGAAATTTATATGGAAACATATGGTGATTTGGAAAAATATGCTACCAAAAAGTCAAATATTGGGTCAAGGTATACCATGGTTTCGAAGATGCTGAGAGAACTCCTGACTCCTTATAGATACACGTTTGGGAGTTTCGGCGTTGTTTTAAGAACAGAAAGCATATGCTACTATGCAACTCATATTCATCATCATAATCATCATCATCATCATCATCATCGTCTTCATCATTACCACGTCGTGTTAAGGTCACCAATGTCTCATGGCACAGAATAGATAATAGTACAAGGCATAGGTATGGATATACTAATAATAATAATAATTTTATACTGTATAACAACACTTTGTTTAAATATATACGGCGGTCAGCGCCGCGGAGGCGACGGTATCGCGGCGCCGCCGCGCGGCGAGTGGCGGAAGATCGAATATACTTTACTACTTTATATACAGATCGAATACTTTACTAACTACTTTATAAAATTTTAATAGACAAAATATAGAATTAAAATAAAGTTATTTTAAAAAGAGCATTTAATTAAACAAAACAAAGTCAATAAGTGTCTTTTTAATTAGTTATACTTATTAATCGATAGATGGCGCACTAAGTATCGATTTGAATGGATTTGAAATTGAATTCTTGATTACAAGAACAGCTGTCAATAATTATGATAATATTAAATTATATTACTAGCTGTCCCGGCAAACGTTGTTTTGCCAAATAAATAATTTTTGGTATGAAAAATAGATGTTGGCCGATTCTCAGACCAATATCCTCACAATATGCTCACATAATTTCATGAGAATCGGTCAAGCCGTTTCTGAGGAGTATGGCAACGAAAACTGTTACATGAGAATTTTATATATTAGATGAGTAGCTACGCTACATCCTATGCAAGTTTATACAGTTTTTTATCTGATAGATCCTTCGATCGTGGTAAAACGAGACACAATAGCCTTTCTATTGTTATCGCAATCGCCGGTGACCGCTTGGGGTTTGAAGTATTAAAATTGTTAAATTACTTAGCACAATATGTTCACTTCACTGATAATATATTATTTTGTGAGTGTGAACTGTGTAATAAGATACGTAAAATATACGCGAAGGTTTACCTACCAGTGTAACTAAAAAGAGTGAAATTATTATTATTTTTAACAAAAAATTAAAACCGACTTCCAAGATAAAAACAATATTAACATAAATATGAACTAAAAAGTATTAAATAATTTTTGCTATCTAATAGTGCCTTTTTCCGAATTCGGCTAAACCTCAACTATTTCTGTACTCAATCTTCATAATTTTGAAGTCGGTGCCAGTTCCAAAAGTTTCAAATATTCTGTCAGAGGACTGAAGATTCAGCTATCTGGTACCGACTTCAAAATAATGAAGATTGAGTACAGAAATAGTTGAGGTTTAGCCGAATTCGGAAAAAGGCACTATTAGATAGCAAAAATTATTTAATACTTTTTAGTTCATATTTATGTTAATATTGTTTTTACCTTGGAAGTCGGTTTTAATTTTTTGTTAATCTAGACGTATGTATTTCATTGATTGGCACAAAAAAAAATATGTGATTTTTGATTATATTTGGAAAAGCTTGTCCAATTTAAATAATAAAATAATGTACTCCTACTGGATGAAAAAAAATACCAAAGTCACATCTTTCAGGAACTTTAAACAGTTCTAACTAAAGTAATAATACAATATATGCTTTAAAAATTTGTTTTTTTGATACCTTTTACAAAAATCCAAAGATTGCCCGATTTCATTTTCGGTTCTGACATCTAGATTTCCCATAATATCTATTTTTTCCTCTAAAAAACGTAAAATGTATCCACACTACCGAGTGAACACTTCACATCTCTGTCTCTCTGGCATGAAAATCGACAGTGGTGCGAGAGTGATGCGAGATCAAGGTCATTGGCAGTTGTCAGCGCCTTAACCTAGGTATTGCAACCGGTATCCTGTATCCCACAGGAACATTCTACTGCTTATTTAGGGATAAACATATTATTATGTCGATCAAAATTGGTACAATAGCTAATATTGGGTGAAAAAGTAACAAACATAAACACTAACAATCTTCCCCTTTATAATATTAATGTGTTGCCATTTGCCAGACAACATTTTGCTTCTTTAACCTCATCCATCGAGCCCCAAAATTCAAAGGATGTGAATAGTGCAATTTGCACAGGTTACTAATAATAAGGGAGAAGACCTAATGGCAGACACTTTAAGGAAACATGAAACATTCGAATGTTATAAAATATATAATTTATGAAAATAAAGGATTGATAACTTCTTCCATGTCTTCAGTAACTCTTACAAAATAAAACTTTTATAATTATTCTCTGACAAATCAATAAAAAATATATATTATTGGTCTTTTTGTAAACTTAGTCATAAGTACTAATAGATGACATCACAATAAGCGAACAACACTAATAGTAGACACCAATATGAACTAATAGTTGACATAGAACATTAAATTACATTTTACATTTTTCATATTATTAGGTCTTTATTTGCCGTTTTTCAAAAGATTTCATTTACTTCATCATAGTAACTACATGCATCAGAAATATTATCCACGTTGTCTCCAGATTCTATTCATTCTTCTTCCATGCTGAAACTATCTTTCCTTTTATTTTTATTTTTCATATTTTTTTCCTAGCAAATTTATTTTTAGTCTTAAGTCTCCATGCTTCTTTTGCCTCTTCTTTTTGTTCTCAGCTCTCCTTTTTCTTCTTTTTACTGCTACAAAACTAAAGCATCGATTTTTAGATCAGTGCAAGGTCTAATATTAGACACCATGTCCATTTTTAGGTACAGTAGTTCTAAGTTCTTAGTGTGTTAATAGAATTATATTTTTAGAGAATAGTGATGATATTTGCAGTAGAATAAAGTACAAAATAATTTTAGTATGTATTGAAAAACTAAAAGATGAGATCCATGTCATCTATTAGGTTTTTTTACATTTTCAAGAACTAATAGTAGACACCCTTTATATTGTTAGAGAAAATGGATAAAAGATCATAAATAAACATTAATTAGTGTAAACAACATGACCATTAATCCAATGAAGTCAATAGAAATTACAAAAAATCTAATAAATGTATTCAAAACTTACGTGCAAAATTTCGCCATCCTTAACCTATTTGCTAAGAAATTGCCGGGTGCGTGTTGACGCGGTCACATCATTTACGAAAACTGATCCAATTTTAAAATTTTGTTCCGGAAGGCATCCCTAATACATTTTTTCACATCAACAGATAGCATAAGAAGCTTATAAAATTTACAGTGTTGAGAAATAATTAGAATAATTCTTATTTTTATGGCATTTTTGTCGTAAGTGTCATCTATTAGTTCAGTGTCTACCATTAGCGCCTTTCCCTTATTTAAATGTTGTTATTGCAAATAATATTTTGCGCTTTATGTACCTATACTACATAAGTATCAAAATAAGGAGATTATAGTATCAACAAATCAGCACTATTTTACCAAACTAGATTTTTAATAGCGTGTAAATCTGAGCATAAAATTACCAACTTATCTTCAAGGTCAACCTCGGAAGGTTTGACAGGTTAATTACCAGAAGCACTATTTTAAGCCACACGTATCGCTAGGTCATAGTTCATAGTGAATTGTTGCTCTTTTAGGTCTGACTTTCATAATATTTGTAATTTTACTAAAATATACTAATATGCATGTTGTTACTTGTTCGCAACTTTGTTTGCACGTCAACTCGCTTATACTAATTTATCTCATGGGATGCGTAGATTTTTTCATGACGAAAACTATTTTAGTAGGTACGTCTGTCGACTGTCATCTAAATTCTATCTCTTTACCTAACCACTACAGTGTTTAGGTAAAGAGGTTACAGTAAACAGACAGATAGACAATGATGCGAGGTAGCACTAAAACATCATAAGGTCAGGTGGGGTAAGAGAAACATACTTTACTGGTTTGTGAACATTTTGGCCTCCTGTCAAAATTATACATTTATTTCGATATTAATTGAAGCAAATCTTCGCTTGTGAAATATACTTATATTTTTTTTTCGCACAGAACTAGATTGTTCGTATAATTACGGCACAATTTAGCAACAAAGCTAGGTCATAAAAATGTTCCTCTTTCCCGAGATTTGGGGTAAGAGGAACACTCGATATTTTTAAGTAATAACTCATGTTTTTAAGTGTATAAATAGCATGTCTTAATAATTTTTTTTTAAGTTAAAAAAATGAAAACCTTCCAAGTTTAAAATAAAGCCACATTTAGGCTGACAGGATACAAAAACGAAATTCGGGGTAACAGGTACATATAGGTAAGGTCAGAGGTACTAAACTTTTTTTGTTATTGAATGAATGTATTAAAAGCTAGCTTTTCACCCGTGACTTCGTCCACGTTTTGGTTATATCGCGCTTGGCACAATTTTTCAAAACATGAACCCCTTTAGTGTCCCGGTTAGATCGGTTAAAATGAAGCCTATGCCCCTAGCCCCTAGCCGGGTATCAAGCTAAGTATCTTCCAAATTTCTTACGATTGGTTCAGTGGCTTACGCGTCAAAACGCAATAGACAGACAGAATTTCGCATTTATAATATTAGTTGGTATAAACCTGTAGGATAAACCTTAACATTTTCATAATTAATAATCAAAATTAATATTAAAAAAACTCTACTATTTCATATATTTTGGTCACAGCAGATCGATACAGCTGACTTTTTACTTCGGGTACGAAAGTTGGTCCGATAGAAATAGTCGTTCGTACACATAGGTAGGTTAATCTTACAAATCTTGGCCAGTACTTAAAAAGTCAGACGGTATTTTAGCGGATTTTAAAAATGTTTGTTACCCCTTGAAACCAGGAAAGAGGAACATATGTTTCTCTTAACCTGGTATAGCCGTTCCTCTTTCCCAGCTTGACATTTTGAAGGTTATGTTTTTATTGATATCGAAAAAGCACTAAAAACACACACTACAAACAATGCAGTACGTAGAAAATAAAGATTAAACGTTATAATTACACTTTCCTTAGCAATCAACCGCAAAACTGATGTTTTTATATTTTAATAACACAAACAAGGAACACCTGTAAAACTTGGCTTTTTTACTTTGAAAACAGTTTTTTTTTCTCTCTCTTTTACTTGCTAGAGAAGCTACAACCCGGCAACTAAGCCGGGTTGTAGCTTCATCTATCCAAGAATATGTGAACTACGCCAAATACTGCTTAATCGACGTAGTGACCATAGAGCTCAGCGTTATAGTTTTCGTGTTATTCGTTACAGTCTCTCTTCCCCCCGCGTCCCTCTTACCTTACACCACCTGACCTTATTTAATGTTTTGTGCCCATCGAGGTTTGGACCAGTACCCTTCACAACTATAATTAATAATATCAAATTGTCACATTTAACACAGTCACGGTATTATGATATTAGACATTATGTACCTACCTATAGGACTTAGTACTTACCACAAACTCATCCATGACCGCTGGTGGTATTTTGGTGTTGTTAATTTTTTCGAACCTTTTGAAAATTCTCACCACCTTTTCCACTCGACCCTTAGATGTCAGCCATCTTGAGAAAAAATACATAAGTACTTACTATAAAACGGTAACGAGACAATATAATATGATACTGCATATAATAAGCCGTTATTAACTACAAAAACATCGAACAAAAATTTATAAAATACTTGAAATTGCCATATTATTATTTAAAACGTATATTATAATGTTTTATGCAAGTTAAGTAATTAACATAAAAATGGCTTTAGCATAGAAAACATCTGTTCTGATGTCTCCGTGACCCAAAGGTCATTGTCTCCTGCCATTCTCGTCTCATCATTGTCAGGAAGTTTGCCTTGAACTAGAAATCTAGATCTTTTCAGGATTACTAATATAACAGCACCCTAAAATCCTACGCCCATTTTTACCAACCGGCCCTTATCACTAAATATCCCCTAGTGGCCATAAATTTCCTCTTTGTTTGTAATGACCTAATGAGGCCCTAAGGATTTAGATGACATAGGTATAAATCAAATAATTCTAAGTTTAAATAGAATTCTTTGTTATAAGTTTAGTAAAAACGTTTTTGAGATAACTTATTATGTAACTCTATTTTCTAAAAGATCGAAAGAGGCATATTAGAGGCCTAAACGTGAATCCACGTTTCAAGTAGATATAAATTATACTGCTTTACATTAATACACCCCGTATTACTGGATATTTCTCGTATATGTTACGCTCAAAGACCGAAATCGCTCAGTGAGCGAAAAAATAGCTCACAACGCGTTGTGGTCACAGTGAAACAGCCACGACGCGAAATTGGCGTTGTGGCTCGAATGAAAACGGCCACGACGCGTTCTGGCTATCACAAAAAGGCAATAACGCGAAATTCGTGTCGTGGCTGATATGCTATTTTCTTGATTTTTTTTGTTGTGTTCTTGATTGATTAATCGTCCATAGGTATGGAAGATTAAAAAATTACCACGCGTACTACAAAATATTTAGAGCTTATCATTATATTATATTTTATAAAATATCCATAGTTCCATACTATCCGTACTATTATTATCTGTCTATCTGTCTGGCGCGAAGTGCTTTTGTTTGTTATTGTTATTTTTTTTAAAATATAAGGTAAGTAATCTGATCTTGATAAATAATAAAAATACAGTTTTATTTTAATTACTTAATATAATCTTCCATACATATGGATGATTAAAATCAATCAAGAACAAATAAAAAAAACGCAGCATATCAGCCACGACACGAATTTCGCGTCATGGTCTTTTTGTGATTGCCAGAACGCGTCGTGGCCGTTTTCATTAGAGCCACGACGCGAAATTCGCGTCGTGGCTGTTTCACTGTGACTATAACGCGTTGTGTATATTAGTGATCGAAGGTTGTGGGCTATTTTTCCGCTCACTGAGCGTTTTCGGTCTTTGAGCGTAACAGATACACTATACACATTGTGAGCATAGCCATTAGCCAGTCCCTGGCGAATTAACTGTATCTGGTGCGTTATTTGCTTGTGTAATAAGCTTACCTAGCCTAATGTCGGTAACAGCGCAAAGTGTCTTTGAATATTCATCGACTAGGCCTGCTTGCCTCCAAAAGCTCTTTACGACAAGCAAATATTGTACGCTTCTTACCTAGCTTGTGCATATTATGTCTTATTAAATTCCTAAGCATACCAACCTAGCGCTCTCAGGTACAATAAACGGTGTGACCAGCACAATGAGCATGGGCACGGAGGTGACCAGCATGAAGTTCCGCCAGTCCGACACCCACAGCGCGATCCAGGGCTGAATCAGGCAGCCGCTGCCGAAGAACAGGGAGATGGACAGATTCGCCACCCACGTACGGTACTTCGTGCCCACATACTCTATCACTGAAACGAGTTATGGGGAATTCAGAAGCCTTGGAAGAAATGGGAGGATCTGTTAACATCGATAAAATGTAAAATAAACGAGGCTACATTCTATCAGTGCGACGCTTGGTGGCAACCACAGTGGCAACGATATAACGCATGGCAACATCTGCGTCTGCGTTACATGAGCGTACGACAACATAGTCGGTAACCATTGAGTTAATATACACTGGAGAGAGCCTTATATCGGTATATAAGCGTCAAAAGCGTGTAATGTTATGTCCGACTTACTCGGACATAACAAAGGAGTCGGTCTGCATATTTCATGTAATAAAAGTGTTAATAAAGGTTTTTGGTAAACATTTTGTGTTAGATATTGTTGAGTTTTGTGGTTCCGCTAAATAATAAACCATAAGAATGGCCAAAGAATGTCTCAAACACGTGGATTTAACATTAAATACGTAAGATTTGAACAACGTTTTTTGGGCTTTTCAATCGGTATTTTTGTAAGCTAAAAAGATAATTTATAAGTTTAATAATCCCTTAATCGTGCTATATAAGGCATTAGTGCTAAAAATGTCACATCAATTAATAATTTGTCCACAAAAATTGCATAGCTTTTTCCGTGTGTTTACGGATTCTCATTACTTGAACTATAGTTTATCGATATCATGAACTAATTGACTTTCTTTTCTGTGAAGCACATGCTTCGAAATGATCGACAAATAGAAATATTCAAGAAAATAAACGCACACTACTTGTATGAAAATAAGCACAAAATGGCCACGCGATGACATGATATCCTTAATCTGTGTCGGTAACAGCGCAAAGTGTCTTTGAATATAAAATTGTGCCATAGAATAATATATGTTATTAATTATTATACAACACACCCCTCTACAACGGCAAGCTTAAAGATGTCCTCGATTTTAAAAACATGTTGAAACAATAAAATAAGGAAATGTTCCCCCATAGCACAGGCTGCGCCTAGTTTGGGGGACTGCCACTTTTTAAAACATTTTGTTAATTATTAAGTTATGACAATAAAGATTTGTATTTGTATTTGTTTTAATTACCTAAGATGTAGATCATCAAGAAAGCACTATCGCAGGCCATGCCGACTATGAACCGGCAGATGGAGAAGTCCCAGAATCCTGTTGTGAATATCGTCGCTACTCCCCCGATGAAGCCGAGTAAGTTCGCCACTGTAAATAACAAAACTGTTTGCTAATTTGCTTAGGGCCTGTTTCACCGCTTCCTGATAAGGCTATCCACCACATAACTTGACACATAGAGTATGGAGAATCTGTCAAATAAGCCTATCGGGCACCTTATCAGGAAGCGGTGAAACAGGCCCTTAGTATAATAATGTCCACTTATTTCAAAAATATTTCATATTATATTAATTAGTAAAATTGCGCCATCATCCATAAAATGATTCACTCATCAAGGATGGGTACATGGGTTCTAATTGAAATCTGGAAGCTGATGACCTCGCGAACTTCAGTAAAAGCTATATTTATCTAAGGAAAGAGCGTGCTTTTTTCTAGTTCTCCATAAAAAATACAAACCCACAAGCGCTGGTATGCGTCCATACGTGTCAGCTATCAGCCCACACAATATTCCTCCCGCGATGGCTCCAGCGAAGTTGATGGACTGAGCCCACGGCACGTAGTGCGCGTTGTCGCACACCCATTCGCGCTGAAATTTCACATTTCACACTATCTTTACGGCCAATCTCCAGTTTAGCATTATTTGCCTCATTACCGTAACCATTTTTTTTCTTCGTCGATTTGACTAAGACACATTGAAATAGAAATGAAAGATACGAACACAGTAATAAATGTGGCGTGAAACAGTTAGTTAAAGTTTTTTGGCTCATTATCCAAAAAACTTTAACTAACTGTTTCACGCCACATTTATTACTGTGTTCGTATCTTTCATTTCTATTAAAAATTTATGGGTACGGTAATTAGACAAATGTAGTGTTTTACGTAACGATACAACGACACAATTGACAAAAACTAGCTTAGGGCAACGTACGTAGGCCAAATTATGTAACATAAACATAATATACATAATAAAAATCTAATAAACATAATTGAAAACTAACAATTACGGTAATTAGACAAGTTTGTAACCAAAGCTACGGTAATTAGATAGTAACGTGCATTATCGGCAGCACACCAACATTAACGACGTGGGACCGCTGATGGGCCATGGCACACACTAAGAAGAAGCAACCCATGCACTCATAATGTGCCAAATCCTGATATTTTTGGATGGGCATCCAAAAACAGCAGGTGTTACGGTAATTAGGACTTTTGATCGGACAAGCGATTATTTCATGATAACTATTCATAGGCTGGGCCTATTGAGTCGATATTTTGCAATGCGATAACCAATTTTTATAGGAGTAGAAAACCATGAATAGATTAAATTAAATAGGTACGTTATAAAAATTACAAGCAAGTTTCGAGATCATGTTGGCATGGGAACACGTTACGGTAGATAGAAAAACATGGTTTTTGAACACGTCTTCAATTAATTTAGTCTGAATTACTTAAATTAGAAGCCTGTGTTTAAGCTTTTATTTTATAATTTAGCTACAAAGCTAGATACTGATGCTATCTACCGTTTAAAAATATTACATACTTGAATAAGATAATATTACAGGGTATACAAGCCCGGGACACGTAAATTTTGCTCTCCTGAGAATGGCCGTTTACTTGAATCACTTGTTGGAGCACAGCAAAATACACAAGCATCTAGATTCTAGACTTAAATATACCTAAAAATATATTAGATCAACTAATCAAGCCAGTGCACCTTAAGCCATCTTGCAATTGACCAAAGTCCTCCGTGAGTAATTTGTATTCTGTGCCAAAGTCTTAATAAAACTCTTTGCTTTCTCGCTGCCGCACTACTAAGAATGTAACCAAGATCGAGTCTCCGGGTCGGAAAAAGAGAGAACCCAAGATAGTCAAAAGCAGTTTAGGTCATCACTTGTAGCAATACTCCTCTTCACTTATCCTAGCATCTCACCTCATTCACAATAGTGGAATACGGTATGTCGTCGAACAGAAACTCCCAGCCGTGCTGGCAACCCACCACTGGTGCACCAGTAGGAGGTTGTAGCTTCTCCAACACTTCAGTCCAGTTCGCGTCGTACACGCTGCAGTGATCATACTCGCCGTTGTTGATGGGTATAGATAAAGTTCTCCTAGAATTGGAAATGAACATTCAGACTAAAATAAGGGTAGTAAACATTGCATGATATTTATTTTGAGTTCTGGCTCAGTTGGCACAAGAATGAGGAATGGACATAGTAATAAATAAATCATTGATAAACGTTTGTTACCGAAATGATCATTTAACCAATCATAAAAGCAATAAATGTCCTCGAAATAATGGACCATAATATTATGAAGAGAGTACTTACACCTATTCTTATTAATACCTTGAATATTATTCCTCATGCAAAGACGCTTAGACGATGAGTTAAAAGTGAAATATCTTCAGGCCACCGGTTGTCTCATTTTCCCGACTAATAGCGTCTGTCAAATCCATTTACCTTATAATCCCTCTACCAAAGGGTTACTACATCGGTGACAAGTAAACCCTTATCTGACATACAAACTAACCTCAGTTCCGGACACCAGTGCTCCTGCGGCGTCGTCGTGATGAACATCTGGCCGAAATACACGACCGACCACGTGACGCCCAGTGGCAGCATCCCCAGGAACAGCAGCTTCTGGTACAGGCCCATCTCGCCCGCGTGACGTAGCACCTCCTCCAGCGCCGAGTTAATATATTTTGGCGGATTCTCTTCATCTTCTTACCTGAGTTCAGGGGTAAGCTCGGCCAACTCGGGCACTCTACACCAGTGAAGTGATGTTCAGCGGCAGCATTGAGCATCCCCAGGAACAGCAGCTTCTGGTACAGGCCCATCTCGCCCGCGTGACGTAGCACCTCCTCCAGCGTCGAGTTAATATATTTTGGCGGATTCTCTTCATCTTCTTACCTGAGTTCAGGGGTAAGCTCGGCCAACTCGGGCACTCTACACCAGTGCTCCTGCGGCGTCGCCGTGATGAACATCTGGCCGAAGTACACGAACGACCAGAACATGCCGAATGGCGCCATGCAAAAGAACAGCAGCTTCTGGTAGTGACCCATCTCCCCAACGTGCGTGATCACACTCTCCAGCGCATCGCCCAGCTCCTGAGCCGTGCCTGATGACTGGAATTTGAGGCGAAATTTCTTAAGGCACCTTGGGAAATTTCTTAGGGGATCCAAGTTAACTCGTGCGCTACAAGTTTGCTTATGGGTATTTTCACTTCTTAGGGCACACTATCGGATTGTTAATTCTGGATACTGCATACATAATATTAATTATTACTTTACTAATATTATAAATTCGAAAGTGTACCTATCTGTCTGTCTGTCTGTTACCTCTTCACGCCTAAACCACTGAACCGATTTTGCTGAAATTTGGCATGGAGATACTTATAGTCCCGGGAAAGGACATAGGATACTTTTAATACCGGAAAAATGTACGGTTACCGCTCGATAAACGAATTTTGAATAAGCGGAGTTGCAGGCGTCATAATTATAGTTTTTTGTATGACATAATATTAGTATAGGTATATCATAGAAATAAACAGACGAACATAATAATAATATGACCTCCTCCTTTTTGGAAGTCGGTTAAAAACTTTAGATGACTCTACGAATAATAAAACTAAGATGACCATAAATAGTCGACAGTCGTCCACCTACAATTTCATTTAGACATAAAATTCACGTCACATGTTACTTCCCATTAGCCATTACCTACGAGTATTGTAGGTATAACGCATATTTTCTTGTAAATACTTACTACAAAAGCTACTTGCGTAAAACAAAACACAACCTATTTATTTGGTTTTAATTCATAAAAGGCCTACCATTTCTTTCACATTTTGATCGATATGTTTATCCTCCATATCTCCAAAACGTTCTAATGATACCAAGCACCGCACAAAACTAATTAATTGTTGTATTGATAATAATTCGATAAAAAATCTTATCACTACAATCATTTATATTATCTTTCCAAGACTTACTTATTTTAATTTTAATTAAAGCAAGTTAGAAATCAGAATTTCAATTAGGTATGCGACTTAAAATAACGCTCGATAATCTCAAAAAAGCTCACTGCTTCTGTAATTTTTATCGTATACGATAGAAAAAGTAAAGCGATAGCTTGCTTTATACTACTCTTAAGTAAGTGTAATATTTTTATTAACATAGATCTACTAATTTTACGTTGCGTATGTATGTAAGTATACTATTATATAGAAATCAGAATATTAACAATAAGTATATTTTTTTATTTCCCTTTCCAACAACTTATTAAAACTGCTTAGAGCCAATTGCCATATCATATGAGCTTGAATTATGATTACTTTATCAGCTTTAAAAAATCCTAATGTGCCTGTTAAAATAAATTAGCAAATCCTTAAAAAAATAAGTGTTCGCTAACGCCTATGGTTACGAAGTCGGAAAATACTAAATACAGATTTTGAACTTGATAATTATTGTGTTTTAAGGTAAACTTAAATCCTTAGCTAAGGGAGAAGACCTAATGGCAGACACTTTAAGGCAGTTTAAGGAAACATGCAACATTTGAATGTTATAAAATATAATTATATTTATGAAAATAAAGGATTGATAACTTCTTCCATATCTTCAGTAACTCTTACAAAATAAAACTATTATAATTATTCTCTGACAAATCAATTAAAAAATATATTATTGGTCTTTTTCTAAACTTAGTCATAAGCACTAATAGATGACATCACAAAAAACGAACATCACTAATAGTAGACACCAATATGAAGTAATTGTTGACATAGAACATTTTACATTACATTACATTTTACATATTTTTTCTATTAAATTAGGTCTTTATTTGCCAATTTTCAAAAGATTTCATTTACTTCATCATAGTCACTACATGCATCAGAAATATTATCCACGTTGTCTCCAAATTCTATTCATTCTTCTTCCGTGCTGAAACTATCTTTCCTTTTATTATTTTTATTTTTCATATTTTTGAAGTGAAAACTTCTTTAGCGGCGTTGAGCACTTTTGTGGGATTGGTAAAAACTTTGAAACTCGCGTCAGATTCTCGTGCTGATCGAAACACCTTGGAAAAACCGTAAGACGGTTGGAGAGTAGTGTTTTGTGTCCAACTCGAACTCGAATTCGAACTCGAATTGATTGTAATTTGTAAGGGTTTCGATTAAGTAATTTAAAAAAAAACGATTTTTTAAAAATCGATTTTCATAATAAATGGGTTAAAAATTTAATCGATTGTAAGGGTTTCGATTAATTAAAAAAAAACATTTTTTTAAAATCCATTTTATGAAAATCGGTTTCGATTAATAAAATAAATCGATTTTTTAATAATCTATTTTCACAAAAAATGAGTTAAAAATTTAATCGATTGTAAGGGTTTCGATTAAGTAATTAAAAATATCGATTTTTTAAAAATCGATTTTCATTAAAATTGGGTTAAAAATTTAATCGATTGCAAGGGTTTCGATTAATTAAAAAAAAAACGATTTTTTAAAAATCGATCTTTTGAAAATCGATTTTATGTAAGTCGGTTTTTTAAAAATCGATTTTCATAAAAAATGGGTTAAAAATTTAATCGATTGTAAGGGTTTCGATTAATTAAAAAATCGATCTTTTGAAAATCGATTTTATGAAAATCGATTTTTTAAAAATCGAATTTCATAAAAAATGGGTTAAAATTTTAATCGAATGTAAGAGTTTCGATTTATTAAAAAAATCGATTTTTTTTAATAATCGATTTTCATAAAAAATGGGTTAAAAAAATGCACAACGTTAATAATTAAGTTTTCACTTCTGCCGGCACTCCCGGAGTGCAACCCGTCTTTTTTTTCCTAGCAAATTTATTTTCAGTCTTTAGTCTCCATGCTTCTTTTGCCTCTTCTTTTTTCTTCTTTCTTTTCTCAGCTCTCCTTTTTTTACTGCTAAAAAACTAAAGCAATCGATTTTTAGATCAGTACAAGGTCTAATATTAGACACGTCCATTTTAGCTGCAGTAGTTGTTAATAGAATTATATTTTCAGAGAATAGTGATGATTTTTGCAGTAGAAGTACAAAATAACTTGAGTATGTATTGCAAAACTCAAAGGTGAGATTCATGTCATCTATTAGGTTTTTTTTACATTTTTAAGAACTAATAGTAGACACCCTTTATATTGTTAGGGAAAATGGATAAAAAATCTTAAATAAACATTAATTAGTGTATACAACATGACCATTAATCCAATGAAATCAATAGAAATTACAAAAAATCAAATAAATGTATTCAAAACTTATGTGCAAAATTTCGCCTTCCTTAACCTATTTGCTAAGAAATTGCCGAGCGTGTGTTGAAGCGGTCATATTATTTACGAAAACTGATCCCATTTTAAAATTTTGTTTCCGAAGGCGTCTCTAATATATTTTTTCAATTCAACAGATAGCTTGAGAAGCTTATAAAATTTACAGTGGTGAGAAATAATAAGAATAATTCTTATTTTTATGGTATTTTTGTCATTAGTGTCATCTATTAGTTCAGTGTCTAGCATTAGGTCCTCTCCCTTATTTCTTTTCTAAAAGTTAATCAAAGTCCACCAATATTATCATCGTTATCAGAGAAATACAATTAAGTAATAATAATTAATTATTATGACGTTAATTATATTTGAGATCAACTTTAAATAAGTATCTGTTACATCATCATTCATCCGTGATATTATATCAGTTGATAAAATTTTATAACTCAAAAATGCAGTTTATAAGTTAATACATTTTAAAAAATGTCGACGGACTACTATAATATGTTATTATTTACTAGCGACCCCCCCCGGCGTCGCACGGGTATAAAATATATAGCCACTGAAAAAATGATTAAAATCGATAGCCTATGATCCTTCACGTGGTCTACTTAATCTTATCTGTGCCAAATAACATAATAATTGCTCCAGTAGTTCGCGACATAAGCCCTTTCAAATAATTTCCCCCGTTTTTTCCACATACTCCTATTAGGATAGGGCGGCGCGGGGGGGCTGGCGCAGTCCGGGGCTGACGGGGCTCCACTGGCGCGCGATACTATCGCGCATTTACATCAGCATTATACATTGTGTGTTGAAAATTTTGACTATTTTAAAAACTGTCGATTTAAAGAAAATTACTTGCACCAATGGATATATCTCATGCCCTATAATAACCCCACGAAGTTATCGGAAGCGGTCTTTTGACACCCTGTATAGTCTTAGCGTGATAAAATATAGCCTATAGCCTTCCTCGATAAATGGGCTATCTAACACTGAAAAAATCATCAAAATCCGTTTCGTAGTTTTAAAGATTAAAATATGGAACAAAGGGACATGAGGGAAAAAAGCGATGCTTTATAATATATTGTATGTCGACCCAGTCGGCTGCGACATATTATATATTAGACTAGCACTAGCTGTCCCGGCAAACTTTGCTTTGCCATAATATAAAGTATTTCGATTTTCGCCTATATTATTTTATTGAAGTGACTAAATAAGTATGTCGCCATGGCAACGTCGATCGCTATCTCGTCGCACTAACAATGGTCATCGTCAGTCTCAGGTTGTAATAATTTACTATTATTTATTAAACAAATGCACTTATCAATATATTAAGTGCCCAGTAGCCGATTCTCAGACTTACTGAATATGCATATAAAATATTTCGTTTCGGAGGAGTTCGTGGTGGACTAACATTGTGACACGAGAATTTTATATATAAGATATAGAAGTTTTAACCTAGGTTTTAAGTAAAATTACCAAATGAACACGTTGACGTTTTTTATAATAATACTAGCTGTTGCCCGCGACTTCGTCCGCGTTAACATAGTAAGTATAATAACAAAGATGGATAGCTTTCCCCTTTTTGTGGATCCTTATACAAAGGGTAAAACGGGACCCTATTTAAGCATACGTCAAACGCAAACGTCAATAAACTTTCATGTTTATAACTTAAGTAATGACGAAATTTCATTCAAACTTCCAACCATAATTTGGGGGTAGAATTTCCAAAAACGCTTAAAAATACGAATCTATTCATTTTTATTCAGTAGCCCAAAAATAAAGTTTTATGTTTCTAACTAAAGAAATGACGGACTTTCATACAAACTTTCAACCCCTATTTCACGCCCTTCGGGGTAAAATTTTCAAAATACCTTCCTTAGTGGGTGTCTACCCTACTCACCAAATTTCGTGGCTGTAACTTTAACAGTTTTTGCTCAGCGATGATGAATCAGTGAGTCAGTCAGTCAGGACATGTAATTTTATAAGTATAGATATGGTAATACTTTTTGCGATATTGGATGCATTATATTGAAAAGAATGAAACAGGCAACTTCTATTACTTATAATTACGAGTCATAGTTAAGAGGCCGGGTACCCTTGGAATTTTTCATACATACGTAATACCAAAATCATTTTCTCATACGAAAATATTTAACATGTTTGAGTTGTTTTTCAGTTTAAAATAGTAATTAAGTACCTAGGTTCCTGCACAGAAATTTACTTCAAAATATTTAAATATTATTTTTTTTTTGTTTTTAATTTTTTTTTAGTAAATTAATTACTAAATACTAAAACACTAAAAAACAGAGTAAAACACAAAAAATATATAAACAAATAGTAAATTTACTACAAAATATTTAAATACTAAAAATATATTTTTAGACTTTAAATATTTTGTGGTAAATTTACTATTTATTTATAAATATTTTATTGTTTTACTCTATTTTTTTGTGTTTAAATATTTTGAAGTAAATTTTTGTGCAGGAACCTAGATAATTACAATTTTAAGCTGAAAAATAACTCAAACATGTAAACGATGAGAAAATGATATTGGTATTACGTATGTATGAGAATTTCGAGGGTACCCGGCCCCTTAAGAGTCCGTATACGAAATTTGCCGATTTCGCTGATTTTACGGACGTGATTTAACAGTTAAAATACCTACAGTATTTCTATAAGTTTTAATGCACAACATGTAAGATCATTTAAGATGTTCTAATGTTGGAGCTAATTTTTTTGTTTTTTACGTATTTTTAAATAATCCAACTCAAACCCGCGACAGTTTTGTGATTTTTGCTGTAAAAGGTTTAGAATATCACCTGTTCATTTACACCGTCTAATAAGGGGAAAAACCTAATAATATTTCTGTAGCGAACCTTTGCAATTTCGTATTCATCGGCAAAATTTCGTATACGGACTCTTAATGCCATAATCAGGGCTACTAGGCCCCCGTATTAGGGCTACTGCAGCTGGATGGCATGGCGCCTGTGTGCAAAAAAGGATTTTGGCGCCCTTTTAGGCAAATTTTTTGGGTCCTTGGTTTTGGCGCCCCTAAAGATGACGATTTGGCGACCCTAGAGGATGGCGCCCGTGTGCATTGCACACATTGCACATAATATTGTGGTAGCGTACCCTGGCCATAAAATACTTACCTAATTATTAAGTTAAATATTTTATATTACCTATAATATTACTTATATATTTTTATTTATTTATCCTAGACGTGCTATGTAACCTATGCTGTAAGATATTGTATGCAATAAATAATTCTCAAAGTCAGTTTACGAGGTCATTCAACCCATAACGATGTAACTTTATTTTTTGCAACAGGCATAGTAATTTTCAAAGAACCTGCTACCATTTTCCACCCGCTCGCGAAGCCACGTAATTTTGAGACATGCGTTACATAGTTGTTAGAGTCGTTCATACCATGAAATGGAACGGACGCTCGCGCGCGGCCGGCGACGGCTTTGTACATTTCGTTTGTATTTGCTCTTTTATCGCCCGAGCATCGGCGGAATACGGTGTGCCGATTGAAATTAAACTATGGGACTCGCAGCGATCCCCATTGTCCCATATGGTCGACGTGACTAACGAGTTCGGGTTAAAAGTGCTGGCGGAACATAACTTTTTAAATGTGAATAATATAGCGTTCTCCCCGTACGGGTTGATGGGTATTTTAGTGGCACTGTTCGAGGGTGTGGACGGGGAGTCCTCGTACCAGATTCAGAGGAGCATGCAGTTGCCTTGGAACAGGAACGTCATGAGGATCGGGTTTAGAGATATTCATAGAACGCTCAAAGTGAGTCGGTTACATCTTAGTATTAATTAGATATTAATTGCTTATTTAGAGCGTGAGAATATGTGTTGCTTCCATTTATATTGAGTTCATCTCCATCATACACAAAATTTTGATTAGCATTTTATATTTCCTTGTAACATTTTTATTTTTTACTATCCAGATAATTTTAGAAATAAGTATATTAATTTTTAAAATACGAATGGATGCACAGTCTGATGGATATCGTCCCTAATGAGTAATGACATGAAGATTAATTATTATTAGATATTGATACCTATCACTTTTAATATTTTCAGACATATTTCATACCGGAAGAAGGATTTCTAGCAGGGCTAGCGCTGAACAACGATAACGTTACTTTTAACGAGGCTTATGTTAAGATTTTGAGATTTTATGGATTCGATTTAGAAGCAGAGCGAGCCCCTTCGAAACCAGACAATATAAGTACAACATCGATGAGTACTTCTGAAGCAACGACTCCTGTTAATAATAACGTTCCATCCAATGATAACACCGTTATTACGACTACTCCCAATACCAGAGAAGAAACAACACTAAACCCAAACGCAGAAAATATCGATAACCCAGGACCAAAAGAAGAGACAACTCCGAGTGTGATGCCAACTCCACAAAAAGAAGAAACGACAAGTGTAATGACAACACCGCCAAGAGACGAAACCACAGCGAGCGTAATGACTACTCCAGCAACAGAAGAAACAACTCCAAGCGTTACGACGACACCATCAACGAGCGAAGCTATCGAATCCACATCAATGACGGCACAACAAACGCAAAGCCCGACTGTTTCAGAGCCTCAAATGATGATCGAAACTACAACTGCATCCCAAACAACTATTACTTCCACAACAGAAGCACAAGCTACAACAAACATGGCTGATACAACAACAGCTCCAAATACAGCTTCAGATACGACCACGTCAAATGTTGCTAGCACAATCTCAGACATGTCGAGTACAACCCCAGACACGGTGGCAACGGCAGACGGAAGAGTAGAAGATGCACCCTCATCAACAATCGATAGTCGAACATTAAGACGACGGAAAAAATCAATTTTAGATTTCGTTTACACAAACCCACCCTTTGTGGAGCCGTATGCGGCTTATCGAGCTTTTAACATTGGACCCGATCTTCCCGAAATAGACCCCGACTACGACAAAATGTTTTCAGTCAATGGATTAAGGAATATAGAGGTGAGATTTGAGAAGATTGAATTATGAGACCAGCAGAATATGTCACATTTCTAGTTCTTAGTGAGATTCTATTGATTTCAGGTCACTTATATGCATTACGATACCATTTTGGATCATGCGTTCCTACCGCATTTGGAAGCATCGGCACTGCGGCTTCCCTTGGACAGCGAGAAATACTACCTTCTAGTGGTGTTGCCTATACGAAGAGGAGTGGTCGAACTAGAAAGATTGCTATCAAGGATGGCGAGGGAGTCAGATTTGTCTGACATCTACTCCGCGTTACGACCCTGTAGAGTTAGGGCCGCTGTTCCGAGTTTTGTTGTGAAGGGCCATGTCACTCTCACGACTGATCTCCAAAAGGTAAATCGCTTGACTATTAGCATATAAGTATTGAGAACAAAAAATCCCATCATAATATCATCTAATGACCGGAAACGGATATGGCTAATACCAAACGTACCAAATCGTTATACATATTTTTTTTAATTGCATAAAAAATTGGGATAACCTAGGGGTTTATTAATATTGACTTTCCAGCTGGGCATGAGAAATGTTTTTGAGCCGCGTCAGCATGATTTCACGCCGATGACTCACCAAGCCGGCGTCTACGTGAGGAGCATCGAACAAGCTGTCTCCGTAGCTATTCGGAAATATCAGCAGACCGACGCACCGAAAGGTATATCATGTACTTATATATTTTTTAAACGTTTGATGGAATTGTAGTTTAGTCCCTTGAGCTAGTTTGGGCCTTCCACAAAGCTAATTTTCTATTGTTTTACTAGAACCTTAGGCCCGAGCACGACTTAAAAGGATAATAATTGCCCTTCCTCGGGTAAAACAATGCGGCGTGGGCCGGCGTGTCACGGTGTGGTCCAGATAATTGCTGATGTCGGGAACGGCCCGATGAGTGTGAATTAGTCGACCAAAAGTCTGAGGGTCAGCCCAGCGTCATGCACCGGTGACCACTGGTCCTTGAGCTGAATTGTTACGGCATATTTTATATAAAAAATAAAGTGGGCGCATGGTTTGGTCCATAGGTCCATCCGGTTCGATCGTCATAAAATATACATAGTAAATTATTGTTTTGAGATTTAAAGTACTTTAATCTTACGCAGGTTATGGGACTTTTACTTTGCGATGGAGAATAATCCGCTTGAAGGGGTTTTTACGTAATCCTTGCTCAAGAAGTGTGATAATTGTCGAAAGAGTGCGAATTTATTGTTACGGGGTGGTAAATACTAAGTAGCCTCAGACAGCGCGCTCATTGTTTTGGAGTAGCGATGGCGAAACGCGGCGACACGCGCATTAGCTTCTATTGATGCGCCCGCGCAGCGCTATCGGCCAACAGTATAGACAGATCGACAACAGGGGAAATCAGTCATTGCACTATCATCCGACCTAAATGCTTAATCGAGATGGAAATCATGATGAGTATTCAATTACAAAAAAGGAAAAATCTGCAAAAATTGCCAGATAATAATTTCCTGTCCCCGCAAAATGATGCAAACGTAATGACTACGCATTCACATACATAACAAGGACGATTATATTTTGTACTTATTCCGCAAATTGTTGTTTCTTAAAAGTAGTGTCCGACCGAAGCTTCGGCTTCGGCTTCGGCCGCCTTCGGCCAAAAAAAACACCTTCGGCGAAGCCTTCGGCTTCGGCCTAAAACCCGGCCGAAGCCGAAGCTTTGCCGAAGGTCCGAGCAACCGTCGAAATTGAACGAACTGTAAACTGTTACGAAAGACTGAGTGAGTCGTGAGAGAGCGACGGACCGGTCGTGTATGCAGAGGCTGCTGGAAGTCACTGTCAAATACAATAAACAAACACTAACTTCTTAATAAATCATTAATTATTAAGAAGTTAGTGTTTATTTTATTTATTAGTCTAGTTTCGGTCTAGTCGAGTAAAACCAAGACTAATTGATTGGTCTAATTATTTTTATTTGTGAAATAATAAAGAAATAAAGTAGTTGTAGAATGCGTGAGCGGGAACCTATGAGATTTCTGCTGGAACTTGATCCTTAGGGATAAAACACACTAAAAGTCCTGCGGGACTAAAATGGTCACAGTTAGCAATTCTTCTCAATCAATTCAGCAAATGAATTGTCAAAACTGTCAAACTGACAAATGTCAAATCAGTACAAAAATACAGAAATGAATTGCAAGCAGCGTTGCATTTTGCGATTTTAAACATGAACGTAGAAAAAAAGGCGGACGAAGTCTTGTCATATACAAAACTGTGTCTTCACTTTTCTTCGGAGTCGGCCACGCACACATTCTGACGCCTGTCAAATGGTATGGACTAGAGCAAGAATGTGTGCGTGCGGACCGTGTACATACAGCCAGCTGGCCGACTCTGAACGACACAGTTTTGTGTATGGTGGGACTCCGTCCGCCTTTTTTTATACGTCCATGATTTTAAAGAATTGAATGATTCAACAAAGCGATCATTTTAGCCCCGCTGAAGTCTAAGAGGCAAGCTGGAGTGAGGAGAGAGTGCCAGTCTCAATTTTTGGTTTTTGGCTAATAACTAAAAATCGATGCGTTGTAGCAAAAAACATTCTACGATGAAAAAAAAATAAAAGAAAACTCTATAATTTTTATTCTATACACTTTTTCCGAGAATCCGTTTTCGAACTTACACATTTGAGTAATTCCTTAAAGTTAATTAATTATTTGTAGTCCAGAAATTATTAATTAATAAATAAATCACGAAATCACAAACTTTTATTACCATCTCTAAATCAACTTCTCTATGAGACAGTCATTATAGAGGTAAACCTTTAATATTGAAGTTTTGAAATACTTAATTTTAGTATTCATTTTAGCTTTAGACAATATTGAATAATATACTTAACTGTATTTAAAAAAGATAAAACCGACTTCTAAACTACTGAACCGATTTTGTTGAAACTTGCAGGATTCCCTAAGTTGAACAGTCCCTAGTACAACAAAAAAAGAATTACTGAAATCGGAATGGTAGTTCCAGATATATGCGAACACAAACGTAAAAACATACACACATAGTTACATACATACATACATACATACACTAATTGTAATTTGGCACATTTGTTCTGACGCTGATACACTAACATATACGAAAATTGGGCAGTTCTGGAAATATTACATACATACACGTCGAATTGATAACCTGCTTTTTATGAAGTTGGTTAAAAATTATTTACTGAGAGTCGAGAGATTAAGATTATAAATCTTCGGCTTCGGCTTCGGCCGAAGGTTGTGGAGATTGCCGATTAATCGGCTTCAGCTTCGGCTTCGGCTAAAAATAGACCGTCGGTCGGACACTACTTAAAAGCATAATATTATGAATTCATTACAGATAATAAATTAGTATTAACTATTAAACTGAAATAAATTTAATAATAATATATTAATTTATTCATTTGAACAACAGCAGTAAAGGGATATTGTGATTTGTGACTCTCGAGCAATATTTTTTTTACTTTTTAGTTGAGTAACGATAACTTGACTTTAATGAAGTGCTCGACAAAAAAATTAACTTTCATTACAGAACAAGCAAATCCTATTTTTATTGGAAGTCGGTTAATGTATTTAAAGTCTAAGCACACTAGGCCGAAAATACGCGCCCGAAGCTCGGCATGATTACGCCTACAATAATTGAACTTTACCTAAGTAACTACTACTGATATGATATTTCAATGCCAACAATGTATTTTAAATTACTGATGAGTGATGAGTCTGATGACACACGCCGGAATTACGTAGCGCATTGCAGGCATAATCATGCCGAACTTCGGTCGCGTATTTTCGGACTAGTGTGTTTAGTTACAGTTATCTAATATGTTTGTTTTGAGATACAAGCTCTAAGCGACGCTTGCAAGACGGTTGGATGATAGCTCCTGCGACCCTAGCATGGTCACAGTAGAAATACGAAAGTAATTAATTTTCACGACTTTTACTATCTACGACTGTGTTTCGAACGTGTGACGAAAATGTTTCCAACTTCTGCACGCGGGCCATGAAAGTCTGTTCTGACTTCTGGGGCGTCAACGTAACATAATATTATAAATATTATTTATTATTTTCTTTGCAGGTTACATCCCGAGTGCCAACTTCGTGTATTTTTCGGCGACATATCCATTTTTATATTTTGTTATGGACTCGAACATTCACGTAGCTCTAATGGCTGGAAAATTGGTGGATCCGCTCAACACTAGAATATTATAACATTTTTCAATAATCTACAGTTTTATTTTTTTAACCTTTAGTTACCGAAGTACGTGGATAAATTTTATGTTAATTGAAACATCTTAGAATGAATATAAAATGTAATTATGCATACTAATTACGCTTTGGTTACTATATTTAGTTAATAAAAACAAAATTACTATGATGTATTCAAAAACCTTGCAAGTTAATTCTTACATAATATTTACATTCAGTAGGTATTCAAATCTTTTATCATTATAGAAAGGCCTTCAAATGAGATTTCTTAGGAACCATCGTTAAAATTGATTCATAAAGATGACCTATGTTATTTTAGCGAGGCAATGACCAATATCAAGTCAATGATAGTTGTGAATATAATTGGCTGGGCTTAACATATTGTTTATTATAATTTATAACGCAGGTCTATCATCATTTATACATATACAATCAATAATCAATTTCTTCGATACTATCAAAGAAATCATTAACTATAAGTATTTTCATTTATGAATCAATCAATCAAATCAGCCTATATTCTCCACTACTGGAGTCTGGACATAGGCCTCTCTCAATGAACACCAAGATGGACGATCTCCTACTACTCGCATCCAACATGGGCCCGCAACTAAACGGAGATTGTCTAAATACTATTCATAAATTAAGACGTTAGTGGATGAAGCAGGTAAAAAGCAATTAAAAAACATCAGATTTTTTGCATAAATGGAGACTTTAGGGCCAGTAAAATTATTTTAAATTAAAAAACTGTGAATTTTATGTCTAGCCAGATAATAGATATATTAGCCAGAAGAAGAAGTAGGAAGAGGAAAAAATTATTAATTGTATAAATTATTTTTTCTTATTTTATAAAATGTTAGTTATCTATATGGTTCTTCCACTCACATCTTTAAAGTTTAAAATTTCAATCATAATAAAGGGTTAGGGTGTGTAAATGAAATAAATTATAGTTTTTTTATATTTATTTTACATTTACACTTCTCACTTAGCCCTCTTGGATTTGATCTTTCTAAGATAGAACTCTAGCTCCTTGCCTTCTAGGACGTAGCCGTCGGCACGACCGCACTGTCCAGGCCGGCTGGATACACACGCTGAAACAACACATTCCGTTAGTCCCCAGTAACACAAACAGCCCTAAACCATGTTTATATTATTCAAATCAGAGTAACTATGACGAGACAATCATATGACTGCTAGATGGTTCCCAAAACGGTAGCCATCCGTGATGCAGACTCAAAGCTTCTCGATATCATCACTTTAAAACTTCCTATTACAGCAAAGGTTGACCAGCAGAAATAAGAATATAGTTAGACCACATTCAGTGTTATCAAAACGAGATCCCTTTATTCATACAATGGATCAAAAATTTCAGATAAAACTATATAGAATAGTAATATTTACCCAATAAGCGACCAGTATGGAATTGCTCCTCCAAAGCGGCTTCTACTTTAGATAGGCGTTGTCTGGCCACATATTTCTTGGCTGTCTTCTTGCTGCGTTTCTTATTAATAATGGCTTCCTCAGCTTCAGTCTGAAATAAAATAGATGATGTATAAATGGACTGGTATTTACAACAGCTACAGTTTAGTTAATAAATCAGAAATGCTGAACATAATCATATTTCATTCATATGACACGCAAAGTATATCATCATGTTTAAATAATTGAAGACATGAGTGGAAGAATTGAACAAGTAACATTTCGTAACATACGGACAATACCTACCTCATTTTTTTCCCTAATTATTTTAATAAAACTTGTAACTTATCTACTTCATATCCTAGCTAATATATCTGGCTACATAATATTATATACTTCATAGTTTTTCTATTTCAAATAATTTTTCCGGCCCTAATGCCTTCATTTAAGCAAAAAAACGGGAAGTTTTTTCATGTTACTTACCTTATTCTTCCACTCACATCTTGAATTACTTTTGCCTAGACTTTGATAGTCAAGAATTTTAACTTTTTCAAGTAAAAATTCGTAATGATATGTGGCCTTACAATAGCATTAAAAGAGTAATTATAGCTAATGAATCATTGTTGAAATTATGAATTATTATATCATAATTTTCCAAAATTTTAATGATTTTGCAATGAATAAGCAGTGCCGCCTGCCATCTTTTATTGTAAATTCTTAAAAGTAGTTAATACATTAAAAATACAAGGTTATCTACAGAAGAACCTTAAAATTATAATTAAAAATCTTACTTCCGCACTCAGTGGAACATTAACTACTTAATTGTAATTAATTCAAAATTTTGACATAAGCCCCATACATTATCAGTCAAACTCTTCATTAAATTGAAGGTTAATCGTAATTAAATGTCTCTGAGTACGGCGGTTAGTGTGATGAGGAAAATGAAATTACTTAATAAATAACCTTTTCCTATGTGAAGTTATTTTTGTTGCTCTTCACACATAAACCATTGCATGTTATTTTGCTATGAAACAAAACATTCACCACAATACCAACAATACTGAAAATCTGACATTATAATAAATATTTAAATTAACATATTTAGGACTACTCACCAATTTGGCGCCCTTCTTCCTACCCAAAGGTAGGAGGTAGTGAGACTCGTACCATTGTCTGAAGGGTGTAGCGTCAACCACCACAATAGCGTTCTTCACCAGAGTCTTGGTACGGACCAACTCGTTGTTAGATGCATTGTATACAACATCAATGATACGGGTCTTACGGGTGGAGCCTGAAATTAAAAGTTGTCTGGTTAACAAAATATTATTATATTATATTATATCAATAAGCATACTAGCAGCTTATAAACTGATGCGTGCAGTCTCGCGTCAGTTGTCATTGCGTGAAGACGATTCTTGATTGTTTATTTTTCTACCCTCAGTTTTTGGTTGTGAGAGTTTTCCATAAAAATGAGTGATATGAGTGAGGAGGAACCTCCTCCTAGTTCGGATGTGACTTATATGAGTGCTAGGGAGGTTCGTAGAACCATATTAGACTCATCGCCAGCTTATAACCCTTCAGATGTAGATGGAAGTTTTGAGGTTAGGAGTGAAGAAAATCATAGTGTGTCGAGTAACTTAAAGAGAACAAGGGATGAATCTAGTGCTGTGGAAGATAATGAAGGTTTTGTTATGGTAACAAGAAAGAAAAAACTTAATTTGAGACGTTCACCATCACATGATAATGGAAATTTATCGCAAGTAGTGGAGGATGTACCTAGCTTTTACGAAGTTGCAGTGTCTTCTCAGGATCTGTTACCAAAACAGCTGGCATTTGCTAAGATTTTAAATACAGAAGGTGTGCAAGATATTGAGAAAGTTTCCTACAAAAATCCGTATAAAGTTTTAATTCGATTTAAATCCAGTGTTGCTGCAGAGAAATTTATGAATTATGAAAATAACAAAAAGAGAGGTTGGATATGCAGGAAAACAAGTGAAGTTACTTATACATATGGAATAATCAGAGATATTGATATTGATATGGAGGAAAAAGAAATAAAGGAAATTCTAGAAAGTGAAGTTGAGATATTAGCTATAAAAAGATTATTGAAAAAGAATGAAGGAGGTGAATGGGTGAAGTCCGAAACTATCAGAATCGCATTTCAAGGTGCCACTCTACCAACATATGTTAAAGCATATGGTTGCCGTATGAGAGTGGAGCCATTCATTTTCCCTGTCACTCAGTGTTCTAAATGTTGGAAGTATGGCCATGTGAAACATTTCTGTACAGCTAAATCCCAGATGTGCCCAAAATGTGGTGGTGAACACATTAACTGTACTACTGAGATTTTTAAATGTGTGAACTGTAAAGGTGAACATATGTCCTTTTTTAAGAGTGAGTGCCCAGCTTTCTTTCGCGAGAAGAAAATCCGAATGTATATGTCTCAATACAACACCACTTATAAAGTGGCTTTGCGGTCAGTCAATCAAGAGAGAGAAAAAAGAGATTTAAATAATAGAGAACGTTTTATAGATTCAGAGCAAAATATGAGAATATTGACAGAAAAAAGCAGCATTAGTCCTACCTACGCAGATGTGTTAAAAAATCATAATCAGGAGTGTAATCAGGAGGACATGGAGATTCAGGAAACAGTTGAGCCTACTTCGTCTAAATCGAAGGGCAATATTTCTAAAAGTAGCAAAAAGTCGAAAAGTAAAAAACAGAAAGACAAGATTGAATCTTGTGACTTACAATTGACATTAAGTTCAGATGAAGACATAAGTATGGAGTCAGAGAAAGAGGAAGAGAGTAGAAATTTGGAAAAGAGAAAGCACAAGAAATCCTTATTTTCACAGTTTTTGGACCGTGTGTGTAAAATAATTATTTCAGATAATGATACTTCAACCAAAATCAATATGGTATTCTCTATTGTTAAAGATTTAGTTATAGAGTTCTGCAAAAGTTATTTTAGTGCAGAATATATATTAAAGTTAATAACTGAATCATATAATGTCACAAACAAGACATAATAAGAAACTAGATGGTGTTATGAACATTCTTCAGTGGAATGCAAATAGTATTTCTCCAAAATTACGGAATTTAGAACTAGTTTTAAATCAGGAAAAAATTCATTTGGCATTAATTAGTGAAACTTGGCTTTCGCAAGATTACTTTATCAATATTAGTAACTATCACATATTCAGAGCTGATCGAAGTGACTCATATGGTGGGGTTTGTGCGCTTGTACATAAATCTGTGAAGTCAAGTCAACAAACTTTTAGAATGACAAATGCAGATTTTCAAGTTTTAATTTTACATATTAACAATGTTCCTGGTTTGAAGCATGTAATATCCATATACTGTCCGGGCCCCCCCTCTGGTAACACAAGTCAAGAGGACTGGAATGAAATTTTCAATTTATTTGACTCCGAGACCATCATAGTTGGTGACATGAATGCACATCATACGCTATGGTCTGTGAAAAGTGATCGAAGAGGCGAACAAATTTACCAGGCAATGTTTGAAAACGATTATGTGTGCCTTAATGATGGTAGTCATACAAGAATTAAAATGGTGAATGATGTTATCCAATGTACTTCACCTGATGTCTCATTTGCCTCAGCTGATGTGGCTATTAATTTTACATGGAAGACAATTAATGAATCATTAGGTAGTGACCACATTATGATTAAAATGAAATTGGGGTTTTAAAAGACTAGACTTAACATTAAAAAGAGAAATTATAAAAAAGCAGACTGGGATAAATTTAAAGAAAAAATTGAAGAGGACTTTACTGAGTGGGTGTATGTGCCTAGTGTTCAGTTGTGCTATGATTCAGTTTTTAATATTGTACAAAATGCTGCTGATACATTTATTCCCTGGATTAAGATTAGTCAGGATTTGGACTCTAAATTTAAGCCTAAACCTTACTGGAACTCTAAGCTATCGGAAGCAGTGGCTAAAAGACGACTTGCTTTAGCGAAAGTCAGACGCAATCCTACCCCGGATAATTATTCTTATTATAAGGAGAAACTTTCAGAAGCAGAGTCCTTAATCAAAAAAGCTCGTTATGATGGTTGGTCTGAATTTTGCTCTAGCATTGATAATGAAGCTTCCCCTCCTGATATGTGGCGTAAGATGAGATGGTTTAAAGGTGGTGGCAGTAAATATGCTCCTATAGATCCTATCAAAGCTAAAGATTTGTTACACTCTCTTACGCCAGATACAGTAGGGGAACAGCAACCTTATTTAACTAATGATCAACCCTCAATTTTAGAAACTAAGATTACTTTAGCAGAGCTTAACAATTGTCTTAAAAGGAAGGACACATCTCCAGGTTCAGACAATATATCATATTCCATGATATTTAACTTACCAGATAATGCTAAAAATGCTTTAGTGAAATTGTTTAATCTTATTCTGACTAGTGGTGAAGTGCCTCAACAGTGGAGAGATATTTTTGTGATCCCTATTCCCAAACTTGGACGCGATTCCAATACCTCTTCTGCTTTAAGACCGATTTCACTCATGTCATGCCCATGTAAATTGTTTCATCTTATTATATTGAGGAGGTTGGAATGGTTTGTTGAGAATAGAAATTTATTACCAGTGTCCACGATTGGATTTAGACGTACTCATTCAAGTCTTGACAACCTTACTGGCTTAATTACTGATATTCAGACAGGTTTTGCTAACAATAAAGCAACAATTGCATGCTTTATAGATATTACTAACGCTTATAATAATGTGAATATAGCTGCTCTTGTAAGAGACTTAGACAGGCTAGGTATTGGTCGTAAGATTTGTATTTACTTATGGAATTTTCTCTCTAATAGAAACTGCAGGATGCTAATTGGGCATAAATGTATTTGTAGACTTGCTTGTAAAGGTTTGGCTCAGGGTGACCCTTTGTCTCCATTGCTATTTAACATTTTAACAAGAAATATCAGTAATATCATTGTCAACCTTCGGATATCGCAGTATGCTGATGACTTTGTTATTTATATGACTTTAGATTATAGGATTTTTAATTTAGCAGAGAGAATGTTTAATGAGGCAATCACAGTTTTAACAGATATTTTATGTAATATTGGCTTAATGTTGTCTGAAGAAAAAAGCAATATTTGTATTTTTAAAAAAACTAGGAAAAATTTTAATGTTACTGTTAATATGAATGGTCGTGCTCTCCAAAATGTTAATAAAGTTAAATATCTAGGAATGTGGCTTGATTCTTCATTGAATTGGGGTGCTCATATTAATAAAGTAACTGAAAAATGTTACAAACTTCTCAATGTTTTAAAAGTTTTGGCAGGGTGTTCCTGGGGTGTTCATCCGAAGCATTTGAGACGGTTATATTTTTCCCTTATCAGAAGTCGAATTGAGTATGGTAGCTTCTTATATGGAACTGCAGCGAAGACACATTTGAATAAACTTAATTTGGTACAAAATAGAGCATTGAGAATTTGTGGCGGTTTTATAAGAAGCACTCCAATTCATGTGATGGAAAGCGAGCTAAGTATTGCACCATTGCACATTCGTCGGCTTTGGCTCGGATGTAAATATTGGTTAAAGTCGGTGTCACTTTGTAATGAAAATACTAAGAAGATAGAACATTTATCACTCTTTAGTAACTTTTGGAGGGGGAGGAACACTCCTAATTTAATTGAAATTTATAACCTTTTTAAGGATAGACCTTTGTACACAGCTTCTAGCCTGGAGATGTTCCAAATGAATGTGTGGTTGTCCTACATTGACATTAAAAGTATTGTGAGATTGCGGGTCGAAGGAGTAACCCACTCTAAACGTAATTTCAATATTTCATTGTTGAGATCTCTCACTGTAAATGATTTACATGTCACATATCCCGGTTATCATAGGTTGTTTACTGATGGGTCTAGAAATGATGAGGGTGTTGGTGCCGCATTCATTGATGTACAAAGGAATGTTTCTTCCAAATTCAAACTTGGAGGAAGCATTTCTATCATGAGAGCTGAACTTATTGCGATTCTAGAAGCACTTCGATATGCTCAGAATAATGGTTTATGTCGGGTTGTTATTTTATCAGACTCAATGTCTGCACTTCAGCACCTTATTCGTTGCGTCTCGGGAGCTAGAGGAGTACCTATTGCATACGATATTCTAAGAATATTAAATGACTTTAATGAAACATCTTATATTAGACTGCAATGGATACCCTCCCATATAGGTTTACTAGGCAACGAGATGGCTGACCAACTGGCAAAAGAGGCTATCTGTGATGGTCGGGATATGTCTTCTCATATACAGCCATACTATACAGAATTTTTTCATAGAGCTAAGCAAATTTGTATTGATAGGTGGAGGAAATTTTTTATTGATTGTTCTTCCTCCAAAGGTATCTGGTACAGGACATTGAATTGTGAACCTTGCTTGAGCCCATGGTTTGAAGGCGCTAATATTTCTAGGACTAGCTTGGTTGCGGCTATGAGGATGCGATCAGGACATGTTCCACTCAACAAGTTTAATTTTATGATAGGAAAGAAGGAGTCCCCTCATTGTATTCACTGTAGGGTTACAGAAGACCTAATGCACTTGTTGGTGGATTGTAGACAAAATCGTGATCTCAGAAGCCAGCTGTTTCCAAGAAATTTGTTTGGGGGGCAAATTAATATTATTTTGGCGTCGCCTCTTTCGCAAGAGGCCCGTAATTTAATTAGGTTCTATTTATTATCAATGAAGGGTCGCATAGTTTAATTTGTTAATTTCTATTTTACCTTTGAATTATACTATGAGGCTGGCATAGATGCCAAGTGCATTTTAAGCCTCGTCAAAAATTTTGATTAAAAAAAAAAAAAAAAAACTGATGCGTGTGTATCATACAATTTAAAGTTGGTCCAGTCTGTCTTTAGAGAATTTACTGTAGGTGCCAAATTATAACATTTTCAGGCAGCTTGTTCCACTCAGAAACTATTAGGTAAGAAGTGTTTTAAGGGATTGTTCTTATGTGGTATTCTCCATAGCTTCAGTGAATGTCCCCGAAGATGGCTATTTTCATTTAAGACGAACAAATTCTCAATTCCATCGACATTGTAGTAACCAGTAAGTATTTTTAATGTTTCTATAAGGCTGCCTCTCATCCTACGCTCTTCCAATGTGATAAGTCCGAGATACTTTAATCGTTCTTCATACTCTAGGTTTCTAATGCCTCTGACCAACTTTGTAGCTTGTCTCTGAACTTTTTCGAGTAGTTGGATATCTTTTTTAAAGTATGGATTCCAAACCACAAACGCATACTCCAATAAAGGTCGAATGTAAGTTTTAAATAACAACAAGAATGTTTCGGGTGTGAGATGTTTGAAAGATTTACAGACCAAAAAGAGGAGCGAGTTGGCTTTTTTAGCAATTGATGTAATATGTGTTTTCCATTTCAAATCCGTGCTAATAGTGACAATCGTTTTGAGTCACAACTGACGCGAGTTGTTGCTGTCCAAGAAAGTATGTCCTATGGGGATTTTTTTCCTATGTGTAATACATTACATTTTGAAACATTAAGACTAAGTAACCGTTGTTCTATCCAAGAAATTATAGAACTCAAATCATTTTGTAATGCTTGGTATTGTGTATCGGGATTGGCAAAAATCTTCGTATAGTCAGCAAACATGGAGAAATACATTTTGACTACACATCTTAGGTCTGCCACATAAAGTATAAAGAGAAGTGGTCCGAGTATGGAGCCTTAAGGTACACCACTCAGCACTAAGCGTGGGGCAGACAATTTATTTCTAATCCTAACTCTGAATTTTCTATTTGTTAAGGAGTCTCTGATCCACAACAACATTTTTCCTCTTATACCCAAGTGTTCCAGCTTCTTTGAAAGGCGTTGCAGAGGGACACGGTCGAATGATTTTTCAAAGTCAAGATAAATTCATCTGTTGGGCAGCCACTATCATATGCCATAACCCATTTATTGAAACAAATAAGAAGATTAGTCACCGAGCGTCCAGACACAAAACCATGTTGTTTGTTAGGAATAATATTCTCTTTGATTAAAAAGTCTCTCAGTTTATGAGCTATTATTTTTTTTTAAATATGCTATGTAACAATTTCTACAATTTTATTCTATGACAGTAAATTCTGTAAGTGTCTGTTATTGCACGCCTTATATCATTATAGAGGTTATTATTTGGATTTTACTGTATTTGAAACTTGTGTCACATGTTTTCAATCACTAGAAATGACTATTGCAAGTAATCTATAGAAATGTATGTTTGCTATGTACCTACTGTTTCATGTTTTGAATTCACATTAATGGATGTTAAATATTTTTAATGTTATGTTAGGTATACAGTATACCTGTACCAAACAATAGTAAACAAACAAGATAGATACTGAAAGTTACTTACATTCAGAGCCCCAGGAGAAATTGCCAGCGTCAAGACGGAGAGCGCGGTACTTGACGTTTCCACCGCGGGAGCGGACATTGTGGATACGTTGTGGTCCAAGCTGAAATCAACATCAAACCTGGTCAATACGTTACACTCAAAGAAACATACTAAATAATAGTTTGTTTTAGGTTATGAACATACCTTAGTGTTGGCTGCCGGGCGACCTAACTCATACTTCCTCTTCTTACGGATGGGCGCACGCTTTCCACCGGTGGCCCGTCGCTTATGCCAGTGATCGCGGCTGATACCTGATAAAAGTTTGGAAGATTATTCATCGAAACCGATGCTGATCGACTCTCAAAGAAACACTTGTCACACACAATCTTGGTATGGTATATAAAAAATATATCCAATTTTACACTCACAATCTCGAATCTAATAAATACTGTATTTCAATTTACAAATTCTTTCATAAACACGATTGATGAACATGGATTAATTTCAAGTAAAACACGAAGTACTCACCCATCTTGCCTGGGTCAAAAAGAAAAGAATTGTTTACAAAATGACACTGACAAGTGACATAGGATTTTTTTTTCTTCAACTTTTTTTCCAAAACATATTTTGTGACACAGACAATAAAAAGGTAAGTAAACGGCGTGAAGTGTGAAGACTGTGAAGTGTGAACTAGACAAAATTAGCTGTCCCGGTTAAAGGGTCCATTCACGAATCACGGCTGCAGTCCGCCCTGCAGTACAAATGAACATAGCTCACTGATTGGTCCACCCTTGGTGTTTCCGGTCCTGCTCGGCGGACTGCACCGTGAATGGGCCCCTTACGTTGTTTTGCCAGATAAAGTATTAAGGAGGCACTTCACGTGGCTATTTGTATATTTTGCTATTGGCTATTTGTTGCATTTGGCAAAATTATTGTCATGAATTAAATAAAGGAGAGTGGAGACTCAAAGTTGGTCAATGGTGTCGCCGCGGGCCGCAGCCCGCAAGTCCCAACTCCCAACCCAAGTCGCAACTCAAATAATTCCGTAAAAAAATTACGCTACTTTGCCGGTGGGCGCGAAATTCAAAATGTTTTATATGTCCACGTTATGGTACCACGTCTATGCCCGCGGAGCGGGTCGCAGGTTGACTATAACTGGTCTGGACTCCGGACTCCTGAGTCCTGAGCCAGATCTACTGAAGATTGTAATCGCTTTGTAAAGAAACTCACTGACACATTTGTTTAAGAATAATTTAAGTCCGGCAAGAGTTTAATTCCACACGACGTATTTTTAGCACTGACGACGCGCGTTTTGCGCTGTCTTCTGTGTGTTTTCATGGCGTATTGGCAGATATAAAATTTAAAACGTGTGGACTTCCTTCCGTTTGCTTAGCATTTAACTTGCGTTTGTATCGACTATCAAATATCGATACAAACGAGCGTAAAAAAACGTCGTGTAGAAGGGCCCTTAATCCTGCCATTTCTGCCGCAGGCGGCAGGACTCAGGACTTAATTAATGTGTACTTAGCACAGAGAGATATATAAACATTCACCTACTGGTCCACCGGGAATAGCCCATCAGCTATGCCGGTATGCGGCATGCCGATGCGCCCGTGACCCGGGTTTGGCCATGGAGCCATGCAGGCTTATACTACTCAGCTGCCGCCTGCCTGGGTGTGGGATCAGACCGCACAAGGCCGAATCCGCTTTTAACTGACTCGGCAATGGCGTTTAAACTAGTTTTTTCGTAGCGTCGGAAAACGTCAAATAAAATAGTGTTGCAAACTGTCATTTTCTAGTTTATTTCGACAAGGTTCCATCCATCCCATTCTGATGGCGCCCGGATTATACCTACCATGTTCAATATCACAGGAGTCCCAGGAATTTCCAGGATACAGGGTTAAGGGTATGTGTACCTAAAATAATGGAATTAGAATTTATTTGGGTGCAATATTTAAATTAAACTAATTGTTTGAATAAAATAGAAATATAATATTGTAAATAATCTCTTTACCCTGTAATCTTATAAGTAGGTAAAAATGCTAATAACAATGCAACATTACTAAATAACAAACTTATAAGTTATTGTTTAGCTAGTCCTGGATCTTGGGCAGTGAATGGATTATAATCTCCCTCCAGGCCGACGAGTTCAACAGATTTTTGCCACAACTTCTCAGCATACTCATCATTCAAAGCTTTTGAAGAGGGATTTATAACTGCGCAGTCACTGTAATAACAAAAATAATTAAGTGATGTTAAATGATGATTGTTTTATTTAATAGACTAAGACCACATTGCTACATTGTGTCCTCGCTCTGAGGTTTTACATTAAATGATAGGTTCATATTATGCCATTGCGTTGTTTCGTCGGACGCGGCGTTTTCACGGAACAACGAAATGGAGATAAAGTATTGGGCCATTTGCGCTTAGCCACTACTGCTGCTACCGTTGCCGGAAATATTTCCCTGAATACTTCTGCGGTAGTAACGACACGAATGAATATTAAAACCGAGCCTTCGTACTTATTCGCCGCGTCGGGCGGCGGCAGCGGCATGACGAGTGGGCAGTGGCAGCACAAGTGACATCCACATGCTACTTACTTCCCTCTCCAACAGAGCTTAATGTAAATGTCGCAGGTAAACGACGCAAGGCGCTGTATCTACTCGCCGTCTTGTATTGTATAGTCGTGCTTCAAGAATCAAGAGCAGCACAGATATGTATGCAATTGGTTGCTTGAATCAGAAGACACACCTGAGCAGTGTGGCGTGTGAGTTGTGACACCCAAAATAGTGTTTCAAACAGCTTGGACCCCTTGGAATTACGCCGAGATGTACCTTCACTCTGCATCCTCTATCGGTTGTATCACGGGGAGTGCTCTGAGGAATTGTTCGGAATCATACCACCTGCAACTTTTCGCCATCGTCCCACGCGAAAGACATACCATCCTCATCACCTTGATGAGTGGCAGTCTTCCACAGTGCGTTTTTCGCGTAACTTTCTACCGTGCACTGTCAAACTCTGGAACAAACTGTCACCATCAGTTTTTCCGGACCTATATGACCTGCAAACCTTCAAGAAAAGAGCGTTTTCCCTCTTTAAAGGCCGGCAACGCACCTGTAGCTCTTCTGATGTTGCGAGAGTCCATGGGCGAGAGGCGACGGTAGTTGCTTACCATCATGTGACCTGTTTGCTCATTTGCCCCTTATTTAATAAAAAAAAATGCCATTAGGTCTGTAAAAAGATTTAGGTAATAATAAAAATATTTTACCTGTAATATAAGCCAGTTTCCCCAGCACATTTCTCGTCAACAGCGCAATAAATTGTTGTTTGTGCACCCGATTCAACCGATTTTGTAAACGGACCAAAAACTATGCCAAATAATTTTCTTGCCCCCGAAAATACAGTCTTATCCAAATGTCTTCCTAGCTCAGTTTTTATTACACCTGGATGCAGGCTGTAAGTGTTAACACCCTCAATGTTGTTAGCCTGAAAGTTAAAAAATATAAATATATTTATATCAATGAAAAGGCTAGAATTAAATACTTGCACTAAAATGAAACAATATATATTTTTACCATATTTAAGTTCATTATATTAAAATAATTTTAATTGGAAATAATAGTAATAATATTATGTTCCTTATTACCTTGAGCTTTTTAGCAAGTTCTCTAGAAAATAGAACATTAGCCAGTTTACTTTGTGCATAAGCATAATGAGGGCTGTAGTTTCTTTTTTCAAAATTAAAGTCATCAAAGTAGATATCCCCACCTGAAAAGTTATGCAAAGTACAATCAATTTTTGTTGTATCACCAACTACTGCACCTATTAAATACAGACTTAACATTTTTAGTCAATAGTCTGTGATGAATGATGACTCACAAACATGACCATAACAAATGTCCATAAAGAGTGACTCAGAATATTATATATTATTATAATTTTTAATATATTACAAGACACAATCGGTAAACAATCAGTATTGGCTGCATTAAGTGACAATAATATAATTAATTCATCAAGCCCCAAGCGGCCACATCCGGCTGCGATAACAATAGATAAACTATTGTGTCTCATTTTTCCAAGATGGATGGGTTAATAATTACATAATTAAGATAAGCCCATTAAAATGGAATATAAATAAAGTTAAAGCATTACATACTAGTATGAGCCCTAGAAGACACAGTGACAATTCTCGCTGGTGTACTGTTTCTGATGCGTGGCAGAAGCAGCATAGTCAATAGAAAATGGCCCAAGTGATTTGTTCCAAATTGAGTTTCAAACCCGTCTTTTGTTTCACTTTTGGGGCACCACATAACTCCAGCATTGTTAACAAGAATATTAACTTGTGGTTCGTTATCAAGAATTTTCTTAGAAAAATCTCGAATTGATTGTAAAGAGGAAAGGTCACATTCCTCAATAACCAGACTGCCAGTGTTAGGTAAATCTTTGCAAATAGTTTCGATACTTTTTTTAGCATCTTCTGCTCTTTCTTTACTCCTACATGCCATAATCACCTTAGCACCTAGAAAGTACAGAAAAGTTTTATTTAAACACAAATATTTAATTAGTAATTTATACCTATATTGACATTAAAGTAGGTATGTAAAAGTTTTGTCTAGTACAGAAATCTTTTAAACTGATTTATGCTTACTTACCTCTTTTGAAGAAGTCAAGGGCAGTTTCTTTTCCAATCCCTGTATTGCATCCTGTTATGATAGCAGTTTTTCCTATTAATTTTGCTTGGCTGTAACAGCGGCCGCTAAATAAAGGCATTTTAGTTCTAAAACAGATTAGAGCGAATCCAAATTAAAATAGACTATAATTTTATACCGTAAAGTATTATAATATTTTACAACTGCGATGCTGCCGACTACAAATTACAATGCACCAGATACGATGATGTCATTGACCGACTGGCCACACCGACTGGCGACTATTTTTCCACAGTCCCAGGGGCCAGGGGCCAGGCCGGCACGTCACCGGTAGTTTTCGTTGAAAATAAACCGGTTCACGTTTAATTTATAATTTGATTTACCTTGGTTCATCTCGATATGAATAATTTATATAGGTAATTGTAGTTTTACCATGGTTTTACCAACGAACTTTTTTGTTTTTTTTTTGAAGTGCAGTGGTCTCAAATCCACCTCAAGAGTCAAGTCTCGACTCTCGCGCCTCGCCGGACGACGATTATTTTAAAATAGACCTAAATAACAATATACCTATGATATTATAATAAAATTTTTGATCTTTAAACTTGATCTTTATACACATACGGTATTTCAAAATGAATAAAAAATATTTTTAAATTCAAACTTTACATAAAATGCCATCTAGCAATTAATTTGAGGAAGTTACTTTTTAAAATATTAAATTTTAATTTTACCGCTAGATGGTGCTTATACCAAGTTAGAAGGGATTTAGTATTCTATTCAACGCTAGATGACTCTAGATGTTTGATAATTTTTTTTTAAAGTAGGTAGGTATGTGTTTCAAACATTGACTTTTAAGCCGGCTGTACACTCTCGCCGAGACACAGCGAGGCGGCCCGAGTGCGAGAGTGTAAATGGGTGCGCTCGCCTCGTCTCGCCTGTCTCGGACCCTCTCGGTCCGTTGTCGGTATTTTGCGCCCGAGACAAAGGGTCTCGCGAGGAAAACGAGCGCACTACTGTACACTCTCGCGTCTTTCAGTACTAGTCCCGCCATTGGACAGTGTAGAACAGAAAAATAACAATAATAAACGACATTATCAGTCATTATCTGTGAGAAATAAAATTAATTATGATTATAAATCTTTGGATTACAATGATATCTTTCGATGCATGGTGAATGGTGAATGGTCGTTTTCGTCCATCTTGTCTGAGTTCTTAACTGCGATTGAACTAAGCGAGAATGTACATGATCGCACTCGGGCAAGGGGCTCTCGCACGAGACTCTCGCCCGAGAGCTCTCGGCGAGAGTGTACAGCGGTCATTATAGAGTGGACTCGGCATAATGGTCTATACCAGATCAAAATACTGTGGCCGGTCCGCCATTTTATCGCTTAGGTTTAAGACAAAGAATAAGGAAAATACTTTTACTCTATCTACGGTTTAAGATTTTTTTATTTATGTCATACTTGACAGTACACTGATATTTTTAGAAACACATTACACTACCAATATGTAGTCAGTGATGCCAACCTGCAGATAATTTCAGATCCGGTGGGGAACCAATAGAAAATCTAGAAGTGTCTACCGTCGCGCCGTCTGGTGGAGATTTAAAAAAGAAAACAACCCATTTTTTCGAAAGAGACAAATAAATCGCCGTGCAACTAAGTTGCTCGTGCGCGCGGGCTCTAAGTTGCGCATGCGCACATACACAAAAACGACTTGAAAATTTTGTAATTTTTTTTACAACTATTTTCTACGATCTTTTTTCCCGACAATACTTTACTTGTCACTGGCCATGGTTAAGCCGGGCCCGAGCGCCATAACAAGAAAAAAAACAAGAAGAAGTAAAAGGAACGCGCTCAGGAAACTCTATTTCAGATGGTACAAAAGAATTGGCTTCGGCCTGATGAAAACTCTATTTCAGATGGTTAATATAAAAGAATTGGCTTCGGCCTGATGAAAACTCTATTTCAGATGGTTAATATAAAATAATGGGTTGTTTTCTTTTTATCATCTCCACCAGACGGCGCGACGGTAGACACTCACTAATTTTCTATTGGTTCCCCACCGATTTGAAATTATCTGCAGGTTGGCATTACTGACTACATGTTGGTCGTGTTTCTAAAAAATATCAGTGTACTGTCAAGTGTAATATCATTATCATAGCGATCATTGGCCTAAGCAATTAGGCCAGTATACTGGTAACAGCTTAGGAACACGCTTGCACTTGTCAAACTGAAAACATCAAAACATGATAACTGAAACAGTTCAGTTTTGGAGGGCATGTGAAAGAGTGCTGTTGTGTTTTGTATTATTTTCCTTAAATTGTGTTAGCTGGGTTTTTAATGTGTAATATTGGTAGAATATTAACCATTAGATATTCGTGTTCATGCACAAGTGTAGGAAAGTGATGTAATATCCAGAAACGTGCTATTTTGTGTTCCCTCCAAAACTCCATCGAAAGTTTCAGTAAAGCGTCTACCACTTTACTGAATCGACCGACTTGACTCCTTGACTGTATTGACTTTTACTTAGACTTTAACTAGACTTTAGACCTGACGATACATGAAAACGGTGATGAAAATTATAATAGGAGGAATATGGTTTTCCCGCCATATTCCTTACCTTTTTACCTTGTCTGTGGCACAACATACACATCCTTTGTGTCAAGTTGCCAAAAAAGAAGAAAAAGAAAGAACTGAAACAGTTTTCTACTTCTACTTTTTATTGTCGGTGTGGTTTTTATTATTTTTCCCCTAATTGTGTTATTTGGGTTTTTGATGTTCATAATTGGTAGAATATTAGCCACTAAATATCTCTTATCTTGCACAAGTGCAGGTAAGATGTTGTCAAAATCAAAATGTATTATTCCTGTGACATTTGGTGTGAACAACGGTAAATAGGGCTATTTCTTCCGCGAGTTTTAACTAAAACATCATAATTATAACTTTATTATACTATTCATTGGAATATTATTGTGTCTTTTTCTAATTGAAATGTATCAAGTTTTACATGCTTTTGCCCAGTTATGTAGCAATTATTGATGGTATTCCCTGGTATTACCGATAGTTGTCTACCCATACGCCATCTAGTTACTAAAATGGAAGCTGTTTGACAATCAAATTAAAAAACTAAGAAAATTCCTCATTGGCTTCGGTCTTCACTATCATTCATTAAATAGAGAAAACATAGAAATGGCTGTATAGGCAACGCTCCCTTTGCCTGTCTCGACCGGGACGAATTAAAAAAAAAAAGGAACGCGCTCAACCGTCAACGAGGTGGCTAGCCGCTTTGCCAAAGAGGATGTAAACTGTATACTACGTAACAAGAGGTCGGACTTAGAAGAAAAAAAATTAACATCCGTTATTTTTTTAATTTGAAACTGAAGTTAAAATTTTTAAGTGCAAAACCTTTCACTCTAAACATACCAAAAATTAAAAAAAAATTAAATAAAAAAGAAATGAGCTCAAATAAATGTTTTATTTCATTAAAAATTATTGTTGTAGCTAAATAAATAAGCTAATAAGGTAAATTAAACAATAAAACAGATTTAAACCACAAGCTTTTGTTGATTTCTATTATTCAGTATTATAATATTATAGTACAGTTTTATGAGTTTTATTTATAAATATAATAGAATAGCTGACTATGCTACTCTACTAACTACTTGATTGGCTTATACAGTAAACTCTATATAGGGAGGGGATTAAAGCTGCGCGTCCACCAGGTGGGAATCGGGACGTACGCGACGGTGCGGACGGCGCGTCGTGTCGTCATAATATATTTGTCAGGAGCAGAATGACGTTCCAGTACTTCTAGTGCAGTTCACAGTAGTCAGTACCATACATACAAAGCAACAAATCCGCCCGCTGCGTACCTACGCTCCGATTCCGATCCAGTGGACCCACACCTTTATATAATATACACACTTAAGTATCATTACTTTGTTCTGTTACACTCTGTATACAACAGCTGAAATCTATCACACGGGCTCAGGCCAGCTGCATACCACCTCACTTGATCAGAGGATTTTTCCTTGGTGGCCGTACCACTCATAATCCCATACCTACCGCTTCCTGATATGGTGCCAGATAGGGTTATTTGACAGATTTTCCATACTCCATCTGTCAAATTAAGTGGTGGATAGCCTTATCAGGAAGCGGTGAAACAGGCCCTTAAAGTTGTAAATTAATGTACAAATATGCAAATAATACTACGACATACTTTGTATTAAAACATGATATGACATAGTTATGTTTTGCTTCAATGTATCAATTTACGGTTACATTTACATTTTACAATGGTTTACCTTTCGTTATTCAATAATTAATCCACTTAATTTAGAATTTTTGTATGAGTTGCTACAAATAATTTTCACAAAATGAAAATCGAACTTTGAGTTTTAAACTCCTTCTTCGTCTTTTTTCTCATATAGTTTATATTCTTTATGGTCTTTTTTATCAGCCAATCACAGTCGACCTTGCACATATCAAGCACAGATTATGTGTTTGGGTCCAGTTTCTACGTTTAAATTTGGAACCCAATTTTTTTTTGTTCGGAACTTTCGTCCACCTGCGCTTTGCTGCAAAATTGTTTTACGAAAGTTTACAAATTATTGTATTATTAGCTGTACTAACTTACAAAATATTATTGCTCATTTCCAGTGACGAAAAGAAAAGCGAGCGTTTTATATTTATAACTCAGATGCTAAATATTAAGTGAATTCCATCATGTCATCAGATTTCTATATTCGGTACTATGTTGGCCACAAAGGTAAATTTGGGCATGAATTCTTGGAATTTGAATTTCGGCCAGACGGCAAGTTACGATATGCAAACAATTCCAACTATAAAAACGATACTATGATTCGTAAAGAAGCGTATGTGCATCCATGCGTAATGGAGGAATTGAAAAGAGTCATTGTTGATTCTGAAATAATGCACGAAGATGATCGCCTATGGCCGCAGCCAGATCGTGTTGGACGCCAAGTAAGTGGTCACCATCTATTATTATTAACTAGACGTTCCGCGCGGCTTCGCCCGCGTAAATTAGATATTTCACAGACAAATTAGTCCACAAAAAATAGCCTATGATCCTTCACGTGGTCTACTTCTTATCTACGCCAAATAACAGAAAAATTGCTCCAGTAGTTCCTGAGATTAGTGCGTTCAAATAAGTCCTTTCAAATAATTTCCCCCCGTTTTATCCACATTTTCCTCTATTTCTTCGCTCCTATTAATCTAAGCGTGATAAAATATAACTTAAAGCCTTCCTTGATGAATGGGCTATCTAACACTGAAAGATTTTTTTCAAATCGGACCAGTAGTTCCTAAGATTAGCGTGTTCAATTAATTTTCCCCGTTTTTTCCACAATTTCCTATTTCTTTGCTCCTTTTAATCTTAGCGTAAAATATAGCCTATAACCTTCCTCAATAAATGGGCTATCTAATACTGAAATAATTTTTCAAATCGGACTAGTAGTTCCTGAGATTAGCACGTTCAAATAAGCCCTTTTAAATAATTTCCCCCTGTTTTTTCCATATTTTCCTCTATTCTTCGCTCGTATTAGTCTTAGCATGATAAAATATAGCCTAGATAGCCTTCCTCGATGAATGGGCTATCTAACACTAAATGAATTTTTCAAATCTGACCAGTAGTTCCTGAGATTAGCGCATTCAAACAAACAAACTCTTCAGCTTTATAATATTAGTATAGATTATTAATATTTTCTTTGGTCATTTGACCAGTAAACAAATAAATAGTAACCTTAAAGAAATATTTTCAATGCCCTATTAATTTTTACTAGCTATTTGACCAAGCTTTACTGGGTATTCGATAAAACACGAATAAAATGACATTTTCTAAAAATGATTCCTAGCTATATCGCTCCCAAAACCCATATATTATACTAAATTTCATGAAAATCGTTGGAGCCGATTCTGAGATTCCAATTATACATTCCAACTATACTAGAGACCCGCCACCGGCTTCACACGAGTTTAAATATATAGCCACTGAAAAAATGATTAAAATCGATTCTGCAGTTTTGATTTTAAATATTCATTATTACTACCCGTGGCCCGCATTGGTTTACATACCGCCGCAAAAGCTACGTCTCACTTTCGTACTTTGTCCTTGTTCTTGCGTCTGTTTGTAAATATTGTGCTGTGTGATGTGCAAATTGCAAAATAAATGTTTCTTATTCTTATTCTTATTCTCACAGAAAATTGGAGCCTTTTGCAGGGTATAGGCAAATCAGTAGGCATCATTGGTATTCTTGTTTTAAGAGCTAATTCATCAGCTGCAGGGCCGGTCATAATCTTCGCTACTGTGCACCCTCGCCTTAGTAGCGCCCACTTCGAAACGGGCGTAAATCGCAATTTTTAATTTCACTATAACTTCTAAACCAAACGTCCAACTTTAATCATTCTAACAGCAAATATTATTTACATATAAACTGAATTTAGTGATGAAATAATTAATTTTGATAAGCATTATCAGTATGAGTAAAATAAATGCGTTTAAATGTAGTCCAAAAAAATCAAGATTTTTAAATAAAAAAATGGTTGTCGTGCCTCACTTGACATAGATAGGTATAGTGTGTCGCGGACATTTTTGTAGATATTTATAAGATCTACATTTACTTAGAACATTGTATGGTTCTATCTTTTATAGTTTAGGCAGCGTACGCAATATAAGTAACTTTTCTGGTTGATTTTTTTCACCTTGTGTCAGAAAAACCCAAATATCTTACGGAACCCTATATTTTCCAAAATAAAAAGTAGCCTATGTTACTTGTAAATAATGTAGCTTTCAATGGTGAAAGAATTTTTAAAATCGGTCCAGTAGTTTTTGAGCCTATTCATTACAATTAAACAAACAAACAAAGTTTACCTCTTTATAATATTATTATAGACAAGAATTGCTCGTTTAAAGATATAAGATAAAGTAGAACATTTAAATTTTACATATTTCCAAAAAAGATATTTAACGTATCAACCCCCATAAGGACACCGGCGACCGCGACAAAATATTAGAATAACAATAGATTTCCAAGAATTCGCGATCAAAGGATTAAACTTAAAGTATTATACAAAAACTTTAACTCAAAGCTAGACAAAGTTTTAAAGCTTAATAGTAGGTTATACACTCAAGTTTCTCATCAGTTCAGTCCATCAAGTTGGTAAGATGCTAAACTGAATGTCTAACCAGTTGATTGGCGGACTGATCATTTCTTTATTTTTAGCCATCAATCTGGAGTCAGTCACAGTCCGCAGATTGATGACAAGCTGAATGTGTAACCTACATCTTAAGTAGCCCGCAAACGATCAAACATCAAACACGTACAAACTACGTGTTTGACGTGTTTGAAGAAAATTTGGATTATTTATTTATTTATTTTTTTTTAATAGAAGGCAGGTCGCTATAGCCCTGGCGTCACTGCGACCCATGAGGATCTATTGTGACTCCTTCGCACTAGAGAATCATCCCCAACCCAATACTGCTCATAAATTGAACGATGTGGTTGGGGTTGGTGCCACGAATTTCCTCTGTGGATGAGTATTCATGGCGACCAAGGTGCCTGTTCCTGCTCTGTACTAGAGCACGACAGTCGAGGAGAAGGTGAATAGGTGTTTCATCCTCCTCCTCACAGAATCTGCAAGTCGTTGTACTACAAATACCCATTCTGTTTAGGTGTTTGTTGAGCTTGCAGTGCCCAGTTAGGCTTCTGGTAAGGATTCTTAATTGGTTCCTACCCAGGGTGAGAATTTGGATTATACTACGTATTTGACGTGTTTGATGTTTGATTGTTTGCGGGCTTCTTTAGAGATTAGAATTAAATCTCAAATTGGTGCATTTTTATTATGTCTCCAAATTAAGAACCTACATTTATGAAACTGTTGTAACATTTGTTTTTCTTTCAGGAACTGGAAATTGTCATTGGAGAGGAGCATATATCCTTCACAACATCTAAGACGGGTTCTCTGGTCGACGTCAACCAGTCTAGAGATCCTGAAGGGTTGCGGTGTTTCTACTACTTAGTTCAAGATCTTAAATGTTTAGTGTTCTCCCTCATCGGCTTACATTTCAAAATAAAACCAATATAAGTGTATTTTGATAACAATAAAACAGATTTTCCTAGAGTGTTTTTTAATTTTGTAGATATAAAATATGGCATATTATTATTTTGTACTTGGTCTTGGATGATCTCAATGTTGCACACTTGAGGTTTATCATAATTCATATTATAGCATTTAATAATATACTCTTTTAAAAGACAAATCTACTAAAATAGCCCCAGTCATTAGGTAAGAAATATTAAACAGTACAGTTAAATTTTAAGTGCATGAATTCCATGATTCACGAAAGATGGAAGTCCAAGGAATAGGGTCATTAACTCATTACTCATTAATTATTCTACAAATATATACTTGTAATCTGTGTTAATTATACTGTACTCGGCAAAACATGGCGGTAGCGGTCATTGACTCCCTGTTAAAAAACTTGTCATTTATAAACCGCGATTGACAATGAAAAGGGCGACCAAGAGGTTTTCCGATGAATCTGTAATAATCTGTCTAAAGAGGTCAATTTTATTCTTAATTCTTCGATCGTGGATTCTTGGGAATCTATTGTGTCTTGCTCACCGGTGAGCTTATGGGGCTTGATGGGCCCCAGTCATTAGGTAAGAAATATTAAACAGTACAGTTAAATTTTAAGTGCATGAATTCCATGATTCACGAAAGATGGAAGTCCAAGGAATAGGGTCATTAACTCATTACTCATTAATTATTCTACAAATATATACTTGTAATCTGTGTTAATTATACTGTACTCGGCAAAACATGGCGGTAGCGGTCATTGACTCCCTGTTAAAAAACTTGTCATTTATAAACCGCGATTGACAATGAAAAGGGCGACCAAGAGGTTTTCCGATGAATCTGTAATAATCTGTCTAAAGAGGTCAATTTTATTCTTAATTCTTCGATCGTGGATTCTTGGGAATCTATTGTGTCTTGCTCACCGGTGAGCTTATGGGGCTTGATGGGTTAAAATACTGTAGATACCTTTAACAGTGCGAGCATTTTTCATTTAGCGCCTAGACTAAAAAGGTCAATGACCGCTACCGCCTCGTTTCGCTGAGTGCAGTATAGCTTATAAATTATGATACCTAGCTTAATTTGTACTGTGCAGTGTGCTCAGATCACGAAGCCACATTGATATAATATTATTATGTAGCAAGCTACACGGAGCTATACTCCGTGGCTCAGATACGTCCAAACTGAACCTTTTTATATTCCTTAATTCATATATATGTACCTAATATATACCTATTATACCTAATAAACTTAATGGTATTCTATCTTCCCTCAACTACATAAGTTTACCTACATAAGATACACTTTTCCACAGTCGGATAAAGTTGCGTTCCATTATACGCAAAGTTTCGTTCAATATGATAAAATAATATTAAGCAATCATTTCTTTATTTTCTACAAAACTGCCAACGAAACAGTAAATTAAATAATATGATAACTGTCCTAATAAATTAATAAATGATTTACGTAGATTGTCTTTGTACATTATCGTAATTCATCAAGCTAGTTGTAAAAAGTAAAGGAAACACAATAATTTAAATTTATAAAAATTAACAGTATTTTTATTTAGTGACAATCCAAATATTTAGAATAAACATTATCTCAATCTTGATGATAAAGATTAAATAAAAGATGAAATGAAACGTTTTTCACTGTATTTATTTATGTTTATGTTGTAAGTTTGCGCGTTGCGCGCGCATCGGCTCGACCGACTATGGCGGACGGATTGTGAAGGATGATCGTAGTCTTTTCTAAATCTGAAAATATCCACGGTACCCGATGGCATAAACCGCGTTTTTTGTAAAAATTGTACATTGTAAATAGTTCTGTGTACATATAGTAATTATATTTGTGATCGTTTTGTTTAAAAATTGTGTGAATAGTGTATTATTTTGAGTGTTTATTCCGTTCAGTTTTAGACGCCGACAAATACCTGCATTTGAATGTTATTACATTAGATTTTTCGACACAGCAATAAAAAATTGATGTTTTTTACACCAAGAAATTAAGATCTGGATTAAAATATCGACTTTGTTTATCAACCTGAAAGAGGACCGTTGCAATTTTCATGCAATATTTTGATCGCCTTAGCGGCTGTCATCGTGCTTCGATCAATCTGTCACTACAAAGACAAAAAACCATTGTTGTCTGTAAATGGCTTTTATATTTACTCCTACATTCTGGAAGTTCTAACTGATATCATGAACACCGTCGCGATCGATCTCGACATCGAATAAAGCGAGTGGCTCGTCGTGTATACACAAGCGTAACAAAGGGTGTTTACGAGTGTGAAGATTAATTAATAGCAGAACTGAATGCTCGAACCTCACGGTAGCCCAATGAAGTGGCCGGGAACGGGAGGAGAGGAAGAGGCGGGCGATGCAGGAATACAGACGGCGCGCGTACCGCAGCCCAGGGCTCAGGACGACGCCGCGGTGCACTATGTGTTTCAGCGTGAGTCACAGGAGCCCGAAATGCCCTCTCTAGCACCTAAACAGCGCTGGGCAGTTGGCGAAGATAATATTGTTGAGGTTAGTTTATCAGCTGATTTTATCTCTTGTTAGACTTGTTAGAGTTGTTAGTGAAGCCAAAAGTTGTTTGTGGTAACATTGAATTTGCTATCTGTATAATGTTTATCATTATGTCAAAACAATTAAATTTTACTTATTTGTATGAAGTTAAAAGATAGTAATTAATAAACCACCTTGAAGTTAATATTTGTAAAGGTTGTAAAATTAATAACTGAGTTAGTAGTAGAACTGTGTTAGAATTTATTGGTGTAATTTTCCAGAACCAGGATAAATGGAAGAATGCAACACCAATATCAATGAATAATATTCAACAGCAAGGTTCTGTGCAAATCAAAAATTCTCAAACAAACCCCCAAACATTCATGAGTCAAGCCATATCCTCGGTGGGCACATTGGCCATTAATCCATCTGTGATTGGAAGCCACTCAGCACATATTACAACAAATATGGTTCACACCCAGCTCGCTCCCTTGCAAAACCATACCTTGGGAAATAGCCTAACTATTCAGAATAGTGCGATGATGCTGCCTACCCTACAAGGAATGCAAAATGCACCTCAACTTGGACAACAGGGGTTGTATGATATACATCAACACCATGCTAATCCAATGCAAGCCATGAACGGGATTGGCAAGAGCGCAGAGCATCTCATGTATTTGAGCCAGGCTGGTATGCTAGCACCTGGAACTAACCAATTTCTACAACAAGGACAAAACCAACTCGGTTTGACGCCCGTTGCAGCCATTCGAAACCAGGTAAGTTTTTAAACAGTTTCATTTTTGTTTATTTTTATTTCATTATCCTATGACATATATAAGTTATAATTACAAGGTTAAAGTGAAAAGAACATATTTTATAATGACTACATTGATAATAATTGAAAAAGATAAAAAAAACCATAGAAATTCAAACTTTAAAGGAATTATTAGGCCCATCAACATTAGTCTGAAGTGGTGGTAGAAGTAGTTAATTCCAGTATTCTGTTTCAAGTTTAAACATTCATAAATACTAAGAAGGTTAAAAAATAGAATTAATTCTAAGAATGAATAAGATAACATAATATCAGGGTTAACTGTAGCCCAGGTTACCAAGCAATTACTGTATTATAATTATTTATAGGACAATAACAAAATATAGTTAACTCATAAGATGTCATAACCTAAAAACAAAAAAGTTCCAATTAATGATTTTTAATGTACTTATCTAGACACGCGGTAGCGTGTCAAGCCAAGTTCCAGCATAACAGAATGGCGAGCAGTACCGTTTGTAATATTACACAAACCATTTGCAGGTACTTTTGACCCTCTCATAATTCAGAAACTATTTCATATTTGGCTCATATAATGAGACTTGCAAGATAACTACATGCTCTAAATTTCATAAGCATAGCTCAAATGGTTATTAAGATATTAACGTCCGAAAATCTACATTTTTATCACTGACTGACTGACTGACTGACCTATAGATCAAAATTCTAACCCACTTCCAGATGACCTAGAAGGCTAAAATTTGGAATCCAGCTCGGTAATTGTGTGAAAGCGTAGGGAAAAATTAGAAAACAAAAAAAAATCGGTCAAGTGCGAGTCGGACAGAGCGAAACTAGGCAAAAATTGTGTTTTTTATAAATTATTTTAATTTACATAAAACACATTTTTTTTAAATTTAATTACCTCTTAAATATTTATTTTAATTTACTTTTATTATAAATTATGAAAATAAAAATATAATTAAAGATTTTGTGAAATTTTCAAGTATCTACCGGCTGCCATTATTGATTTTGAGCAAAAAAGGCCAAAAAATCACATTAATTGTATGGGAGATCCCCGTTAATATTTATTTCTGAAGTGAAAAAACTTTAGGAAATTAATAGAAGGTGACTCTATGCATAGACCACAGAAGTATGTCTGTCTGTCTGTACCTCTTCATGCCTAAATTGCGTGTACCGATTGTTCTTGGTATGGAGATATAGTTTGAGTCCCGGGAATAGACATAGAATTCTTTTAGTACGTCTGTCCGTCTGTCCGTCCGTCCTTCCGTCTGTCCGTCTGTCTGTCTGTCTGTTTGTTAGATAACTATAATAATAGCTACTTTACCTCCGCACAATAAGCTGTACCCTATAGTTAATGGTTGGAAATACACTTGTGCTATACCGTATTATTCCAATTTATTATTATTATTCCTCCTGATGGTAGCTGCTTTTTCCATTCGCTTGAATTTTCTTTGTTTTATTAGTCTGATACTCAATAAGGCTTAAGGGCTATTTCCCCACTTCCTGATTAGTTTCAGATAGGCTATCCACAACTTATCTGACAGATGAAGGATCTGTCAGTTAAGTTTCAGATAGGCTATCTACAATTTATCTGATAGATGAAACATCTGCCAGATGAGTTGCAGATAGCATATCCGATACTCGTTGGGAAGTGGTGAAACAACACCTTAAGGTTGCGAATGAATATAGTCGAATATTATGTATGTTTGAACTGGGATGATTAAGGTGTCTACTATGTCTACCCTTGCTCAGAAAGTTTTCTTTACAAAAAGTAATGATATCCCATCAAAAACATATTAATTATTAATACTAACTTCACAGTAATATTATGTTGAGATAAGGGCATCACAAAAATTATTATGATTATATTATACCTATTAATTGGGTAAAAAATATTGTTACTTCTGACTTCATGACCTAAAAAAAATATAAAATTTATACTTATCAACCATAAAAAAACATTTTAAGGCCTTATAAGTTCATACAGTACATATTTTGTGAATCCAGCATAATATTAATTATGCATCGAACTGACTCACTATTTTGTAACTAAATATATAAATACTATTAATTTTAATATATCATGTTATTTTCATTTCATTGATGTTGTAGCATTCTTTCTTACGTCTTAAATGATGCTGCCATGAAATAAAGATCACTCAGTTTTGATAACATACAGCCCCACTGTAAAATATTATTTACTCTTTATTGCATGTTTATGCTTCTTACTGTCAAGTAGTTAGATTTTCTTCTATATTTTAGGTCTAAGTACTTAAGCTGTGAAATAAAAATTTTAACTATTGCTCACACAGTACCTAGTATAATTTTTAATATTAGCTGTACACCCTTTTTAAAAGAAGTAAATATTTACTCCTTATAAAAAAAGTATACAATTTGTTATATTTGTTGTTTGTGTTCATACTAGGCAGAAAACCACCATTCGATCGTAATAATTATATGATTATAAATTATAAGGAATTTTTTATTACTTAAAATCTCGAAACCATTATTTTATTCAATGGTTCTTAGGGGCTCTTCTTCATCAGACAGAGGATTGAAAGCCTTTTTAACCCTATCGCCACAAGATTTGTTTAAAGGTGAAATACAGTGGCATAAATTGATCCTCTCTTCTAAAATGTAAATATGTATTATAATTATTTATTACTCTCTTACCTATAAAACTTTGTATATTCAAGAAGTAATATTGTGTGTGTTTTGTCCAATGTTAGTAATGTAACTAGGTTGGCAGTTTACGGCAGCAATGCCTTGCCACTTCGAAGATGCCTGCAGGCTTACATAATGACAATAATAATATTAGGAATTGACATTGTCTTTTGAGCTATCAAATGGTAACACATTTCTGAGAATCTTTTGTAAGATGTTGCGACTCTAGTATTTTAGAAACTCATTGGTTTTGTCTTTTTCTGATGTTTTGGAGAAAGTGTTGAACACACAATTTTATGTCTCCGGGGGGTGGGTCTTTTCTTCGAATGGACTAGACTCTAGAGCAGTGGTTCCCAACCTGGGGGTAATTACCCTCGCGGGGGTAAAAAAGCTAAAAAAGCTATTCTAAAGGGGTGACAGAGGTGGTACCTAAAATAAATGAATTGGCAGAAAAAATATTAACTGTACATTTTGGAGAAAAACAGCTACAGAATACCCTATCATTGCAGACAGAGATTTGAAAATGTTGGTACCGTTAGCTACCACTTGTAAATGCGAGAGTGGCCTCTCAACTCTATTATATTAAAAAAACAAAAAACTTGCGAATGTACTATAATATAATACGATAACCTCATAGTGTAACTCCTAAAATGTGGCAAGCATTTTACTAATGGATACAAAGCAAGGAGCCAATTACTTGTTCCTAACCTGTTCTTACCCTAGCATTCCAATCTTACCCCAGCAATAAAATCAAATCTTCCAATCCACATCCTCAGTTTAGTATGTACTATGTAATAATGACAGCCAGTTTTCGCATATCTTTTGGACAAATAATAAGAGACTGTTTATTCAAGTGGGGTTGTCACAGACATAATTTTTTTTTTACATTATTATGTTGAAAAGTAACTGTTACAAAAATATACATATTATTGAGCTATTGTGCTCCGTCATTGCGCGAGAGACGCTGGATTTGCCTATGATTCTGAGCTTTATTTACGTTTATATCATAATAATTATGTTACTATCATGTTAGTATAATTATTATTTCCATCGAAACAGCCAGAACATAGGAACAACAGTACATGGTACATGCTCTGCCTTTAGTATGAGCTGCAGCCTGCCGGTAAAAACTTAGAGGACCAAGAAGCCAAGGCCACTTGCGCCATAGATAATTCGTGATTGATCTAATTGATCAAAGAATGATCTGTGATCATTCTTTGTCAAAATTGAAAAATATATTATTATAAGTCCCTTCCCTTTTATAAACTTGAAGAGCCAGTGAGATTACAGATAATAGTTAATTATTCACGATTGATCCTGTGTGGTGTTTAAAATATGTACACATTTATCGGCCGGTTTCTGATATTTTTTTACAGGACTTTATCAATTCACTAAGGCTTTTGATTGGCTAGCATCAGAGCAATCGATCAACACAAGAAGTACGCAATTTGTGACAGAAGTCTAGCTATAGCGGTTGTTGAGTTACAGCCTGAAGACAGACAGACGGACAGACATCGAAGTCTCACTCACCCTATTACTGGGTCCCGGTTTTTCCCTTTGGGTACCCAGGACCCTAAGGTTGGTATAAATAGTCAGTACTTAAGATGCGACCCGCTCACTCTCAAGACGCGGTTCGGCTCTGTGATTGGTCCAAATTTTGACAGCCAACCAATCTCAGGGCCTGAACCGTGTCTTGAGACCGAGATGCATCTTGAGTACTGACTATTTATACCAGCCTTAAAACCTCAGAAACCGGGCATCAGTCTCTTTGAGCACTTTCGCACTACGCCCGAACCTCATCTGCCGGGGTATGAGGGACTCTCCGAGGAACTACCCACTAAAACCCCATGGTGCTCCACTCCCCGCTTGGGCAAAGTTACGGGCACGATCAACCCACCGCAAGTCGCAACTCTAACAAACTACGCCCGAACCTAGGATTCACGGATGACGAAGAGAAGTGAGACATCCGAAGCCAGATTTAGTTCATTAGCAATCTTAGGAATACTCTACAACGTATTTTCAAGGTTTCGATTGGAATTCGGATTACATACTTGTAATGCGAAAGCGCTCTTAGACAACGGTTACAACTTACACGGTCAATCTGACATCAATTCAATCCATCAATCCGTGATTGACGCCAGACTGATGATCGAAAAGTACATAATAAAAAAAAACAGTCACCAATCCGTAGGTTAGACGTTCAGTTTCGCGTCAATCTTTACCAGATTGATGTGATGATCAAGTCGACTGACTTGAATTGATGAGAAACTGAGCGTGTAGCCTACGACTTACGAATTACGATACGCGGACGACATATTATTATTATGCTAGTCTACATCAACGAAAACCCGCAAGATAAAGTTAAGAGGAACTCAACTAAGGAACGAAGCAAGGCTTGTTTTAACATAATGACAATCTGAAGCATAATCCATACTAATATTATAAATGCGAAAGTATATTATCTGTCTGTCTGTCTGTCTCGCTTTCACGCCAAAACTACTGAACCGATTTTAATGAAAATTTGTACACATATAGTCTGAGAAAGGACATAGGCTACTTTTTAACTGGAAAAAGGGGTTGTACGGTACAACCCCTTTTTCCAGTTAAAAAGTAGCCTATGTCCATAAACCCAGGGGGGTACAACGTACCCTCCTGGGTTTTAAATGCGTAAATTTGTTAAAACTAAGTTAATTCCAAAAATTCATAACAGATGGCGCTAAGAGTCGTCTACATCGCGCTATCGCTTGCTCTTACGTGTCTCTATAAGAGGTGGTACCATCTCATGTTATATTTTTCGATTCTTTAGATTGTTTTACACGCTTTTATATTCTACACATATGTTTGGTCGGCTTATGACAATGGACACAAGCCGACCAAACGACGTAGGTCTGTCAACTGCCTAGGAATCAATTTCCTCGGGTATACAATGTCATCTGCAAAGCGTAGACGATGATGACGCTCTCTGGTGATTTTATAGCCCTTTCTTGCCTCAAGAAAATGTATCAGAGTTTTTGGAGTACTCATATGAATAACTAGATGTTCCGCCCGGCCAGGCGCGGCTCCGCCCGCGTATTTACGAGAACCGTAGAGCCTGCTGCCAAAAATTTATATTTGCCATCAGAGTATACACACCCCGTTACCCTCCAATCGTGATCAGGGATGTTGCGAATATCCGCATCCGCATAGTTTTGGACATCCGCATCTGCATCCGCATTAAATCAATGCGGATTTTTATGCTGATGCGAATGTCATACGAGTTGCGACAAGAAAAAAAGCGGGAATAGCCCGTGCCGTTTGCGCGACAATATGACCGATAGCTATGTCCACACTATGCTTTTTTGACCGACTTCCAAAAAGGAGGAGGTAATACGTTCGGCTGTATGTATTTTTTTATGTATGTTCAACAATTACTCAGCCGTTTGTGGTCCGATTTTCAAAATTATTTTTGTGTTGTATAGGGTTTGATTCGAATTTGGTACCATGTTCATAAAAATGGTGATCTGATGATGGGATCCATGAGTAATCGAGGGGACTCCTTGAAATTTGTATGGAAACATATAGTGATTTTGATTTTTTCTGAAGCATTCGACGTAGATGCTACCAAAAAGTAAGACTTCGCACCAGGTTATACCCTGGATCCGAAGGTACCGAACAGAACTTTTAAATGTTTATAGGTACAGGTTCGGGGATTTCGGCGTTGTTTAAACAACTGAAAGCATAAGCCAACACATCAATTTGATTGATCATCATCATCATAACCATAATTATACCATGGGTCATCACACTATGACCCAATTATTGGTACTTTTCGGGATATTTTGCATCGAAGCAGTTGTTTTTGATGATGATTTCGCTGTTTGTGGACCGATTTTCAAAATTCTTGTGTTGTTGCATATGATATAATCTTAATTTTGTATAAAAATTACGAAAGTGGTAAGCTGATGATGGGATCTATGAGCAATCGAGGGAAATCCTTGAAATTTATCAAAACACTCATAGTGGTTAGAATGTTGTTTCTAGTAAGTTAAACATATGTTACGAATAAGAGAAATTTTATACGAAGGTGTCTCTTGATCCAAAGTCACTGAATAGAACTCCTGAACCTTTAATAATAATAATAATAATAATAATAATAATAAAAAGCTTTATTTGCCACTACAAACACGGTACATATTTACATAACATGATAATATATAGCAATTCTAGCAGTTGCAAATTGGCCCACGCTCGGCATATGCTGGTACACCCGAAGGCATATTCAGCGCCGGTCTTCCGCGAGAGCCATAAGTGACGACATGGATATCACAATTCATTATAAACTAATCACAAACAGGAAACAACTTAAAAAACAAATAATTAACTATATCTAGACAAATAAAATTAGGCGCGACAGCTCACGCTGATGCTGTCGCACACGCGACAAGCATCTGTCGCACGCCGCCGCCACAGGTGATTGTATTTGGCAACACACAATAAGACAAATTGTCTATGATTTTCATATGTCACTTGTCAAAACCAAGTCAAAAGTCATTAATACAGCTACAAATAGGTAGGTACTTAAATGTTTTTGTTGTACATACAAAAGTTAATTATCAACTAAATGAAACAAGATACATACTAGAGAAAATCAAAAAGTACCCAACACCAACATTAACTAATAACCAAAAACAAAACAAAAAGTTCCTACAAAACGTAAAACGTAAGTATACTTTAATTATTATGGATGCCAGCCGGTTTTTAATTCTTAAAACTAATATTTTATTGGATTTTAGGTATTATAATTATGAAAACAAAAGATAAAAGTTTAAAGATAAAAGTTTGGAAATTGCAGCATCGCTTAGATAACTGCAAGCATTTACCACAATTTCGCTTACAGTAACATATTAATGTGAATAGTTAACATTCGTATTGGTTATTTACGCATAAAGCCTTATTTTGTAGACAACTAAAAAGAGTGAAATTATTATTTTTAACAAAAAATTAAAACCGACTTCCAAGGCAAAAACAATAGTAATATGAACTAAAAAGTATTAAATAACTCTTACTCTTTACTATTACCTTTTTCAGAATTCGTCTAAATCTCAACTATTTCTATACATACTACAGTCTTCATTACTTTGAAGTCGGTACCAGTCCCAAAAGTTTCAGATATTCTAAGTTCTGACATTACTGAACTCACGAATAAATTAGCTGGTACCGACTTAAAAATAATGAAGACTGTAGTATGTACAGAAACAGTTGAGATTTAGACGAATTCTGAAAAAGGTAATAGTAAAGAGTAAGAGTTATTTAATACTTTTTAGTTCATATTACTATTGTTTTTACCTTGGAAGACGGTTTTAATTTTTTGTTAAAAATAATCGTCTTCAATTTTCGTCATCTTCTTTGTATTCAACTTTCGTTTGGCGCTTTCAAATTTCAATAATTGAATGCGTTAACGAACGCAACGCCAACATTGTCTATCAGTTGCAGTGTCTGTCAGCTTTGTAACATGTGCGATGAGAACGTTTTACTGGGTGTAATATGTACGGCTAATTTGCTCATAAGAAATTCCAGAAAAAATAGAACTTTGCGATTATTTTGGATACGGTCAGAGCGCATGCGTCGCGGGCATGCCTCACGTACGCTGTTGAGATTTTTTCACATCCGCTGATGCGGATGCGGATTTTTAGATGTTCACATCCGCGGATGCAGATGCGGATGTCCAAATCTATTCGGATGCTCCGCATTTGCGGATGCGGATGCCGATATTCGCAACAGCCCTAAATTACAGATCTGTTACGTCAATACTGTTTTCCGGCTTAAATCTCTTCCGAACAATTTTCAAATTCAAAATTGCAAACATTGACAAATTTGACAGATCAGTTAAACAAAAGACACGAAAAACCATTTACATAAAAGAGACAGTTCTATTTTTAAACGTCGAATCGTATCGCTGTCTCTTTCTTCGACTGAGCTATGACGAAAATTCGATTATTTCCAGATTGTTCGAAAAAATAATTGAAAATGTAAATAATCGAGATATTATACATTTATTGCAATCAAGACATGTGGTAAAAGATTCCATATGTTTTGTTTTCTTTTGAGTCATAATTGGTACATTTTTTTAATTTTTCCCTTGTACGATATGCACGACTCAGAAGAAAAAAAAATCAAGAAAAAACAAATGAATGACTGTTTTGGAAACTCAAATGTACCAAATAAATGAATATATACCAAACTAAAGAGGAGATATATATGTCGCAGGGAAAAGAGGATATCAGGGATTTCACGATATCCCTAGGGATATCACGAACTCCTGGAAGATGCCGAATATTTTTGTTTGTTACGTCTTCTTACTAAAAATATCTAGTGATATGTCATTTCACTAAACTAGGTCTAGTGCATAAAGGTAATATACCTATCGGAATAGAGAAACAAAGGCCTGAGCAAGCGAGATGTCACTATCAGTAACACTGCGTGGTAGAAAGAGAAGCGTGATTTGAGGTTGCATAGCTTTTTTTTCATCTGTTTGACAGTCTGTCTGCCCCTGGGCCGATAGTTGTCAATTTGGGCTCTCAGAAAAATTGTGATTTTAAGTTAAATAATGAATAATTTTAAGAAATACTGCTCTAGAAACATGGTTAAGTGTTTGTGGAATGATTCTGGATCCACACATCGAAAAAACCCGGACAAATATTCATTTCACAGGTGAATTATTCTACATCGACAGGACCTAGTTTTAAGTTTATTTTTGCCAATTCCCTACGAGTTATTGGTATTTTTACGTCCGTGTTCGCTTCTGTATATGTTTAATTATATGGAAAACATAACTTGACTAGCCATGGTGCACAATTTAAAGATATTTTGTGTAAACAATTTTCATCTATTTTACACTAGGGCTGCATCAAGTTATCGATAAGTTGTGTCGATATGAAAATATTTTTTAGTTAAGTATACTAATTATCTAGGAATGTTGAAATGATAACATACTCATCCGTAGTTTATAATTAGTTTATATACTATCATGCATAATTTATCATTTTTAAGGTTCCGCACCCAAAGGGTAAAAATTAAGTCCTAGTAGTGAGGTCCCGCAGCCCGCTTTACTACTAAGACTTCGTTGCCTGTCCGTCTGTCCATCTGAAAGTAATAGACTTCTGAAATTTCCACAGATGTAATGTCATTCTACATCCAATACGGCTGCTCATCCAAGATAGGGAAATAGTTGAAAGCACTTCTGCATGATGGGCATCAAATAAAAGGGCTCAGTAGGCTCATTGAGAGTGAATTGAAAATTAATAGGGTCTAGTGAAGTCGTGTCTTATCGTGTAGGTACTGATGTCACGTGACGTAACCTGTCGTGTCGAATCGTGTCATGACATGTCGTGTCGTATCGTACCGGGTTTTAGAAAATGCCCGGTTGAAACCGGTCACCCTTCATGCGCGAGTCCGACTTACACTTGGCCAATTTTTCAGATTTCCTGCTGACCTGGATACCAGAAATTCATGACTTAAAATAATTAACCGTCCAAACTGGACTCCGAAGAAAAAATCATGCATACGAGTACTTAATTATGCAGCAAGCATTTTGAAGAAAAGTCACATTTTACTTCAAAATTACAATTTTATTATATTATATACATGCAGTTTTATTTTATCCCATTTTATAATGCCCGCTGTACACTCTCGCCGAGAGCATTCGGGCAAGTCTCGTGCGAGAGCCCCTTGCCCGAGTGCGATCATGTTCATTATTGCTTAGTTCAATCGCAGATAAGAACTCAGAGAAGATGGAGGAAAAGGACCATTCACCATTCACCATGCATCGAAAGATATCATTGTAATCCAAAGATTTATAATCATATTTAATTTTATTTCTCATATATTATGACTAATAATGACGTTTATTATTGTTATTTTTCTGTTCTACACTGTCCAACAACGGCGGGACTAGTAGTGAAAGACGCGAGAGTGTACAGTAGTGCGCTCGTTTTCCTCGAGAGACCCTTTGTCTCGGGCGCAAAATACCGACAACGGACCGAGAGGGTCCGAGACAGGCGAGACGAGGCGAGCGCACCCATTTACACTCGCACTCGGGCCGCCTCGCTGTGTCTCGGCGAGAATGTACAGCCGGCATTATATATGTTTACAATCTTACAATTATTATTCCATGATCGATATTTTGTCGAATTACAAGATGTTTGTACATCACTGACACGCACACGTAAACATAATTGTATACACAGATGTAAATCAAATTTTGGTTAAGCTTGACAGCTCGGGATTGTTTCTCTATTCCGATAGGTATATTAACTTTATGGTCTAGTGGAAACGCGGATACCGCCGAATAAAAATCGAGCCACTCCTTTCTCTCGCTTGCTCTAGTATACACACCACGGGTACTTTGATAGGATCATCTAAAATCTGAATCTGACAAGTAAGATGTTAGATGCGTCGGATGGGCATGTAAAAAGTCGGTCCTGCGCCTGATCTCTCGCCGGTCGTATCAGTCTTCCGTCCCACCGGGTTATGCGAGTAAAGGAATATAGAGATTGCTGCGCACACACTTGGGCACTATAAATTTACTCTTGGCCTGGTTTCAATGAAACCGGCCACCGTCACCAAAATCAGAGTGGGAGTTATTATTATTATCACACGTGTAATGCAACTATAGCAGATCTGAGAGAGCATCACCATATCTCTGAATCATACAGTTGAAACCAGCTGAGGGTTCTTCATCAGATACTTCAGACCTTTGATTTTTGACGTCAAATGAAGCGGCCGACCAAGTTGAATATTTTTTGTAAAGGTGGCATGTCGATCTCTAGTTTAGTTAGGCTCTTGACAGGCACAGGTACTACAGGTACTCCAGCTCTTCGATTATCCTAGTTTTTACGGTTCCGTACCCAAAGGGTTAGTCTGTCTGTCTGTCTCCAGGCTAGACGAGCCGCGCCAGCTCGAGCGACGCACACCCACTAGTGCCCGTATCACGTGTGGGAACTAGAGCGAGTGAGAGAAACGAGTGGCTCGATTTTAATTCGGTGGTATCCGTGTTTCTGACATTTCACTAGATTTAGTTTAGTGAAATTACATATCACTAGATATTTTTAGTAAGAAGACGTAACAAACAAGAATATTCAGCATCTTCCGGGCGTTCGTGATATCCCTAGGTATATCGTGAAATCCCTGATATCCTCTTTTCCCTGCGACATAAATATATTTGAGACCAAAGTGGCCTGTACAACAAAACGCCAATTTCATATTATGTATTTATGCCATAAGGACCTAATATTATGTTACTAGATTCGGAGACGCCGGTTGAACTATCCCAAGAACGAACCGAACTGAAACTGAAAAAGCCCAATTCGCAGGGCCGTCTCTAGCCCATGAGGCGCCGGTGTGCATATATTACCCTAGCGCCCCCTAGCAAGCACGCGGTCCAAATGAAATGGGTACAGAGTACAGTTTGTCCGGCCGCCGGTTAAGGACCAGTGCTGGTCCTAGTCAAATTTTCAGGTAGTGCGAAAACTAAAAATTCTAAATTAAAAGAAAATTGGCCTTGTTCGAGTCGGACTCGCGCACGAAGGGTTCCGTACGATTATAAAGCGAAAAATTTTGTTTTTATGGGAGCCCCTGTTTATTTATGTACGAATTCAATTTAGTATTTTGTGAATATTTCAAGTGCCTACGTGTAGCCGACTGTAGCCGTTATTGAAATACTTAATGGCCAAAAAAATCACATTTGTTGTATGGGATTGTATAGAGAATACAGCTCTACAAGGTTTTAAATGAACGTGGCGAGAAAAGGAACTAACTCTGTTTTCATACAAAAACGTCATTTTTGACAGTTCTCCTTTACCAGCAGCGCCTATTGACATTCATTTAAATTTTAAAGCCTTAGAGCACTTAATGATGAATTCCATCTATGACCTGTGTATGACCAGAATAAAATATAAATGAGGTGAGCCGTAAGAACCTTAAAACTGCCTAAAAGTTAATACTTTTTTTAAGACCAGACCACCACAAAGTCCAATGACTTTGAGGTGGTCTGATCTGGTAGGGGTCTATTCTTGGCCTTTTTCTGTGGAACATCGGCTACCATTGCATCCTGCGAGCGACCCATCTCCATGGTCTATGGGCCTGGAAGCACCACCCGCATCGCAAAGATGTGGAGGAGAGTGTGGCGATCGGCGATAAATTGCAGTACTTGGGTTTGGTCTCTCTGTTTACCTCTCATCTTCATCGATTGGCACTAAAACTGAAGAAGGTGGCCATTGCTCTGCATTGTCTTCTGTCAAAATCTGTGGTCCAGGGCCCACCTGCAGACGGCTTTATACAGGGGACCTGCAGTCCTGTTTGGGCGGAACACATAGGCGCCCGGAATAGACAGCTGCTCAGAAGCCCGCAGCATGCTTTAGCACTGCGGATTCTACGCTGCTATCGAACCGTTAGCTGGCAAAGCGGCGTTGGCACTGACAGGGTCCCCACCGTGGATCTGAAGGCTCCATGTTGTCGGAGGGTGTATCAACACAGCCGAGTTTAAAAAGCGAGGAGAGCGGCTGCTACCAGACCTAGCAACACGATGGCGCCACTAGGCGCATATTGTCATTACAATACGCACCTGGCGTCCCCAACTGCCGACCGCCGAACTGTGAAAGCGATCCGGTCGATACTACAACAGTGGATGGCACATTCAAGGGGCGCCCTTACCTTCGGTCATTACCTGGACCATACAGACAGGAGAAAACCATTACCTAGGTGCCACCACAGCCTGAGAAAGACGATACGTTGCAACACACGCTCATTGAACGCTCTGCTTGGGCTGAGCAACGGGCTGAGTTTTGCGCCGTCTTTGGAGTGGACCTTACTACTTATTGGGAGGCTTGTACCCTCTGCGAAACTGTTATGTTGCAAACGGAGGCTGCATAAAGAGAGCGGGAAGCAAATTAATACGCAGATCCCATGAGAAGGAGGCACGGACGGCGCCCGGTGCGCCCGCGAGGGCGCCGTCAAGAGTTCATTCGCTTGTGATATTGTGCATGGTTAGCGGTGAAACCGCGCTTACCCGCGGACGCATACCTAATAAAAGTCCAGCCTGACGTAACTCGTAAGTCATGCGGCTCTCATTTTGGCGCCCATCTTGACGCCAAATATAATCTTCATTTATGTATTTTAAGGTTCATTTCATGTTGAAAAATAAAGTTTATTATATTGCAAAAGACGAGCCGCTCGTGGCGCGCATTTCTTTGCTGTAATTCGACGAATATAATGTCGGCACTACATATAGGCGAACGCGTTGGCAGACGCGTTTGCCAACGCGTAGGCCAACGCGTTCGCCTATATGTAGTGCCGACAAAACGCGTCGGCCAACGTCTAAATACCTACCGCCAACGCGCGAGTCGCCCGTTCTACACATTGGGCCGACGCATTGGCCAACGCGTTGGCCAACGCGTTCGCCTATATGTAGAGCCGACATAAGAACTAAGAAGAGCTCCGGATGCTACAGAAAATGTATGCAAACTGGAGTTCTTTTTACGTTGGTCATTAAAGCGCGGCGGCCGGCCAACAAGGACGCGCGCCGAGTGGAGCTCCTTTGCGAGCGGCGCTTAGCGCCCCTAGGACCGCGGCGCCCGTGTGCAACGCACAGCCTGCACCTAAGGGAAAGACGCCCCTGCCAATTCGAAAGCGGATGCTCTTTAACCCATTCGCTGCGGCGGACGCCCATCGGCGTCTTTGGACGTCACATTCAGATGCGGCATACGCCCATCGGCGTCTTTTTTTAGTAGCTTATATTTTGGCTAAAACAAATTATAAAAGTTTATACGTGCAATATATGCTCAAATTTTGAAAATACAATAACGTAATGCACGCCGTTTCAATAAATTCAACTTTCTGCAAAATGGCCAATTCCTTTTTAGATGCGGAAGACGCCTAAAGGCGTTTTCCAGCTATTGACAACCTTTGGTTTTAATAAATTTTTCTTCAACTTTTCAGCCAACTGTAATACCATAAACATCTATAATAATATTATTATCTACATTCTAATTCAGATTGCTTCAAACAACGCGCGTGAAGCAGGTTTTATGTATGTGGTGCCCGGGCTTGTGTTGCCATGTTATTCAAATTACCCCAAAATCAATTAAATAAATATAATTATTTAATTGATTTTGGGGTAAGTACAGAGGCGGCGCAAGGCGTAGGCGACGTGGGCGACCGCCCACGGCCTCGCGCTCTAAGGGGCCTCGCGCCCCTAGGACCGAGAGGTTTTTTTAAGAATTTATGAGTTTGGATACCCAAATATTCATAAATAAAAGTATCAAAAATTATTTCTCTCAACAAATCAGTCCTCTTGCGTCATCCATCAGAGGCCTCGCAAAATATATTTTAGGGGGCCTCGCAAGATATAATCTTGCCCACATCAAATTTAGGTCTTGCCCCGCCACTGGGTAAGTGTATAAAAATTTTCTACCGTGGGAGAGCCATGCTTCGGCACGAATGGGCCGGCTCGACCGGAGAAATACCACGGGCTCACAGAAAACCGGCGTGAAACAGCGCTTGCGCTGTGTTTCGCCGAGTGAGTGAGTTTACCGGAGGCCCAATCCCCTACCCTTTTCCCTTCCCTACCCTCCCTTATTTCCTTCCCTACCCTCCCCTATTTCCTTCCGTACCCTCCCCTATTCTCTTCTCTACCCTCCCCTACCCTATTACCCCATTCCCTCGTAAAAGGCCGGCAACGCACCTGCATCTCTTCTGATGCTGCGAGTGTCCATGGGCAACGGAAGTTGCTTTCCATCAGGTGACCCGTTTGCTCGTTTGCCCACTTTTTTCATTAAAAAAAAGTTATTATTAGACATCGGATTATATGCATTTGCATAATATGCAGATGCATATAATGACACTTTTTAGGCGTTAGTGCATATTTTGGCAATTTTTCGTTGATAGTGCATATTACAGTCATATTATGCCCTCGTAGTCTTCAAACTAGCTATCATAATACACACAGAGGTCAAGAAATAGAGGCACGATGGACCAAACTATTTCAAATATGTGGCCCCATTCCTATTTAAAGAGTTCCGCGATACACCCGATACCTGTACGCTGCCTTAGTGCTTGAATGGCCCACCGACCAAACCCCCCATTCAAGCACTAAGGCAGCGTGTAGGTACAATATAATATTTCTAGAAACCAATTTTTTTTACACATTGGAAAAAAATTGAACATTACAACATTAAAAAAATAATAATAAAGTAGGTAATTAACTTTCATGGGATATGGGCAATAATATTGCAATCGGAAAATGTTGGTAGAAAATTATTGGTATTGTGCAAGAAATGACCAATCCTAGATTTAATGGAATGATGAATATTGGCGCATTTATTAGCGACACCACCGGAAAACTCATCGAAAAAATAACAAATTTTAATACTAAGTAACGTTTGATTGTGCATATTTTGTGCATATTTCGTCACTTTGATCGTGCATATAATCCGATGTCTACTTATTATTAATACTTTACATTAACCAAATCAAAATAAAACAATTTTTATTTTGATTTTTTTTGATTTTAACAAAGTTGTAACAAAAAAAATTATATATGTAGATAAGTAAATAATAAAATTATCTCTAAATTAATTAATATGATGATGTTATACGATATGTTTATAAAAGATAGAAACAAAAAAATATGCATATGTATTCCCTACTATCTCAAATCTCCAAAAAAAATATCATAATGTTATCATAGTTTATTTTCAGGTTACTTATTAAAAATATTCTTGAAAATATGCATAATACGCTTACGGAAATTACGAAAAGGTTTGCCACCCCTGTTATTAATTTGTTATTAATTTATACTGATAATTTTGCTATTATTATCACTAAAAACTAAAATATATGAGATGTTAGTCGAAAGGGGGCATAATTTATTTAATTAATACAATTTACTTACCATTTCTCGCCATATTCAACCAATTTTCACCATATAACAATTGAAGGCCAATAACTGCACACAAATAATAATTTATGCCGTAAGATTAATTTTTACGCCAAATACGCTCTTGAACACACCAAACGTTTGACGTAACTGAAGATTTTCCAATGAATTTAACGTAATAATGATTAATTTCTTATTAGTGTGCTGAAAACGCCGATCGGCGTCTTATTGTTACCCTTTGAGGTGCGGAAGACGCCCATCGGCGTCACGACGAAAATTGTCCCCGCACCTGGGTAATAAGTGTAGTTTTTATTGCCGCATGGAATGGGTTAACGTAATCATTTTTAACCCCCGACAAAAAAGAAGGGTTCGGTGTTATGTATTTAGTATTCTGTGGCCGAAGGTAGAAGTATGACGATATTTAGATACATTTATAACCATAGGAGGGACCCACAGAACTAAATAAAAAAGTGGAAGGTATTGGAAAGCCTTTACTGGGTAAATGCTTACGATTTGGACCCATTTATGGTAAACCTTTAATGAGACCAGATTGGAAGAAATGAAGAACCAACGGTCCAACCATACTGACACTGAGACTAAAAATTTTACTAGCACGTAATGTAAGTGATTAATAGATCACGATTCACGTCATTCTTGTCTTTTTGAACTAGCTTCTTAAAAAGAAAATAAGTATAAATTAACCTATCAATCCCCGTAAGGCCCAAGTGGGCCGCGATAACAAAAGATTTCCAAGAATTGGCGATCGAAGGATTAAAAAGGGAAATTTTTCACTAGTGAGACAGTTGTTATTATAATACCTAATACATTTTATTAATTAGATTCAATAATGATACAACAATCCACTTGAGTCACAATTCACAAACATACACAGACACACAGACAGACACGTCAAACTTACGTGAAATACAAAAAAATTACAAAAATCTTTATTGACCATAATAATCGTTACAAACATTTTAACATGTAGGATTAAAACAATAAAAATCATAATATATTATTATTCGCTTAAAATCACTCGAATATCACATAAAATAATAAAAATAGAAGGTATGGGTGATAGACGGAACTTGAAAGTAGCCAAAGAAAACTTATTTCACGCAAGCAGAGTCGCGGGTAAAACCTTTTATTTGTGTCTTCTATGAAAGAGAACAGAATGATGTTAAATCAACAATTATTAACTTTAATAGCTGATCATTCGAAATGTTGGTGAAATTGGCACACCGCATAATAATTATTAAGTTTTGCAACAAATAAAAAAAATATAGGTAGTAAAAAAAATCTCATCAAATTTTTAAACAAAGTGGATCCGCGCCATCTAGTGAGCGAGTGAAGAACCCGTTCGTATATCTTCCGACGCTCCCGCAAGGGAAATTTGACGCAGGCGCTGTGGTCGGCGTATGTCCTTTGTTCGAAACAAGTCAACATTGGACATTTTACATTTCGATTTTGTCGATATATTGCAGTAAAAACGGTTTTGTTTTATGAAATGTTTAGTGATTTTGGTTTGTTCCATGTAAATAACAATTGAAATCAAGTGTCTTGTGCTTATTTCACACTATAAAAGAAAAGCTTTCGTCGTGATACATGACCGAGCTTTAGGTGTATTGTACGCATGAAACCTTTGAGTGACTTTTTTTTCGATCCTAATGTTAAGGATATGGGCCCCGACATGGTAAGTTTTATTGTGTTAAATTGTAGTTTATTGAACTAGGAACTTGTTTTAAGTCATGAAGTGATGAAAAATATGTTTTTTTAACGCAACAGGTCCGTTTTTGTTTTGTTTACTTGACACCGGCGTCCGCCATTTCTAGTTCACGATTATTTTATTCACCGGTTTCTCGACTCAATTCGTATTTACCTAAAATACAAACTCATCATTGCTTAGAATTACATTATTAAGTATTTCAATACCAAAACGTACATTTGATGTGGTTGCCGTTTTTTTTATATAGTTGTCATAAATTCATACATAAAAATTAAAGTTATTCATCGCTGTTAATTCAGCATTATACTATTTGTAGGGAATTACAAACAAATTCAATTTTCATTTGGCTATTTTGTATAATATGAAGAGATTCTACCGACCTCGGTTTATAGAAACTATGGAAGCAGGTGCTCGGTTAAGATTTATGTATTGTAGGTACCTAAAATATCTTAAAATAATATCATAGATCATCACTCTTATTAGCTGAACTATTTTGACATTTATTTGCGGCCAAAACAATATCATTTAAGTGTGATATTTAAGAATACAAGAGTGATTGTTAAATGTTAATTGGTCAATATATAAATAACTAACTGTTTTATAAATATCTTTATGCTGAGAATTTACTACTTAATCTTAATATGCTAAAGTATAATATTTTCAATTCATACCCATGTATAAAAGAAGTTGAACAACTTGGTAATATTTTAAATATCTACATCAATCATCAAGAAAACAAAGAAGTACAAACAAAGAGCAAAGAGAAAATAAATTTCATCAAATGTCTACGTTTAACACCTCGATCGCTGATTCTTGGAAATCATTTGTTCTCATGGTAGCATGCGACCTCTTGGTAACAAACGAGTTAATAAGAAATTAGACTAAAATATCAAACCTTCTTTTTCTCTTAGTTTGAATTTGTACCTGTGTCTCTTTAAAATTTTGATGATAGGTTATAAAGTCGTTCAATATATTGGGTAAATATGTGGAAAGTATCTTGTATAATTATTAATTATAAAAGAAAAGGACACTTTCATTTATAATTATTGCTAAGTAGTAACGTCCAAAAGTCATACACCATATCCGTTTTGCACATTGTCATTTAATCCTTCAGGCCCCGTGCGAGCACAGGTGATCGCGAGAACAAAAGAATACAATGGGAATTCCTAGAACCTCCGATCGAAGGATTAATTTATGATGATATGATGGGATAGCAATAGTGTAAAATTAGCAGTACCAAAAATTTAATTATTATTAGAAAAGCCTAAATTTCATCTAAAGCAGATGTTTTTAGTTCTCATGGCTTAAGGTCCATAGTTTAAATATTTTATTTACATTATGTATTAAAATACAATAAATAGTCTTTTGGTTAACTACAATATTAAGTATTATATATTGCATTATGTTTTTAGTAGAATTATGTATTTTGAAATCCATAAAAGTTTGTTTCAAACATATTAATTATATGTCTTTTAATTATTTATGTTATAATTAGAGACCGGATTATATGCATTTGCATATCTGCATATGCATTTGCATATTTTAGCCATTTTCAGCAGTAATAGCATATTTTACCTAAGATCTAGTTATGATGCATGTTTTCGGTACATTTACAACATTTTTCACTAACCCTGCATTACGAAATTCGACCAAATTTAATAACAATTAACAATAATAACAAAAATATAAGGGCTATTGAGTAAAAGTTGCGACTTTTACTGCATTTCGAATGCAGTCAGTAGCCGTGCGCGTATTTTGTTTTGACAGTTACGATACTAAAATGAAAGAACCAGAAGAACATCGTGCTTGCCAACTACAAATTAATGGAATGGCAGAACTTTTCCCAGAAACTGTACCTAAGTTCAAATTCAAATTCTGCCCAGTTTCCTCAGTGAATGTGGAGCGAACCTTTTCTATTTACAAAAAATATTTTAAATGATCATAGACACAATCTTAGCACTGAAAATTTAGAAAAATATTTGCATTACGTTTACAAAATTTTTAAAATAATTTTTATGTCCTATTTTAATGTTACTGTACCTATTATCAAAATATAATTTAAGTACTAATTGTATGCGGATTTTTAATTTGCATATTGTCATTTAATTTTGCATATTTTGTCAATTTTTGTGTATATTTCAAGCATTTTTCGTGCATATTTGCATGCATATAAGAAGCTTTTTATGTTGCTTATAATCTGGTCTCTAGTTATAATATTAAATAATATCTCTGATTACAATTTTTTTATCATTACTAGTTCTAATGTAAAACAATATTAACTATAATGCATACTCTTTTTGTACCCATGTGTGATTCCTAATGTGAGTTTAAACTCATGACTACATATTCTACCTGTAGCTTATTATAAAAAACGTCAACCATATTTTACAATTATTATTATAATAATTTGGGGTGATATTTTTTTTTAGATGTATTTAATATTTAACATGCTGTGTTGTTAAAATAACAACCTGCTATGGGAAGCTCATATTTACTAAAATGTTGAATTAGTTGGTATGTACTTGGTAGTAATTTAGTTGTATTTATTATGTTTCTGATGGCGGGTACACCTGAGATTTACTGAGTATTCTGTGCCCTTTAGGAAATGCAGCCCTAAGATATCTTTAAAGTTTCTACTTCGATTGATTGATAAAGCTTTGAGGAGAACACTAATGTAAGTGAACTCTACTGACCGCTTTAATGTTGTGGGTATAGGTTATACTTATGAGCTTGAAACTCATGGAATCACTGTTTCTACTTTATTTTTTAAATAGTGATTTGAAACCTGCTTTTATCCTCCTTTGTGTCTATGTTAAAGGCTGTCACAGACAGAGCAGGTAATGTAAAGATGTATATTATAGTACAATACATCTCGATACATCTTTCTATAGAAATCGTCAGGAGACCACACACAACAGCTATAATGTATATTTTTACATTATAGCTGTTGTGTACGATTTCTATAGAAATATGTATCATGCCATAATATACATCTTTACATTACCTGCTCTGTCTGTGATAGCCTCTTTCATATGAAATTAATACTTCAGTTTGTTATGTGATTTCAACATCTTCAGCAATTGTAATAATTTATATGATTTTAATAATAATTATACTCAGCTTTTTTATTTAATATCTTTTGTGTGAGCATACAAAGTGTCCCTTTAAAATTTTACCCTTTTTTATTTTATATCAACATATTATGCTGTTTTTATTTTATTACGTCTATGGAGGTAGAATTTATCTGTGGAAAATTTGCATGCATACAGTTAGCAAAACACATAATATGGTTTAAGACTCTGAATTACAAACCAAAATTGTTAAAAAAAATGTACAAACATGATATTATATTTTATGTATTTATTTATTATACTGCAAAATTGGCTAAACATTTTATTACTTTACTTTCAGAGTCTTATCAAAAATATTTCTTCTATTAGATTACAATTATTATTAAAAAGTAGGATTAAGTTCATTACATATCAATTTAGAATGCATTGAACTGTTCAGAAATCTTAAAGTTTAAAATAATAATATTTCTTAACACTAGGTATATTATGTAAGTAATATATAGAATAAAAGGCTCTGTTCTCCAAACCATCATAAATTCTGGAGATTTAAGTCTAAATCAAATCTCCAGAAAAGGACATTTATGATGGTTTGGATCACTGAAAAATAAGTTCTGTGTTGTGCTTAAAATACCTGCTGTTATTTTTCTTAATGGAAATATTATAGGTATATATTTTTTGTCAAAAAACTAAGGAAGCTCTTGGAATATTTTTTTTTACTTATTGTATTTAAATAATTTTAAAGACGACGAGAGAGACGTTTTAAGCCTGAATGAATCAAGAGACTGGGTATAATATAAAACCATAACATGAAATATATTATACCACAAAAATATTCTTATTGCCGATAAAGAAATAGATTATTATTAGTCTGTCTTTACGAAATAATTTCATCTATTTTCATATTATTCTAGTGTCTTTCAGTTTAACAGTGTGTTATAAGTTATTTAACTATTATTGCCATTTGTTTAGACACATCACACATCTCAATGTTGTGAAATTTGTACATTAATTTTGCTAAAATCAATTAAGCATTCTAGGTTTATGATATGCTGCTGATGAAAGGGCAAAAAATTATATTATAAAAATAATACAGGGGCTACTTCTTACAAGAGGCACCCATTATAAGCAAAATATTTTTGCCAAGTAGGACATTTTTTGCTGCCTTACTATATTCACATAAGCAGCACATCATAAAACTGTTATTTGATTTTAACAAATCTTATATTAATATACATCAGTAACTTCATATTCTAGTGTATTTTTAATTTTCTGTATGAAATGACATTTAGGGTATTTGTGTAATGGTTGATCGGTTTTTAGATTGCACCTGCAGCAAAAAAGTTATGGGACAAGGGACCGGGCGCTGGAGGGGATAGCAAGGGGCCTCAGCACCTCCCACCGCTCCAACTGAACCCTGAACAGATGTGGCGCGATCCCACCTGGTCTGCTCAAGGTGACATGAAACATGACATGACATTATGGCATGACAGATCAATCAGCTAATAACATGCATTTGAGTGGTTTTGTGTAAAGTTTTCTTGGATTGTTGAGATACATTAAAGTTTAAACATACAAACGTTAATTTGTATAACTGTACTATGTAGTGCCTAAACTGATTTAGTTGGAAAAGATCAAAATAGATCACGCAAATATAATGTAGTTTGTGAGTATATTTGTTAATTTTTCACATCTAAACGGCGGGAGCGATTCGTTATGGAGTTAGATGATACCCTGGATTAACACAGTATAACCGCGGGGCACAGCCAGATACGTATAATAGCCATACTAATAAAGTGATTTATGGCCTGTTTCACCACTTCCTTAGGATAGGCTATCCACAACTTATCTGACAGATTCTCCATACTCTATTATTATGTCAAGTTGTGGATAGCCTTACTACTTATCAGGAAGTGGTGAAACAGGCCATAAATCACTTTATTAGTATGGCTATTATACGTATCTGGCTGTACCCCGCGGTTATACTGTGTTAATCCAGGGTATCAGCTAGCTCTATAACGAATCGCTGCAGCCGTTTAGATGTGAAAAATTAACAAACACACTATTTGTGTCTAAACACACCATGCCGAAGTTCCGCGGCGGAAGTTCGGCATGATTACGTCAGCACTTAGCAATGTCAAACGCATACAATATAATGCGACGGAATTTCGGCATGGAGTATCATTGGTATTTTAAAATACATTACAGGCGGAATTTAGCCGAACTTCCGCCGCGGGACTTCGGCACGGTGTGTTTAGACACTAAGGCTGCGTTTCCACTGAAGCGGAGCGGAGCGGAGCTTAGCGATACCCGAATTGACAAATCGTGCTATTTCAGCGAAATGACAGCGAAGCGAAGCGAAGTTTTAGAGCTTGGTGATTGGTCAATTCGGCACCGCTAAGCTCCGCTCCGCTTTAGTGGAAACGCAGCCTAATATATACGTGTTTGATGACAGTGGTGGAACACAATGTGGGCGTGCCGATGATGGGGGCGCGGCGCGGCGTGGCGTTCCCTGGCGGCGACGCGGCCAGCATCCTCTCGCCGCGCGACACCGCCGGCCTCGGCGTCAAGATGGTCGAGTACGTGCTGGGCGGCTCGCCGACCGGTACGTGTATAATGTGTAGTACAGGTTCCCTAGAAAAATGTATTAAATTCATCACATTTAAAGGGGATCTTACTGGGAAAGGGTCGTACTGGAAATGGCGTCGTACTAGGAAAGAGGTAATACGAGGTAAGGGGTCATTTCCCAGTAAGACACTTTTAAATGTAATGGTTTTAATATTTTTTTCCTAACTAAAATGGAGTTACAGGGTTGAGTCATATATTTTTTTATGTTCTTAATATGGCCTAGCTATTGGTAATATTATTAGTTCTGGCCGCGCATTTCATTTTTTTTTAAAACACTATGCCTGATGTCCTTTACATTGACAATTTTAAACCGCATTTTTTGCAGTAAATTGCAGTGTTTTCATTTTTTAATATACTGTGGTCTATTCTACGTGGAGTTCTTTAAAATAAACACAAAAATAAAAATATCTCATCTTCTCTATTCACATATTATAACCAATAGCCATCGTATGTTTAGAAGCGGGAGGCGTGGCGGGTGGCGTTGCGGGCGGCGAGAAGGTGGGCGGCGTGGTGGCGGGGCTGCGCGGCATGGTGCTGGAGGAGCGCGAGGACAAGGCCGCCTCGCCCTTCGACAAGGACCTCCACGACCTGCACGACCACCAGATGCCCAACGGCCTGCACAACGGCCAGGACGACGATAAGGCCTTCAAGTGAGTACCATCAGACGTGTACTATCAGAGACGCTGACGGCGGACCTATGTAATTTGGTCGCGTAAGAGCCAGTTCACACGGCGCGTTGCGTCAGCGTTGCATCGACGCAGCACTGCCGTTTGACGCATAGCCGGCCACACGGGCGCTGCGTCATCGCAGCGTTATTACGCGCCGTGTGAACACCTTGGTTATTTGTATGTAAAACAACGCAACGTACTGCGTATTGCGTTGACCGCAACGCTGATGCAATGCGCCGTCACGTGTGGACTGGCTCTAAGGCGTCGTCCACATCTGTATCATGATCGCGTATCAGATCTCCGTCGCGTAGTGTGGGAATGAAAAAATGCGTGGAGGCCAAAGAAAGATCTTCCGACCGAGCGAGGTGTTATGCTCGGTCAGGCCGGAGCCCACGTGATACATTTCAGCTGTCGTATATATACCGACGCGCTCAGAAAACTTCGATAGCGCGGTGCAGGAATGTTAGGCGAATTGTGGGTACCGCCACATCACTCCCCGCGAAGACCGGAGGTCGGATCTTGAAGTCTTGTTGCTTGAGTCGCCAGTGCCAGAGAGTTCCAGTGAGTCGGAACTGTGAAGCTGCTGCACGGGATCCAGTGAGTCGGATAGCTGCCGTGCGGGGCCGATGCTACGTGCTGACCAGGAGAGATCTGCTCTGCTTGCTGACCGGTCGGTGTAGTGAGAAAGCCCGTTGATGCCGATGCAGAGTCGCCCAGGCTGCGGCTAGTGGACGATGTACCCGATGAGGCGATGCTGGCTGGTGCGGTGCGGAGGGGCGGGGAGTGATGATGATGAAGGGAGGCGTCTTCTGTCGAGGGTCACCAATGTGGGATATACGTGGCGACCAAAACAAATGATAAAGGAAGATCTTCCGACCGAGCGAGATAGCATGCTCCATCAGGCCGAAGCCCACTGACGTCATTTCAGACGTTGTATATATCTTGCCGTTCTCCGAAACTTCGATAGCGCGATGTAGGATTGATAGGCGAATTGTGGGTACCGCCACAGTAGCATCGAAGCGTATTATGATCGCTAGTGTGAACACAAAATGATCGCGATCATCGCGTAAATTTCTAGCAATCATGATACGCTTCAATGCTACGCGACGGAGATCTGATACGCGATCATGACAGATGTGGACATAACCTAATATGTAAAACCCATCCGCGGCGCCGCAACGCAGTTATGTGTTTCGGCCCTTACAATGAATTGACATAACCCGACCAAATGACGTAAGCTCGTCAACTGCCTATAAATCAATTTCTGGGTGTCAAATGGGTGCCCTGTCTGACTCCTATACGCCAGTCGCCGCTCTGGTTTACAGGAGCTGTTATTGATCAATTTGCATTCGATCATAACATTTACTCACTTTAAAGTATTTCCTTCTCGTTTCCACTGGCGTAGATACTTTTAACTATTTGTATGTAAAACAACGCAACGTACTGCGTATTGCGTTGACCGCAACGCTGATGCAATGCGCCGTCACGTGTGGACTGGCTCTAAGGCGTCGTCCACATCTGTATCATGATCGCGTATCAGATCTCCGTCGCGTAGTGTGGGAATGAAAAAATGCGTGGAGGCCAAAGAAAGATCTTCCGACCGAGCGAGGTGTTATGCTCGGTCAGGCCGGAGCCCACGTGATACATTTCAGCTGTCGTATATATACCGACGCGCTCAGAAAACTTCGATAGCGCGGTGCAGGAATGTTAGGCGAATTGTGGGTACCGCCACATCACTCATGATAAAAGATCTACGAAATTGAAATAAACAGTAACAACAACAAGATAATCGTGTATATTTTTGTTGTTATTTCATAATATAGTATGTCTCAAAATAGACATTAGTTTCCAAGCAAATTCAATGCTTCCCCATCTTATAGTAAAATTTAAAATAAATTTAATGGTACATAGCTTATAAAATTAAACAGGGCACTTAAACATTTAATTCAATCGGTTGCCACTTGCCAACATTTAAATGTATTTCAACAAACTTCTTAAACATAAAACATATTATATGCTTCCAAATAATATGATGTTACACATTTTCTACTTAGCATAATATAATTGCGTCAATTATACCAACAAGTTTGAAATGATTATTATAATACCCATGAGTCACAAGATTTTAAACCTAAACTTACATAATTCTTATTAGCATGCAGGAAAGTTCTCATAAAAATGCTATATTTTCATGTAGAATCACTAACGGTGTTTATTTCGTGATTGCAGTAATGTAAAATTTCCGTTATGACGTATTAAATTTCATTTACTTTGCAAAATAAGAAATCTTATAACAAAGTTGTTTATTGTTTTTTTTTCGACTTGTAACTTTTGTGCAGTCGTAACTTCTGCTATTACTGGCATATATATACGGACGGTAATTGCTTTCCACTGTAGTTTGCCCCCTTTGACCGGCACGTATGTGATGATTTGCACGAAAGGGTTTCGTACAAAACCGCTCAAAGTAATTCGAAATAGATCATGTGTAAAATTGTTAAAAGTATCTATCTATCTATCGTATTTAAAGCGATTTCTACTATATTAAAAGTTTACCTTTTTGGTACATTTACATATGCGCATGTACTAAAAATAACAATAGCTGCTGTAACTTCCACATTACGTTTAAATTTATAATTATCCGAGTGCGCGACGCAAGGAGGGTATAAAGTATTTGGTAATGGTCCGAGCACAGTTTAGACGATCCCTCCTTCCGACATGCGTGCGGCGAAGGTCGCTTATTGGCGGGCCATTAACCGCCCGGCTCACGGCCTCTGTCAATGCCACCGGCGCCCGCGCAGCCCGCGCAGCGCTATATCGGACCTTCTATGACCTATAGCATTCACGACCACTGCTCCTTGAGTTTTTGCGTTACGGTCTACGGATGTAGAGTTAGATGATTCGGTATTTTCTTATTTTGAGTATATTTTAATGTATTTCATAAATGTAGTTTTTGATATATTTTTTTATTTTCTAAAATGATTAAATTAGTTATAGGGTATAAAAATATTAAAATACATTTTTTAGTTTATCTTTTTTATTACCTTATTATTATGTTATAAATTATAATAAAACATTATCTAATATCTATAAATCTCCTGTCACGAGGTTTGTCTGCGATGGATTTCTAAACTACTTAACCAATTTTAATGATGTTTTTTTTTAAATGTGTGTTTTTTTCCAACTTGAGAGATAGGAAAACTCAGATCTTTAATTATAGTCGCAAAAGTAATGAAATAATTATATTTACTGACTAAGTTTAAATAATACCTAAGTGTTAAGTGATATTTTAGTCCATAATTATTGTTGTCACGGTGTGTCGGGGGACCGCCAACACCGACTTCTGCATTTTGTATCGCCAAGTCACTGATTGTCTCGATTCGGTTCGCTGTGAACTGACCCTTAAACTATGTATAATGTTATGTGAAATGAAACATCTACATTAGCGGTCCCCCGACATAATCTTGACAACAATTATGGACTAAAATATCACTTAACACTTAGGTATTAAAACTTAGTCAGTAAATATAATTATTTTATTACTTTTTAAAGTTGTTTGGCGGGGGTTTTTTAAATTTCTTAATTTAATTTTATTTCATGTTTTTTAAACATGTTGGTTATAGTGCAGAATAATTCCTATCAACAGGATCATAATATCCCAATGAATACCATACTCTATGAATGTCATCTTGGATGAGGCAGTCAATATGAGTCCAAACATGAATCCTCCGCTTTGGGCTCATATGGAACTCGGCTCCTATAGAATCCAGGTGATGCTGCAGCATCAGCATGCAAATATTTACTGTTTATCTACGTCTTACTAGTTGTTACAATTAAAAAATGAGCCCAAACACGAAACCTCTGCTCTAAGTTGCTGAGGAGTTGGGTATCCTATTGATTACCAGGTGATGCTGCAGCACCAGGTCAACTTTCCATTAATGTGTATGTACTTATTCATCAATGTCACAAACTAGAATGCAAAATATAAAGCCCACCAAACGACTGCAAGTTGCTAATCGGCCCTTCACGAACCAGATGAACCGCGATTTTCCAGCACTGAGCAGGCTGATGATGATGAACTATAGCTAAGAACACTCTCGATCATGTCAGTTTTCAAACAAAAAAAAAACTAGATCAAAATCGGTCCACCCGTTTGGATGCTACGATGCCACAGACAGACACACACACAGACAGACAAACAGACAGACAGACAGGTCAAACTTATAACTTCTTTTTTGTCGGGGGTTAATAAAGAGCGACCATTGTTTATGCGACGCGGGTCACGGGATAGCGATGGACGTTGCCATGGTGACATGGGTACTTATTTAGCCCGTAAAATAATACGGGCGATATACTTTATATCATATGGCAAAGAAACGTTTGCCGGGACAGCTAGTATTATTATAGTTTTAGAACCCTAAATAATTTAAAATCATGTTTTAGACTAAGTCAGCTTAATGTTTTTTTAATGTTTATTGTTTTTTTTTATCTCAAAATTGCTACACAAAAATTTATTAAATCCATGTTTGTACTTTGATACCTTGCCCACAATAGGCCACTCACAAAACAGTTTACTTGTTCTTCTTAATGATCTGCATCGGTATATTAACCATTACAGGTTCTTAGGAATGTTTTTAGAGTCACGTGGACTTGGTCACGCATGGGGTCACCCATTTTAATATATTTTGAATGAATGGACAATGGACATGCATGATATATGTGTTATTTTGTCTATTAATTGCAATCTGTATAAGTGTACAAATCTGTATATCTCTAAAATGTTTTTTATGGTAATGTTCCAAATTCTGAATATATTGTGTAATAGATGATGCCCGCAACTCGGTCGCGCCAAAATTAGTTTCCGGGATAAAAAGTATCCTTAGATGTCCTTTCCCGGGACTCAAACTATCTCTATACCAAATTTCAGCCAAATCGGTTCAGCGGTTTGGGCGTGAAGAGGTAACAGACAGACAGACAGACAGACAGACACACTTTCGCATTTATAATATTAAGTATGGAATTTTGTACTAACTCAGTAATATTTCAATGGTAATTTTGTGTATTGTTGCAGTCGCACGCCGGGTTCGCGGCAGCCGTCGCCTGCCGAGGAGGAGGGCGGTGCGGGGGGTGGCGCCGGGGGCGGTGGCGGCGTGGGGAGCGGGGGCGGGGCGGTGCGCAACGGCGACGCCGGCGCGTTCCAGCTGCTGCCGCCGCACGCGCTGCCGCACACGCCGCTCCACCATCTGCCGCACCTCGCGCACCCGCAGCACCAACATCCGCAGGTATCTATCGGATATGCTGAATCATAGCCAGATGGGGGACCTACGTTGTTTGGCCGCGTTATGTCAAACCCAGCCGACATATGACAACTTATGATACGACCAAATGTCGACGTAGGTCCTTCAACTGCATAGAAATCAATTTCCTCGGGTTTACATACATATTGCAATTTGCATCCCTTTACCTACGGCCGCCGGTTCTTCTCGCCGGGCTAGTTTCCAAACCGGTGGTAGGCACCACCGCACTGTAGACGAGTGTAGACTTTCTGAGAACTTTATTAATCCTCATGCGGGTGACAACATGCTTCTGGCCGCGCGCGTGTCGCCCGTATGACTGGAAAAAACATCTATGAAATGATAGAATGTAGGCAACTCACATGCGAAGAGATCCGGGCGCGGCTCTTACACATAGCAGACCTACGTTATTTGGTCGCGTTATGTAAAATTTCTATGGTAAAACTCAGCCGACAGATGACGACATACATACATAGAGCTTGTCTAATTTGAAATGACGCGCCCCACCACTTCAAAGTTCATATAAATGGAACATTTTTGTACTGTGAATACGAGGGAGGGGCGCGTCATTTCTAATTGGTTTATGTCTACATCGAATCGTCTCAACCAGATCTAATGACGTAGTTTCGATATTTGCCTGTGAATCTATTTTTTTGATGGTACTATAAGACCGTATTTATGTTTGCGCAAATTTGGTCATGTACGCAGGGCGGTCTGCGTTTGTCACGCTAATGAATATGACATACATCTAATGTCATATCCATTGTAAGTAAATTTTTTGTTACGAACACACTAAAACACACTGGTGCCATCTAGCGTCAACCCGCAATTTTAACTATTCTGCGTACGAGGACAAATCTCTTGCAGATTCGCCGTGACGGTTAAATTTATGTATGTACCATCGAGGAAGTTGATTCCTATGCAATTGATAGTCCAACGTTATTTGGTCGAATATGTCAATTCAATGTTAATTGTGATCTGTCGGCTGGGTTTGACGTAACGCAACCAAACTACAGCTTAGGTCCCCGATCTGCATAGGAATCAACTTCTCTGATAGTACAACTCATAATATCTGTATGCAATATCGGTTCTCGAACGCCTGTTACAAAGCAGTCGGCGGATACGTAATTATAATCACCCAACGGATTGACAGATTGCAGAGATCGATTAACCATAACTTACACCTTTAACCCTTAACTCCGTGAAACGTCAGTGGGCGCGTATGGAGCATTTTGCCGCCCCTTTTCTTAGGCTATTTTTAGTAGGAATTAAGCAATACCATTAATTTATTTTGACACGATTTAAATAACACACAAATAACAACGAAAATTCATCATATTTATTAAAATCTGTTTTAAGGGCTTTGGTTTACAAAACATTTTAGAAAAATTGATATTTTTACTGTCTTTTTTTATAATAATAATAAGCCTTTATTAATTCCTTAAAAAGATTAATTTACATTTACATTACATTACAATAATATCTAGATACAATAAATACTATGATAGTTTGCATAGCGTTACAGATATTTTTATTTAAGTATTTATATTATGATTATTTTACAACAATATTATACATTACATTCATGGTTTAAATTTTTTTGTATATAACATCTTAGTTTTTATTTCTTATGTCATTATTAAGTAACACAATATTTACATTTCTAAATAGTCATTTTTTTTAAATAATTTACATTTTCTTTTTGCAATATACATTTTCTTTTTTTACTTTGTCCTAAATAATACCACCATTCGAGTCATAATATATGATTTATGACTCGAATGGTACCATAGCAATTAATTTAGTATTTGAAAGAAATTTTTCAAATTCTACGTTGCTATTACTTAATACTTTTAAATTGTATAATTAAAATTGTTTTTACACCAAATCCACCTTAAAATAAAGTCAATATTGCACTTTGGAAAAAATAGTGTCAAAATTTTTACCTACGTCAGTGGGCGCGCGGTGAGCAAATTGCCGCCCCGCGACACCTGATGGTAAGAAACTTAGCTTTAAGCGGGCCCCCGTGTTCTGACGGTGTCCAGCTTTTTAGCACGCATAACTAAAGAGATTAGGGGCAGCTACTATAAAACGCAAGACTAACAAGCTATTGTTTTACGAATTATTAACGTTTTTTCAGCGCGGGCGGCAAAATGCTCATAGCGCGCCCACTCTAGGGTTAATAAATAAAAAAAACTGAAAGAAAAAGTTAGTCATAGAATATCTATCCATCACAGTACACTCTGTAGTGCTTAGTTTAGACTATGTTATGTAAACAATGATTGAAATGTTTTTCAGCATCACCCTGGCATGCTGGGCGTGGCGCCGATGCAGGGGTTGCCTCATCCGCAACATCCTCAAATACACCCTGGTAAGTGCTCACTATTTCTATTATACATAATTTATTGACTATTTGTTATTGATGCTTATAAGCCAGAGGTTCTTAAACTTATTTGGTCTACTGCCGACTTTGAGAACAAATTATGTTTTAGTGGCCCCATTGTTTCAATTTAAAATGGATCCAGATGAAATAAATCACCCCCTAAGGCTGCGTTTCCACTGAAGCGGAGCGGAGCTTAGCGGTGTCAAATTGGCCAATCACCATGCTCGAAATGTTCGCTCCCCTACGCTGTCATTCAATTGATTGGTCAATTCGGACTCCGCTAAGCTCCGCTCCGCTTCAGTGGAACGCAGCCTTAGCCTCTACACAACGCCCCCATGTTTTCCTGGGTCCCACACCCACATCCTTTAGACCTTCAGTGCCCACAAGGGGACATTATCGCCCACTTTGGGAAAGGCTGTACTATATAAGCCATAAGGTGATCCCACATTTATCAGTACGCATGCTTAGAACGCGCCGCATTTTAGAATTCGTCAAAAATGATAATATGAAACCGCGCACATTCGTCCGCACCGTATGCGCAGCTCGGTGTACTATGCGGTGCGTTCGACACGTACGGTGCTGACAAATGTGTGATCACTGATCAGCTTTATGATTTATATTAATTGAAGCCAATTCCACACACGTGTTACTGTAGTCATTCATTAATTAGCCCGCGGTGCGTTCCCTTTAGAGTTTAGTTCTTTGACTTTCGGCCATTGCAACTTTGTGCTGTCTCCCGCTTTTTATGGGGAGGGAAAACTGTATACTTCCTACTCCTCCTATCTTCTTCTGATTAAATTCGTTGCGGGTCCCGAGACAGCTTTAGCATGTCCCTCGGGCTCCCTGAGATCACATCAAAGGGTTTTCGTGGTTGGATACCGCTGTCGATCCTGGCGACACAAGAGATACAGTGGTGGGAATGTGTGGTGGGACAAAGCCTGATAAAAAAAACACGTGTTACTGATAGAAAGCGCAAGAGCGCACACGGCGTGTTGTATCAGTGTTGCGACGACGCAGCGCGCCATGTGAACACCTTGGTTATTTGTATGTCAAACAACACAACGGCAGCGCTGCGTCGAGTGTCGACGCAACGCTGACGCAACGCGCCGTGTGGACTGGCTCTGACTGACCTATGTGACAATTTAAAAAAATCATTTGCGAATATGGAGTTCGTTTGGATTTGTTCGAACCGATCTGAGGTTCATTTTTGGGTATCTATTCAATAGCGCGCTATTTTAGTTTTGTCTTACTTTTTACATTAACTGATATTAAATGACAAAGTTAAATTCACCATATTCACCTTAGATGAAATTGGCGAAGAGTGAAATAACTAAAATCAGCCTTTTTAGAATGTATACAGATTCTAATCCAGCTATTGTCGTGCTTTAGCTAGATACTTACTATTTATTTATTTTTCTATGAAATTTATCAGGAGGGTATGGACTAAGGATAAGTCATGAGAAGAATTCACAGACTTGATAAGTGAATTCATATTTACAATTAAATGTAAAATATATGGTTTAGGATTAGGGCAGCGGTCGGCAACCTTTGGCAGGCGAGGGCCACAAGGTGGCAAAACAAACTAAAGGCGGGCCGCAGACCTCAAACTCGTATATTAACTCTAGAACAGTGTTTCCCAAACTTGTCGGGACCGCGACCCATCTACAAGAAAGTTAAAAGTTCGCGGCCCACCTTGTGTCATGAAGACAAAAGGAATAATGCAAACGAACATAATATAACCTCCTCCTTTTTGGAAGTCGGTTAAAAAGCAGCGGTATGTTGCTGCCGTAGCATTTACCCGTTAATTCTTATCGTAGTTCACCATCATGTCATCATCGTCAGCCTTACTATACTTACAATTACGTTTGCGTTCGAATGCCCCGCCTCCGTCCCGCACTTACCCACGACGACGAACTAACGAGTAAAATGACAATCGAACGAGTACGACAATCGTCCTATAGTTTCAGGGCCCACCCAAAATCTACCCGCGACCCACACTTTGGGAAATACTGCTCTAGAAGCTCAATATACCTACGCATTGAAAGGAAATAAGTTTTTATTAAAAATGGCATAAACAGCTGCGTTCCTAAGTGGCGATAACTACTAGGGCAGTATTAGAAAACATTGTTTGATACACAAATACTTATTCACAAAACATTCACGGGCCGCAAGTAAGACGTTCGCGGGCCGCGTGTTGCCCACCGCTGGATTAGGGTGTTAAGTCTGGAAAGTTTTGTATTGGTATGACGATGAGAGATAAGTTTTTAATTAAGTACGAGTGCTGCTATTTATGTATCCGGAATTAAAAAAAGAAACAAACATATATAATTTAATATGGTTTTATTGCTTTTCAAAATATTCGCCGCGATGATCGACACACTTTTGCATACGCTGGAACCAATTTTCATAGCACTTTTTCCATTCTGATTGAGGTATCTCCAAAACGTGCATTTTGAACGCATCAACAGCCTCTTCGCGGCTCGAAAAACGTTAACCACGTAATTTGTTCTTCGCGTATAGAAATAAAAAGAAATCGTTAGGTGCCAAATCAGGTCTGTACGGCGGATGACCAGTCAATTCGATCTTTTGACCCTCCAAAAACTGAGTTGTTTCAGCTGAGGTGTGACAGCTAGCATTGTCGTGATGTAATATGATTCTGCGTTGTCGGTTGTCCTTTCTTATTTCTTCAAAGACTTCTGGTAAACAAATGGTCGTATACCATTCAGAATTAACCGTTTTACGATTCTCTAATGGCACTGTAGCCACATGTCCATTAATTCCAAAAAAACAGGCGACCATTTGCTTCAAAGTACTTTTTGCACGAGTAACTTTTGTTGGTTTCGGCTCATCTTGGAACACCCACACCGTTGACTGTTGTTTAGTTTCGGGGTCATATGCATAGATCCAAGATTCATCACCTGTGTAGATATTATAAACGGCTTTGACGACCACGGTTGTATTTTTTTATCATTTTTTTTGCACCAATCGACACGAGCCCGTTTTTGATCGATTGTCAAGTTGTGCGGAATCCAACGCGAACATATTTTTTTTACAGCCAAATGTTCGTGTAATATCTTATGTATGCTCGTCATACTTATGCCTAAGGACGCCTCTATCTCGCGATATGTAACATGACGATCACGCATTATTAGTTCCCGCACAGCATCTATATTTTGTGGGACAACAGCTGTTTTTGGGCGACCTTCTATATTTTCATCCGTGAGCATAGACCGCCCACGATTAAACTCACTGTACCAGTGATAAACAGTGGTTTTTGATGGTGCTTCATCTCCAAAAGTTGCGGTGAGTTGAATAAAGCACTGTTGTTGATTTAGCCCACGCCGAAAATCGTAGTAAATCATTGCACGAAAATGTTCACGCGTTAAATCCATGGCAAATGAAGACACGCAATTTTCAAAATGACGCCACAATTGAAAAATAATTGACAGTCACATGAAACAAAATGTATTCTTCAACCAAAGAGTTCTATTTTCAAATGTTATAATTACTTTTTAAATATTGTTCTTGTAAGTGGCCAGTTCCGGATACATAAATAGTAGCCCTCGTATACAGAATAAAATGTTAAATGTCTACTAACAAAGTATATTTTGTCTACAGGAATGACTTTAAATGATTCAATGAACCAGCATATTGATCTGGTGCTGCAAATGGAACAACACCCGCAGTTCGACAACAACTCTTTCGCGAGCACTCAACAGGTGAGTTTTGAAGGTATAGTTTCTTAAAAGAAGCAAGACTGAGTGGTGCCACGCTTTAGGTGACCGAAAATGCCTTATTTTATGCCATATGCCTTATTTCAGGTGGTTCCTATTGTTTTCAGTTTTACATAGGACTAGCTGTTGCCCGCGACTTCGTCCGCGTGGACTTCAGTTTATAGCGCGCGTTACCCATAAACTATTTAATATTTATCATTGTTGTTATCATTGTAGGTTTAAGGTTACGTTACTGCAATAGATAAAGTACTGTGAGTTAATATTTAATAACGTGTATTATAATTTATAACAATCGAAAGAACCGAAAAATTGGGCTCCATATGGTACCACATCTTATAGAAAGACGCATGGGCAAGCGATAGCGCGATATAGGCGTCTCTTAGCGCCATCTGTTATGAATTTTTGGAACTAACTTAATTTGAACAAATTTACCCATAAACACCCCCTTACAACCCCTTTTTCCAGTTAAAAAGTAGCCTATGTCCTTTCTCAGGCTTTAGGCTATCTGTATACAAAATTTCATTCAAATCGGTTCAGTAGTTTTGGCGTGAAAGCGAGACAGACAGACAGACAGAGATACTTTCACATTTATAATCTATATATATAAAAGAAAGTGGTGTTAGTTACACTACTTATAACTCAAGAACGGATAAACCGATTTGGCTGAAAATTGGTGGACAGGTAGCTTAGAACCAGGAAAAGGACATAGGATACATTTTGTCCCGGAAAAATGTACGGTTACTGCACAATATACATTTATGATTTGCGCGTAAAATATTCAATCGATTTTTATGAATTTTGGTATGGAGATACTTTGACTCTCGGGAAAGGACATGGGATACTTTTGGTCCCGGAAAATGTACGGTTCCCGCACAATAAACTTTTCTATTTCAGTCTATTTTTATTAAATTCGGTATGGAGATACTTTGAGTGTCGGGAAAGGACAAGGGATACTTTTAGTCCCGGAAAATGTACGGTTCCTGCACAATAAACTTTTATGATTTTCGCTTAAACTATTTCGGTCTTACCACAAAAGATTTAAACATCTGTTGAACAGTTGTTTTGAGACAATTTTGTATGGAATTTTTCTCTAATCAACTGTTCAATGGGTGTTTAAATATTTTGTAGTAAGACCGTTTATATCTATTTTGATTAAATTTGTCATGAAGATACTAATTTTAATCTATTGTTTTCTTAATTATACCAGTTATTATTCGAATTAATTAATCATCGTTAAGACAGGACAACGTCTGTCGGGTCAGCTAGTATTAGTATAGATTAAGTTGTTCTTACTACTTCCGTCAAAATACTTTAATATGTATGTAAAAATCTATACTAATATTATAAATGCGAAAGTATCTCTGTCTGTCTGTCTGTTTGTCTGTCTGTCTCGCTTTCACGCCAAAACTACCGAACCGATTGTAATGAAATTTTGTGCAAATTCTTTATTTATGCAGTGACGTAACCTTAAATCTATCAATGATAAATATACTAAATAGTTTATGGGTATATGTAGTTGTGTAATTGGGGGGCTAAATATACTTTATTTGGCATAAATAAAGTTAAATTTAAAAAAATGAAATAATTTACTTAAGGGGCCGGGTACCCTTGGAATTTCTCATACAAACGTAATACCAAAATCATTTTCTCATTCGAAAATATTTAACATGTTTGAGTTATTTTTTAGTTTAAATTAGTAATTACCTAGGTTCCTGCACAAAAATTTACTTCAAAATATTTAAACACAAAAAAAAAAAAAATTTTGTTAATTTTTTTTTTTTGTAAATTTACTACTAAATATTGAAACACTAAAAACTACAGTAAAACACAAAAAAATATATAAATAAATAGTAAATTTACTATAAAATATTTAAATACTAAAAAAATATTTTTTAGAGTTTAAATATTTTGTAGTAAATTTACTATTTATTTATATATTTTTTAGTGTTTTACTCTATTTTTAGTGTTTCAATATTTAGTAGTAAATTTACTAAAAAAAATTTTAAACAAAAAAATTTTTTTTTTGTGTTTAAATATTTTGAAGTAAATTTTTGTGCAGGAACCTAGGTAATTACTATTTTAAACTGAAAAATAACTCAAACATGTAAAATATTTTCGTATGAGAAAATGATTTTAGTATTACGTTTGTACGAGAAATTCCAAGGGTACCCGGCCTCTTAAGTGCACACTGCACAGCTGTTTTTGGGTGTTTTGATTTAATGGGTACTAGAGTTTTTTTTTATAATTTGCACCAATTTTATTGACATCGCGCTCTATAAACTGAAGTCCACGCGGACGAAGTCGCGGGCAACAGCTAGTTATAAAATAAAGCAAATTATAAACACATCATATTACATGTCTAACTATTAATAGTTGACTAATAGTTGACTAATTAATAGATTATAGCAGCATAAAGCATAAACTTAAGTTTATGCTTTATGCTGCTATAATCTATTAAGATTATAGCAGTATTGCAGTTTCATAATATGTATTTAAGTTATTGCTATAAGTAACACATCAAGTGATTTGTAAAAGAAAGCGAGAACTTTACTGCAGTTGAGACAATACCAAGTCAACAATTTATTTGCGTTGTTGTAGTACGCCGGCGGTGTGGGCGGCGTGGGCGGAGTGGGCGGAGTCGCGGGCGTGGGCGGTGTGGGCGGCGCGAGCGGCGGCGTGGGCGGCGCGGGGCTCGTCAACGGCGCCTCCGTCGTCCAGACCGCCCCTGATCAGCAACATCATCAACCCTTCGATGTCCAGGTTAGTGCCTCATCTATGGTCAATGTAAAATGAGAAAATATGGAAATATTGACAGATTTGTCTATCTGTCACTTTGAGTTTCGTAGAAAGACTTCTTCCTACGATGGCCATACTAAGCTAGAATGTAACGTTTAGGAATTCCTTTATTGACACATAATTAATTGACTGTTTTACACGCGCGAAATATGCACTCAAGTCTCTAATGGTTAGGGCGACTCCTTCCACACTATTGCCTCAAGAGGTTTTTAGGCAATAGTGAAATCAGAAAAAAAAACTTTTGTTCATGAGATCTCAAGAGTTGAAGAGAAAAAAAAGTATAAAATCAATAGAATCTAGCATAACAGAAAAACTTAAAAAATAACATTCTTCAAAATTAACTATTTTAAAGTGGAGAAAATTTAACGACTATCACGTAGACTTTACGTTATTTTGCCGATGGGCGTGAATTTCAAAATTGTTTAACGCGGGCCTCAAATAAAGTCACGGCGGGCCGCATGCGGGCCGCGGGTTGGGGATAGCGGCTTTAGAACAATTCAAAATATAATGTTTTATTTGCCATAATGTGGTACAAAAGACGTTTAAAATATTCCCTGCGGTGTTACCGTACCAATATGATGTGAAGTGTTTTGAAAAAGCCGGTGACGCAGGTCGTCATCGTTGAAGTTAAAATGGTTTAATTAATTCATATTCTTGAAAGTCGTGCGAAATTCTGAAGTAATGGAGCAAATGCATTCTTATATTCACGACGCAATAACGCCGTTACTTATAGGCATCTAAAAGCTTCATACAAGCAGATTTTAATATAATGAATGATAGAATTCCATTTTCGAATAGTAAAGGTGCCGGTTGGCAGCAGGCGACATGAAGCGGCGGTAAACGACGTGTCGTCGGCCGTCGCGACACTACTGGTTTCTAAGTGGTTCTATGAAGTGTCGCTAGCTGCGGAGGGTATTTCATAGAAATACATAGAAACCAGTAGAGTCGCGACGACACGTCGTCTGCTGCCGCTTCATGTAGCCGGCTTCTAACTTGTACCTTTATCGATGACGTGTACCGATTGTAGATGGCGCTGTCGCAGCAATAGCGGGTGACATTTCTCATTATAGTAATGGCTGAATGCATATGTATGTCTATCAACATTTCGTGGTAGGGCTCGTTTTGCCTACTTTGACTTATTTTAATTTATTATGAAAAATTTTGCGTTTAAGAGTCCGTATACGAAATTTTGCCGATTTCGCTCATTTAACAGACGTGATTTAACAGTTAAAATACAGTATTTCTATAAGTTTTAATGCACAACATGTAAAATCATTTCAATTATAATCTAATGTTGCAGCTAGATTTTTTATGTCGCTTAAAAAATCTAGCTGCAACATTAGATTATAATTGAAATGATCTTACATGTTGTGCATTAAAACTTATAGAAATACTGTATTTTAACTGTTTAATTTTAACCTTTTTATGGATTGTATTGACGTCTTAACGGTATGAAAAAATACAATGTACTGTTGAGAAAGTCGTCTATACAATGTTGGAATTACTTTTTACAACTTTCATATAAAAACCCTTTAAAAAACAGAATACCTATAACTGCCCGCTAACTTGGCGATCGTCCTATTTCACCTGGCATATGAAAGACGAGCGTGAGTGTGAAGAGAGCAGTAGAAAAGAGAGTACGGGCTCTTAATGACCCGTTTTTGAGGTTTTTTGGCTGAAGTCACCTATTTACTAGGTCTTTTGCCTTTACTATAGGAGGTTTGGATCAACTACGTTATTGAAGTGAAAAAAATCTGTTGTCTGTAAAGTCGGTTTACTGACGATAGTTGAACGTGGGGGGGGGGGGGGTTAAATCAGTTTCTCGAACAGGCCATAGGGGTAACAGCTCTAAAAAGATTGGGAACCACTGCTCTAGACTCTAGACTTAGAGTCTAGGCAACTGCGTTGCGTTGGTTACACCAAACGAGCGAACATTCTTAGAGCATTCTACCTAATTACCGCCGAACACATGGCGAACAACACACTAGAACAACGAAATAATGCAGCTAGTTCTTTTTTGTTTACATCAAAAGAGCTTTACTAGAATGAGCATTTGCTCGCTTGGTCTAAGCCCACCTAAAGCCAGGCCAGTTCGAAAAGACTGATTTAAAGCTTAAAGCTTTCAGTTTGAAGAAATTATGTGGAATTCTCTTGCACCAAAATTAAAGTAGACTCAAAAACAACAAAGTAACAAAATAACCGAATAGAGTACTTATTGAAAAATGGCATGGTAATTCTGTAAAAAATCTTGAATATCACTATAAAAATACATTTCAAATTCGAACATCTCGTAATTTTCAATGGCAATGATATGATTTTTTTACAAAAAGGATAGCTTTTTTATAGTTCTAAGAAAATAACCGAATAGTTTTTTTTAATAAATGATTCGGTCATTAAAAAAATAAAATAAAATGTATAATTTTCTCCTATTTCGCCCTATCAAGGACGCGGCGAGCGTCGTAACCGCCACTGTACAAGGCGCGCTGATATGAATGTTATTTTAATGTCCTTGTCGATATTTGCACTGACAGACATCGACCTGCTATTAGGCAGTCTTGCCTTAAATTGCGTTTGTATTGATACAAACGAGCGTAAAAAAACGTCGTGTGGAAGGGCCCTTATAAGAAACCTTAGAAACCGAGCAATCAGTGTTTCCCACAAGAACCACTTATAGTTTTCCATCCGTTATAGACGCAGTATGCACGTAATTTAAAATAAATTCATATAATCATAAGAGCAAGTTGATGTTATTTGTCACTAGATGGCGCTTGTACCCGTAGTGAATAACAACATACAATTCTCACGAAAGAAAACGTAATGTTTTCTTTCGTAGATATCTAGGTCCTGTAAAAACAAGATAGGACTAAATAAAAATTCGCATTACAGTCCTCGAAAACTTTAGACAGAGCGCGGCGCGCGGGCTCTCCTTTTTTTTCGGAATTTCTCTCTGTTTCATAATAATAGTAGGTAATTAACGATAATCGTACTCCATTAAAATATGACTTGTAGTGTACACCCCAGGACAAGTTGTTTGATCTCATAAAGTCATAACATAACTAATCGGTATTTTTTTTTGTGTTGCCGCCAAGAAGAATTTAACTATAATTAAAGTCGCTACTTCAAACAATATCATTATTTTGCTTAATAACGCCCATACACAAAATGAAATCTTTTGTTCTCAAAAGCGTTCCGCTTTTCGTGCATTGTAATGTACTAAAGAGTGCAGTGAAAGTAAAAGATTTAAGGCTAAACGAGTAATCAACACACTTTCTTTCGTAATTGGATTGCTATTGCTATGCACATTTATGTAACCGATGCGAGACTTTTGCAATGCAACTAGTAATATTCAGCTCAACGATACCTGAAGAGAACTCACATAACGTTAAAGAACTTACTTAGTCTAGAGTCTGCAGCTTTTCGCCATCGTCCCAAGCGAAAAACATACCATCCTCATCACCTTGATGAGTGGCAGTCTTCCACAGTGCGTTTTTCGCGTAACTTTCTGCCGCGTACTGTAAATCTCTGGAACGAACTGTCACCAGCAGTATTTCCGGACCTATACGTCCTGCAAACCTTCAAGAAAAGACCGTATTCCCTCTTAAAAGGCCGGCAACGCACCTGCAGCTCTTCTGATGTTGCGAGTGTCCATGGGCGACGGTAGTTGCTTACCATCAGGTGACCCGTTTGCTCGTTTGCCCCCTTATTTAATAAGAAAAAGAAAAAGACAAAGGGACTACATACCAGAGATGGCAAACCTTTGACACGTCACACATTTTGGATATATTATGCCACTAGTTTTTCAAAATTTCTATTAAAAAATTGAAGAATTGAGTTGATGAACTAGATTGCTAACATTTTATAACATAACTAACTCATAAGGACAATTACTAATTTTTCCCCATATAATTTGAACAAGCCTCTATTTATTATCAGAATCACAGAGAAAAATAATTAACTAATTTTATTTTATGGAACGTCTGTAACCTTACTAAGATTTCTTTAGAAAATGGCACTTTGAAACGAAATGGTTCGCCATCCCTGCTATAGATTGTCAACTCAAAGGCGCGATGCATTTCGAAGATTGAATCACCGAAAAAGGTTGACGTCATGCTCGCAGTGTTGGTGCTCAGAACTGACGACAGTGAAACGACAGCGGATTGGCCTAATTATAAGCCGGTAACTGGAGCAGCGAGTGCATAACAACTTTGGGCTTCAGCTACTTTCCTATGCTAATTAGCTTGATATAGGCGCGGCGAATATCTGACAAACAGCTAAGTATAAGACGATGAATAACTCTGTAACAATAGTCAATAAATTTAACATTACTTCATACTTAGGTAAACAATACGTTTCTCTTAGCGTTATAAGAACGATACACTTTGATATATTGTGCAATTGTAACCCCAATGCAATATAGAGTCTTTTGAGAACCTGCGTTTTGTAATTTTTGTTGAAAAAAATAGTGTATTGATGATATCATGATATTATAAAAGTATACTTAATATTATGTACTTACACTTGTAAGTTGTAACATCGTGTTACATAATATTATTATTATCTACTGGCTGTGAGTTGTAACTTACTTAAGAGTCCGTATACGAAATTTTGTCGAATTTGCCGAAATTGCAAAGGTTCGCTACAGAAATATTATTAGGTTTTAGCCCCTTATTAGACTTTAAAAAATATATATTATTTATTAGATTTAAAACATATTTAAGCGCGGAAAGCCGACTCGAACTTGCGGCGAGTAATACAATGTAAGATTTAAGTTGTTTTGAATCGTGTTTTGTTGGCACAATTTGTTTTTTTTTCTTTCTTTCTTTTTTTTCGAATTGGATAGAATTTTATCTGTAGATTATTTCTGTCATTTTCTTTTTATGAATTACAGCTCCAAGTTGCCGAAATTAACAGCAATTCTTTGCCCATTTTCTCTAAAATTTTGCCGAGATACAAATATTTTTTTACTCAACTATTTCATATTAAAGTGGTAAAAAGTCCAACATTTTATAGACGACTTTCTCAACATACTCTCATCATCTTTTTTTTTCATACCGTTAAGACGTCAATAGAATCCATAAACAGGTGAAATTCTAAACCTTTTACAGCAAAAATCACAAAACTGTCGCGGGTTTGAGTTGGATTATTTAAAAATACATTAAAAAAAAATCTAGCACCAACATTAGATTATAATTGAAATGATCTTACATGTTGTGCATTAAAACTTGTAGAAATACTGTATTTTAACTCCTAAATCACGTCTGTAAAATCAGTGAAATCGGCAAATTTCGTATACGGACTCTTAAATCCTTTTATTCGAGTAGCTTGTGGTTCCGTCATCGGCGTCGGACAGCCAGTGCCCTTCGTGTACAGTACAACAACATCTTCAGGGTGTTGTTGCGGCTGCCTCGGTTCTGTAGTGCTTCTACAATGTTTTGTGAAGCACGTACGGACGACTTTTATGCGATTATTCGCAAAAAAGTAGCGTCTATGCGTCAGCGCTTACGTGAGAGCAGCAACAGCATCCTGCAAATGATTTATGCAAGATTTGACTGCCCCATTCAAGATAAATGGATGAAAATCTTAATGGGACTAAAAATAGGATAAGTCTATGTAATAAATTTAATGTGAAATGTATACTGTAAAATTAATAACATATATATATATTTTGCTTGATAGCTTGTATTAGTTCTGATAATATGTATTGTAACGTAATTACTTAAAAATGTTATGGATATTAATCTGAGAATAAAATTATTATTATTATTATTATTATTAAATCTGAGGCACACTAATTAAATTAGGATTCGACCTGTTATATTTTAAGATGTAATTTGATTAACATAAATATGTCTTGATATTTAGAATTTGCATTCGAGGTCGTGCATTTTTAAAGAAATAGTGGCAAAACAGGAAATTAAATTGTTCCAGCATTAGAATAAAAAGAAGATTTCTGCTCTCTATACACGTCATACCTTAATTTTTAAATAACTTTAGGTATTCCACTCAAAATCCGAGAATACAAGAGTAGATGTTGCAATGCTAGTAGTTACTTCATTCTATTAGTTTCATAAGAATCATCTCTGAAATACTATCACACGATGAGATGGTGGTTTCTGGAGAAAATATTAAAAATGTACGCGTCCCACCTGTGTTACCGAACTACTATGTGTCGCTAGGTATTAATGTTATGTTACATTCTAGCTCTTGATTAACGAGCTATTTCTCATTATATAGTCACCAATATTATTGAGACGTCATATTTTATTAGATTTTGGTTTTACTAGATACGAGTACCTAACTAGTTCTACAATTTACGTGAAACCGATACGACTTAACCCTCAATCCCCGGCCGAGCACCGGTGCTCGGGGTCACGTGACACATCGTAATTCCGTCAAACCCCGCGCGAGCACCGGTGCTCGGGGTGTTATCGGGCTTTATATATCGTATTTGGCCGACTTAGAGACTACTTTTGTATGAAGAAGTTTGGTTAGTTACGATCTATGATACATTTGCCACATTCTGAATGCAAAATATTATGACAATCTGTGGTCGACGAATATTTTTCAGTCATTAGAAAATCGTGAATTTTTTCGTGTGTGTTTCGTCATTTTGTGTGTTTTTTGTGAAATAATTGATGGATAATTGATGGATTTAACGAATGTAAGTAGTAAAATAGTTGATTTTAGTAACAATAAGTAATTTTAGATACTCATTTGCAAGAAATACATCGTAATAACTTGTGAAAGTTGAGAAAATAGTTGTGTGTGTTATAAGTGATTTTAACGCAAATTTGCTTCATATATTTATAAATTAATTACATAAAACGCTTAAAGAAGTTATAACAAAAGGTGTACAAGACTATTAATAACGATAGTATTTTTTACGATTCTAAAACAAAGAGTTCAAAGTTCGCAGGTAACGGCCATATTCTGCCGGCCGCTGCCATTTTGAACTTTATTTGTAAAGCCCTAATGACAAAGTTTGCTTGTGGGTAATACGAAGCCCATTTTTTGGGTTAGATTTATGACCTGTTTTTATAAAAATCTCGAGTAGTAACGATAAACAATTTATGTAAGAGTTTAAAATCAGGGTTGCCTCGAGTAGAATAAAACAAAATATTGATATATTTCATGTGAAATAGTCAGAAAAATATTTTTCAAAATATATACTTCTGAAAAGAATATTATATCAGACTAAATACTATATTATAATGGCTTGATAGACAGAAAATTTATTCGATATTGTAGAATTCTTTACAAAAACATGAAATATAGTAAGGTTGTAAAGTTATTATATTATTTGTACAAATAGGGTAGGCCGGGCGCCATTTTTTTTAAAAACAGGTCTGCCTAGAATCTAGCCATTTTTTTTCCGATTGAGGGTTTAATATGGATTTTATAATATTTTTCGTGTTTAGTTTGTGTTGCGTAAGGATAGTTCCATTAAGTGGTGATGCGATGATATCTCGGGAAAATCGTCGGACATCCTCGAATTTTACACGCACTTAAATCGATTTCGACATTTACTGAGGCCACCCGGCCATTAACATTTTGAAAAGAAGTCTTGAGTTCGTGTTATCAAGCAGTTATATGATGAGTTCAAAACTAAATGTGAAACTAATGCAATTTTTGGTATAAATAAAAATGTGTATTTTTAAAATTTGTGTTTCAACAAATCTGCTACATCAATTCGGTGAAATTTTCTTAGCTACGATAGTTGAAAGAACCTCTACCAACTATTGTAGTTTTTTCTAGATGTAGATGTTTTGATAATGTGAAACCATTTGACTACGCGTTCTCGTGGCAAGTAGGTGACGATACCGTTAGCCGCGCTCAGCGCGCATCTAAAGTTTGTCTTTCGCTCTCATAACGAGGCGCAAACTGTTTTTTTTTTCTTGTTTAAGTAATAAAATCAAAGCATTTTCTGTCAAATACGCTTTGTAGCCTATCCCGAGTTTGAGAGGCCAAAGAACGGGGAGAAAAGGTGTGAGAACGAGGCCACACTGCGCCAGTGTTTGTCGTCGAAACGAGTATATTATCACATATTATTATATCCGTAGCGACGACGCATCACATTATTATTTTTAACAAAAAATTAAAACCGACTTCCAAGGTAAAAACAATATTAACATTAATATGAACTAAAAAGTATTAAATAATTTTTGCTATCTAATAGTGCCTTTTTCCGAATTCGGCTAAACCTTGACTATTTCTGTACTCAATCTTCATTATTTTGAAGTCGGTACCAGATAGCTGAATCTTCAGTCCTCTGACAGAATATTTGAAACTTTTGGAACTGGCACCGACTTCAAAATTATGAAGATTGAGTACAGAAATAGTCAAGGTTTAGCCGAATTCGGAAAAAGGCACTATTAGATAGCAAAAATTATTTAATACTTTTTAGTTCATATTAATGTTAATATTGTTTTTACCTTGGAAGTCGGTTTTAATTTTTTGTTAAAAATAATAATAATTTCACTCTTTTTAGTTACACTAGTAGGTAAACCTTCGCGTATATTTTACGTATCTTATTACACAGTTCACACTCACAAAATAATATATTATCAGTGAAGTGAACATATTGTGCTAAGTAATTTAACAATTTTAATACTTCAAACCCCAAGCGGTCACCGGCGATTGCGATAACAATAGAAAGGCTATTGTGTCTCGTTTTTCCACGATCCAAGGATCTATCAGATAAAAAATTGTATAAACTTGCATAGGATGTAGCATAGCTACTCATCTAATATATAAAATTCTCGTGTCACAGTTTTCGTTGCCATACTCCTCGGAAACGGCTTGACCGATTCTCATGAAATTATGTGAGCATATTGTGAGCATATTGGTCTGAGAATCGGCCAACATCTATTTTTCATACCAAAAATTATTTATATGGCAAAACAACATTTGCCGGGACAGCTAGTAATATAATATAATATTATCATAATTATTGACAGCTGTTCTTGTAATCAAGAATTCAATTTCAAATCCATTCAAATCGATACTTAGTGCGCCATCTATCGATTAATAAGTATAACTAATTAAAAAGACACTTATTGACTTTGTTTTGTTTAAATGCTATTTTTAAAATAACTTTATTTTAATTCTATATTTTGTCTATTAAAATTTTATAAAGTAGTTAGTATAGTATTCGATCTGTATATAAAGTAGTAAAGTATATTCAGCGGCGCCGCGATACCGTCGCCTCCGTGGCGCTGACCGCCGTGTATATTTAAACAAAGTGTTGTTATACAGTATAAAATTATTATTATTATGAGTATGTATATCCACACCTATGCCTTGTACTATTATCTATCCTGTGCCATGAGACATTGGTGACCTTAACACGACGTGGTAATGATGAAGACGATGATGATGATGATGATGATTATGATGATGAATATGAGTTGCATAGTAGCATATGCTTTCTGTTCTTAAAACAACGCCAAAACTCCCAAACGTGTATCTATAAGGAGTCAGGAGTTCTCTCAGCATCTTCGAAACCATGGTATACCTTGACCCAATATTTGACTTTTTGGTAGCATATTCTTAGTACACTTCACATAAAACCAAAATCACCATATGTTTCCATATAAATTTCGAGGAGTTCCCTCGATTACTCCTGGATCCCATCATCAGGTCACCACTTTGTGAACATGGTACCAAATTGGAGTAAAACCAAATACAACAAAGCAAAAATTTCGAAAATCGGTTCACAAACGGCGGAGTAATCGTTGAACATACAAAAAAAAAAATAATAAAATAAAAAAATATATATATAATATATATATCCACAGCCGAACATATAACCTCCTCGTTTTTTGGAAGTCGGTAAAAATACAATACGGTGACAATGCGACGCGTTCTCCACCTGTCCATCATGCCGTCAAGACGAGTCTGAGAGCGCAATGCATCAATACGGCATAATATCATAAAATTGTATGTAAAACGCACCGCAATGCAACAAAGGAATGTGGCTTCCCTCTAAACTCTAAAGGTAACTTTCCGATACACGCGGCGAGCGACCGCGACCGACAAAAAATTCAAAATATAAAGCCCCTTTATGAACTAAATTTTAATGGTTTCTTTTTGTACCGACAGTTGTGTGGTCTAGCGACCGTATCTTAGTAGATGCGTAGAGCCAAATGAAATGTTTAGCCTAGGGCAATTTATCTGAACTTTAGTCGGTCGCAGACGCTCGCCGCGTTGATCGGAACGGTACCTTTAGATTGCTAGTGTCGCGGCGTTTGTCAACGAGGAAGTAATAAGTACACCGGCTGCCGCGACCATTACCCGGCGTAACGGCGCCCGATACCATCTCTATCGCGGATACACCGCACCAGAGGTGGAGCTTATCGAGATAGTACACACATACACGTAACACGTGCCTCTACAATCTACATGCTCTGCAGTCTACAATCTACATCGACTAGTTCGAACAGTTCTTTTAGCGAAAAATATAAGAATTCTAATTTTCACAATGTATTTATTAAGTACTAGCTGTTGCCCGCGACTTCGTCCACGTTAGCATAGTAGATCACATCACAAGTATTATTTATTGTACAAAAATATTCAATGTACAGAATTGACTTTCCTACGACTTTATTATATATAGATGTTCCGCGCGGCTTCGCTTGCGTAATTTAGGAATTTCACGCAATCGTACATTTTTCCGCAAAAAATAGCCTATGTCCCTTCACGTGGGCTATTCTTCATGTTTGCCAAATAACATAAAAATTGCTCCAGTAGTTCTTAAGATAGTAAGTAATTTCATATAATTTCCCCCGTTTTTTCCACATTTTCCACTATTTCTTCGCTTCTATTAGTCTTAGCGTAATAAAATATAGCCTTATAGACTTTATCGATCAATGAGCTATCTAACACTGAAAGAATTTTTCAAATCAGACCAGTAGTTCCTAAGATTAGCGCGTTCAAATAAGCCCTTTCATATAATTTCCCCCATTTTTTCCACATTTTCCTCTATTTCTTCGCTCCTATTAGTCTTAGCGTGATAAAATATAGCCTATAGCCTTTATCGATCAATGGGTTGTCTAACACTGAAAGAATTTTTCAAATCGGACCAGTAGTTCTTGAGATTAGCGCGTTCAAATAAGCCCTTTCAAATAATTTCCCCCCGTTTTTTCCACATTTTCATCTATTTCTTCGCTCCTATTAGTCTTAGCGTGATAAAATATAGCCTATAGCCTTCCTCGATAAATGGGCTATCCAACAGTAAAAGACTTTTTCAAATCGGACCAGTAGTTCCTGAGATTAGCGCGTTCAAACAAACAAACTCTTCCCAATTATAATATTACTAGATGTTCCGCGCGGCTTCGCCCGCGTAATTTAGGAATGTCACGGAAACCGTACATTTTTCCGCAAATAAGAAACCTATGTCCTTTCACGTGGTCTATTCTTCATGTGTGCCAAATAACACAAAAATTGCTCCAGTGGTTCGTGAGATAAGCCCTATCAAATAATTTTCCCCGTTTTTTTCACATTCTCCTCTATTTCTTCGCTCCTATTATGTTTAGCGTGATGAAATATAGCCTATAACCTTTCTCGATAAATGGGCTATCTAACACTGCAATCATTTTTCAAATTGGACCAGTAGTTCCTGAGATTAGCGCGTTCAAATAAGCCCTTTTAAATAATTTCCTCCCGTTTTTTCCACATTTTCCCCTATTTCTTCGCTCCTATAAGTTGTAGAGTAAAAAATATAGCCTATAGCCATTCTCGATAAATGAACTATCTAACACTGAAAGAATTTTTCAAATCGGACCAGTAGTTCCTGAGATTAGCGCGTTCAAATAAGCCCTTTCAAATATATTTCCGTTCCGTTTTTTCCACATTTTTATCTATTTCTTCGCTTCTATTAGTCTTAACGTGATAAAATATAGCCTATAGCCTTCCTCGATCAATGGGCTATCTAACACTGAAAGAATTTTTAAAATCAGATCAGTAGTTCCTGAGATTAGCGCGTTCAAACAAACAAACAAACTCTTCCGCTTTATAATATTAGTATAGATTCAAGAGAATTTGATTAAAAGTTGAAAGTGTTTTGTTAAAAGATTATTCTGAAGCCATTACCTCGACGCACGTCTGTTGTAAAAGACATAAAACACATTTACAACATTTCATTAAGTTCAGTCTAACTCAACTAGTAAACTCTAGTTTCTTGAAAAGCTTGAAGCTCAAACTTCTAAACATCATATAAAAGCTTTTCCAAGTAGCTATGCATCAAATGTCTCGTAGACCTGTCTCGATTGTGGATGCTCTATATCGAAGAAAAATTTCTAATACAGCGCCTTCACGTTGGCTCAAGAGGAAGCAACTATAAACAAGATAAATATTACAAACATGTAGAGAGGGTATATTCATCTATGATTGTTCATAGTCGACGTCGATTACACGTGCTTTAGACAGCTTGGCAATTATGGTGACAATGGTGAATATCCATCATGTTTGGGTCGTGTGGAGGAAGTACTCATATGTTACTAGACGACGTCAGCAACATTGCTGCAAAATTCTTTTATCGCGCGGTAACCGGAGTCCCCAGGACCCAAAACATCTGCATACCTAATTGCAGCAAAATCGGTTCAGCGATTTGGACGTGAACAGATGGCAGACGGACAGACACACTTTCGCATTTATAATATTGGTATGGATGTAAAAGTGTAGTAGCTAGACCCAGTTACCTCTCCCAGCAATACCTAATTGCATACTACAAGCTCGTTTCTTAACGCTGAGCATTGCATCGGTAATCATATGTAGAGCTTTCCTATAAAGGAGATAAGATCGCGAGAAAAACCATCAAGTGGAGTCCCCTTTCAGAGTTTATCGCGACCGTATCGCGAGTTGCGTATGTGAACGGGTTTATGAACTCAGACAATGCTTCTGTCGCGGTGTCTACACGTTTTTAATATGCTCTGATTTACTTAGCGTGGGACTGGGACGATTTTACTGGAGCTACAGAAAAACTTAACATACAGTTACAATATCACTCGTTATTGACATGTTTCTAATGCAATGTGTGCAATTCTTTTCTATTGTGTGAAAAAATTCGGTGTCGTGTCTGATTCTTTTAATTTCTGTCTCTTCAAAATAGCATTATTGCTTTCTATATAGGTGATTTTTTAAGCTATTAAAGTTAGTATTAAATTCAATTTAGTATGTTCCAGTCATGAAATTGTAAAGCCCAAAGCTGCTTGCAAGGACTACCATAATTCGTTATTATTGTTCTGTATACAGTATTAAACCTAATAAGGAAACAAACGAAATGTGGTTCATATTACTCATGTTATTTCCCATTTTCGTCAGGTGTGTTGTATTAGTGGCGTAATTTAAGAATATCTATACATAATTAACGGACGTTCACTTGACTATTCATTACTAGCAATTAATTCCCGCGGGTTGCGCTCTGCGGCGCTGAGATCGACCTCGTGGGAAATTAAACTGCGCGGCCCGTCTTCTGCCGCCTCCGTCTCTCGCCTCGCCTCACCTCGCCTCACCTCGCCTCACCTCGCCCCGCGGGGGAGGGGGGCACCCTCACGACTCACATATGAACACTTTCTCCTATGAATTTCCCTATTTTTCTACGTGCACTTTGCGAGAATGCGCAATTTGTACCCTGCACAAAGATACTTTGTTCGGTAAGGAGCACCGTCCGCCCGGCGAATTAATTACCTGTCGCGAGCTGTGTATTCTTTGTGCGTCGTGCGGACTATTTAATAATAAAGAGGGTATTGAAATTAGCCCGCGGCTCGCCCGGCCGGCGGCCCGCGCGAGTGCCTCATTAAAAATGAAACAGTAATCACTACGAGCCTCGTAAAGTCCTCCCCGCTTACGTATCAAATAAATAGTTGTAACCACCGCTGGGCACATTTGTAAATTACTGTGTTTCATGCATTTTCGACGCGTCGTTAATTAGTTATTATAACCTGAAAGTAAGCATTAGTGCGATCAGCAAAAATGTTGTAACATCTAGGTTTCGTTTCCTAAGATTTTATAAGCCGCTGTTTCTACGGCGTCCGTAACGGAACTCGCGAGTTACGGAGGCAAGTGTCGCAACGAACCAAAGAATTACCGTGAATCAGATCGGATCCGCTCAGGCGCGCCCGATTGCGGACACGCCTGGCGGCCGCAGAGAAATTCAACTGTAAGACCAGTAGAAACACCGCTGTCGCACGAAAGGTCTTGCGATACTAATTGAATCGCTATTATGTCGCCTTCACACCTACAAAACGACAAGATAGATGGGTCTTGCGACTGAATATGTAGCTTGGAAGTGGAAAAAAATTGATACATCAGTAATTGTGATCGCTGGCTTTTATCAGAGTGAAATCTTAGCTATATCTTATTATAGGTACTAAGTAGGGAATAGGGATAGTGATTAGTGATTACGGTTTTTAAAACCTGTAGGCCTGCTACGAAACCGTTTTGAGACTCCAAACAATCGTACGAGAATGCCGTGTCCTACTCCAACGTCATTTCACGTTTGTTAGAGTAGGACGCGTCATTCTCGTACGATTGTTTGAGTCTCAAAACGGTTTCGTGGTACGGGCCCAGATTACGTCTGCCATGTAGAGAAGACATACCGAGTGCTTTCGGCAAGCACTCGGTATGTTCATTACGGATATGCCTGGCCAAGGGCACTGTTTCGCCACTCTACTCAGTAGTAGTAGTAGGAGTAATCAGGTCCACATGTCTCTCATACCATAATTTTACTGTTGTTCCATCTGTTTTGTGACAACAATTTCTAATCGAAAACAACCATTGATATGATTAATGAAAGCACTTAAAGCTCCACGCTGTCGGGGGGCGGTTGCGACGCGTCGGGCGAACTCGAATCGTGTCACAGCCGACACTCGAGCGCGGTTGCAAAATGTTTACCGGGCATCGACAGTGCTATATCAAAGTCTATAGCTCACGGCCTACTCGATACAGCGATCGGCGGTGAAATGTGTCGTGACTCGTGAGTGATGTCGTCGGGAGCTGACGGGAGATGCGAGGTAATTTGTTCGCGCCCCGTCGGATATGAGCGTCGCCTTATTGCCGTCGCCGCCGCCCGCGCCGCGCCCTCGCCCGCTAACTAACGCTTATTAAACTCCGACAGCGCTCCCGCTGATCACTTCAGCGTCTTGTTAGCTCTCTAAACTTATATTAATCGTTCGCTCGGCTTTCTTGTCATGGTTATTTGTTTCACTTTCCTATCTAGATAGCTCGCTAAAGTGGCTTCGTCTGTGGATTTGTTGTTGTTACTGTCGCGGTGTCGACGTGCGTTGTGTTCATCGTTATATTCATGTTACGTTGTTCGTCGTATTTCGGAATTCCACGTTACTTTGTTGGTTGCTATACAAGTATACAGTCATCATAAGACTCTTTAAATTACTCTTTCTTCCTAAATTTTAGAATGACTATAAAGTACTTTCACAATTTTAATTGCCTCTGCATGCAAAAAAACAAAAATACTTTTTGAAGATGAGAAAGTTTGAAAAACAAAAAAAAAATCTACTAATACTTTAAGAAGTGGAATAAATGGAATTTTGCAAGTGGAACAAAGTTTAGCTGACTTGTAAATTTTACGACGAAAACATCAGTGCATGCGTCTGTAAAACATTTTTCGTTGCACACGTATCGTCAGCAAAAATCACTGCAAAATCATGACCCAAGTATAATAATTATTTAATGCTAAAGTTTTTGTTTATTCTTATTTTGATTTATCCATATACATCAATGTTATAGCAATGTAGCTAGTATCTACTATGTACCGTTTATTTTATAATAATTCATTCTGCTACGACTCGAAAGTTAATTAAAAGTATGAAGTAATATGAAATACTCTATTTTCTTTATTGCTTTAGATTATAAGATAGTGGTGCTTAATATGACTTCCGTTACCTATAATTCTTCTTGTACTTATAATTCCCTCAAAACTTATCATCTCCAACAAAACGCTTTAACTCTCTCCGCTTTTTAATTTCACAGTTGTGAGTAAAGAAAGTCATGTTGTAAATTGTAGAGACGAGTGGCAACAGTGTTTGAGTTGTGGAGTTTTGTAGTCCGCACTAGGTAGTAGGTAGAGTTGAGCTGCGTGATTCAACACGCGACAGAGGAAGTGATCCGAATGCTTCAGACTGTCACGCAACTAGCCCGCTTTCTATTGTAGTTTTACTTGATCTTGAAATTATAGTTTTAATAAAATTGTGATCTTGCACTTTCAATGGTACAATCTTGTGTAAATACTATGGTCTGTTTTTTGGCAACAGCTGCAAGCATGTTGCGAGGAAAAGGTGGAGTATGTAGTTCTTATTCCAAGGAAACCGTGTGTTTTGCGTTACATCCTGCTATCAGAGAAAAGGTCGGTCTCCCGCCTACTGTATTATGTGTGTATGTCATTTATCAATACTTACTCTACATTTTTTTTTGCAATATTTTTACTTTAGCCCATTATTTTTTTTTAAATAACCCTATGCCAGGATTAACGTTGATAGCGAAATATCTAGCCGGAACAATACGCACAATGGTGATACTCGTATTGTTTGTGAACTCTGTGTTTTGCTATGCTGTGTCGCCTCACCGCCGGCGTTCATGAGAAATTACTGCGCTCTGTCGTGGTCTGAGGCTTGATTAAATTTCAGACCACATTGCGATTTAGGCTATATTGATAAACGATCGAAACTTTGATACTATAACTTGTAAGAAAATGTTACGAAACCGTTACTAGAATAGTTCTGCAAGGTGTTATTGTTGTCGATATCTGAAGCAACAGTAATCTTAGATCTGGATAAACTGCATTCATTTTCCACTTTTTAGACGAGGAAAATGCCTAAGCGATGTTAATGGAGATAACTTCCACCTGATATTTTCACCTTGAACGAGATTATAAATATGGTAATGAACTTGCTGTTGCCTTCGTGTTTGCCACGAACGTCACGGTTGGATTTAGCGTTTACCGCCAGCATCCGCGGCGACTCGAGGATACCTCCCGTCACCGTGGGCATATTGCGGCTTATGACAAAACCCAGGATTACTGGACTCACCCATGTCAAATTCGTGATTAAGATAGATTACGTCGCCTATAATATATTTGCAGCAGGGGGGACCGAAAACGCTAAAATAAATAGCGAATTTACCCGAAACGATTGCCTATTGTAAATGAGTAAATAGTAGTTTGTTAATAGAATTAGGGGCAGCCGGCTTCGAAACACAATGGAGCACGTAAAACGTTTCGCTTTTACCACTCGAGCGCTTTGTTGTAGTCTAAGAGCGATGGTGTTTAGCGCAAAATATCGCGACTTCTGAGCGCTGAAGGTGAAAGGGGTACATAATACGTATACGATCACCTCCGGTTGACATTTCTACTTTGGGGCCGCTATTGTCTTTCGGTCCCTTCGTGGAAAATATGAATCTTCCCCAGTCGCGGGTCATTAACGGTGACATTTGAAGTTTACCGTGGTATTTTAAAAATGCGAGGACGACTTTCGCAAATCGCCGAATTAACTGCCGTAGCGTTAAAATAAGTCGCTCATTTACTCGGATAATCCGATGAGTAAATGTGTACGCAGTAGCGCAACGGTAGCGCCAACACCGAATTAAGGCAGGGCACGATAGCACTAATTCTGTTGTGGCTTCAGATCAGCGGCGCCTAATTAGCTCAGCATTTGCGTCGGTCTAAAAGGCAGACGGTCAAAGGATTCGCCGCTCATTACGCGCCGTGCCAGTCCGCCGCCCGCGACGAGCCGGTATTGTCGCCGACCGCTTTGAAAAATATCCTCACCCCTGCAGTCGGCGAAATGGATTACATTTAAAGCGAAAATTAAATTAAACGCGATCCAATAGTCGGGGTATTCGGAACATCGCGAAGTCAGTCACGGAATAGAGTTCGGCGGGCAGTCGTATGCGATGTTCGCGGAAAGGCACGATAAGATCGCGTGAGAGGTGGGCACACGGACGTAGGCACGCTCTGCTGCGCCGCCCCACGACGATGAACCCACTCGGATAATTCGTCACGCTGCGTTAATGGTCGCCGAGCACGCTACCACCACTCGACTTTTGGTGTCTGCTAGCGGACGGTACCTATATTACTATATACAGATAGTTTCACGAAATCTTCGACTTCGATAAGAACTGCTGTTGGCCAGCTTATTTGAGGTTTTCATGCGAGAATTTTTATATAGGTCTGGATTCGGGATACACCTCGTAGCATGTCTAAGCGATACATATTTATTTGAACGTGCATGGATAGAGTCTGTTGGTAGATTTGTTTCCAGTAAATATAAGCAGTAGTACTTAACATATTTGCAACGTGCGATGTAAAATAAACCGCACAGACACTAATGGAATTAGATATTTAACGAGTGCTCGGGCTGCTCGGGTTACTGAAAAAAAAAAAATAGTTTACTCGGTCTGTTATTGTAACAGTATATCATGTGGGCGTGAATCGCGTGGCAGATGGTCGGGGCTCTGATTAAAGTTAATTAACTGAAGCCATTTACTGGCGGGGTCGGGCGCGCCGAGCCCCGCGACCGCTACACCCTCGCGTGTCGCCGGTCGCGCTCCACTCTTGACACCACACTCCATACACCTAAATAATGTGGATACTAATGTGTCGGAATATATTACACCTCGTTTGGTAATTGAGCTGATGTGACTTTTTATTATAACGCTCTGAAAACACGAGATCCGTCGAACGATTTATTATTTTCACATGGGATAAACGATGAGGAACAAATATGTTGGAACTTAAGGAAAATTTGTAGCGAGCGGGAGAAGTTTTCCTCGTGGAATTGTAGAGGTGGGCCGGCGGGTAGTCGTCGGCGGGGCGATGCGGCCCTATCTGCGGCGCGCGGCGCGGCCGGCGAGATTTATCGCGCGGCCGCACGCAGCTGGCGGCCCGCCCGACGCCCGTAACCCTCGAGCCCCTTTTATCGCCGAGTAGAACACGCCCGCTGTGTTAATTTGTTTGCTATAACACGCCGCGGCTAATGAATCGCCCCGGGCCGACCCGTGTCCGCGACCCCGATCAACTGTTAAACGTACCGCCGTAACGCCGGCAAATAGATCCTCAATTACATCCACTTTATTAGAAATCGAAGGTCTCGCCGGTGCGTAAAAGTGTTTGTAATAAAACACGTTAACGTCTGCGCGATTACCTCGATTTCTACGGATACGGAGCGATTATACTGCTCCGAGCGGTCCGCATCGGCTGTGTATCGACAGCGAGCGCACGGTATAATGTGCTAGAGTTGGGCCGGTTGTCTAGTGAATATGTGGAGCGCACTGATTTAGCGCGTATGAATCAGTCGCTCAGGTGAGATCGCATTCCGCGCGCCCGCCCTACCTGCCGCCCGAAATATCCGCCCGCCCGCCCTCACACAATCACACGTGCCCACTGTTTATTTTAGAACGTGCGTTTTCTGTGAATCTTCACTAATACCAGTTTTCAAATAACGCTTAAATTAATACGTTTTGCTAACAGATACATACACGAAAATATATTTTTTGTAAAGGAATTAGTAGATAGTTTGATATTAAATGATTAAATGACTAATAAAGTCATCAATAATAATGATTCGTTAAAAGATTTTCATTTTCTGCAAGAGTTTTATTAATTTTCCACTCAGGAGTTCATATTTATTTATCACCTTCGTTAAAAGTGTGCTTATTTCGGCGTAAACGTTTCTTCGTATTGTTTGGTTCACCACTTAATTAGGTACAGCTCGTAAAACTGTCTTACTCATCTTATATTTACCGCGTTTGCCCTTTTTATTATGCGATTACTGGGGCCGCGCGTTTTGCGCTCGCCGTGGAGCGAGGGGAGCAGTTTCATTTGTTTCTTTACAGATTACAACGTTTTCGCCGAATGCTAAATTTTCCTTATTGCTCGGGCAGTTTATGAAAGAACCATTAATTCAGCGCAATACCCGGTGCAATCCAATTTATATGTTTAACATGTTTTCATAATTAATGATCCCACCGATCGCCGATCGCGACAGCCGGAGCTTATCGGGCGGGCCCGGGGGAGATATTTGTCGCGGCGTGCGGTTTACGCAAAGATAACCCCAAATTTTACAGCGCCGGCTGGCGTTGCGCCGTGCGCGCCTAATGTTTTACAGTTTACTTCGTTATCTGGGCGCATCCTAGTAGCTAGGCGTGAACGCGATACATATTTGATGTGGGATGGTGTCTCGTGGTCGGCGTGGCGGCGCAATTAGCAGGCCACTCGACGCGCTGCCCGGCGACCCCGCAGTCCCCGCACCACCCACTCCACTTGTGTGTCGCCGCGCAAATTAAAACGCTCCACTCCACGGCAGATCGCGCTCTCCAACACCGCCGATTCGTTAATCGAATGAATCATTTTACATTTTTTTAACAATCGCTCTCCTCCCCGTTTAATATGTCAAAACACTGCAGTCGCCTCTTTTAATTGAGTTAATTGGTCGCAAACTTGCAACGGGATTTTGTATTTCTTTGATGGGTAATGTTGGTCGCTTTTGTGTTTCGTATCTTTCTTGTTCGTATAATCTAATCGAGGTTCGAACATGATTGTACATTAAGCTTTTAAAACAATTTAAGTGACTATTCATTATGTTTGTGTTAAAAAAATATAATCACAGAACACAATAGATACATCTTATACTAAATGTTAAGGTCATGCAACTCCGTAATCCATATACAATCATGTAGTTATTGTAGCTCCATATAAAATGTTTCGGAGTGTCCATTTTAAAGCAGGCATTCGATTTATACGGTTGAGAATTAGGAAGGAAATGTTGTTTGAAAGTTGGTGAAGTAAAAGATTTGTGGGCCTCGTCCCGGGCTCGGCGGAGTGCAGTCCCGCGGGTGCGCCTCCTCGTAATTGAGAGCGTCTGCAGAGCGATAATTGTGGCCGAGCACCGAGCACCGAGCCCCAACTCCCGAGCCCGAGCACACGCCACCGCCTCGCGTAAATCATGCCCGTTTCTCTCCATTACCTCGTAATGCCGAATTGACTCGCGAGGATTTCCCGGCTCCTCGGCTTTTCCCTTAGTCTTACCTCCATATTTTCTATGATATATTGAGCGCTTAATAGGTGCTCGTCGTATCGGCGTCCAATTAATGATACGCTCACGAGTTCTGTCGACTTTAGCACCTCGTTTGTGACGTAAACGAATGTTCTGCTACGCGCGACGCCAATTCATAAAAAATGAGAATGTCGATGACTTTTATTGTTTTATCCCTCCTCGTCGCGGCTCGCGGCGATGCGGTGAAGACATGCTATCTTTTTTCGAAGGGATTTCTGTGTTCCATTAGACACTTTTTATATGCGATAAGACGATCGCGTGACCCGGGTCGACCCGCGTATAAATAAGACCCGCTGGATGCCTTAATTAAGCGACACTATAAAGATAAAAAAATCTAAACAGAATAAACTTTTGTCCCACTAAAGAAATTCATAGATCAGCTTTTCGGGAACGCTTATCGATCTTGAATTAATTAATGTAATGAATCACCTGGAAACTCACTGGAACTACATCAGATAAGACGTCTGTGTGAGTACTTCCATGCTTGGTTTTTACGGTTCGAGTCGGTTCGGAACTGACCGGTGCCGGTGCTGGTTAGCGGTTACGTGGAGGATGGTTTACAGTTACACAACGTTGCAATATAGATGTTACGCAACTGCATCACCATTCAAGTTTTTAATAAACTGTTGTATTCATTGAGTACCTAGTCCACATTTCATAGAAGTGGAGCGGCACACGCTGTTGTATCAGAATGTTGCTGGTACAACGGACATTATCGGGCGTGACGTAAGGCCGGGGCGGTGCCGACGTAGAGGCATGTAGATCGCGAAATTGATCGTGCGCTATCTGATGGGGCACACGGTTCCTCGGCTAGCGTTTAAAACGGGCGTCGGACACGCCGCACGCGAACGGAGATGGCAGCCCCCACCCTCCCCCCGGACCCCGCGGTAATTACCGGCCGCGCAGCGACGTCTCCGGCCAGCACGCCCGGTAATTACGCCGGCACACCTAATGCCTGTCTTGTCTGTTCGCCGGGAATTAAAACAACTTCGACACAGTTGTTTGCTCGTGCGCGCCCCGTGCCCGACCCCGCTAGGGGGCTGCCCGGCGCTCGCCTGACGTCGATACATAACATCCACTATACGCCTATTGTCTATACTCTATACGGCTAAAGGTTTAATTCGATTTATTACGCTAATGTGCTTAGGTCGCTATCTATTCATGCGAACGGAGCCTATCCTGTTACAACTATGTGTGTTTGTGGCATACGGCCGCGGATAACAAAATCACACTGATTCCACATATTTAATCTATCATGTTACACGAATGTTCCGATGTCAACGAACAGAGCATACTTAGCAGAACGTAGACTTAGCTCTGACGCAGTTACTACAAACACGAAATCTTCAATCAAAATACAGTTAGATGTAATTAAGTATGTACGGGTGTTTCGCTTGTTGAACATTTACATTTTGTATTATGAGGTCATTAACTCTACAGTGTTTATTAATTCAATTGTTATTACTTATTACATGCGTGCGAAGATTTGAAGAATCATACATTAGACAACAATAGTATAGGTATGGTATGTATTGTAAATTGTAATGGATATGTGCTCTATGCCAGTTGCAAGTACAACATGGATTATAAGATTTTATAGTAAAATTCCTAGTGGGTACCTAACCCCCATGAATTTTAAAGTGCATATTGAATAGAATCTCTAAATGTCAACATTTAACATTAGCTCCTGAAGAATAATATTATAATATTATCTTCAAGTCGAAAAGTTAAAACTAATCTCTACATAAAACGGGCTTTTGATAAGATTCTTTTTAAAACATAATAATGAGAAAGGGGGAGCATGAGAAAAAGAAACAATAAGTTTTCTCCACGGAACGACTAACACGAGGCACGGTGAAAGACTTTCTGAAATACGCAGAATAACTATGCTATTTTTGTTTGTCGAAGTGATAAAGTTTCGCATAACATCGGTAATGGTCGTTATAATGGGTCGGAAATATGAATAGCGGTCGTCTCGTAGCACCCGTAATTTGATTGGAGGCGGCCGGCTCGAGCGCCGGAGCGCCGGATCAGACTTGCGCTAATTGGCCGAGCAATACAGAAACAATGACAAAAGTCTAAACTTCGGACCGTCTCGCCCTCTCGCACCCCCTCGTTCCCTCCCGCCGCCTCTCGTTTTTAAATAAAATTCGTTTACGCGACTCGCAGATTGTTATACGGCCAAAGAGCGTCCGTCCTCGCAACTCGCGAAAGAGGGATAAACTTAATTATTTTCCTATTTAAACTGAAGCCTTGCGACAATTACAAAAGTTGCAAAAATCTTAGGCGCTTCAAACGAGGGCGACTCGACGAGTATTATGTCGCTCGGCTTTAATATACAGCAGAATTGGGGGATAATTGAGGCCATTACGCGGCAGATCGACGGCCGGATAGCGCAGGTGGAGCCGGGGCGGTGCCGCATTGGTAATTGATCGCGACGTTTGATGGACGTGCACCAACCCCGTATATTGCACCTCGGGGAGCCGCCGCGCGCCGTCTGCTCGTACGGCGCTGGCGACTTGCAGGCCACCGTCGCTCCCCGTGATGATATATTATCGCTGCTAAAGTGTATCTTCGTGGGATGTTTCCCAGACCTTTCTGAAATAGTAACCTAACCGATCACACGTTTTGATTTTGGCTTTCCGAACTACATGAAAATTTCATCTCCATCCGCTTCTTACCTTTCACGTACGCGGATAAATGATTCAGCTACTCTACTGCGAGTTGCGACTCGTCGCTGGCTGTAAATTTTACGATTGCATAAAAATGTTGCGCGTTTGTCTTCATATCCGAACAATCTATAAAACATTACGAATGATGGTTATGCATTAAACGATGGAGTCTGGAATATTCTTGAGCCTATTTTTTCAGAAATGAATTAGGAACTTGTGGAAGGTCATAATTTTTTGAACAAACGAGGCGAGCACATGTATTTTCTACTTTGCGTATATAAATTATGTATCGTTTAATTCATCGCCGCGGTCCATACGCCGCTGTGTGTTGACATTGCGGGGAAAACAAACTCACCTACCCCACCTTAACCTCAGCAAACTACGGCCGCTCTAAACTTTTGAGGTCCGCCTAATAAGGCAAGCAGTTTACGGGTCTCCCTTGTTTATTTTCGGCGCCGTAGCCAGGTGATTTGATGATTTTGACTCGTTTGAACCGAAGCGTTAATTAATTGCCATAACGCAAATTCAATTTGAGCTTACGCAGCGTTTATTTGCTGTTAACTTGTAAAACTTTTGTAGTATTTAATTTAATCAAATATTTCTATGGAGGGTCTAAACCAGAGGTTCCCAAACTTTTTTTTCTCATAGACCACTTTAAAAATTTAGCTGGATCCGGTGGACCCCACAGCTACCCCAGTTCATCCAAAAGTAGGGCCTTTACTTTTTTGTATGTATACTAAGTTTCTGACTCACAAGTCATAAGAAACCAACCTTCACTTCGGAGTGGTAAAAAGTAAACGCAAATATTTACTTGTTTTCTAGCTATTTAACACAAAAATTACCACATTTTGCTTATTTCTAAATCTCCTCGCTCTGACCCCCGTTAACGACTCGTGGACCCCCATTTTTTTTTCCACGCAAGCGTAGACCCCTATCGGGCTCCCGTGGACCCCATGGGGTCCACCTGGACCACTTTGGGAATCAATGGTCTAAACCAAACAATGTAGCATCGAATAAATTGATTCATAGGCAGTCGACGGACCTACGTCATTTGGTCAGAGTTTGTCAATTTATTGTTTGCTTTGATGTGTAGGCTGGGTTTGACATAAGGCGACCAATCTATGCAGGTGTGTGAGGTGTGTCATCTCACATCTGCCAATTTATCTGATAGTACATTGTACGTAGGTATAATTTACACAGAGCCAGTACTGACTGCCAATAAGACTGGCAGCCAGTTTTGGCTTGACATAATTTGCCGCGTGTGAACATATTGGCCTGGCTTGAAAAACTGTTCACACGCGGCATACCGCATATACCAAGCCAATACTGGCTGCCAGTCTTATTGGCAGCCAGTACTGGCTCTGTGTAAATTATACTTTATCTATTAGCACTATTTTGACCAATAAGGCGACCAATCTATGTAGGTGTGCCATCTCACATCTGAAATTTATATGATAGTACATTGTACTTATCTATTAGCACTTTTTTGACCAATGATTGCCCGTGTGGTAACAGTTTCGGATTTGCGTTAAGGGCCTTCCCTACGGAGAATCCGTAATTTACCGTATTTAGAGCCTTATAAAGTCATAATTTGAAAGCTACAGAGTTATAATAAAAATACAGCAATAATCGTCAGTATCTCTACAATCATTTCCACGTTTTAAATTTTCAATTTTCGTTTATTATACTCATGATATCAGCTTCCAAAGTAAAGCCAATTTATTAAAATTCAAGCATACATTCAGCATCTCCTTAGTATTTACAAATTACTTTTATTTGAAACACACGCCAATAGATCGACAATATCATAAACTACATATTCCCCGTTTTAATTTTTTTAGGTCAATTTTGAACTAATATAAGTAAAAAAATTGGTGCGATCTCGGCAACGCGGCAAATGTATGGCCAAGGTCGTTTGCTCGGGGGACGGCCTTAAGTTGACGTCGGTTATTAATTATTATGTATTTATATTGCATATCATAATATGAAAGAGTATAAAAATCTGCACTTAATATTTCTCTAATATGTACCTGACACGTTTGAATAACATTGGTGTCATTAGCGATTAAGTAAACTTATTTGTTGCTTAGATTATGTGAACCCACGTACGTCTCTTGGGGGTTACCTGCTACCTGATACAAATATGAAATAATATCTAATTATAGGCGAAGAAATAATGTATAAAATACCATAAAAACGTATTTAATTGTGACGGTTGAATTGAGTTTCACTATCGGTTCCAAGTTCCGAGCCAACGAGTGAAACTTAACCGTTTCTCTCCGTGAAAGCCACATAACTCGTTTAATGAACGTTTATCCCATAATATTACTTAAAGCCTATAGGAGAGGAATTGATACAGATTGTCAATAATTTCACGATCATAAACTTTTTCATATTATGGTCTCTACATTATTGAAATTACACTTACTGGTACTTTTATAGAGCTCGCAGTACTTCTGGCGATATTTTCATCGCCGGAGACATTACATTTCGGTATAAATAAAACCGTAGCGGGCACCATTCGAAATATTAGAGTCGACGCGAGCCAAGACTCGGGAGTAAGTGATATTGATTATCACGTAAAAGTATACGCGATGTGAAAGATGTTTTTATTGGTGGCGCACGTCGCGAGCGGCGACCGGGCGACATCCTCCCGCGGGACCGGCCGTACTTCCGAACGGTGATATTTATAGGCGCCGCAGAAGCCGCCTTCACCTAATGCTACGTTTTATGGTGGACCCTTATTACGGGCTCCGGCCGAGTCTCGACAGTCCGCACTCCTCACACCTTCGCCTTGTTTCTATAATTCAATATTTTGCTCCCGCACAGCACCCGCAGGATCTCACGTTATTGAGCACGCGATTAATGTATTCACCGGCTGCCCTTGTTGTGTTATTGTGCCCTAGAAATATTCTCTTTATAAGGCGAAGGCTCCAGCTAGACTTAAGTCTTTCTTAACATTGTAGATCTTATGACTTAACATTGTAATCACCTACAACTTGAAGTTTTTTCTCAAAATAAAACAAAGTTCTAAGATGAAGCATCATCAAGAGAAGCAGAAAGAAAATTCAGATATTGAATAAAGAATGGTCGTTCAGATTGATCAAGCAATATTTCACGCTTACGTGACGATAAAAAACAATAAAAACTAGTAGCGGGAAGCGTAAGTTGGGCAAATCCCGGAACGATTTGCCACCGCCTATTACGGTACCCGGCGCACGCTAATCGCATCACCCTTAACGCCTCTACGCCTTGTTTCTTCCGAGCGTCCTAAAGTAATGGCTGGGAAAAAGCCCGCTTTTGTTACATCTTCCTCAGCTATTCAACAGTATTAACTTTGACTTGAGTAATTGTTCTTTAAAATTGACGGTTTTATTTTGCTTTCGACGCTTTGTTGCCTCGAATCTGTTAAGTCGCTCTCTATTATGAGGATATTCATTGTTGATGCAATGATCCATCATAATAATGAAATCCATTAACACGATTGTCGGCGTTGATATTATTTTAGTCGCGGCATTTTCAGTGTTCAGTGTGCCTAGTATACTTAAACCCATACCCATAAAGTTGAAGTGTAACCGTTAAAAGAATTAGCACCTAGTCGTCGTCTACTTTCTACTTCGCCAAACAAAACTTAACTGCCTAATACTTTTTGGTATAAGTATTCCTGATAAGTAATAAATAATAATAATTGCTATCTGAAAATTTGGTACTTACATTTTGTTGGGTATTATAATCTGTGCGGGTCATAGAGTAAAGACGGCTAGTAGGTATAAACGTCAATATACCTACGCCAATCAGCTGACCGATTCGGGAACGTCAAATTTACGCGCGTACGTCAAGGTCGCTGATTGGCTAATTGTTCCCCAAATTTCCTGTTATCCTTGACATTTGTAAAATTTGAATATACGCTAAATTCTATCACTGAGGCTAGACGTATTATTTCTCTCTCCCAAAAATCACTATCTCTGCAGTAGAAAATCAGTCGAAACTAACTTTCTTCGCACCTAATCGTTGCTGCATATACACTGGCGGCAACACATTTTTTTTTACGTTTTATTTGAGATATGGGAGCGCAATTAATTCACTTTATAAAATTAAACGAAACTTTTTGTATAATTTAGTTTTTTATTTTGGTATTTCAATGATTGTTCTCAGTGTAAAAGTTTGAGTCGCAAGACAAGTGTGAAGCCGTATGCGACACGCTCTGTTGCTCTGTCGGCCATTCAACTTGGCGTACAGCTCATTTTACAGTTTTCTTGTAGGGGAACTAATACTTCCTAGATTTTATTCCACTTACGCGATGTTTATGTAACAATATGTTGATACGGGGGGGAAGCGAAGAAAGTATAATTATTTTGTAAGCATTATGCAAAAGCAACGACGCGTTCACAGAGTCTGCATAATTGTTTTTTACTCTCATCTGTATCTATTAACTGAGCTTTTGCTTCCGATGACTGCCATCGTTTGTTTTCCATAAAAACGACTGGCAAATCGCGTATTATTTATGTGTCAAAATAATGATCCACCTTCCTGACATACTTTGCTTTGTGTCAATTTGAGTCGTCGAGGGCTACTCTGGCACCCCCGACGGCCGGGGCTCGTTACCGCCTTGACTTAACCACGTACGTAATGTTTCACCGACGTCGCCGCTAATGATGACGCCGCTCTCACCAGGGCCGCCTCGGGTTTTTGTTTCGAGCTAAATATTTTTCAGCCTTTTTAAAAATACAACTTGTTGATGAATTTTCTTGCAGCTATTATACTATTTTTATTATGCTACGAAATGTGCATACGAAGTAAACAGTTTTTACTTTGCACCACCATTCATCCGAGTTCATTGTTCTACGAAATTGCTCTGCGCCGGGAGTAGCGCTGTAGCTAGTAGGTCTTGTTGTTGCCTTGTTTATTTATTGTAAAAACGGTGTGGGCTCCGCCGGTGTAAACGGTTTTGCGATTCGTGGACCCGCGTAATAGAAATTTATTTTCATAACGGCACCGGAGAATTCGGGGCTGAAGTTGAATACCTCCGGCGCGGTGGCGGCGGGATTGCGATTTGCGCGAGTTACTTTATTGAAAAATCAGCGTTAAATTTCGACAACCGGCGTCGGCAAACAGCGAGCCGAATGCCGACAAAATGATAGTATGTTTAGCTGGAGCTGTTTGCTCGACAACGATAAAAGGTTTGCGAGTCTCTCGCGGCGCGGCCGGCACTTGTTTTCATTTTGTTATTTACTTTTAATTTGGCAGCAAGCGGATGATGCGGCGGGCGGGGTCATGTCGCGTGAATAATTGACGCCGGTGTATACTGTGCGGTGTACCCCGCTGCAGGCCGACTGCCGGCCGGCACGTGTTCATTACCGGTAACCGATGAAACGATACCGCCCGCCGCCGATACACCACGACACAATCAACCACAGTACACCGGCCACGTGACTCAATAATTGAATTCGCTTGTAAAATAAAAACAATTTAAAATAGATTGATTTTCTCAATTAAAAGACTTACACCTCGTAAACTCCGATTTGCTTAGGTAAATAGTGTTTTACCGCTTGCTATACATTTCAATCTTGCTTGTCAGTATTTCACTTTTAAAGATTACCTGCCTTTAGAGCGCTTTCAAACGAACGGGCAACGACACTTGTCGACGGCAGCCGTCGACTACAGTCATCAATTTGTGTCAAAAAAGAATAAATTTAAAAACATCCGTCGACAAGTGCCGTTCGTCTGTAAGAAGCCTTACTCTTAAAGTCAGCTTAACACAAATGTTCTATTTCTTACATAACTAGGATGGTAGGCCTAGCCATAAAACATAAAAGAACTAGAGCTGTTTAGAATTTTGAAGAAATGTATTTTTAGATAAATTGCGGTAGACGATTTTGCCAAGCTCATTTATAATGCTCAATGTTTCCGTGGGCAATGTTAATTATGTTCAGTAGGAAGGCAGGTTGACTGGAGACAGGCCGCTTCTTAAAATACTTAAATTATTTTACAATAATAATTAATGAGCTTTCTTCGAATTTCCCTGAAAAAGCTTTTTAATTGTTAAGTTTTGTTCGGTTTCCTTCGAATCAATTCAGGACAGTCTTTTTGTCTTTTATTTGCATAATAGACATGGTTTTTGTTATAAGCAGAAATGTTTCCAAACGAATAAAAGATCCTTGGGTTTGGTCAGAAGAGGATTACTTGACTTGTGAACTGGCTGGTTCTACCCATGGTCACGCAGACACGAATGACACGACACATTGCCTAAGAAGGTGTGTTTTTGTCTTACCATGGAGCTACGTGATTATTGTGCAGATACGTAAAAGTACAAGTTGAAAGCCGGCTAAATGAAGCGGCAGCAGACGACGTGTCGTCGCGACATTACTGGTTTCTATGTATTTCTTTGAATAAGTGTCGTTAGCGGCGGAGGGTATTTCACAAAAATACAATATAGATAGTGTGGCTACGAAACGTCGTCTGCGGTTGCTTCATGTCGCTCGCTGCCAACCGGCACCTTCATTCTGTAGCGAAAGGTGCCGCATTATAGTAATGTATGTAAAGACTCCTACAATCTGGAAGTTTTTAACATGCAGTATGCAAATGTTGAGGTAATTCAGAGAGGGTGCGACATGGATAAGGCTCGCGTGCTGCGGCATCATTAGCCCCGCTGACTAGTCGGGAGGGGGTGTATTGTCTTGCGTAGAACTTCTATTAATATCATTGTTTATAGGAAATTATTTCTCGAGCACCATGCGGGCTTTGAGTAAATTATATAACATCAATGGTACTGATCTAAAGGATTCAGATTACTTATTAATTATTATGTATTTTAGAGTTATTGCACATCATTCAATCCTATATTATCAATAATGACGAAAAAGGTTAGCGACGGCAAAACATATTTCACCAATTCCAAAAGTTTTCTTGTGGATTCTGTGAGTTGGTTATTACTTATAATAGCGACAGAAACAATAGGAAGAAGCAGTTACAGATCATCGCGGCTAAAAAATGTTTTCATTCAATACTTTTTTCATCTGTAACTATTGTTCGAAAGATATCTCTCGGGAACCTTCTTCTAAATTGGATTCAAGTTAGAATCTCGCTCTTGTTAACTGTTAACTACTTTGTTTACTTTTGTTATGCTCCTCATGGCTAAGCGGCGACTAGATTTACTTATTTTAGGATACTTATCGTTTTGAGTTCTGTAATTGTATTAGAAGTTGGATAGGTAGATTCATGGCTTGTCATGAACTTTGTTAATTGTTTCGTTAACTCGCTAATTTCCTTTTCGAAATGAATTCTTTATTGCCCAAATTGACTGGAGTTGAAAATTTCCATCTAAATTTTTAAGATTCCGTACCCAAAGGGTAAAAACGGGACCTTTTACTAATACTTCGTTGTCTGTCTGTCTCCAGGCTGTATCTCAAAAACCGCTACAGCTAGATTTCTGAAATTTTTACATAATATTATGTATGTAACAAATACTTACTAAAAATAAAATTTATATTCATACAACAAACTTAATTTGTTGGCCTTTTTTCTTGTAATGAATAATGGCAACACGGAGGCACTATTTTCACAAAGACCTGAATTAAATGTTTACTTCAATAATTAAGAATTATATTAAAATAAAATAAAAATTAAAGGGGGGCTCCCGTACAAAAAACTCAATTTATGGCCTATGTTTGCTCTATAACGGTACGGATCCCTTCGTGCGCGAGTCCGACTCTCTCTTGGCCGATTATTAGAAACGATCAAGTACATGATACACCCCCGAAGGCTAGCTTTTCTTCAAGCTCTACCGTGTATGATATTGGCAGGGATTTGGATGACATGACAAATTACGAGACGAGACGGAAATTGAAATGTTAAGCTGCATCATTATATTTTTGTCTTTACAATAGTCAATAATTTTATACTGCATAAAATGCATCGTAAAGTCGCGCCTTGTCTAGTCTCGTATCGGTGTAAACTGACCGGTATAGAAAAATCGAGTCGAATAGAAAAATAGATGAAGGAAAGCCGGCGTGACACTGTCGTGCTGGCACTTGAGGATGCAGGCAGCAGGCAGCGGGGCCGCTGCAGCGGCGGTGACGGTGTTGTTGTGGGCGGTGCGGGCGGCGCGGGGCGGGCGGGGCGCGGCAGGTGCGCGGCGCGACAGTTCCGCGAACCTCGCCGCCGCGGCGTCACGTGCGCACCGACATGTAGCTCGCACTCGCGCCGCACTCCCGCGTCTTGTTCCGATGTTGTGTATGTAAACTGACAGTGAGCGCTAACTCGGACCATAATGGTGGTGCTCGAGGGTGGCGGAGCCCTGCTCGAGCCGGCGCTGGCCCTCGACGGGGCTGCGGCCGCGTGCCTCGAACGGGCCTATGCCCAGGCGGATGTTTCCCTAAAACTTTTACCCAAGCGGTACATTAACTTACACCAGTGGCTTTCACCCGTGAACACCTCGGTGACCGCGGCCGCCACCGCGGGCAAGGACCTCAAACTACAAATTGTAAGTTCCCCAGACTCCAGAGAAATTATATGGTGTCGTCGATGTATAAATAACCGCCTAACCGCCTAACGTGTTCTACAGGTTTCCGTCAACTTGGATTGTTTTAGATAAACACTAGTCGTTTCGGCTCGTAAGCTTGTTGGTACCGTTGAGCTTGATTTGGTCGTCTCGAATGTGAGATATCAAACACGTTGTTTACAAACAAGCTAATAAACAAAACCAAGTTTATATTGTCATGGAAAATTTGGCTTTACAAGAACTTGAAATATTTTTGTTGTAAGATTCCTGTTTACCAAAGGAATTCCATAGAAAATAATAATAAAATAAGTTAAAAAGTTAGATAAACAGGTTGGTTACCGGATAAAATAATAATAAAGCCATTTTGCGATAAGTACATTATTAAATAAATAAAAACTTAATCAACAACAACTGCAAACACGAATTTTGTAGCCTTCTGATATTATAAAAAACCCATCTATAGTTTTAAATTAAAGATGAAGCCAATTGCGAACATGCTCGATATACTAGGTATAACAAAACTAAGTGATTAAACTTAACAGTCTTACTACGAAAGATTTAAACACCTGTTGAACAGTTGATTAGAGAAAAATTCAGTACAAAATGGTCGCAAAACAATTGTTCAATAGGTGTTTAATCTTTTGTGGTAAGACCGTTAGAGTTTAGGGTTTGTATGTATCAAACGGCCCAGCGCCATGAATTTTTCCATGCAGAAGTGTGACATCCTGTAGACAGACCGACAAAACAGCCAAATTCTTTGTTAAAACTTTAAAAGCCTCGGCGCGAGTTAATTTAAAAAATCATGAATAGTTGATAAATCTTTCTAGTCATACCTACTCATCGGCTATGAGAAATAAATCATTGCTGATGATTATAAATATGTATATTGTCATTAAATATATTATAAAGTAAATCAATTATTGATCACGTTTTCGCCAGCAGAAAACTTGTATATTCGGTAAAATACTTTTGGTTGCACAAAATATTATCCCAGACTGAAAATCCGGCGCTTTGAAAAATTTTATTGGAAAACCCCAAGTCCTAAATGCCTTAATAACGAAAACGAGCGAATCACGACATCACATCTATCTCCTTTCTCAATGAACGAAGTGCCGTGTTTGACATTGGCTTTGACAACACGTTTCTCTAACCAGTTTGTCTGCTTTAGTTGTTTCGGCCGAGATGAAACTTTTTAATCTTGGTCATTATGTTAACGGTGACGATTATGTAGAGCAGGGGTTCCCAAACTTATTTTGTGTACTGCCCATTTTGAGAACAAATTATGTTTTAGCGTCCCCCTTTGTTTCAATTTAAAATACATCCAGATAAAATGAAATCCCCCCCCCCCCCAAGCCTCTACACAATCCCCCAATTTTTTTCTGGGTCCCACACTGCCTTCAGACCTTCAGCGCCCACAAGGGGGCGTTATCGCCCACTTCGGGAAAGGCTGATGTAGAGCAATGAACAAGGAAAAACAGCACATACACCACAAAACTAGTAATAAATGTTTGACGCTGCTGAGTGCCGACCAATGCAGGTAACCCGCAACATGTGTACATAATATAAAATATATGTAACATTATGTACTCAACTGTTGCCCGTTACCTACTCGCTGGTATCGCATCGTCCGATCTTCCTGCTTTCATCGTTAGGACTCGAAAACATGCTAAATGTAGAGATGTTTCCTCAAAAACGGTCTCGTTCCGCTTTTCGTGAGTTTACATTTACAGATGAAATTTCCCATTAAAGAAATTGGGATCGGTTTTATGGACGTATGAGTTTCTCAATGCTCTGTAAGCTTCATCGAGAAATTCGAAAGCGGCGAAAACATATATTCAGGCAAATCTTGCTCATTCCGAATGAAAGGTTTAAACCTAACACAAAATATGTACAGCATTACGTCGCCACGGGCCGCGCACTGTTCTCGTTTATTATATAGAAAATAGTACACAACTGTTATGAAAGGCTTTGTTTAAAACATTAGATATTAGGGCGAGGAGGGCCGCACGCCCGTTTGCTTGCCGCAGTGCTCGTTTATTTGCGCCTTTCTAGCTCTTTTGTTATGCCCTGTCGCCTGTGTCTGCTCTGAAAAATTGTAATGCAGCGCCAGTATTGTACACGCGAATATTCGCAATTGTTCAGGTCTGTTAACGCGTTTCATATTTACAAAAACTTGAACAATTTCATTGAATGCCTAATAGGTAATTGTTAAAGTTTCATTTTTAAGCTAGTTAGTTCTCGTCGCTTATATGATTTAGATACGTTCCGTAAAATAGCGAAATAGGCGAGCAAGAATGACTTTTCTCATTTTTTTAAATGTTATTTGCATAAAAATTGTAAATTTAGCTGAGTCATATTGCGGTCGTGTTAAAACGGAACACATAAGTACACAAAGACGAATGTAATGCAAGACACGGGCGCGGGGCGGTGTTCGGGGGCCATGGAATATATTAGCCGGCCGGGGCGCGGGCGATGGTGCCGGCGCGGGCGGAGCGCAGTAATATATTTCACATGCGGTCATTTTCGACAATTAACCACATAAAATAAGTGAAATTATGCATGCGGCCGACGACGGCATATATCACGTCCATTTACCGGGCGCGATACCCATCCACCTGTATATTCATTATTCAAAGAAATGTTTCGCTCGACCGTGCCCCGTCCGGAAGCGGGGGCTCTGTTCTTGTGATTGATGGAGAACTCTTTTTCTTATAATTTCTTATTTTGTTTGTACCGGTTCGCGCGGCCAATGAATCTATGCATTAACAATAATGTTTCGCATTTGCATTTCGCATGTTGTGTTATGTTAATGTTTGTTTTATTGAACCGATGGTAATTATTACCATTGCATGGGTCGCTTCGGAAGATAGATCCTTGATTACATTTTCAATACCGACTGTAATAATTGTAAGTACAGTAGACAGTACTTCAGTCTGGACCAACGCCTACAACTTTACAAGGCGCAGGTTCGGTCCCATATGGAATATTGTTCTCATCTCGGGGCAGGAGCGCCAAAATACCAACTGCTCCCTCTGGATCGTATCCAACGAAGGGCCGCTTGAATTGTTGACTGCCATAGTGTTTCAAACAACTCGGACCCCTTGGAATCCTCTATCGGTTGTATCACGGGGAGTGCTCAGAGGAATTGTTCGGAATCATACCACCTGCAACTTTTCGCCATCGTCCCACGCGAAAAATATACCATCCTCATCAGTCATCACCTTGATGAGTGGCAGTCTTCCACGGTGCGTTTCTCGCGTAACTTTCTGCCGCGCACTGTAAAACTCTGGAACGAACTGTCACCAGCAGTTTTTCCGGACCTATACGACCTGCAAACCTTCAAGAAAAGAGCGTATTCCCTCTTAAAAGGCCGGCAACGCACCTGCAGATCTTCTGATGTTGCGAGAGTATGGACTCTCGATACATCAGAAGAGCAGATATACCGTCGCCCATGGTGGCGACGGTAGTTGCTTACCATCAGGTGACCCGTTTGCTCGTTTGCCCCCTTATAAAAAAGTAGTACCATAATTCGCATTTGAGAATTAAAAAAAATGCAGGACTTCTAAGATACATCCATCCTTTTTAACGTTTAATGCCATGCACTTCGCATCCTAATTTGGTCATACGTCTCATAAGCCCTTCAATTTGAAATTCCTATGCTTAGTGAGCTTTCGCTTTAGCCGGACCTCTCAAACCGTTGGATTCATTTTCTCTTGCAATTTCCTACAATTTCCGGGCAACGTTTGGCTACACTGCCGTGCTGGAAAATTATTTTCCTGTGTATAATACCCGGGTCATACGGTTTCATTAAAATTTTAAATATTTACAACCTTCCTACGTTACGACACGCGTATTTACATTCTCTGTCCGAGAGATTTGCTGCAATGTGAATGTCAAGTCGACCGACTGAAAAGCTCAAGTTCAAGCTTAAATCGGCCGGTTTTTACGCAATGTTCATTCCGCACAAATCGACCAGACTTTTCTTACAAGTCGACGGTACAACTCGAGCGATTCTTGCAATTTGAAGCTCAATTTGCAACTTTACCAAACTTTCGCTGCTACTTATTCATGCCCATATCAATTTCAAATGAACTTTGCTATGTTTTCATATACTTAGTTCTCATTTAATTGTGATTGACACACGATTCATGTCTCCCTTATGAATATAATATCAGGATGTATTATAATATTTCTAATTATTAAATATAATTATGCGTCTAACTCTAACCACTTATTATTTACTTTGTACGTGCATCTGCTAATTGTACTCGGAATCAAGTCGACCTTGCGAGCGGTACGGTCCGTCGGAAGCCGGCGCATACGCGAATATAGAGCACGGCAACGGGGACGTCGGCGGCGGTGGCGGGTGCTCCTACTCCCCATTAGTCACCTTGAGGTGCGTGAATCAGCAGACGGCGCGCTCACCGGCCGCGCTGTGACGCCGGGTCGAGAATAGCGTGCGCTCTATTTAGGAATCCTCTTCGTTTGTTTGCCAGCGATATGTGTCATTGTTAACTAATTTAAGTAGCGACACCTGCCAGCTGTTACGAAATGGGACCGCGTAACCGCTTCCAAGGGGAAAAGATCGTCGATCGCCCCTCTGGACTCCCGTGTCGGGCTTAAGATACGTTTTAACGTTTCTCAAAGAGGACTGCGGTTTTATAGCTATCAAAATTTATGTGCTCCATTATAAAAAGTATCTCCGGGTATATTATTAGCGGGAGGATTACGACCGGGCTGATTCATGACACGACACTGGCCCCGAAAAGTGCCGTAATTCGGCCGGCGAGGTGCGCCCGCCGCCTCCTGTATTCGAGAGTGCATCCGAGGTTATTGAATGTTCCGCTCGACTATTTACTCTGTGCTTACATTTTCCGTTGTACGCGAGCACTCAATTCCGATGCGCCGCACTCGTCAAACATACCCGACGAGATTATAACGAGTATTTTAATTTTTTAGCGGGGTCGGCCGGGGATAATGTTTTGTTAATTAACGTGAAGCGGGGCTCGGCTGGCCGATGGCGGACGACATTACCACAGGAGAGTTGCGTAAACATCACAGTGTAAAACACGATACCGTTTAGTGAGCTAATTAATTGCCACGAGCGGGGGCCGCCGCGGCCGCCGGCTGTCGGCCCTCGTTATGGGAATAATGACAAAATCCGTGCACACTTGCACACTGCACGCCGCGCGACTGTCGCCCGACTCGTTTCATCGCAGAGCCTACCCTCCGATTTACTTAGCTCGCCGCCAGCGAAACTTTTACCAACGGGCTCTAATTTTTTTCTAAAATAGGCGGTGTTTCCATTATCCCCGGCGAAGCGTTAAATCTGCATTTAGCGGCCGAGGAAAAGTTTCTAATGTGATTTAGGTGTTTGCAAAATCCGCGTTTCTCGTTAAATTTGGCATGAAATGTGACTCGGTAGGCGACGTGGGCTCGCATAGACGCCGGCTTATTAAGGTGAACTTGTATGAAATATTATGTAATAATAATAATAATAATAATAATAATAATAATGTTTATTTGCAACTACATTTATGAAACAAATTTACATACAAAACAAGGCGATTCCAAATTGTAGCCGCAAATTGGCTCATGCTCGGCATGTGCTGGTACACCCAGGGGCATATTCAGCGCCGGTCTTCCGCAAGAGCCATTAGCGACGACATGGATGTCAAGGATAACATAAACTAATTACAACAGCTTTCAAACAACTTAAATAATACATAACAACAATCAACGCGAATCGCGACAGCCCACGACAAGACTGTTGTCGCTTCGACAAATAGCTGTCGCGCGCTGTCGCCACCAGTGATTATATTGGCAACACACATTACACAAGACTCCTTGTCTATGGCCAAGAAATCTGTCACTTCAAACTGTTAGTTGTCATTTGTCATGTCTACTAGGGGGGCACAAGTGTACTAGGGGGGCACAAGTGTATGTCATGTAGACATACACTTGTGCCCCCCTAGTATTAACTGAGCGGATTGCGTGCCGTACCGTCTGTATCGTGTGTATAAATATGTAAATATGTACAAATCGAGGTGCTATATACAACATACGACACGGTATTATTCAATAATTCAATTTGTATTTGAAGTTTCTACGATTCAAGAAAATATTTTGTATGGAATATTTTGATTTTATTTACAAAAACAAATGGTTGGTTTACGTAGCGCTTACCCAGCCTCTACGACGAATGCTACGGTTCTACGAAATGTATAGTGTTGCAACTTTTTATAAAAAATACAATTCTTCAAAATTCGTAGCACCTCCGTAGCTCCTCTACGAAATATCTACGGTAGTCGCAGAAATTGTAGTTTTGATCTCAATTTTGTATAATAACTACAAAATATATTGTACCAACTCTTTAGTAAAATAATTGAATATTGCCACTAATTTTATCTCTGGTTTAAGAACACCTCGTGAAAAATAAATACTGGATGCAATTAATTAAGATGGGATTCTGAGATGTAAGTTTTACGTGTGAAATGAAGAAAGCTGTTCCGCACGAGTCTCCGGTTTATTAGGGTTGTGTGATTGAAGCCGGCTACGAGACACGTCACTTGATTTAATTAAGGGACGCTTTTCCACCCGTTTCCATCGACCTTACACCGCCGGGCTAATATTCTACCGAGTCGTTACATGGGAGATTTATATTTTATATAAGATACTACCCAACTTATCTTCGCAAGTAATTAATTTCTGAGAACACGCACGGCAGGTATCTACACTAGTTTTTAATACTTACCTCGATTGTGGGAATCGCAGACAGAATAGATATTCAATTGATATGCGGCACCCGGGTGCCGCTTGGGAATTGATGGGTTATGTCCAAACGGCGAATCGAGTCACAAAGCTTTATATTATATAAGAAATTAATGTCATTGTTTATGTATGAGATACAGATTGGATTGGGCACCAGCTGAAATCTGAAATCCAAAAATATTTTACTTGAGATCGCACTTCGCAGTATACCTACTATAAGTACTGACTTAAGAGCAGAGTAGTAAGCTGTATTTGTCATTGTAACAGTATAAAAATCTATTTGATGAATAGTCGTAGACACAAATGCGACGAGAGATAAAACAAGCTTCGCGGATCTCACAAATCCGGCTTTGATTGCATCGTTTACTCGGGATAGTCGTCATATTTCACCGCGAAACCTCTCCACTTGACTTGCAGGTTAACAGATGGCCTTCATTCGTTAACTTGCCCCCGCCTAGATCCTAAAAATTGAATCGCCAAAAGTGTGAAGTTTGCGTTGTAAGATTTTTATTTTCCTCGTAAAGCGAAATCTCTAAATATAATACAAGCGAAGTTAACAATACGAGGGAAGAAATTTTTTTGCAAATTTCAGTTCTCGCGTCTAATGCGCTACTCTTGTTGGCCGTCATCACGCGTCGCGGGAGAAGTTTGTTATTAATTCATCGCCTCTCCACTCGCCTGCTTTTCCTCGCATTATCGTTACACTCGAGAACAAACTGCCATCTTAGATGTTCGCTTTTATATTCTGAATATTGTTTTGATATTAGGTATATACTATTTCGGGATGGGCTCCTTGCTTATGCTTAAAGAAATTTGCGCGCATGTCGGTATAGAGGACGCAGAAAACACAGACAGGTTAGTATTATTCCCATGCGACTCGGGCGCTAGATTTTCATGAATTTATTTGAAAACCACAAATGGTGACCGAAATAAATCTTGCAGCGATTATGGCTCGCCACAATCGGCAATCATATGATGGCCAAAAAGCGTCCACGCGATGTTGATTGTGACATTGTCTGACGGGCGGGCGGTCGCGGCGCGGGCGGGCGCTGCAGGGCGACACAGGGCGGCCGCCGCGGCCTCCACCCGCATTTGTGATGCAAATTGTTGCGCCCGCCGCCGCGCCGCAGAGCGCCGATGCGCTTCACGCCTTACCTGCTGTGCCCGACGTAATTACTATGAAAAATATTCGTTTGTCCGCTTTTACACCCTCATTACCATAAACCGGCGTTTCTTAAACGTAAATCCAGTCTTTTAAATAATTTCACGTCCATTATCCGGGAGACTTCCTCGGTGTTTTGTTTGCCGCCCGTAATAGAGACGAATCTGATATCCGGCGCCGGAGCTTCGCAGTTCGTATCCACATAATATAGTTTTGCAAGAAGTCGGAGTTATCGCAATGCGATTGAACGTTATCATATTTCAAACGATTTTGTAAAACAATAAATACGACCGAAGGTAAGAAGCGTGCGATGAAACGGAGCCGAAGCGTGGGTATTAGAAACGCTCCGATTACCACGCTGCGATGCCAGAAGTTTTCTTTGTTGGTAGTCTGTACTCTGTAGTAAATACCCACGATAGGTAAACCGTTGTAACTCAACACTACTCGCTTCTCACAAAGTTCAGACTGTACATTTTGATTATGTCTATTTACAAATGCGATATGAATTTTGTACGGCATCGGCGAGCATAAACTTATAGTCATCGGTGACAGTACCGCTGGGGACTTGACCGCGTTCCAGTAACGGTATCCATTCCGAAGTATTTCTCCGGCGCGTGGCACACTTAGTGCGTGCATTCACCTCTGCCATCCCGCTGTCTCTATTTTACATTCAACACCGTGCGCTGCCCACGATCACAGCTGACAGTACTAAACGATTATCCCGCACAAATTTTATTGACCGTATACGGTCCTCGGCAAGTGTGCGAATTTTGTCGTTTCCCTTTAAAACCAGCTAGCGAGGGAAATGATGAATTGAGATCAAAATACCGTTAGGGTCGACGCACGTCCAACCAACGGCGCTTGTGTTAAGTTTAAGTTGATAGAATGTACGGTTATAACAATTTATGAGATTATTATTTTAGAATTACATACCTTAATTGATCGAATCTACCTTGAAGCGTCTGCCACGTATCGCCAGTTGGCAAAATAATAAAATATGTTTAACCTATAACAAATATTGTGCAATTTGCGTGTAGGTCAATACCTACATGAGATGACACAGATTCGAATAAAACTTCATAAAGTGACACTAGACTTTGGGTTAAGTTACCAGTGAGGAGGATCAGTTAGCAGAGCAAGTACCTACTGCTCTCAATTTTTTTCTTTTACGTGCTATAAGTCTTTAGAAAAAATAAATTATTTCTCTTAATATTCCTATCATTCATTGTTTCTCTTTGTATTGAAATTAGAAAATATTTTTCAAGGGCCTTCGCGTTCAGTGCCAAAACAAGTTTTTGGATATTTCGGCCGTCTAACTTCACTGCTGTAACAATCTTCCGTCGGACTGCAAACAAACGTAGCGGAAGCAATAGCAAAACATGAACCCCGGGCCGAAACGGGCCACTTCATTACGCAGCCTCATTACCGAGGCCCGAGAGTCCCACGCCGCGCCGCGCGCCTCTTACCTCCATTCCGCATCCGTCACGTCTGCCCAAATAACGCGTTTTATGGCTTTACACAGTTGTGTGACCTTAACGGTGTTGCGACTCCTCTCGTGAAAATAAAAAATAACAATGATTAACGTCTCACTCCGTATCGGGGTACACGTTTTCAGTTTGGAAGTAGCGCCAAATTAAAGTGTACACGTGAATTATCGGTTTTAGGGGCATTATTCCTTAAAATGGTATACTCGCACCACATTTTCTTGCGTGTGCGTGATTACTTTGCTCGTTTTGCTGTATAATGTATTCATATTTTCACCACCTTTGCATCCTAATGTTCCGTTTCCTTTCTTGATACGGCCCTATTCATACACTTGTTAGTTACATTTTGTTGGGTACATTTTAACTAGTAGAAACCAAAGAAAGTTTAAGAAATGTGAAATTAAAAGCTTTTTAATGCAATTTTTAGCTAAAAATTAATTTAAAACTATCAGTGCATGGATAACTCTACATGAATAAAACAAAAGTAAATAAGTAGGTGCTGGGTACACCGTTCTCATCGTGGCCGCTTGACCAACTTACATAGAAATTTAATTTAGACCCATTACTATTCTGTTCACCGCCACACGAAACAGATTTAGCTATTACAAAATAACAGACCATCTAGCGCTTTCTCCGCAATAGTAACAAGTTCGATTATATTGAAAAGTAGACCAATTCTAGGCAAACTAAGATAAAATTGCTAAAAAATAAAGTGCCACGCGATGTAAAAAGTTTGAATATGAATTGACTGCGATTGCCCATCATTTATGCAACTTTAAATCCACTTGGTGTTTTCTTCGCAAAAATATGCTTCTTACTGCTCCACCGAGTTAAGTATGAACCTCTTATATCCCGAGGCCGTCCTTTTGAATCCTGTAACCGCCATTCGAGGCTTAACATGGATAAAAATAGTGGTGTAGCGGGCCGGGGGCTTTGTTTGTTTTGCAGCTGTTTGCGTGGCAACATTTTGCGGATTATTATGTATTTGCTGTGCAGCGTTGTCGTTTAAGTTGCTTGAGACGAGCGTTTGGCGCATATATAGCAAAATGAGGGCTAATTTTAATTAAATTCCTTTTGACTACCTTACAAGTAAAACTGATGCAATATTATGTTTGGTAATAATTCATTTTAAGAGACCGTTGGGCTCTACTTGCGATGACCTCCAAGTGATTTATTATTATTAGTACCAGTATTAGTTACCTGACTTGAACACATTATATCGGCGATGTATAAAGGGCGCGATAGGTGCGGCTAGCGAGTCGTCGATGCGGCGATGAGTGTAGTGTTTTATGTTCGGGGTGCGGCGCACGCGGGCGCGCCTGTTAATTTGGATAAAAGCCCCGTCGGCCGCGCCCGTGCACCCGCCGCGGTGCCTTCCACGCCGCCTGTCAACCGATAATAATAATAAACCCCCATCTCCAAACATTGCGACAAAGTGTATTACTATCTTGTGTAGGAACTTAGGAAGTGGGCTAAATTGAGTAGGAAGTAGGAACCTATAAACACGGTGATAGCAAAGCTGCTAGCAAACTGGTTAAAGCGCATCACAGACGGTGACGATAATATAAAATATATATTATCTTAGAGCATATTTTAGAATATCGCTCACCATACAAATCCTATGAACCATCACACACGACGAAGTTAATTTATATTTTATATTTTGTATCTTACGAGGGCTGCTATTTATGTATCCGGAACTGGCCACTTACAAGAACAATATTTAAAAAGTAATTACAACATTTGAAAATAGAACTCTTTTGTTGAAGAATACATTTTGTTTGATGTGACTGTCAATTATTTTTCCATTGTGGCGTTATTTTGAAAATTGCGTGTCTTCATTTGCCATGGATTTAACGCGTGAACATTTTCGTGCAATGATTTACTACGATTTTCGGCGTGGGCTAAATCAGCAACAGTGCTTTATTCAACTCACCGCAACCTTTGGAGATAAAGCACCATCAAAAACCACTGTTTATCACTGGTACAGTGAGATTAATCGTGGGCGGTCTATGCTCACGGATGAAAATAAAGAAGGTCGCCCAAAAACAGCTGTCGTCCCACAAAATATAGATGCTGTGCGGGAACTAATAATGCGTGATCGTCATGTTACATATCGCGAGATAGAGGCGTCCTTAGGCATAAGTATGACGAGCATACATAAGATATTACACGAACATTTGGCTGTTAAAAAAATATGTTCGCATTGGATTCCGCACAACTTGACAATCAATCAAAAACGGGCTCGTGTCGATTGGTGCAAAAAAATGATAAAAAAAATACAACCGTGGTACGTCAAAAGCCGTTTATAATATCTACACAGGTGATGAATCTTGGATCTATGCATATGACCCCGAAACTAAACAACAGTCAACGGTGTGGGTGTTCCAAGATGAGCCGAAACCAACAAAAGTTACTCGTGCAAAAAGTACTTTGAAGCAAATGGTCGCCTGTTTTTTTGGAATTAATGGACATGTGGCTACAGTGCCATTAGAGAATCGTAAAACGGTTAATTCTGAATGGTATACGACCATTTGTTTACCAGAAGTCTTTGAAGATATTTCTTCAAAGACTTCTGGTAAACAAATGGTCGTATACCATTAATAAACCCCCATCGGTTGTCCTTATTAGAAAGGACAACCGACAACGCAGAATCATATTACATCACGACAATGCTAGCTGTCACACCTCAGCTGAAACAACTCAGTTTTTGGAGGTTCAAAAGATCGAATTGACTGGTCATCCGCCGTACAGCCCTGATTTGGCACCTAACGATTTCTTTTTATTTCCATACGCGAAAAACAAATTACGTGGTCAACGTTTTTCGAGCCGCAAAGAGGCTGTTGATGCGTTCAAAATGCACGTTTTGGAGATACCTCAATCAGAATGAAAAAAAGTGCTATGAAAATTGGTTCCAGCGTATGCAAAAGTGTGTCGATCATCGCGGCGAATATTTTGAAAAGCAATAAAACCATATTAAATGATATAGGTTTGTTTCTTTTTTTTAATTCCGGATACATAAATAGCAGCCCTCGTAAGATATGGAAATATATATTTCGTACCTTAATATTTTATCTTAAGATACGAAATATATATTTCGTATCTTAATATGTTATCTTAAGATGCGAAATATATCTTTATGAATAGGTACAGGGTGTTTTTGTGTCGAACAGCGGGCTCATCGGTGATCGGATGCACTAGTAGATGCAATGTTGCCAGTGCTGTATGTTAGAAAGTTACATACCTACTCTCATTCGAAAAGTAACATTTTGATGGAAAAAGTAACATTTCGGATAATTTTAAATAAAAATGACTTATAATTTATTGCTTTATTATTATTATTGCTTAAAAAGCTCATGAATCGAAATGAATGTTTCTCTTGAATTTCTAAAATACTCCTGAAACTTCTTCGTTGACAGATATTGATAAGGGTCTACTCAGACAGACTGCATTTCAACTGCAACCCAACTGTAAATTGCAGTTCAAGTGCAGTTTGAATGCAATTGACACGACTGCAATGCGACTACAATAGAACTGCAAACCAAACAGTTCACACGACTGCACGCCGACAGCAACTGAACTGCAATCCGACTGCGTGTTTGGTTTGCAGTTCTATTGCAGTCGCATTGCAGTCGTGTCAACTGCATTCAAACTGCAATTTGCAGTTGGATTGCTGTTGAAATGCAGTCCGTCTGTGTAGACCTTAAAGGTTAAATTCGCCGCAGGTTTTTCTCTTTTATGTGAGGCTCTATCCAAATGTTTCTCCATTTGGAATGTGCTACTGCAATCTGCATTTCACATTCTATATTAGAATCATCGTCTGAGGAGCTGTCTAACAAATCAAGAAGTAAGGCAGTATCAGTTATTAGTTATTACTTATTAGTTACCACTCATAGTCAATCACCTGTATATAGAACTCTAACAAGGAATACGTGTGGCACCAACGCAGACTCGTAAGGAAATGAACATATTTTTAATATTATCGTATCTTAGCCGTGTGTGATAGCTTAAGATACTATAATATTTTATATTTGGGCATCTTAAGATAAAATATTATATTATCTTCACCGTGTGTGATGCGCTTTATGCTTCCATGTGTCTTTCAGCAGATTTTTTAGTAACATTACCCTCGGAGCTAAGAGCTAATTGTTCTTTCCTTCACCCATCCCAACACGGAACTTGGAGACTTGAATAGTTATAATATTATGATACTACTTTGTAGCTCAAATGTTTAATAAGTTGGTAAAAAGCCAAATGTTTTAGTCAAGGTTACTCTGATTACAAGGATACTCTGCAAAACTGGCAGTTTCGCACTCCTGAATAAAGACTTCGACTTCTCGACGAGATTCTTTCCCAACTTTTCAAACTTTCAATTTCAGCAAAAAATGAAATATATATTATAAAAAGCTTTTATAGGTAATGATTTTTCTTTCTCACCAGTAATCTTTCTTCCGACAGTCTGCAGGTTCATGTTATTAGTTGGAAAGGGACCTACTCTATTTTACAGTTTGGTAGCCTTCCAGCAATAGCACGTAATGTTTTATTGTGCAAAGGTCAATCCGCCTACCTATAAATACAATATCTAGCCAATAACTATTTACGCCAAAAATTGAGCGCAAAGCTCAAGCTCAGCGGTACTGTGCAACACCGGAGGAATATCGAGATTACAATGAAAAGAAAATGATAAAGACCCTTTCCCGAGATTTTTCGGGATTCTTAAACACATCTACTAGTCATAGTAACTTATTTACCTTAATTATTCTCTGACAGTTCTTCACTTACTGTTTGTTGCTCTATTCAGTATTTTAATTTTCCTCAACCAAAATTTGATATAATATTAATGCAAAATTAGACTTTTCATATTAAAATTGAGCCTAGTGAAACCGTTAATTTAATAGAGTAGGTACGCATGTAATATTCTGTATACATAGACTTTTGACCTACCTAAATTGTTAAGTAGGGATTCGTCAATACAAATATTAAGTTGTAATGCTGACAAGGCGTGGGCGAGGTAGGCGGGGCTACGCTCCGCCCAACCGAAGCCCGCCCTCGCCCTTAAGCCACATTTTCATGAAAATGAACAGGAATTTTTTCGCTAAGACATTAGAATAAGGTTCTCCGGTGGTTAAGTCGGAGTGAACATCGATATTTATCTACGATATTTTTCAATAGGTATTTTAACCTCACCTCAAAATGTTTAGAAAATTTATTTCACTCTACCGACCCAATTTTCATTTCGGAAAAGTTTCGAAAACGAATCAGTCTCGGCTCCCGCCACTCGCTTTCTCATTTTTTCCAAAATTGACTACTTAACATTTAATCTTATTTAGTGGTTGACGAAGCGGGGGCTGCTAGGCGGCGCGGCGCACGCCCGCGGGCAGATAACCTCGTTACGGAGGATACGTGGAGCTCGTCGCGCTGGCCCGGCTCCCGCGGCCCGGTAATCACGTCGCTACTTCCGAGATCCGACCCCGCCGACATCCACCCTAAATTACTTTTGTATTCGATCGTCGATCTAATTTACAGACCGTAAAACACTTTTCTCCCGCTTTGTTCGCGGAACGATTGTCGTATACAATAATAACGCCAAATGCGGAGGAATCGTGCTCGCGCCGGCACCGCCGCCGCTAAAAGCTTCTTGTTGACCTAACGTTCGATTCGAGAGCCGCACCGCCGCCGCTCTCGTCGTTGAAATTGATTGCTCTGTCGCGTAATTTGTTTGCCGACACCTTCTCCGCCGAACAATTCTCGTCGGAAGAACGTGACGCGGCTCTCTCGTCATCTCCCGCGTAAATAATAAATGCCACCTGCCGTTATTATAGCAGGCGTCCCGCGTCCCTCGGAGCACCACCTCCTGTTATATATTTAAGTGTCATTACGAGTTGTGTCACCTCGTTATTTATGTTCCTCCTAGTGAGACTATGCGAAATCGCTAATTCGGTCCACACAACCATAGTAATAGATCATAGATATGGTTATGTTTTTCTACTTGTGATTTGGGGCTTGAAATGACCGAGAGTTCCCAAAACTCTATTCTTTTAGGCTTTCACTTAACATTTTAAAGATTTTCATTCAAAATCCAATCTATTACGCAGGCTTGGGTTCTCATTTCAAGAGGAACCGACTTTCATCACTACAAGTACATTAGCGTCAATAACTCTAAAGATTTCTGTAATCTTCCATTAACAACGAAATGAACTGTACTGTAGAGTATGACACGTAATTTATTACATTCTTACGATACAAACATGTTACTGCGACACCGTATTCATAAATATTCAAATTGAACGTGCCTGATGTACTACAAACTAGTTAATCTAAGAATTAGTAGCGCGCACAAGGTAGAAGCGGCACGGTGTTATAGAGGTTAGCACGGCGCTCCGCCACTAATAACCTCGTAATTGGTATCGAAGCTCACCTCAGCCGGATTACTGAACGTCTAATTGAATGCGAGACGGTCTCCGTGCGCCTTCCAGCGGCGAACGCGGCGGTCAGCCGGCGGGTGCACGTCGCGGTACGTGCGCGCCGCCCCCCGCGCCCGCGCCCCGCACGCCCGCACAATTACACCACCTCCGTGAATTAAATTGCCGCCGCAGCAGCCGCTGCGACATGAGATCAAACGTTACACCCCACCTATTAGAAGCGAGATTTACCGGCCGCAAAGTTACGACCGAAGATAATCATTTCGTGTCAATTAGCTAATGAAAAATATTAGACGCGCCTCTATAGACGTACACAATTAGCTTAATTAAAATTATAACGAGCGCTCCTCGGCATCTGGCTCGATACTCGCCTCCTCGCGGTTAAGTAGTCTGTCAAAGGAACGAATTACTCGATGACGAGTAATTGAAGTGTTTACCGATGCTCGCACGCGTGCTCGGGGTATCGTTAACGTCGACCGTCGCCAATTGTCCGCCAATTTGTTTCGTCTTTATCGCTTTCGATCCGCAATAAGTTTATCACTTTACGGACGACTCATTACATCAGATTCATAATTACCGTTTGATGATCAATCAATCATCAATCAATCGGTCTTTGTTGTACGTAACGGAATTGCTTTTTCTGTATCGAGTGAGCCGCAATATAGTGAGTATTTCTATCTAGTGTATGTTATTTAACGCGAGATTTACGAGTCGCGTTACGAGGCGTCAGCTTATAAAGCACCTGCCTGAAGCCGTGTTACGAGAGCGTGCGAGGTGTTTACAGTAGCACCGCAGCGCGCGCGCTGCTGGCCCGCGGCCAAATAATCTCCTCGCAACAGGTAAATAGATCCCGGCCGCTCTCGATGACATCACACCGCCCCGGTGCCCACCTTACGTGTTTTATAGCTCTGATTCATCTCACTCATTGTATTTGCCAAAAATTTACTCACAAATCTATCGTAATTATTGACTGTACATCGTAAAGAGTACGGTTAATATTCGTAGCGTTGATTGTTATGTGTCAGTAGTACTAAAATTGCGCCCTCTTCCGCAGTTATTATTTTAGGCGTAATGTATAGAAATTACTTAATCTTATTTCATAATGACCCAAATTTTTAAGAAAGAAATATCAATTTATACCCGGTTATAGGCGCGCGTACCATTAACTTACCTCTAAAAGAATTTTTTTAAATACGAAAGTCTCCTGCACGATATACAAAGTGAATGTTGCTCGCTAGGTGCTCTCTGGAACATTAAAAAAGCCGATAAAAACGTTAAGTCTGTTTTATTTGTAAAATAGCCAAAGGAGATAAAGTCCGCAGCCAGGAGCAGCATGTGCATCGGACAGCGGCGCGGCTTGTTATTAACTTTTTAAGCGATTGTGTTAATTAGCGCGCTTCACTGCTAGCCGCCCTCGAGCGCCGCAAAAAACAATCGACGATACGTTCCGCTATTAATTAAACATATAGATTGCAGACGATGCCGCCAATAACCGCCAATGTAAACATTAATCCCCATTACAAACAGTACCACTTCAATTACTAGAATTTTGCGTAATTATTTAAATACGCGTTTCGTGAATGGGGATTGTCCATTTTTTTTGGATTTTGCTCATTACAAAAACATTTCGAGGAATAAGGTCAGTGATCATTTTTCTGTATGTAAACGAAAAAAATACCCATTAGTTACTTATATTTTTGAACAAATATGTTTAACCTTAGTTTGACCTTCAATGGCGTTAAATTAGCAATAAATTCGACCAACATTACGTTTCGAACTTTTGGTAAGCTTCTCGTATCAGTTTTCACATAATGAAAACTTGCATTTGACGAACCAGCTATTATAAATAAGATTAAAGGAATTAAAACATACTGCAGAGGTCAATTGGCCGCCGATGATGACGTCAGAGCAAAACTTTAAAAATTTATTGAGAAAAAACTAGCCAATTTCAAAATTATTTAATTTATATTCTTAAAATACCCTATTTTAACGAAAAAAAAAATATAAAAAGTACATATGATTTTTTGGACAATGCCCATTGTCGTTATTTATTGTGAAGTTTTTTGGGTTTGTCGGTTCAACTGTTTTGTTCTCGTTGTTGCAGCAACTGTTTCGATCGCAACAAGCGGCGGCGGCCGGGGGGCAGGCGGCGGCCGCGCAGCTGCAGCTCCTGCAGCAGCAGCAGCAGCAGTTCCAACTGCAGCAGCAGCTGGCCGCGCAGCAAGCGTTCAACCAGCCCCAGTATGTGATCAACGCCGGGCAGGAGGGCGCGCCGTACGTGAGCGCCCTCATCGCGGGCGTGCCCCCCTACTACGGGGTGCCCGCGCCGTGGGGCGTGTACCCGGGGCTGGTCGCGCAGCCGGCCCAGCAGCAGGCGCAGCAGCCGCGCCGGCCGCTCACGCCGCAGCAGGGCGACCAGCAGGTCAACGGGCAGGGACAGTACGTGATCCCGTACTACGACCCCGGCTCACTCGTGATGGGCGGCCGCAACGGCACGCCGCTGCGGCTCGTGTCGCCCGGCGGCGTGCTTGCGCCGCGACAGTACCCGCCCGCGCCCGCGCACCCCGCCGCCACGCCCGCGCCGCCCGCCGCCGCCCAGCCCCAGCCGCAGCAGCCACAACCTGGTGAGTCGCCGCGCGCGCACCCACACACACACGTACACAAACATACACAGTACACACAACACACGACATGAACGCATACCACCAAACGACAATGCGTATCTATCATTATAGCAGAAAACGCGGGTGAACAGTGTATGAGAATCGAGGACCAACTGTAAACCTTATAGAGAAGCCCTCTTTTACCGGTGTAAGTAAAGAGAATAATACTATGATGAAAAGACATTGATGATTTGATGATGTTACAAAGCATTAATCTCAAATTCTAAAAGCTCAGTCTCGATTGGTAGTGTTTCTGGTGACGGTACACCTGCAACTCCACAACAGAGTGTGTGTGTGGAGTGACGGGTGTACCGTCACCAGATATAGTAGTAAGCGTCTAATGTCGCCAACTAAATTCTAACTACAATACCCGGCAATAAATATTGCACATCGACCTTTGGAAAGAGACGATCGGCTAATTTCGGTTTCATAGAGCGTTATCTTTGTAGCACACACCTATTTGACATTATGTCAGTCGTTGTCCAAATTCAATGGAGTGCAGTCGCGTCCAGGTCAAAATATATATCTAGAGTTGTTAACACCTCTAAATTTTATACAGCTGTAATTTTCCAAAAAAATTAAAATATACGTAAACATAATTTGAACACGCTTTTTATTTTATTTTACCTGAACCTAAATCCATAATTTAAAGAAAACTTGGTGTATTTTATACAAAGAATAATAAAATTTTCAAAAGAAGCAAACCATAATAATTATAGTTTTTTTTAACAGCTCCTAATATATACCGGACTTTTTGTATTTCGTGCGTAAGAGATAACGCTCTACAAAACCGAAATTAGCCGACTGTCACTTTCCAAAGGTCGATGTGCAATATTTATCGCCGGGTACTGTACTTATCTATTTACGACCAAAAAATAAATTACTACGGTTTAGAAAAATAATTCCGTCGCTTAATTATAGGTGAGCTGTTTGTACAGCATACACATCTATACTTATTACAAAACAAAGTCGCTTTTTTCCCTCATGTCGCTTTGTTCCCTTTAATCTTTAAAACTACGCAACGGATTTTGATGATTCTTTCAGTGTTAGATAGCCCATTTATCGAGGAAGGTTATAGGCTATATTTTATCACGCTAAGATTAATAGAAGCGAAGAAATAGAGGAAGACGTGGAAAAAACGGGGAAAATTATTTGAAAGGGCTAACTTGAACGCCCTAATCTCAGGAACTACTGGTCCGATTTGAAAAATTATTTCAGTGTTAGATAGCCCATTTGTTGAGGAAGGCTATAGGCTATTATATTTTATAACGCTAAAACTAATAGGAGAATGTGGAAAAAACGGGGGAAATTATTTGAAAGGGTTTAACTCGCGAACTACGTACTGGAGCAATTTTTATGTTATTTGGCACAGATAAGAAGTAGACCACATAAAGGATCGTGATAGGCTATCGATTTTAATCATTTTTTCAGTGGCTATATATTTTATACCTGTGCGACGCCGTAGCGGGTCGCTAGTATTGTATAAAAGAAGCGCCCAGGTATACGAGCTAATGATATTTTTAAGTATAGGTATAGGTTTTTAGTATGGTCATAAAAATCCGTGATAGTGACGATGCTATGCTAAGGTCAGCTTGCAAATGTATGAATCCGAAAAAGAAGATATTGTATATATTTTCTACTAAAACGGGTTTGTGTAGCCAAATCGCATATTGATGGTCATTCGTACCAGTTTTGTCCAATGAGAAAAATAAAATTTCTAATAGATAACAATTTTAAGACAACAAATTAAGGATGTTGAATGTTGATACAAGGTGTATTAATTTGTAGTCTTATAAAATAATAATAAATGATTTGGTCAATATGATTATATTTAGAAACTTGAATGTTCTGTAGAATCCAATTATACATGTCAATTGTTATCCCATACAAGCCCAAAGAAAAGCTATTACAATTTACATTATATTATGTGAAAGACAATTTTGAACAACAGTCAGGCTTAAAATGTCTTAAAAATTGCTTATTAAGACAATCGCTTGGTAGTTGACAAATTATAACCTTGTTAAGTTTACTCATAGTGTCCACGAAAAACGGGTTTTTTGACCAAACGCGTAATTTACGTTCTTTAGTGTAAAATAAATAAACCGTACGTATAGAACAGAGTATTTTAACTAAACGATAACAGTGTCTCCAGGTAAGACGTCGCCAATGCATACGAAGTGGATAATTTTTTTGTACGCCAATAGTCAATACACACTTTGTTGGGAATTTCAAGTTTGAACAGTTAGCTGCATATAGTTTATAAAATATTGTTATATACTTTACATAATCTAATCAATTATGTAATATGAAAAATATTGTAATTTGTAGTATACCTTAGTTAAACAAAATCAAAAACAGTACACTTACTTGTTGAAAATTATTATTTAGATATTTACTCGTTTCGTAAATAATAGTCAAACAAGAAAAGGGCAATATTTTTTACCATTTAAACATAAACATTCAAAATTGTCGTGTTTATCAAGTTACGCAATATCAATATACAGTTACTGTGTTCAGATTTCAATTAAAGAGAAGCAAAAAATATTCAAGCTACCATAATGATGACCTCCGTGGCTTAGTAGCGAGTTGCGTCGGCACGGGTTCGAATCCCGACGAGTTTACAAAAGTTTTTAATATTCATAGTCCATAGATATTATATATATTAAATATGTGTATAAAATAAAAATAATCCTAAATATGCGTAAGTATAGAATAAAATCATTAAATATAATTTATAAATTCATTCAGAACCCACCTCAAAATCAGATTGATAGTGTGAAACTTGTGAAAGCATCACTAGATATTATTATAATGCATCCAATTTAAACGTCCCTCTTTTACTCCGCAATAAAGGAAGTATCTTTTGGGCCACATTACGTTATAAATTGCTTTTCAATTGCGTATGCGTTCTCGTATTAGTGACAAAAATGTTCAGTTCGATTGCTGACTGTACTTAAAAGATTGACAGCTCATCAACATGTCCCTGAATAAGATCCACCTCAGCAGAATTACAGTGATCGAACAATAATCGTGACCCGTTTCAAGGTGGACTCATTTGTTGTATTGTTCATAATTTTCTATACAGACAGATTGCATTGCCGCTTAGTGTTTTGTAATCAATGCCCTTTCCTTGATTGGCTCTTACTACCTTGTTAATTATAATATTAATGTGACTTCTGTCTAGACTCTAGATCGTTTGATATGTTGATTTAAATAGATATCGCTAGGATTTGTTTGGTATAATTTATTGTTTAACGTCTTTACTATGTATAATTTGATTCATCTTTATATTTTATGTGTATATTTATATTCCTTGTGTATACTAGAATTTTTTATATTTGATATACAAAATATCAAACGGGAACTAAAGCTGGAACGATAGGGCTTTAATAATGCATCAGACCAACTTATTACTCACTTTGTATTATGAATTTTAATATTTATTAGCAAAAGTTGTTTCTGTGCAAGTTTTCTTTATTAGAGGTTACAATTACTATAACATACTATTTTGCATTTACATTTACGAATTTGTTTGTAGTTTTACTTCTTTAATTGTATCCGATGACCGGTAAGCGAATGTTAGTCACACCTACAGTCTACAGTTCTACACACACGCCCGTTTCCCGTAGGGATAGAAAGTAGAGACTCGCTTCTATACTGCCGTACTTCTTTCACTTTGCCCACATTCAATATACATATTTAAGTGCTCTCCAATTCCAGTCTTACACGTAAACGAACAAAGTTAGAAACTGCAATTTGATATTCTATCGGTGCATATCGTTTTTTTCTAGTTCTATTCTATGACACGATTGTTTTGGTATGCAGATGCAGAGAACCTTTTGACATTCACTGTTGGGTCAAAACGATTATACCGACGAGGCTTTTTTGTGTTGACGTAATGGAGATATAAATCTAAACGCCGATCGCGTCCGAGGCTGGAGATTACTCAATTCCTCTTATTTACATAAAGTTTCCGCGAGACAATATTGATAGATCGCGTGACGTAGGACCCCGCGGTAATGTTCACTCACAAGTCACAACATTATATAACAGCAGCTTCAAGTAACCTATAAAACTTCACTAATTTACGTGCTACTATCATTCTTGTATTATATGCCGCTTAAAGTAAACGATGAATGTGTATTCGTAGAGGTATGCCTGAATAATTCGCACAATACAATAATAATAGAGTTTTAAGTTTCCATCGAAATTGGCCTCGTACTGTGCCTCCTCTCATCTGTAAATACATACGCAATCGGGGGCGGCCTTCGGCGGGTCGCGGAGCCGCGCGGAAGGCCGCCCCCGACGGAGTTTGTACATAGCTCGTGTACAGAAGGGAAGGTGGAGCGGGCGCGGGGCGGCTGCGAGCGGTGAGTAGAGCGCGGAGTGTTGCAGGCGCGGCGCTGGCGGGCAGGCGGGACTCGCTCGAGTTCGGCGGCGGGCCCGCGGCCGCACTGCAGGAGTACGCGCGCAAGTGGGGACCCTCGCCGCTGTCGCCGCCGCTCGGCGCCGCGCTCGGGCCCGTCGGCCTGCGCCCCGTGTCGGCCGCGCCCGGCGCCGAGACCGCCAAGTTCAGGTGCCTACCCCACACCACACCACAACACACCACCACGACATCACACACCACACAACAGCGACATACGAAACTGAACGCTTCACTGGTTACAGTACCTCCGTAAAGGTACTTGCAGTCCCTAATGCCCTATAGGATGAAGCCAAACGAGCGTAATTTGTGAGTTGTGAGTCGCAGAAAATCAGCGACTCACGACTCATAAAATTACGCTCGTTTGGCTTCACCCTTCTAGTGCCGATTGGATCCAATCCAGGAGTATGTTTTTGTTGCAAAGTCGCTCCTCCTCAAATTACGTTCTAAAGACTCGATAGACTTGAATCTTGTTACTTTCTGATAAAAGCTTCAGAAAGCTCAGAAGCTTTCGGCATTTCCGGTTTGAGCTTCTGATTTCTATGAATTATTGTTACTTCAGTATCGTTCATAATCCGAAAACTTACGGGACAAAAGATCAGACTTAACAGTCAAATAGACAAGGACCATGGCGCAGGGCTAAATATCTAATTGCTGCATAAGGGTTCAGTTTCGTTTGGAAGGGTGGTCGTGAAATCTAATGAAATAACCTCCCTAGTTATTTATGTATGTAGGTTTGTTCAAATGAATAAAATACAAAAACGACCAACGCAAGGCTCGTGACTTAGTGCAATCTGTTTACGTTTAATATTCTAATTCTATTCCTTGCACTGAGGCATAAAAGATTGCGGAATGACTACGATCGTTTTTCACTCCTACAATTCTTTCTTGAAGCGCGTTTACAACTTTTTAAATTGCTATTTTCTTTGTTACTTTAAACGGGAGTTCCGTCCACACACATCCACAATATTTCCACATTTCACCACACCGACACATCCGCTTGCAAATATTAATAATGTTTAATCGACTACTGCTAAGTTAAAACTTGTAAATTGTAAAGCCACACGTTTACACAGTACATACGTTCGATCGCTTAGCAAACAGTTTGAAATGTCCTCCATCTAAAAAGATTTTCGCATCGTTCGAGTAGTGTTTGGGCCGTTTAATTTTCGTTGTACATAGCTTGTGTTACATTCTGTACATTGATATTACATACGGTAGTGTAAATTGTGACGATAGTGCATGCTCCACTGTGCGACGTGTTTTATAGCGCGACGTGCCTGGCCGCGTTCTGAAGAGCTGTTTGTTTACGTTGCAGAGCCGTTAGCAGTTTAGCGCAAGGTCTCACAACCAACGGCGGCATGTTCGGCTCGTCATCTTCGCTATTGAGCAAACTTAGCGGAGTCGGCACCATCTCAGGTTGGTACGGCGCTAGATCGATGTTCACTATCGCGGGGCTTTTGACACCTCGCCCTGTTGTAGGGTTGCCAGGCCTCCGGATTATGCCGGACACACTCACTTTCTGATTACGTGTCCACTGTCCGGCCAAAATACAAAGTTCCGCTTATTTAGGGCTTTGCATCTAATTGACATGAAAATCCTACAAATGTTGGAAAATGCAAATTATTCATCTAATACCGCTATCCCCAACCCGCGGCCCGCCGGGACTTTATTTGTGGCTCGCGTGATGTTTTGAAATTCACGCCCACCGGCAAAATAACGTAGTCTACGTGATAGTCGTTAAATTTTTTCCACTTTTAAATCGTTAATTTTGAAGAATGTTATTTTTTAGCCCTAAAAATTTTTTTTGCGGCCCGCGACACCAAGACCTAAACATGTTTGTGTCCCGCATGAAAAAAAGGTTGGGGACCACTGATCTAATAGCTAATATTAAGATGCAAAGTCCTTAATAGAAGGACGTCCGGCCTTATACAAATATTCGGCTCAATTGGTCGGTTTGTCCGGCTACTGGGTTTGGCGACCTGGCAACCCTATGTGAAGGTGCGGAGGTGGCCATTTACTCTGTACCTCAGAAGTATACAATGTAATGCCAAAATGCAAAACAGGAGAGCCATAATGCGGAACTATATTTGAGTTGTGGATATAATGTCATATTGTAATCATCGTGGCTCTCTCTCTCTTTCTCTTCTTTATCGATTTAGTCTCTTTATCGATATTATAGGGCTTAAGGCCACTCAAAGTAACATTTCAATGAAATAATGAATATTTGAACATAAACTCCATACATTTTTGGCCAAACTCTTCATGATGTTAAAGTTATGTATGTGTTACGCTCAAAGACCGAAAACGCTCAGTGAGCGAAAAAATGGCTCACAACGCGTTGTGGTAATAACAGAAATACCACAAAGCGAAATTCGTGTCGTGGCTGATGTGCTATTCAACCACAACGCTTTGTGGTAATCGAGTAAAGCCATGACGCGTTCTGAGCATTTAAAAACAGCCACGACGCGAATTCGTGTTGTGGCCCTAATGAAAACGGCCACGACGCGTTCTGACCAGGCCGTGTTACGCAGGACTCACAAGTTATTTGACAGTGCCCAAGTGTGTGCGCAATACACAAGAGCTCGTTACGCGGGAGTAGTTTTATAGTGCCCAAGTTTGTGCGCAATACACAAGACCACGTTACGCAGGAGTAATTTTAAGTGCCCAAGTGTGTGCGCAACACACAAGAGCACTCTGAATGCAATCAGAGTGTATTGCACACACACTTGGGCACTATGAAATGACTTCTGCTCAACTGGCCTGGTTTCATTGAAACCAGAGTGCTCTTGTGTTTTGCGCACACACTTGGGCACTTTAAAATTACTCCTGCGTAACGTGCTCTTGTGTATTGCGCACACAGTTGAGCACTATAAAACTACTCCTGCGTAACGTAAGAGCACGTTACGCAGGAGTAGTTTTATAGTGCACACACTTGGGCACTATAAAATTACCCCTGCGTAACTGGCCTAGTTTCATTGAAACCAGAGTGCTCTTGTGTATTGCGCACACACTTGGGCGCTATCAAATTATTCCTGAGTCCTGCGTAACACGGCCTGGTTTCAGAACGCGTCGTGGCCGTTTTCATTAGGGCCACAACACGAATTCGCGTCGTGGCTGTTCTTAAATGCTCAGAACGCGTCATGGCTTTACTCGATTACCCCAACGCGTTGTGGTCGAATAGCACGTCAGCCACGACACGAATTTCGCTTTGTGGTATTTCTGTGATTACCAAAACGCGTCGTGGCCGTTTCACTATTACTACAACGCGTTGTGAGCCATTTTTTCGCTCACTGAGCGTTTTCGGTCTTTGAGCGTAACATATGTAATCATTAAAATACCTATGTCTCTACGTGCGGCCGTCACTGTCTCATACCGTTGTTGAATACATTTTTGCCCTTTTCTATAGATCAAAAAACTTTGCATCAATATTAGTAAAGTTACTATTGTATACATCTGAGGTACAGAACCATAATAATATTATATTCCACCGTGTGCCACTAAACTGTGCACGATTAATCACATTTTAACTCCGCTCTCGTGCTTATCTAACAAGCTTTACAAACTTTTAATTAGCGTTTTGATAACTCGCGGCCGGCGGATTATTACGGCGGCCGGTCTGCTGGTCAGGGACCGCACGATATTATAATACTGTGGGTGGTATAAAGAATGTACATTGACTAGAAATAAGTTTACCGCTGTAGTCTATGCGCGTAAAGAGAGTGACGTCAGCAAAAATGTAGGGCCGAATGGTTTTGTTCAGTGGGCGTTTAGAGAAAATTTTTGAACAAGGACAAAAGTTACTTGTCCTTTTCTCTCGTGTCTATAGGTACGCAAGTGTAAAGGTAATTGCTTTATTAGGACATTTTTGTAGTATGTCTCTAATCCGACGACCGAAATTTATAAATAGTGAAATATAATAATCCGCTGTACCTTCTTATTGGTAAATTATAAGATTGAAGAGTCTTATCTTTATTGGTCACCAAGTTAATGTTTTACTTTCATAACGCGAATAGACTAACTATAGTATAATTTGGTGTAGGTGTTTAATCCCACTTATGTCGTTAGAAACGCGTAGCATTTGACGCGCGCTGTATTAACAGTTACTAACATCTCGGGAACATAATAATTCACACAGATGCTTCATTACAACAACAGTTACCCAACTTGCTCATTACTGTTTTTTTATTGTTTATTACAAAATACATTATCAATAATTATGTATTAGTTGATATTATTCGCTCGTTATGCTAAGTACTCACATACGGTTTTACTCGATCGAGCAATCATGTAGACTAAAAACCACGGCTCGGGCTTTCGTCTACAGTCTACACTTTCAACATTACTCGATAGTTTTACTCCAAATCAAGTAAAAAATATTGTGTGGGCCGCAAAACTGACACACTTGAGAATGGCTCGAGTAAAGCTCGACGGCACGCGTCGAGTAAGTACGAAGGAAATTAAATTTATTTAATTTCAACAAGCCGGCTCGATGCGAGCCTTCGAGCTGTGAGTTTTGCGGTCCACACGGTCAATTTTACTGGATCTGGCGTAAAACTATCAAGTAAAACCGTATGTGAGTACCTAGCATTAGAAGTATCGTCGATGGCCAGAGTTGCGGGCTTAGGCTGGAGTTAGGCGCAAGTGTATGTAACGATTTATTTACATAGCGGCGTGTAATCTCGCAATGTAGCCGCCAAACTGCGCGTTCGGGCGGACGGCATATAAAACAAGCCTTAGGAATCTTTTGCGTTAACGCCTAAAGTTCTGGGCTAATAGGAGAATTAATAACACCTAGATAGGACTATTATTGTCGTATTATTTTGCTTGTGCAAAACTATGGCTCCATCTCTAAAAGCAAAATTGATAACTTTGTATCGTAGTTTTCATTATCTCATTAAATTGTACCATCGAGGAAATTGATTCCTATGCAGTTGATAGACTAACGTTATTTGGTCGAATATGTCAATTCAAGGTTAATTGAACCCAGCCGACAGATCGTCGGCTGGGTTTGACGTAACGCAACCAAACTACGTAGGTCCCCGATCTGCATAGGAATCAACTTCTCTGATAGTACAATGTTCGACTCACAACAGATGAATTAGCCCTACATCGAATCGTTTGTTAGACCTAGGAGTCTAAACTAGAGCAAATTACACCAAACTGTGTACTGTGTTTAGTACAGTCGTAAGAGCATTTTGTAAGAGGAATAATTCTACTAAATTACTTTTAATCGATTTTAGTGGTCTGTCTTTTTATTTTGTGTTAAAAACTTGGACAAATGTGTGTTATCTTCAAAGACACTTGTGTGTTTTACATAATTTCGGGCTACTCTATGAATTTTACTCACTGTGCTTATGCACTACTTAATTGATATTTATTATGTAACAAATATTAATAATATACTCTCTTTTTTATCACGTCATTATTTATCTTTATCGTCAAACCGTGCTCGTCAGCGTTGTCAGTAGCACAATAGTCAAAGAGAGCGATGTGCGATGTTGCGTGAGTAATTACCACCCGTGTAATATGTACGGCAAATTACTGGGAAATGTATAAACTATACACAACATTATATTTAAAACAAACATACATTAACCAAGTGCGCCTTCAAAGAGATGTCTTGAGCTACGTACGGTACTGTTTTATTGATAGACTAGCTGTTGCCCGCGACTTCGTCCGCGTTAACATAGTATAATAACAAAGATGGATAGTTTTCCCCTTTTTGTGGTTCCTTATACAAAGGGTAAAAACGGGACCCTATTTAAGCAAACGTCAAACGCAAACGTCCATAATCTTTCATGTTTCTAACTCAAAAAATGACGGACTTTCATTAAAACTTTCTACCCCAATTTCACCCCCTTGGGGGTAGAATTACCAGAAACGCTTAAATAGAGATCCATTCATTTTTAATCAGCAGACCAAAAATAATCTTTTATGTTTCTAACATAAGAAATGACGGACGTTCATTTAAACTTTCAACCCCTATTTCACCCCCTTGGGGGTAGAATTTCCAAAAACGCTTAAACACGTATCCATTCATTTTTAATCAGTAACCCAAAAAGAAAGTTTCATGTTTCTAACTCAAGAAATGACCGTGGAAATGACGGACTTTCATTTAAAATTTTAACCCCTATTTCACCCCCTTCGGGGTAAAATTTTCAAAATTCCTTCCTTAGTAAGTGTCTACTCAATAAAACAACCCTACTCACCAAATTTCGTGGCTGTAACTTTAACAGTTTTTGCTCAGCAATGATGAATCAGTCAGTCAGTCAGGGCATGTAATTTTATAAGTATAGATGTTGCACGCGAATTCGTCCGCGTCAATTTACTAATATTTTTCTCCGTTTTTTACTGATTTTGGTGCAGTATGATGTTAGCAAAAGGCTGCCTTTACATTAAGTCGCGAGTAGTGAAGGCCTATCCATCAGAAAAAAAAATCAGTCCGAACTACTAGTTAGATGAGCGATTTAAAACAAGCAAAGGTTTCTGCTTTAAAAAATTAAATACAAAATGGAATTGGAGTGGTAATTTAGACGAAATAATAATAAATAAGAAATGCTATTGGAACTTACTTAAAGAGAGGCATTCTGTGATCGGTGAACACCGCGCCGTGAACACATTACTAAGCAGATAAATCTCGAACCTACATAATTCAGCAGTGTTGCTGGCATAATTTATAATCTATTATTGCGAATTGACGCCCTCTGATCTGACTCATAATTACTTACGTTTAAAAGGCACATTTAGCGAATGCTTTATGCATCGTAATCGGTAGGTGCGAGCAATAACACTCTGTTGTTACCATTCAACACTTCGTTGACACTAAAAGAATTATGAAAGTTAGTAGCTTGATATATTACACTCATCCGTGATGTATTAATTTGATGCACTTTAGAAAAGCTTACAACATGTCACTCACGTTACGACACAGAAGAAACGCCAAGAATCTGTCCGACGTTTTAAATAGGACTCACCTGTTTATTATACCCAATGAATTTGTAAATTTATCGCACCTCGCGTTTGTAATAAAAAGAAATGTTTACAACGAAGGTATAATATAATGTATGTATTATACTCTTCACGTCACGTCGAAGATTATTTCTGGTAGGAAGAGCCTAAGCTGTTCCACTTCTGGGCAAAGGCCGCGCCGCCCCAAAGTTTTTCCATTCATCTCGCTCTAACGCCACCGTAGGTCAACCTGGCTTGTATTTGTCAAGTTCATGAAGCCATTATTTTCGAGGTCGGCTCTGGCGACGTCTTGCATCATCAGGCGATATTTGCCCAGCGGTCAGGATACGCGGAAGTTTATTGAGGTAGGAAAATAAGGGCTAAATATCTTATACTGATAGTTTCCACGTATGTGCTGTCCCTTAGAACAGTAAATATCGAGTTTATTGATATTTCAATGTATTTTTACTCGTCATGGAAATATCGCCGCCCCCACCGAATAAAATCGTAATCAAAAAATCAAAATTTTACAGGAAGAAATAAAAACGGTTTTTGGCTCATAACTTTTTAACAGGTTCACACAGGAAAATTATTTTTATACCAAAAGAAAGCTAATTTTTTTTGCGATATCTTAATGTTTTTAAAAAAATATAATGATATTTCTTACTGAGATTATAAGTCAAAAAGTATAATACCGAAATTTAAATAGAATCTTTGTCCGTAACACATCAATACGATATTATTCGGGTAAGTTGTCGACAACGAACTACACAGTAATAGTTGGATGCGATCCTATTGGCTGTCTTGCAGACATGTTTACTGGCTCTGTAATCGACTGTTACCAATATATTCGACGTTAAGAGTAAGTCACATGTTAATCGTAAAATATATTAACTTTATTATTCCATGGCAAGCGAAACATACTTTATATATGTAAAAATATAATACAGAATTTAAAAAACTTAAAATATATTGTAATAATTAACTGGATTCTTAAATAAAACCATTTTTTATTTTTATTTTATAGGTATTTTAATAATTTTATAACAAAAGGTAAGTATATAAAATTTTACAGTAATATAACAATCAGTTATCCTTTTTTTATACCTCCGAAGCAGAGTAGACAGAATGATAGAGTATGCCGACTTAGAACTGATGTAAAAAAATTTAAGTTTGACGTATTATGACAAAAGTCGTCGCTAGGGTCGTTACCTACTAATTTAGTTGTTTATATTTTGGCACATGCAAAGAAAACTGTCAGAATTCAATTTCAAAATCTTATTTTTAAAAATAAATTATACCAGCCAGCGCGCCAGCCTCTAACTTATCACCCCCAAACCCGACGAATTTGACAGATATTGAAACCTGTTCATTTCCTTGCAGTCGAACTACTGGTAGTTATGTCTATTGTGTCCGAAGCCTCATCTAGGTTTAATAACTAAAAAGGCCCAAACACCGAAAACAACATTTAAAAACTTTTTTAACTAATAGTCTGATTAACAAGTGCCATTTTCCTCAAAACCTGATATAATGCACCGAAAATTATGATTTTGGTCTCATTCGATTTGGAATACCATCTAGAACATTTTATGAAAATTCCAAGAGGGGCTGAAAAAAATGCAAAAGTTATAAACAATTAAGTAAACATAAAAAGAAGGGTTTAGTTTTCTTTTTATATTTCGAAAACTATTTGAGTTAATCAAAATTTAAAAATAGATCCTTAAAGAGCAGGAAATTTCCTAAAAAAAATCCTAGATCCTGGAACCTTATCAACAATCCTTATAACTTTAATTGAGCGGCGAAAGTAACGGTAAAAACGCGTAGTTCGGGTTTCGCGTGAATTGCCGCAATCTGCCACGTGAACTAAAAAATATATTTTACCTGATTAAATATTAATATAAAGAAATAAAAAAAATTGGGTACTAAGTAGACATATTAATAAACAATAATCCATCAACAAAAATAAATTATCATAATTTGTTTAATTGTTATGCTTTTGTTCATTTGTTATTAGTCACCATTTTAATGTTAACATAAAAACGCTGATTATTTCAAAACAAGAAATCTATAAATTTTTATTATTCTTTTGAGCTAATTTAAAAAGGGCTTAGAAGAGATATCCGGTGGAAAAATTCAACAATTTCGATTTTTCACTGTTTTATGAACAATCAAAGGCATTCATTAAATTTTCATGTAAATATAGCAATTAGGGGTTTTTCATCAATAAAAATGATTATTTAAATTTTATTAGTTATAAATAAAAAAAAATATATTGTTATCTGGCTTCTAACAGTAACAAAACAAAATAGTAACAATAATTGGATATAAAAGTACCGTAATTGCTTTATTTACATGAACAATTTTGGAATGACTTTGAATGTTAATAAAAAAGTGAAAAATAAAAAAAAATGAATTTTTTCAACGGGAATCTCTTATATGGCCTATTAAGATTAGTTCTAAAGAATAATAAAAAAATCTAGATTTCTTGTTTTGAAATAATCAGCGTTTTTATGTTAACATTAAAATGGTGACTATTAACAAATGAACAAAAGCATAATAATTAAACAAATTGTGATAATTTATTTTTGTTACTTTCGCCGCTCAATTAAAGCTATAAGGATTATTGGTAAAGTTCCAAAATCTAGGATTTGTTTTAGGAAATTTCCTGCTCTTTAAGGATCTATTTTCAAATTTTGATTATCTCAAATAGTTTTCGAAATATTAAAAAAAATCCAAGCCCTTCTTTTTATGTTTACTTAATTGTTTATAACTTTTGCATTTTTTTCGCACTTCCGTAAACAAAATCACAAATGAAGATAATGTAAACGATTATTATTGCTTGACCTTCAAAACACGTGACGAGGTTAAGGCTATCACTTTCTTTTATATGCCGACAAAGCGAGAGCAATGTATAGTACTTTTTGATGTAAGCATTAGCAAATTGTCGCAACCTGTAAAGAAAACCCTTGTCGCAATGTACGCAAAGTACTATCGTGAGATGCATTACTACATTTATGTAGGTCCGCTTTAGACAGTATTCTATAATAACCATTATTACTTTTAGAACATAAAATCGCAATATATAATTACTAAAAATATGAAATGTACTTTTTACCCGAATAATATGGTAATGTCCTGACTGACATCTGTTTTTAGCCGCCTTTTGTTTTTTGGTATCGGTATAAGATCGCGATATCAGTTAGCCATATTAGTTTGGTCATTCAGAAAATAGTAATATTTTATTGTCATAGTGTTCGTCGTAAAGTTTGTTGCTTATGCGTAGGCGAATAATACATGTATGTTTATTACAAAATATCTATCTCAAAAACTATCAGTCCGACCGCTATGAAAAAAATTCACGAGGTGGAATTGGCCTTCAAAAGCAATAATCCGTTATAAAAGCACTTCTATAGTAATAGTCGATTACGATACTATTCGGTGGGGGCGGCGATATTATGGTTCAAACGCTCAGTCCTGTCTCTAGCGGTTATCGGCATCTCGTCTACCATTGTATTCTAATTTTTAACCGACTTCCAAAAAACGAGGAGGTTATAATATGTTCGGCTGTGGATATTATTATTTTTTTGTATGTTCAACGATTACTCCGTCGTTTGTGAACCTATTTTCGAAATTTTTGTTTTGTTGTATTAGGTTTCACTCCAATTTGGTACCATGTTCACAAAAGTGGTGACCTGATGATGGGATCCATGAGTAATCGAGGGAACTCCTCGAAATTAATATGGAAACATATGGTGATTTTGGTTTTATGTGAAGTGTACTAAGAATACGCTACCAAAAAGTCAAATATTGGGTCAAGGTATACCATGGTTTCGAAGATGCTGAGAGAACTCCTGACTCCTTATAGATACACGTTTGGGAGTTTCGGCGTTGTTTTAAGAACAGAAAGCATAAACTACTATGCAATTCATATTCATCATCATAATCATCATCATCATCATCATCGTCATCATCATCATTACCACGTCGTGTTAAGGCCACCAATAGGTATGGATATACTAATAATAATAATTATGTACTGTATAACAACACCTGTTTGTTTTTAATACACGGCGGTCGGCGTCGCCGCGCCGCGCCGCCGCGCGGCGCGTGGCGGCAGAAGACAGAATATCGAATACTTTACTAACTACTTTATATACAGATCGAATACTTTACTACTTTATAAAATTTTAAAAGACAAATAGAATTATAATAAAGTTATTTTAAAAAGAGCATTTAAACAAAACAAAGTCACTAAGTGTCTTTTTAATTAGTTATACTTATTAATCGATAGATGTGCACTAAGTACCTATCGATTTGAATTCATGATTACAAGAACAGCTGTCAATAATTATGATAATATTAAATATTATGCTACGCTACATCCTATGCAAGTTTGTACAATTTTTTATCTGATAGATCCTTCGATCGTGGAAAAACGAGACACAATAGCCTTTCTATTGTTATCGCAATCGCCGGTGATCGCTTCGGGCTTAAGTATTAAAATTGTTAAATTACTTAGCACAATATGTTCACTTCACTGATAATATTATATTATTTTGTGAGTGTGAGTTGTGACTCTTAACAAATTGTAATAAGATACGTAAAATATACGCGAAGATTTACCTACTAGTGTAACTAAAAAGAGTGAAATTATTATTATTTTTAACAAAAAATTAAAACCTACTTCCAAGGTAAAAACAATAATAACATTAATATGAACTAAAAAGTATTAAATAATTTTTACTATCTAATAGTGCCTTTTTCCGAATTAGGCTAAACCTCAACTATTTCTGTACTCAATCTTCATAATTTTGAAGTCGGTGCCAGTTCCAAAAATTTTAAGGGCCTGTTTCACCGCTTCCTGATAAGGCTATTCACCACTTAATTTGACAGATGGAGTATGGAAAATCTGTCAAATAACCCTATCGGGCACCTTATCAGGAAGCGGTGAAACAGGCCATAAATATTCTGTCAGAGGACTGAAGATTCAGCTATCTGGTACCGACTTCAAAATAATGAAGATTGAGTACAGAAATAGTTGAGGTTTAGCCGAATTCGGAAAAACGTACTATTATATAGTAAAAATTATTTAATACTTTTTAGTTCATATTAATGTTATTATTGTTTTTACCTTGGAAGTCGGTTTTAATTTTTTGTTATACAGATGTAGTGATATCTATAGCATCGTTTGTATGACATAATTGTCAAAAAGTTTCTAAATTCAAATGACCGCGAGTTTCGTGGTAGAGCAAGCAGGAGGAAGCGTGACCCCGCCATGTATCACGAACCTTTTTTCTTACGAAATATTTTTCGGAGAAATTATGAAGCTACTAATATTATAGTATCATTTATTTTAAATTACTTATTTTGTTATTTTTTTAAAATTGTTATCAATTAAATTATGCTTTAAGCAACTCATTTTTAGAGTAAAAAATAATATATTATTATTATATTATATTCTATGTCAGCTTCTTATTTGGTGACTGCAGAATGTCGCTTCTTTAAACTAAGTTTATACATGAATCAATATAGATATTGATTCACGGAATGTAGACCTTAAACAACGGTTGTCAAAATTGAAAAAAATTTAGAACGATACGAGCACAATAGACATAACTACCAGTTGTTCGACTGCAAAGAAACGTCAGGTTTCAATATCTGTCAAATTCGTCGGGTTTCACTAGGATTATGAACGGAATGTGCCTCGCGCTGGCTGATATAATTTATTTTTAAGTATTGAAAATAAAGATTTCAAAATTGGATTCTGACAATTTGAATCGCATGTGCCAAAACACAAACAACAATACGACCAAAGAGGAACACGTCCAGCGAATATGTCATAGTTTTAAATTCGTAGGTAACTAGTTAACAACCCTAGCGACGATTTTCGTCATAATACGTCAAATTTAAAAATTTCAACATCAGTTCTAAGTCGGCATACTCTATAATTCTATCTACTCTGATACGAGCATGAGCTATTCAATATTATAAACTAACGGACACAGATTACTAGTATATAATATTGTAGACTATAACGGATGAAGTATAACAATACAAATATAAGACATTTACCCCACGACGAAGTATAATTTACATTTTACAATGGTTATTTTTGTAGGGGCCATTTTATATTTTTAAAATCATGGAGATAGAAAACACTCATAATACAAAACATTATTTTTTATTTTGTGTGGAGTATGAAAGGGGCTGGGTTATCAGTTATCACTTAATAGGTTCATTGGGAAACTGATATATTTCTATTATTACTATTATTTTATAATTCTCCAGCTAATGATTAGAACAAATACTAGGTTTCATCTACTCCTAGTAATTGATAAATAACTAAAAGTATGCAGTGAAATAAAAAGTCAGCGAAAACGTTTTTTGTGACACAACAAGATTTTGCTACTCGATAAGAAAAACACATTTTTGTATTAATTAATTGTAATTAAGTAGATATCAAAATGTAAGTATATGAAATCGGTAAAAAGGCTGCTCCTGCGCGATTACCTTTGCCTGTTTAGAGGATGGTTATCTTATATATAAAATTCTCGTGTCACAATGTTAGTCCACGAACTCCTCCGAAACGGCTTTACTGATTTTTACCAAATTTTATATGCATATTCAGTAGGTTTGAGAATCGGCTACTCGGTACTTATTATATTGATAAGTGCATTTGTTGAATAAATAATAGTAAATTATTACAACTCGAGAAAAACGACGACCATGATAGCGATGGACGTTGCCATGGTGACATATTTATTTAGTCACTTCAATAAAATAATACGGGCGATGTACTTTATAATATGGCAAAGAAACGTTTGCCGGGACAGCTAGTATTATATAAAACTAACCTTTATTCGAGAGGGGAAGAGAAAATATATAATGAAGTAGAGCTTTTTATATTTTATTTATATATGAGAGAAACGAATCAATGTGAAAAACGTGACGTTTTTTGTTTAAGTACACTAAGTATTTTGTTTTTTTGTGCAAAATATCACCATCTCGTTTAAGTACTCCTTTGAAGTTCGTGAAAATATGTAATTATTATTATGGTCTACGCGTATTCGTGAAATTTTCTGCCAACTTGAATCTGATGTGTAGAATGTTCTAGAACAAAACATAGGAACATTCCAATAAAGATTTCGTAAGAACTCAATTATTCGGCTTTTATTTTTTTTTTCTTTATGCCTTGGCTACCTATATTACATTGAAGTTGTAAATTTAATATAAAAATAAAATGATGACCTCTGTGGCTCAGTTGGTAGCTCAAGCCGGGGGTCGCGGGTTCGAATCCCGCCGACAGAACTAAAAATTTTCAAAGTTCCTGGGTCATGGATGTGTTTTAAATATGTGTATCTTATAAAAAAATCTTAAATAATATGTATAGTATAAAATACGTATTAAATATATTTCCGTTGTCTGGTACCCGTAACACAAGTCCTTCAGTTACTTAGTACTAGCATGGGGCCAGACTGACGTGGTGTGAAGCGTCCATAGATATTATTATTATTAATGTCATAATGAATTTTCACTTCTTACATATTATTATTGTATACCACATTCTTTTTTTTTTGGCTATAATTATAGGGATATTTTTAAATTAAAACCACAATACGTTTACCTATTTTATCCTACCTAAATTAATAGGAACGTATTTTGGCTTATCATGGCATATTAGTACCAAGTACCTACTAACCTGCAAATTAGTACCGACCACGTTTGTTATAACTTAGACAATCGTTTCGTTTCGTCGCTCGAAAGATGAAGGAATCGTTCAGCTTTTACTGCAGAATCAAATTTATTTTATAAAACATTTTGTGTATTAAGTATATAAGTAATTTCTATAGCGAGCATAAGGAGATTCCGAGCTCAAATGCAAACATAAAAAAGGTGACCAAAAATTATGTACCCCTGTCGTGAAAGGTAAGCAAAAGATACTTGTGAAGTTGTGACAAAACAGGAGTAACTTAAATTTTTGGATTTATGTAAATGACAGCTGGTGAAAAATATAACTTTTTATTTTCTTGATATTTTTGCGTAGTTTTCGTAAAAAAATAATGATTCACTTTTATCTGATGATATTATTTGCAAACTGTTTATTTAACACGCACAAAAGTAAGAGAAACCTGAATATTTATAAAAAATTTAAAAACCGATTTTTTAAAAAAAATATCAATTCTTATCATAATTGTGATAAAATAACATGAATTTGCTGACAATATCGTAATTAAGGAAATCCAACTTCAAAAATTCCTAATTTCTTAGTTACGACACTACGTATTTGGATGAGGTATTATATTACGAAACTTCTGTCGCTTTGTTTTCTGTCACGATTTGATAGAAAACGATAAATTACGTCAAGATTTTTTGAAACATGGTAGCGGTAGGGCGAATAAACGCTAGAGACAGGATAGGCTGAGAGCACTATAGTAGTGCCTCACTCGATAATAATTCTGTTTGTTAGTTTACGCCACAGTTTTTCAACCTGTAGGTTGCGACCGCTGGGGGATCAGAATGTTTGACTTCACCAACGGCAGTCAATGGTCAAACCATGCACAAAAAAAATCGGAATCGGAACTCGCGCACTAAGGGTTCCGTACCATTATAGAGCAAAATTAGCCCAAAAATTGTGTTTTTTGTATGGGAGCACCCCTTAATTTTTTTATTTTATTTTAATATTATTATTAAATATTAAAGTGCACATAAAACTAAGGACCTTGAGCAAAATTCAAGTACCTACCTGTTCCCTTTATTGATATAAAGCCAAAAAGGCCAAAAATTGTATGGGAGCCCCCTTAAATATTAATTTTATTTTGTTTTTAGTATTTGTTGTTATAGCGGCAACAGATATACACAATCTGTGAAAATTTCAACTTTCTAGCTATTACCGTTCTTGAGTTACAGCCTGGAGACAGACAGACGGACAGACATCGAAGTCTCAGTAATAGGGTCCCGTTTTTACCCTTTGGGTACGGAACCCTAAAAATCACATCGTCCGTCCGTTGTGTACTATCTTTGAATAAATCAATTCAAAGATTAACACGATTTTATTAGCTTCACTTGTAACTAATGTATGTAAGAAAATCTAAAAATCTTAACTTGACCCACTTCACGGTCTTCAATTAGGATAAAATATTGCACACCCTTTGAGTTCTGATGACAATACATGGCTAGATAAGAAACTTAATTACAAATCCAATATGGCGGCCTCCCCAAGATGATAGACAGGTTATTTGAAATGAACCCCATGATATAGGTATCAAATGAAAGGGATTGCTGTCAGGAATACAAAAAAAACTTATAGTCACGTGACTTAAATCCAACATGGCGGACATCCAACATGGCGGATTGGTTATTTGAAATGTACCCCCATGACATAGGATTTTAGTGCGTGCTGAAGGCGTGTTTTTAGTTTTTTAAACTATTAACGTTAATATTACCATTTAAGTTACTGTTAATTAGGTTTATTGTGTAGCATAAGAGCAATTAACTACGTTAACATTAAAATTGTATAGCCAGTCGCTGGAGTAAAATAAACACGTCATATTGTCTACATGTATTTGGAAACACGAAAGTTTCTATTGTAGTCGGCACAATGTGAATGTTGCTTTTATTTTAGCGCGAAATCTGAACTAAATATGAAAAAATTGCCATGTAATATTCAAAACCTGGCTCGATTTCATCCACGCCTAAAGTTTAGTTATAAAATGTGTGGTTTCATATAAATCAACATGTACAGTACACATTGAGCGACTGCATAAAAATGTTCTCTACGTCTTCCAGCGAATTTAAAAAAATAATCTGAAGTGTGAAAGTAGATTTTTTATGTTATTCTTCGTACCTAAAATATTTAAAACGGTATCTTTATTTAAGCTCTTTTGTCGAAGACTAGAAACATTTCTAAAGACTAATACAATCGCAGTTTTAGGTAGGTTTGAGAGAATTAGCGATGCTGTCCTTACGCCGCGTTTGAGAGTTGCGATACGGGCATGATTGGAATATTAGCGGCGAGTAGTCGAATCTGGTGCCCTATAAAACGGGAGTTTCTAGTCTCGAACCACATTAACCAGATTCACGTATTGTCCTCTGACATAAGCGTAAGGTTCGTTTCGTCATATTCTTCTTGCAAGTACTAAATATTGACAAATGGTGGGGCGTCATATCCGTGGCTGTTGGCGGCCTCGAGCAGTGAGCACCCATAAGATACAAACAGCGGTTGTAGGACATCTTTTAAAAAGAAAACCAAAAATATATCAGTAACTAGATGACGCCCGCAACTCCGTTGCGCCAAAATTCGTTTATCACGCAGGAACTGTACATTTTTCCGGGATAAAAACTATCCTATGTCCTTTCCCGCGACTTAAGTATCTCCATGTCAAATTTCTGGAAAATTGGTTCAACAGTTTAAGCGTGAAGAGGTAACAAACAGACAGACGTACACTTTCTCATTTATAATATTAGTATGGATATGGATTACCTTTTTGGGGTACCTACGTCATGCGTGTTGCATTTGTGCGACAGTACGTAAGTAGGACATTTTTTAGTTGTGGTTAGTTTCGATTCGTATTGCATATCTATTCCCATATTTCGCCATTTTTCGCGTCATCAAATGAGCACGGCGTTCTTTTCTGCGCCCCTGATACCCGTTAGCTGATACTCGCTAATACATGACTGGACTAAGGCTGCCTACGTCGCGTTGTCGCCGCTTCTCTACTGAAACAAGACAAGACATCTCTACTGAGACACCGCAGTAACGCGGCGCATACGTCGCGTACACGCGGCGCTAGCGCAGCGTACTGATTGTTCCAGTAGAGAAGCGGCGACAACGTGACGTACGCGCCGCGTTGTAGCGGCGTCTGCGCTGCGCATACGTTCATCGGACCCCTACGCTGGGCAGACGCTAGTGTGAAGGCAGCCTGAGTTGCATCCATAAATTAGTCAATATTGTCGGACGTTGGTTTTATTGTCGATTGAATATCAACACCGCAGTCCGACGCCGCTCAATTTACTCGTACTCAGTGTTGACTCAACAAACCACTTCACGTATTATGTAACTACGTAATATGCAAATAGCGCAGCAGAACTACAACTAGAAGAACTAGTTGTAGTCCTAAATATTCTCATGAGAGTTAACCCATCAATCCCCAAGCGGCAGCTGGCTGCCGCATAACAATTGAAAATCTATTGAGTCTGCGATACCCACTATGGAGGTGCTACAGAGTTGTCAGTGTCAGATTAAGAAGAATGGACTTGTCAAAATATAAGCCTTAATGGTCGGTTTAGGTAGGTACTATCAGAGAAGTTGATTCCTATGCAAATCGGGGACCTAAGTAGTTTGGTTGCGTTACGTCAAACCCAGCCGACAGATCACAATTAATATTGAATTGACATATTCGACCAAATAAAGTTAGTCTATCAATTGCATAGGAATCAACTTCCTCGATGGTATATTAGAATAAGAAATTATAAATTATGATTTTGGGTAAAAGTAACCTACCATGCGTTTACACCTGCTACGGGCGCCCGCGACGGGCACACGCTCAAGTCTCAACGCAGCGAACGCCCTTAACGACTAAGGCCCCGAGTTCTTTGACATAAAAAATGCTTTTTGATGTAACTTGTAAGCGTATCTTGTAATATTTCTACAGTTACTAGATTTATATTCGTTTAACGCGCGGGAACCATTCATTTTTTCGGGGTAAAAAGTATCCTATGTGTAGTGTGTACCCGGGACGTGAAGAGGTACCAGAGAGACAGAATATTATAGGTATATAGGTAAATAAATGTGGATATGGATTATATTATCAGTCAAATATGGCAACAGAAACTTGTAACTTAGGCATTAGTTGTGACTTATGTTATGACTAGACATCGGATTATATGCATACTTGCATATGCAGATGCATATAATGGCACTTTTTAGGCGTTAGTGCATATTTTGGCAATTTTTCGTTGATAGTGCATATTTCGGTAGTTTTTTATGCCCTCGCAGTCTCCAAACTATAGCTATCATGACACAAAACAGATGTAGGATGTATTAAAAACACTTCAAATAATATGTGGCTCCATCCCCATTAAAATAATTCAATACACCCGATAGGTACAATTTCTTTCTAGAAACAAAATTTTTCTTTGTAGTTGGTAACTTTGTAATTAGTAAAAAATTGGAATAAAGTAGTTACCGATTTCTTAAACTTCCATGGGCATTATGATTACAATTGGAAAATGTTGGTAGAAAATTATTATTGGAGCTGTATAAAAATATAAAATCCTGGATTTGATTAAATTATAAAATTTACGCTTTTATTAACGGCCGGCACACGTGAAAACTCTTAAAAAAAATTATAAATTTTAACAACAATTGACTTTTGATTGTGCATATTTTGTGCATATTTCGGCCCATTTATCGTGCATACTTGCATGCATATTTCGGCACTTTGATCGTGCATATAATCCGATGTCTAGTTATGACTTAGGGTCTACACAGACGGACTGAATTTCAACTGCATTCAAACTGCAATCCAACTGCAATTTGCAGTTGGGTTGCAGTTGATATGTAGTCCGTCTGTGTAGACCATAATGAGTGTTACTTTGCGTGATTTAAATTAGGCACATCTATTTTAAAATTAAACAAACATCATAATATATTGAATTGAATTAAATAATCGTTAGGCAAATTTAATTGACTTAACAGTGTGTAAATTATTCCTTTTAAATTAATTACAACTATTAACTTCTTTTTCTTGGTGACATTGACCATAATATTAAAATTGATATGTTGGTATTCCATGGAGATTGGACAAAATGTATTTCTAATTCAATTAAACGAAATTATTATGTTCATTATTTAATAACTTTCACACAGGTTAATTATATTATTAAATGGCTGCCCTAGATAATTCTATTAAAATTCACATTGACATCATTTTCTTTTCCTAAAGTACCAGTTAATATAGATTCTTTTCATTTATCGTATAAGAGGCAGTTTGCACTATGTCGCCATGTTAAATGTCATTATGTTAACCCATATTACATAAGGAGGCCTCATCAGATTTAATTCGATGTCAACTTGTAGCGAATGTAAAATTACTGTGTATGAGACGAGCTTAACTAAGTTTTAATGCCGATTTATACTTGTAAATTCATATAAGGTTACAAACTTTTGATTAGATATTTATTATAGACGAATATATTATTAAATCGTTTGATGTGTGATTATGATTAAGACGCCAATAGAGATTATGAGACGGCTAAGCACATTGAATTAAAAGGCTGCTTTATTTGTGTTTTTCGCTAAGCCTTATGCCTACATTATATGGTTGTAACCACTTCCTTTGCTTAAACCGCTAATCATGTTGTTTGTACAGATTTCTAAAATACAAATCGCTAATTAAAGATGTAAAGCATATTTTCCCGTATTGACTCATATTACTTAAATAATTAAGTTCTGTTCCTCATTTCTCCGTTATGACAGCTTTTTGTGTAGTATATCGTCTAGTAGTCCTGAAATCGATAGTCTCCCGTTACAGAGCTGGTGGGCAGCGGCGTGGGCGGAGTCGGCGTGGGCGTGGGCGGCGTGGGCGCTCTGGTGGCGGGCGACAAGCCGGCGGCGGGGCGGTCGCGCCTGCTGGAGGACTTCCGCAACAACCGCTTCCCCAACCTGCAACTGCGCGACCTCGCCAACCACATCGTCGAGTTCTCGCAGGACCAACACGGCTCCAGGTGAATACACTCAACTAGATAACTAGATGACCTGTGCGTCTAGCATGCGCGTACAACGAGTTACCTCACTCCCGAGTGTAGTTATATTGTCGATATCGACAGTGTCAAAATCTTTTTTGACATTATATCGATAGATTTTGACGGCAGATCTACACGAGAAAAAATGTGTGTCATGTTAGGGTAGATAGAATTGAAGAGACAAACCATCAAACATCGAGAAAACATTGTGGGACATTTTTTAAAGTAGTATAAATGATATTTCGATAGTATGGTGCCATAAAGTAATCGAAAATCTTTCTTTGTTTACAGTTTTTGTGAATTATTTTTCAGATTCATCCAACAGAAACTTGAAAGAGCAACAGTTCAGGAGAAGCAGATGGTATTCAATGAAATTATCGGCGCCGCGTACAGTCTAATGACTGACGTGTTCGGCAACTACGTTATACAGAAATTCTTTGAGTTTGGAACCCCTGAGCAAAAGACGACCTTAGCACAAAAGGTATGTCAGGTATAAATTTTTCTATATATTTATAGTTGTAAGTCTCGAGTTATATTCTTGTATCGGCCGCAGATGCCACCTTAATGAGCATTGAGTTATTTGAGCCCAATGACAATTTTAATTGCATGCCATTGTGATGGCAAACATTAGAACCATAACTAAGGCTCAACAACATTATGACGGTAAAAATATTTGTATTCATATAATGATCAAATCATTTCACAACAAATTAATATGTTCACATAAAGAAACTCTAGTGTCAGCTTTTCTCATTCATTTATAAGCTAGTGAGCAAAAAGTCCGATTCGTAAATTTCATAAAACTTATTGGAACGAAGTTCCTTATCGCGCGTTGCGAAAGGGGGCTAGACAGAAAAAGTTGTAACGACAAATTTTTAATAGTTCCTGCGCTGTAGGGGCAGAGGGCGCTCAACTAGATGGCGTTTTTGAGAATAAAAGGCGACATCTACTGGACGTTTAAATAAATTAAAGTGTCGTTGTTAGTATTCCTGGGCGTTACTTAAATGGCGTTTTTTTATAACTTCGTTCCATCCGTATTTTAATTGTTGAGTCATTTGACTATAACGGTTTAATGTGTGTGCAGGTGAGAGGTCACGTGCTGGCGCTGGCGCTGCAGATGTACGGGTGCCGCGTTATACAGAAGGCGCTGGAGTCCATCCCCGCCGAGCAGCAGCAGGAGGTGGTGCGCGAGCTCGACGGACACGTGCTCAAGTGCGTCAAGGACCAGAACGGCAACCATGTGGTCAGTACCATTCATCTACCATCGTCTGCGTCTACAAGCAAACGATAACAAAAAACTACAATTGACACTGTTGAATGTTGTTTTATAACTTCATAGGACGCGTATACTAAAACTCCTCTAGTACACCGTCGCTGCGAAACGCGAAACAGCGGCGAACCGATTTGCTGTCTCACTCGCCACACGGCAATGCATTATAATATGACATCTCGCTCTACTTCTGTTTCGCAAATATTTCGCGTTTCGCAGCGTCGGTGTCCTAGAGGCATAACAAAACAAAATTGTCATGGATATAGGAAAGTTTATGTATTTATTTTATATGCAACGTGGTATGTCTCGCAACTGCAGGTGCAGAAGTGCATCGAGTGCGTGGAGCCGGCGGCGCTGCAGTTCATCATCAACGCGTTCGCGGGCCAGGTGTACGCGCTGTCGACGCACCCGTACGGCTGCCGCGTCATACAGCGCATCCTCGAGCACTGCACGCCCGACCAGACCGCGCCCGTGCTCGCCGAGCTGCACGCGCACACCGACCAGCTCATACAGGACCAGTACGGCAACTACGTGGTGCAACACGTGCTCGAACACGGCGCGGCCGAGGACCGCGCGCGGCTCGTGGCCGGCGTGCGCGGCAAGGTGCTGCAGCTGTCGCAGCACAAGTTCGCCTCCAACGTGGTGGAGAAGTGCGTGTCGCACGCCACGCGTACCGAGCGCGCGCTGCTCATCGACGAGCTGTGCGGCTTCAACGACAGCGCGCTCCATGTCATGATGAAGGACCAGTACGCCAACTACGTCGTGCAGAAGATGATCGACGTCGCCGAGCCTACGCAGCGCAAGGTGCTCATGCACAAGATCCGCCCGCACGTCGGCTCGCTGCGCAAGTACACGTACGGCAAACACATAATCGCCAAGCTCGAGAAGTTCTTCATGAAGGCGCCCGAGCTGGGCCCCATCGGCCCGCCGCCCCCCAACCCGGGCCTGTAGTCGGGCCCCAGTATTACGCTCCGCGGCGCGACCGACGCGACCGACGCGGCGGCGCTCGCGTCTCCGCCTATTATAAATTTGTGAATATTGCGATTGTACATTTGTAACTATAGACTGCGATCTGTACATAGGGCGGCAGCGATGTACAGACGAGGGCCGCGCCGGCCGTCTCCGCGACCTCGTGACTAGCCGATAGACGATAGATAGTTGACCGCGTCCACGCCGCGAGCCGCGCTCCGGGCGTCTGTCGCGTGACGCGCCTCTAGCTCTAAGTGTTCTAGTATTATTCGTTGTTCGTATGAATCTTATGTATAAATATTTGAACGTCTCTCATTCTCGTGTAATTTATGAATCGAATGGAAGCCGCGGCGGCGTGCCGGGCGTTCCGTGATGTAGCTCGTTGTAGATTAACATTAGCTGGGCTAGGGGACCTCGAATCTTCAGTGATGGCGGCGAGCGGCGGGCAGTCGTAGACGATCGGCACGGTAGTCGTGATTATGTTTATATGTAGTTGTGTTGTTTTGTAGTGTTCGAGTCGAGCTCTCGTTTAAGTTTGAATCCGGCTGTAGCGTTCCGCGTTCGTCGCTCATCGAATATATAATAAGAGCCGGCCTTGTATAGTTTGTCGATTTAATTTTGTGAAAAGGATATTTTTTTGTATATTTTTATGTAATGTAAGTTAAGTTATTCAGTCGGCGCCCCCGCGGCGGGGCGGTGTGTGTGTGCGTCAGTGAAGATGTCCGTACCGATAGTCGTAGGCCGAGGTCTGCCCTGCCGGTCGCACGTCGTAGCGTAGCCGCTCATTCCCCTGTGTAATTATTTTTCTAGGAAGCGTAGTTTCCTACGACACCTCAGATTTTTTACGTCTAGATGTAATTGAAAATAAAATTATTGTATATGGCTGTACAAAAATGTTAACAAAATGATTTGTAAAACCTGTATGTGATGGAATAAGGCGGGGCGGCGGCGGGCGGCTCGAGCCGACGTGTCACGTGGCGGACTGACCGCGGCCCCGGCCGTCCCGCCTTGTAGGTTGTACTAGATAACATTTATATGATGATCCATCTATTTAGACATTAATTAATAAAGCATTTCTGTAATAATATTACAAAGAACATGTTGTTTTACTACCCCAATAACATACAATATACATAGTTACACATAACACATACATGTGCATCTAAGTAAGAAGATAAGCCACATAACTCTGTTGCCATGCGCTGCGTCTGCGCAGTTAAGGCCGCGTTCCACTTACGTAGAGAGATTAGCGGTGCCGAATTGGCCAATCACCATGCTCGAAATCTTCGCTCCGCTTCAATGGACCAGCACGTTTGGTAATTAGTATGAAATCCTAAGTTCTATCTCTGTTAGCTACCACTTTCAACATTTTTCGCAGATGAAAAAGTTGTTTGTCTTATCAAAATGAAGCTACTCACAAAAAATTTGCTTGTTATGAAAAAAAATGTTCTAGGGTTCCCTAACTGGCAGGCGGCAGCGGACGACTATATTTTATACTTTTACATCATCAGTCATCACATACTCCATAAGGCTTTGTCCACATTTGTATCATTTTCGCGTATCAGATCTCTGCCGCGTAGCGTCGAAGCGTATCATGTTCGCTAATGTGGACGCAAAATGATCGCGATCATGATACGTTTCGTATCATGATACACCCTGATCGCTATAAACCGCGTATCGGATACGCGTATCATGATCGGCAGAATGGTCTAGTGTGGACGCATTTTCATGATCAAAATTCTTGACTGAACTAATCACTAGATCGAAACGAGGATCAGCGAGACGATAGATCAAGATACAGTATCAAGTGGACGTCGTTTGGCCGAACTGTGGCTCACGCGATAAAAGATGCGCTATGGTCAAGATCGGCGTGTGCGTCCCCCCAGAAAGCCCAATCGAGCTAGGTGTATTTTCAATATATCAGAATTTAGAGCAAAAATGGAGCACCTCTACAGTCAAGTAAATAAATTGGAATTTGGAGCATTAATACGAACGACGCTGCGAGCTAAAAACCGTGGGCTTGCTGGCGTCCTGTCCCGTCAGCACGCCCAAGCTAGATCTCGGGAACCGTTGACCGTACTATCGTGTATTATGGTTCAAATTTTAGAGCAAAATTGGAGCACTCTGCTCCCGTGAAATCAACTTCGAAACTAGAATGTGAAAGGAGTTAGACGTGATTAACCCGTGGGCTTGCTGGCGTCCTGTCCCGTCAGCAAGCCCACGCAGATCTCTGAAACGGTAATGATTTGGATTATGATTAAAAACTCTACAATAGAGCCCTATTTGGAGCACTCTGCTCCAAAAAAAATATTAATGTAGCTTCAATAGTTCTCGAGTTACAGGCCTTTGAAAACGGGCTTGCTGACGTCGCGTCCCGTCAGCAAGCCCATTTGGAGCGTGGAAACTACTGAACGGAGAGTCGTCAAAAATATCTCAAATCGTAGCTTAGAATGAGAGAACTATGCTCCAAATAGATCAAAATCCTAGGATTATGATCTACATTTATTATACTTACTAGCTGTTCCGGCAAACGTTGTTTTGCCATAAGAAGTATTTCTACTACTTCATCAGTTGATACAAAATCTTGCCCTCTCTTTTGTCCCCTAAGAAGGGTGGGGGGAAAAATGTTATACACCAAAATATGTTAAGTTGAAAAACACAGTAAATAAGATGAAGTAAGTCCATTAAAGTTAGATACAAAATCGACCCCCCTCAGAGGGGTGGGGGGGATTTTTTTTGGTATCAGATGTTGAGTTCGAAGAAGACAAATATATCTGCGAAAACCGTTTGCAAATCGGATCAACAGTTTTCATGTTAAAGAAAAAAGTTTGATACAAAATCTGACCCCCTCTTTTGTACCCTTAGAGGGGTGGGAGGAAAAAATTTATACACCAGATGTTAAGTTAGAAGAAGACAAATATATCTGCGAAAACCGCATTCAAATCGGATCAGTGGTTTTCGTGTGATGCTGGAACAAATACAGACAGACAGACAGACACACAAAAATCTAACCACATTTTTGGCTTCTATAGCGATGTAGTGACACCCCCCACTAATTATTTTTTGAATATCTTTAATGTACAGAATTCTCATTTCTACAGTTTTATTATAAGTAGAGATTATCAACGTGGAAAGGGATCGTCACCGTATCGCCTTTCGCCTGCATACGTTAGTTTGACGGCGCAAACTAACAAAGCGTATCAACTTAGCTTCTGTACGTCAATTCGGATGGACGAAGAAACGAGCTTGGGACTGTACGGAGAGACGTCAGCGCGGGAACCGCAAGTTGATCACGTATCGCAACGCGATGTGACGACTGGCGAGGCGATTACGATACGATTCCGCTAAGTGTGCGTTGCAACTTGCAGTGCGAGTTTCATACAAACAATAATAGCACTATCGTGATTTTTATTTGTAGCAACATCTCAGCGACGACGTTAGGCCTCACACTGGCGCAGAATCGAAGCGCCCCGCGACGCGTCATATTTTCGACTACAGCATATCTTTATATAACATATGATAATATTATATAAAAGAAAGTTGTGTTAGCTGAAAATTGGTGGAGAGGTAGCTTAGAACCAGGAATAGGACATAGGATACATTTTGTCCCGGAAAAATGTACGGTTACTGCACAATATACTTTTATGATTTGCGCGTAAACTATTCAATCGATTTTGATGAATTTTGGTATGGAGATTCTTTGAGTCTCGGGAAAGGCCAAGGGATACCATTTGTCCCGGAAAATGTACGGTTCCTGCACAATGAACTTTTATGATTTTCGCTTAAACTATTTAATCTATTTTGATGAAATTTGGCATGAAGATACTAATTTTAATCTATTGTTGTCTTAATTATACCAATTCGAATTAAATAATCATCGTTAAGACAGGACAACGTCTGTCGGGTCAGCTAGTATATTATAATAATATTCAACTCTTTTGTTCTAATATATTTAAGTACAATATTCTTGCTACATGTCGACGTGAAACTACAAAATTTTCTTGACATTAAAAAGATATCGTCATTTTCTATGAAATCATAAAGACTAGTAGATCCTGTTTATTAGCTCGCGCGGCGAGCCAGACGCCTAGTCGCTGACTACACGCATGTGTGACTGGCGCGGCTTCCGCTCGTAATTTATTCTGTATTTTTGGGTCAAATTAGGGCCCTTTCACACGACGTTTTTTACGCTCGTTTGTATCGATACAAACGCAATTTGAACGCTCAGCAAACCGAAGGAAGCCGACACTTTTTAAACTTTATATCTGCCAAAACGAAAACACGCAGAAGGCGAGCGCATCAGAAACGCGCGACGTCAGTGCGAAAAAAATACGTCGTGTGGAAAGGCCCTTTAGGTAGCACACATAAAAACAACACATTTTAGTATTCGTGTATTTACTTATACTGTGGTAGTCTTAATGGTAGTACTTATGATTAACTATGAATACGGGAATTGTGTTGACTATTTGTCGTCCTCCTTGTCTTTCGGCTCCTTCGTCTTGGGCTTGCGCTCGCGCTCCCTCACGGACGACCGGTCGCGGTCTCGCGAGCGGTCGCGGTCGCGGGAACGCTCGCGCATGCGCGGCGACCGCGACCGCGACTTGTGGCGGCGCGACCGAGACCGAGATCTCTCGCGTCTGTACGATCTGAAAATTAAACCATATTATCTTATATATAAAATTATCGTGTCACAACGCTAGCTACCGTACTCCTCCGAAACGGCTTAACTGATTTTTACCAAAATTTATATGCATATTCAGTAGGTATGAGAATCGGCTAGTAGCTACTTTTTATATTGATAAGTGCATTTGTTCAATAAATAATAGTAAATTATTACAACTCGAGACTGACGGCGACCATTGTTTGTGCGATGGGATAGCGATGGACGTTGCCATGGTACCATATTAGTTATTATCATACTTATTTAGTCACTTCAATAAAATATTATATAAGGGCGAAATACTTTATATGGTAAAACGTTTGCCGGGACGGAATTTTAAATAATAAAATATTTTAAAAGTAACAATGAAATAGAAATAACATATTTAATGTTATGCTAACAACGGGTTGAGTGTGAGTTTAATAATAATTTGTTTGGCATCATATGTTGTTATAGTACTTATTAGTCGACACTATTTCACAATCGGAAGAATATATTATTGTGTCTAAAGTTATGGTATACACACTAGGTATGCTGAAGTTCCGCGGCGGAAATTCCGTATGATTACGTCCGCAATGTCAAACGCATACAATATGACGCGACGGAATTTCGGCATAGTGTGTCATCAGTAATTTAAAATACATTGCAGGCGGAATCATGCGGAAATTACGCCGCGGAACTTCGGCATAGTGTGTTTAGAGTTTAGACACATATTATGTAATAATCTTCTATATATATTTTCTGAAGTATAACTGGAACATAGAAAGAAATACATATTGTTGTACTTGTCCATTCATTTAAAACTATACTTACTTTTCTCTTATTCTATCGGGTTTTATGGACCGCGAGCGATCCCTCTCCCGGTCCCTCTCTCTTTCCTCCTGTAACAAAATATACTACGCATTTAGTACATACTTCAAGTTTAAGTAGATATCAGTGAAACATACTTAATCGAAATGCCAGTGGTAAGCGGCAACCAATAAAAACTATAAAAATTAGAAAAAATGTATGATTACAAGTACATATGGATTACAAAAACAGCTGATTTTACACTTTACAATTAATTTTTTGACAGACGAACGGCTCTTGTCGTCGGCACGCGTCGACGGCAGCCGTCGACAAGTGTCATTCGTCTGTAAGAAGCCTTAGCAAGGTGACTTGGTTAGCGTCAAAAAATTAACCAATCAACAACGCCAGTTCTTAGATCACATCAGACATAACTCCAGTCAAAAAAAATTTGAAAACTGGCATTAATAGCATCGACGCATTCTAAAGGCCTGCATTCACTTTATTAGTGATAAGTGCAGGTGATTAGTGTAGATGATTAGCGATTAGGAGAAAGTAAAGGTGGCTTTCGGATCTTTGCCGCGAGCTACCGCGACCGATAAAAATTCATATAAAATGCTACTATATGACATAGAGTCATAGACTATAGGTATAATTTCCTACTGACATATTATGTGTGGCGACCCATGCGGCGGCGGCGTAAAAGCTAGTGGCGTAGAGTGAAATGAAAACTATAGCCTATGTCATAAAGTGGCATTTGTTTGATTTTTTGTCGGTCGCGGTCGCTCGCGGCAAAGATCCGAAAGCCACCTTAAGTGTGGACAGTGACTGATTAGTGCAAGTCGTTTACTTTCACTTTATCACTAATAACCTGCACTCGCACTAATCAAAGTGAATACAGGCCTTAATGTTATTTATTTTATTTTTATTTTACCATTTATTTCAGGCATCTAGGCCCATAATACCTATAAATACCTTACAGACTAACATACATATTATTATTATAATAAATACCTTACAAACTAACATACATATTATTATATATTTAAAACAACACTTTGTCACATGTTGACGGCGACGTGACTCGACGCCTCGTTCCGGAGTCTCCCCCGGAATCTCCGGTAGACCACATCCATCGGCCAGAACTCCGGCGCCTCGAAAGTCGAAAGAATATTCGTCGGTACTCTCACCACAAAGGAGCTAAAGTTAACCTTGTGGCGAGACTGCCGACGCTCGACCCTCAGGCGCAGTGTCGTCTTCTTCTGGATGTAGTCCACGACGTCCTCGACCTCCATGGACCAGAGTTATGGTATTACCTCATCGCGGCGATGTCGCTCGTGGCGGTCGCGCTCGTGGCGGTCGCGCTCGTGTCGGTCGCGGTCGTGGCGGTCGGGCGGGCGGTAGACGAGCGGCGCGGGCGGCATCAGCGGGGGCGGAGCGCCGGGCGGCGGGCCCATCGGCCCCGGCGTCAGCTCCTTGATTTCGCCCGGCGCCCACCCCTCGCCCGGCGGGCCCTGACCCGGCAGCCCGTGACCCCCGTGACCTGAACATCGCGGCAATCTCATAAAGTTATACCTATCGGAATAGAGAAACAATCCCGAGCTGTCAAACGAAAACAAAATTGAATTACATCTGTGTGCACAAATCTGTTTACGTGTGTGTGAAAATTATGTTCCTACATACATTTTTCTTATGGAGGCACTTCACATGGCTATTTGTATTTGCTATTGGCTATTTGTTGAATTTGGCAAAATTATTGACGTATGTACACAAACAAACAAATAAAGGCAAATACGGCCTTCCACACATGGACGTCAAATACCAAACTTTTACGTGGTTCTGTTTACAGTGTGACAAAGCTTTAAATGAACGTGGGCGGTGGACGGTGGTGCTGCTGGTAAGGGAGAACTGTCAAAAATTACGTTTTTGTATGATAGCAGCATTAGTTCCTTTTTTCGCCAAGTTCATTGTCGAGCCGTACTATCCGTAGTGTCTCTTATTAGTCTGTGGCTGTACTTGCCTATTTGACTCTTTTGATGTGCGTCAAAAACCGACAAAGACATTTGGTATTGGTCATATTTGTCAAATAGGCAAATAAGGCCAATATTTGTCAAATATACCGTCTACACATGGTGATTGTTTGGCGAATATATCAAATACGCAAATACAAATAGCCATATAAAGTGCTTCCATTAGAGCTCAAATTGTCAGTGTGCTGATAAGTGCAGACTGACTGTCAAAACAGATGAAAAAAGGGTTCTGCTGTCATGTATCACACGTCTTTTTTTACCACGCAGTGCTACTGAATTACTGATAGTGACATCTGGCTTGCTCAGCTCTTTGTTTCTCTATTCCGCTAGGTATATTAACTTTATGATCCATACCAATATTATTATAAATGCGAAAGTGAGTCTGTCTGTCTGTCTTTTACATCTTCACGCTCAAACCGCTGAACTGATTAGTAGGGAATTATTGGGCATTCTGTCCCACCTCCGTTCGCTCGCGAACTGCGCTCCGCGCCTCGCTCACTTCGGTGGGACAGAATACCCAATAATTCCTTTTCGTTAATGCTCTGCGAGCGAACGGAGGTGGGACAGAATGCCCAATAGCTCCTGTTCGTTTATGCATCAACTGATGCACCTCCGTTCGCTCGCAGAGCATTAACGAAAAGGAATTATTGGGTATTCTGTCCCACCGAAGTGAGCGAGGCGCGGAGCGCAGTTCGCGAGCGAACGGAGGTGGGACAGAATGCCCAATAATTCCCTACTCTGATTTTGCTGACTTTCGGCATGGAGATACTTTGAGTCCCGGGAAAGGACATATTAAGTTTTTATCCCGGAAAAATGTACGGTTCCCGCGCGATAAACGAATTTTGGCGCAACGAAGTCGCGGGCGTCATCTAGTAACAATATATTCTGAACAGGGGCTTAGCTACCGCCGTATCTGCCGTATCAAATTGGATGGGGCGCTCGGGTCCCAACGTGCGTAAGTTAAGTTACTCTTCCTGAGAGTCCATAAAATAATTTTATAAGTAAATCTTAACAATTCAATGAAACGTGTTTTATAATCGATCAATCGAGATCGAGTAAATGATGCGATTGTATTGGTTTACAAAATGACATTCCTGGAAACACAACTCCTTTAAAAACGCACCCTAAGGCCAGGTTCACACGGCACAATCCTGCACGTTTTCTGCACGTTTTTTTTGCAGTATACGTCTTAACTTATAAATAGTGGCGCATACAATGTATATAGAACCATTCACACGTCTATTGTACTGCACGATTTGTTGCAGTACAATCGCCGTATGAATGTTATGACGTATTCTGCAAAAAAAACGTGCAGGATTGTGCCGTGTGAACCTGGCCTAAGGGTCAATTCAGACCGCAACGGGCCCGACTTCTATTGCGTGAGAAGCCATGCAAGTCTGTCAATTTAGTACAAATTTAGGATTGCATCTACGCGTCGCGTTGCGGTTTGAATTGACCGTAAGACAAAAGTAAATTGCATAAGTCCCACCCTACGAATAATAAAAACTAAGGAAGAGTAACTGTGTCAAAGATTTGTCCACGAGTCTACAAAATATGACTCCGTACTTTATACTTTATGCATGTATTCGGTACACAATTTCGTATAAATATAGTGAAAATTATTGTCAACGGCTTTATAATTCGTGAGTGTTAGTGTTTCGTAGCTATTGCCATATTTTAGTGTGCGAAAAGAACCTTGAGAACCAAATTCAAAACGGTTGAAGTATGGTAGTTAGGCTGTGTTTCCACTGAAGCGGAGCGGAGCGGAGCTTAGCGGTGCCGAATTGACCAATCACCATGCTCGAAATCTTCGCTCCGCTTCGCTGTCATTCCGCTGGAATAGCACGATTGGTCAATTCAGGCAGCTCCGCTCTGCTCGACTTCAGTGGAAACGCAGCCTTTAACGTTTCGTTAGTTTTTATTATTGGTAGGTCTCACCCCAGGGCTCCGTGTAGGCGGGCGGCATGAGCGGCGGCGGGTAGTAGTGGTCGTGCGGCGGCGCGAAGTACTCCGGCGCGTCGCGCAGACCGCGCCCGTACTCGCGCCGCTCCGCCGTCATCACCTGGAATATCGTCACGTCACAACTCACATACTTATATATTCAATTAATAATACATCCTGTACCATCATCATGTCAAACTTTTCATTAATCCTTCGATCGTGGATTCTTGGAGATCTATTGTTATTCTATTGTGTCTCGCTCACCGGTGAGCTTATGGGGCTTGATGGGTTAAATTACAGTTGAGTGATCATTAAATGTCTCTGATTTAGACTGTAAGAGCCAGTCCACACGGCGCGTTGCGTCAGCGTTGCGTCGACGCAGTGGGAGGGGGTGTTGACGTTGACTGCTTCATCATAACGCTGCAATGACGCAGCGCCCGTGTGGCCGGCTAGGCGTCAAACGGTAGCGCTGCATCGCCGCAACTGTGGCGCTTAGAACTTTTATAAAGTGAGAAGCTCTACAAAAACATATACAGGGTGTAACAAAACTAAGTGATAGATAGTACTTTAGGATAGGGAGTACTTCTATAGAGCACTGTAAAAGTAGCAGCGCTGAAAGAGCGATTTTTGTGATTTGTATGGGCGCCTGCCCGTACAATGCCTCAAAACCTCTATTACATTCCCAAAAGTATTAGCACTTACGTTTGTTACACCCTGTACATATTTTTGGAGAGCTTTCGCCTCCAAATGGAAGCTCTAACAGCCTAAACCAGAAACATTTAAAATGATCACTCAACTTTAATTCAACAAAAGTTTTGACTATGTAAAGGTTGAAGAACCTGTATCATGTATATTAAAAAGTAAAGGATTTACATTACATACCTGAATAGTATTTTCTCTATTTTGATAATTTCCTTGATTCCCTGGAGGCATCTCCTCGTGTCTCATGGGACCTGCAAATGAAATCATAATCATTTTAGAGTTTAATAGACAATAGCAAAGGCGCTCACCTGGTAATGTAGCCTGCCAGAGTTAAACATTGAAAACATACTTTTAATCTATGCTACAATTTTTGACGTGACAACGTCTTATAATTCGATATGGGCTGCGCGCACGAAAAAACATGACGTAATATGCAGCGTTACCTCGCTCTGACGCGTTCCATTTAAGGCTATGACGTTGTCATGTTCAACTATCGTCAGTAAACCGACTTTACAGACAACCGAGTTCGAGTCGAGTTCGAGTTCGAGTTCGACACAAAACACTACTCTCCAACCGTCTTTTTTTTTCAATTTTGTAATCTGCTATTTGTCTCCTAGGGATTTTCAAGTTAAGAGTCTAGTGACGTTGGTCAAGTTCTAGGATTTGCCATGCTACAAATATATTGTTAATAATGTTCGACCAGTTTTTCAGCTTCAGATGCAAGACAACTCGGTACTAACTGCACCAAGATGTCTCTGGCGTGTGCCTTAAGAACCCCTGAGATCATATATAAAAGAGTTTTTCGTGATGCATTGGACGTGGGTATATGTGTTGGGTCAATGCCTGATATAACAAATAATACACAATAACAGCAAGATACTGGCGTAGACAGCCTATTTGAAACTGCGCTTTATTCCTTTACTCTCATAACACAAGAGACATATAAAAATAATTGAGAGGTGTCAAGGGACAGAGAGAGAAACAACGCGCTACCGCACGGCTTACAACTATAGCATTTTTGCTCTAGTTGTAATATACCGACACTTTTGTGTCATGTCGTTACAACTTTTTCTGTCTAGCCCCCTTTCGAAAAGTGCGATAAGGAACTTCGTTCCAATTGGCGCTATACAAACACCGTACCTGGCGGTCTGCGCAAGTCTGGTGGCGGCGCACGCGGCGGCGGCGCGTGCAGGCCAACGCCGGTCTCGTGCACGCGCATGCGCCGCTGACGCTCGCAGTACGCGCTCCACGTCACCTCATTGAACCCATAGTTGAAGTAGTCTGTGAGCATTAGTTAACACTTAACTATAACGCAACTACACACTGTATTATTGTCTTACATGTTTATTAAGTCCTTCGTTACAAGTTATTATCTTGCCAAAAATTGCAAAAGGGGCATTCCATGCCAAGCGGACAGGAAAAAATAGTTGATGTCTCTGATTTTGATAATATTTGGATATGTTATACCTACACGTGTTATTAATACGAGTGCCAAATATTTTTGTAATATAATAGCCTAGTAAACGAATGCTCGAAATGGGGGTACATATGATATCAAAACATTTTGTTTTCCAGCATCCCGATCTGGAAAATGCGGAAGGTTGATTTTTCATGAGTTTGGGAGATTGACCATGGTATCACAAGAAATGGTCTCTGATGACAGTGCTGGTAGAAATACTGGCTTGAATTTCATCTGGATTTACTACAATCACGTGTTCAAATAATTCTGTGGTGTGCTACTCGTACTATCGTCAGCCGGGTCTAGAGAGTCATAATTCGTGTCATAAGTTGTTACCATGGCCAATCTCCCAAACTCGTGAAAAAGTAACCTTCCGCATTTTCCAGATCGAGATGCTGAAAAACAAAATGTTTTGATATCATATGGACCATCTTAGTGGAAACTCTTCAGCACGGTTTGGTCGGTTTCTAGAGACTCGTTGCTCTCCTGGAGCCTTTTTACTGATCGCATCGGCTTAATTTTTGGCTGATTTAACCACATTATTCTGGTTTTGAACTGGTCTACAGGTTGTTCTGGCATAAATTCGGTCTATTGTGACTAGAACAGGCATTTAAAAGATTTTTTAGTAACTTAGATAGCAGGATAAATGATTACTTGCAATTACAAAGAATTTTGAGCCTCATACCGCAGAAAGACTCAAAAAATGTATTTTTAGGTAAAAATAGTCTGCACTAACCACAGATTAGGATTCATTATTATTAACTTGACCATCGGCAATAAAAATGTTGAAGATTTTTTCTCATTAGAATGAAATTTTCAGTTTTATAAAACGAAGTAATGATTTGTTGGTTACATACGAAAGTTCTATGGCCATTGAACTAACAATGATTTTTCATAAAGACAAAAAATCCAGAAAAGTTTTTTATGTTTTATTAAAGACGAGAGAATAAGCTATTATTTATCTAGTTACTGTCTTCAAAAATTCCTGATATTTCAGAAAATACAAATATCCTTAGATCGTATTGATGTGTGTATTTGAAAATCGACCAATTTTAGAAGCTCATAGCTAGGCAACGATTGGAGATAGATACAAAGTGTAAAGGACAAAGTTGTAGAGAATTTTATTAGCTTTTCTTACGTAGTACAATAAAATTTTGTACGAAGCACCGTTTTCGTAAATAAGTCTAAAAACCAAAAAATGGGTCCCTTCTTTTCCCCCCCTCCCCTCCTGCGCACCTCAGAGAGGTCAGGACTTTTAGTATGTTTATCTCCTAACTATTCCAAACAAAGTGGCGTAGTCATAATTTCTGCTTTCGACATTTTCAACCAGAATCATTCGTTTGCTAGGCTATAATGGCTAGATCAAAAATGATGGGACTTTGAAACGTGACTTTTCTATTTGACACTCAGTGCTTCAAAGCCGATTATAGATTTAGCCCAGTAGGGTTAGTTCAGCCTTGTATGGAAATCTGAAATTAATTATAGTCAGAATTTTTTTTGCACCTGTGTATAGGGGGGGTCATGAATAGCTTAAATTCAAAAACTCGACCAGCCACGACATGTGCGTTAGCCGCCATATTGGCTTGAAAATCAAATCTTTTTTTAGACATATCTTTTTTTATTTTATTCAATTCAATTCAATTTCTTTATTTGCCAAATGTGAGTTAGTAAAGATGTTAGTAGATTTACAATGGTACCATCACATTTGCCCAATCGAGCATGCAAATGTTTATAGCTTATAAAGTAGGGTACAAATTACAATATAATATGAGATACTTATTAGTTATTAATTATTACTATTCTTACAAATTAACAAAGCATATTCCAAATGTGTTATGAATTATTATAAAATAAGCTAATAATTGTATTGTATAGTTAACTTATCTAAATATTACCAATTGTCAATCATCATCATCATCATCATATCAGACTATATTCGTCCACTGCTGGACATAGGCCTCTCTCAATGAACGCCAAGATGACCGATCTCCTGCTACTCGCATCCAACATGGACCCGCGACTAAACGGAGATCGTCGTCCCACCTGTTGGAGTTGGAGGTCGAGACCTACAATTGATTGATTGTAGGTCAATTGTCAATAATAATAAGTAATTATAAGTAATTAGACATAACAAAATCTATTATTTTTAATCATAGAATTCATTTCTTATTTAATTGTATTATAAGTAGAATTATTATTATTTTAAAAGTCAAATTATATTATTGGATTTTATTATGTCAATTATAATCAATTTACAATTACAATAATTATTAATTATCAAATTATGAGAATATTTTCATGTCATACAATGGGCATTGTCCAAAAAAAATTACATGTACTTTTTATATTTTTTTTCGTTAAAATAGGGTATTTTAAGAATATAAATTCAATAATTTTGAAATTCATTGGCTAGTTTTTTCTCAATAAATTTTTAAAGTTTCGCTCTGACGTCATCATCGGCGGCCAATTGACCTCTGCAGAATGTTTTTTTTCCTTTGAATCTTACTTATAATGGCTGGTTCGTCAAATACAAGTTCTCATTATGTGAAAGCTGATACGAAAAGCTTACCAAAAGTTCGAAACGTAATGTTGGTCGAATTTATTGCTAATTTAACGCCATTGAAGGTCAAACTAAGGTTAAACATATTTGTTCAAAAATATAAGTAACTAATGGGTATTTTTTTCGTTTATATACAGAAAAACGATCACTGACCTTATTCCTCGAAATGTTTTTGTAATGAGCAAAATTTAAAAAAAATGGACAATCCCCATTCATTAAAAAATATTTTCATTTAAAAAGTCATTTACAGTATAATAGCATTTGTCAATTAGGATTTTTTTTAGATTTCTTTTAAACATAGTCAAGTTTTCAATTTTTTAATGTCCTTAGGCAATCTATTATAAATTAATGTTATCATGCCTAGTACTCCCTTTTGCATAAATGTTGTGTTACGAGTTATTTTATTTTTATTTTATTTATTTGGGAAAGCAACAGCCATCAATTTTACAATAATATGCAGTATGCTAACGGAAAACAGTAAGTACATAGGGCCAATAACAGCTATCCACAACTAATTACAATAAGGGAAATTTACCAGAAGTAACAACATAGAACTAAAAATGAAAACAGTATGTTTGACACTTAAGTAATGCTAATTATAATAATATAAATTTACACATTTTACAAGCCACAATTATTTATTGTGAGTTAAATTATAGTATATATAACCTATAATATATGGTATAAATATGTATAATTTACAATTGGTGAATAGATGTTAAATAAATATTGTGTATATAAATATATATAACATAATAAATTAAAAATAAATTATAAAATATTATAGTAAAACTGAGAATTATAAATACGGATATATAATAAGCAAGATATGAAGTCAGTACAAGTTTTATTTAATTTAAAACTAGCAACCACACTAACCGTCTCACAGGCTATCAGTTATGTAGTACTTAGCAGTGATAATTTGATATTTGATTTGAACGATTGTTTTGTTTTTATGAATGGATCAATATGCGAAAAATGTTTGTTGTAAGTTTGTAAAATCCTCGTGAGAACACAGTTTTTTGCATAATTAGTGTACTGAAATGGAACATAAAATAGAGGAGTTTGACGTGTTCTGCGACGGGGTACGTTAAACGAGACTAATTTCAACAGATCAGGACTATCTAAGTGACCATTCAGTACATCATACAAAAGACACATATCAGATAAGTCGCGACGATCATCTAGGCGCATGATGTTATAATAACGACACTGTTCTTCGTAATTCCGTGTGGGAAAAGATGAGCCAGACTTAAAATTAAGAAAACGAATAAACTTCTTCTGGATGTTTTCAATGCGAGATGCGTGGGTGACATATGAAGGAGACCAAATTTGACATGCGTATTCCAGAATGCTTCTAACATAAGCAAAATACAGAATTTTAATACAATGAATGTTTGTGAAGGGTTTGCTCGTCCTTTGCACAAAACCAAGCATACGATAAGCTTTGTCTATAATATTGTCATAGTGCATAGTTAGAAGCATTCTGGAATCAAAATGTATGCCAAGATCTCTTACATTACTAACGCGAGTTATGGTAAGGTTATTAAAATTGTACGGATAGATTATGGGATTTTTACGACGCGTGAAACTTATGCATTGGCATTTGCGGATATTTACTGTTATATTATTGTCTTTGTAATAAGTAAATAATTCGTTAAGATCGCGTTGCAAAAGTTCACAGTCATAAAGTAGATGTTTGGCGCTGGTGAGGCACTTGTAAATGTCGAAAATGTAGACACAGTAGAATAAGGGGCCCAAATGTGATCCCTGTGGAACGCCCGAGGGTATTTTTACATAGTCCGACTTGAAACCCCCCAGAATAACAGCTTGCGAACGATTCGTAAGATAAGACTTGACCCACCGAAGTAGATCACCATGAATTCCCAGTTTATGGAGCTTGCTGAGCAGGAGGCCGTGATCCACTCGATCGAAGGCTTTTTCAAAATCGGTATAAATCACGTCCACCTGCCCACCACGCTCCATATTCTGTAAAACATAGGTAGAAAAGATAGAAAGGTTTGACAATGTCGACCGACCCTTCAAGAAGCCGTGCTGAGTACTAGGTATACCTTTGGATAATGTGTGATAAATACTATCATAAACTAGTTTTTCGAAAATTTTACTAATTGTATTTAAAATAGAGATAGGCCTGTAGTTGTCAATAGCCGACTTACTACCTTTTTTGTGTGTTGTATAATCAAACGCCAGCTCGTTGACAACTGATATATTTCTTCTAAATCAAATAAGAACTACTTATTACATGACATCTTCCCCTACAGAAAATAAAGTTAATTATTAAAATTCTTTTGTACAACATAATAATTTCCCAAAATATACACTAAATAGAATAAACCGCTTATAAACTTCTATCCAGGATTATATGCCTTGCGTATAGAAGGCGAGTAAGATGATTCAATTTTGTTCATCAACCAGACCATTATCATAAGCACAATATTCAGTGTCCCCCTCCTCATATCTTACTATCAACCGACGTGTTTCAAAAGAATGGAACGTCCTTTGAGCCTATATCACAATCGACATTCCATCATTACATTAGAACTAATTATTATCTAGGTTATCTCGAACATTTTATATAGTAACGAATTTACATTAATATTAGTGTTACTCCCAATAGATTTTTAATAACCACCTTAACGGCTTTTACAGCTTTCTCGACTTTTCTATTACATTGAACATAGTATGGAGATAAAGGTTTATGCTCAAAACCCCACTCTTTTGAGAAAATTTTAAAGTTGCGACCTAAAAATTGCGAACTATTGTCACTTATTACACATTCTGGTGTACCGTAACGCACAAAATTCTCCTTTATAGCATTTATAACCGTATAAGATGTACTATCTCCTATAGGACACACATTAACAAAACCTAAATAATAATCTACAAAAATCAAATAAGTTTTTTTCCCGTACTTAAACATTTTTATACTAATTTTATTCCAACTCCTATGTGTCAATACAGAATTCTGACTTATTGTTGGTTTTTTTACTGCTTCTACTTAAATATTTTAATAAAAACTTTCTGGGCGTTTGTCGTTTTTTGTCTGACGATACCTCTTTGTCTACAAACATAATATTATTATTACGTCGTGGTAAACGCTCAACCCTATTAATTATATTATCTTTGTTAGAAATGCCTAAATCATGAATCCGCAACAAATCATCCGATACAGAACTAATTTGATTAATATTATGTACAGCCGATATAGTAAAGGTGTTCGCCTCCCCGTCCAAATTTTGTGGTTGTTGCAATTGCTCTTTTACTTCTATGTCATGTACTTTTCGCACCTTACACATTCTAGCGAAATGATCTATGTTATTACAAATATAACATTGTCTATCTAAGGCTGGGCACTCCTCAATGTATTCGCACCCGCCTCCACATCGACGACACGTAGCCGTTTTCCCGAAGCTTCGTCGCGGCACCCCGGCGTCTGCATCGCCGACCGCGCCACAGTCCTCCCGCTGTGGCCAGCTCCGCTTTCTGCCACCGCTCACACTGCCAGCGCCACTGCTGCCGCCGCTGCTGAAACTTACTGCACGTGCATTCACACCGTCCACACGAGATGGCCCTAGCACACGGCTACTCTCCTGGGACACTTCTTCGACCTGACAGGCCTCGATGGCTTTGTCAAGTGTCAGGTCATCACACCGCAGCAGGCGATCGCGGAGCGTCGTGCTGCGAATGCCACACACGATACGATCCCGTAGCAGTTCATCCTCCAGATCTCTGAACTCACAAGTTTTACTAAGGAGCCTTAACGCAGTCACGTACTGGTCTACAGTCTCACAGACTTCCTGGCATCTTGTGAAGAAACGATATCTTGTTAACGTGATATTCTTTTTAACTCCAAAATGTTCGTTGAATTTTTTCTCTAAAATCTTTATGTCATCTCTGTCGGACTCATTTTCAAATTTAAACGTTTCGTATATATCGAACCCGTCCGGGCCGATGAGATTTAATAGCAGACTAGCCTGTACCTCGCTGTCTTCTTTATGCATCCCCGATGCCTTGATGAAAACATGGAACTGGGTTTTCCATCTTTTCCAAGCGTCAGCCCGGCTGACGGAGTTGCCTCCCAAACAGAGCTCTGGCGGCGGGCGAGCGTATTCCATGCTTGTATTATATTAGTAATACGTTTGGCAACAGTTTCTACGTAAATACAATATGGAATTTACACGTTTTATTTATTTTCTAAAATATATTTTTTTCCGCTGCCACCATGTTGTATAATCAAACGCCAGCTCGTTGACAACTGATATATTTCTTCTAAATCAAATAAGAACTACTTATTACATGACAGGTATTATATGAGCTATTTTCCATTTGTCAGGAAAGGTGCATTCGGCCATTGACATGCGCAGCAAAATAGTAATGGGTAAAGCCAGTGACTCTGCACAAGCTTTTAAAACTTTAGGTGGTATATTATCACAACCAGAACCCTTTGTTATGTTCAATGATTTAAGTGACTTTAACACAGATTCGTAGGTGATATTGACATGGGATATTGAGTCTGGGCAATTAATATCACAGACGGAATCTAGAAATTCAGTGTCATTGTTATCTATAGATGAAGAGGTGAAAACACTTTTAAAAAATTTACTAAATTCGGAGCAGATTAATTGTCCATCGTAATACTTTTCCGAGCCCAGGATAAAATGTTTTGGATATTTAATTGCACCTTTTTTAGAGCGTACATACTTCCAAAAGTATTTTGGACAGCGTCTAATATTTTCTACGGATTATTATTACGGATGCTGTCCCGTTTACTCGAGGTGGTGCGGGGGGTTGCACCTCACTGTCACACACAAGTCACTGCACACTTAAAATGTCGTAAGCGTTATAGTTCACAAAGGGAAACTAGCACTTATTACTTAACTGGTGAGGTATTATTTAGATTGACACGATTACTAGTAATTGAATAACGAAGCGAAACGCGTCCGCTTCTGGCAAGGGCCGGTGATCGAATGTTATAGTCCCAATCGATCGAAAGTTATAGTCCCAACTCTTAGTTTAAGTCTGTTGCTTTTAAGTTTTGGGAATATATTTATATTGGTTTTAACTAATAAGGCGCATTCATGTATATATATGCTTGCGAGAGGGAGTTTATTATATTTTTTAAAGTATGGTACACAACTTTCATTCTGTTTTATACGAAAAACAGCTCTGAGACATCTTTTTTGTGCCTTAAAAACAAGTTCCCTATTGGATGAATTACCCCAAAAGACAACACCATATCTCAAAGAAGACATAACATAGGCATTAAAAGCCATTAAAACAGATGATGTATGTGAGACATTATTCAGCATATAAAGAACGTGTGCATATTGATGCAGTTTCTTACACAATGAGTCACAATGAGCTTTCCAATTAAGTTTGTCATCTAATAAAATACCTAAGAATTTTGTAGTTTGAGTATCTTCTATCGGAATGTCTTGGTATTCTATATTTAATTTCATTTTATTTGTACGTTGATGAAAATGAATCATTTTAGTTCTTTCCAAATTTATTATTAGATCGTTCCTTTGAATCCATTCTATAATTTTTTAACGCTTTCATTTATTTGTTCTTCAAAATTTTTATTGATTTGTTCAAAAATAGCTGTACTGTCATCGGCAAATAAAATCATGGGATCCCTTATAGCTCTAGGTAGGTCATTAATATATACTAAGAACAAAAGTGGTCCTAACACACTGCCCTGCGGGACTCCGCATGTAACAGTTCTGTATTTAGACTTAAAATTGGTCCCTGTATGTGTTTTTGGACAGATATTTACTATTTCTGTCTGTTGTTTTCGACCCGTTAGATAAGATTTAATAAGTTTTAAGGCTACGCCTCGTATACCACTACGTTCTCATTTATTTAACAATATTTTGTGATTCACACGATCAAAGGCCTTTGACATGTCCATGAATATAGCCGCAACTGGTTTTTTTTGTCAATGTTAGGTATTACGTGTTGAAGAAAATTGAAAATAGCTAATTAGTAGATTTATTCTTTCTGAATCCCATTTGCTCCTTACATAGAATATCATTTTTCTCAAAGAATGTATTCAGTCGGTTGTAAATTATGTTTTAAAAACTTTTGACATAACAGGATTTATAGTGATAGGTCTGTAGGAATTCATACTTTCTTGGTTTCCCTTTTTAAATATTGGCTTCACTGTAGACGATTTTAAATGGTTGGGATACACCCCTGTTATAAGGCACTGATTTACAATGTGACTTAAGACCGGACTTATATTACCTGCAACTTCTTTAATGATGCTCGTTGATATTCCATCATACCCTGTGCTATGTGTGTTATTAATTGATTTTATTATTGTAAGTATTTCATTCGGGTCAGTAGGAGTCAAAAAAATTGAGTTCGAACATGTAGTGCTTGTGTTATTATCATTTAAATTAGTATTTTCATTAGAGTTACATTTAGTATTATTAGTTTCCGATAATTCAATAAAATAGTTAATAAAGTGTTCTGCAATTTCATACGGATTATCTACTAATTTGTCACCAGATTTTATTTTAGTTATTGTTCTTTTATTATTTTTTTATTGTTTTTTACTTTATTAATAATGTTCCATGTTGCTTTGGTTTTATTTTTTGAATTATTAATGAAATAACTGTTTTGTGATTTTTGTGTTAGTTGTATTATTTTTTTAGCCTTTTTGAGTATTCCTTTAGATATTTTTTAATTTTTCGATCTTTTGTTTGTCTATAATTTCATAATAATAACCTTTTTTTTTTCTACAACACTGTCTTATTCCTTTTGTAAGCCACTTACATTTATTTTTTGACTTTTTTCTTATTTTGTGTATCGGAAAACAAAGGTTATATAGTAAAAGAAATATGTCAATAAATGAATCATATGCCTTATTTGGACAATTTTGTTTGTAAACTTCATCAAAAGAAATACTCGATAAATAATTTTTAAATTTACTTATATTTTCGTTGCTATAATCTCTTTTATTTATGAAGTAGTATTTATCTGTTTTACCTTGTTTATTAATTATATATTTGAATAGTTGAGCTGTATGATCGGAAAGTCCTAAGTCTATAACGATTGAAGCTTCATTGTCTTTTATATTGTGAATTATATTATCTATACATTTCCGCTAACAGGACGAGTAGGTTCTTTTACAGAAAATATAATATCATAACCAGATACTATGTTCTCAAATTTATGTATTGTTGGTGTTTTATTTAGAATGTCCAAATTGAAATCACCACACATTTCAATTTTTAATTTCGGTTTGTAACTAATTTTATCAAGGATTTCTTGTAACGTCTTGAAAAATGTATCTGAGCAAGCACTAGGTGGTCTATAGATACAAATAACGACCAGATTTAAGTTAGAAATTTTTATAGCTGAACATTCTATTATTTTAGGTATGCTTAATTTTACAATTTCATGTAGTGTTTCGTATGTAAATGAGTTTTTTACAAAGATACAAGATCCTCCATGCCTACTCTTTCGAGAATAGTGTGAGGCTAGCCTATAACAAGGCAAATTTATTAATTCAATGTCATCATCTACCATATTGTGTTCGGTTATGCATAAAATGCTTACATTAGTGGGGTTATTAATGTTTTGTGATAATTCATCCAGATTTACATACAACAAATCACATTTAGACAATAGACCATTAATATTCTGGTGCATAATGAATATTTTGTCATTGGCGAAAAAGATGATCCGCAAGATTTTCTTCCACATCAGGAGATGTTATTAGATTACTAAATATTTTATCATTGTCATTATACAATATAGGTAATATAGGTTCTGTTTGTGTATTTTTGTCCAAGACTATTTTAGAATTAAATTTATAGCTTGCCAGTTTTTCACTTATATATTTTTCATATTTATATTTATAATCTAAACTAATAATAACCCTAGCTAAAGATCTGCTTAAGATTAATTTAAAATTATGTCCTATGGGGATAATCCTGCTGTACTCCATATTGAGGAAAATGTTTTTATAAATATGACACATATGTTCCAAGAGATTGTTTAGCATTATTTCATTTAAATTTCTATTCTTGGGTACCTCTGAAATTATAATATTTGGAGTTTTATTCTTCTCAAAAAACATTCCCAAGTTAACTTTGACTTTAGTAGGATTATCATCATTACAACCACCTATGATAATTATATAATCATTTTCAGTTAGTGTATTAACATAGTATTTATGTGTATTTAGTATGTCACAAAATTTTGCTCCAGCTTTCCAAAAACTCAGTACTTCAAACTTCTCCCCGAGAATTTGTTGTAGTGTTTTGCGTACGCCTTTTGCCTGGTGGTCTCCTAAAATAAGAACCTTGGTACTTTTGTTATCTTGCTGATTTTTTTGTGAACTTGTATCAGTAGTAACAGTCTGTTTGTATTCTGATGTTGAAGTTATGTTCTTTTGTTTTATTTTGGTACTGTCTTCTTTATTACTTTGTTTTATTTTATATTATATGTTTTATATTATTATTATATTTTTTTACGAAAATGATAAGTACTAAATTTGTTGTAAATTTAATTTTCTACATTTTAAGTTCTTATAATTTTCATTGTAAAATCAATATTTACGGAGATAAATGCAAAAAACAAGTCAAAGTATAATTTCGCTTGTATGTCAATTATTATCGAATTTAGCGAAAATAATTGTAGAAACAAAGTTGTTGGTGATAGATCCTTAAAATTCCTACAAATTTTTTTAGAAATCAATATTTAAGCTCCTACACCAGTGGTTCCCAACCTTTTTTGAGCAGTTACCACTATGGCCTGTTAGAGAAACTGATTTTACCCCCCCCCCCCCCTCCCATTTAAAAACAACTTTTTAAATTTGTATTGGTACATTCGCAAGTTTTTTGTTATAATTAGGTTCAGGGCATCTCATAATATCATGCTCCACGTTCAGACGGTTTCTTGCCTTTTTTTAAATGTTACCAGAGTAATGTCGAGAGGCCACTCTTGCAACAACAACACAAGAGGTAGCTAACGGCTAACGTTTTCAGATCTCTGTCTGCAATGATAGGGTATTCTATAGCTGGTTTTCTCCAAAATGTACAGTTTATAATTTTTTTCTGCCAATTCTTTTATTTTACGTCCCACCTCTGTTGCCCCTTTAGAATAGCTATTTTACCCTCGCGGGGGTAGGCTTGGAACCACTGTCCTACACCTATGGTAAATGTACCGGGACCCAAGCGACTGGATAAAACTAAATATTTCTGATCATGAATTAGACCAGTGGTCCCCAACCTTTTTTCCACAAGGGCCACAAACATGCTATCAAGATCAAAATCATAGTGTCGCGGGCCGCAACAAAAAAAAATTTAGGGTTAAAAAATAACATTCTTCAAAATTAACGGTTTAAAAATGGAAAGAAATTCACGACTTTAAAGACGACTTTACATAATTTTACCGGTGGGCGTGAATTTCAAAATTATTTAACATCACGCGGGCCACTAATGAAGTCCCGGCGGGCCGCAGACGGCCCGCGGGCGGCGGGTTGGGGATAGCGGAATTAGACCTTTTAACAATTACGGCACAACCTACACCTGAATAATTATTTTAAAATGGCCAAGTGCTCGTCGGACTCGCTCATGAGGGTTCCGTACCAAAAGGCAAAGATAGACAAAAATTTGTGTTTTTTGTATGGGAGCCCCCCCCTAAATATTTATTTTATTTTAATTTTGTTATTAAAGTACAAATACAATTAAATATTTTAACTGTCTAAGTGCTGCTATTTTTGATAAAGTACAAAAAAGGCCACTAAAATCCTGTTTGTTATATGGGAGCCCCATCAAATATTAAATATAATATGTTTTTTAGTATTTGTTGTCATAGAGGGTAACAAAATACATAATATCTGAAAATTTCAAGTCTCTACATATCACCATTCTTGAAGCCTGGAGACAGACAGACGGACAGACAGCGAAGTCTTAATTTTAATTATTGTGGTTAATGTAAAGAACTACAAGTTTATTTCTGGGTTTTTCTTTTCTGTAAGTATTTGACAATAATCGCTATACAGGTCGAACAGGTCGAAATTATACTTGGACTTGTTTTTTGCAGTTATTTCCTTAAATATTGATTTTACAATAAAAAGTATAAGGACAAAAGTTGTAGAAAATCAAATTTTCGACAAATTTGATCCTTATCATCAGCTTAAAAAAATAAAAAATAAAGGAGTTATAGCTAAAAAAAGATTGGACCTTCAAACCAATATGGCGGCTAACGCACACGTCGTGGCTGGTCGAGTTTTTGAATTTAAGCTATTTGTGACCTCCTGTAAACACTGGTGCAAAAAAAATTCTGACTTCAATTAATTAAAAAAAAAATCTAACCCTACTGGGCTAATTTAAAATCGGCTTTGAAGATAAAAAATTAATTTTCATTTTTTTCAAAGAAAAAAACATTTTTTTTGTTTTCAAAAATGCAGTTAAAGAGCTCATTAAATTGAGTAACAAGTTCAGTGGTTTAATTATTCTAATATTTAATTTTTTAAATCTATAATCGGCTTTGAAGCACTGAGTGCCGAATAGAATTGTTGGAATAGAATTTTTAATCTAGCCATTACATTACAAAAATATTTGGCACACATATTAATAACACGTGTAGGTATAATATATCCAAATATTATCAAAATCGGATTTTTTCCTGTCCGCTTGGTGTGTAACGCCCCAAAAGAAGTGTTGACTGTAATTGTATATAATCTCTTAATTTGATATACCTATTGGCGAGACCTTCTCACTAGCCCTTCTTCCTCTATAGCCATGAATATTATTTACCCCAGATTTTGGTGTAAGGTTATTAAATAGGTACAGATTTTGGTATAAGATTGTTAAATAGGTACTTAGTTTTGAAATTTAAAAGTAAAAGCAAAATTCTTATTCAGCTATACCAACAGTTCTCAAACTTTTTTGGTGGCCTTTTAAAAAGTGACATTTTTGATGAGACAAAAAGAATGTACTTCTTTGAATGAATTGTTCCCATGCTGGTGTCTGGTGATGGATTCCTACAATTAATGTATCCCTTGCGGAGCCCCTATAAGGGCTTTGCGGAGCCCTAGAGCTCTGTGGAGCACACATGCAGAATGGCTGAGCTACTATATAAAAAAATACTTTTGTATGCAAAGATATTCCATCTTTTCATATAACTATTTTTTTAGCATTAACATTAAACATATATGTTTAATGTTTATGCTAAAAAAATAGTTAATTGATAATATTTGGATATATTATACCTACACGTGTTATTAATATGTGTGCCAAATATTTTTGTAATATAATGGCTAGATTAAAAATTTTATTCCAACAATTCTATTCGGCACTCAGTGCTTCAAAGCCGATTATAGATTTAAAAAATTATATATTAGAATAATTAAACCACTGAACTTGTTACTCCATTTAATGAGCTCTTTAACTGCATTTTTGAAAAACTTTTTTGGTGGCCTTTTAAAAAGTGACATTTTTGATGAGACAAAAAGAATGTACTTCTTTGAATGAATTGTTCCCATGCTGGTGTCTGGTGATATTCCTACAATTAATGTATCCCTTGCGGAGCCCCTATAAGGGCTTTGCGGAGCCCTAGGGCTCTGTGGAGCACACATGCAGAATGGCTGAGCTACTATATAAAAAAATACTTTTGTATGCAAAGATATTCCATCTTTTCATATAACTATTTTTTTAGCATAAACATTAAACATATATGTTTTTTGAATGACATTAAATATAGGCCAATATTTACCTGATATATCAGCTCCAGGTTTGTTCCATGGTTTATCTTCAATGGTGTCAATATTGAACTCAAGGGCAGGCACTCCATTTATGCTTCCCGGTCCCTCCAAATCCTCTAATGTCACTTTGTTTCCCGCTGTCTGCCCTTGCCGGGGCTTCTCGGCACCAGCCGCACCAACAATCCCCACACCACGCTGGATAGAATACATGCATTTATTTCAACACTTTTAAACAAATGTAAACACCATGCAAGTCACTGGCACAACATTAGAAGGTATCATATCATTAAGGTTAGAAAGGATATTGTGCAAATGGAAAAAAGTACTAAAAGTATAATTATTGTAATAATAGTAATTGATATTTTACACTTCAACTCCCAAGCGGTCTAATTTGACCGCGCAAACACTAGATTTCCAAGAATCTGCCATTGAAGGATTAAACAAACCTTGATATTCAAGCTTGCATATGCCTGTGGGCCAGACTTGATTTCCCCAATAGTAACTTTAACATCATCACTGTCATCAGAGTCTGAATCTCCATTTTCTTGACTGTCTGCATCGCCATTGGCATTCTCCTTCTCATCACGAGTTACTTCACCAAAATGTTCGTCGTTGAAGTGTGAATCCTCGTTATTCCCTTCTTCCTCATCTTTATCTTCTGTTTCCTACAACATTACATTTAAACAAGCAAATAAGAATGAAAACTAACATAATAATTACCTATATTTTTTTAATTTTAGTCATCAATTTTGACTATACGTATGTAATATACTTGAATATTTACGGTTTATATTTGGATTAACTCTCGCATTCATACTATTTATAAAAAATATATTTTTACAAAGCTGTTAGACTTAGAGGTTATATTCAACAAAAACTTTAAATTGTTACCGTATTGTTTTTCTCTGCACTTGCTGTTGTTTGTGCATTTTCACTATTTTCTTGTTCGTTTTGATCTGTTTGCTCATTATGAGACTCTCCGTATAACCAATTATCATCATTTTCATCATTTGGAGCGTTTTCTACGGCTACGTCTGCCATTTTTGTTTGACAAATAAAACATCTTCTTCTTCCTCTTTTTTTTTTTCTTGTTATGGCTCTCGGCTTTAAACCATGGCCAGTGTCAAGTAAAGTTTTGGCGGGAAAAAAAAATTTTCGTAAAAAATTTACAAAATTTTCAAGTTGTTTTTCCAGATTATCGTCAAGTCGAAAGTCTAGTCAAAGTCTAAAAAGTAGTCGGTAAAGTCAACAAGTCAAGTCAGTTGTTTTAGTAAAGTGGTAGACCCTTTACTAAAACTTTCGATGGAGTTTAGGAGGGAACACAAAATGGCACGTTTCTTGAAGTTGTATCACTTGCCCACACTTGTGCACGACAACGAATATTTAATGGTTAATATTCTACCAACATTACACATTAAAAACCGAAATAACATAATTTTAGGAAAATAATACAAAAACAAAACTTCACTCTTTCGTATTCCCGGCAAACCCCTTCTTCCTCTTTTTAAAGAAATAGACCAGGACGAAATGACAAATTGTTTTTTTTATTTCCAATTGCAAGTATGCACAAACTTTGGCAAGCTGCTGATCATCAGCTGCTGATGCCTGGATGCCTGATCAAGTGATCACTGATGCCATTGCATCAGCCTGTCCAACAGCCTTGTTTATTATGCTGCTTATAGTAGTCCGTATTATATACAAATTGCCAAAAAAAAAAGGTTCTTTTCTAAAAAACTTTCCTATAATTATTCACCATCAATTCACGAATCAAAGTATCGCCATACTAAATTTCTGCAAAATCGGTTCAGCGGTTTGGGTGTGAAGACGTAACAGCAATCAGCATACACACTTTCACATTCTTTGTATTAGTACGGTTTTTTGATGTTTTAACAGTTTCGGTACGGTTTGGTATAAATGCCATATCCCTATGCCATATCCAAAACCAGTACTCAGAAAACAAATTAAGATAAAGTGATGTAGAAAATAATATATTTTATTAAAAATAAATTAGAATTTTAGTTACTATTAACACAATAATTAAGCAAAAAAGAAAAATGTTGCTGAAATAAATAAAATAAGAGCTGCAGACTTTCGTCATTAGTATAAAGTTGCGTTTACAACAATTATAATTATAATATTATTATAATTGCTACAATGACATAATGTATGGCATTCTAGTCAAGCCCATTTCTTCTCTTCGGGAACTTTTTCTCCTCTAATTGGTCAACTTTCTTGGCCACATTGGCCAGTTGCTCAGAAGCGTTTGATGCTGCAGCGCCACAGGTTTCAGCCAATTCTTGAATGCCTTGTGCGACCTGTTTAAAAACAGTATAATTGTAAAAGTGTGCATTATTATTTATTACTTAGCATTTTTTTAATTGCTGATACAATTTTTATTTTTACAAACACTAGCAACAAAAGTTACCTTAACTATTCCTAGAATATGGTTAAAATAATATTATTTACCACATCTGCATCTGCTTTGACCTCATTAGCCGCATTATACATGCTGTCCACCAATGTCTGCATTTGGGGGACCTGCTGCAGCGGCTCAGACTCAAGTACAGGAGCAGCCTAGCACAAATAAAATCATCTTTATTTCTAACAAAATGCACCCTATGTACACAGATATTATTATAGTTATACATTGTACTTGTATACTGAAGCACTTTATGTTTGAATTTATAGTAATTTTTGCTAAGCATCAGTCAATTATACAATGTGACTTTGTTAATGGTATAGGACATACTTACAGCCTTAGATCAGAAAAGAACTAATTGAATTTGAGATTGTCTAGCTTAATTTATCACATCAAGCCCCGTATGAGCACCGGTCCTCGCGACAACAATAGAAAGACTATTGTGTTTCGTTTTTCCACGATTAAAGGATTAAATATATTTTAATTCAATACAATTCACCAGTCAAATATCGTAAAATTATCAATAAACAATACAAATACCTGTTTGCATCGTTGCATACAGTGACAATGGTGTTGAATCATTGGTTCAGCTGCAACCACCTCGATCATGTTGTTGTTATTCCGTTGCAACTAAAATTGATTCATGAAAAGTTTTAGTTGTTCATCGTCTTATTGAAGAGTAACGAATATGGCAGAAACACGACTTTCACTTACATTCTCAACTAAATTTGGATCTGTATAGTTATTGAGTTCGTTTGCTATACTTTTAATTTCAGATAGTTTCTCGTGCCCGGCAGTTGCGTTGTTAATTGCTTGAGCTGCATTTAACAAGTTGGTCGCGATGGAATCACCCTGTTGACCGTCCAAGCCTTGGGCGTGAGATCCTAGGCCTAATTTTGCCTCTAGTTGTTCAATGCGATTTTGTAATACTGCAATAGGGTCCATTTTGATTAAAACGATAAACTTAGATAATATAAAAATTTTGCTATAAGTTTTAGTTCTTTTTTTAGCAAAACACGAAACGAGAAATATACAATTTTATTTTGAAAACAATTTTCTCAAAATTCTAAAATAAAATTCGAATATGATTCATCTTCTTCTTTCTAAATTCTGTCATTCCACAGAGTACCTTTTTATATAGGAAATGTCATTCACAGATTAATAATACTTTGTCTATGGATTAAGCGTTTCTTCCACTTATCCTAGCTAGGAACCTAGCTAGGATCCTAGCTTTCTAAATTTAATACTCAAAATTATTAAAAAAAATAATAAAATTAACCAAAAAATCTCAGAATAGTTATAACATTAAGACGGCCAAAAATAAGTCTAAATCAATTTGGAATATTATAAAACAAACAAAATACAATTTACCGAAAGAAAATATTTCTGAAATAACAATAAATGATTGCACGTTAACTAATCCTACAGAAATTGCCAATAAATTTAATGACTATTTTGTAGATAAAATTGACCCCATCCAGGGATACGGCAAAAATGTCACAGAGAATATAATATCATCATTAAACTCAATATTTATTCCTCCTAGTATACCTAATGACATTCATAAAATTATAAATAGTCTAAAAAATTCTAAAAGTGTAGGTCATGACGGAATTTCAACAAAAATAATAAAATCTGTCGTTAGTATTGTTTCTGGTCCTTTGAGCCATATTTTAAATTTATGTATATTAAATGGTGTATTTCCAGAGAAACTTAAAACCTCAATAATTACACCCCTCTTCAAAAAAAAAGGTGACAAGAAAATATTGAAAAATTACAGACCTATAGCCCTAACATCAGTCATATCGAAAATCTTTGAAAAGTACATTTATAAATATCTCTATGATTATTTTGAAAAACATGAAATTTTTTGTAAAGAACAAAAAGGCTTCCGACAGAATATTGGTATAAATAGAGCTATTTTCGATTTTTTAAGTAATGTAATGAATAATATGGATAGTGGAAATCCAATATGTTCAATTTTCTGCGATATGACGCAAGCCTTCGACTATATCGATCACAAAATACTTTTAAAAAAACTGGAAGCATATGGTATACGTGGAAATATACTTAGACTCATAGAATTATATTTGACGAACAGAAAGCAGTATACAGCAATTAAACGGCTAAATCTAAAGACACTGCTAGAGGAACTCTACCTATCTGAAATGAGACACCTCATTTACGGTGTACCACAAGGTAGTGTTTTGGGTCCCTTATTATTCTTAATTTATATAAATGACTTCCCTAAATCAATTAAGAAACCATTGACATTATTTGCTGATGACAGCACTGTAACTATACCCTGTGACAATTTAAATAACTATGAAATTGACATTAATAATATATTGACATCTATTATTTCTTGGCTTAATAAAAATAACCTAAAAATAAATCTAGATAAAACCAACATTATGCACTTTACTCAAAAAAAAGCACCACCAGTAGTACATGTTCAATATAAAAATAATAAAATCAATAGTGTAAATAACACAACATTTTTAGGATTGACTATAGACAGCAAACTAAATTGGAAACCACATTTAGAGCAATTAGGCAAAAAGATAAGCAGCTGTTCCTTCGCCCTCCGTCCATTAAGTTTCATAATAAGTACAGATGGAATACTATCTGCGTATCACGGTATGGTTGGGTCGCTACTACGATATGGCATTATTTTCTGGGGTAACTCATCTGACAAAGATTTAATTTTCAAAATGCAAAAGCGATGCACTCGGGCAATGTTTAACCTTAGAGTGACTGATAGCTGCAAACCATATTTTATTAAATATAAGATTTTGTCACTTCCATCACTATACATATTAGAAATACTACTGTTTGTTTATAAAAATCAAGATCTGTTTCCCAAAAATAGTGATTACATTAAAAGAAACAGACGTGATAACAATAAGTTATTTACCAACTGCTATCGAACATCTCTAGTGTGCAAAAGTATACTGGGTATGTCAACAAAATTATTTAACAAACTACCTACATCAATAAGGAAAAATGGTGATAACATTTTTGCTTTTAGAAAAACAGTCAAAAATCTACTTTTGCAAAAGTGCTATTATAACCTTGAAGAATACCTTAATGATGATCTAATTGAATTATTTAATTATTAAATAATATATTTTTTCTATGTTATCAGACTTTTACAGTTTATATGGCGGTAGATTATCTTCCAATTGATTAATGAAATTAATGACATTATTACATTTAATAACTTATAAACTTTTGACTAATTTACTGACATTTTTACTTTAATCTATTTAATATTAATTTATAATCTTGGACTAATTTATTGAAATTATTACTTTTATTCTATTATCATTTATTATTAATTACATTTTTACCACTATGACATTACTTTCATTAAGCAAACTTATTAATTATGACTGTAACATTATTATGTTACAGTGCTCATATGTGCTTATATGTTTGTATTACAGACCATGTTTATAAATATCCTAACCTCTCTAATCTCTTCGACACATTGACATTTTTTTCTCTTCTTAAAATACTTATGTGAAATGTTTGTCTGTTTTTTTTTTTTTTTCTCTTTAATTTATTTATATGTGTTGATGTATAATTTAATGAATAATTTAACTTATAATACGACTTAAACATCTAATATTAGTAGGTACTTATTATAATAATATTCAATTTGATTTTTGTAATTTATGCAATATTGTAATTTTGCACGCCACTGACGAGGCAGAATGTTGGATCCGTAAAAACCATAATATTGTTACACCTTTATAACCACATTTCATGCAATAAATATTATTCTATTCTATTCTATTCTATTCTAAATGTTATTCCACTTGACTAAATCGGAAACGATTTAGGATCCTAGCTTCTAAAATGTAAATGTTATTCCACTTGACTAATTTTTCCCGATTTAGGATCCTAGCTAAGATCCTAGCTAGGATCCTACCATTTAAGCGCTTAAGCGCTTATAATTAAGTCAAGTGTAATAACATTTAGAAAGTTACTAAATGTTATTCCACTTGACTAAATTTAGTCACTAAATCATTTAGATATCTAAATTTTGTGAAATGGAATAAGCGCTTTATTCCACTTATCCTAGCTAGCTAGGATCCTAATAAGGATCCTAAATCGGAAAAAATGCGGCTTCTAAAGCGCTTATTCCACTTATCCTAGCTTTCTAAATGTTAGGACTTAGGATCCTAGCTACGATCCTAAATCGAAAAAAAATCATAGCTAGGATAAGTGAAAAAACGCTTTAAGCGCTTATTCCATTTCACTAAATTTAGATATCTAAATGATTTAGTGACTAAATTTAGTCAAGTGGAATAACATTTAGAAAGTTACTAAATTTTTTTCCACTTGACTAAATTTAGTCACTAAATCATTTAGATATCTTTTAGTGAAATGGAATAAGCGCTTAAAAAAAAGTCAATGTCAAGTAATCTGTGAGATAACCTCAAATTTTTTTATGTCAAAACAATTTTTATTTCTAAATATATTATTATATATTTCTAAAGTTAACTTCCATTATAAAGTGTTAGAAATAAATTTAAATTGTAAAAAGTTTGTTACTTATCTGTGAATTTCTATCCAGAAGAAAAAATTGATTAATCAACTGTTCCTGTACCTGATTTCTTATTTGAGGAAACTTCGTTTATTTTTGTTGTTTTGTAAAGTAACCTTAGGCTTAAATCCACTACAAAATACAAATATGGATGAAGAAATGGGAGGACTTGCACAAGAAGATTTTATATTGCCACCAATCAAATATGAATGTAAATATATTTTCATGATTCACTTTTCAATTGTCTACACTCAAAAGAGTTTCTTAAGGTGAACGCAGATTTGGCCGCACCGCACGCACCGCAGTCGCCGCATTTCGAATTCTTCATATAAAGAATGTAGAAGTTGCGAAGACTGCGGCGCGGGTAGGTATGCGAGCTTGCCTATAACTTCATATAAAGAATTCGAAATGCGGCGACTGCGGTGCGTGCAGTGCGGCCAAATCTGCGTTTACCTCTATTGGAGAGGTTTTAATATAAAATATATTTGTTGCAGATTTGGACCACACAGCTGATGTACAGTAAGTAAAACATAAGATTAAAAATGATGTTTTGTATTGCATAATTTAAGACTTTTAAAAGGCATGTCATAATAATAATTGTTCTAATAGTGGACTTACATTATTCCAACCCAGTTATCGAATCCAGTGCTGGTTACTACTGGGATAATGTAAACAGCCACTGGAATGCAATAATTCAGATAAAGATTTAATCACTGGACTGGAATAATAAAAACAAGTCATAGTTCACAAAATGTGCTTTTTATTTCTAGATTACATGCATGGGGTGACAGTTTAAAGGAAGCATTTGAACAGTGTGGAATGGCAATGTTCGCCTACATGACTGAGATGGACTATGTGCAGATAAAAGAGGTTCACACTATTGAAGCAAATGCAGATGATCTGATGGGACTCCTATATCACTTTCTGGATGAACTGCTCTTCCTGTTTTCTGTTGAGCCGTTCTTAATCTGTAAGAAGTTAGTGATAACAGAATTCAACACTCAAGAATTTAGGATAGTTTGCAAATGCTACGGGGAAGAGTTTCAAATTGGTAAACATCCCCAGGGAACCGAAGTTAAAGCAATAACATATTCCGCCATGCAGATCATTGATGAACCAAAGGACAATAAGTATGAAGTGTATGTAATTATTGATATTTAAATATATAAAAATTATTTTTGTTTTTTTTGTTGTTTATAAATAAGTTAAAAAATTATACTAATACAATATGTCAAAAAGGGTCCATTCACTATCCTGCGTGCAGTCCGCCGGCTTATGCAGGATAGTGAATGGTGTTGCAGGCCTGCACGGTGGACTGCAGCAGGACTGCAATGCAGGATAGTGAATGGACCGTTTAAGTCATGTACTAGTATAAATTTTTAAAGAAGTCTTCTTCATGATAAAAATAAGTTCAGGCATTATAAACCAAAGTATTACTTTTTTACAAAGACTTTAAAAAAATGAATTTTCATACTGAACAATCCGCTTTTCTTCATAAATTCGATAACATGGATATGGATACCTAAAAATAAAATTTTCTTTGCTATATTTAGTCATTACTTAAGTTATTAGTCATTACATTATAAAATTATAGACGAGGCTAGTTAGTCGTCATAATAATATTAATATTTAATTTATAACGCACACCTTGACGCACACCCAAGTTCCATCCAAGTTCTCTACAAAATCAAAAAGTCATGCATGAATCTTCCTTTTTTAAGTTACTGCAAAATAATAAGGTAGAGCTTGTCTAACTTGAAATGACGCGCCCCTCCCTCGTATTCACAGTACAAAAATGTTTCATTTATATCAACTTTGAAGTGGTGGGGCGCGTCATTTCAAATTAGACAAGCTCTACCGTATCGTAAATCGTAATCTGGAAGCCTACCACGAGACCGTTTTGAGACTCAAACAATCTGACGAGAATGCCGCGTCCTGCTCTAAAAACGTCATTTCACGTTTGTTTGAGTAGGACGTAACATTTTCGTACGATTGTAATTTGAGTCTCAAAACCGTTTCGTGGTACGGGCCCAGTCTTTATCAATGATTAAAGCAGGACTTCAAATAACGCTATTTTTTCATAACGTTACTGCTTCAAGGGCATAGATAACGTTATGAAAATTTACCTGATATTAAAAATAGCGTTAAAAATTGATATTAATAACGGTTAATGTTATAACGTTAAATAGGATTTATAACGGTAAATATATGTTCTTTGATAACGTTATAGTCCGTCCCATTTTTAGTCCAAAACAATAACTATTATTTTTATTATTTCTTTATGTATTAAATTCCTAAAAGTAGGTAAGCAACAAACAAACACAAAATAGCAAAAAACAAATCTTGCAAAAAAAAGTGGGCTGCGAGTGAGATTTACCGTGCACCGTGTACGATTGCATACCTGATACCATAAAATAAGGTTATATTTACCGTTATGATTATAACGATATTTGTTCGTTTATACATAATGAAAAAATATCGTTATAATAATAACGGTAAATATAACGTTATTTTACTAGATATCGTTATAAAAAATAACGTTATCTGGCTACCATTATGAAAATAACGGTACGTAACGATATTTTTCTGTTATTCGATAACATTATGAAGCCCTGGATTAAAGAAACACAGGATCCAAATTTGGCAAGTGGCAACACAAGTCGACTGTCTATGGATAGAGTGAATAGATTTTATAATCTGTTTTCTTCTTCATTTCCGGTAAAAAGGCGGTATCCTAATTTAAACTTCCGTTAATAGTACCGCGTAGAAGCAGATGATGTTTGTTTATAAAAATTAATTGGAGTTTTAAAGTGATTATTTAACCTAAAACCAAGAACGTAGTAAAGTATGATTCAAGATTATGTTCAAATTTATAAACAGTCCGTTATACTAAAAACTGCATGAACTTGTAAGCATCTTCTAAGGTAATTTTTTAATCAAATCGACTTGTATCTGTTTTATATATTTTTATTTACCTTCATATTCTACTGAATTCTCTTAAACTAAAACGTATAAAGTTTTCAAGAATATTTTTTCAAAATTTGCTTTAGTAGGTTTAAAAATGTTTTAACTTTTAAGTACTATTTTATTTTGTCGATGATAATTTTACTATCCAATAATTATTAATTAAGACTAGACTATAAAACCCAATTAGTAACAATAGAATATCATTGATAAAACCCATAACCACATTATCCACATAGTACTCATAGGCCTATGAATGTTTTTTTATAATACTAAGTATGCCTTTTTTAACTATGAGGGACTGAATTGTAACCAAATAATTATGAATATTATAAATACCTATCTCTTGAAAATAGGTACACATTTAATTTATGATTAAACTAAATCGTAATAATTATTTGCTATACAAATATATTATAGCTTCAATAATCGCTGTACGCGTCTTGCGCACTGCGGCTGCGCTACATTTCTCTAAACAAAACCAGTCGTCGATGAGAAATTTAAAAATTCGTTATATTTTTTATGGCTTCCCAACGAGGGGAGGAATTTGAAGAACGGCGACGGCTCACGGCTAGGGGATGCTTGATTTTGTACGGCCGCTTCGCGCCTGCGCGCGTAGTTCGCGCCACTGCTACGTTCAACGTTGCTTGCAAGCCAGATGTTCTGAAAAGCTTCCTGTAGTCGTTAAACAGCTCTGCATTTTTACTAAAAAAGTAGAAAATGCGGACTAGTTTTAGTTTTATATTGTTTAATTTTTGTGAAGTATTATGTGCAGAGATTAGTATGTGATTTGTAACTTGTAACGTTAATCCTAAAGTTATCGAGCGTCTCGATGTCCACGAGTTCACTCGAAACCAACAAAGCGGCGGACATTTTATTTTGAGTACTCGATAATGTAGCGTTTGCGTCGAAAACATTAAATGTCGTTTTATGGTTCTGTATTCGGATATCGTGCGCTTACACCTTTCGTGAGTATTTTTGCTTTTCGCTAGGTACTTTGTGAAAAATCGACAACGATTCGTGCACGTATTGTAAAAGCGGTTATATCCAAGAATTACCGCTAGCTTGCCCAATTTTTTTAAGTCGTCGAGATCGTGACGTAAGCAATCTGGACGTCTACAGGTATCGTAAAATACCTCAACATTACATAAACTTACATTCATATTCTATCGACCCACTCCGACTCGGAGGCTTCGTGGTAGAGATTTCCGCGCGCACGGCGCCCCTAACCTCTTCACTAATTAGATTGTAACGACACCTTCTGGTGAGATACGTCCGTTTTGATTATTTTTTGATGTATTGCATTTTACTGAGCAGCGATGCCGAGGGGGGTGAAGCGAGGGCAGGCGGAGGGAGAAGCCGAAGTGGTGGTCCGCGTCGGTGCGTCGCCATCGCAAACCACACTTCTCGACGATAGCCCCAGCCAGCCCATAAGCTACCACCTTCTCGACCATGGCTACGGAGCTACGCCGCAGCACCAGATCCGGCGGGAGGCTCCTACGGCACCGCCGAAGACTTCGGAAGTGAGTCTCATTTCGATTACTATCACAAATGTCATATCAGTCTGTAGGTGTGTAATCAACAATAATTGAATATCAGCTGATTTTGGCTGAAGCATAGGATTGTCTATACTTCAAGATAGTTCTAATTATTTTAATTTAATAAAATAGGTAGAACTTATTAGGAAAGTACTCAACAAATAAAGCATCATATTTGGCTGGTAGTTCAACTGTATTTGAAGTATTAGTCAGCCAAAGAAAGTCGAAGGACGAACTATGTTTATCTATGATAATAATATACTATGATTTCTTGTAATTTGTTTGCATGTTTTCAGGCTCGTTTATATTACAATTAACCTGTTCACTGACCAACAAATGAATTGGTTATTGATTGCTTTTACTATTTTGAAACTCGTGCATGAACAATCTAACAATTTGGTACAATGACTCGTGAATGTGTGTAATGTAAATTTTAAGGTTATGGTATTAATAGCTAGCATCTTATCTGTTTTTATAGTTTTTCTATAAATGTAATTAGAAAGTAGAAGCACTAAAATGATCTCTGAGAGTGGCACCTGATAATATTAATTTTTAATATCATTGAATTAAAAGGTCATTCAACTTTTGGGAAACATAATATCAAAATTCAGGCATAACATAATATGTAAAATTCTAATCAATAATAAATAATAATGGCAAATGATAAAATTATTATTAAATGTTTTCTATTTCAACATTCTTAGAGATGTTAATTTGTTACTCATAATAATATTTTGAAATTGAAAGATACTTTGACCATAAATGGCAGTCTAGTTATTCAAAGATTTTTGGGGCTTAGATAACTTTATATTCTTTAGAATATAATATTAACGCTTCAACTCCCAAGCGGCCCCATATTGTGGCCGTGAGAACAATAGAAGAATCCATGATCGAAGGAATAATGAGTTACAAAACAAGGATATTTTTCTACTTACAATAGGCTACTTGACCTATATTCAATTTCATTGAACAAATGCATATTTCTAGTAGAACTTGGCCTAGGAAACCGTATTTCACCCTTATTATCAAATAAAAGCTTATGATTGATAAATAAAGTCGATTTGAAAATATGATTTTATGAAAATAGGAATTGTACTGACGAAAACGCTTTTGCAGTACTTCCGATTTGGATGTGACGTCATCCTCATACTAATTTAATATCTTTTATTTATCGCGCTCGCTATATGTAAGTTTAATTGTACATAAATAATAATAATAAGCCTATTATATATTTTCTTCAATAATTCAAATAAAACATCAGTTTTATATATATTATCTCCATTTATTGTAGACGGGAAATGAAATGGCCAAAACTTTTCTCCAAAAGTTTTCAACATTACAAGTGATTTCTAATTTCTTATATAATTATTTTATAATTTTTGGGCACTTTTAGACTCGTACATTTAGCACATTAAAAAAATTTCAATAAAGAGAGTTTAAAATGCAAAGCGTATGACGTCACACTATGGCGGACAGTGTTTTCGGCGCCATTTAAGAGGCATATTTTTCAATAAACATTTTTATGGGTTTCTACTGTGTAAAATATTAAAATATTAGTTTTTTTTGTAAAAATGAATGATTATGAAGCGATTAGCATGAAGAAAAAAATTAGGTCAAGTAGCCTATTCTCATTTCTCTCTGTCCTTTTCAATATTTTTATACCATTGACATATTTTAATGAAGTCATTATTAAATGAGCTTAAAATCTCATACATCTTTATACAATTAATTTGGTAATGAACATAAATAGAAGCTATATTGTCAGCCTTGATGTCTATAAAATAATTTAGAAAAACAAGGCGTGTCACCTTGGATGTTGTTATTGAAATTTTATTAAGTGTATGTTTCTTACATATTGTTGTATTGCAATTAATAATAACATACATATTTTACATTTCTTTAATGTATCAATAATTATTGTCTAAAGTTTGTGCCTTGCCATAGATATCTTACAAAATATGAAGTGTTAACTGTCTTCAATCGGGAGCATCCTCTTTTAGCTTAATCATTAATGCTTGTACTGTAGTAAAGAATAATATTTATAAGTGTTTATTGTTTAAACATTGATAATTTAATATATTTTCTAAGTGAAGGTCTTGCATAATAATAATATGTAAGTATTACACTTGGCATTACATCTGAGTTGGATCTAACATCTAACCCAAGTCTGTACGAATATTCTGAACATTCTCAAATTAGTAATTACTAATATATTATGTACTATCAGAGAAGTTGATTCCTATGCAGATGGGGGACCTACGTAGTTTGGTCGCATTACGTCAAACCCAGCCGACAGATGACAATTAACATTCAATTGACATGATCTACCAAATGACGTTTGGTCTCTCAAATGCATAGTGTTCAATTTCCTCGATGGTACATTTACTAATATGTGTACATAATTTATATTCCAAATTCAATGCAAGTTCTATAGAACTAAAAAAGAATGAGATTACTTGCAATTGTCTTTTGACTTTTGCACCACTGATAAAAAATAAATCTGTAATCAGTAGGTATGGCAATTGACAAGTAGCAATCCACTAGCTATTAGATTATAATTTAATTTCTAGTTGGGCAACATTTGATGGCTGGGGATGTAGTCGGTCGAACTATGGTATGGGTCCCGAATTTGCCATCTGCAATTCAAGGTCATAGGTCAAAGACCATTGTAATAGGCATGGCTTCGATAGTGTTTGTGGGGTCTAAACGGGCATCACACATGGCAAGTCGTAGGGCGCTCACCCACGCCATGTGGGCATGATGGTCACGTGGTCTATCTCGAATTGCGCAAACTGTGCAATAATAACACTTATCGTATTAAACCCGTATATTTTTTCCCTTGTTTTCCAATCTACTATCAGTCGCCAGGCTATAATTAGATATTTTGAAAGATTGAATGGCGTTTAACACCTCCATCGTGCATCGTGGGTATCGCAGACACAATAGATTTTCAATTGTTATGCGGCAGTCGGCTGCCGCTTGGGGATTGTTAGGTTAGGAGTATCAGAAGCCAATGCTTTAGTCTCTGATCAGTTAAGTGAGTGGTTTCTTTTTAATATTTTCACCACGTTGCGGGTGTCAAGCAGTTCGCCAGTTCCTGGGCGAGGTGTTTTACGTGATTGGTGAGGCGTCAAACGTGCTGATTCTTACAGCGTTCAATCTCGGAGGCCACATTAGGTACCACTTTACCGGAGGCCCAATCCCCTACTCTTCCCTATTTCCTTCCCCACCCTCCCCTATTACCCCTTAAAAGGCCGGCAACGCACCTGCAGCTCTTCTGATGCTGCGAGTGTCCATGGGCGACGGAAGTTGCTTTCCATCAGGTGACCCGTTTGCTCGTTTGCCCCCTTATTGCATCTACGTCATTTGGGGGTCCAAAATCTAAGGTCAAATTGAAAAATCTCAAATCTTGCCAAGTAATAAAAGGAATTTTTTTTTGTATAGTGAGTGACCCCCCAAATTTGTTTTTATCGTGATTGACCCCCCCCAAAATGTCAGGCTGCGACCGCGCCTGCCAAATAGGTCCGCCATCTGCCTATGCATCAATTTCACTGATAGTAGATTCAGATATTCATGTATTTCGATGTTTCTAGTGACGTATATAACTTGGTGCTGAAATAAATATACGTCACTTCAACCGTAGGCCATCGCGTCCCCTTAGTGTGGGGTCATTGGACTTTGGCCTGTCTCTTTCTCTCTTCCTCGTCATTTTTGGTGACCTGTCTTGTTTTTTAATAACATCTCTGTGACGTCAGTTTTATCAGTTTGCTTTTTTCTCGTTCTTAATAATTTAACCAATCGAAAGGTACGTCGTTCTCTCATTAGTAGTTTCTAATTTGGAGATTTTATCTTCGTTCCCGGTTGGATTAGTGATTACCTACCTTGTTTTGATTCTTATTAGATTCTGTTGTTTGCATCGACATAAATTATATTTTCCCTGTCGGTTAAGAATACTAGTTTGATGCTACATGAAAGGGTTGCGCCCCTAATCTATACATTTTCTTAGTTCACTGAATATTATTGGGTAAAATTGTTAGATGTAGTTTACCATTGGGAAAGTTAAAGACTGCTCTGGTTTTGAGTGACTCTAATATTTTTGGGGTGGAAATAATTTGACCAATAGGATTTTTTAGGATAAGGAGAGCTTTTTAAACAGTTGAAATGGTTATTACAAATTGAAGATTGAGTTTTAGTTTTTGGTCATGTTTTCTTAGAATGGGAATGTTTTTTTTATGGATGGGTTAATATAATCACCACCCCTGTTATTGTTGTTTAAAAAGTAATGCCTGGGTTACACGGTGCGAGCTGACATGCGAGCTGGCCTAGTCAGTTACTGAGGTGCAGCGACTTGCACCGTGTGACCGCATCATACGAGCTACTTTCAAGTGCGAGTGGGTCGGTTACTCGCGTGCGAGTTACTACAACATTTTTTGTTTTCACTCGCCACTCGCCTTCTCCCACCACAGATACAACTCGACTAGGCTATGTCACTAGAACATTACCTATCTACTGCGATGTCAGCAGCTTGCATAGTGTGACCCAGGGAGGCGAGTAGAGCTGCTCTCATGCGAGTACACATGCACAGTAGCTGCCTGCTGTCACTTCAGCCGCTCGTACTGTGTAACCTATCCTTAAGGAACAAAACTTCGCACTGTATTTATAAAGTTCTTTTATTAGGATTTCAATAAGTGGATTGTTGTATGTCAGTGAACCTGAATTATAATTTCGCCAGCAATACAACCCTCTCGTATTTTTAACCGACTTCCAAAAAACGAGGAGGTTATATGTTCGGCTGTGGATATTTTTTTTTATTTTTTTTTTTATTTTTGTATGTTCAACGATTACTCCGCCGTTTGTGAACCGATTTTCGAAATTTTTGTTTTGTTGTATTAGGTTTCACTCCAATTTGGTCCCATTTTCACAAAGGTGGTGACCTGATGATGGGATCCATGAGTAATCGAGGGAACTCCTCGAAATTTATATGGAAACATATGGTGATTTTGGTTTTATGTGAAGTGTACTAAGAATACGCTACCAAAAAGTCAAATATTGGGTCAAGGTATACCATGGTTTCGATGATGCTGAGAGAACTCCTGATTCCTTATAGATACACGTTTGGGAGTTTCGGCGTTGTTTTAAGAACAGAAAGCATAAACTACTATGCAATTCATATTCATCATCATAATCATCATCATCATCATCGTCATCATCATCATTACCACGTCGTGTTAAGGTCACCAATGTCTCATGGCACAGAATAGATAGTAGTGCTGCAAGGCATAGGTATGGATATACTAACTCGTAATAATAATTATGTATTGTTACATAACAACACCTGTTTGTTTAATACACGGCGGTCGGCGCTACAGAGGCGACGGTGTCGCGCGGGCGGCGCGTGGCGGCAAACGACAGATCGAATATTTTACTACTTTATATTATACAGATCGAATACTTTACTAACTACTGTTCACTTCACTGATAATATATTATTTTGTGAGTGTGAGTTGTGACTCATAATGTAAAGAAAAGACGTCTACGTCTTACGCCTAAAACTGGTCTTATGGTTCTGTAGGGTTACCCTGGGACGTTAATCCCTCTGGCGTAATATCAATTAAGACAACCAGTGAGTGTGAGCGAGAAGAAAAATTATTGTAGCGAATTAGTTATATCAAATGCCGTCGAGTAAGCGATACCGCGATGCAGACGCTTAACAACGACATCTGTTGTTGAATTGCGGAACTAAATTTTCTTAGAAAATATAAAGTTTGCAAATCTCAACACATATCAAATTGTAATAAAATACGTAAAATATACGCGAAGGTTTACGTACTAGTGTAACTAAAAAGAGTGAAATTATTATTATTTTTAACAAAAAATTAAAACCGACTTCCAAGGTAAAAACAATAATAACATTAATATGAACTAAAAAGTATTAAATAATTTTTACTATCTAATAGTGCCTTTTTCCGAATTCGGCTAAACCTCAACTATTTCTGTACTCAATCTTCATAATTTTGAAGTCGGTGCCAGTTCAAAAAATTTTAAATATTCTGTCAGAGGACTGAAGATTCAGCTATCTGGTACCGACTTCAAAATAATGAAGATTGAGTACAGAAATAGTTGAGGTTTAGCCGAATTCGGAAAAAGGCACTATTAGATAGTAAAATTATTTAATACTTTTTAGTTCATATTAATGTTATTATTGTTTTTACCTTGGAAGTCGGTTTTAATTTTTTGTTAAAAATAATAATTGATTCCGGGGACCGTGCGCAAAGTAAGTAGTGCGTATTCGGCGGACATCTTGAGATGCGTGGATGAAACAATGTCATATATTTGTTAGGGCCATGTGTTATGGTTGCTTTGACAAAAACCAGTAGTTCAAGGTATAACCTGGGCTGTTTGTTGATAAGTTCTCCTTTCCAAGCAGACCGGAATGTTCTTCTAATAAGGATATACTTCTAAGTTCTAACACTTCCTGACTTTTTATGACTGCTGTATTCGTGCTGAATTTTTACGTTTATATGAAGAATTTATACAAATATCTTGTTTCTCTATGTTAGAGGAGGTAATATTTTGTGTTGATTGTCACGAAAACTCTGTCACATAGTTTTATAAACTTAATGTTATGAGCTGCGCCGATTTTCCTAGTTGTGAATGTTATGGGAAAAAAATTGTAAATTAATATAAAAAATAATCAGATACTTATCAAATAAATTTTAGTCAATTTCTAGAAAATTTTGAGATAAAAAAATTGATAAGGGCTCTTGATATTGTCTTTCATGAATATTTCTTTACTGAGTTTCTGGGAGATGAGTGATGAGTTGATGACTGATGAATCATTTATATTAGGGTTGTGGGGTATCAAGATAATTTAGGCTTAAAAAATGCCTTTTGTATTTTTAAATGAATTATTTTATCCGATCGTCGGGTACGCATTATGCAGGCTGCATTCGCGCAATGGAAGGGCATAAATTGATTATGTAAATAGATCACAGGGGTTTGAAAAGTGTATCTTAGATGTTCGGGTTCGCACATCTGCCCTGATTTACAACGTTGAGCTCACAAAAAACGGCCAACCCGCAAATTAACAATAGTCGCGTCAGATCACCGGTAATAATACTCGAAATTTTGAGATAAGGAATTGGCATTCTTTCGCCGGAGTCCCTTCCGAGAGCCCGTCGGCTTTGTGTTGGTTCTAATTTATGTCGTGTATTGTGTACCGGTACCCTCCCCACACACTTCCTCGAAGGGGCTTTGGCCCCGCGCCGCCGTACGTCGAATTAGTTGCACGATGCATCAGCACATTGGGAATTCTTGTCTGTGTTTCTTTAATTTTGCATCCGTTTGATGAGATCGTGCCATTTGCGTTATTGTGTATTGTTTTGTGTTCTGTGAAAATGGTGTTGTGAACTCTTAACGATGACTTACTTGGTCCTGAGAGTGAGTATATCTGGTTTAACCCGGCGTGATACAAGTGACTTAGTTTCGAGGGGATCGAGACCCCAGCGGCAGCCGATTGTTCCATATTTTCGGTTAACTCTCACAATGTGTGCAATTGCTAATTGTGCATTGTAATGAGAGCAGTGTAGGTCTCTTTAGGTAGGCTTTCGTTGAATGTCTTCAATATAGAAAGCAATTCTTGGTATGCCTTGGCTGATGCAACGGTTGTTGTTTACATATTTTTAATTTTTATATTTTCACTTGATACATGTAGTAATTACTTTAAACACAACACACACTTCTTATGTATTAATTAAGGACTAAGGAATAAAAGCTCCTTTTTGCACTTGAAAATTTAAAGGAAGAAGAGAAGAAATATTTTTTCTCTTGTGGACAGTTGAATAAAGATTGAAATGTAGTGGTACTGGAACATTAACACGATTTGCTGAAAGTCCTGTTGGTTCTCATGTTTGATTGAGTTTGAAACCTACTACTACTTACCTTATAAAATATACTACAAACATAGCTATTAGCTATACATAGTTTATTGTTATAGTATATCATGATAAATCAAACAAAGATTAGCTGCAACATACTGCCGATAAAGAATTACAAAGCAAGAGAAATCTGCTAATTAACATAATTATGTTGCCACTAACCTATTTCATATATCTACGCGAGAGCGTGACGTACGACTCAACATAATCTGTATTATCGTCACACTATTGACGATATTGTGAATACATTGACGATATTCAGATTAAATATTGTTTGGTATAGTTTTCACCTCTATTTTATCTTGTTTTATGTTGCCTCTACGTTGGCCCAGCTGCGGATTTAAAATAGACCGATGAGTTATGACAGTCTAAGTTTTCAGCTTAGCTAGTGACAATCGTGGTTATTCATCATATTATGGAGACTGAAGACCTTGTTCTCTTATATTGTGGTATTTTAGTCAGCCTTATGCTAAGTACTCACATGCGGTTTTGCTCGATAGTTTTACTCCAAATCGAGTAATAATCACTGTGTGGACCGCAAAACTAACAGCTCGAAGGCTCGCATCGAGTCGGCTCGATGGAATTAAATATATTCATTTAGAATAAAATTATCGAGCAATTTTCAATGTGTGGACGAAATGCCGAGCCGCGGGTTTTGCTCGACGTTATTGCTCTATCGAGCAAAACCGTATGTGAGTACTTAGCATCAAAGTTGCTTTATATTATTATATTAAGATCATCCACATTCATCATCATTATTCATTATAGTCTAGTTACCTTGTATTATAATATAAAAATATTGACCGTATTATCCGAAATAAAACGTGTCACAAAACATCTAACCTCATGTTTGTACTTTGGATCATAGCTCCACATTCCTCTGACCATTGCCATCTCAATCCTTTTTTGTTTATCGCAACCTCGATTTGTTCAGTCTGCTATGTGTTCGATAGTATATCTGATACGACACATATTTAACAGTCAGAGATAAATAAAGTAATATCTATTATTTACATAATATTACGTTCTAAACATTGATATAATACAGTTTTCCGTGGTTTGATCCGAGCAATAATACTATTTTCCGTAAGACCACGCCCATAGCTGTGAAAAGGAAAAGATATTGACCTTATTATAAGGAAAAGATAGTGCATAATATGTAGGTTTTTTTGAAGATTTTAGGTTTTCATTGATTGACACATTGATAATGTTTTAATTTCAAACTTTAATTAAAACATTGACAATGAAAACCTAAAATCTTTAATAGGTTTGCTTATCTTAATAACTGCAAGAAAAGAAGCTACATATTATGGCACCTTATTTTGGACAGTATCCTTTTCTCACTTCCGGGCGGAAAGCGTCAACTTTCTTCCCGCTACGCTTACCGATGTTGCCGTTTTCCGTCTCCGTCGATGAGAAAAATAGTATACGCACCACGGGCAGTAAATAAGAAAGCCTCAGATTACATGTGATCTGGGACATTTCTTATTTTCCTGCCCTGCGTAATGTACTATTCCTTTTACAGCTATGAGCGTGGTCTTACGCTTTATACGTAGAATGCCTTCCTATCAGTAGCTACATACATTTCTACTAATACACCACCCTTACCTAGACTACCATACATTGATAACGGTTACAGTAGCAGTATTTTCTTCACAATTAAATAATTTCTATTGGAAGTAAGGTAATTTTATTATCGTGTTGAAATCGAGATGACTACCTTATTACTATAATACCTTACTCACTACTACCTGACTCGTAAATGAAATAAATTAGATTCAGTTAAATAGTAAACACCTTAGGGTCTACACAGACGGACCGTATTTCAACTGCAATCCAACCGCAAATTGCAGTTCAAGTGCAGTTTGAATGCAGTTGACACGACTGTAATACGACTGCAATAGAACTGCAAACCAAACGCGCAGTCAGATTGCAGTTTAGTTGCAGTTGGCGTGCAGTCGTGTGAACTGTGGTTTGCAGTTCTATTGCAGTCGTGTCAGCTGCATTCAAACTGCACTTGAACTGCAATTTGCAGTTGGATTGCAGTTGAAATGCAGTCCGTCTGTGTAGACCCTTAGTTATTACTTATTATCGGAAAGTTTCCTATTGTTGTTTCACACATATATTATTTGAGACATGTATTTTTCCGCTACTTTTATCTTTCCAAGTTAGTCAAATCGACAGGTGCGATGTTTAAATTGGTTATTAATATTATTGTATTTGCAATGTGATCTTGCGCTTTCCATCCTGACGACCTCTGTGGCTCAGTGGTAAGCGCGTTGGTGCTCAAGCCGGGGGTCGCGGGTTCGAATCCCGCCGACGGAACTAAAAGTTTTCAAAGTTCCTGGGTCTGGATGTGTATTAAATATGTGTATGATATAATAAAAATCTTAAATATATGTATAGTATAAAAGTATTAAATATATTTGCGTTGTCTGGTACCCGTAACACAAGTCCTTTAGGTACTTACCACGGGGCCAGACTGACGTGGTGTGAAGCGTCCATAGATATTACTATTATTATATTATCCTATTTCTGCTTTCTGACTGCGGAGCAACGTTAAATGACAGATTCGACTGAGGAATGAGGATACAATACCACAGAGCATATTAGTGTGTTAACGTCGAGAGGAATCTCAATTATCTATCGAATCCGTAACCTATTATACATTACAGGCGACTCCTTATAGTCCTCACTCCTCCCTATAACATATTAAGTATATAAAATTATACGCGAGCGAAAAATTTTGTACAGTTATAGTTTATATGGTGAAGGAGTGCATCAAGCTAATATTATTTTGAAATTATGCTTTTATCATACATTTTTTAACTAATAAAACATTACACACACTACAATATGCACACTACCATCTTTTTGAATGACAACCTATACATACAAATTATACTCTTTTGTTTATGGTTGAAATCTGTTGTCATATTAAAAATGGATTGTTGTTTTTTTTATTAAATCTGAAATAGTCAATACTTTCAACGGGGAGCCAAAATAAGAAGATAATTAAAAAGGTCGAATTTCGACCATTGGGCGATCTCTAGTTTTTGTTAATACTCATGATCTCTATGTTTGTTGTTAGGCGGTGAAAAGAAGACTGAATCTGAGCGAGAGCAGCTCAGGTAGCCAGGGTCATGTGGTGCCGATGAAGGCGGACTTCAAGACGCCGAAGCAGAAGCGCGTCAAAGTGCTCACGCCGTACAGCCGACCGTCCAGTTCTATGAAAAAATACACGGAACGCTCCAGGTATATATTTTTTTTATGCGCCATCAGAGGCCGCCGGGTATGGGCAAATGGCCGACGTTTTTTGTGTGTCCAGCTCTCAATTCTCATTGATGCTGGAATGTTTGTTTGTGAGTTTTACGTTAGTTAACGTATTTTTATTATACGTTAGTTAACGTATTTTTATTAAGTACCCATAAATACAGTTACAGCACGGTCACATTAACTTGACGCATGGCTAGGATGCAAAATGCATTCCAGCGATGCTTCAAGTTGATGTGAGCGTGTTATAATATCTTATTACAATTTGTTAAGAGACACACTAACAAAATATATCAGGTAGATAATTTTGTTATTTAACATGCAGGCTCCATAATAACATCATGAATGATCAAACCATGCGTCGAGTTAATTTGACCGCGTTATAAATGCTAAGTTTTACATTCACTAGAGTAGAAAAAATTCCCGGTATGTAAAGATTGAGTTTTCTGAAGGATTTCTTCAAATGTCTAATAATTTACTAATTGTTATCAAAGTGAAGCTCAGTTTTGGTTGTTTATCGTTACAGGTTTGATACATCACTCGGTCTTCTGACCAAAAAGTTTGTAGCCCTCCTCAAATCCTCACAAAATGGAGTGTTGGACTTGAACCTAGCAGCGGAGCGCCTTTCAGTACAAAAACGACGTATATACGACATCACTAACGTTCTAGAGGGAATAGGCATACTAGAGAAGAGGTCGAAGAATAATATACAATGGAAATGCGGTATGTACGAAACTTGTACTAATATTATACTTGGATAGACGTTGTTATTACGCGTAATCGCGTGTCGCACGGGATCCGTACGTATGTATGTAGTTTGATAGTTTCCATATCCTTTTCGTTCACACCTAACCGACAATACGCCATTACGCTAGACGTAGGCGCGGACATTGGATACCGTATGCGCGTGTTCAGACCAAACTGACTATACGCCGCTGAATGTGAGCAGGCTCACTGTGAGCCCCAGTGTGAACGTGGAAATATACGGTATCGAATTTCCGCGTCTACGTCTAGCGTAATGGCGTATTGTCGGTTAGGTGTGAACGAAAAAGTGAATATGTATGGAAATACAATAAACTGCGTAACGTTCGCTCACATTCGGCGGCTCACAGTCGGTTTGGTGTGAACACGGCCTAAATTTTCACGTTTACACTAGGGCTCACAGTGAGCCTGCTCACATTCGGCGGCTCACAGTCGGTTTGGTGTAAAGACGGCCTAAATTTTCACGTTTACACTGGGGCTCACAGTGAGCCTGCTCACATTCGGCGGCTCACAGTCCGTTTGGTGTAAACACGGCCTAAATTTTCACGTTTACACTGGGGCTCACAGTGAGCCTGCTCACATTCGGCGGCTCATTGGTGTAAACACGCGCTTAAAATGGACATTTGCCTTGATGCTCGCAAGCAAAGCTTGAGGTATAGGGTAGCAGTCGGAAGGAGTCGTTATACTAAAATTATAGGTTTGTTAAACATTAGGTGGTCGTCTTGTACGACAGATGCGACTTGCGACTCGCTCGAGCGCGACCGCTCCTGATTCCCTACGCTAGCGACGTAATTACATACCCAAATTATCTGTTGACCGCGCGACGACGTTATGTAACGGTACGGAATTACAATGTGTGACTTGTTGTACACATTTTTAGATCTAATCAGACTTCGATGCTAATGAAATTTTGTGTACACAACAGCAGTACCGGTGTTAAGTATACGTTTTGTTTTTTTGCGCAAATATGGAATCTTCTTAGGTATTTGTTGTGAAATCTTATAGATGTTATCATTCATATTGTGTAACTCGAGCTTGTGGTATAGAAAATCATTTGTATTTAAAGCGATATATTATGCTTCAAATTTTTATTAGAAATCAGGTACGAACATTCTACGTTTAACAATGATGCATAACGTAACCATCTAAGGATAATTATTATAAAATACTTATAGGCTACCTATTTGTGTACCACCAATCGTCACTGTTCTATAGTGAAATGTTTTAAAGCTATGTTTGTATAGGTGTGGACGGCGGTGGTTGCGGCGAGGAGGGGCGCGCGCGGCGGCTGCGGCGGGAGGTGCGCGCGCTGTCAGAGCGAGAGGCTCAGGTACCACGATACATGATGATGTCTACCACTCGTTTCCAGCACTGCTACTCCTGTAAGACAGGATAGACACCAATACCACGCCGGAGATAAAAATAAATGTTTACGTTATTTTGCGATCTGGTACTCTATATTTGCACTACGTTTCAGCAAAATATGTTGCATAGTTTTGAAGATTTAAGCCTTTATGTATAGGGGGAGACAGCGGAAACCACTTCGTTTTGAATTTATAATAATTAACACGCTTATATTAGCTTAACTTGTAACTATGTAAGAAAATTTTGAAAACTTAATTTGACCCTCTTCCCGGTATTCGATTAGGATGAAATTTTGCCACACGCTCTGATTTCTGATGCCAATACATGACTAGCTAAGAATTTTCAAAAGGGCGGCCTCCCCAAGATGGCGGACAGGCTATTTGAAATGCACCCCATGATATGGGTAACAAATGAAAGGGTTTGCTGTCAGGAATACGAAATCGTGGACATCCAAGATGGTAGATTGGCTTAGTGCGTGCTAAAAGCGTGTTTTCTAGTTGTTTTAAACTATTAATTATTTAGTACTGATGATCTCTATTAATTGTGACCCCAGGTGACTCGCGCACTGACGGCGGCCGAGCACGCCCTAGGCCGGCTGTCGGCGGAGCACGGCGCGCGTGCATACATCACGTACGCCGACCTGCGCAGCATACGCGACTTCCGAAACCAGACCGTCATACCCATCAAAGCGCCGCCCGACACCAGGCTCAGTGTAAGTAAAGCTTTCAGAGGTAAGCTTCGCCCAAACCTACGCGACCAAAGCGACTGCGAAACGGGAGCGTCTGCAACGCGGGACGTTCGCGTCGGCAGAGCGGTAATAATCTACGCACCGTAGTCGCGCTGCCCCCGTAGACAACTGGCAAAACGCTAACGCGGGACGCGGAACGGGAGCGTCTGCAACGCGTGTGCACACTGGCAAAACGCTAACGCTAGCGCTACAAAATGTATGGATTTGACATTAGTATTCGCTAGCGAAACGATGACTTATGTCAAATCGCATACATTTTGTAGCGTTAGCGTTAGCGTTTTGCCAGTGTGCACACGCGTTGCAGACGCTCCCTTTCCGCGTCCCGCGTTACTGACTCGTAGGATTGGCCGAAGCCTTAAAGCTAAGCCAGATACTGGGCTTCAGGCTGTGTTTCCACTGAAGCGGAGCCGAGCGGAGCTTAGCGGTGCCCGAATTGACCAATCGTGCTATTCCAGAGGAATGACAGCAAAGCGAAGATTTCGACCATGGTGATTGGTCTATTCGGCACCGCTAAGCTCCGCTCCGCTTCAGTGGAATAGCAGCCTAAAGGGCGTAGCTACCGTTGTATCTGCCGTATAAATTATACCGAGCCCCGGGCCACAGGGGTCCTCAACGTGCTTAGATTACTCTTCCTAAGGGCCCCAAATTTTTATACGGGGCCCTCCCAAGGCACGCTACGCTTCTGTCACACTTTGATATTTTAAGGGTGAGTTTCGATTGCGTTCAAGATGCGCTGCATTTTCCCTCGCATGCGCAGCGAATCTATTAGTCGCTGCGTTTGCGAGGGCGACAGGCAAATACAGCGAAAGTTTTCAAAATTAATTAAAAAAAGACGGGTTGCACTCAGGGAGTGCCAGCAAAAGTGAAAACTTGATTATTAACGTTGTGCATAATTTTTTTAAACCCATTTTTAATGAAAATCGATAAAAAAAACGATCGTTTTAATTAATTAATCGAAACCCTTACAATCGATTAAATTTTTAACCCATTTTTTTTGAAAATCGATGAAAAAAAAAACGATTTTTTTAATTAATCGAAACCCTTACAGTAATTAGGGATTCGCCGGTTCTGGCTCACTACCTCAATGTAGGGAAAAATGGGATTTTCGATGACCATTCGCCTAAAAAAAAAAGGAAGTTCGGTGTCAAAATATAGGTTTTCGGCCATTCCATTTCAGCCATGCACATAAATGAAAATGACATTTGTCAATACTTTGATTCCTGCAGGCGCGCTCCTATGCGATATCACAAGGCTTTTATGGGGTGAAACTGTAAGAGATTGGATTTTAACACGTGGAGATTACAAAATGATTTCACATTAGTTTGTGGCGAATATAGTTTAATGTACTTGTATTATAAGTTCAATGTGGAAAGTTTAGTAGAGTTTCAAAAGTTATTTAGTAACAACACTTTGTGTAACGATATAATATTGTACAGTATGTTCAATACATGTTTTAATGAAATAAAATAAATTTTTCAAGTTTTATTATACAAATTACAAATCATACAAATTCTTTATTACGTTCATACAATAATACACAACAGCACAAAGTAGACAGTGACATCACGTCGTCTAAACCCACGCTAAGTTGAACTTGTGTTATAGCAATCAGACAACCGATGCACACCGAACAGTCTTATCCTACAGCATAATATTATTGTCACAACACTCTCACATTCACACTATAATCACGTAGGTGACGTGATGCGCGCTTCATTGGAGAGCCTTCCCCGAAACCTTCGGTAAACTACACCGGTCAACCAGAACTCCTCCACCTCAAGAGTGGAAAGAAGTTTTGTCAGTACTCTCAACACAAAGGAACCAAAGTTAACTTTGTACCGAGAGTATAGACGCTCTATCCCCAATGTGGAGGTAGTCTTCTTACATAATTATTAATTATGTAGTTTACAACGTCCTCGACTTCCGTGGACCAGTGCATTTGCAACACGTAGAGCGATCTCTGAGAAGGTAGTCTTCTCACAGATGTAGTTTAAGACGTCCTCGACTTCCTTGGACCAGTGCAGGCGCGACACGTAGAGCGACGTCGCGGGCACATCCCTGCGCAAACGCAGCTCGGGTACGTAAGGTGCGATGTCGCAGTGCTTGCGGAGGGTCGACTTCCTCTTCTTTCCTCTCCCCACCAGTGTGTAGCCCTTCTCATCGCACCTCCTGCTCTCGTCCTTGTTGAGTCGAGGAGGTTCTGCCTTACGACCATCCATTACCTTCTTGTTTTCGCCCGCGGGGGTGGAGCGGGGCAAGCATCAACATTTGCGAAGCTTTTCTGCTGAGTTGGACTCGGCTTCGACTCGGTCGCAGGCAGCGAGCGGGCGGCGGCGGCGAGCGGGTGCGTGCCCTGCGAGTCGCGAGACGCGCTACGAGCCGAGAGTGTAAACTTGAGCTTGCGACCCGTCTCGCGGCGCGGCTCGTGACTCGCAGGGCACGCTTGTGTGTTGCGAGCTTTGTGTTTACACTTGCGCTTCGACGCGAGCCGCGAGATGCAGGTGGAAGCAGCGAGCGTGGCGGCGGCGGTCTGTATGACTCGTCGGATTTCGCTGACGAGCAAAACGTGTCAGTTTGCGCACCGCGTCGTCGTGTGTTTACGAAGTCATCGAATGATCGGATGACCTATACATAATTATTTATTAAGTACTTTTAATTTGCAATAATTCATTAGTTAGTTAATTATCACTCATATTTATTTAAAATCTTGTAAGAAAGCAAGGTGACGTAAGCGATAAGCCAGGTCGAACAATAGGACACTGAGGCGAGCATAACAATGAAATAAGTAGCGATTGTAATTTGAAGGAACAATGGAGCGCGGAGATAGTAGCTAATGAGGGGGTAAACACAAAAGCTAACTTTGAAGCTAGTGCAAATACGTAAAAACGGATCGCATATATCGATCGGGAATGGCCGAAAACCTATATTTTGACACCAAACTTCCTTTTTTTTTAGGCGAATGGTCATCGAAAATCCTATTTTTCCCTACATTGAGGTAGTGAGCCAGAACCGGCGAATCCCTAACTACTTACAATCGTTTAAAAATATCGACAATCGAAAAAAACCAATCGATTGTTCGATTAATCGATTTCGATGTTACAACACTACTCTCCAACCGTCCTACGTTTTTTCGATCAGCATGAGAATCTGACGCGAGTTTCACAGTTTTTACCCATCCCACAAAAGTGCTCGACGACGCTAAAGAAGTTTTCACTTCAAAAATATTCCTCCCAACGCAACTCCTGTGTTGTTATAAGTTAGCTGCCCCCTTAGACAAGTGGCAAAACGCTAACGCCAGCACTATAAAGTGTATGGATTTGACATTAGTAATCGCTAGCGAAGCGATGACTTACTTGTCATACATTTAATACATTTAGTAGCGTTAGCGCTTTGCCACTTGTCTACAGGCTCTGTAACAAGACTTATCAGATAAACTAATATATTTGTTGCTTTTTAGATTTTTGGCACTTTGTGAAACATGTCCTTACGCTAGTAACATATTATCTCAGATATTTGTTGCATGTTATGGAGAAATACTTTTATACATTTGCAGGTACCCCATCCCGACGAGAAAGGGTACACGATACATTTGAAATCCATGTCGGGTGAAATAGAAGTCTACCTCTGTCCCAAAGAGCGGCCTCCATCACCTCAACCATGTGAGTTTAAATTAAGTTGGAAACTTTATGAAGGCTATTGCAATAAGCCTTGGACTTAAATAACGTATAATAGAGACATATATTATGAATGAATGTGAGCTGTTGCTGTTTTTTTACTCTATTTTTATTGTGAAAGTTTAATAATATGTACTATCAAAAAGTTGATTCCTAGGCAGATGGTGGATCTAAGTAATTTAGTCGCGTTAAGTCAAACCCATCTGACCGATCACAGCTAGCATTGAATTGACATAAGCCGACCACATGACGCAGGAACCTACCCAGGGTAGGGACGAAGGTTAACTGCTTAGGAATCAATTTCTTTGATGGTACATGGAGGAATGCACAGAAATAAATCAAGATAGAACGGCGACGCGCGAGCGTTGCTAAGGAATCGCGCGTGTCAATTTTTGCTTTGCATTTAGTTAGAACAAATAACTTACCCGTAGAAAGAAATACCTCCTTTTGACCGATTCACTTTCGTACTTCTGTTTTTAGTATTAGACACTGCACAATGAGGCATTTTTCCACAACCGCTCCGGTGTAATCAAGTGGAGACGTGCGCGCTGACCGAATGAACGTTCAACGAATCTTGCCCACTTGTGAAACACGCGTACTTCACCCGCTTAGTCGTTCTATCTTGATTTATTTCTGTGGAGGAATGTTTTAAACCTGGTTTTTTTTTGATAGTTCAATTACGTTTACAGTATCAGGTTTACTACCCTCGGATCCGCTGCTAGAAGACAATAAGGCGTTGTTAGCGCCTCTCATAGCCAAGCTGCAGTCCATGCCCTCCAGTTCAATCACAGCTGCATTCACGTGAGTATGCGGAACCAACGAGATAACGTCATATGACACTGTTAAATAACCTTTACACATAGTGCAGATGCATACTAATATGCTTCACCATTGTGTACCTAAGCCAGATGATTTTGACACATAGATCTCTTAGACCAAGGCTGCTCAACCCCAGGCCCGCGGGCCACGTTATGGCCCGTGAAAGAATTTTAATTGGCCTGCACAAGGAAGTTTTGAATATCCCTCCAAACTGAGAAATTCCGCCTAATTGGCTGCCGCGAAGGATAATAAAAAAAATCCTTTCTTAATCAGTTTGACTGACATAGTTAGTTACCCTGCCAATATTCAGTTAGAACTCGTTGAACTAAAAAATCATCAATCATTGAAAACCCTTTTTTTCGAAAAAGTGTCGTCAAAACCTCAAAATTCTTTAGAAGATTTTGAAGATTTCTGGAAATTGGTACCAAAAGAAGACTTTCCTGCAATAACTTGTAGTGTGTGTCTCACCTCCCTCCTATATAAGTTAGGTTAAGTAATTATTAAGGCAGTAATTAAACATCTTTCGCGGACAACTCATCTTTCATTTTAGTCTCCCAAGCCTGCACATTGCATGGCGACCCTGCCAGTGCTGCCTCGCGGCAGCGCTGCGCGCCGGGTACAGGGAACAATAATAATTACTAGTCAAGAGATTTAAAATAATTGGACTTAAAATTGAAAAAAAAAAGTGACTTTCATAAACAGTGAAAAAAGTGTGGACAATAATATAGTGTTAAGAAACAAAAAACTTAGACTGAATAGTGAACGGCCGTCACTCAAAAATATAATGTAGGATAAAAATAAGTAATATAGTATAGAGACAAAAAAATATGTAGATAAATACAAATCTGTTACAAGTGCAAAAAAAAAAATTTAGATATGACTCAGTGAAAAAAAAATAAAACATTTGTAATCAGAATTAAACTGAAAATTAAATTATAAAAGTTGCTAAAAAAACCATCGAAAGAAAATCAAAATTTTGGAGTGAAAATGTAGGCAGGCAGCCGGGAGATGATAGTGTCAGACGAGTGGAATATGCTGGCAGCCGGGAGATGATGGTGTCAGATGAGTGGAATATCCTGGCAGGGTCGCCATGCAATGTGCAGGCTTGGGAGACTAAAATGAAAGATGAGTTTTTTTTTTTCAAAAAAAACGGGGGAGGTGTAGTGTGTGTCTCACCTCCCTCCTATATAAGTTAGGTTAAGTAATTATTAAGGCAGTAATTAAACATCTTTCGCGGACAACTCATCTTTCATTTTAGTCTCCCAAGCCTGCACATTGCAAACTGATCGAACGACATTTTTTATGTAGTTTTGGATCAACATAATATTATTATGTATGTGAAAAAGTGTTTTCAGACCTTAATTATGTAAAATAAATACCGCACATCATTAACTGAGCAACATAATTATTTCTGACTTGTTGGCTGTTGCTACTGTCAACATCAGATTTATCACCCAACATAAATAAATACTTAGTTAAAAGACACACAACTGCAAAAATCTTTAAAAATAAATTAATGCTTATATTATAACCCATTGAAGTTTGATTGGTATTATATTTAATTAAGCCTTAGACCCCCCGCGCATTTGGCGGCCAGGTCGCTGCGGCCAACTAATTCTTGTACGATATAATAATATGTAGGTGCGCGCATTACGCGACCAGCGGCCAGCTGTCACGCGTGAAGAATTAGTTGGCCGCAGCGACCTGGCCGCCTAATGCGCGGGGGTCTAAGTTAATGGCCCGTTATAAATGTCGGAATCTACCGTTTGGCCCCCCCGTAAAAAAGGTTGAGCAGCCTTGTGACTTAGACTAGGTATAAAAAAATAGTATCGTTTAATAGTGTCAAAATGTACTCGTAATTAAGAATATAAAAATAAGATGATTAAATTTTTTATCTTATTAACAATGATGTTCAATGCTTAATTTTTAATCTGTAAAGGTACCGTTCCGACCTTTGCCGTGGCTAGCCGCGACCGACATAAATTCAAATAAAATGCCACTTGATGACAGGCTATAGATTTGTCCACGCTGTGCCTTTTTCTGTTCGTCAAGGGCATGCGTTATAGCGCAGTCAATAGCGAACGTGAGGCATGCCCGCGACGCATGCCCCCTGACCGTCCAAAACTTTCGCTTTGTTATTAAAAATGACAGTTGGCGTTGCGTTCTTTGACGCATTAAATTATTGAATGCGTCAAAACGAAAGTTGAATGAAAGAAGATGACGAAAATTGAAGACGAAAGCGCATAATGTGGACATAGCTAATAGATTTCATTTTACTCTACGCCACTAGCTTTTACGCCAGAAGCGGCGGCACCATGGGTCCCTAACTCTAGGGAGTTAGGGACCCATGTTGCTGTCGCCACAAATGTCATTAGTAAATGATACCTATAGTATATCATAAAGTGGTATTTTAGTTAAATACTTGTAGGTCGCGGCTAGATCGGAAAGTCATTTAACCCATCAATCCCCAAGCGGCAGCCGGCTGCCGCATAACAATTGAAAACCTATTGTGTCTGCCATACCCACGGTAGAGGTGCTACAAAATAATTAATGGTGACGTGACGTTGCAGGACCCCCGTAAAGCGCGAGCCGGCGGAGGCGGAGCGGTTGGTGGTGCGGTCGCCGTGCGTCACGGACCCCACCATGCCGCTGCCGGCCGCCGTTACCGCCGCCGCGCCCACCCCGGCCACGCCCACCCCCAACCCCGCGCCCGCGTTGCCCCCACCACCCCCGCCACCGCCGCCACCACTGCCGCACCTGTCTACGCCTGACAGTGAGTTTCGGCTTATTTTTAAAAAGATAAAAAAAAAAAATAATCCCAGAAATAAATTCGGGAACCCATTAGGATTTTTGATTAATACATAGGGATACCTATTATATCGGAATCAAAAGTAGATATGAGTATTGGGCTCTAGCTTGGCAAAAAAGAGCCTGATGCGGTGACAGCTGAAACTAAGAGTTTTTATTTATGACAATACTACATTACTTGTCAACTCTAGTACAAATTGTGTCAAAAGCGAAGCGTAGAGTTGCCTATATTTAAAGAAAAGCGCCCTCATTTAATCCACACTCTTTTTTGCCAAGCTGTATAATTCGCCGTTACTGATCTATTCCATAGAAAAACCATTAAACAACATTCGTGCAACAGGTGGCAGTGCCCGGGGCCGTCTGCGCAACGCGCTGATTGCCGACAGCGACGACTTCGCGCCCATCATGGGCGGCGGCCGCTTCCAGCTGCAGACGGAGGACCAGGAGGCCGGTATGTTGCTGTTCAGTAGCCGCGTATTGATTGAGCGAGCGGCCTCGCGAGGCTGCCTCGTGAGGCAAATCCTCGGTCGGTCAACACGGGCCAACATACGCGCCGACTCGCCCATGCCGCGGCCCGAACCTCGCTTGGTCAGTACGCGGCTAATCATATTATTATGCGATATGTACCATCAGGAAATTGGTGCCTAAGCAGTTGACGGACCTGCGTTAGTTGGTCGGCTTGTCAATTCAATGTTAGCTGTTATATTATCGGTCTGATGGGATTGACATAACGCGACCGAATGGGTTGTTTTCTTTTTATCATCTCCACCAGACGGCGCGACGGTAGACACTTCAAGATTTTCTATTGGTTCCCCACCGATCTGAAATTATCTGCAGGTTGGCAACACTGACTACATATTATTGGTTGTGTTTCTAAAAAATATCAGTGTACTGTCAAGTATGACATAAATCAAAATATCTTAAACCTAAGCGATCATTGGCCTAAGCGATTAGGCCACTATACTGGTAATAGTTTAGGAACAAGCTGTTAAAATAAAAACTTGTCAAAGTGACAACGGACAACTGGACGGCCTTGTAGCGGCCAATGGCCATGTTACTTTGGAACTTCTTCTACTTTTTATTGTTGGTGTGGTTTTTATTATTTTTTCCCAAATTGTGTTATTTGGGTTTTTGATGTTTAAATAATTGCCATTATATATCCGTTATCGTGCACAAGTGCAGGTAAGATGTTGTCAGAACCAAAATTTATAATTCCTGTGACATTTGGTGTGAATAATGATAAATAGGGCTATTTCTTCCGTGAGTTTTAACTAAAACATCGTTATAATAACTTTATTATCCTATTCATTGGAATATCATTGTGTCTTTTTCAAATTGAAATGTATCAAGTTTTACATACTTTTGCCCTGTTTTGTAGTAATTGTTCATGGCATTCCCTGGTATTACCGATAGTTGTCTACCCATACGCCATCTAGTTACTAAAATGGAAGCTGTTTGACAATCAAATTAAAAAAATAAGAAAATGCCCCATTACTTAGGTCCGCCATCTGCCTAGGAATCAACTTCTCTGATAGGTACTATCGAGGAAATTGATTCCTAGGCAGTTGACAGACCAACGTTATTTGGTCGGATCGATCATGATTCATGACAAAATGGTCGGCTGGAAATAATGTTAATTGTGATCTGTCGGCTGGGATTGAACTTTGACGTAACGCGACCAAACTACGTGAGTCCGCCATCTGCCTAGGAATCGACTTCTCTAATAGTACATATTATATACGCGGATATCACACACATATTTAAAAAACAGGCACATGTCAAACGTTAAAGCACACGCACGCGTTAACGCACACAATCACTAACTGAACACATATATAATTCACCAAACTGTAATCAAAATCGAGAGGAAGAGTTTTTAAAAATTTCGCCATTTTGTATGACATTTTTAGGGTTCCGTACCCAAAGGGTAAAAACAGGACCCTATTACTGAGACTTCGATGTCTGTCCGTCTGTCCATCTGTCCGTCCGTCCGTCCGTCTGTCCGTCCGTCCGTCCGTCCGTCTGTCTCCAGGCTGTAACTCAAGAACGGTAATAGCTAGAGAGTTGAAATTTTCACAGATTAAGTATTTCTGTTGCCGCTATAACAACAAATACTAAAAATAAAATAAATTAAATATTTAAGGGGGGCTCCCATACAACAAACGTAACTTTTCAAACATTTTTTTGCTCGGTATCAATGATTACAACAGGTAGGCACTTGAAATTTTCACAAAGGCCTTAATTATATGTGTATTTAATAATTAATAATAATATTTTAATAAAATAAAAATTTAAGGGGGGCTCCCATACAAAAAACACAATTTTTGGTCCATTTTTGCTCTTTAACGGTACGGAACCCTTCGTGCGCGAGTCCGACTCGCACTTGGCCGATTATTTTGCCTCAACTAGCTGTTTACTCACTTTCATACTTTATGCGTCACTTTTTCGTTTGGGTGTAAGTAGCACAATTTGTTTTTCTTTTCGTTAATTGATTCCAATCGATAGTTTATTGTATGTTATTTATATTCTTTGTTAATAAACTGCCTGGTGATTAAGCATTCTTAGATTATAATATTATGTTCCTTTTTTAATCTTAAATTAAGAGGATAATAATCCTCATAACTTTTTATTAATTAGCTTCTAAAATATTGTAAACTAACACACTGTAGGATAAAAATCAAACTAACAATACCAAAACATATTATGTTCGTACTATTAATTTACGAGAAATATAAGGCTTTTTTATTTTATTTCTTTATTTTAGGTTTTTATGGTCATTGAAAATTTTTATGTTTTGAATCATCAACATTTTACATGTCGCTTTTTGTGGGTATCTGGCTGACATGTTGATATAAACATTAACATTATAACATAACAAGTTTGTTACTTTCATGTCTTGATTAATGTTGACTTACAATTAATTCTGGCATATCGGACATCATTGTATGTAATAGCGGTGTTCAGTGAATCATCACTAAAATTCATCGGAGGACGAAACGTACGTGTCTTGTGGCTAGTACTCGGACTGTGATATGTGTGTTATGTCACATCACAGTCAGAGTTCTAGCTACGCGGCGCGGCGCTGGCATCAGAGAAGACGGCGCGGGCGTACAGCGAGACATGTATGTATGTGGTGTCGATTCTGTGTACTACCGGAATGCTTACTCATACTTCACACAAAGCCTCCTACTAATTCTCTAACGACCGCTTTCCCTGTTCACATTATGTGTAAGTATTAACCTGAAACACACGTTTAAAACCAGTAAGAGCCTTTTCACACGGCGCGTTGCGTCGACGCAGCGCTGCCGTTTGACGCATAGCCGGCCACACGGGCGCCAATCGCAGCGTTATTACGAAGCAGTCTTAACGTCAACAACCCTCCCGCTTTGTCTCGGGGGCTGTTGTCCGTCATGTGTGCGTTGCGACGACGCAGCGCGCCGTGTGAACACCTTGGTTATTCGTATGTAAAACAACGCAGCGGTAGCGCTGCGTCGACGCAACGCTGACGCAACGCGCCGTGTTGACTGGCTCTAACATAACCTAAAAATAACTCGTCTCATTCTACTCTTCTGTACATAATTGTTCGTGTTGTAAATATTTGGATTCGGTATGGAAAATGTTGTGGGCGTGCAATGTATATGGCGGCACGTGTGACGTCACACATGGGCGGGGCGAGGGGCGGGGCGGCGGCGAGCTAGGTCCAATGGGGCTGCAGTGCGCGTGTAGCACCATGGGATTTCAGCTCACGGCCGCCCCCACTAACAACTCATCTACTAATACCACGCATCATCGTGTAACACAACGCTCATTGTCTAACTGAATATTCTGAACATTTTTTGGCTTAATATGATTTGACTGAGGGTAAAGATTATTAGAGTTGTCATGACGATATAATAATATCATTTTGCTCATTAAAATTAATGATTAACGCCTCTAGTCCACCGACGTTGCGAACTGCGAAATATCAGCGAAACTGTAATAGAGCGAGGTGCCAATATAACGCTTTGTCGTGTGGCGGATGAGACAGTAAATCGGTTCGCCGATGTTTCGCAGTTCGCAGCGTCGGTGGACTAGAGGCGTAAAAGGTCTCGCTACGATCATTTAGAAAGTTTTATCTCGCTACGAACATTCTTGTGTTTTATTAATAATTATCTGTAGAATTGCGGGGACTAAAATTACGACAACAATTTTGTGTGTATAATCATCTGGTCTCTGGTATAATTAACTGTTATCAGACAAATAATATTAAGCAAAAAATTGTTTTGGTTCTACGTGTTTTTTGTAAATAATATTTTATATTATATTCTTAAGTGTATTATATTAGCTTTAACATGTTGCGGCCTCAGGGCTAACCAGTATTTGTTGCTGTATTTGTTTCAAAGGGTATTTGTCAGACAACGACAACAACTTGTGTGAGAGCCTGTCCACACAGCGCGTTGCGTCAGCGTTGTGTCGACGCAGTGCTGCCGTTTGACGCATAGCCGGCCACAATATCATCATCACGCGTCATCGCAGCGTTATTACGAAGCAGTTCTGACGTCAACAGCTCCTCCCGCTTCGTCTCGGGGGCTGCCGTCCGTCTTATGATGTGCGTTGGGACGACGCAGTGCGCCGTGTGAACACCTTGGTTTTTGTATGTAAAACAACGCAATGGCACCGCTGCGTCGACGCAACGCTGACGCAATGCGCGGTGTGGACTGGCTCTTAGTCATGTTATACGTTTATTAATCCGTTGTTCGGGTGGAACTAATTTATTTGTTAATGCTGCATTTTATTTCCTTTCCGGATCTTACAACAAGAAGACACATTTTGTTATAGGATTTTTGGTAGTTGTACTTTCTCATTATCGAGGATAAGTCTTCTGTTTTAATAATATCGACGACTATAGGCCAACAACTATAAAATGGCGTCGTATACGAAGCGAAATCTCGAAAATTTGTGGCTGTAACCCAGTGAACTTTAAACTACAGGAAGAGTAACTCCGTCAAAAAAAGTGCACCAAATGGCTACAAAATGTGACCCGAATACATGCACATTTATGCATGTGTTCGGTACACATTTTTCGTGTATATATACTCGAGTGACGTTCAACCAGGTTGACATGATAATTATTGTCAAACTCATTTTACAATTTGTTTACTTTTGGTTTACTTACTTTTTACGTAGCTTTTTACAAAATTTTCGTTGTTAAAATGCCTAAATGCCCTGTGAAATGGTGTAGAAGTCATACAGATACGACTTTTAATACAGAAATAACCTTTCAAGTTTCATCAGTAAGTGATTTTTTTAAAATTATGCTTAGGTAAAGTTCTTGTATTTTTTCCGATCCAAAAACATGCCCAAAAAGATGGTTTATTTAAGTTGGATGCCAGGGTATTTGCGTAAAATTAAGCTGGTCTCTTTGTGTTTGTCTTATTAAGTTTACAAGTTATTGTAAAAATGCAATAATCAAAAAATTATATAATTTCAAAATTTTTACAAAGTCGCCATGGACAGTGTTATGCAAGATGTGACAATTTAATCATAATTCATAACCGGGGGTCTGACTGACATCAGTATGGAGTATCTTATTTTTATAATGCCGTTCGTACTTCGTTTAGTAAAAAACGAACTGAATTAGATGCCGAGCTGGATTACTCGTTTATGTAGCATACACTTTAATAGTCATGATTAGGGAATGTGTCTTTACACGAATTATCATATTTAGACTGTGAAATCCCAAGTTTTATTTTCCATATTTTTCCATATTTTAGGGTTTTACAATGATAAGTCCATATTTTGCAAGAAAATGTCACAATCGTCCATATTTTCACTAAAATACAAAAAAAAATACGTTCCCGTCACCATGCGGCTGCGTATTTCGTTCCTCTCGCGTTTTATATTATTATTTATTATATTTTTTCGGTATTCTGTTTTCAAAGAAGATTATTGAAGAAATAGAAAATAAAGTTTCAGCTATGCTGAAGGTCATGTTACTGACATGGCTAAACAAAAACTGAAGTAAAAAAATATTGTGAATTGTGAGTTGTGACGTGCAGGGATCATTTAGCCAATATTAAGCGAACCCAAGACGATCATTTTTTTAAATGAAATAAGGGGGCAAACGAGCAAACGGGTCACCTGATGGAAAGCAACTTCCGTCGCCCACGGATGCTCGCAGCATCAGAAGAGCTGCAGGTGCGTTGCCGGCCTTTTAAGAGGGAAGGGCAGGGAAAGGAAAATGGTAGGGGATTGGGCCTTCAGTAAACTTAATCACTCGGCGAAGCACAGCGCAAGCGCTATTTCACGCCGGTTTTCTGTGAGCCCGTGGTATTTTTCCGGTCGAGCCGGCCCATTCGTGCCGAAGCACGGCTCTCCCACGTCAAATCATGCAGCATGACGTGCGTTACGTGCTGTCATGGTTACAAAATTATGATCAGCATGTCATGCAAGTTGTACAGTTAATTAATACTGTCACATAATATGTTTATTCCCAAACCATTTATGCATAGGCAAAGCCAGTATAGCATATTTCTGGCCTACCAAATATGCAAAGGCAAAGCCAGCATAGCATATTTATGGCCTCTATCTCTTTGTTAACAGCTGTCACGAGTGACTCTTTTCTTACCTATAACACTAAAACAACGTTTAATTTTTGGAATTTTATACTCCATATTTTTTCCATATTTCTATTTAATACTCCATATTTTTCCATATTTTCGATTTTTTTGTCCATATTTTATGTACATATTTTGGATTTTTAGTAAATATTTTTCCGGGCCCTAGTCATGATATATTTTGTATGAGTAATGACCGAAAATTAAAGAGATTACGAAAATCTGCATTTGTACCGTAAGTTTTTTATTTCAATTCTGTAATAATCTTTGCATATATTTTAAATGCGAAAGTGTCTCTGTCTGTCTGTCTGCCTGTCTCGCTTTCACGCCAAAACTACTGAACCGATTGTAATGAAATTTTGTACACAGATAGTCTAAAGCCTGAGAAAGAACATAGGCTACTTTTTAACCGGAAAAAGGGGTTGTAAGGGGGTGAAAATGCGTAAATTTGTTCAAATAAAGTTAGTTCCAAAAAATCATAATAGATGGCGCCGTGCGTCTCCTACATCGCGATATCGCTTGCTCGTGCATCTTTCTATAAGAGGTGGTACCAAGTTGAGTACCGTTTTTCGATTCTTGCGATTGTTATGCACGTCTATAAATAATGAATAACTCACTACTCTACTTAGTAGTCAGTACTCAGTACTTTATCTACGCAGTGATGAGTGACGAAACCTTAAACCTACCAATGCTAAATAGTTTATAGGTAAAGCTAAAGTTGTGTAATGGGGGGCTAAATAAGCTTTAGGTATAATATAAAAAAATGAAATATTATGTGCGCACTGCACAGCTGTTTTTGGGTATTTTGATTTAGGGGGTACCAGGGTTTTAAAAAGCTTTTAAATTTGACACCAATTTTGTTGACACCGCGCGCTATAAACTGAAGTCCACGGGGACGGAGTCGCGGGCAACAGCTAGTTCTGTAATAATTTAGCACATATATTTTTGTAATCTGAAAACGTCTTGTCTAGGTGCTCTGGATAGTTTTAAATTCGTCCGAGTCATACACGGTTTGTTCAAAATTATTATATATTATTATTATCGACGATTTAAGGATCAGAGGAAAATGTTTGATTTTAAAATAATAATTATGTACTCCTTTCTTCGTGATAGTAGATATGTTTGGTGTATACTGCATAATGCCATCCGCTTTGTTTCATAACTGTGACATTGACAATACCGCGCAGGCTGTCGTCCAGCGCGCAATATTATGATACGTTACCTGGGAAACGACCTTGGCAAGAATCTGAATTGTCATATTTGAGTGTTCGAAAAGGAGCCAAATTTAAAACGGTTGAAGTATGGGAGTTACGTTTCCTGTAGTTTTGTAATTCGTTGCTGTAACCTTAGTTATTACTGATTAGCTTTTTCACCTTGCTATAATTCCTTAAACTAGTCTTGACAGTCATATTCTAATATTTTCTAATATGATGAGACTCAGATCCAGATAAAGCCCATTTATGTCGTATTTTATTAACCCCCTTTAATATATTTTTTTTCAAAGCAAATACATATATACAATGTCTGCTTATTTTTGACAAATAGAAATCTTTCAGACAAAAGACTTTAAGGCCGGTATAAATAGTCAGTACTTAAGGGGCCGGGTACCCTCGAAATTCTCATACATACGTAATACCAAAATCATTTTCTCATACGAAAATATTTAACATGTTTGAGTTATTTTTCAGCTTAAAATAGTAATTATCTAGGTTCCTGCACAAAAATTTACTTCAAAATATTTAAACTCAATTTTTTTTTGTTTAAAATTTTTTTTTAGTAAATTTACTACTAAATATTTAAACACTAAAAAATAGAGTAAAATACTTAAAAATATATAAATAAATATAAATAAAATATAAATAAATTCAAATACTAAAAAACATTTTTAGAGTTTAAATATTTTGTAGTAAATTTACTATCTTAATATATATATTTCTTGTGTGCGTGTGTATGTGACTGAACTCCTCCTAAACGACTGGACCAATTTTGATGAAATTTTTTGTGTGTGTTCAAGGGGATCTGGGAATGGTTTAGATTCACAATTTTGTCCGCTGGACAATGTTTTTTTAATTAATTTTTAATTTATTAGTAGTTGTTGATTTTGGAATGTTTTACATTGGATCCGACAGTCGGCTGCCATCGCAGTGTCAAATTTTAAATAATATTCGAATTCGGATTTTAATTTTAGTCTGTCCGACAGTTAGCGCTTCGACCAAATTTAAAAAAAATACTTTATATACTTAATATGGCAAAGAAAAGTTTGCCGGGACAGCTAGTTTATTCATATATTTTTTACTGTTTTACCCTATTTTTTAGTGTTTAAATATTTTGAAGTAAATTTTTGTGCAGGAACCTAGGTAATTACTATTTTAAACTGAAAAACAACTCAAACATGTTAAATATTTTCGTATGAGAAAATGATTTTGGTATTACGTATGTATGAGAAATTCTTAGGGTACCCGGCCTCTTAAGATGCATCTTGGTCTCAAGACACGGTTCAGGCTCTGTGATTGGTTGGCTGTCAAAATTTGGACCAATCACAGCCGAACCGCGTCTTGATACCGGGTCGCATCTTAAGTACTGACCATTTATACCGGCCTAAGTAGTTGTTAAAATCTTTGAGGCTGTTGGAGTTGGCCTTGTAAGGCTTTAATGTTTTATCGCTAAGCGTTTCGGCAGTGCCGTTGGAGCGCGCGCGTTCGAAGATGTAAGGAGGTTGTAGTGTCGTTTTATGGTCGAGCGCGCTGTTAGAGCTACGAAACGCTTAACGATAAAACCAGTCCATCACATCTTCGAACGGGCGCGCTCCAACGGCGCTGCCAAAACGCTTAGCGATAAAACAAGCCTAATAGTAAGAGAGGAAAGATATAAGACGATATTTAACTTAGGGTTTACTTTTATCCAACTTATATCTTTCAAGTTTCATATCTGCGCTAGTGACTTTTATTAATGAGATAATAATAATAATCTATGTGACTAATTTTATACGATACTAATAAAAATATTATAAACACAGTGGTTAATATTTGCAATGTTGCCGTTTTCGTCTTGTCAAAAGGCTTCTGAAACAGCAATAACATTAACAATAATATATGAGTTGTCTGTTGTGTACTTTTATTAGTAAGGAGTAAACGTTGCTTTACTTTTTATGTTAAATGTTTGGCGGTGGAAATTAATACAATTATTATTGTATTACTAATTGTTCATGTGACTATATTTTGGATAAACTTTGCTAAAAACTTTGTAAGTAAAATATTGTTTAAAAACTACTTCTGGACTTTATGTTTAAATATAGCGTACCTACTGTAAAAATATTAGAATATATTTATTCTAGTTACATACAATGTTAATTTGATTAATACTGTACTATAATTATTCTATGTGTTTTGATTAAGGATTTTGGATTTGTTAGTCATCTAGGCGATGACTTGGGTCTGGATTACACTTGCTTGTAGCATTATCAGGGGATTCCATATCTATGGATCAGTACTGAAAAGGATAACGGTGTTAAACCTAACACCCTGTTGAAAAGTCCAATGTTTGGCGGCGCCACTGTATCAATATAAATCGACAGTATGATGGTTGATGAGTGGTGACTATTGAATTAAGTTGTGAATTTACGGCAACATGTTTTTCTGTTTACTAGAAACAGGGACCGTACCATGAAACCATTTTAAGACTCGAACGGATCGGAATGCCGCGTCCCACTGTAACAAACGTGAAATGACGTTGCTATAGTCCGCGCGGAACTAGTTGGCCGCGCCTTAGGTAGGGACGGGGGTGAGGGGGCGGGTTGCTTGCTGCTCGCAATGCACATGAGATTAGACAGTGACGACCAATCTCAAGATATCGTGAACAATAATATTATTTAATTATTGAAAAGAATAAATAATAGACAATGGGGATTGTCCATTTTTTTTTATTTTGCTCATTACAAAAACATTTCGAGGAATAAGGTCAGTGATCGTTTTTCTGTATATAAACGAAAAAAATACCCATTAGTTACTTATATTTTTGAACAAATATGTTTAACCTTAGTTTGACCTTAGTTTGACCTTAAATGGCGTTAAATTAGCAATAAATTCGACCAACATTACGTTTCGAACTTTTGGTAAGCTTCTCGTATCAGCTTTCATATAATGAGAACTTATATTTGACGAACCAGCCATTATAAATAAGATTGAAAGGAAAAAAAACATACTGCAGAGGTCAATTGGCCGCTGATGATGACGTCACAGCGAAACTTTAAAAATTTATTGAGAAAAAACTAGCCAATTAATTTCAAAATTATTTAATTTATATTCTTAAAATACCCTATTTTAACGAAAAAAAATATAAAAAGTACATGTGATTTTTTTTGGACAATGCCCATTGATCAGTTTTATATTCTAAACTATTGACATCGGCTTTCCGTTTTTTAAAAACGCATGCACTTTAAATATTATTTCCTTAGATTATCTTTTATCGGCGAACTCATCTTGCTATTGCAATCTCTTGTTCTTTTTGTCTAAACTAGCCAGAACTGTCAAAATCAAGCGCCCCGCCTCTCCGTCCCACCGCTCACATACCTAAGGCGCGGCCAACTAGTTCCGCGCGGACTATAAGAGTAGGATGCGGCATTCCGTTTCGATCCTTAATGTGTCTCAAAGCGGTTTCGTTGTAGGCCTTCAGAGACGTACCTTACTACGTGTTTATGACTCGTGTCATGTGGTGTTGCAGAGCCGATGGAGTTGGAGCCGTTTCTGGCGCTGGAGCCGCCGATGTCCGCCACCGACTACGGCTTCTGCCTCGACCACGACGAGGGTCTGTCCGAGCTGTTCGACTTCGACTTCTAGTGTCGCGCCGCTGTGTGCGTACGCTGTGTTTGTGACGCGCTGCTGCGAGCGTACGCGCTGCTGTTGTGCGTCGTGCGTCTACGTGTGCGTACACTCGCCGCTGTGTGCGTGCGAGCTTGTCGCGTGCGTCTACGTGTGCGTGTTGGTGACGCGCCGCAGCAAGGAGTCTGGGTTGCAATGTGCTAATGCATCGTCGTACAGACATGCGGAACGTGCGCGCTAGTAACATAGGTCGGTATCGTTTATGGTACGCGACCGCAACATAACTCATTTTTAAATTTCGAACAGTGACTTTACAATAGGTCTAACCCCGTAAAGTTTATGCACAAAGACTGTACGTTATTAAATGTGAAAGTTAATTTACGTTAGTGCATTTCATTCACTTTTCGTTGTTTTCATAGCGATGCAATAGTGTGAAAGAGACCGCATATCAAATTGTACCATGTATTTTGTTGTCTAATAGTCGTAAAACGTGGGGACGAATGTTATTGAGTTTTATGGTAAATCAAAGGTGTTTTCCGTTTGATAACAGTAGTGTAACGATGAGGTTAGAGAAAGTGCGCTCGCAGTGTGCGGGTCGTTGTATATAGTATCGCTCAAATCACTGGAGGCTGGATGCGGGCCCGCTCTGTACATATTTATTTATAATGAACGGTGATATCTTAGCGGCCTTCGATTATAATTGTAAAGATAGTTTTAGCCCAGTAAACATCCCACGTATTTTTGTCAGATCATATTTTGTACGGTCATGGACAACACAATATGTCTCAGTTGAAAAGATCACAAGCGTTCGTGTTACTTCATATTATATCTTGGAAAGATGGATACTGTAAATGTAAATCGTAAATCGTTTTTTAAATGTAAATTTCTTTAAAAATGTGAATAATAATGCGTGATTTGACGCTCGTTTTGCATGCATGATTTGATTCGAAGATGTCACCTTACGTATCAGAGTATTGTGTGATCCATTTGGATCAATCGTATCATCCGATCAATCACGATAAAGTAACCAGTAGGTTTTGCAATATTCGGATTCATATATTTTAACCTTAATGTCATTTTCACTCTGGAAAAAGACTTTTTTAATTAGCCTATGCTGTCCCACTGCTGGGCAAAAAGACATGCAATTAAAAAATACAAAAAAATTTTTTTCTTGGTTTCCGTCTCACTGACAAGATAATAAAGACAAGATCAATAACAAGTGCGTACGGCCATTCACCAAATGTTTGGAACTATGTATTGTTGTAAATAAAATGGCTGAGGTGAGCGCGCCTCACGTCCGAGTAAAGTACAAAAGTATCAGGAATCAGTGTCACATTAGTTGTAAATATCGCGCGCATCTCATTGCTGCGGGCTCGCCTCAGCTACACTTTCCGATTTTAATACCACCTCTGTGTTCAAAAGCGTGGCTGTCTCACCACAACTACGATCGAGAATTTGGTTCACACTTGTTTTTAAAGGTATTGGCATGTATGAAACAAAGGTGGTATTAAAAATCTGTATTTTAGTGTACAGCACAAATGTCATTGTAAAAATATAAACGTAAGTGCATATCAAATAAATTTAATGTCGGTAGAATGCACGTGGTTGTGTGAAGTGTACGCTTGTGCGTGCAGGTGTGCGTGCTACATGCTATGCGTGGAAAAGTACGTGTGTGAGCGAGAGTTGGCGCGGGGTGTAGACTGATATACTGGCGGGCTGGTTATTTATTATTGTTTCAACATTCAGTGGTACTGTCGCAGTTTACAATTAACAATTAAAAAATATTACGACTAATATATTTTCTGCTTTAGTATGTCTCACTGGAGTTGAATACAACATTTGTATTATTGATTTTGTATGCTCTGTATGTATTAGTATATATTATTATGCAAATTGTATGATAGAAACATTAGGTAATAATTTTATTAGTTTTCTCCACTGCATCTCTATTCTCCAGTGCGATGTTCTAGAGCGGCTCTGTCGGAGTTAAGTTTATTTTCCATTAATTTATTTTATTCAAAACAACAGCACTAGTTTCGCCAAAGACCCTGGTCACTTCTATTTCATTCGCGAGTTACAATAATTTTAAAATTCTGTTAGTATTGTTGCTGTGGAGCGCTTTATATTATATCATTATTGAATCAATTTTTAAATGAATTAATAGTTTGATATCGTTAATCATTAAGTTTTATGTTTTGGTTCTATAAGTATTTCGAAATTTTGATTTAGCTTTTAAAACTCTCTATTTTATTTGAATAGCGTAGATTTGTGTATTCTAAGTTTTTATTTAAACATGACCTCTCTGATACAACTGAGTCGGTTCGAGTTTGGACTATATTCAATCGCAGAAATTTAGATACGTTGAGCCCTTTATCTCCTGATTTTAACTAAAATTTTGACAAAATACTGCTCGGGGCCAATGGAACAGAAATAAGAAGTACAAATTAAACGAAAAATATATTACGCCTTAAGTTGAAACTACCATTGGTGTAATTCGTCATACTGCATTCTGTTATTATTTTTCGACCTAATGCTGTAAATGTTATTTTTGCGGAGATTATTTATTATTTAAAAGCAATATTATTTCAACTGTTCTATGGTACTGAGACACACAGTGTAATTAGTTATAACTGAGACACCTCATACATTACGCTTATAAAATAGATTGTACGTGTTGTGACACAGAACACGACTTAATATTTGACAGTGTAACGAATACCGTACGAGAGAAATATTTTTAAAGCGAACGCTAGAATTTGATACCAATTTATATGATATGATGTCCAAGAGCAAAAGTGAAATTATTGTAAATTTTTGTAAATGTTTTACACTGTCAGATATTGCTAGACCGTAGACCACTTCGATGCTCTTACGCTTGTAAGTGAGCTACCAGAGCTATCATTGTTAAAATCGGTACAACGAGTTAGTGTATGCGTGTACCATCAGAGTTATTTATTCATAGCAAATGGCGGACCTATGTCATATATTTGGGCTCTGTAAAGTCGACGTTGGTAAAATAACCCGACTAACGGCCGTTCCCTATATTCAATTTATCTCTGGTTTGACATACGACCGATCGTAGCTTACATTGAATTGATATAAGATAGGTAACTATTCTATCTCTAGTAGGGCAAAACCAGAGATAGATCAAATATTGGGAACGGCCGTAAATAATGCAAGCCCACTATCTGCCTATGAATAAACTTCTATGATAGTACATGTACAGTCCACAGGGTCCTAAGGTATTTACGCTCCGGACAATATTTGTTACATTGTATTACTCGAGATGTTTGTGGATTTCAATCGAATGTAAATTGAATTTTTTTTAAATACCTTGTGTGTAGGTTCGATGCTTGTATCAGTAAGAATTTTACACTCGGACGAAATTACAAAGGACATTGATGTCCCGGCTAGATAAGTTTTCGTAATATCATATGGTGCTTTTGTTGTGTAACCAAGCAAAAGTTGTGCACTAAACATTAGATGTTATCTGTGATCTGTAATATAAAGAACAGTTTGTATCATTTTCGAGAATGTTTTGAGAAATTGTGTTAGGTCTTACAACTCGACGGCAATGTAAAGATAGTTCAACACGTTCAGGTGTGCGGTTATGTGTGCGTGTTTCTAATAAGGTTTGTGTGACAATGGCCCCTAGCCTAAGACATTGTATTATCACGTAATAATATTAGACCACACATGGCCGTGTTTCAAATGCTGAACTATCTGTACTAGTGTTTCACTATACATTATAATGTAAGTTATGTGCACTCGAGAATTGCATGAGCTATGTTTCTGTTTCATTGAAGAGTTAAAACTCAAATTTCATTACCCCTTTGTTTCAGTTTGTAGTATAGGTTTTAGGATCTCAAAAAACGAATGAGGTGTTTTGCTATAAAAGTGAAAGTTAGGCGAAGATTCAATTTTATAATATTTTATGTCGGTTTGCTTTCGCATAAACCGTGCCCCGGCACGAGTGCACGACCACAGACTGTACTTATTTATATACGAACATACAAATATTGTAATACGAATGTAGAAATTATGTACCCCAACCGAATTATAGCTTTGACAAATACAAGTTTTACTATTAAAATGTTCCTATACAGCGCTCGGCCGGAGCTCCGAGTCTCGGATGAATCTTAAAATGCCCCCTCATTTTAAGATTCATCCGAGACTCCGATCCGGTGCTCGCGAGAAGTTTGAGGCGATTTCGTTGCGGTACATGATTCGATTATTTTTAACGAAGGCAGAATTTTGTAAAATTTTTGACGGCAAGTTTTTACGTAGCGATCCGTGTTTATAGTGAAGGTGCAATGTTATTTAGTGGTACGGAGTGCGGACACCGTTGTTGTTGCGAGTCGGCCGGAAGACTGAGGTTGAATTATTCCAGTTGTGAATGGACGTGCGAGTTATTTGTTGATTGAATTTAAATATAAAGTCATATATATAGTTAGGTTATATTTTTTAATAAATATAATATTGAGATATGTAATATTATATTTACTCGTTTTATTAACAGTTCGCCTTGGGAGCATCTGCAGACGGCCACGCCTCCCTCCCTTCTTTGGGTATAACTTACATTAATTCCTACAGTTTGGTTCTCTAATTTACATTTCTATCTTAAAACAAGAAAACAAAACAGTGGTAACAAGCGGAGTATTTGGTCAGTCTTTGATAAAGTTATCGAGAGGGAATGACTTGAAGGATTGGGTCATGATGTCTGTGAAGGCGGTGCTGACCAGGTCGTTGATGAGCGGCCTGATCACTGCGAAGCCCGGCTTCCACGTAGAGTTGATGATGCCGTCCAACACTCGCTCTGGAATAAAGTTTATTATGGGTTATGGTGATGTATGCCAATGTTGTACAGGGTGTAACAAAACTTAGTGATAATACTTCAGGGAGTGTGTCTCTATAGAGGTCACCGTGAAAGTAGCAGCGCTGAAAGAGTAAACTTTTTTGTGATTTGTATGGACAAGCGCCCCAGCGTCAGACAAAAGTTGACAAAAGAAGTTTATATTCTAACGCTGCTACTTTCCCAGTGAAGTAAGATGGCCATGGCTTGTGCTGCCCATACAATATTTAAAATCCAGAGCTGACAAACATATGTAAAAGAGACAAACAAAGGATATGTCATATGGGCGACTGGCCCATAGACGACCCTAAAGACCTGTTTCACCACTTCCTGATAAAGTGCCGGATAGACTAATCACAACTTTTTTTGACAGATTCTCCATACTCTGTCAAGTTAGGTGGTGGATAGGATAGCCGATAGCCGATAGCCTATCCAGCACTTATCAGGAAGTGGTGAAACAGGCCCTAATTATTGTAATAAAAAAAACCAGAGCCAGTAAGTTACCCATGACGCTCCTCCCCCGCAGCAGGTTGCCAACGTGTATCTCCATGTCCCCGATGTGGTCTATCTCGACGTGGACGTCCAGGCCGACGCCGTTCCGCTTGATGCGTGTTGTCTGCGAGTAGTCCCGCAGCGTGAGGTTCCAGTGCCCGGACCGCGCCACGCCCAGGAATAGCGCGTCACCCTGATGTGGTACAAATTATCTATACTTAATATAATATTGTAATTGGGAAGAGTTTGTTTGTTTGTTTGTTTGATCGCGCTAATCTCAGGAACTACTGGTCAGATTTGAAAAATTCTTTCAGTGTTAGATAGCCCATTTATCGAGAAAGGCTATAAGCTATATTTTATTACGCTAAGACAAATAGGAGCGAAGAAACAGAGGAAAATGTGAAAAAAACGGGAGAAATTATTTGAAAGGGCTTCTCTCACGAACCACTGGAGCAATTTTTCTGTTATTTGACACAGCCAAGAAGTAGACCACGTGAAAGATCATAGGCTATTTTTGTGGACTAATTTGTCTGTGAAATATTTAATTTACGCGGGCGAAGCCGCGCGGAACGTCTATAGTTATTTTATTAATAACTTGAAAATCTCTCCGAAGCAAAGATACGGGTAGTTGCGGGTAAAGCTGTCTACACACCAAAACCGCCGGCCGGCTGGCGCACCTAAGTAATTGGGTCGCGTTTTCGTCAAACCCACAGATTTTAGAAGAAGTCATAAAGAAAAGTAATATAAGTCGAACCCATCCGACCGATCACAGCTAACATTGAATTGACATAAGAGTCACATGACGTAGGTCCGTCAAGTGTCAACTGCCTAGGAATCAATTTCCTCGATGGTACCTTTGGCTTTTTCTATATTATCTTTTATAATGAAAAATAGTGCTCTCAAAGGGGCCAAAGGGCCAAGCCACAGGTTGAAAAATACTACGTAATACATAATAATAATATTATGAGAGTTGTCAAATAATTTATACCTCCCGTAGCTCCCACGATTTTTTTTTATACTTACACGATATCTACCACGATAATTTTTCCGGTTAAAGTTAAAGTCAAAGTTAGTTCGTGCAACCCACTCTAAGAGATACCTACCACGATAAATTGACAGATGTCGTATAAGCATAAAGGGTGTTTGGACGCCATATTTAACTTTAACTTTAACCACCCTCTGGTGCAATGCAACCAACCCTAAAAGATTTAGGCCCAACTTCACCAACGTCGGTTAGTGTTAACGCCTTGTTAAAATTTCATGTCTTCTCTTCCACTCATAGTGTTTACTTTAACAGTCGTTGGTGAAATTGGGCATAAGTCCTAATGTATGTTAATTCTAGGTTCTTTGCGTACCTTAAATTTGTAGTCTCCTTCCAGCCATTTTTCGGGAAAGTATTGTGAGTAAATTATTCTCTCGTTTGCCCAATCTGTTCTGAAAAATATAAAATTACAATCACGACTAGAGAACTCTATATGTAAAGACGAGGAGGCTAAATCCCGTCGAACTGCGCTGGTTCTGCTTGGCCGGATTAAGAACACACATTTGACATAGGATTTATCTTAAGCTTTAGGACAGACAGAATTGGAATATATTTTATCAGTTACATCATGAACATTGATATTCTATGAATCTGCAATACTTACTTATACTTAGTGACGGTGGAATTCGACCAGCCCCGCTCGTATGTGTCCAGGAGTGTCAGAGTGTAGCCCATCCCGAATATGGACCGCTGTTGTTTCACCTCCTTCGCGTAATGCGGGTCGAAAGGCGCCATGCCATATTCAGGTATTCCTGGAGCCAAACAATTGATTTATTTCAGGATCTACCTGCCCCTTTAGCATGGCCACAGTAGAAATGCGAAAGAATAGAAACAGAAGAGTAATTAGGATACAGTAGATACTAGATAGTAGATTATAGATACTAGATACCCTTAGAGTGGGTTGCACGAACTAACATTGACTTTGACTTTGACCTTATCTTTAGCTTTAAATTGAAATGTCAAATCTCTGGTTAAAGTTAAATATGGCGTCCAAACACCTGTCATCTCATACGAAATCTGTCAAATTTTCCGGTTAAAGTTAAAGTCAAAGCTAAAGCTAAGGACGTCATATTTGACTTTAACTTTAGCTTTAGCTTTAACTTTAACCACGCCTCTGGTGCAACGCAGCCTTAACCACATAGCCTGCTCGGTGTAGATAAAGTTGGATTCAGTGATTGTTTATTTAGGTAGGTGTTAATCTTAGGTATCAATTAGGTAGGTACATAATATTATCTAAGTCTTAAAATTAATTTTACCTTTTTTAAAATAGTGCCGCACTTTATTTAAAGCCCGTTTCACACAGCCGTCAAATTCTGGTGAAGACTTTTTGCATTTTGCAAAAATGTTTTCTGTAAAAAACAAACAGTTTTTTAATAAAGATGTTGAAAATCTCAAAAGGCAGATCATAGAGTTCAATCTGTATTATATTTCTCTATGGTTCAATCTATTAATAGGATTTAGGACGGGTCGACTATCATAGGTATGTATGTACATACCTATTCTTCAATAAAAATATGATATACTACTACTCATTAGTCATTACTACTACCAAATATTATCTAAGTAAGTACCTAAGTAATTTATATGATAGGTAGGTACTTAGTTGCTTACTTACTTCTAGATAATATTTGCCAGACAACTTAGTACCTATTTACCTAGTACATACGACATACCTATTTAAGGCATTTCGGTAAGTTATTAGTACAGCATTAAAATTCATTTTTGAAACTTGTTGCACAATTCAAAATCATTTTAACACGGTCAGTGATATTTTGTTTCATAATCTCAACACATTCTCTTCCAATAAATAAATACAGTAAGGCAACATAGTAAGTAGGTAAAAACCCGTAGATATGCTGTATCTACTCTACAAGATGCCTGTGTGTGAAATTATGCAATATAATTTCGTACTGACTCTCCTTGAACAAGACGTAAACATTGCAATGTGGGTAAACAAAGTTAGCAGGCACGGTACACTTCACAGAACTTAACATAGTACCTAATATTTTATTCGGGTAGGTACACATTTATTTTACGCCTCTGTGGTGCTACCTAGAGCTCCCCAGTTGAGTCAGCCATTCCTCCTTAAGTTGTTTATGAGAGTGATGCAGTGGTTTAGAGCGCAGCTCTTGACTCGGAGGTAGTGGATTCGATTCCCGCGTTGGAAACATGTTATTTCCAAGTTTGGTTAGGATAATGCAGTCTGAACACCTGATTGTCTGACAAGTAAGATGATCCATCCGCGTTGGATTGGCATGTAAAAAGTCGGCCATGCGCCTGATCTCTCGCCATTCGTGACTCGTGTCGGTCGTCCGTCCCATTGGGTATGAGAGTAAAGGAATAGAGTCGAGTGCTCTTGTGTACTGCGCACACGCTTGGGCACTATAAAATTACTCCTGCGTAACTGGCCTGGTTTCATTGAAACTGGCCACCGTCGCCGAAACCGGTGTGGGAGAATTATTATTATGAGAGTCTGGTCAACACAGTTAAAAGCTAGTAGGTAAATGTCCTACAGGAGTATTTTTTCGAGAAAGAGAAGTAGGCTAATGTGATCTGATGTAGGTTGGCATAATTATTTGAATATAGGTATTATGTTGATTAAAAAATAGCGCAATGCGAAATAAAGTTATCTAATTCTGAAAAATCAACAGAACGGCATAAAGAACCTAGCCTATATTTTGTAAGCTATTGCGTATAGGCTTGAGTCTTGACTCTTGAGTCTTGAACTCTTGAAGTCTTGACCAAGGCTTCTGTTGTTGCTGACAAATGTAATGTCATCATGATATTGTCATGACATCATGATGACATTACATAATATTATCACGATGACTTGTCATTTTTTGACCCCTTTACAAAAATTATGTTTTCCCATACAAAAACACAAAATTTTGGGGTAATTTTGCTCTATAAGCAAAATAATATATATCTACGGAACCCTTAGTGCGCGAGTCCGACTCGCACTTGGCCGATTATTTATATTTAATGTTTTTAGGGTTACGTACCCAAATGGTAAAAACGGGACCCTATTACTAAGACTTCGTTGTCTGTCCGTCTGTCTGTCTCCAGGCTGTATCTCAAGAACCGCTATAGCTAGACTTCTGAAATTTTCACAGATTGTCTATATCTGTTGCTGCTATAACAACAAATACTGAAAACAAAATAAAATTAATATTTAAGGGGGGCTCGCATACAACAAACGTGATTTTTTTCGGCCTTTTTCGCTCTATATCAATAATGGAAAGATGTAGGCACTTGAATTTTTCACACATTCTTTTGCTGTATGTGTACTTTAATATTTAATAAAATAAAATTTTTAGAGAGTGGGAGCCTCTCTAAAAATTTTATTTTATTAAATATTAAAGTACATAGCGGTTCTTGAGATACAGCCTGGAGACAGACAGACGGACAGACAACGAAGTCTTAGTAATAGGGTCCCGTTTTTACCATTTGGGTACGTAACCCTAAAAACATTAAATATAAATAATCGGCCAAGTGCGAGTCGGACTCGCGCACTAAGGGTTCCGTAGATATATATTATTTTGCTTATAGAGCAAAATTACCCCAAAATTTTGTGTTTTTGTATGGGAGCGGCCCTTAATCTTTTATTTTATTTTAACGTTATTATTAAATATTAAAGTGCACATAAAACTAAGGACCTTGAGAAAAATTCAAGTACCTACCTACCTGTTGCCATTATTGATATAGAGCCAAAAAGGCCAAAAAAATCATGTTTGTTGTATGGGAGCCCCCCTTAAATATTAATTTTATTTTGTTTTTAGTATAAATTTGTTGTTATAGCGGCAACAGATATACACAATATGTGAAAATTTCAACTCTCTAGCTATTACCGTTCATGAGTTACAGCCTGGCAGACAGACGGACAGACAGCTAGACGGACGGACAGTCGGACAGGCATCGCAGTCACAGTAATTGGGTCCCGTTTTTACCCTTTCGGAACGGAACGGAACCGGTACGGAACCCTAAAAAGCAACATTTCGGGTAGGTAATTTTTAGGTTTCCGTACCCAAAGGGTAAAAACGGGACACTATTACTGAGACTTCGATGTCTGTCCGTCCGTCTGTCTGTCCGTCTGTCTGTCCGTCTGTCTGTCTCCAGGCTGTAACTCAAGAACGGTAATAGCTAGAAAGTTGAAATTTTCACAGAATATGTATATCTGCTGCCGCTATAACAACAAATACTAAAAAAAATAACATTAATATTAAAGGGGGGCTCCCATACAATAAACGTGATTTTTTTGGCCTTTTTGGCTCTATATCAATAATGGCAACAGGTAGGTACTTGAATTTTGCTCAAGGTCCTTAGTTTTATGTGCACTTTAATATTTAATAATAATATTAAAATAAAATAAAAAAATAAGGGGGGCTCCCATACAAAAAACACAATTTTTAGGCAAATTTTGCTCTATAATGGTACGGAACCCTTAGTGCGCGAGTCCGACTCGCACTTGGCCGATTGTTAGTTCAATTTCGTCGTAAGTTTTCTCTATCGGCCTTAATTTTGGCCGAAGCCAAATCATGACCTATCGAAGCCATTAAAGCTTGCACAAATTGTTATGAATTATTAAGTATGATTATTTTTGGCCGAAGGAGGCCGAAGCCGTAACTTCAGTCGGGCAGTAGGTACATAGAAGTAATTTAGTCGTTATAAAACATACGTTTGTAATACCGTTACAAACGTATTTTTATACGTCGTTACATCATACCCGCATCTTCAGAAACAACAAGGAAGCAGGACTTATGTAAACCCGACTGACCGGTGCAAAGGTGCCAAAGAGCCTTTTGTAAGGGTAGCCTCGGGTATTGACCACACGAGGTCGTTATATCTACTACAGTCCCTTAATCCTTCGATAGTAGAAAAACGAGACACAATAGCCAGTGGATTAGCTACTACTTACTAGCTAGGTAACCAAGGGCTTTGTGTTTTATGTAGTGATAGTGAAGTTAATATGATGAATGTCACATTTTCGCAACAGCATCTGCAGATGAAGCCGTGTGTGTGATGTAACGACCCAGATTCCCAGATTGTTATATCTGATGTGTAATTTTATTAACGTGTTTGAACCGCCTGAGGTCAGGCAATTCATCAAAAAATACCATATTACAATTTACAAATATCGTAGCAATAAATAGCTTATTGCTATTTATTGCTACGATATTAGTATTTTAAAAAGATAAACCCGACTTCAAAATTCTACGTAAGTAAAATTCATAATCTCTAAAACTATATTAACCGATTTTAATTAAACTTAGATTATTTCCTAAGTTGAACAATACCTAGTACAACAAAAAATAATAAGTGTGGTTCCGGAGATATGCGAACACAAACATAAAAATTAAAAACATAAATACATACAATATTATTACATACATACACTTTTGCTCAGACGCTGATATAGATAATTATACACTAACTTATTCGAAAACTGCAGGGCAGTTCTGAAATCATCATCAATTCTGAATTCAATCATACATAGTACCATCGAGGAAATTGATTCCTATGCATTTGAGAGACCAACGTCATTTGGTCGATCATGTCAATTTAATGTTAATTGTGATCTGTCGGCTGGGTTTGACGTAACGCGACCAAACTACGTAGGTCCCCCATTTGCATAGGAATCAACTTCTCTGATAGTACCATCGAGGAAGTTGATTCCTATGCAGTTGAGAGACCAACGTCATTTGGTCGATTATGTCAATTCAATATTAATTGTGATCTGTCGGCTGGGTTTGACGTAACGCGACCAAACTACGTAGGTCCCCCATTTGCATAGGAATCAACTTCTCTGATAGTACCATCGAGGAAGTTGATTCCTATGCAGTTGAGAGACCAACGTCATTTGGTCGATTATGTCAATTCAATATTAACTGTGATCTGTCGGCTGGGTTTGACGTAACGCGACCAAACTACGTAGGTCCCCCATTTGCATAGGAATCAACTTCTCTGATAGTACCATCGAGGAAGTTGATTCCTATGCAGTTGAGAGACCAACGTCATTTGGTCGATTATGTCAATTCAATATTAATTGTGATCTGTCGGCTGGGTTTGACGTAACGCGACCAAACTACGTAGGTCCCCCATTTGCATAGGAATCAACTTCTCTGATAGTACCATCGAGGAAGTTGATTCCTATGCAGTTGAGAGACCAACGTCATTTGGTCGATTATGTCAATTCAATATTAATTGTGATCTGTCGGCTGGGTTTGACGTAACGCGACCAAACTACGTAGGTCCCCCATTTGCATAGGAATCAACTTCTCTGATAGTATCATCGAGGAAGTTGATTCCTATGCAGTTGAGAGACCAACGTCATTTGGTCGATTATGTCAATTCAATATTAATTGTGATCTGTCGGCTGGGTTTGACGTAACGCGACCAAACTACGTAGGTCCCCCATTTGCATAGGAATCAACTTCTCTGATAGTACATACAGGTCAACAAAAGTGAGTGATAATACTTCAGGGTGTGTAGAGGGTATAAAACAATATAAAGTTCGCTCTGAAAGTAGGATTGCTGAAAGAGTGTTTTTTTTAACTTTTGTATGATAAAAATTCATGATGCTCGAGCGCTTGCCCATACTTAATAAATCACAAAAAACATTTTCAAATCTTTCAGCGCTACTACTTTCACAGTGAGACAAATGACAATAATAGTCAATAGGGCCCTAAGATTACTTTAAAAATAAAGAAAATCGGCCAAGCGCGAGTGGGACTCGTGCAAGAAGGGTTCCGTACCACTATAGAGCAAAAGCAGAATAAAAATGTGTTTTTTGGATGGGAGCCCTTTCATTACTAATTTTATTTAAATTACATTATAAATTATTAAAGTATAAATAAAACTGAGTATGTTGTGAACATGGCTACCTCTTGTCATCATTGATACCGAGCAAAAAAATTAAAAAAAAATCACGTTTATCATAATATGGAAGCCCAGAGCCCCCCGGCTAAATATTACATTTATTTTGTTTCTAGGAGCTGACATTTATTACACGGCAATAGAAATACATAATCTGTGAAAATTTTAACCCTCTAAAGTTACAGCCTGGAGACAGATATCGACGTCTCAGTAATAGAGTCCCGTTTTTTACCCTTTGGGTACGGAATCCTAAAAAAGCACGTTCCCTGATTCGAGAGGATAGCCGCGAAAAGCTAAAAAGGTAATAAAAAAGACGGGTTGCACTCCTGGAGTGCTGGCAGAAGTGAAAACTTGATTATTAACCTTGTGCATTATTCTTTTAACACATTTTTTATGAAAATCGATAAAAAAAATAATAAAAAAACGATCGTTTTAATTAATTAATCGAAACCCTTACAATCGATTAAAAAATATCGACAATCGAAAAAAAAAGCTGCTGTCAGACAGACTGTCAGACACTTCTCGCGACAGTTGTCTTGCAGGTGGAAACACGGCCTTAATCAGCGCGTCTGCTAAAGAACTCATTTCCCCGACTGTACATTTCTGCTTAGCACAATTTTCACCGACTGTACATTTCTGCTAAGCAACTCATTTCCCCGACTGTACATTTCTGCTAAACAACTCATTTTTCCGACTGTACATTTCTGCTAAACAACTCATTTCCCCGACTGTACATTTCGTTCGAGTTCGACACAAAACACTACTCTCCAACCGTCTTACGCTTTTTCTATGGTTTTTCGATCAACACGAAAATCTGACGCGAGTTTCACAGTTTTTACCCATCCCACAAAAGTCCTCAACGACGCTAAAGAAGTTTTCACTTCAAAAATATTAATGCCGGTATGTTACCTTAGCGCTGCCAGTTACCAGTTCCACATTCTGTTGAAATTACGTTCTTACAACGTGAAAATACGACAGGCCTTTTATGATATCTATTGAATTGTGTTTACCTACACAAGGTTACAAAGCTCAAATTTAGATCATTACGTCTACTTGCAAAGAGTAGAATGTAAATAGTCATAAATCATAATAAGATCTGGCAAAAACTTACGAATTTCCGTCACCTCCTCGTCACTGCTAACATTCACAAACAATATGGCACTGGCACAGAAAAAATAATTTATCGCGATCATTTTAAATTAAGAATAGAACTAATATTTAAATGTTCGTTGATGTAGATCGAGGAGTATCTGGTAAATGTACGTTTGGCCGTCAACCGGTGCCCCTCTACCAGGTGATGAAATCTGCACGCTCGCATAAAAGTTAAGGCTTTTATCGAACTTATTGCTATTGCATTATGACTTATGTGGAGACATAATATCTCCGAAGTAAAGAGGCCAGTAAAATACCTTTTATTTGCAGCCACGGCCTTATTTTGGGGTCAAAAAAGATGTGTAATTGATTGAGCATGATTTATCTAGCGCATTTATCATGCTCAAGTGCATACGGCATTCGGTATAGTCTGCCTAGTCCAGAGGAATGAATAGCTCAATACGTCTGGGACCAACTATGTGCGGGTTTCCTTACTACGTTTTCATTCACCGTACGAGCGTCCGTATAATATGTACTTGAGATCTGAAAATGTCTCAACTCTCATTGGTACACGCTTTCACCCGGCATCAAACCTGCACCTACTTGAATGCGAACCAAAGGTGTCTAGTCCATGGCCTAGTGAGTAGCTAGGCCATGGACTAGACACGCGCGGACACTTGTGCACAATGCGAGTAATAATAATTAATAACATCTCATATTCAAAATGATAGTAAAATTGATCCGGAACAACCCAAGAGCTATCGACTGTCATCATTTTATAAAGTCTGAAAGGTTGAGTTGTCGTTCTCAGTGCCGTAAATAGCCTTTTTTGCGCCCTGTGCGAGGTTCTATAACTGCACCCTTGTTTTAAACCAAGAAGGAGGAGGTTATATGTTCAGCTGTAGATATATTTTTTACTACATTGGGAAACATCTCTGGGGCGCAGCGGGATCTTATCGGGAGCAATTCGAAAAAATAAGAGTCTGCCTGGTCTGGCCATTCGTATGGTCAGACCAGGCAGACTCTTATTTTTTCCCAGAGTCTGCGCCCTGTGCCTGGCCACCGGTGGCACCGCCCTGTTTTCGGCACTGGTCGTTCTTACTTCTATAGGGATCAACTACAGGAAAACTTTCAGCTTAAAATGACGATAGTCTAGCTGTCGCTGGCTATTGGGTAGGCCGTTAGAAGTTTTTGCGTGATGCGAAAACAATCTTAGCCTCGAAGATTCCGCCGCGTGCTATCGCATTATGCTTTCTGTCTCGGTCTAGCAAATGGCAGTTCTAAGCGAATGAGAAAGGGCGACGTAAAAGGCGATTCCGTGCTGCTAGATGAGGTCCAACCCTAAGTGTCTAAACACACCATGCCGAAGTTCCGACTTCCGCGGCGGAAGTTCAGCATGATTACGTCAGCAATGTCAAATGTTTACAATATAACGCGATGCAATTTCAGCATGGTGTATCATCGGCATCGGCATACTCAACATTCATCTACTCACATACATCACCTTACAGAAAGCAGTCATCCTCAACACATGTCGCATCGTCCGCTATTTTAGCTATTAATAATAATAAATTAACACATCACCTGTAGTTCTTTGGCCACAAGCCCGCAACTTCATTAGAACCCTGTAAAGGAGAATGGAAATACCAAAAAAACATAATAATAATAATAATAATAATCGTTTATTGCAGGCAACAAACACATAAAATACATAAGATTTAATAGTACATAATAAACACTGTGAATAAATTTGAATAATATTATAAAATAAAACGCTACAAAAATAAGTTTAAAAATAATTCTAAAAATAATTTCTCGTTTCTGTCGCGATGCACCGATAACCTGCAGTAGGCAGGTAACGAATTCTCCGGACACCCGGCACACACACCTGACACCGAGGATTTCGTTACTAGAGGAACGCACGCGGGCCCAGAATTCCGCAACTCGTGCCCTAATAACGGCGAAGTAATCTGGCGTCGGCAAACATGCCCGAAGCTAGGGTTGCCAGGTTGCTAGCCGAAAAGTCGGACAAAGCAGTCAGCTTCGCCGGACATTAGTACAAAAAAGCCGGAACCTTGTTATCGAGTACTTAGTATAGAAATACGTTCTAAACTTTTAGTAAGTATAGAAATACGTTCGGTAACGTGCACAGATTTTTCGGTTTTATTAAGGCTGCTCTTTCGAAAAAAGCGTGCAGATGAAACAACTTTTCATCGGCATTAACTATATAATTCGAGAAATTATATCTGAAAAAAATAATTAGTAATCTACATGATGATACGTAATTTGGTTTTGCCATATTTTTTCTATCGGTATCACATTATAAAGAAATAAAAAACCAAATCACCTCCAAATCGTTAAATGAAACCACTTTACTCCTTCATTATTTTTCAAAAGAATATATAAAAAATATCTACTGCTTTGCAATACATAAGTTAATAATTTGGTTTTTTTACTTTTTTGAAATATGTATTATATTAAGCCTTAAAAAAGTTTTTTCTTATATTTCGCCCTATCATGGACGCGGCAGGCGTCGTAACCGCCACCGTACAAGGCGCGCTGTTATGAATGTTATTTTAATGTCATTTACGTCGATATTCGCACTGACAGACAATCGACCTGCTAATTTAGGGAAAGAGGGCCCTTAAAACAATTTGACATATTCTTATCGCTCTACAATTTTACATCTCATTAGAATATGTCCGTCAACCGTCTTAAATTTGTAGGACTTTTATATAAAGTTATAGATTCTAGGCTCTACAAAAGCCGGACTCTCTTTAATTTCGGCCGGACACGCAAGCGAAAAGCCTGACTGTGTCCGGCTTTATCCGGACGCCTGGCAACCCTCGAAGCGCTGCAGTATCTAGATTCTAGGCAGTGTCATAAGAATGCGGTATGCGTTATTATATTGCACCCTGATGCTACTCCTTACAGATTTAGAGCAGTTGGCCCAAAGCCGACAGGTATATTATATAATATGTCATGTCTGAAGCGGAACGGAGCTTAGCGGTTCCCGAATTGACCAATCACCATGCTCGAAATCTTCGCTCCGCTTCGCTGTCATTCCGCTGGAATAGCACGATTGGTCAATTCGGGCACCGCTAAACTCCACTCCGCTTCAGTGGAAACACAGCCTAAGGCGGTTGGGTACATGGGCGCCGCGCCGCGGGCAGAAATGATTTCCAAGGGGTGCAGATTTTAGTTTTCTTTCTGTTCTTTTCTTTTCACTTTTTACGAACAACTAACAGTGACTGTTTATTTACGTCAACATAAAACATAGTGCCGAAACATTACGAACTATCCTTGTACGGCGTGGTAATAGGGTTACAAAATGCTTTTTATTTCAATAATTCCTGTTGATCCCGAGATTCCCAAGGGGTGCAAGTGCACCCCCTGGCACCCCCCTGCCGGCGCCCATGGTTGGGTATGTGATACACTTAATAGGAATAGGTATCCTATGTCCTGCGTTTCTTTATTTTATATAGCGCCTGCAACAACACTAATATTTAAATACGAGTATAATGCTTCTTACAGGCACTATGGTCTCTACCATAAAGCTCTTTCGGGAAATTGATCGATGTAATCATGTCCTAGCAACTTATTGCTGATCAAACTGTATAAATAAAAATGAGTTTTAAATTTTGCTAGTCTTGCTAAAACTGGAGAACGACTGAGCCAATTTGGCCAATTTTAGTCTTCAAAATATATTTGTAGAAGTCCAGGGAAGGTTAGTTATCAAGGAAGTGATAAGAAGCTCATTGGATCATCTAGTTATTTATATTCACGGACCATAAAAATTTTAAAATATTATGTAGGTAACTATAGTTTGTGCGTTTTATGATGATATGCGTGACACATTATTATTGACAATAGTAGGGAAGTTACCTAAAAAAATTAATCGAATAATTTAAAAATATCGAATCACCTCGTAAAGGAATTGCAATCGAAATTATCGATTTCGTACTGATGTTTCAGAGTGACGCCGGCGATTTAAGATGGCCGCCCTTTTTTATCGATTTGATTTCGATTCAACTGTGTCAATCTCTATTGGCATAAGTTCCGTTTCATGCATCTGACATTTTTCAAATATTTTCAAAGAGAAAATTAGAGTTAATATTTATTATTTTATACCAATAAGTTAGCATTTAGCAACTTTTCATTTTTATTTATTTACAATTACAGGAAACATTTATTTTTGTAGATGGAATATTACATTCTGATTTTTTTTGTTTTCTTGTAAAAAAATTCCATAGCAAGGAATGGGAGAACTGTCACCTATATCATCTTAGAACGAACAAACTATACACACACTGGCAAAATTAGCGGAACATAGGTAAAAAGGGCCACAACTTGAATTCAAGTGGGTCGGGCTGTGTGAAATCCTTTGTTATAGTTTCTAACAGCCGCACTCAGAGTCGTTCATTAAATCATCATTTAAAAAACTAAAATTATCCGCTGCCCATACAAACCGCAACACTAAATGCTCATTAAACATGAAATTCCCTCTCAGAGTCAGTTAATGATAAATTAACACCTCAAAATGGCGATTAAATTTAAATACAGAAGAAGCACCATTTAAAAGGCCCCATTCACTATCCTGCATTGCAGTCTGCCGTGCAGGCCTGCGAAATAGACCTAGCTCACACATTAATGCTTTGCCGTCCTGCTAGGGATGTGATATGCTTGCAACTTGCAAAATTCAATATCAGGACTTCTGAGTACGAATTATACGTAACGAAACGAAGCATAAAGGCATGCTCTACGTGGAAAATTAAGATGGTTTTGGTCAGAGTAGAACTTCCTAAAGTGTAATTTGAGGGAGAAACAATAGTTTTTTTAAATGACACGGCTCACGCGTCATACGCCACACGTAAAAAATATATATGACACGGCTGCCGTGTCATCCGCTTTGAATCTGTATGTATAGAAATAAATTTTGCAGTGCCGTATTTCTTATTTGCTTATTACTATAGGCTGGGGATTTTCGGTTACACAAACAGAGATTTTCTTCTCTTATGGACTCTTATGGACAACCCACAATAACAGTTTTTTTGTCATTTACTTTTAACAACAAATAATGGGTCATTTTTGAAGGGACATACTTCCATACAAAATTACAGCGAAATCGGTTCTGCGGTTTGGGCGTGAAGAGGTAACAGACATACCGACTGACAGACAGCAGATACACTTTCGCATTTATAATATTAGTATGGAAGTATGGATACAGTATTAGCTACATAATGATAAGGGTTGGACCTCATCTGGCAGCACGGAATCGCCTCTTTCCGTCGCCCTTTCTCTTTCTGTCGCTTAGAACTGCCATTTGCTAGACCGAGACAGAAAGCATAATGCGATAGCACGCAGCAGAATCCTCGAGGCTATCGCATTATGCTTTCTGTCAGCGACAGAAAGAGAAAGGGCGACGGAAAAAGGCGATTCCGTGCTGCCAGATGAGGTTTGGACCTCAATCGGTAGGCTGGAACTTGAACTACCTACCTAATTTAAAACTATTATATTATGTTGGCAGTGTAAAGAAAATAAATAAAAACCACAAACGTTATTTGTAAGTTTAATTTTATTACAATACTATGGACGTATTTACGAAGGTATTTTACCTTAAAATGTACAACAATCATTAGGCTATTTGGATAAAATAAAACTGAGTTTTTACAATGAAGATATTAACTTCTTTATTACTTGTTTATAATAACTGAAACAGAGTAAACCTAATTTCGAAAAAGTACTTACCTACTAAAAAGTCTATAAAACGTTTGATTTACAAACAATATTATGTTGGATTCAGATTTTGTTCCGGATTAAGCTAATCAAGACACAATGAATCTTTTACTTCTAATTAAATTATAACCGCTTATAGCGAAATAAATACCACTAGTCAAGTCCTATGTACTATACTTACTCTCCTAATTATTATTCATAATTCTGTACAGTGCCGGATTAAGATGTAGATAGCAAAATATGAATTAAAAACCGTAATAAAACTTTATTATGTAAATAAAAACAGTATTTAAACATTATTTCCTTATATTAAAATGAGATTTTTTAAATGTCCACTTTGCAAAAAAAAAAATCAAAATCGCTACCTACATAAATGACGGAGTTATCAGTGAAAAAACACAAAAAGTTACGGTCGAATTGAGTAATTTTCTTCTTTTTTAAGTCGATTAAAAATAATAAGTTAAATAGAAAAAGCCAGCCAAGTGCATGTCGAGCCACGCGCAATATAGGGTTCCGTAGTACCGCTAGTTTTTTAAAATTTGTATATGGTCAATAAATGTACATATTTTATAACGTGTTTTACACTACTAACAACATCATCTCAGTTGAATTTAAAATAATTTGAACGAAAAGTCCCTTTATACCTCGCCGAAAATTTTTTTTAGTTGATCGACTATTACTTAATAACTTATGAAGTCTTCTTATCCATGATAGTTTTCCTTTTAAATTAACCATATTTCCTAGTCCCGTGAATTTTTTCACATTTCTAGAAACTACCGTTTAGCTGGTAGAAGGGGGGGACACCGGACTCTAATGATTTTTTCCACTTTAAAACTTAATATTTCACAAACGTATCCCTAAATCGGAAAATGATCTATGAGTACTCATAATATTTTTAAAAAACCTATCCAACGACACCCCACACGATGGGGTGGACGCGAAAAGAAATTTTCATCCCCGCTTGATGTGTGTGGAAGGTACCATAAAAAAATATTTTTTTAAGTTTTCATGTACCATTTTGTCGCCATCGTTATTATGTGCATTCATGCCAAATTACAGCTTTGTAGGTCCTATAGCCTCTGAGCAAAACTGTGGACAGACAGACAGACAGACGGACGGACAGACCGAAACTATAAGGGTTCCTTGTTGACTACGGAACCCTAAAAACCGATTGGTAAACCACTATTAACATGTTGTCGTGTTCGATAGTAGATTTTCACGATTTTCATCTCTATCGTGATTCGTGTCAGTTTGGTAAACTCAGCATTTGCTAATAAACTAATCCGACACTGACTCCAGAGTAAACAGTTATGTCTATTGTGCTGACTCTATGTTCATTGAAGTTTGAACTATCCTAGACATTCACAATACATAATTCGACTCGAATTCGACAACCTTCCAAACAGGACAACCATTACTGGCCGCATGCATTAACTAATTATTATTTTTACAAGATGACGCCCACAACTGCGTTGTGCAAAAATTCGTTCATAGCGCGGGAACCGTACATTTTTCCGGGACGAAAACTATCCTATGTCCTTTCCCGGGATTCAAAGTATCTCCATAGCCAGAAAAATCGGTTCAGCGGTTTAGGCGTTAAGAGGTAACGGACAGACAGACTGATTTTCACATTTATAACATTAGGACTTTTACATTCATAATTTTAATCCCTCAAGCTCCAAGCGGTCGCATGCGACCGCAATAACAATAGATTTCCAAGAATCCGCGATCGAGGTATATTATGGATGTTAGTTTCCGAATGCGAGTCGAAGGGGTATGTGAATAGCTGCTAGTCTTCTAGTCGACGACCAAGTCATTATAGGGTATCTTGGCCAGGATCCTGTCGAGGAACCTGGACATCTTCTCAGCCAGGTCTTGTTTGAGCTGGGGCTTCATTTCCTTCATCAGCTCCTGGGCGTTGGTGTTGATGAACAGGTTCAATGCCGCTTCTGTAACAGCAATACGTAAATCAGAATGAGTGCTACTATACTAACTCATGCCTAATTTCTGTGTAGGATACACGTATTGTAAAAGATTCATGAACGTGTGCTGAATGATGATTCGCGTGCGTGAAATCTTAAAATCCCTTTCAAAGAAAAGAAATAATGAATATGTAACTACTGTAAAAGTCTACATTGATCTATGAACTATATTATAGCTTAATAATAATAATAATTGTGATATTGGACGGAGGACAGTTTAAGAATAGACCTCAAGAGAACACAGATTTTATTTCTAATTGGAACGTGATTTTAATCTGTATTTGATTACCGTATTGTTATTGTAGGTCAAAGACCGGTTAATGGGAGAAGATATTAACGAATTCCGCCAAATAACATTTATCAGTGCAAGTGCGTCATCAAATTAGTTTCATTGACAGCAAGCATATAGCTGAACTTTGATAGAAAAAAAAAAGATCTATAAGAATACCTGAGTGCTAGTCATATTGCATTTATTTCGATAGCGTACGAAGTAAGATATGAAAATTGTTAAGACGCCCTTGACAATGGACCATGCTGGCCTACACAAGCCATCGCCATTGTGTAGGGGTGTTGGTGGTAGTGGTTTATGATAGCGGACGATGGTCATGTCAGTATCGTGTCTACACAATGGCGATTGTCTTTGGACGCTGGGCCAGCATGGACCATTGTGAAGAGACACCTTTACATAGGATGTAACATAAGCGGGCGTCCACAAATTACGTGAAGTGGTTTTTTAAATTTTCCGACCCTCCCCCATTGGTGAGATTTTATTCAACCGCCTCCCCCACCTCCCAATCACACGTGAGATTAAATCTTAAGTATACGTACAATCTGGATGAAATTGACCAAAATAGTATAATTTTTTTTCTAACAACGACAAAAAAAATTACAGATTTGCCGAGACAACGTAAGATTAGATGAGATTTGACTCAGCCCCTCCCCATCTTAAACACCTCACGTAATTTGTGGACGCCCCCTAACATATCGCGAGCGCCATGCCACTTAGCGATGTGTTATATCAAGTCCCATACATTTTTTCAATCTTACTTTGTCTTCGAAACTAGCTAGTCTAGCAAATCTGAAAAAGACTGAGCACTCAGATGTGACTAAAATATTTACCAAGTACGGCATTGCTGTTCTCCAAGTTTTCGACTCCCATTCTGATGCTTTTTACTGAGAAGTCCAGCTTGAGCTGCTTGAGCTTCAGGTAGGTCTTGCCCTTCTTGGTGTAGGGCTCGCCACGGAAGTACACCTTCGCTTTGACGCCCTCTGGAAATAAAAGAAGTTAATAAGTGGAGGAAATGTAGAGTGGGCCCTACGCTATATTACCTATTACGCTATAATATATCACGCTATAATATCTTAATATATATAATTCTTCTGTGAGTGTGTATGTCACTGAACTTCTCTCAAACGACTGGACCGATTTTGATGAAATTTTTTGTGTGTGTTCAAGGGGATCTGGGAATGGTTTAGATTCACAATTTTGTCCGCTGGACAATGTTGTTTTAATTAATTTTTAATTTATTAGTAGTTGTTGATTTTGGAATGTTTTACATTGGATCCGACAGACGGCGCTACCGTCGCAGTGTCATATTTTAAATAATATTCGAATTCGAATTTTAATTTTAGTCTGTCCCGACTCCCGACCCGACAGTTAGCGCTGCGATCAAATAAAAAAAAAACTTTATATACTTAATATGGCAAAGAAACGTTTGCCGGGACAGCTAGTAGGCTATATTATTTTGTAATACCCAACGGGCCCTACGGCGTAGGGCGTATTCGACGTAGCGAAGGCGTGGCCAAGGCGTAACGGATAATAAAGCCCGTCACAGATCTAGCTATAATATATATTAATATGTTTATAGCTAGGCATATTACTATATATTTTCTATACTTACTAATTTTCGCGTGACCACACACTCAGCTATAATATACATTTCTGTGACATGTGGATTTAGTATAGATTTTATGCCTTGCTATAAATATATTAATATATATTATAGCTAAGTCTGTGACGGGCTTTAATACTTGTAATGGGTTCTGTGTTTCCATCATACAAATAATATAAACTCTATCTCACATAGATTGATCAGCACTACAGTCTACAGTTGTCATTATTATGATTAAAATAAGACTAGGTTTTTACATTAAAATGTGCAAAAAGATTGATTGTTTTATACGAAAAAAACAGTAAGTATTTTTAAATTCGGTGATATAAATAGGGAGAAGATTGTGCTTGCACAATTTGAATTTTTAAAATATGTATCTAAATCTGGCTATGTGGCATCCAAGATAAGTCGAGGTGAAAAGATCCTTTTATTTGGATTTAATTTCCTACAATGTGTCATCATCATCATCATCATTATCATCATCCCCAAATGTGTCCCTATCTGGCATCCAAAATAAGCCGAGGTGAAAATGTTGTCCTTTTTTATCCTTTTTTGATGATTTGCCCCATGAGCACGTACCGTATTCGCCCCAGTAGTCGCCGCCGCCGGACGCGCGAACCAGCAGCAGTATGCCGGAGGAGCGGTACCGGGCTGTCGTGCTGATGTGCGGACCGTACATCGTCAGCTGGAACTGATGAGTCTCTAGATCGGACCTGATAGAAGCAACAAGAAATTAAAGAAAAAAAAACGATAGCCACAAGTCTTACTGCCGCACTCAGAGACGATAATATCATATGTTATCTGTCAAACTCTTCATCAAATTGAAATTTAATCATCATTAAACGTCTCTGAGTGCCGTTAAGCTTAAAAATGTTGACGCATAGCCATGGTCTTATGAAATACTAGTATGAAGCTATTTAGCCGATTAAGCGAGGTTAGATAGAGGCCTACTAGTAGTAGGCCTACTAGTAGTAGGCCTACTACTAGTAGTAGTAATCAACTGATGTATACATATAAATAAAATAAAAATCAAATAAAAAATATTATATTGTATAGTTAAGTATCTCAGAAGAACAAGAGCACGATTCAGGAATAAGAGTTTTTCGTTTGTGACGATATTTTTCGTCACAAACGAAAACAAAACGAAAAGTCGTTTTGGGCGATATTTAATTTTTAACCGACTTCCAAAAAACGAGGAGGTTATATGTTCGCCTTTTTTTTTTTTTTTTTTTTTTTTTTTTTTTTTTTTTTTTTTTTTTTTGTATGTTCAACGATCACTCCGCCGTTTGTGAACCGATTTTCGAAATTTTTGTTTTATTATATTAGGTTTCACTCCAATTTGGTACCATGTTCACAAAAGTGGTGACCTGATGATGGGATCCATGAGTAATCGAGGGAACTCCTCGAAATTTATATGGAAACATATGGTGATTTTGGTTTTATGAGAAGCATCCTAAGCATATGCTACCAAAATGCAAGATTTTGCACCGAGGTATACTATGGTTCCGAAGATACTAAGAGAACTCCGGATTCCTTATAGATACAAGTTTGGGAGTTTAGGCGCTATTTTAAGAACTGAAAGCATATTATGCTACTATGCAAATTGCATTCATCATCATCATCATCATCATCATTACCAAGTCAGGGTCACCAATGTCACCAAATTCAACCTTATCTCCAGAGCATAAGGCACACATTTGATATTACTTCTGAGAAATAACAGTTGCTTCGATGATGTAACATTCTGTCTCACTTCGCCGAGATATTCTGTAAAACAACCTAATTTCAACCTTTTGCATCGCGTTTAGCGTTCATAGTACAATACTACGAGTATACCGTGCGAGGCGTGTGCGACAAGTCGAGCGAGAACTCTATTGAAACTAGTCCGGTGACCGGCTACATTAGCAGTTAGCACGTCACACGTGTTCACTTCGATTTTTTTAAAATGTATTGTTTAAAATTAATCTGCAGGCTGCAGCTGATATTATATTTTGTAAGTGTGACTGTAATAAGATACCTACGTAGAATAATATTATACAAGTGTATTATTCTACGTATAGTACGCGATGGCTTACTAGGTAACTAATTATTATTTTTAACAAAAAATTAAAACCGACTTCCAAGGTAAAAACAATAATAACATTAATATGAACTAAAAAGTATTAAATAATTTTTACTATCTAATAGTGCCTTTTTCCGAATTCGGCTAAACCTCAACTATTTCTGTACTCAATCTTCTTATTATTTTGAAGTCGGTACCAGATAGCTGAATCTTCAGTCCTCTGACAGAATATTTAAAATTTTTGGAACTGGCACCGACTTCAAAATTATGAAGATTGAGTACAGAAATAGTTGAGGTTTAGCCGAATTCGGAAAAAGGCACTATTAGATAGTAAAAATTATTTAATACTTTTTAGTTCATATTAATGTTATTATTGTTTTTACCTTGGAAGTCGGTTTTAATTTTTTGTTAAAAATAATAATTCTTTTTGTACTCGTGAAGTAGAACTTACAATGATGTCGAGTGAATCTGTCACATAGGGTCAAGTAAAAAAATTGTCTATACTAGGCTCTATATTATATTGCATAATATGCTTAATTTGGTCAATAGGATTACAGATAATTATTGTTCAAAGGACGGAGTCGGTGCCTTATACAGCTTGTGTCGCGAAGATGCGCTACATTCGAATGTGGACAGGTGTATTGTAGTATGACTAACAGTCAACAAATGTGCCATATTTGGACACCACGGGCACACTAACATGTTGACATATTTGGCTAATGTAGCATCGTTATTCGTTATATTTGTGGATGATGATCAACCGTTTGGGTAGTCATTTGTAAACGAAGGAAAGTCCTAAATAGGGTGTCTAAATACAATAATATTCCACAAACCACGCGAACCTAAAGTAGAACACAAGTCACAATAAAATGATATGTTTAAAAATAAACTGTCGCACTTACATTTAAAATAATGATTAAACTTCAATTTAATGAAAAGTTTGACTGATACTCGTATAGTGTCGAGCTTATCACTTATGTTAAAATCTTCATTTAAATAATTAATTACAGTGCAATTCATATTCATCTATGAGTGCGGCAGTAAAATAGGTACATTTTGGCCCCGATTTGTTCGCCAAAACATAAAACCTAATAATTAAATAACCATTAGAATTCAGCTGAAAGTTCATAAATATGTATTGTGTTGAATATGATGGAGTATGGTGTAGAAACCGCATCTAATGGCAAGGTGTCGTAACTGTTACTGGGAAGCTATTTAGTGGTTACGCAGTGGTACACAGAAACAATCTGGAAATTTATGTGGACTGGAGATATTTAAATAAAAACTTTTTTTTAGGTAAGTTATGTAAGTTTTTTTAATCCTTAGATCGCGGATTCTTGGAAATATATTGTTATTCTATTGTTGTCGCGGTCGCCACGCCGGTGCCCTTAATTATGGTGTTGATAGGTTAAATTTTGTTAATTGACATAATATATAATGCTGAGTGTGGCAAAAAGCGCCTACCTGGAAAGTGCGCCATATAGGTATTTTTTCATACTGCTGATTGGAGCATAACAACATATTGGGCCGATTCACACCGGAATGGCAGAGGCGAGGCGAGCAGTTTCAGTGTCATATGATTTTAAACTTTATCTTCATTATTGTAATACGTAGTATAGCTTGAGAAATTAAAGTTTAAAATCATAACATGACACTGAAACTGCTCGCCTCACCGCTGCCATATCAGTGTGAATCGGTCCTTAAGGGCGTTCCGTCCGGAGATTCCGTAATTGACCGTATTTAAAACCTTATAAACTCATAATCTGAAAGCTACAAAGTTATAATAAAAATACAGCAATAATCTACAGTATATCAACGTTCGTTTTGTCGTTTTAAATTTTCTATTTTTGTTTATTATACTCATGATATCGGCTTCCAAAGTAATACCAATTTGTTAAAATTCAAGCATACATTCAGCATCTCCTTAGCATTTACAAATTACTTTTATTTGAAACTCACGCCCATAGATCGACAATATCATAAACTACATATTTGTCGTTTTAAATTTTTTTTAGGACAATTTTGAACTAAGATAAGTAAAAATAATAGGGTTTTGGCGCGACCTCGGCAACGCGGCAAATGTATGGCCAAGGTCGTTTGCTCGGGGGACGGCCTTAAAGTCGAGATGTTTTTGTATGGCAAAATATTGATCTTTACTTATTCTAATGTCAAGTGACTCAGCAAAGTAAAATACAATTTGTTCGCCATTTAATTGTTGTTATCCTCATCCTTTTTATTGTTACGAAGAACGAGAGTGATAACATAGTATTTATTTTAGCGATTTAATAAGCACTATAACAAGTATTCTCAAAATTGGCGTTGAGAAGTTTGTGGGCAGCCATACTAACATTATAAAGATGAAAGAGTGCCCGTTTGTCTGTCCATCTATGTCTCTGTCTGTCTGGCTGTCTGTTACCTCTTCACGCCCAAACCGCTGAAGCGATTTAGCTTTAAATTTGATATGGAGACACGTTTTGTCCTGGGAAAGTACATAGGATACTCTTTTATCCCGGAAAAATGTACGATTTCCGCGTTATACACAAATTTTTGCGCAACGGAGTTGCGAGCGTTATCTAGTCTAAAATTATTATTATCAATCCACGCGCATCCAAGGGTTAGCTTAAGGTGACGCCGCGTTAAAGTAAAAAACGTGTTGGATATGTTTTAGATTGCTTGTTTTCTATTAGAGGCCGGCCCGGCCTCTAATAGAAAACAAGCAATGGAACAGCAAAAAATGGAAAGGGCGTAGCGACAAAATGGTTTTTGTCGCGTACCTAATTTAAAAACCATAAGTAAAATTTCGCATAAGCTATGGGCAAATTAAAGTGTATGCTTGAACCAATCTATGTACAAATTTTGGAAGCTTAAATCACTCTCCTAGTCTCCTCTGTTGGCAAAATAGGAATCCCTTTATTTACAGAGGTCTTTTTGATTGATTATTCTGTGTTATAAAAGTTGACCAATCGTGTTATGCTATAGGCAATTCAAAGATAAAGACATGATGAATACTGAACTTTAATTTCTTAGCTTTAGTCATTGCTGAGAAAAATCGATATCGCTACAGCCAAATTATCAAGGCGTCGCCTTAATTGCAAACAAACAGACAGCCGGTAGTCAGAAAAGAGAACAGTAGGTTACCCGTACCCATACACAACCAAAACATAATATTCTCCACTTTCATAAGCGGATCCGCTTTAATATTGACACGGATGCATATTAATAGAGTTCGTAGTCCGGAGATTTTATGATTTTACTGATGCAATCTGATCTTAGTAAACAGCTATTTTTAGTAATTTCATTGACTTTTAGCACTAACTGCCGCACTCAGAGATGATTAAGCTTCAATTTAATGAAGAGTTTGACAGATAGAGTTTGGGGGCTTATCTAAAAAATGATCATTTTTAATTACAGTTCCTCTCCTCAATGTTTCTCTTTGAGTGCGGTATTTCGTTTCTGGGTTAAATAATCGATTAATACATTATTATTTTAATGACACTTCTATAATTTTTTAAACAGCAACTCATTAGTCATGAGTCAGAACTCGTGACTCATGACGTATTGTACCATAATATTTAAGGTTAAATATTGATTATGCTATGCTAATAGTTTATTTCAAACATATTATCTAAAACAAAAGTTTTACCTAATTTTATACAAATTTTTTAACATTAGACTTTCGTAAAGTTTGCCTACCATTTGTTGCAGACTGCTCACTGCAACATCGTGCATACTAAAAGATATGTTGCATATTATAGATATTTTTTAATAAACTGTATTTTAAAATTACCGAATGATAAATATTAAACAAAGAGATTACAGTTCGATAATCACTTGCCACTTGTCTAGTAGGGAAGACATAAACTATTTCTTTTTCGAAAAAACGATCCACGTGACGGCACGGTATGTTATAGTTCTTGCAATCTACGAGTGCGCGTCGCCCTTAGTCGTGTGAGTGACCATATCTATGCACGCGTACATGGCTCGCTCGCTACTGACTGCTCCGTCGGGTATGCACACTAACAAAAATGTCTATTCACATTTCCAACTACAAATAAAGGCGTCGCGCACTCTTAGATTGCAAGAACTATACTCCCATGATATTATTTTGTCAATACCTGATGATGACGTCACGGGATATATTGTACTTTCCTTATAAATCGGCTCTAAGTTCTTTATTACCATGTCTTATATTGAAACGAGGAGAAACATTTCTTTAAACATAATGGTTACTGTATTAAAATTTAAGTTCAGCTCACCTGACGTTGGTGATGGTCATGTTCTCCACACCAGTGGCGTGTATGTCCTTGAATGTGGCGCGGTAGCCGTCGGGCCCGCTGCCCAGGGCGATGGACAGCTCATCTATCACGAGTGTCTCCGTCTGAAATATAGAGGATGTCAGGTAGAGTGATAGAGTAGCTGATGTTTTTTTAAAGCCGTCAGTCCACCGCAGCGCACGGAGACACTACGCACGTGCGACAAGCTTCACTTTGCAAGGAAATATATGTGACTGTGTCCACTGCAACCCACGGACACGCTACGCACGAATTGACGTAGTCAAAGTCATAAATCCGTGCGCCGTGTGGCCGTGCACAGCGTGCGCCGCGATGGAATTGTCGCAGCCGACTGGTTAAAATAGCCGTTCAATCAAACAGCTAGCCCTTTGACTGAACAACGCCATTCAATCTCACGGCTAGCTTTTTAATTGAATATTTCAGTCGCTCGAAACGTTCAACACTACAGCTGATTCAAGCCGCCGCCGTTTGATTGAATTAGTTCAGCGCTCACCACCGCGGCGCTAGGTGCGTTTTGTTTACAATATGGCGTCAACTGGCCGGTGTTTTGTGATTGTATTAAGATATTTTTCGTAAATATACGTTACAATGTTATTAAAGTGACAGAAATTATGGGGGCACATACAATCAATGAATAAAAATTTAAGCAAATATTCGAATTTCGAGGAAAAATTACGGGATTATGAAATGCATCACGAAGGTACATTAATTGCAATTGTGTTCAAAGTGAGTTAGAATACAATTTATTCTGCTTATTATGATTGCGCTTGTGTAATAATAAAACTAAACTAAAGGTCAGCTTAGTTAATTTGCCATTTAACCAGTTAGCTAAGCGTCGTCTAGCTGTAGTGTTGAACGTTGCAGTCAACAAGTCGGCTAAACGACGTATAGCCGTGTGATTGAATGGCGCTGTTCAGTCAAAAAGCTAGCTGTTTGATTGATCGGCTATTTGAACCAGTTGGCTGCGACAGAATGACGGCTTAAAACTTTGGTAATCTTTAGTAAGTGTAAAAATAAATGAAGCCTTGGAGTATCTCAAAAGTTTATTATTGTATGTTTTTGGAGTCTGTTCTGATCTTTGATTGTCTTTACATTATTATACGTTACCAAGTTGATTAATAACGAGTCATTTCTAATGTAGACTTACTTAGGCAACAATGTAACTTTAATGTCACACTTGGATAAATCCTTTAAAAGTTTAATTGGTAGAGAAAGAAAGACTAGGGCTTCACACGAGACGAGTGTGAGCGAGAGTAACAAAAATCTCGTCTCGGTCTCGTCAATCCTCAAAAAATTGAGTCTCGTTCGAGTCTCGGTCTCGTCTCGTTACCAGTTGTCTCGTCTAGTCTCGCTTAGTTGTAAATAATTATTTATTTCTATAATACAATAAAGAGAATAAGGAATATTTTATGACTAACGTGTTTATATGATAACATGCAGTTTGGATGGTTACCAGATTGTATATTTTGTAATATAATATATTGTTTTTAAGTAGACCTTTTCAAATTTTTCGAATAAAAACTTAATTAAAAAAATATTAACGAGACCTGAAACGAGACTCTCGGTTACCCGGTATGTGGTCTCGGTATCGCCGAGAATATTTTCCAAAAGGTCTCGTCTCGTTCTCGTCTCGTAAAAGCGAAACGAGAACGAGACGAGACGAGAAAAATCTCGCTCTCCCGTGAAGCCCTAAGAAAGAGGTTCTCACGTAGCTTGCACGAGAAGTCTAAATCCAAAGATCCTGATCCTGAATACTGAAGCTCAGAATTCTCTTAACCCATCAATCCCCAAGCGTCACCCGGCTGTCGCATAACAATTGAAAATCGATTGTGTCTGCGATTCCCACGATCGAGGTATTAAGCTAGACCTTCTAGGAATTCAGGGAGTACTTACTCGTTCAATCCCCAGCTCCGGAGTGCCCCTCTTCAGATGGTCGACGAGCGAGTTGAAGCTCCGCAGCAGGCAGTCATCCACCTCAGGATCCTGCTGGGAGCACCGACCGCCGAAGAAATCTGACCAAAATGTTTCAATAATTATACACAGACAGAATAATTCTGTCTAATAATGTATGGCCTATGCGGCTTATGTAAAATTTTTTAATTAATAATTTTAAGTAATTACTAGCTATTTGACCGAGCTTTGCTCGGTAGTCGATAAAACATGAATTAAATGACATTTTCTAAAAATAATTCCTAGCCAGATCGATTTATTGCCCCCGAAACCCCCTATATACTAAATTTCATGAACTCTTATTGTCATTGAATTTTGGGATAAAAACAATATTTTACTAAGGTATTTTTCGGGGTTTTTACGATATTTCTATACCTAATCAGGCGATGTTATTAAATTAAGCGTTATCAGCATTGAAAGATGACGAAGTTGCAAAACAATAACAACAAATGGCAATGGGAAATTCAAAAAAGTAAGATTTATTGTAATTAACAAGGGCTAAAATACCCGGGGCATAAAAAGGATTTGAGTATTTTATAATGTTCCAAGCCCTTATCTCATTTCTGTACTAATAGTCGTATGTAGACATACGACTATTAGTACAGAAGGAAGAGGTTCCTTTCAAACAATTCGTTGTCTTCCCCGCGAACTTCGCGCAAATAATTCAAGGGAAATACGTGACTTAACCTGACCAGTGATGAATTATTATTTGCGTTGAGTCAATAACCACTATTTATCGAACAAAGCTCCAGATGTAAAGCCTTGTTTAGTATGCAGGAGCTGTGCATAACGGTGACCAAGACATTGACATGAAACAAAGACTCGCCTTCGGGACGTATGGGAATGATTCAAACCTTTCTAAGTTTGCGTGTCTCGTCAGATAATATCACGTTCTTTGTTTATTAACACAATAAAGTATCATTATAAAAGGTAAGCAAGCGATAAACTTTAGCCTACGGAATGTGAAATTTGGCAGATAAAGTTGATGCATGGAAGGGCTGGAATAGACTAATGTTTTTAAAGGTATGCTGAGAAATACTTAAAATGGTTAAGTTGTAAAAATACAATTTCAGGTACTCTGTCAAAGAAGGTCATGTTTTTTTCTATGCGAGAAAATTTTGTAGCATTTGTGCATTACTTTAATATATCTTAATTTACGATCTCTAAAATGACAAGGACTTAAGGTAGAACAATGGTGCTTTTGCTATCTAAATCTATTTTATATTGTGCGACGTCCTAAAGGTAATTCAAAGTGATGATGGAAGCCTAGATAACTGTTGAATGCAGCCTATATTTAGTCTCCTTTTACATAGGACCTTGACTGGGCTAGTTCGTTGCTATTAAAGTTATACCATCTGTACTTTGAGACAACAGTAATAACTTTACTTAATAATTATTATTTTCCAAAGCATAATTATGTCAATTTAATTTGACACAGAAAATTTTGTTTCTGTTATAGGTTTACATAATTCAAGAGAATACTGTTATAAAGTCTAATGATATTATGTTCTTATTAATTATTTTATATTATTGAAGATACAGTTATTTTTAACATTGTACCAGGTAATCAGAAAATGTGTGGAGTATTTACGGAAGCCACTTGGGCAGTACAGTTATAAGAATTCGAGACCCAAATAAAATCTAGATTGACAAGTTTTCGATTTGTCGCCGTTACAATAAAATGCCAAAACATTTTGTAAGTTTGAGTTAAGTATCTTTGTTAGTTTGAGTCCTTCTCCAAAAAACAGCCTGATCAAAAATCAGGAATTTGGGAGGGTACACAAGGGTAACTAGTTGATAATAAACTTTTCCTGGGTTATATAATCCAGAAAAAACTTTGATCTCAGCATCTTTGTAGTTCAAGTTTCCCAAGAAGGAGCAAGAACTGCTTTTCTTTTAGAAGAAGAAAGTGGAAACAATGATGAGAGACAAATCCTTGAAATTTACATAAAAAGCTAAAATGTATGTCACATTCAAATTTTAGTGCAGTAATAACGATATGTAATACTGGCAAATATTTTAATATCATACCTACTAGATGACGCCCGCATCTATGTTGCGCCAAAATTCGTTTATCGTACATTTTACGGGATAAAAGTATCCTTTGTCCCTTCCCGGGACGTAAAGTATCTGCATACCAAATAGCAAAATCGGTTTAGCGGTTTGGGCGTGAAGAGGTACCAGACAGGCAGACACACTTTCGCATTTATAATATAAATGTGGATGGGATATTCTGAGAAGTTCGGTCCTAACAGGCCGGCTGATAATAAAAACCGAACGACACGAGGGTCGACGGCCGAGATTGTCGCGAAAGACGATCTAAGATGGCTCCCTTTAATGTTCGATTAACTTGCAATAGCTTAATTATAAGCCGCTCAATATCAATGTAATACCTAAGAGAAGCTAAAGGCAAACGAGAGATTAAATTAGGAGAGAGAGACTGAGAAATTGTTCGTATTAAAAATCCAATAATGATAATAATATTATGACGACTGAGCGCTGCTACGGATACCATTATCTACGATTAGTTATTTTTTTGAAAATAAGTAATACAGTGAAATAAAGATTGGAGACAACAGTTATTACTTAAATAATATTATCACATTTTTTTGCGCTTGACGACTCTCTATCTAGATTATATTTAAAGTTAGATTGTATACTGCATAGATAGCTTTATCAAGCTATAGCTTTATCAAGTCTGTCATAAATCATAATGCAGTGTTAAGAAAGATTTACACAACATTTGAGAAATTAGTACTAAACTTCAGGGTCAAACAATTTAGCAAAATTGATGCACTTCGCAGATGTGTGTGAATTGTAGTGCCACTTTATAGAAATAAGTCTTTTTAAAGCATTTTTTGGGATAATTTAAGCAATACATTTTATATATCACTAGATGTTACATTGTGCATAAAAAAGCGGAATTCTTTCGCGAATTAACCTTTCTTCCTCTTATAGAAACTACACTCCTTTCCGGCGATTAAAAGTATCTCCAAACTTCATCAAAATCGTTTCATTGATCATGAAGAGATAACAGACAGACAGAGACACTTTTATAATAATATTTAGTATGAATACAACAGATTTAAACATGAAAAGGAAAACCCAAATAAGGTCTAGGTCAGAATCAATATTGAATATATCTCATCGTCTGTCATCTGTGTGAGGCAATAAAGCACATAGTCTTATGCTAAGTACTGACATACAGTTTTGCTCGATAGTTTTACTCTAAATCGAGTAATAATTACTGTGTGGACCACAAAACTGACAGCTCGAAGGCTCGCTTCGAGCCAGCTTGATGGAATTAAATGTATCGATTTAGAGTAAAACTATCGAGCCATGCCGAATGTGTGGACGAAAGCCCGAGCTGCGGGTTTTGCTTGACGTTATTCAAAATCAAATCAAAATCAAAATTGTTTTATTTCTGAATAAATTTAAAATAAATATTTTCAGAATGTCCTACATGATGCCTACCACCGGTTCGGGAACTAACCCGGCGAGAAGAACCGGCGTAAGAAACTCGCACGGGGCCCACTTTTTTACCAAAAAAAGCGAGAAAAAATTAATCTTTTAAAATAAAGTTTACAATTTTGTAACTTAATATTATATACAATATCCACATACATAATCGTAAGTCCTATTAATAATAATGTAGAAGTAGCCTTGCAAGAAGCCATCCTACTCCTAAGGTGTGCCATCGTTTATGAAATCATTGACCATCATCATTGCTCGATCGAGCAAAACCGTATGTCAGTACTTAGCATTGGAAGATGTATAGCCAGTTCTTATGGTAATTCATTACAACTCATTTTGCATTCTAAAAGCGTACTCAATGTACTACGAGAGGTGTTAATATTTTAAGCAGCCGTGGTAGTAAATCTTTCGAAAATTTACATAGGCCTCTTATTTCTTTACAATAAGTTCAGAATTATACCTCTAAATAATATTTGTATGCTAGCGACACAACTCACACAAAATATGATTTCCAAATGCGTAGGAGATTTAAAAAAATATTTTGCTGAATATTGGCTATATGTGCTAAAAGTATATTTGTATAATACGTTCGTACATACGTATACAAATATGTCACGTCATGAGAAAAAATATATCCTTGGACCTAACCACAAATATTTATTGTTTGCCGCACGCATGGAGTTCTTACAGCATAAAATTTAATGAACAATCATTTTTTACAGATTCTTCGATTCTTTGATGTTAAAAACATGAATCATAACTTCTCTTCTTTTTTCTCTTTATTTTATACTTACTTAAAGGAAAAAAATCGTTCTTCCGTCAGCAAATACGCAAGAGTATCATCATCTTATTGTTTACTCGGACGTAATCTAAGTAAAAAGTGTGTCCTAAAAGCCGTTAGCGGCTAATGTAGTGTTAGTAAACGGCATGTATAATAAATCAGTATTATATCACAGTTCGTAGACCTTCCGGGTTTGTGCCGTACCGTGTGTAGTTTGTGCAACGTTTGACGACAATACATTCACTCTTAAGATTGAGTTATTCTTCGGCTTGTACCATACAGAACAATGGAGGCAACTTATAAGAGAAGCCTACTGACGTTTGATAACAAGGTATTAAGAATGAAGATAGAGACGCTTCGGCTTTTCGGATTTGAAGTGTGTGAAACTTTTGACGACAATGCGAATTCACTCTATGCTTCGACTTGTATCAAATGGAGGCAACTTTTTAACCGACTTCCAAAAAACGAGGAGGTTATATGTTCGGCTGTGGATATTTTTTTTATTTTTTTTTTATTTTTTTTTGTATGTTCAACGATTACTCCGCCGTTTGTGAACCGATTTTCGAAATTTTTGTTTTGTTGTATTAGGTTTCACTCCAATTTGGTACCATGTTCACAAAAGTGGTGACCTGATGATGGGATCCATGAGTAATCGAGGGAACTCCTCGAAATTTATATGGAAACATATGGTGATTTTGGTTTTATGTGAAGTGTACTAAGAATATGCTACCAAAAAGTCAAATATTGGGTCAAGGTATACCATGGTTTCGAAGATGCTGAGAGAACTCCTGACTCCTTATAGATACACGTTTGGGAGTTTCGGCGTTGTTTTAAGAACAGAAAGCATATGCTACTATGCAATTAATATTCATCATCATAATCATAATCATCATCATCGTCATCATCATCATTACCACGTCGTGTTAAGGTCACCAATGTCTCATGGCACAGAATCGATAGCAGTACAAGGCATAGGTATGGATATACTAATAATAATTATGTATTGTTACATAACAACACCTGTTTGTTTAAAACACGGTGGTCGGCGCTGCAGAGGCGACGGAGTCGCGCGGGCGGCGCGTGGCGGCAGACGACAGATCGAATATTTTACTACTTTATATCATACAGATCGAATACTTTACTAACTACTGTTCACTTCACTGATAATATATTATTTTGTGAGTGTGAGTTGTGACTCTTAATGTAAAGAAAAGACGTCATACGCCTAAAACTGGTCTTATGGTTCTGTAGGGTTACCCTGGGACGTTAATCCCTCTGGCGTAATATCAATTAAGACAACCAGTGAGTGTGAGCGAGAAGAAAAAATTTATTGTAGCGAATTAGTTTGCTGCCGAGTAAGCGATACCGCGATGTAGATGCTTAACAACGACATCTGTTGTTGAATTGCGGAACTAAATTTTCTTAGAAAATATAAAGTTCACAAATCTCAACACTTAACAAATTGTAATAAAATACGTAAAATATACGCGAAGGTTTACGTACTAGTGTAACTAAAAAGAGTGAAATTATTATTATTTTTAACAAAAAATTAAAACCGACTTCCAAGGTAAAAACAATAATAACATTAATATGAACTAAAAAGTATTAAATAATTTTTACTATCTAATAGTGCCTTTTTCCGAATTCGGCTAAACCTCAACTATTTCTGCACTCAATCTTCATAATTTTGAAGTCGGTGCCAGTTCCAAAAGTTTCAAATATTTTGTCAGAGGACTGAAGATTCAGCTATCTGGTACCGACTTCAAAATAATGAAGATTGAGTACAGAAATAGTTGAGGTTTAGCCGAATTCGGAAAAAGGCACTATTAGATAGTAAAAATTATTTAATACTTTTTAGTTCATATATATGTTATTATTGTTTTTACCTTGGAAGTCGGTTTTAATTTTTTGTTAAAAATAATAATAATAAGAGAAAAAGTTTACTGGTGTGAAGTAAGCTTGAGTTGAAAAGAGTAAGTACCTATCTTATGAAAGTAGTACTTATACTTATTATGAAAACAGTAAATATCTTAACGTAGTACACGTTATATAAAACTTCACTAAAAATACTTCACGGTATTATGACGTGAGAGCAAGTCACAGAGACCGAAAGTTTAGGTAGATCAAGTTAGTTATTTCTCATGATAATCCCTAGCTCAAGAATATACTAAGAATGCGAAAATAGGATTTTCTATTAACCTAAATATAGCAGGATCTCTGCCAACTTTTAGGAATTTCCTACCAGGAGAGCAAGTTACAAATTAGATAGATAGGTTTCTAATAATGAACGATGAAATTTACGAAAAAAAACGATCATTTTGTACAAAAAAGAAAATAGATAGAGCTTGCAACATTTGTTTCTTCTTCTTTTTTGTTCTTCTGTTTGTAAGAAAATAGTATTGTTAACTCTATTTTCTTCTAAACATAGATACTTCTGTACCTAATTAGTAACGATGTTCTTTTTCAATAATGTAGCAGGATTTCTGCCAACCGATTTTTTAAAATTAATATTACGTTCGTATCTAAGGTACTGGAGAAAAAACTCTCGAAATTTTACTTGTTCTGCGGGTGTCGGACGATTTTGTTCTGCCTAATTTTGTGACATAATATCATATCGTACCCGTATCCACAAAAATATCAAGCCTTGTTTCCGGCCGGTTAGCCGGTTTTCTGTAAGGATGTTTCTTGTCCAGCCAGTTCATTATTCTTATAAAGTTTTCTGACCTATCCCATGGATTTTTTAATATAATTTTGTTACATTAATCAATAATCATCAAGTGTCACACAATGTCGGCCATATTAGTCATGCTGCATCGAAGAAAGTGCTCGAATGACTTTCAAGGACTTTCACGTATGTCGCTTTTTATTTATTTTATTCATTTTCTTTTTCTACTTTGTAATCCTAGTTGCCTATGAACGAAAAGCCTTTTTTTGTTTAGAAAACAATTTCAGTCATTTCTTATTTTAAAAATTGTTAAAAATTGTGTGTGCTGGTAATAAAGAGGTTAATAGTGTTTTGGGCTAATTTTACAATAGTTTATCACGTACATTTTTCCGGGATGAAAAGTATCCTATGTCTTTTCCCGGGACTGAAGGTATCTTCATGCCGAATTTCAGCAAAATCGGTTCGGTGGTTTGGACTTGAAGAGGTAACAGAAAGACAAACTTTCGTATTTATAGTATTAGCATGGAAATATGGAATTAGATCCAGCCAAGCCAGAACTGATGGGAGCGTTGGGTGCAGACCCATTTATTTAAACGTCTTTTTATCATGTTGATCTGGGCACATTCACATATGTGAATGTTTCACATTAAAGTTTTTTATTGAATGTTTATTTTCTTCATTAGAATTTAAGTGGTAAACAGCATGGATAGTAATAGCTTTTAAAGTTGCGTGTTTTTGTCATTATGAAATAAGTAGAAGTGTAATCACTTTTACCGTGAAAGTGAAAATCTCTTCCTTGTGCTGTTTAAACAGTAATTTTAGGAATTTCCTATACAGGAGAATAAGTTACACATACACAGACAGATAGGTTTCTAATAATAATTGATGATTAAAGTAACGAAAAAAACTATCTAGTGCGGGAGCCCTAGAATCATCAAATTCAAAGTATGAAATCATTTCTATCTCTGTTAGCTACCTCCTACCTATATATATATATATATATATATATATATATATATATATATATATATATATATATATAGGAGTAAACTCCAAAAAAAAATGTTCTAGAGCTCCCGGACTACATCGTTTTGTACAAAAAGAAAATAGATAGAGTTAGCAACATTATTCTCTCATATTTAATTGTTCTTATGTTTGTAAGAAAATTGTATGGTTAACTCTATTTTCTTCTAAACATAGGTACTTTTTAATTAGCGACGATTTGCTTGCAATTTCCAAAAAGGAGAAAATTTCGTATTGCATTTAAAACTCTACATTTACTCACTTGTTTTCGATGAGCTCGGCGCGACGTAAGCCACCAAACAAATTATCAAAACTTGGTACTTCATTTTGAATTAAGTATTGAAAAAAAAAATTAGAAAAAAAATTAAGAAAAAAAAGAAACTGGTCACGAGTTGACGCAGCGTTCGACCGCCGCGCGCTTGGAGAGTGCAATGGGGCTGAGAAGTTGCCCACACGACTACTCACCATATTACCTTTGTGGACAGGTGGCTATACCTTATAATGTTAAGCTAGATGACGCGCGCAATGGAGTTGCGCCAAAATTCGTTTATCATGCGGGAAGCGTACATTTTTCTGGGATAAAATGTATCTCGATACCAAATTTCAGCAAAATCGGTTCAGCGGTTTGTGTGTGAAGAGGTAACAGACAGACAGACACAACAAATTCGAATGTACGTGTCTGTCTGTTAAAATCTAAATATACCCGCCCGCGATGATAAACCCCTTGAGAAAAGCTATCTATAGTATCTATGCAATAAGTAGCTTAAAAACCTTTTTTTAAACAACAACAATTTATTGTTACTCTTTAGCGATTCCTACTTGTGCTATATTTGCTTCTCTTTCAATTATTATCATAAATCCTTCTTGTATCCGGTAAAAATTCGCGACTATTATCTCTAATCTTACTTCTTGCATCCAAATTAATGTTAATACTAGAAGAAAACCTTGTACTTGGCAGGTCCACTGAAGGTTACTCATGATATCAAACCATCCGTATTTTTGTCATATCGCAACTGCGAATAACTCTATGTAGAGCTAAAAATATACCTAGTTTTACAACTTTAACTTGTTAAATTACTAGTACGCGTTTAAGGTAATAAAATAAACCCCAGATAAAGTTGAGCTAAGCTTATGCTATTTATATACTGAGGATAAAACAATTATTTACGTAGGTCAATCAAGACAATTTTTATCTTTATCTTAGTAATCAAGAGCCAAGACTAAATTGGTTTTGTAAAGCAGCTATATGAGACTTTTCCTCCCAAAAATAAGTTTCCCTTAACCTTCCAAGATCGGGAGATTAGTTAAATGATTTTCACGGGAAATAGTTGCAAAATTTAGGGATTTACGTGTCTTTTTGCAAAGACCATTGAGCAAATAATATTATTTTGTGAACTAAGTTTAAGTAATGTTCAGGGTACTTCTATGAAGATGGTTATTCTATTTTTGAGCGAAATGAGCGCATAAGATTTGAAATTAGAGCGCTTACAGACGATCGGCACTTGTCGATGGCATCGTTCATCTGTAAGATTTACGACACAACCCCATAAATTCTTGATTACTAGCTCCGTTATTAAAACTGCAGAATGAAATTTTACTCGCTACCCATCAGGTTCTCAATAGTGACGGAGTCTCCGTCAGCTGAGCCGGCATGAAATAACCGTTACAGACCGGTTCGTCGATAACCGAGTTCCGTTTTATATCCACATCCACAATCCGCATCCATAGTAAAAGTTGTCGCTATTCTGAGAGACGAATCATTTAGACCTGGATCCCAAAAGCGTAAGACATAACTTACTTTCTGATGGATGAAACCATAGGTTCTTGGTAGTGCCTCGTGTACTTAGAATACCTGCGAATTTGTGAAGCTCTAAGTGTGACACCTGGTCAGGTACCAGGTACCAAAGTGGACAAAAAATGAGTCTTACTTTACTTATTTTCTGATGGCTAATATTTATATATAATTTGTAGATTATTGTTCTGAACTAGTATCATGTAGTGTAAGACACTTTTCAATGACCAAAACGATTATCAGACGTTTTAAAAATAACTTTGTTGCTATTTTTTTTCAAATGCTTTATTTTTATTTTATAAATTAATATAACACCTTAGAAAACAATACGATATTACAAGAATTTATTTTCTACTAGCTGTTGCCCGCGACTTTGTCCGTGTGAGCATACTGCATAGTATAATAACAAAGATGGATAATTTTCCCCTGTTTCCTTACCCAAAGGGTAAAAACGGGACCCGATAATAAAGATATTTCAGCCTGTCCGTCTGTCTGTCTGTCCATATCCAGACTGTATCTCCCCTTTCTAACATTTAGTAAATATTATTAAAGTATGGATACCATTGAGTATTTTTTGGTCATATACCTAGTCAAGTGCCTACCTGTTAGACCCAGATCCCAGAGCGATAAGACAACTTACTGTCACAATATGGATGAAACCTTATGTTCTCAGTAGTTCCTTATAATGTACTTAGAATACCTTCAAATTTGTGAAGCTCTACATGGAGCTATACTCATTCTCACTCACTCATTTATAATGTGTAAAAATGTCTGTCTGTCTGTCTAGAACCTCTTCACGCCCAAACCGCTTAACCGACTTTGCTGAAATTTGGTACAGACAAACTTTGAGCCCTGGGGTTAAAGTATACCTACACTTTCCTGGGAAAGCACATATTAATATTATATGATACTTTTTGTCTCGGAATTTTTTTTTCGCAACAAAGTTGCGGGTATTATCTCGTATTTAATAAAATATATTGAAATATAGGGGTATGGACGGAATCGTCCCCACCCATTAATATTAATTAATAAAATAAAAATAAAGCCTTTGAAAAAAAAAAATAGCAACAAAGTTATTTATAAAACGTCTGATAATAGTTTTGGTCATTGAAAAGTGTCTTACACTACATGATACTAGTTCAGAACAGTAGTAATCTACAAATTATATATAAATATTAGCCATCAGAAAATAAGTAAAGTAAGACTCATTTTTTGTCCACTTTGGTACCTGGTACCTGACCAGGTGTCACACTTAGAGCTACACAAAGCCGCTATCCCCAACCCGCGGCCCGCGGGCCGCATGCGGCCCGCCGGGACTTTATTTGTGGCCCGCGTGATGTTAAACAATTTTGAAATTCACGCCCACCGGCAAAATAACGTAAAGTCTACGTGATAGTCATTAATTTTTTTCCACTTTAAAATCGTTAATTTTGAAGAATGTTATTTTTTTACCCTAAAAAAATTTTGTTGCGGCCCGCGACACCAAGACCAAAACATGTTTGTGGCCCACATGAAAAAAAGGTTGGGGACTACTGGTCTAATGGTATCGTCTCATAGCACGACGCTTCGTGACGATAGACGAATCAGCGGCCGCGGCAATAGAGGTTTTTAACGATGTTAGTGGCGGCCGAAAAGGAAGATCTTCCGACCGAGCGAGATAGCATGCTCGGTCAGGCCGAAGCCCACTGACGTCATTTCAGACGTTGTATATATCTTGCAGTTCTCCGAAACTTCGATAGCGCGATGTAGGATTGTTAGGCGAATTGTGGGTACAGCAACAGATTGAAAAAATAAATCGGCTTTAAATCGATATAGTTTTGACAAAAACTAATGTATGACAGCGATTTGAAAATCGATTTGGTTTCAATGAATGTCGTACTCGATACAATGAAAATATCGAATAAATTTCTTCGGAACAACGCTACGCGTGCTTGAAATGGTAAGATTAAATTATCCAACAGTGATAACATTATATTATATGCAAAATTCACTACTTCGCTTGATAATAAATAATAATAAGAGTATGAACAAAGGTGACGGCACAATAATTATGCGGGATTGCAATCCCTACCTAGGAGTGAGGCGTCTACAAAAAAAAAACCTATGGAGCCTATGGTCGGGCATATAATATTTTGTATTTCAGTCGTATTATAAAACTAGCTGTTGTCCGCAACTTCATCCGCGTGGACTTCAGCTTATAGCGCGCGGTGTCAATAAAATTGGTGTCAAATTTAAAGCTTTGAAAACCCTGGTACCCCTTAAATCAAAATACCCAAAAACAGCTGTGCAGTGTTCACATAATATTTAATTTTTTAAATTAAACTTTATTTATACCAAATTTTAAAGCTTATTTTAGCCCCTATTACACAACTTTAGCTTTACCCATAAACTATTTATCATTGGTAGGTTTAAGGTTACGTCACTGCATAGATAAAGTACTGAGTAGTGAGTTATTTTATAACGTGTATAACAATCGAATGAATCGAAGAACGTTACTAAATATGGTACCACCTCTTATAGAAAAACGCATGAGCAAGCGATTGCGAGATGTAGGCGACTCTTAACGCCATCTGTTATGAATTTTTCGAACTAACTTAATTTGAACAAATTTACGCATAAACACCCCCTTAGAACCCCTTTTTTCAGTTAAAAAGTAGCCTATGTCCTTTCTCAGGCTTTAGACTATCTGTGTACAAAATTTCATTACAATCGGTTTAGTAGTTTTGGCGTGAAAGCGAGACAGACAGACAGACAGAGATACTTTCGTATTTATAATATTAGTATAGATGGCTGTTTAGTTTGATAGACAATGTTTTCGAGATAATTCGATATGGGCTGCGCGCACGAAAAAACATGACGCAATATGCGGCGTTACCTCACTCTGAGGCGTTCCATTTAAAGCTATGACGTTGTCACGTTTAACTATCGTCAGTAAACCGACTTTACAGACAACCGAGTTCGAGTCGGGTTTGAGTCGAGTTCGAGTCGAGTTCGAGTTCGAGTTCGAGTTCGACACAAAACACTACTCTCCAACCGTTTTTTTTCTTTACACTCATACTTTATTAATATTTAGAAGACTTGCGTGAAATTGTACCCTGGGCCACAGAATACATAATATTAGTACAAGTACTTACCTGAGGCCGTAGACAAAGTCCCTTTCGTTAAAAACGATGACGAAATTCGTTATCAAAATGTATGGGATTTGACATTAGTCTTCGTAAGCGAAATGTTTTTTAGCGATGGCTTATGTCAAACTACATACATTTTGATAACGAATTTCATCATCGTTTTTAACGAAAGATACTTTGTCTAAGGGGCCTGGGCATACAAACTTTGATTGAGGGTGAGAAATCCTTGCTGAGTGGATGCCAACGCCAACTACGCCTATAAAAAAGGAAAGCGGAAGCGGACGCGGAAAGCGGAAGCGAAAGCGGAAAATGGAAGCGGAGGCGGAAGCGGAAACGGAAAGTATACAAAAAGCGTGTGGCCGCGGCGACCAGTGCGCGCACACTGAGCAATTTCATACAAATTCCCGTATCTCGTTGGCCGCGTGTGTGTCGCGATGTTTTTCGTTGGCCGCGCGACCAGAGCGTGACAGCTGGCCGCTGGTCGCGTAATGCGCGCACCTACATATATCGTAGAAGAATTAGTTGGCCGCAGCGACCTGGCCGCGCGACCTGGCCGCCTAATGCGCGGGGTGTCTAAAGAAACAAAGCTCAACAAGGTAGGCTCAATTTATACCGCCAAGGAATAGAACGGAAGCTACTTTTTGCAATGAAACTGCACATTGATCTTTAAATCTACAGCATAAGACATAAATTTAATATTTCTTTTTGTTATTTTATTCCTTTTGTTATTTAATCTGTGTATAATTAAAAATTTCTATTCAATGAAATATTTCTATTTAATTTTTATCTCGTCTTCTGCGGAATTCTTGAGAATCCACCAGTGCCAATTTCCTCCCATGAGGCGCAATTGACGCTCCATTCCGTTCCATTCCACGTCGGTATAAATAATTGAGCCTTAACGCGTCGCCAACTGCCATGTGGTGGAAGCGGAAGCGGAAAACGGAAAGCGGAAGCGGAAGCGAAAGCGAAAGCGGAGGCGGAAGCGGAGGCGGAAGCGGAGGTGAAAGCGAAAGCGGGGAAGCAATGGTGGGAGTAAGAGCGGGATCGAGAGCGAGAGCGGGGGCTTGAGCGGAAATGAGAGTTACAACGGCGCCAAACCGTAATGGCATGGCCGCTTCTGATTCCACTTCCACGTCAAACTCAGCCGACAGATCACAATTAACATTGAATTGATTTGATCGACCAAATGACGTTGGTCTGTCAACTGCATAGGAATCATTTCCTCGATGGTTCCGTTTTGGATGAGTTTTGACCCGAGAATTTTATATACATACTAGCTGTCCCGGCAAACGTTGCTTTGCCATAATATTAAGTATTTCGCCCATATTATTTTATTGAAGTGACTAAATAAGTATGTCGCCATGGCAACGTCGATCGCTATCTCGTCGCACAAACAATGGTCGCCGTCAGTCTCAGGTTGTAATTATTTACTATTATTTATTCAACAAATGCACTTATCAATATATAAAGTACCCAGTAGCCGATTCTCAGACCTACTGAATATGCATATAAAATTTGGTAAAAATCAGTCAAGCCGTTTCGAAAGAGTTCGTGGACTAACATTGTGACACGAGAATTTTATATATAAGATTTGACTAGATGACCTGGCAAACGTCAGTTTGCTATGTAAATTATTTCTAGTATCAATATATTATATCAGTAAGCAGACAAAAAAGACGGGTTGCACTCCGGGAGGGCCGGCAGAAGTGTAAACTTGATTAATAACGTTGTGCATTATTTTTTTAACCCATTTTTTATGAAAAACGATTTAAAAAAACGATAGTTTTAATTAATTAATCGAAACCCTTACAATCGATTAAAAATTTCAACAATCGAAAAAAAAAGCTGCTGTCAGACAGACTGTCAGACACTTCTCGCTACAGTTGTCTTGCAGGTGGAAACACGGCCTTAATCAGCGCGTCTGCTAAAGAACTCATTTCCCCGACTGTACATTTCTGCTAAACAACTCATTTCCCCGACTGTACATTTCTGCTTAGCACAATTTTCCTCGACTGTACATTTCTGCTAAACAACTCATTTCCCCGACTGTACATTTCTGCTAAACAACTCATTTCCCCGACTGTACATTTCTGCTTAGCACAATTTTCCCCGACTGTACATTTCTGCTAAACAACTCATTTCCCCGACTGTACATTTCTGCTTAGCACAATTTTCCCCGACTGTACATTTCTGCTAAACAACTCATTTCCCTGACTGTACATTGTACATTTCTGCTTAGCACAATTTTCCCCGTGCGAGTTTTTTAGAGATCAACTACGATAACATGGAGCGACTTAATGTCACTTACTACCAAGATTTGTTGTTCAACTAATCATAACTAGCCGACCGCGCAAGACAACGCACTTCAAACGTTTTGACAACGCACTTCAAACGTCTTGAATTTTGGAGGGGCGCGCCATGTTATCGTAGTTGATCTCTACGCCCGTTCTTCTCGCCGGGATAGTTCCCGAACCGGTGGTAGGCACCAGTAGTATCAATGTTCTGAAAGTATTTGTTGCAAATCTATTCGGAAATAAAACAATTTTTATTTATTTATTTATGTACATTTCTGCTAAACAACTCATTTCCCCGACTGTACAGTGTACATTTCGTTCGATTTCGAGTTCGAGTTCGACACAAAACACTACTCTCCAACCGTCTTACGCTTTTTCTATGGTTTTTCGATCAACACGAAAATCTGACGCGAGTTTCACAGTTTTTACCCATCCCACAAAAGTGCTCAACGCCGCTAAAGAAATTTTCACTTCAAAAATTATTCTCAAGTCTAACGAATGTATGTATCTACCAATGCAAAATTTCATTGAATAGGTTTTGAGCAGTTCGCGCACAATCATTGTGACATGAGAATTTTGTATATTTTAATCCGACAAATGTTAATATATTTTACGCAAATATACACAAAAACTAACCAAATTCGGAGAGCCTATTCGATTTCGATAAATAAACATAATATCATAAAGTATTACTAGTGTATAAGGCAAAAAGTATTAATTTGATTCTCAGAGTACAGAATATGGAAAATGTGACTCGAACTTCTCAAAATTTTATCCGATATATTTGATTATACTACCGTTCGTACAAAAAGTAGATACGAGATAATTACACAAAAATATAGCCGCGGTGAGATTTTGAATGCGTTGGGCGAGTGCGGGGGGTATGAAGTGCGCGGGTGAAAACCGATTTTTTTCTGTCATAGGTCGCCCTCAACGTCTCGCACCGCAAAAAGTTAATTACTAGTAGTTGTATCACTTTAGTAGTTTAAATGAAAATAGTTACGTTGCTTGTAGCTTTGTTGCGTCCTTATAATAGGCGTTAATCGAGATATATAAGTTAGTACTCTCTAAAAAAATATTATTATGACAATAAATAGTCTGCTAAAAACCCATTTGAACCATGTCGGATAAAAAATTCCGACGTTGGACTTTCCTGGCAATTTTCAAATTATAAGTTAGCTGTCGAGGTTGTTGATTATAAATTTAAAGGGAATAACCCAGCGCAACTTTTAATGATAAGCACGACAAACGGATATGTATATAAATATAATTAGATAATGTGTATTGTATACTTTTAGTTATCGGAATACCAGCGGAGAGGAGAGATCGCCGAGGATGTATCGAGTCCTGTGTTTACTCGTGATATTGGGTGTGGCCAGCGGCTTCTGCCACCACAAACACAAAGGATGGCATCGCCACCACTTCTTCAGAGACAACGATGTATTCGATGACGTCACCGAGCAGATGAGCCGACTGAACCAAATCCTCAAATCCGCCTGCAACAACGATCGCACGACGGAATCTTACGAGGTCGAGAAGTTCGTTATAAATCACCAGTTGCCGGAGTATAAGGTGGACTACATCGACGTGGTGATCAAGGGCAGGATCGTACAGACCATCGCCAAGAAGTCCGTCAACGACAGAGACCAGTTTAGGGACCTGAGGATCCTGCCGGCGAATGCCGACGTCAACCGGGCGACGTGGAATTACGTCGATGACAACGTAGTCATCATCGTCCCTTTCCTTGAAGATAAGAAGCAGTTTTGTCCTAAAGATGACGAAGATAAAATAAGATTAGTGCCAAGAGAAAAAGTTTACGACATAGACGTGCGTTTCGGGGAAGACATAGTGCATTAAGTTTTAACTATTAAGTTCTGAAGTTCGACAAATTACAAATGAAATTGTACATTTTAAGATTAAAATGAATTCTTTACAAATATTTGTTTTGTTCCGGTTAGTTAATCAATAATATTGCTTAAATTATACAATAGGATCAAAACGCTTTGCTTATTATCATAATTTATAAATAATAAGTAATAGAAGAGAATTATTTCACTACTATTTTAGGTTTTACGTCATTAGTCTTTCTTATTGTATTTATCCTTATAGCTTATCTTGAGTGTACATGACCCATTGATCTTCTACATACAAACAGAAATATTCTACAGGACGGAAAATTTTGTTATATAAATTGAACAGAAAATAAATAATTTGTTAAAAGAAATCAATTGTTGATTGTTGAAAGAATACAATAAAAAAAATCAGCCAAGTGCGAGTCGGAATCGCGCACGAAGGGTTCCGTACCAATACAGAGCAAAAATAGGCTAAAAAAATTATTTTTTGTATGGGAGCCCCCCTTAAATTTTTATTTTATTATAATATTATTATAAAGGTCCATGAAGACGCTGATGAAGGAGGATTTACCAATCTCCCTGAAGCGAAGACTCGTCGACATGTGCATTCTGCCCGTCCTAACCTACGGTGCACAAACATGGTCATTGACCGATTCGCAAAGGTCTCAACTCGGGGTATGCCAAAGAGCAATGGAGCGCTGTATGTTAGGAGTAAAGCTTCTCGATAAAATTAGAAACACCATACTGCGCTCCCAAACGGGCATCAAGGACGTAGGTGTCAAGGCGGCCAAGCTGAAGTGGGAGTGGGCGGGTCACGTTAGCCGCATGCATCCCGACCGCTGGGCAAGGGTCTCAACAGAGTGGGCACCCGAAGATGGACGCCGCCGCCGAGGCCGGCCTAGAAAAAGGTGGCGTGACGAGCTGGAGGCATACCAGCAAGGCTGGCAATCGGCTGGCAATCGGTGGCGCGGGAGCGAGAACAGTGGAAGAACCTGGGGGAGGCCTTTGCCCAGCCAGCATCAGGGACACTATAGGCTAATAAAAAAAAATATTATAAAATGTTAAAGTACACATATAACAAAAAAATGTGTGAAAAATCCAAGTGCCTACCTCTTGCCATTATTGATATAGAGCGACAAAGGCCGAAAAAATCACGTTTGTTGTATGGTAGCCTCCCTTCAATATTAATTTTATTTTGTTTTCAGAATTTGTTGTTATAGCGGCAATAGATATACACAATCTGTGAAAATTTCAGAAGTCTAGCTATAGCGGTTCTTGAGATACAGCCTGGAGACAGACAGACGGACAGACAGACGGACAGACAGACGGACAGACAGACGTACAGACAACGAAGTCTTAGTAATAGGGTCCCGTTTTTACCCTATGGGTACGGAACCCTAAAAAACAAAGTGTTTTATTATTTCATTTTGGTTGCAAATAAGGAAAACTAATGAAGTCCTAAAGTTTACTTTGAAGTAAGTATAGAGAATAATTGTCAGGAGTTACTATATAAAGTCATGGTATAACGTTATTTTAAGATTTGAAAGACCAAAAGCAAGACCATTTTAAATTAAAGATTTTTCATTAATAAGTTCAAAATAAATAAATAATTATGTTTAGACCTTAAATTGGTAAATTTTCTTTATTTAGAAGTTAAAGAATTCGTCTTCGTCATAATGTTCTTCGACAGTTTGCGGCTGAAGAACGGACAACTTAAAGCCGGCTTCCTCCATTTCATCCACCTTGGGTAATTCATCTTTAATCATTTCTTCAACGTTCATTCTGTTGAGTTCCTGCTGAACTTTTTCTTGTATGGGACCTTCCAGAGCGTCTACAATTTGATACCTTAATATATTTGGAAGGACGTTTATTAAAAATTCTATTAGATAATCTAACGTCCCTGCACCGTCGAAGCGAACCTGAATATTTCCTAGATCTAGCTCTAAATTCCTGAACTCTGGCTTTTTTCGTGTATCCAAAGGTTGCCCTAGAACTATTCTGCCACTGATGTAGTCGACCGAGAACGAAGAACTTCCAGCCCTGGACACTAGACCACCGACCGCCGATATCTCCCAGTGCGTTATCCCCTCTAGTTTCTGGGTCCCTATTTCGAAGTCCGCTATTACTGTATTATTCACTAACTTCAATGTTATGTTACCGACTCGTTGAAAGGACGAGATGCCGATTATCCAGGTGTCGGTAAGAGTGACCGTGAATATGCTAATGGTGGTGTTATAATCTTTTATTCTGTACGGATCTAAGTCCATTTCCCTTACCCTTTTCCTAACGTCAACGATCAACATGTCCAAAGGTGATATAGAATTCGGAAACTGCATGTCCCCAGATACCTCCTCTATATTCTTATTGATTTCTTCCCTCGCCTTCGTGTAGGCCTCTTTTAGGATGAACGGTTTAATAGAATCGAAGAGAACGGGGCCCATAGAATTGACGAGGCCCTGTAACATCCCGCCCAGGAAGCCTGCATTTTGAAAATCCATAACGATACTGTTAAAGCCGATATCGATGTTCATATTTTGGGCTCGGATTTTTCCATCTCTTTCGACACCTAGCGTGGCAAGAGCACTGAGTTTAAGTCCTTTTATGTCCACTGTATAGGGTCCTTGCACTTTGTTTAGCCAGGTGGACATCGTGTAATCGCCTCGAGCTTGAAGTTTATCTATCGACAAGCCTGCCACCACCTATAAAATGTAAAATAAATTACTACTCTGAGTAATTAGTAGTCTCTCAATTGAAACAATTACATTATTGGACAAGATACCTTCATTTCCGCTATGTCAACGTTTACGTACAAAATTCGAAATTTACTAATTCCGTGAACTCCAGTTTTCTTAAAGTACATCGTTCCGAAGGAAGTTGACTGTTTGTTATCTGGGATCATGTACGGATCGGGGACCTTTGCACCTGGGAGCCCCACAGGATCGGGCTGTTTAAAATGTTCCAACAGCTGGAGGATATATTCGCTCATCTTCTCTTCCCCTTTCGAAATTTGGGAAACTTCTGCGGGCGTTAGAGGTGTTTCTAAAAAATATATATTTTATTAAAATATTAGAAATTCCTTTAGATATTCGTAAAAAATTTAAGTAAACTATAAAATCAATTTTTCGTTTCCCATATCAAAAGGAGAACGAATAAATGGCCATATTAAAAGGCCGGAAACGCACCTGCAGCTCTTCTGATGCTGCGTGTGTCCATGGGCGACGGAAGTTGCTTTCCATCAGGTGACCCGTTTGCTCGTTTGCCCCTTATTTCATAAAAAAAATGCGCAAATAAGCAAAATATAAGTGATTTACCTTGACATTGTCCAGCTATAAACAAACACAATAGGAAAACACTCTGGTTCCACATTTTGAAGCAATTAAGGTCATATAATAACGTGTTAGAAATATTCACTTGTTTTAAATTATAATAGTTATTAATTATTATTAACTAACATTCACTCTAAGCATTGACGAGTGACCTGTAATATTATCTACTGCATTAGACATTGACTGCAGTTAATCTAGATTACTGAATAACCATGGATCAGCGAGAAATGAAATTTGAACGTTTGTCGTAGTAGTATGTTTTGAAATATAATTTTTGTCGTAGTATATCACGTCGTAGTATATATATACAGGCTAAGCATCCTATATCTTTATTTCAAATATTTTATTATTTTCTATTGTCGACTCACACTTGCAAAACTTCAATTTTGAAAAATATATTTTTCTCAAATAATTAATTTGTAACATAGTTTACTTGCAATGTAGCTAAAGGACTTTTAAAGCAAGATGTTTTAATAAAAATCTAAGATGGTAGCACAAAGTAGTATTTAAATTGGTCATATTAACTATTTCTAGTTTTCCAAATAACATAATATCAGACATTTCTATTATTGTTTATAGGTCTATGTACTCGGTAGATGGCCGTGCATAGTTCTTAGGTCATATTTTATCGTATTACAAGTTAATGTTTCGATGTACTATCAGAGAAGTTGATTCCTAGACAGATGGGGGACCTACGTAGTTTGGTCGCATTACGTCAAACCCAGCCGACAGATCACAAAAATTATTACATGATCCGACCAAAATATGACGTTGGTCGAGAAATTCATATTCAGATGGCAGTCCCACGTAATTTGGTCGATAAACATAATAATAATTATATTTTGTGATAATGTTATATCAATATTCAACGTTAGTTGCGGTCGTCGTTGTGACCTGTTGGCTGGATTTTGACATAACCATGCCAAAATATGACGTTGGTCCGCCATATGCCTGAATCGATTTTTTCGATACTACATAGATTGATATAATTATTGTTATAAATAACTTAAAAACTAACTTGAGCTGCAAATTGTATAATTACGTGTTTAGGCATGACAATCAAGTTTTGAAAAATACGAAGGTTTCTTTCTTATTTTATTTTAAAATTATGTTCACATTGTATTAGATACACAATAAATAATCCAAATCACATTTGTTTTGAAATAAAGTCGCCTTGATTTATAAATATTTACAAAAAATCAAGAACAAATTTTGGAAGTTTCATTTACATTTCCTATTATAAAAAATCTTATTTAGATCACTAACAAAACTTTGCAAATAAAAGTTTACTAAAAGTTATCTTATTTATTATCTAAAAATTAAAAAAATCATCGTCTCCATACGTATCTTCCTTCAATGCGGTCGGCTTTAGAGCATCCAACTTAAATCCATTTTCTTGGAGCTCGTCTATCTTCGGTAATTCATCTATAATCATCTCCTCGACATTTATACTGTTTAGTTCCTGTTGAATTTTATCTTGAATCGGCCCCTCTAGAGCGTTGACAATTTGATATCTTAAGAGATTCGGTAAAATGTTAATGATGAATTCAACGGCATAGTCCAGGGTCCCCGCTCCATCGAATCGGACCTGAATGTTCCCAACATCGAGATCTAAGTCTCTGAACTCGGGTTTCTTTCTCGTGTCTAGTGGTTGGCCGAGTACTATTCGCCCACTGATATATTCCACGGAGAACGATGTGCTGCCAGCTCGAGACGTGATCCCATTCAGCGCAGATATTTCCCACTGCGTCATGCCCTCAAGTTTCTGTGTTCCAATTTCGAAGTCGGCTAAAACGGTGTTGTTGACTAACATGAGCGTTATGTTACCCACCCGATGGAACGACGATATTCCAGTCAGCCAGGTATTACTGAGTGTCATGGTAAATATACTCGCTGAGGTATTGTAGTCGTTGACTTTGTACGGGTCCAGATTCATTTCTCTCACTTTCTTCCTGAGGTCCGATATCACCATGTCCAAAGGGGATATTGAATTTGGGAATTCCATGTCCCCGGAGAATTCATCCAGTTTGTTATTAATTTCTGTTCGGGCCTTAACATAAGCTTCTTTAAGTACGTACGGTTTTATGGAATCGAAAAGAACACTTCCCATAGTGTTGACAGCGTTTTGTATGAGTCCTCCCAGCATTCCAGGGTTCGCTATGTTCATATCAATATTGCTAAAGGCTATGTCAATGTTCATGTCTTGTGCTCGTATTTTTCCATCACGCTCTACTCCGAGATTAGCTGTTGCTGTTACTTTAATGCCCTTTATATTAACTGTATATGGACTGTTCACTCTACTTATCCAAGTACTTATGGTGCAGTTTCCTACTGCTTCCAGGTGATCTATCGCGAGTCCAGCAACCACCTGAAAGTTATAAATTATTTCTTTTAGCAATGTGTTTAAACAATGAGTAAGTTTTCTTATAGTTAAACTTATCAGTTGGACACTATAAATGTCAGAATAGAAAAAAAATAAAGCAAGGATTTATTACAGAGAACATTATTAAAATTTTTCGAATATGCATGATTAAGTTATTGCTATTAATGTTTTATTCATGCACTGTATTCCAAAAGAAAACTGAGCAGTCCTTCTAGTATGGTCTATGTAGCGTATGATAAATATACTGTACAATGAATACACAACGAGTTGTTCTCTGAAATTGGTAATTAGCTTCCATAAAATCTCCTCTCCGAAATTGTCAGTATTCCATTTCATAAAAATATTCAACAATATCAAGTTCCTTCACTTGTTTGCTAACTTACAAAACACATTAAACTATTAAAAATCATCAGGCGCTCACCTTCATCGACGATACTTCAACATTTACGTACAGTATTTTGAATTTGCTCAGGCCGTGCAAGGTTGTGTTCTTGAAGTAGAGTGTTGCAACTGTGATGGACTGCTGCATGTTGGGCACCATGTACGGCTCGGGCACCTCTGCTCCTGGTAACCCCTCAGGGTTCGGCTGTTTGAAATGCTCCAGCACTTGCATTATGTACTCGCTCATCTTTTGCTCGCCGTGAGCAAGTTGGGTTTGCGTCGCATCTGAAAATTACGTCCAATAGAAATTGTTTAGGTTGACCAATCTCTTCATGCAATATCTGAAAATAAGGTCTATTAATTATGGATCGGTTGACAGGCTTGCGTAGAATTTCAAAAATGTGCATTTATAGCTATGTCCTCATTATGCAATTTCATCTTCAATTTTCGTCATCTTCTTTTTATTCAAATAATTGAATGCGTCAAAATCCACCCGCGTTGAAAGAAAAGTGTCACAGTAGAGCGCTACGATTTCAACGCCCGTCACGGGCATGCCTCACGTTCGCTGTTGACTGCGCTATAACGCATGCTCTTGATGAACAAAAAAAAGGCCCAGTGTGGACTGTGGACAAAGCTATAGGGATATAAGGGCACTGACCGATCGCATTGGAAATCTATTTGTAAAGCATAAAGTATGTAGTGGACGTTCCAAGCCGAGAAAAAGATTATAATTAGTTTACTGCATTGTGTTAACAAAATTTATCCTACTTCATTGTGTGTATTTTGACCTCATTTAATATTGCTTGGATAAATTCACACGTTTTTACTCAACGTAATTTAAGTACTTTTAATCTGAAAACCTAAGATTCGTACATTTTATTCAAACAGCATGTAATTTGACTTAGTTTCAAACAGAACAGCGCACTCAGATTATTATTTATGTTGCATTTTATTAAAATAACTTCAACATCTGAGATTCTTAGCCGTGTTTTAGAGTCGCTGTACTGACTTTATTCTGGTGACAATTTGTTTGTTTAGATTCCTCAATATCTGTAAATTTTCGCCAGCAACCCAATTAGTGATGCTTTAACCATACTTATTAGTTATTTCACACTTCGTACTTATTGTCGTGACGTACCTACCTATCATGTTATTGACCGAACTATAACAGCACTGCATGCGCTACATCATCACAATTTTGTATGACACTTCCACTTACTGCAGATTGTAGCATATGATATAATGCAATTTGGTATATTATTTGCGAAGTGAATTCAGAGTTTAGTGTCATGTGTTTTGCACGGTTATGGTCAGTCTTAAGACTATCTTGAATCGGCCTGATATTGAACAACAACGAGCCATATCGTCACCTCATTATGATATCGCATCTTTCTCGTTTTGTCGCGAGAAAACAATACGAGTCTTGTTACGCGCGAGCTCCAAGGAATCGGGGGCTGAAGAGCGAGCGAAACCGCTCTTGACTGACGCGAATGGTCACACACACTCAACTAACTCGACTATGACTATGACACCCCGCACAGTGAGTAACTCGACTATTCCGCACTCCCCACACCCCATTATAAATCCTCGACTACTCAGCACTTTTGACACTCCACCTTAATTCCTCGGAGCTCGCGGACTACAATATTGATTGATTGCTGACGTACCGTGGCAGTGTCCGAGCGCGATGGTCGCGGCGAGTACTACGGCTGCCCACATCATGACTGATCGCCCGCGTCCGGCCAGTCAGGGGTCCGCCGGTTATCGCCACTGATAATATCCTCATTACGTATTTAGGGAATCGTTTGGTAATTGTTATTGCTTATTGTTGTACACGATTGTCCAATGTAATACACGAAACAAACTGCAGACGTAGCGATGTAACTGTATTTAGTCTCAGACTATACAGTAGGTAGACTGTTACTGCCTGAATCGATGCAAAGAAAGAGCAAAATTTGAAAATTATGCGCTTTGATCGCTTAGCGAAATAATAGATGGGCAGTAGGCGTAATACGGCAATAACCGTCAATGACTGATCAATGACCATCGTCAGATATACTTAATCATTATACTAATTGCGACCCCACGCTTCAACTCCCGTAAGGCCCAAGTGGGCCGCGATAACAATTGAAAGGCTATTGTCTCGTCTTGCCGCGATCGAAGGATTAATACCACCGTCAGATATACAGTATACTAATTGGACCCCATTAATTATTATAGAAAAGAATTTGATCATTTAAATTTTTCAAAAAATATTTGTAAATACACGACGGTGATACTTAAATTAACAAGCTTCTTTGTTCACATTTTACTCTAATTAGGTGGCCTAATTAACAAAACAAGTCAGGCTTAGATGGCTAAGCCTGATTTGTTTTGTTTTTTTCAAATACATGGGTATTTGAAAAAAAAAACGTTGTTTTGTTTACTCAAAAGTCAAAACATATTTTGGAACAAAAAATAACTTGTTTAATGTATTTTAATTTTAATTACCCACTTGTTAACTTTTTACAAAAGTGCAAAGATTATTTTTGAAAATGAAATAATTTAACTAATGTGTTTTTCTCAGATTTAATCCATGTGTCTGCATTTTACTTATCGTCGAATAACAGGTAATAAATTCTAAAGGAGATGGGCACAATATGCTAGACAAATACAGAAGAAACAGGAGAAACCTTAGGCGCCACGAATATCTCATTATAGTTACTACAGAGGAAATTCGTAGCACAAACGTTCGATCACATTACACATATTCACATCGTCAGGAAATATTTTTATGCATTTGGAGCTGCTCGGGGCTACCTCACACGATGTTCCATAAACTGCGCTAGACGGAGTCACGAGCTTTTACATGGCTTCCGTGACTCCACCGGCACTAGCTTGCTTAAACCTAGCAGGCCCATGCTGTTGGAGGTCTTCAGTAGCGCCCTAGCCTGTACATAGGCCAATCATAGGGCCGATCATATTCGTTGGTATCGCGATGCACTGGAACACAGTGTGCGACCATCTCGGAGACTCGGTGCAGTATAGGATGGTACTCTAATGCGAAGAAGTAACAATCTATATCGGTTGCAGTGACCTAAGGCTTCTAAGGACCTGCTGGCAGTCGTGGTTCCCAACATGGCCTAACAAAGCCTAAAATTGTCCATCAATGGCCATGACCAGCAACATAATTGTAAAGACAGACAGTCAACCTTAGCCTTAACCTTGTAAAGACTAGTAGACATTTCAATTAAGAAATAATTTATTTCTTACCTATTAAATATATTTTTAAAATTTATACCTTCGAAGATACACATCGACATGTTAAAAACTTATGAGAACCGGAGATAAACGAGCCTAAAAATACATTATTGTTTAATTAATAATTGTTTGTTCATTACGGTTTAAGCGTCTTAGGTTGAGTTGCACCAACTTACTTTAACTATATCTACAGTGCAAAATGTCAAAACTTTGGTTGAAGTTAACCATAACCGCTCATACCGCGCACTGTAAAACTCTGGAACGAACTGTCACCAGCAGTATTTCCGGACCTATACGACCTGCAAACCTTCAAGAAAAGAGCGTATTCCGTCTTAAAGGCCGGCAACGCACCTGCAGCTCTTCTGATGTTGCGAGTGTCCATGGGCGACGGTAGGTGACCCGTTTGCTCGTTTGCCCCCTTATTGAATAAAAAAAATACGTATTAATATCTATTTTTTTCGTGAAAATTTACTATTAGTTGCATGTGTACGGAAAATTATACGGCTATTCCTGAACCAAAGATTTCCTTTGGTAGGATTGCTCCTTATGGCCCAAGGATGGATTTAATATGTGGAGCCACCGCGACTTTTAATGTTAATTTTTTTTAATTTTTTAGCTTCTGCTCTGGAGGATAATTATAGAGTCTCAATCTGTATAGAGGCATTAATCATGGTACTATTCCAAGTTCGGTACCATATTCGGATGACTTAAGAATGCTTAATTCATTTTAGGACTCATATTTGCATGATAAAGATGTTAAACAACGTAAAAAGAAGAAGAAGAAGAAGCATTATTTAAACGGCTAATCTTAGTATGAATCTCGTATACTGGTCCGATTTGAAAAATTCTTTCAGTATGAGATAGCCCATTTATCAAGGAAGGCTTTAGGCTATATTTCATTACGCTAAGACTAATATAAGCGAAGAAATAGAGGAAAATGTGGAAAAACGGGGGAAATTATTTGAAATGGCTTATTTCACGAACTACTGGAGTAATTTTTCTGTTATTTGGGACAGATAAAAAGTAGGAACGTGAAGGATCATAGGATATTTATTGAGGACTAATTTGTCTGTGAAATATCTAATTTACGCGGGCGAAGCAGCGCGGAACGTCTAGTTATATTATAAAGCTGAAGAGTTTGTTTGAACGCGCTCATCCCAGGAGCTACTCATCCGATTTGAAAGAAACTTTCAGTGTTTGATAGCCTATATTTATCGAGAAAGGCTATAGCCTATATTTTATCACGCTAAGACCAATAGGAGCAAAGATACAGAGGAAAATGTGAAAATAAAGCTGAAGAGTTTGTTGGTTAGTTTGTTTGTTTGAACGCGCTAATCTCAAGAACTACTGGCCCGATTTGAAAAAAATCTTTCAGTGTTTGATAGCCTATTTATCGAGAAAGGTTATTAGCTATATTTTATCACGCTAAGACCAATAAGAGCAAAGATACAGAGAAAAATGTAAAAAAAACGGGGAAAATTATTTGAAAGGGCTATATCTCATAGACTACTGGAGCAATTTTTATGTTATTTGACATGAACATATATAGTAGACTACGTGAGAAATGGGTCATTAATTTTTGAAAAGTATACGGTTTCCGTGAAATTTCAGATTTACACGGACGAAGCCGTGCGAAACGTCTAGTACTATTAATATGTTTAATGATCCATTCATCACAACGTCTTTGGCATGCAGAATAATGCGGCTATCAGACTCCTTATATTAATTAAGCCCTGTCAGCAGCGTTTTCGTTGGTTGAAACTTAAAAATCATAAATTCTAAATTTTTTATTTTATTTTATTTTTACTATATTTTATCTAAATATTATTCCAAAATTGGCATTTAAACATTCGATTCAAACGAAAATGATACCAAACTCGACTATATACCTAAATCCCACGCAGTTATTGACCTCATTACTCATACCTTGTTAAAGCTAGAATACCTGCATGAAATATTCAGGTGGCTCCACATCGTAAACCCATCTTAGGGATATAAAGATCAATCCTACCAAAGGAAATCTTTGGTTCAGCAAAAGCCGTATTCCTCGTTTTTTTGTCTTGTACGCACACGACTATAAATGTTTTACAGTGCTATATTTTTCCTGTCGATTTTTAGGGATAATTCAATTTTTTATACCCTCAATCCCGTTACCTGTAGCTTCAATAAAAGAATTAACGCAACAGACATCTGTGAATTTCTCCAGTCAAAGTTAAGGTTAAAGTGAAAGCTAAAGGACGTCATATTTAACTATGTATAACTTTAACCTTAACCACAGAATATATATTAGTTGTACCAACAGAATTCCCACTGGCGAAACCCGTTTAAAGAGTTAACGACTCATGCTACGATACTATAAAGTTCAAATTCCGACCGCGCAGTGCTAGGTGCCTACAATTATATTTGCCTACATCTTCGCTCTCTTTCTATCGCATAACTCGTACTTTTTCTGAAGAAATTAGGGTTGTCTCTTTTTAAAAATAATATTTTAATCTTTATATTTAATTAACTACATTTTATTTAACTCTAAATAATCTAAGATATTATGTCTTAGTACTATGTAGATTTAATTATCATAAATTCGCTTAGATTTAAAAATCATTAGTTACGCGTACTTAGATTCGATAGGTAGGATAGGTATTATTAAGATAGGTATCTTAATAATTGAAACCGGTCTTATATTAAACATATTTAAAGTGTTTGTATAACTTAGTTATTTTTGTAAACAAATGAGGTTTCGAATAGTAAAGAAAGTTAAATTTGGTTTACAATCCGTGTTAAGACAGTTAAACACCGCGCAATATTTATTTGTCCTTTTCATTTTATTGTCCATTGTGAGTAGTGATGAGCAAAGCAAGACCAAGACCAAGACTCGGCCAGTCTTGGTCTTGGTCTTGTTCTTGCTTGTGCTGTCTTGGTCTTGGTCTTGCTTAAATCTGTCTGGTCTTGGTCTTGGTCTTGGTCTTGCACGCCTAGTCTTGGTCTTGGTCTTGCAAAAAGCAAGACTCTTGCAAACATTTTTCTAAACTTTTTGTAAACGTTTTCATTTTCTCGAAAAAACATTTTCAAACCTAAGTTATTAGAAGTTAGCTGATGATGATCATAATATTATCTTAACTTGATTATATCTTAACTTGACTATGCAAGAGTCTTGCATGGAGCAAGACTCTTGCATAGTCGGTCTTGGTCTTGGTCTTGTTCTTGCACACCTAGTCTTGGTCTTGGTCTTGCTAGTCTTAGGGTAGTCTTGGTCTTGGTCTTGGTCTTGCAATTTTTGCAAGACCAAGACCAAGACTCATTTTGCTCATCACTAATTGTGAGATTAATATCTTTTCAGTTTTCTGTGATAGCGATCGAATAAGTTACGCAATACGCAGGTATGCAACGACTCGTGCGCGTGCGTCACCGCTCGCTTGTGAGTCCCTACTGATTTGCCACCCGCGGGTGGTACTTACAGTTCGATGCCTATTCACGCGAGTGGGACAGGCCTGCCTTAACTTTAACTTTAACCACGCCTCTGGTGCAACCCACCCTTATGAGTCGTACCCAGTTTTAGGTTTTGACTTTAGTTTATTGGTTTACGGTTGACCAATGAAAAACGCTATAAATAGATAAACTCCTCAGGTTTGTTTTGCGAGCAGAATTATTGTGAATATCCTGGTTTGCTCGATAGAATATACTGTGCGATTCTAGATATTTTACCTATAATAACTGTTGTTCCAATGTCATAAGGATCCATTTCCTATGAAGGTAAAACAATTCTGAACGGCCTGTAGTTAAAATAATTCATAAGAAATGAGACATCCTTAGTAAATGAATTATAGAGCTTCCTAGTTTAGTTTTATTGCTACGGAAACGAGTCATTAGAATATCATGTTTCATATTTATAATGCCTACGAAAGCTTGAGATACAAGTTTTTCATGCATTTATTAGGCACTTATAAGGTATTATATATAAAATACTAGCTGTCCCGGCAAACGTTGCTTATAATAAAGTATTTCGCCCATATTATTTTATTGAAGTGACTTATTAAGTATGTCGCCATGGCAACGTCGATCTATCCCGTCGCACAAACAACATGGTCGTCGTCAGTCTCAGGTTGTAATAATTTACTATTATTTATTCAACAAATGCACTTATCAATATATACCCAGTAGCCGATTCTCAGACCTACTAAATATGCATATAAAATTTGGTAAAAATCAGTAAAGCCGTTTCGGAGGAGTTCGTGGACTCACATTGTGACACGAGAATTTTATATATAAGATAAATAATAATACCTACAGGTAAATCTAAGAGTACTCGGGCTATTGGATCCATAAAAATTGGACCCAGTGGGTCCAATGACTAGATATGGATTTTTAACATTTTTTCATCTAGCGATTGGACCCAAGTAATTATTTTTTATGACTGACGGGTTTATGTCTGTAGGGCCAGCAAAAAGTTGTAGATTAGAATAAAAACAAAATAATACTTTGTATGAAAATATTTATTGAGATCGGTCAAGGCTCAAGAAAAATTAAAACTTTAAACAATTAGTAAAAATAATAGAAAATAAATCAATATCTAGCCAATAATATTAACATATAAGTATTTTAAAACTAATAACATAAGATTCTTCGTACTTCTTTTGTTTAAAAACATTGAAATAAAACTAAAGTAGGTAATTTTTTTCTATCAAATAAAATCACAGGTTTCATTATAAATAACTTCTTAGGTGTACCTTGTAATTGTAAATTAGTTATTGTTAATAATAATATAATTTACTAGATTTAAAAACATAAGAATTGCCAGTAGGTCACTCAAATAATATTATTAAGAATGTAATAATATAATAATTATTAAAGTATGAGTAATACTTTCCATACATTATTTTTTCTAGTTAAATAGAGTTTACACTATATTATTATTTAAATATTAAAGATCTTTTTTTAAAACATAATTCGACGCAGTAGATTTAGGTACTTAATAGTTAATTACCTAAATCTACTGCTTATACTATAACCTAATAATTATAGTATAATTTAATGAGAGTGTTCTAAGTTTTAAATAAAAAACAAAATAATATGGTTAGGTATAACTGATTATTTTTGTGCCAACTGCCAACCCTACTTCAAAATTTCTTGCCAGAAAATAATGGATCATAAAAGTGGGTCACATCGCTAGATGAAAATATGTTAAAAATTCATATCTAGTCATTGGACCCAATGGGTCCAATTTTTTTGGGTCCAATAGCCCGAGTACCCGAATCTAAAGTAGAGTAGAAGAATCTGTTCAAACTAGTCTCCATTATATCTTTAACTAGCGACCCGCCCCGTCGTCGCACGGGTATAAAATATATAGCCACTGAAAAAATGATTAAAATCTATAGCCTATGATCCTTCACGTGGTCTACTTCTAATATCTGTGTCAAATAACATAAAATTGCTCCAGCAGCTCGCGAGATAATTTCCCCCGTTTTTTCTACATTCTGCTATTAGTCTTAGCGTGATAAAATATAGCTTATAGCCTTCCTCAATAAATGGGCTATCCACACACACTGAAATAATTTTTCAAAGTAGTTCCTGAGATTAGTGCGTTCAAGTTAGCCCTTTCAAATAATTTTCCCCGTTTTTTCCACATTTTCCTCTATTTCTTCGCTCCTGTTAGTCTTAGTGTGATAAAATATAGCCTATAGCCTTCCTCGATAAATGGGCTATCTAACACTGAAAGAATCGTCAAAATCCATTGCATAGTTTTAAAGATTAAAGGGAACAAAGGGACATGAAGGAAAAAAAGCGACTTTGTTTTATAATATTACTAGCGACCCGCCCCGGCGTCGCACGGGTATAAAATATATAGCCACTGAAAAAATTATGCCTATAGCCTTCCTCAATAAATGGGCTATCTAAAACTGAAATAATTTTTCAAATCGGAACAGTAGTTCCTGAGATTAGCGCATTCAAGTTAGCCCTTTCAAATAATTTTTCCCGTTTTTAGGGTTCCGTAGATTTAAAAACATAAGAATTGCCAGTAGGTCACTCAAATAATATTATTAAGAATGTAATAATATAATAATTATTAAAGTATGAGTAATACTTTCCATACATTATTTTTTCTAGTTAAATAGAGTTTACACTATATTATTATTTAAATATTAAAGATCTTTTTTTAAAACATAATTCGACGCAGTAGATTTAGGTACTTAATAGTTAATTACCTAAATCTACTGCTTATACTATAACCTAATAATTATAGTATAATTTAATGAGAGTGTTCTAAGTTTTAAATAAAAAACAAAATAATATGGTTAGGTATAACTGATTATTTTTGTGCCAACTGCCAACCCTACTTCAAAATTTCTTGCCAGAAAATAATGGATCATAAAAGTGGGTCACATCGCTAGATGAAAATATGTTAAAAATTCATATCTAGTCATTGGACCCAATGGGTCCAATTTTTTTGGGTCCAATAGCCCGAGTACCCGAATCTAAAGTAGAGTAGAAGAATCTGTTCAAACTAGTCTCCATTATATCTTTAACTAGCGACCCGCCCCGTCGTCGCACGGGTATAAAATATATAGCCACTGAAAAAATGATTAAAATCTATAGCCTATGATCCTTCACGTGGTCTACTTCTAATATCTGTGTCAAATAACATAAAATTGCTCCAGCAGCTCGCGAGATAATTTCCCCCGTTTTTTCTACATTCTGCTATTAGTCTTAGCGTGATAAAATATAGCTTATAGCCTTCCTCAATAAATGGGCTATCCACACACACTGAAATAATTTTTCAAAGTAGTTCCTGAGATTAGTGCGTTCAAGTTAGCCCTTTCAAATAATTTTCCCCGTTTTTTCCACATTTTCCTCTATTTCTTCGCTCCTGTTAGTCTTAGTGTGATAAAATATAGCCTATAGCCTTCCTCGATAAATGGGCTATCTAACACTGAAAGAATCGTCAAAATCCATTGCATAGTTTTAAAGATTAAAGGGAACAAAGGGACATGAAGGAAAAAAAGCGACTTTGTTTTATAATATTACTAGCGACCCGCCCCGGCGTCGCACGGGTATAAAATATATAGCCACTGAAAAAATTATGCCTATAGCCTTCCTCAATAAATGGGCTATCTAAAACTGAAATAATTTTTCAAATCGGAACAGTAGTTCCTGAGATTAGCGCATTCAAGTTAGCCCTTTCAAATAATTTTTCCCGTTTTTAGGGTTCCGTAGTCAACAAGGAACCCTTATAGTTTCGGTCTGTCCGTCCGTCTGTCTGTCTGTCCGCGGTTTGACTCAGAGACTATAGGACCTACAAAGCTGTAATTTGGCATGAATACACATATTAATGATGGCAACAATGATATTATATAAAAAAACTCAAAGCAGATATGTTACTACCGCGCGCGTTGTGAAGCCATTAAATACGGGCCAATTGACCCGTCTTTTGTATAGTCTGTCTCTTTTATGTAAATGTCATTTCGTATCTTTTGTTTCACTTATCTGTCAAATTTGACAATTGAATTTGAAAATTGTTCGGAAGCAATTTAAGCCGGAAAATCAACGAATAACAAAACTACAGGAAACATAACTCCCATACTTCAACCGTTTTAAATTTGGCTCCTTTTCGAACACTAAAATATGACAATTCAGATTCTCGCCAAGGTCGTTTCCTAGGTAACGTATCATAATATTGCGCGCTGGACGGCGCGGTTATTATCAATGTCACAGTTATGAAACAAAGCGGATGGCATTATGCAGTATACACCAAACATATCTACTATCACGAAGAAAGGAGTACATAATTATTATTTTAAAATCAAACATTTTCCTCTGATCCTTAAATCGACGATAATAATAATATATAATAATTTTGAACAAACCGTGTACGACTCGGACGAATTTAAAACTATCCAGAGCACCTAGACAAGACGTTTTCAGATTACAAAAATACATGTGCTAAATTATTACAGAACTAGCTGTTGCCCGCGACTTCGTCCGCGTGGACTTCAGTTTATAGCGCGCGGTGTACAGTTTTTTACAAAACTGCGCAGTTTTTTGAAAAGATATGTACAGTTTTCGTAGAGAACTGCACAGTTTTTACAAGAGATCTGTACAGTTTACATACAGAACTGCACAGTTTTTTCACAGAACTGCGCAGTTTTTCGAAAAGATCTGTACAGTTTTCGTAGAGAACTGCACAGTTTTTACAAGAGATCTGTACAGTTTACATACAAAACTGCACAGATTTTTCAAAATTCCAAAAATTAAACGTTGTTTTAGTGTTATAGGTAAGAAAAGAGTCACTAGTGACAGTTAACAAAGAGATAGATGCCAGAAATATGCTATGCTGGCTTTGTCTTTGCATATTTGGTAGGCCAGAAATATGCTATACTGGCTTTGCCTATGCATAAATGGTTTGGGAATAAACATATGTGACAGTCTTAACTGTACAACTTGCATGACATGCTGATCATAATATTGTAACCATGACAGCACGTACCGCACGTCATGCTGCATGATTTGACGTGGGAGAGCCGTGCTTCGGCACGAATGGGCCGGCTCGACCGGAGAAATACCACGGGCTCGCAGAAAACCGGCGTGAAATAGCGCTTGCGCTGTGCTTCGCCGAGTCATTGAGTTTACTGAAGGCCCAATCCCCTACTATTTTCCTTTCCCTGCCCTTCCCTCTTAAAAGGCCGGCAACGCACCTGCAGCTCTTCTGATGCTGCGAGTATCCGTGGGCGACGGAAGTTGCTTTCCATCAGGTGACCCGTTTGCTCGTTTGCCCCCTTATTTCATTATAAAAAAATGATCGTCTTCGGTTCGCTTAATATTGGCTAAATGATCCCTGCACGTCACAACTCACAATTCACGATATTTTTTTACTTCAGTTTTTGTTTAGCCATGTCAGTAACATGACCTTCAGCATAGCTGAAACTTTATTTTCTATTTCTTCAATAATCTTCTTTGAAAACAGAATACCGAAAAAATATAATAAATAATAATATAAAACGCGAGAGGAACGAAATACGCAGCCGCATGGTGGCGGGAACGTATATTTTTTGTAATATATTAATGTTATAAAACATGGACGATTGTGACATTTTCTTGTAAAATATGGACTTATCTTTGTAAAACCCTAAAATATGGAAAAATATGGAAAATAAAACTTGGGATTTCACAGTCTAAATATGATAATTCGTGTAAAAACACATTCCCTAATCATGACTATTAAAGTGTATGCTACATAAACGAGTAATCTGGCTCGGCATCCAATTCAGTTCGTTTCTTACTAAACGAAGTACGAACGGCATGATTATAAAAATAAGATACCTACTCGATACTGATGTCAGTCAGACCCCCGGTTATGAATTATGATTAAATTGTTACATCTTGCATAACACTGTCCATGGCGACTTTGTAAAAATTTTGTAAATATATTATTTTTTGATTATTGCATTTTTACAATAACATGTAAACTTAGTAAGATAAACACAAAGAGACCAGCTTAATTTTACGCAAATACCCTGGCATCCAACTTAAATAAACCATCTTTTTGGGCATGTTTTTGGGTCGGAAAAAATACAAGAACTTTACCTAAGCATAATTTTAAAAAAATCACTTACTGATGAAACTTGAAAGGTTATTCCTGTATTAAAAGTCGTATCTGTATGACTTCTACACCATTTCACAGGGCATTTAGGCATTTTAACAACGAAAATTTTGTAAAAAGCTACGTAAAAAGTAAATAAACCAAAAGTAAACAAATTGTAAAATGAGTGTGACAATAATTATCATGTCAACCTGGTTGAACGTCACTCGAGTATATATACACGAAAAATGTGTACCGAACACATGCATAAATGTGCATGTATTCGGGTCACATTTTGTAGCCATTTGGTGCACTTTTTTTGACGGAGTTACTCTTCCTGTAGTTTAAAGTTCACTGCGGAAAATAGTATGAACGTAACAGATCTATATTTAGTTGAGTATCATTGGATGGCAACAACATGGTATGTGAAATCGTAAAAAAATATTTTTTTTATGGTACCTCCCCTACACATCAAGCGGGGATGAATATTTTTTTTTCGCGCCCACCCCATCGTGTGGGGTGTCGTTGAATAGGTTTTTTAAAAATATTGCGAGTATTCATTGATCATTTTCCGATTTAGGGATCCGTTTGTGAAATATTAAGTTTTAAAGTGGAAAAAGTCGTTAGAGTCCAGTGTCCCCCCTTCTACCAGCTAAACGGTTGGTTCTGGAAATGTGAAAAAATTCACGGGGGTAGGAAATATGCTGAATTTAAAAGGAAAACTATCACGGCTAAGAATACTTCATAAGTTATTGAGTAATAGTCGATCAACTAAAAAAAATGTATTCGGTGAAGTATAAAGGAAATTTTCATTCAAATTCCTTTGAAAGTAACTGAGATGATGTTGTTACTCGTACTAGTGTAAAACACGCTATAAATGTACGTTCATTGACCTTAAAAAAATTTCAAAAACTAGCGGTACTACGGAACCCTATATTGCGCGTGGCCCGACACGCACTTGGCCGGTTTTTCCACATTTTCCTCTATTTCTTCGCTCCTATTAGTCTTAGCGTAATAAAATATAGCCTTCCTCGATAAATGGGCTATCTAACACTGAAAGAATCATCAAAATCCGTTGCGTAGTTTTAATTAACAAAAAATTAAAACCGACTTCCAAGGTAAAAACAATAATAACATTAATATGAACTAAAAAGTATTAAATAATTTTTACTATCTAATAGTGCCTTTTTCCGAATTCGGCTAAACCTCAACTATTTCTGTACTCAATCTTCATTATTTTGAAGTCGGTACCAGATAGCTGAATCTTCAGTCCTCTGACAGAATATTTAAAATTTTTGGAACTGGCACCGACTTCATAATTATGAAGATTGAGTACAGAAATAGTTGAGGTTTAGCCGAATTCGGAAAAAGGCACTATTAGATAGTAAAAATTATTTAATACTTTTTAGTTCATATTAATGTTATTATTGTTTTTACCTTGGAAGTCGGTTTTAATTTTTTGTTAAAAATAATAATAATTTCACTCTTTTTAGTTACACTAGTAGATAAATCTTCGCGTATATTTGACGTATCTTATTACAATTTGTTAAGAGTCATAACTCACACTCACAAAATAATATAATATTATCAGTGAAGTGAACATATTGTGCTAAGTAATTTAACAATTTTAATACTTCAAGCCCGAAGCGGTCACCGGCGATTGCGATAACAATAGAAAGGCTATTGTGTCTCGTTTTTCCACGATCGAAGGATCTATCAGATAAAAAATTGTACAAACTTGCATAGGATGTAGCGTACTGCGTAGCATAATACGAGTATTAATCATAATTATTGACAGCTGTTCTTGTTATCAAGAATTGAAATCGATAGGTACTTAGTGCACCATCTATCGATTAATAAGTATAACTAATTAAAAAGACACTTAATGACTTTGTTTTGTTTAAATGCTCTTTTTAAAATAACTTTATTTTAATTCTATTTGTCTATTAAAATTTTATAAAGTAGTAAAGTATTCGATCTGTATATAAAGTATTTAGTAAAGTATTCGATATTCTGTCTTCTGCCGCCACGCGCCGCGCGGCGGCGCTGGGCGGCGACGCCGACCGCCGTGTATTAAAAACAAATTAATATGTTAATTGTTATACAGTACATAATTATTATTATTAGTATATCCATACCTATGCCTTGTACTATTATCTATTCTGTGCCATGAGACATTGGTGGCCTTAACACGACGTGGTAATGATGATGATGACGATGATGATGATGATGATTATGATGATGAATATGAATTGCATAGTAGTTTAAGCTTTCTGTTCATAAACAACGCCGAAACTCCCAAACGTGTATCTATAAGGAATCAGGAGTTCTCTCAGGTAAACTCTAAACTATGGTATACCTTGACCCAATATTTGACTTTTTGGTAGCGTATTCTTAGTACACTTCACATAAAACCAAAATCACCATATGTTTCCATATAAATTTCGAGGAGTTCCCTCGATTACTCATGGATCCCATCATCAGGTCACCACCTTTGTGAAAATGGGACCAAATTGGAGTGAAACCTAATACAACAAAACAAAAATTTCGAAAATCGGTTCACAAACGGCGGAGTAATCGTTGAACATACAAAAAAAAATATAAAAAAAATAAAAAAAAAAATATCCACAGCCGAACATATTATAACCTCCTCGTTTTTTGGAAGTCGGTTAAAAATTAAAGGGAACAAAGGGACATGAGGGAAAAAATAGCGACTTTGTTTTATAATAAGTATAGATATAGATATAGAATATGTATATAGATGTAATAATATTAGAGTACTATTGACCTTTTCTCCTCTAAAAGCGCATTTTGTAGTGAACAGCTGTGATTAGATAAAATTCTGTGAATTATGGGCATGTGACATAAATTTAGGCCAATTAATCATCGTCTAGTTTCCCTGACTATAGTCGGTTCCTTGTCTAATAAGATTATACACACCGAATGTAACACATGAGACCTTGCAGAGTAAAAAAAACTCCTAAATAGAAGCATGCATCAACTTCAAATATCTTTTGTTTCGTACGTGTGTAGGCGCCGTTAAAGTTAACTTTTTAAATTGTAATGATGCTGCTATGGAAAAAAAATCTTTAATCCGTCGATCACCAATTCCTGGAAATCTTTTGTTATCGCGGCCCATATGGGCCTTACGGGGCTCGATGGGTTAAAAAAGATCTCCAAACAGAATCGGTAAATATATTCACTCCAGTGCCGCAGCGTAACTTGTCGGGATCACACGTTCGTTACTGTTTACTGTGCGACGCGTTATCAATAACCGAACCGGTTGGCCGTGCGTGCGCGGCGAGCCTGCCTAGTGCAGCTCGGGCTGGTGATTACAATATTCAATGACCGATGAAGGTTTAATTCGAGATGCAGACGGAGTTTTTGTTAATTTGACGGTTGAGGGTGGAGAAGAGATGAGAAGAAATAGTATTGAGGAACAAACACAAAATATGGCGAGGAGCGAAAGTATGGAAAGTATGAATGAATTTTGTAGACCCGAGAAACGAAGACGCAGTATTGATGAGGAGGAAATTTGGACTCAAGTAACTAGGAGCGGTAAGAAAATAATAAGAGAGACGAGCGAGAGGTCGAGAGTCGCAACTGAAAATGAAATAGAAGTTTGCATTACCAACAAAGAAGTTCTTCCAAAGCAGTTCGCACTCGCACGTATTCTCAAAGCGGAACAAATAAAAGGTATATCCCGAGTAAAATATATTAATCCGTATAAAGTATTAGTCATGTTAGATAACGAAGAAAATGCAAGTCGTCTTTGTCTAAACAAAACATTTATTGATAAGGGATGGAGATGCCACAAAACATTGGAAATAGGTTTATCGTATGGAATTTTAAGGAACTGTGAAACAGATTTTGATGACAAACAGATTTTGGAGAGCTTATCATCGCCTACAGCCGAGATTATTTCTTAGAGACGATTAAATTACAGAGACGCGGATGGCAAATGGACACCTAGTGAAACTATTAGGGTATGTTTTAAGGGTTCAATATTGCCTTCGTTTGTTTATATTCACGGTATTAAAACTAAAATTGAACAATTTAGATTCCCCGTTACTCAGTGCTCGAAATGCTGGCGATTTGGCCATTCAGGAAAATTGTGCCCATCCCGTAAAATTACTTGCCCTAAATGTAGCGACAGTCATGCAAATTGTGATACCCAGAGGTACAAATGTGTAAACTGCGGTGGCAAACATATGGCAATGTTTAAACATTGCCCGGTGTTTGAAAAAGAGAAGAAATTGCGAGATATAATGGCAGAATTTAACTGTACATATAGAATGGCTATCAATATGTATGTTTCTCCTTCGCCTCAAAAGTCACCGATTCTAAATATACCAAATGTAAATGATACCTCACAATTCCCTTCAATATCCTTACCTGTACAAGATGGACCGGACCGGACTGTTGCTATGGAAGCTGAAATAGAAACGCCAAGTTGCAGCTATTCTGAAGTTATGAAGACATCCGCTAATAACAAAATTAAACCTCCGAATAAACCTAAAGTGCAGCGTAAAAAGAAAACCCCTGCTAAATCGGATCAGGAGAATAATTTATCTTCAAACTATGATTCGGATAGCTCAGAGGATCAATCAAAAAACGAAAACCTCAATATTGAGGGCAATATGACAATTAATGGACAGGGAGACAGGCCATCTTTATTAGAACGTATGAAGGAAGTTTTGTTCAAGAAAAAATACGATTTGATGACTAAGATTAAAAAGATTGTGAAAATAATTGGTCAGTGGATATTATCTGTCATTGGGGATCAAATCTCAAAAATGAACATTTTCAATACCATTTTTGATGGGTAATACAACTAAAATTATAAAATTAAAATTTGTACAGTGGAATGCACAAAGTATAAGGCCGAAACTGATAGATTTTGAACAACTATTATCACAAGAAAATATTCACATTGCAGCTGTCAGCGAGACCTGGTTAGAACCTGACAGTCCCTTACGAGTTTTTGGATACAACATCTATAGACAAGACAGGCGTGATGGTTATGGTGGGACTGCTATATTTGTTCATCAATCAATCAAGTCACAATTTGTTCAAGTACACCATATTAATAGTGGAATAGAGATAGTTAAAGTAAGATTATTTAATTGTGAACATGTGGAATATGTTATATCAATTTACTGTCCATCATATATACAAACATCGTCACAAGACTGGAATCAGGTATTTAGTTTAGGTAATAACAAAACACTGTTGCTAGGCGATTTCAACGCGCATCATTCTACTTGGTCCTACAAAACTGATTCAAGAGGTACGCAAATATTTGATTCTTTAATCGATAGCAACTTAATAAATTTAAATGATGGAAGTCCTACGCGTATTAGAGTTGTTAATGGATCCGTTCAAAAATCTTCTCCCGACATATCTTTCATATCATCTCAGTTAGCGATTAAATTTTATTGGAATGTTACAAATGAGTCACTTGGTAGTGACCACCTTGTTATAAAACTTTCGACAGATATTGAATCTATTCCCAATTTTTTTATTAAGAGAAATTTTAAAAAAGCTGACTGGAGTTCATATTCGGAGGACATTCAGTCAATTTTAACTAATTGTGTTTTACCTTACGATAATCAAGAAGCTTACGATTTATTTTTAAATTCTATCTTACAGTCAGCAAGCAAAAATATTCCAAATATTAAAATTAACTTAAACCCGACTAATAAGTTCTCTCCTAAGCCATATTGGAACTCTAATCTGTCGAAAGCTGTTGCTGAACGTCGGTTAGCTCTCGTTAATTTCAGAAAAAATTCTTGTCCTGCCAACTTAGATTTATTAAAAGATAAGATCCGTACTGCTCAAAGGCTTATAAGACAGGCGAAAAATGATAGTTGGCGTCAATTTTGTAGTTCAGTTGATCAATGTAGTTCTTCAGGGGACCTTTGGCGGAAGATGAGGTGGCTAAAAGGTCGTAGGACTCATGGTCTCAATGTTGACTTAGAAAAAGCTAATCATTTACTCCATAGCTTAGCCCCTGATTATGTAACACCAAATTCGCCCCAATTTCAATCTAACAACTCAAAATTAGAACAAATAATTTCAATTCAAGAACTTGAGAATTCAATAAAATCAAAGGACACCTCGCCAGGACTAGATAACATTTCTTATTCTATGATTAGTAAGCTTCCTATAATCGGTAAACAAACTTTGTTAATTTTATATAACAGATTTTTATCAAGTGGGTTTGTACCTTCTCAGTGGCGTAATATAGCAGTAATACCTATTCCTAAGCCGGGCCGGGACCCAAGTTCAGAATCGTCACTTCGACCGATATCGTTAATGTCTTGCATAGCCAAAATCTTTCACCATATATTATACAAAAGAATTGAATGGTATATTGAGAATAATGGTTTATTTCCAGAAAATGTAGTAGGATTTAGAAAACATAGATCAGGTCTTGATAGTCTTAGCCGGTTAGTTTCTGCTATTCAAATCGGTTTTTGTAAAAATAAAGTTACAGTTGGTTGTTTTTTAGATATTAATAACGCTTATAATAATATAGACATAAGGTCATTAGTAATCAAGTTGGATAAGCTAGGAATTGGAGCAAAAATTTGTCAGTATCTATGGAATTTTTTGAATGGGCGAAATTTACATATACGTATTGGAAATAATGTTTTATGCAGAACCTCATGGCTAGGCTTAGCTCAAGGGGATCCAGTATCCCCATTATTATTTAATATCAGCACCCTAGATATTTGTAAATTATTATTATTATGTAACATTAGCATTTCACAGTATGCGGACGATTTTGAGATACATATCACTGTTAATAATGTAATAGAAGCCAGAAATGTCTTACAATCAGCTTTAAATCAATTTGGAAAACTATTGAATGAAATGGGATTAGAATTTTCTCCTGAAAAATGTAAGATGGTAATATTTCAAAAGGGATCAAAGAGAATGGCATTAGACCTTTACATTAAAGATCATCTTATTCAGACAGAGGATTGTGTTAAATATTTAGGTGTTTGGCTGGATAGATCGTTGAGATGGAGCAAACATGTCAACGAGCTGTTCATAAAGACATCGAGGTATTTAAAATTATTTAAAATTTTATCAGGCTCAGGTTGGGGTTGTCATCCTAAATATTTAAGAAAACTTTATATAGCTATTTTAAGAAGCCGTTTAGATTACGGTAGCTTTTTATATGACTCCTGTTGTAAAACACATCTCGGAAAATTAGACAAAGTCCAAAATCAAGCTTTACGAATAATAGGAGGCTTTATCAAAAGTACGCCTATACACGTCATGGAAAGTGAGTTATGTCTTTACCCTTTATACTTACGGAGATGGTACTTAGGAGCTAAATTCTGGTTAAAATCTAAATCATTTTCAAATAATTCTACAATTTTTTTGCTAGATAATTTACAAGCAGTTGCTCATTGTTGGAAAAGAAAAGTACCAGTTTTACTATCTATTAATGAAGAGTTAAAGTTAAAAGCGGTTAGTTGTGGTGAACAGTTAGGAATGTTTAGATTAGATACATGGATAAGTAATTTTAATTTGAAGGATATAATTTTTCATGAAATTCCGTCTATTAAAAAAGCAAAGCGTAGTTATAATATGAATCGTTTAAAATTTTTGTGTGAAAAATACATAAACGTAAATTATACCGAATTTAGACTTATATTTACTGATGGTTCGAAGCATGGAGACGGTATTGGAGCTGCGTTCTTAGATACTTACTCTGATTATTATAATAAATTTAAAATTAGCGCGAATATCTCTATAATGCATACCGAACTCTTGGCTATTGCAAAAGCTTTGTTGTATATCGCTACATTGGAGAATGTAAAATATTTTGTTATTTTAACAGATTCCAAAAGTGCACTACAGCATCTGGCTCGATGTGCCTCGGAGTCACGAGGTCTACCGATCGCCTATGATATTCTGAGAATAGTTCGTCAATTGTTAGGTACAAATAAGATCATTAAAATACAGTGGATTCCATCTCACGTCGGGCTTTCAGGCAACGAGTACGTAGATGCGTTGGCTAAACAGGGATGCTCAGACGGGATGCCTTTGTCTATCGACCCTCATTACACAGAACATATTTCAGCTATTAAATTAAGATGCTACGAATTATGGCGCGAATATTTCGATAAGAGGTCGTTAGACAAGGGTATCTGGTACAAAACCATACAGCCGCACCCGACACCGTCTCCGTGGATTGATTGCTCACTTAGTAGAAACGATATCATCCTGACTTTAAGACTAAGAGCAGGTCATATTCCTCTCAACAAGTTCGGATACATGATGAAGAAGGTCTCATCGCCTAACTGTCAAACGTGTGGGGTTGTAGAGGACGTGTACCATGTCCTATCAGAGTGTGCTCGGAACGAATTTACAAGAAAACATTATTTTAATTCGCGTCTCAATGATGTGGGCTTTTGTAACACAATTCTGGCTTCGCCAAATTCAGAAGTAGCTAACGATCTCTTAAAAGTTGTCAAAATTATTTTGAAGGATCGAGATCATAATAATTGTTAATTATTATTTCTTTGTTTAGTGTTTTCTGATTCTGTAATTAGTCTTAAGAAATTGCTATTGAGTGGCATGTTCATTATTGAATAAGCTCATTAAATAAAGATTTAAAAAAAAAAAATATATTCACTCTGTATCTGTATATACATAGTGTACATATAGCCATGACAGCAAACAATAATAATAGAGGTCGATTACACTGTTATCCAGTCAATCAATTTGCCATTTAATCAGTTATATTATCCTATTATAACAAATCTTACATAATAATAATAATAGTTGCGGTTTAGCATCCTAGTATAAGTTATAGTGTCTTGTTGGTAGCCGACACAAATCCTTCAAAACATCATCATCAGACTGAGCGTCAGCTAAAAATTATACCGGGTGTCACAAAACACACTGATAATACTTTAGGGTGTGTATGTAAAAAAAGAGTAGCCAGCAACATCCCAGGATCGTGAACTTTGGAAAGAAAGCTAGGGGAGCCCCTTGCCCAGCAGTGGGACACTGTAGGCTGATAATAATGTTAAATAGAGTTTTGTGTGAAAGTGGCAGGGCTATTTAAAGAGTATTTTTTGTGAATAGTATAGGCAAGCGCCTCAGCGTTGTTAAAATAGATATATTTACCTTTAAAGTAAACTCTTTCTTAACCAAATTATAAATAATAAAAAATAAAAATATACTAAAATAATATTATTATGTTTATTCCAATGACAATATGGTAAGGTAACTTACTGTATGAAGTATTTATAAAAATCTGTAATTTTTAATTTCAAAAGGTTTTTAATTGAATGGTAACACAATAGTTGTAACTTGTAATACTTTTTTTACTATTAACTTTATGTAAAGACTTTTGCAAAAGAAACTTTAAAATAACCACACTATAAACAACAAACCTAACTATTAGAATAATCCTTGATTAATTATAGACACGAAATAATTTAAATTAATAGAGTAGTAATGTAGGACAAAGCGTTGATGACTCAACGGTGAAGGTAGGCACTATAGTTACTGCATGTATCAGATTATGTTGTACATTATAATATATTCGTGAGGATTTTTTTGCCTCTACATTGATAATAATAATTGTCTTCATTACACGGAATAAATGAATAAACATTGATAAAAAACATGTGTAATAAACTAATAATTTATATTGATGCTCTTCCCGCTTCCGGCAGGCGTTTAGAATTTGGATCAGAAGCTCAAGAGGAAAGTTAATCTTGACTTGTATTTTGTTCTACATTTCTCATCTCTTTGTAATGTACGGTTATTTGGGACAAAATTATTGTAGTCGTTATGAATGGTTATGACGTATACTTTCCGCCAATGTGTGCCATAGCTGTCCATTCTTGGTTGATGATTACTGCTAGTCTGCCAGAATTCTCTAACACTTAAGTTCCAAAGAAGCACTCAAACCCGTGAGCCCAGACATCCTTGTCATTAAGGGTCAATTCAGACCGCAACGTGACGCTTCAAGTATGCATTTCTAAAGTACTGAATTGACAGATGTCAATTGTGTCAGACGTCTGACCGCTGCCGACTTTAGAAATGCATCTATCCTTATGAGGCCGGGTACCCTTGGAATTTTTCATACAAACGTAATACCAAAATCATTTTCTCATACGAAAATATTAAACATGTTTGAGTTATTTTTTAGTTTAGAATAGTAATTACCTAGGTTCCTGCACAAAAATTTACTGCAAAATATTTAAACACAAAAAAAATTTTTTTGTTTAAAATTTTTTTTTAGTAAATTTACTACTCTATATTGAAACACTAAAAAATAGAGCAAAACACTAAAAAATATATAAATAAATAGTAAATTTACTACTAAATATTTAAATACTAAAAAATATTTTTTAGAAATTAAATATTTTGTAGTAAATTATTGTAGTAATACTATTTATTTATATATTTTTAGTGTTTTACTCTATTTTTTAGTGTTTCAATATTTAGTAGTAAATTTACTAAAAAAAAATTTTAAACAAAAAATTTTTTTTTGTGTTTAAATATTTTGCAGTAAATTTTTGTGTAGGAACCTAGGCAATTACTATCTTAAACTGAAAAATAATTCAAACATGTTAAATATTTTCGTATGAGAAAATGATTTTGGTATTACGTTTGTATGAGAAATTCCAAGGGTACCCGGCCCCTTAAGGTGAGAGCGTGCTCTACGAGTTAGTTAAGGAAATTCCATCACAACTCACAAGTCACAACTGAAGGATTGTCGTTTGCTTCTGCCCCCGGTAGTAGGTAATGCTACTTACCCTTTTGCCTTATGGGCCCGTTTGAGAATTCCACCGCAAGCGAAGGATTGTCGAAAGTTCCTGGTAGTGCTCACTTCCTCACTGCAAAATCAAGTTGAAGTTCATTGACTTGACACTGGTGGCGTAATTAAAACGAGACCGCGACATTTAGTCCGGGAAATATTTCGTCAAGAGCGGACGTCGACCTTTAAGGAACCTCGCTTAGGTGATTTACTTGTGTTCGAATTTCGAATCTCCAGCTATAGCTGTTATGGCGGCTGTACACACTCGTCGAGACACCCCGAAACAGGCCGAGTGCGAGTGTGTACAGGGGCTCTCGTCTCGCCTCGCGCTCTCGTCCTCGTCTCGGTCGCTCTCGGCGGCTTGTCGGTTTTTGGACCCGAGTCAAAGGGTCTCGTTGGGTATCGTGAGGTAAACGAGAGCGAGCATGTACACACTCATTCAATTAGTTGCACGCTTACAGTATTTATGAACAGACGTGTTTTATAATATGGTCCCGGGTCCGACACATATTCTTTTTCTTCACACCTTATCCATAAAAATTACTTTTAATAGTAAATGTTTAAAAAAAAATTGTAGGTTTATAGGTTACGGCACAAAGACAAATAGCGGCAGCAATTTCCACGTCCATAATCTTCAGTTCAAATGTTAGAACGAGTGTGTACAGCATGCTCTCGTCGAGTGTGTACAGCCGCCATTTACACCTACCAAGTGGAGTGGCGAGACAGTGACCTAGGCCTCGTATGCTTAGTACGCTCTCGGCGAATCAAATTGTCTGTTTGCACTGTCTCACCGCTCTACTCGGTAGGTGTAATCAAGGCATTATAGTCGAGACACGATGTGTCTCGACTATAATGCCTTGATTTACGTAGCTTGATTTACGTAGCCCGTCGGTCAAAATGTAAAGCAGTGGTTCTTCACCATTTAGTCATGAGGCCCATTTTATCAAATGTTTGTCTAACCGGGGTCCACCCAGTTGGTTTACCTAAACTAAGGGTTGTTTAATCCTTCAATCGGGGATTCTTGGAAATGCTATTGTATTCTATTGTTGTCGCGATCACCGGTGCTGGTATGAGGCTTGAAGGATTAATAAAGAAAGCAAGCATAATTTTATAATTAGCACACATTATTTTTATTTGGCAAAGATCTAAAAGTTACAGATTTTAATTTAATGTGTTTTTTTGCGACAGCATACTGCATAGTGCACTTTATACTATCTTCTGAATTCTCACAAAATATTATTAGGATGGCTTCGCGGACCACTTGGAATATCCAGTCATTTGTAAATGACATTGTATTTGTGCTGTCTTTTGTCAAATCGTTTTATGTTTCGAATTTTAGGGCCTGTTTCACCACTACTTGGTAAGTACCGGATAGGGCATAGGCTATCCACAACTTAGCTGACAGATACTCCATACTCTATCTGCCAGAAAAGTTGCGGAAAGCTATCCGGTACTTATCAGTAGCGCTAGCACGGCGACCAGCAGAAATGCGAAAGTATGGACAAACTGTGGAAATAAACCTAAGGTGCCGTTTCGATCTTTTTTCGTTCCGAAAAATTCAGTTAAAATGCTATTTTATGGCAGACTATAGTTACAAATTAACTGTGAAGATAAACTTAAGGTGCCGTTCCGATCTTTTTTAGTTTAAAAATTCAATTAAAATGCCACTTTATGACGTATCTTAAATTTTAATAAAAGCTAATATTATCATGAGTAAGTACCTATAATAAACAAAAATAGAAAATTTACAACGGGGAAAGGAATGTTGATATACTGAAGATTATTGCTTTATTAATTTTTATTACAACTTTGTAGCTTTCAAATTATTATGAGTTTATAAGGCGCGGTAAATTACGAAATCTCCGTAGGGGAAGGGCCTTAAGGGGAAATAAAAATAAAATTTAGTAGATTTGATAGGTCTATAATTATTGTTGATGAATAATTGAAAGCGAGACCAATGTTTAATATTTTATGATTTAGTTTTATACTACATTCTTAGTAGCTAGTTACGAAGTGACTATTTAGAACTTAATATTTAAAACTTTATTCTTAGATATTATAGCGGTAACGTTAAATGTCTGGCTAATTGTTTTGCATAAAAGTTTTATTCAAAATTGTTTGCAACAGGAAATATGATAACAATTTGAGGTTTTTGCAACAACATGTGATCATCATCTATTCTATATTATGGCGTCCACGAGGATATCATTAAGTATACTATTCTAATCACTGCTTTTGATAATAATTTAAATATTTAACAATTAAAATACAGACATACGAGTACAATTATTATCTACACATGTATCCTTCCTATAAGTAATTCAGTAAATATTTGTAAAACGTTCGAATATAGCTTCAACCGCCTTTGCAAAATGTTTAACATACTCAAATTATTGTTATTCTATTAGAAAGATTTTAGGGTGGCCGCAAGTGTACGATGATCTCTTTGCAGTTAGTTGAATATCGTTGATCGTTCTGTCGCACTATCCTTATAAAATTTGGGGAAAACGAGCAAGCGGGTCCCCTGAAATTATATGACGTTTGTAAAAAGTATTTTTAACAGACTTCAAAAAACGAGGTTATAAACTCGACCCGTTTGTATGTAATATTTCCAGCTGCGCTAGCACGGGGATTGATATTTATTTCCGATCTTCGTAGACAAAATATAACTACAGTTTTTTTGATAAAAAATTCTACGTCTAAAATAAATAAGGTCGTAGATTCACTGTAAATGTTATTTTATTTTTAAGTGCATTTTGTGAAGTGTTTTTATTACCCATTGTTTAGCGTGGGAAAATTGATAATTCCACCCTCAATGAATCTACATTGCCAAAGTGCTAGACAAATTTTGTAACATTTTATAAAATCCGAGCTCGCAAAACAATAGGTCGTAAAAGTTGCTCGTAAAACTTACATTAAAAATGCATTAAAAATGATTTCTGTTGTCGATGAATCTGCGACCTTATTTTCTTTAAAACAGGAACTATTATCTAAGAAACTATAGTTATTTCTTGTCTTTATCTATGTCTTCGAGATCGACAATCCCCGTGCTAAGCTGGAACACTTTTCGTATAAATATTAGTGTCTGGACAAAATATGTCCTAAATGATTTCATGTTTGATTTCGCATATTTCCGAAACTACAACCCGCTAGTAATTCTTTTTTTGTTGTTTAACTTAAGGAATACTGCAAGTTTCATACAAATCGGTTCTGTAGTTTTTGTGATAGGGAATTTTAAAGGCGGTTTGATTTTTTTTTAAATACTAGCTGTCTGGGTGAACTTTGTGTCACTTTAAAACCTTCCCTGGACTTCTACGAATATTTTTAGACTAAAATCAGCCCAATCCGTTCAGCCGTTTTCGAGTTTTAGCGCGACTAACACATTTGATAATCCATTTTTATATAAGTACTAGCTGTCCCGGCAAACGTTTTTTTTGCCATATTAAGTATATAAAGTATTTTTTTTAATTTGATCGCAGCGCTAACTATCGGGACAGACTAAAATTAAAATTCGAATATCATTTAAAATTTGACACTGCGATGGTAGCACCGTCTGTCGGATCCAATGTAAAACATTCCAAAATCAACAACTACTAATAAATTAAAAATTAATTAAAAAAACATTGTCCAGCGGACAAAATTGTGAATCTAAACCATTCCCAGATCCCGTTGAACACACACAAAAAATTTCACCAAAATCGGTCCAGTCGTTTGAGAGAAGTTCAGTGACATACACACTCACAGAAGAATTATATATATAAAGATACGACTAGCTGTCCCGGTGAACTTCGTGTCACTCTAAAACCTTCCCTGGACTCCTACGAATATTTTAAGACCAATCTGTTCAGCCGTTTTCGAGTTTTAGCGCGACTAACACATTTGAATGTGAAATATATATATATATATATATATATATATATATATATATATATATATATATATATATATATATATATATATATATATATATATATATATATATATATATATATATATATATATATATATATATATATATATATATATATATATATATATATATATATATATATATATATATATATATATATATATATATATATATATATATATATATATATATATTACTTGTGATTTTACGACTAGTACCCAAGTTTCCTCTAATGTCGTGTACTTTAAAGCATACAAAAACACGACTTCCTGTGACGCGGGGGATTTTCAAGTAATTAGTTATACCGTGTTAACCAACATACCATTATCATTGGCCATTGTCGAACAAAGTGCTCGTCATTGTGTTTAACCGACTTTAAAAAAGTAGAAGGTTCTATTTTTTTTTCAAATGCTATTGGATCAAACTGAATTTCGAACGACGGGTTGCGCTCCGGAAATTCCTGTAGCAATGAATACGAAATAGTGGCAGCAGGCGTATATTTTCGAAGCGCCGTTAAAATAAAGGGGTTCCCAAACTTTTTTGTCTATGGCCTACTTTGAGAAGAAATTACGTTTTAGCACCTCCTTTGTTTCAATTTAAAATGAATCTAGATGAAATAAGTCACCCCCCAAGCCTCTACACAACGCAACGCCCCCATTTTTTTCTGGATCCCACACCGCCCGGCGCCCTTTAGACCTTGAGCGCCCACGAGGGGGCGTTATCGCCCACTTTGGGAAAGGCGTAGTATTGGAGTAGAGCGTGGAGACTCTCTTCGCCAGTCAAATTGTTTGTTAGCACTGTCTAGTGTCTCGCCACTCGACCCGGTGTCTGTATATAACAAGGGACTAAGAACAACATATTTTCTGTCAAATTACGTTTATAGATATGTTTCATTTCAAATTAGTAAAATAGTAATTCTGAACTCCAAAAATTGAAGGATGGTTACGTAGCCGATTTTTATTGACGTGATAACGTCTTATAATTCGATATGGGGTGCGCGCCCGAAAAACATGACAGTTCATGCGGCGTTACCTCGCTGACAGCAGCTCTGAGGCGTACCATTTACACTTTCAAGTCTTTCAACAACCTTAAGGCCCACCTGGGCCCCGCTCTTTGTTTCGATTATATTACGTATTTCGATGAAGTTTGGTTAGTTATGACCTTTGATACCAATGTATCAAAGGTCATAACTAACCAAACTTCATCGAAATACGTATTAATACGTAATTTCATTCAGAGTGTGGTCAATACCACACTCTGAATGAAAAAGAAATAAACAATCTGTGAGCTATTAGTATTATTTCGGCTATTTAAAATTGTGCTCTATTTCATACGTGTCAAGGTATGACTAGTGCTTTGTTCGAAGATTTTACTGGATTTCACGAATGTATGTATCGTTTTGTATTGCGAATAGTTTATTTTACTCATTATAAATATTTTTAGACAGTCATTTGAAAGAAATACATCGAAATAACTTTAGGTTACAATGGTTACAAATACGAAAAAGTTTGTTTCTATTTATAGAAATTCGGAAGCGAGGGTTAAGGGGTTAAGGATAGTTGAACGTGACAACGTCATACGTTGTCACGTTCAACTATCGTCAGTAAACCGACTTTACAGACAACCGATTTTTTTAATCAAGTTTTTGACTGAACTTTTTCATATTGTAATATAATTTTCTACTAAAAATAGTTCTTGTCATTAGTGATTTTTGTCGCAAATCATACCTTCTATAATATCTAAGTTTAGTTGAAAATATTATTTAATAGAGTTTGTTGATTGTGTGCTATAGACATTTCTACTCTTAAATTAGTAGCATTACAATCGTTCCTACTTCCTTTTTAAAACAAAATCAATCTTACGAAGTACTTACTAGTAAGTTACAATAATGATTACATGCATGGCATACAAGGTGTTACAAAGTACGACTATTAGAATTTTATGTTGTTAAGTACTAAATCGTTCTTACTAAGCAGGCATTAAGTACCTACTAAGTAGCGATTGATTGGGCAATACACTGTTTTACATCTCAAAAACGATTAACATGATACTTAATGATTTGTTTTTGCACTACACATGTTTAAAGTTTAGAATGCAATCGAATAAAAAATGATAAATGGACGTTTGAATTTGATTTATGTATTTATAACAAAAATGATCGTAAGTTTTTATGTGGACCAGTGTTATCCTTTCACAAAAAGTTAATTGCTTTGTTGCTATTTTGTGTTAGGGGTCCATGTCCTTGGGTGCCTCCAGGTATACGTAGTGCTTCAGTATGTTAATTTATGTATTTTTGTAATAAATTAAGATTTTGTACGAATTTGATTGTATGTAACCAGGCAATGCAGATCACATGGCTGATGGCTGCATGTTTGGACTAAAATATTACATTCATCTATTTGATTTTTAGGGTTCCGTGCCCACAGGGTAAAAACGGGACCCTATTACTGAGACTTCGATGTCTGTTAGTCTGTCCGTCTGTCCGTCTGTCCTTCTGTCCGTCTGTCCGTCTGTCCGTCGGTCTCCAGGCTGTAACTCAAGAACGGCAATAAATAGAGAGTTGAAATTTTCACAGATTATGTATTTCTGTTGCCGCTATAACAACAAATACTAAAAACAAAATAAATTAAATATTTAAGGGGGGCTCCCATACAACAAACGTGATTTTTCAAACATTTTTTGCTCGGTATCAATGATGACAACAGGTAGGCACTTGAAATTTTCACAAAGGACATGATTATAGTGTACTTTAATAAAATTAGTAATAATATATATTATTATATTAAAATGAAATGAAATTTAAGGGGGCCTCCCATACAAAAAACACAATTTTTGGCCTATTTTTGCTCTATAACGGTACGGAACCCTTCGTGCGCGAGTCCGACTCGCACTTGGCCGATTATTATATTATTATAAATTATAATACAAGCATATTTCACAATTCCCGTTTGACCTTCGGAAATTCACTCCGTTGTTACTGGCCAAGACTCAAGAGCCAATTCCAGCAGCAGAAAGTATTTGGAGGCCTAACTGTCACGCAGGGAATTCGCCTAATCCACTCGAATGTCAATGCAAGTCAGGCCTTCTCACACGAGAAAAAAAAGTTGCTCTTTTTTACGCGAACTTGCGGTAAGTGGTAACACGATAGCATAAGCGCGCGAATAAAAGAAACAGAAGTATGCCTTTTACAATATTTTTTGCTATTGCCTGCTTTTGTCGGAAGCCGAAACCGATTAAGGGCGTTCCTTACGGAGATTCCAAAATTTACCGTATTTCAAGCCTTATAAACTCATAATTTGAAAGCTGCAAAGTTATAATAAAAATACAGCAATAATCTCAGTATATCAACATTCCTTTCCCCGTTTTAAATTTTCTATTTTTGTTTATTATACCTCATGATATCAGCTTCCAAAGTAAAACCAATTTATTAAAATTCAAGCATACGTTCAGCATCTCCTCAGGATTTACAAATTTCTTTTATTTGAAACACACGCCAATAGATCGACAATATCATAAACTACATATTCCCCGTTTTAAATTTTGAACTGAGATAAGTAAAAAAAATAGGGTTTTGGTGCCATCTCGGCAACGCGGCAAATGTATGGCCAAGGTCGTTTGCTCGGGGGACGGCCTTAATAGGTTTTCAAGATAATGAGTGTTTTAAGAAATTTCGGTTTAAAGCTTGTTATGTTAGATGTGTACTTGAAAAAGTCGAGACCTAAAGGCGCGCGGGCTCTGCCCGTCTCCGCCGACATGGAGATTGACGCCTAGACCCGTGGGCGGTGATCGGGGGATCCCGCCCACAGTATGGGTCCCGAGAAGGCAGCCCCTCTATAGCCCGGGGGGCTCTCGGTGAGGTAAGCGGCCTATAGCCGCTGGAAGATGGTGCCGGTTGCGGCTGCGCGCGGGAAGGGGTGGAATTGAATTGCCCCGTGGTACCCGTCCCTCCCGCACTAGGCGCATGAAGAAGGGCTGGGGGGGTTTTAGTGGGTAGACCTCTTGTAGGGAGTCCCACATACCCCCGCCCCTTCCCCCGAAGGGGTGGGGCATACGCAAAGTATTTCCCCTCCTTAAAAAAAAAAAGAAAAAAAAAAAAAAAAAAAAAAAAAAAAAAAAAAAAAAAAAGATGTGTACTTGAGGTAATAAGAATTCTATTTCACTTTACCATTAATTTTTGGAAGTAAACATTCGACTTATATTATACTTTTTATTGTTTCAGATATGATCTCTTCCAAGATATAAATTAAACTATTTTATATGATCCATATTTCTTAATTTTGCGTATTTAATAGCTATATAAAAATGCAAGTATATATAACTTGCAGGACTTCATAATGTTATTAAAATAACTTATTTTAAAAATAATATTTAAAGTATTTTAGTTTGTTTACAGAATTGCAATGAATATGTTACGAATTTTGTATATTGTGTTTTTCTTTATACTGGGAAATGTCTCGGCAAAGATACGTGAGTACTAGTCATATAAATTACCAAAGGAACCTAAGCCATAAAGAAAATATGCGAAAAATAAACATATTTTTTTCGCAGTTCGTGAAATGTGCCTGAAAAATTTTGTACATAATATATTTTGGTTGACGTTAAAGCTGCTGCGAACTGTGCGGTGTCGCTTATCCCATACAGTCTATTACAATTAGAATTATTAATATTATATTAAGTTACGCCAAAATATGTCGTTTATCAAACGGGCAGCCGCAGGCATCGACGGGCGTACGCGGTCGGCGAAATTGACCGGCCCGCCCCGCCCCGTCGTCTGCAAAGCGCCTAAGCGCCCTATTTGGAAAAACAGTGGCGGTTTTAGTACTCCCAGCGGTCGAGCGAGATTTCTTTGGCCGGGGCTTTGCATTTGCTTCCGACGCCCCTTTTTACCGCACCCTGGTCTGTGGCCCAGCGTCACCCCACCCTAATGCCGTTACTGTGGATAAGGATGTTGTAATGTTTGACCCTTGCAGCGGACTTCGTGAAGATCTGCAAGCGAGACCAGGAGACCGTGAACGAGTGTGTGAGGAGCAGCATCGAGGAGCTGCGGCCGCACCTGCTGCGGGGCATACCGGAGATTCGAGTGCCCAGCATCGACCCCTACGTGGTGGATGAGGTAATTTATAATAACTTTTGGATTCATTCATTTATTTGGTAGATGACGAAAATCTAGGTTTAATATTGTGGTACTAAATTAATCTAAACTAATATTATAATAAAGAGGTGAAGTTTGTTTTTTTGTTTGTAGAAGTCCCTATATTATAATAATATTATGTGACTTCTATACTTATATAAAATAGATGTCTGGCATATGAGTAGACCATGACTTAGATAAGGACGCACAATATAATGATTTTTATTCCTGCAATTATTTCGTTCTAGAATTCCACGCGGGCGAAGCCGCGGGCAAAATCTATATAATAATATTATAGTATCTACCTACTAAAGTACATTATTGTATTACTCTATAGCTCATTATATATTGTAGGTTGCCCCATAGACTTATAATATATACTGTCGGGTTGCCCACAATCTCTTGTCAATTTGCACTATCGTTGAAGCAAATAAACTGACAAATCTTGAAACCTCTTAATTTTTTCCAGCTTAGACCTGTAGAAGGGAATCTAAACGTTCTATTCAAAAATGTACAAGTAACCGGGGCTGGCGATTTTCAGATTAAACGACTAGAGTAAGTTTAAATATAATAATATTCCAGTTTTATGATTTACAAAACTAAGTGATAATACGTTAACGTGTCTGTTATTATAGTGGTGGTAGTTTACATGTACATATAGCAGCGCTGAAACTGTTATATAAACTAAACAGGGCGGTTGGCGCTTGCCCATCCATATTCCATACTAATATTACAAATCAGAAAGTGTATCTGTCTGTGCGTCCGTTTGTCTGTCTGTCTGTTACCTCTTTCTCTACACCACTGAACCGATTGTGCTTAAATTTGGTAAAAAGATACTTTAAGTAAAAGGACATAGGATACTAATTATGCCGGAAAAATGTACGCTTGCCGCGCTCGATAAGAAACATTTTGGCGCAACTTGTTAATATTTCATATATCCATCGATTTATCAATTCTTGCTGTTGAACTTGCAGCGTGGACATAGAGTCGCGGAGAATCAACGCGACGGTTACCGTGCCGGCTCTACACTTTGACGGGTACTACTCTGTGGACGCGCTCGTCCTTTCCGTTCCTATCAGGGGATCGGGAAAATTTGCTGCTAATTTAAGTAAGTATTTGCAATACGTAGGAAGAAACTGTCAAAAATGTCCGTCAGTCGAAGACGAGATTCCTACAGTTATTTTGAAAAAAATTAGATAAAAATTGAGCTTAATAAAAAATTAATAAAATAGGCTGGTTTTATCGCTAAGCGTTTCGGCAGCGCCGTTGGAGCGCGCGCGTTCGAAGATGTATGGGGGTAGTAGTAGCATTTTATAGTCGAGCGCGCTGCTCAGCGCTTGATGAAACCAGCTTTACTATTTATCGAAGGTCAGGTTGACCTTCAGAACTAGTTACCTCCTAAGGAAACCGCTACTGAAACTCCATAGTCGCTGGTAGTTTTTACTCCTATAGGGGTCATAAATAGCTGAACTTTCAGCTTTTACATAAAGACGAAAGTCATGTCGCTGGCTGTTGGGCCATGTATATTTGCTATTTTAAATATCATCAATATAATTTATCATAATATCATTAATATACACATAAATGAATATCAAAATAATTGTCAGCTGAGTGCGAGGCGACCGCCATTCTGAAGTATGAAGTGGAGGACCGCAATGGTAAAGACTACGCCAAGTACGTCTTCTGTGACCTGCTGTTGCGGGTAGGGGACTACCACATCACCATGGAAGGGATTACTGGAATCGGTAAGTTCGTCCACAGGTACACCTCCTCCATAGGTACCTCTTCTCATCTTTGACCATGATCGCTCGATAATAGCCGAAACTTCTGAAAACTTTGAGTGGTATTCGCGTAAACGAAGTTATTATGGATTAGATTTGGTTCCTGTACCTTTCAAGGAGATGGTCGGAATGTAACTGTCTCATTTTATTTAGGGTCAACTGAGACCACAACGTGATGCGTAGGCGTGCGCACATTCGCGTTACGTAACGAGATATTATGTCGATATCGACAATATAACTACACTCTCGAGTGTAGTTATATTGTGGATATCGACATAATGTCAAAATTATTTTTTGACATTATGTTAAAATCATTTTTTCATATTATTATGTCGATAGATTTTGACGACAGATCTACACGAGAAAAAATGTACTACGAGTATGTCATGGTAGGGTCACCGGTCAATAGAGATGAAGAGAAAAACCATCAAACATCGAGATAACACAATATTATGTAGACAAAATTTTCTCGTTATGCGCATGCTAGGCGCACTGGATGCATTTCTAAATTTGTATGGGTTTGATAGTTATCGCGCAGGAACCGTACCGTTTTCCAGGATAAAAAGTATCCTATGTCCTTTACCGTTATTCAAAGTATCTCCCTACCAAATTTTATCGCAATCAGTTCAGCGGTTTAAGCTAAGGAGTTAACAGACAGACAGACACACTCTCACATATAGGGAGATCGCACACGTCACACTTTTTGTGTGATCGAGTTTGCGGCTTACATACAATCTGCATGGCGCGCGCCATCAGACTGTATGTAAGCCGCAGACTCGATCACACAAAAAGTGTGACGTGTGCGATCTCCCTTATAATTTTAAGTATTGGATAGGAAAAGCCTTGACAATTGTGCCAAAGACCCATCCATTTGGGAAAAGAAAATCTAAAAAAAAACACCTCACATAATTTGTGGACGCCCCCCAAGAATCACGAAATTTTTTGCAGATTTTTCTCTCTCATTCGCTATAGTTGCTTACCTAATTCTCTCCTCACAGGAGACCTCGCTGAGCGGATGATCAACGAGAACAAACGGGAGATGCTGCACTTTGCCCTCCCCTATCTCCAAGGCACGGTCGGTCAGGCGATCGTTCTAGAAGCAGCCAACAGAATCGCCTCCACCGCCACCTATGACGAATTTTTCCCAGAACCCTAGATATTACACTATGGTCAAAACCACGATGTATTGTAGTACCTATACAGGTGTAACCAAACTAAGTCATAATACCTACTTGAGGGTGTCTATGTGTCATTGTGTCACTCACAACACTGTAAAAGTGGCAGCTCTGAAAGATTAAATTTTTTACTTTTAGTGCAAATTCACGACGTGCTCATATTAAAGATCCCAATAAAAAGCTCTTGTGAGTGAGGGCACACATAAGTATTATGTATATATTATTATATTATTATTATCACTTTGTTACAACCTGTATAGGTGTGCCAATGTTATTAAGTCTTGCCTAGCAAGCCAAAAGGTTTTGGCATGCTATTTTCTTGCTGTATCAATAACAGGTGTTATTGATAGGTAATTTATACAGTTTTTCACAAATAAATTATACTTTGTTAACTTTTTGCCTAATTAGTAATTTATCTTTTTTAATTACGTATTATGAAACTGGTTTTTAATATTCAAATTCATTTAAGGTTAGGTTAGGTTAGGGTTAAGTGTACACTCATATTATGATTATTGGTTTAAAAATATTGTACGTACTATTTATATTATAATGTTTTGTCATTGTTTTAATGAAGAATTTTTGATGAAACATTTAATTAAGCATGATTTATTACGAGTTTAACAATACTTCCCACAACTAAACGTATAAAGACACGGAAAAATTACTTTTTTTACAATTGATAGTTATCTATTTAGATATATCACCTTGACGATTATATTAAATAGTTATATATAACGTGCGGAGTCTCAAACAAATATTAGGCGTAGTTAAGTAAACACAAAACAATTATTAAGTAGTTATCAATTCAAAAATCAGTGCCAGTCACGATGTTAAAAATGAAATTATTGTTTGTCGCTGCGCTGGTGATGGTAGGAGAGATCGCTGCGACAAAACTACGTAAGTACATACATTATTTTGGTGAAAGGATTATTATTATAGATAGTAAATATTTCGATAATTTTCATCTTTCATATTTGGCTTCTTTTACTAATATAAGGGAAAGGCGCTAATGGTAGACACTGAACTAATAGAAGACACTTAAGACAAAAATGCCATAAAAATAAGAATTATTCTAATTATTTCTCAACACTGTAAATTTTATAAGCTTCTTATGCTATCTGTTGATGTGAAAAAATATATTAGGGATGCCTTCGGGAACAAAATTTTAAAATGGGATCAGTTTTCGTAAATGATGTGACCGCGTCAACACGCACCCGGCAATTTCTTAGCAAATAGGTTAAGGAAGGCGAAATTTTGCACGTAAGTTTTGAATACATTTATTAGATTTTTTGTAATTTCTATTGACTTCATTGGATTAATGGTCATGTTATATACACTAATTAATGTTTATTTAAGATTTTTTATCCATTTTCCCTAACAATATAAAGGGTGTCTACTATTAGTTCTTGAAAATGTAAAAAAACCTAATAGATGACATGGATCTCATCTTTGAGTTTTGCAATACATACTCAAATTATTTTGTACTTCTACTGCAAAAATCATCACTATTCTCTGAAAATATAATTCTATTAACAATCTAAGAACTTAGAACTACTGCACCTAAAAATGGACGTGTCTAATATTAGACCTTGTACTGATCTAAAAATCGATTGCTTTAGTTTTTTAGCAGTAAAAAAAAAAGAAAAAGGAGAGCTGAGAAAAGAAAGAAGAAAAAAGAGCATGGAGACTAAAGACTGAAAATAAATTTGCTAGGAAAAAAGACGGATTGCACTCCGGGAGTGGCGGCAGAAGTGAAAACTTAATTATTAACGTTGTGCATTTTTTTAACCCATTTTTTATGAAAATCGATTAATAAAAAATCGATTTTTTTAATAAATCGAAACCCTTTCAATCGATTAAAATTTTAACCCATTTTTTATGAAAATCGATTTTGAAAACATCGATTTTCATAAAATCGATTTTCAAAAGATCGATTTTTAAAAAATCGTTTTTTTTTAATTGATCGAAACCCTTACAATCGCTTAAATTTTTAACCCAATTTTAATGAAAATCGATTTTTAAAAAATCGATATTTTTAATTAATCGGAACCCTTACAATCGATTAAATTTTTAACTTTTTTTTGTGAAAAACGATTATTAAAAAATCGTTTTTTTTAATTAATCAAAACCCTTACAATCGATTAAATTTTTAACCCATTTATTATGAAAAACGATTTTTAAAAAATCGTTTTTAGGGTTCCGTAGTCAATAAGGAACCCTTATAGTTTCGGTCTGTCCGTCCGTCTGTCCGTCTGTCTGTCTGTCTGTCTGTCTGTCTGTCTGTCCGCAGTTTTACTCAGAGACCTACAAAGCTGTCATTTGGTATGAATACACATATTAATGATAGCAACAAAATATTTTTTATGGTACCTCCCCTACACATCAAGCGGGGATGAAAATTTTTTTCGCGCCCACTCCATTGTGTGGGGTGTCGTTGAATAGGTTTTTTAAAAATATTGCGAGTATTCATAGATCATTTTCCGATTTAGGGATCCGTTTGTGAAATATTAAGTTTTAAAGTGGAAAAAATCGTTAGTCCAGTGTCCCCCCCCCCCCCCCCTTCTACCAGCTAAACGGTGGGTTCTGGAAATGTGAAAAAATTCACGGGAGTAGGAAATATGCTGAATTTAAAAGGAAAACTATCACGGCTAAGAAGACTTCATAAGTAATTGAGTAAAAGTCGATCAACTAAAAAAAATGTATTCGGCAAAGTAAAAATGGGACTTTTCGTTTAAATTCCTTTGAAAGTAACTGAGATGATGTTGTTAGTAGTATAAAACACGCTATATAATATACGTTCATTGACCATATAAAAATTGTCAAAAACTAGCGGTACTACGGAACCCTATACTGCGCGTGGCCCGACACGCACTTGGCCGGTTTTTTTAAATTACTTAATCGAAACCCTTACAATCAATTCGAGTTCGAATTCGAGTTCGAGTTCGACACAAAACACTACTCTTTAACCGTCTTACGGTTTTTCCAAGGTTTTTCGATCAGCACGAGAATCTGACGCGAGTTTCACAGTTTTTACCCATCCTACAAAAGTGCTCAACGCCGCTAAAGAAGTTTTCACTTCAAAAATATGAAAAATAAAAATAAAAGGAAAGATAGTCTCAGCATGGAAGAAGAATGAATAGAATCTGAAGACAACGTGGATAATATTTCTGATGCATGTAGTGACTATGATGAAGTAAATTAAATCTTTTGAAAAATGGCAAATAAAGACCTAATTTAATAGAAAAAAATATGTAAAATGTAATGTATTGTTCTATGTCAATTATTAGTTCATATTGGTGTCTACTATTAGTGATGTTCGTTTTTTGTGATGTCATCTATTAGTGCTTATGACTAAGTTTACAAAAAGACCAATAATATATTTTTTAATTGATTTGTCAGAGAACAATTATAATAGTTTTATTTTGTAAGAGTTACTGAAGACATGGAAGAAGTTATCAATCCTTTATTTTCATAAATATATATTTTATAACATTCAAATTTTGCATGTTTCCTTATAGTGTCTGCCATTAGGTCTTCTCCCTTATTCATAAACAAGTGAAGTTGTTGTTCAAATGAACAATAATTAAGTGAACTATTTTATTATTTCAATTGATAATTTCTTCTCTTCTCTTACGACTGCAATCCGAGACGTTAAATATTATAACTTAATTTAATAAAGATTTTGTCATAATCTTTAAATGTAACTTTTTCAATCAATTAAAATCAAATTATTATTCAATGTATCTTAGTGAGGCTGTTACAAACGTTAGCATACTCGGCACTATTTAAACTTTGTTTCCGTTATAGCTGATTATATTAAAGTATGCAAGCGAGACCAGAATAGCATCAACGACTGTGTGAGGAACAGTATCAAGGAAATGCGACCTTACCTGCCCAAAGGTATACCTGAGATCAACCTGCCCGGCCTGGATCCCTTCAACTTCAAAGAGGTAATGTTGGGGAAAAGGAGAAGTCACGCCAGTGTAGTAAACAAAAATTGACTGTTCAAAAAAGAGAAAGTGATTTTAATTTTTTTTATATCGTTACCGGAAATTTCAATATTTCTCAATTGTCGTAAAGGAAATTTTGGTGAAAAAGAGTTATATATATTTACATCTAAATAAACATAATATAAGTAGTATATAACTAATTTTCACCAAAATGGTCGTTTTAATTCCCGGTATCAATATGAAATAAATATTTTTCATAATTAACTATATTTGATTTTCAATAAAATATTTATTTTTATTGTCAAACTTCAAAATATATACGAATTCTTCCAGCCTTCTTCTTTTGTTTATATAAGATGACGTAATCGAAAGGGTTCTTAAATTAAGAATTAGACATGTTTTACAATATTTTATATTTTTTTTTAGTTGAAACCCGCAAAAAGTGAGGTGGGTGATCTGAAAACTGCATTCAACAACGTCCAAGTAGTGGGCCTCACCGATTTTGAAGTCAAAAATCTCAAGTAAGTATTAATACACAAAACTGAATTCTTTTTTTTTAATATTAACTAATTCAGTTTGAGATTAATATCTGCAGAAGGCTTGTTGAATAACAGACAAAGTCCAATTAATATTATACTTAATTTAAAATATTGTTGTTTCGTTTTTTCTGACGGTATAGCGGAATCTAACGTCATTAGTCAATTTACAAAATCCATACTAATATTAAAATGCGAAAGTGTTTCTGTCTGTTTGTGACATCTTCACGAACAAACTACTGATCAATTTTGATATTTGGTAGATGCTTGGTAGCCCGGGAAAGGATAAAGGATAATTTTTATCCCTTAAAACTGGACGATTCCCGCACGATACGCGAATTTTGGTGCAACAGACGTTAGACTGCCGGCGTTATCTAGTTAAACATAAACTAACTTTTTTCAGCGTGGACTTAGAAAATAAGAAAATCGACATTTCTCTGAAGATGCCGGTTGTCCGCATCAACGGTCACTACTACATCGACTTGCAGATACTCGCTTTTCCCATTAAGGGAGAAGGTCCATTCTCCGCTAATTTGAGTAAGTGGAACTTACGTGGTTTTCAGCGTAATTATACAATTATACGAATAATAATAATAATAATTATAATAATATCTATGGACGCTTCACACCACGTCAGTCTGGCCCCGTGCTAAGTACCTGAAGGACTTGTGTTACAGGTACCAGACAACGGAAATATATTTAATACTTTTATACTATACATATATTTAAGATTTTTATTATATCATACACATCCAGACCCGAGAACATTGAAAAAACTTTTTGTTCCGTCGGTGGGATTCGAACCCGCGACCCCCGGCTTGAGCTGCAACACACTCAACCATTGAGCCACAGAGGTCGTCAATACACTTACACCCTTATATACATTGGGTAATTACTAATTGTGTATACAGACGTGATAGTTATAAAATTGGATCCTTTTCGCATACGTTGAAAAAATCTCTCGACAGATACTAGTCCCGTCACATACATACATACGTATAGTCTGGCTCTGGATTTTAAGTATTTAATCAATTAGAGTCTGCATAATATGATAAAGTCTAAAAGATGAATTTATGATTATTCTAAGGGCGAAGCCAAACGAGCGTAATTTGTGAGTTGTGAGTCACAGAATTTCGGTTCGGCAGAATTCTGCTGCATTCAGTTTCATACAAAACTCAAAAGTCATGTTTGATTCACACGAGCATAATTTTGTGAGTCATGATTTGTATGAAAAGATAAAGACGCGGCAGAAATTCTGCGACTCACAACTCACAAATTACGCTCGTTTGGCTTCACCCTAATTCGTTATTTACCAACATTGAAGAAAATTTAGTTCTGGATCACAATCACTAAGTAACTCGTTAATTTCAGCTGACATCCACGTGGACGCTGTTCTGAAGTATGAGATAGAGGGCCGCGATGGCAAAGACTACGTGAAGTTCACCTCGTGCAAGCTCGCTGTCAATCTGGACGACTATCACATCAATTTGGAAGGACTGTTTGAGGATGCGCTGGGTAATTCCCCACTTTCACCTTTATAAAATAAGTGTAAATAGGTGTCTCCTCTTTGGCCTTATCCTACACGATCTTTCATTTCTTATATTTTATCAGTTTTCCTAAACATTTATCTTCTCTAAACAGGTGAAGCCGGCAAACGTATAGTTCAGGAGAACAAGAAGGAGCTACTGCGCGTCGTGCTGCCCTACCTGGAGAGTACCATCAGCGACTCCATAGTGCTGGACGCAGCCAACAGCATCGCGTCTGCTGCCACTTACGACGAACTGCTGCCTGCACCTTAAACACTCAATAAATACTCAATATTGCTCTCATAGAGAGACAACCAAAAATGTCTTATTTATGTCCTTGGTATTTTACCACCTATGACGAAATGTTGCCTGCACCTTAAACACTCAATAAATACTCAATAAACATTGCTCTCATGGAGAAAAAACATTAAGAATGTCTTATTTATGTCCTTGGTATATTACCACCTATGACGAAATGTTGCCTGCACCTTAAACACTCAATAAATACTCAATAAACATTGCTCTTATGGAGAAAAAACATTAAGAATGTCTTATTTATGTCCTTGGTATATTACCACCTATGACGAAATGCTACCTGCACCTTAAACACTAAATAAATACTCAATATTGCTCTCATAGAGAGACAACCAAAAATGTCTTATTTATGTCCTTGGTATATTACCACCTATGACAAAATGTTGCCTGCACCATAAACACTCAATAAATACTCAATAAATATTGCTTTCATGGAGAGGAAACCAAGAATGTCTTATATTTTATATTCTTGGTATATTACCACCTATGACGAAATACTGCCTGCACCTTAAACACAGATCAATAAATACTCAATACAACAGCCTTTAGCATTGTTCTCTTAGTGAAAACCAAGAATGTCTTATTCATGTTCTTGGTAGCTGGCTACTTATGACAAAATGCTGCCTGCTTCGTAAGCATAAAATATACAATGTGTCCCAACACTGGTGTCCCATCCTTACGTGCGTTTAAGTGATGGGCAGGGTGTAAAATACCCGTAAATCAATCCATTGGGTAAATCAATTTTTAACTCCAACAACCTGACCCCTAATGAAAACACGGCTTAAATGTCGTAAGCCCGTCAACTGCCTATTTAAATCAATTTCTTCGATGGTACATCTCATTTCTCTTCTTCTCTAACACGTGTCATTAGACGAGACTTATTATTTCTACATGCAAGCAATGCTGGCATAAAAACTATATAATGTGTCCCGACAACAGTGCCCGGTCCTTGAATGATGTATGGCATTTTTAGCAATAAAATATTATGTGATACATTATGACAATGCAAAGAATAAGTAATGTAAAATTTGTCCATTACATTACTATTCAAAGTATTGTAAGTATATAGTGGAAGACATCTCATTATGTTAACCCGGCGAGAATGTGGCAGGGTATTTTACACCCTATATGAACATTTGCCACATTCTCGCCGGGTTAACATAATGAGATGTCTTCCACTATATACTTACAATACTTTGAATAGTAATGTAATGGACAAATTTTACATTACTTATTCTTTGCATTGTTATAATGTATCACATAATATTTTATTGCTAAAAATGCCATACATCATTCAAGGACCGGACACTGTTGTCGGGACACATTATATAGTTTTTATGCCAGCATTGCTTGCATGTAGAAATAATAAGTCTCGTCTAATGACACGTGTTAGAAAAGAAGAGAAATGAGATGTACCATCGAAGAAATCGATTTAAATAGGCAGTTGACGGGCTTACGACATTTAAGCCGTGTTTTCATTAGGGGTCAGGTTGTTGGAGTTAAAAATTGATTTACCCAATGGATTGATTTACCCAACTTGAAATGTTGGAAAAACAAAGTGTTTGCTGTTTCGTAGCGTGTATTTACTGTTTACTGCTACAAACGGCGGAGTTATCCGCGAACAAACATAAAAAAGAACATAATAATATATACGGCCAAATTAAGAACCTCCTTTTTAGAAGTCGGTACAAAACGAATTAGGGTCACAGCACACATCAACTCGGAAAGGGATCGTCACCGTATCGCCTCGAGCCGTTCAATATTGTTTGTAGGAAACTCCCTACTGCAACGCACACTAAGCGGAACCGTAACGTATTCGCCTCGGCTCGGAACAGTCCGAATAGCGTTGCGATGCGTAGTCAACTAGCAGTTCCCGCGCTTACGTCTCTTCGTACCCAAGCTTACGTTTCGTCGTCCACCCTTGCTTCAAACTGATCTGGGGCCAGCGGTCGGCGAGCCGTAAGCGCGGTGTCGCCAAGCCGTAGCCGAGTTGACGTACAGCTGTAGCGCTAGCACGGCGACCAGCGGAAATGCGAAAGTATGGACAAACTGTGGAAATTAACCTAAGGTGCCATTCCGATCTTTTTTTGTTCCGAAAAATTCAATTAAAATGCCACTTTATGACAGACTATAGTCACAAACTGTGGAGATAAACTTAAGGTGCAATTCCGATCTTTTTTAGTTCCGAAAAAATCAATAGAATAGCCACTTTATGACAGACTATAGTCCTAAAAATTCAAATAATATCCTACATTATGACATATTCTGTAGTGTGTCATAAAGTGGCATTTTAATTGAATTTTTGTCGGTCGCGATTAGCCGCGGTAAAGATCGGAACGGCACCTTAGGTTTATTTCCACAGTTTGTCTATACTTTCGCATTTCCGCTGGTCGCCGTGCTAGTGCTGCTGATACGCTTTGGTTACGTGTATACGTTAGGTGGACGCCTGGTTGACGGCGAGGCGAAAGGCGACACGGTGACGATGTATTTCCAAGTTGCTATGTGTGCTGTGACCCTCATAATAATTACAATCATCTATTTTGCTTCAGCGTCTCCTTAATGACAGAATTTTCCACTTTGAAATAATTCGAATTTTAAATTTAAACGTTTCTTGCCTATTATATATTATTTTCTTAAATACGTCTGGGGTTATTGAAAAAAATTAATCACATAATATATAAATAGAATTTATATTCTTACAAAAAAAAAACAGGTACTTATATACGTTTGTAACATGTTATAATATTTCAGTGGTACATGTGGTTCTCACAAAAGTTATCTTTCAAAGTAAAGTTAGCGTAGGTTTGTATATTCAATATGTTTCAAAGTAAAGTTAATGTCTTCGTAGTTGTAATCCTCTCTGGGGAGTTAGCTTCGGCAGCATTGCGTGAGTATTTTAGAATTTTCTTATACCTTAAGGAAAATATATTGAGTTTTTGCATTCGCTGCGTCATAATTATCACAAAAAGGAAAAAAAGAAAAAAATATAGGTATTTTAAATGTCTATAATTATAACTAGTATTAGCATTTGTAAACATGACATCTCTTTTGCTAAGGGGGATATTTGGATTGATACAGTTTTCTTACGTATGTGTCATAATAATAATTACTAAGACATAATATCACTGACATGTTTTCACGCTAGACGGCAGCACCAGACTAGACAGTAAACAATATATATAAATATATATATATATATATATATATATATATATATATATATATATATATATATATATATATATATATATATATATATATATATATATATATATATATATATATATATATATATATATATATATATATATATATATATGTTAGAGCATGCTTTACAACTATCATTTAGTCCAGTTATACAGCTTTTGTGGTAAATGTAAACCATTAAACGTAATAAACGATATAGAACCTAAAATGCTACTTGGGTAGTTTTAAAGAACTTTGGACGTTTTTAGCGAGTTATCTAAAGGTGTGTAAGCGGGACCAGGACACGATTAACGAGTGCGTCCTGAACCGCATAGAGAAGTTGCATCCGTACCTGCTGAAGGGCATCCCGGAACTAAACGTGCCCAGCATCGAGCCCTTAACATTGGAAGAGGTAGGACAGGAACGGGACCTCCCTTTTCTTCTTCCTTTCTTTTGTCCATCCTTTCTTTCACTTAAGAGAGGTGACAAAAGGGAAGGGTTCATATTTAGACATGATATTTATATATAACCTAGTTTATTTAGTTACATAATGACGGATGGATTGATAATTAATGAAAAACGTTCATCGGTGATGAGTATTGTTCATCGTAGTTCTACGTAGGCTCTGTGATATAGTATTTTTTTCTAATTATTATTATTCTAATCCAAGTTTTCAATTTCATAATAACATCATCGATATAAAAACTTTTCTTATTATATTAATATGTGACACTCAAAGTCGGAAGACCATCAGGAAAGGTTGGCCAGAAAATCAACTTAATTTACTAGATTTTTTTTCATTCATTCAACGAAGCGGTGGAATTTATACAATGCAAAACTGTTATATTTCCTTATCCTTACAATATAGTATTTCCTTAAATATGGTCTTTAATACATGTTTATTGAAACTCTTGTCATTTCAGGTTAAAGCAGTGAATGGCCAGCTAGAAGCTCTGCATATCGTTCTTAAAAATGTGGAAGTGTACGGCATCAGCAAATATCACATAAACAGAGTTGAGTATGTATTATAACAACTTTAATTTAACACCTTTTTCAAGAATCAAATAAGGCTACTTTATATTACTAGACGACGCGCGCAACTCCGTTGTGCCAAAAATGCGTTTATCGCGCCGGAACCAGTACATTTTAACCGACTTCCAAAAATGAGAAGTTTATATGTTTTATTATAATATCCTATGTCCTTTCCTGGGACTCAAAGGTATCTCCATACCAAATTCCAACAAATTCGGTTCAGGCCTGAAGAGGTAACAGACAGACAGACAGAAAAACCGACCGACAGACACACTTTCGCCTTTATAAGATTAGTATGGAAGTACGGATTAAAAACCATTGCATTATACAATAATTCGTCTTAAAAAGATACAGAATGGTTGAACTTTTTTGTCGACAATAATTATTGTATGATACCAAACGTTTTACGAAACGTGTAAACTACCGTGTAAACAATAAACATGCAAAACTAGAATAACAAGAAAATTAATAAAAATATTCCAGACAACCTAATTTAAGTTGTAAGTATAGAAATTGCTTAAAGTATGCCAAATTTGTGCAGTTCTTATTATATTAAGATAATTTAGCTTATAAAATTACCATTGTCTACGATTGTGTACTATCAGAGAAGTTGATTGATAGGCAAATTAGACCAAATAAACTTAGGTCCTTTAGATGACCTAAGTAATTTCGTCGTGTTACGTCAAACCCATCCGGCCGATCACAGCTATCATTGAATTGACTTAAGCCAACCAAACGACGTAGGTCCGTCAACTGCCCATGAATGAATTTCTTCGATGGTACATCGGTTGTAAAGGAGCTTCTTCACGTTGTTGATTCCAACTATGATTGCGAAGCTGTCTAAAAATGTCTCAAATTGCCGAGTTCTGTCCGTAGCGGTCACTGATCCCCTGTCAAAAAACTAGTCATATTTCATCGTTTTCTATACAAACCGCGATTGACAATGAAGTGGCAGATTTTTCTAATGTAAGGGCGAAATCGCATTATACTCAAGAGTAACCAAGAGTTTTTTGATGAAACTATAATAGTTTCCATAATAAATCTCCTACACTAGAAGGGTCAATGACCGCTAGTGCCAACTCAAATTATTTTGACTATAATTCATATGATTTTTTCTATGTAAAAATAATAATAGAACTTTTTATTCTCAGTGTGGATCTAGATGCGATGGAGATCAAGGCCAAATTGAGCATTCCGGAGTTAGATGTAACGGGACAGTTTTCAGTCGACGCACAGATATTAGCTGTCCCTATCAAGGGAGAAGGTCCTTTTACTGCTAATATAAGTGAGTATGAACTAGGTGACTCTGATGATACGGTACTGTACTGGTAATGTACTATCAGAGAAGTTGATTCTTAGGCTAGATGGTGGACATACGTAGTTTGGTCGCATACGCGTTACGTCAAACCCAGCCGACAGATCACAATGAATCAGAATTGACATGATCCGACCAATTGACGTTGGTCTGTCAACTGCCTAGAAATCAAGCTCCTCGATGGTACATAATAATAATTAATACATAACTACTACGAGTAGCTGTCCCGGTGAACTTCGTGTCACAGGTCACTTTAAAACCTTCCCTGGACTTCTACAAATATTTTAAGACTAAAATCAGCCCAATCCGTTCAGCGGTTTTCGAGTTTTAGCGCGACTAACACATTTGAAAATCCATTTTTATATATAAGATACATACGAAATTGTGTTTTTCTTTACAAGCCGTTGAATAAGTCGTTTAGTAAGCCGATTGACCTATATTTTACAATATGGATTATGTCGTTAAGGGAGATCGCACACGTCACACTTTTTGTGCGATCGAGTCTGCGGCTTACATACAATCGATACAAAGATTGTATGAAAGCTGCAGACTCGATCACACAATAAGTGTGACGTGTGCGATCTCCCTTAATAAGCCGAGGGACTCATTTATATGGCCTATTATGCTGATACTTTACTGCGGCATAATGTACAGTTTCTGTGTAGCTTCTGCGAGAACGAAGTTGAGAGAACATCTACTAAATTAATATAGGTACTGTACTCGGCGAAAAATGGCGGTAGCGGACATTGACTCCCTGTCAAAAACTTGTAATTTTTTATTCATTCTATTTAAACCGCGAATGACGTAAAGTGTCAGATGTTGTCAATCGCGGCTTTGTTAACTAACGTTGTTAACTATGCATGTGGTTGCAAAGATGCCATTATGCTTACATAATCTAACCTATGTAATAAGATATATTATTACTGGAATGTTTTCACGCTAGACGCAGCACCAGCATAGACGGTAAAAAAAAAGTTTTGTTCGATGTTTGACAACGTTTCTGTCAATATTCTGACACGACGTGTGCAAAATTTCGGATTTTGGTCAGATTATTTGCTACGGTAGTAGCGCCCTCTTCTCCAATCTTTGCGTAATATTCCTTAATTTAACTTCAGTACCGGGGGAATCATTCCATATTAAAATTCCCAATGTCCTTTTCCAGCTCACTGTGACATAGCAGCCAAGTTGAAGTTTACGTTGGAGAAGCGCGACGGGCAGGACTACGTGAAGTTCACGTCATGCGACATCAAGCTACGGCTCAAAGACTACGACTTCACCTTATCTGGGCTATTTGGGGAGCTCGGTACGTACCATAACAGAAATTGATTTATATTCATTTAAGGGACCCACTCCATTTGGTCGGTTTATGTCAAGATATTGGTTGTGATCGGCGTCGGTTGAGTTTGACAAATTAAAATGCGTAGGCCGCGCAAAAGTGTCGTTTGACAAAACTAGGAGGAGAGAGAAGAGCTTTGGCAAAATAATTAAGGGGAAGGCGCAAATTTTGATGAAAGGTCTTTTCGGTGGGGTGAGGAGTGAGCGTGCAACGCGCTCAGGTAGATGTAAATCTGTGATCTGACGATCATTATTGGTTAATTGTCCCCAGGCGGTGACAAGCTATTGGTAGCAAATGTAGCATCTTGTTTACTTGCCCATGATCGACATTGTTTGTGCGAGGTAGACAGCTTCGCAATCATAGTTGGAATCAACAACGTGAAGAAACTCCTTTACAAGCGATGTATCGAAGAAACAGATTCACAGGCAGTTGACGGACCTACGTCATTTGGTTGGCTTATGTCAATTCAATGTAAGTCACGATCTGTCGGTAGGTTTGACATAACGCGACCAAAATATTACGCCGGTCCGCAGTCTGGCTATGAATCAACTTCTCTGATATTGCCTATTGGTAACTATACAAAGGCGCCGATAGTACCGTCTAGTTTGCGAGCTGTCTTAAAGTTTTGGGTGGCCGCAATGATTAGTCCAAAATTTATCCTGTTTTCGTTACGGTGTTGCTTAAGCACGCGTCACGTCAAGCGTGACAGAGTGAGACGGCGAACCAAAGTAGGATATATACAAAGGATTATACTACAAATAGTAAAGGGACTTTGCTGCGCACGCTCAGATACGAAAATTACTTACTTAACTGTAATTAAATGAAGACTTTGACACCCCCTCCCCCCCATACACCACCACCAACCCCATACATTATCTGTCTCTCTTTATTCAATGATTGTCTCCGAATGTGGCCGTCGGTCTTTCAGACTGTGCATACACAGTACAAAGACGAACCGCAAAGAATCATGGCCAAATTTGTATAGGAGCTGGACTCGACTTTTATTTTTGATGTCCCAAAATTAACTATAGTTAGTTTTGGTTGTTCTTATGCTCTAAACATAATTCCGTTTGAGATTTATGTCTAAATAGCCACGATTTTTTATAATAATTAATAACATCTACAATTATTTTGAGGTTAGACTTAAGAACTAGGTAAGTACCTTTTTCCCGACTGCGGTGTAGCCTACAAGTGTATATTCGGCGATCTCGTTTCTAATTATTTCAATTTTTCCTAGAGTATTACCCAAAAAATAGAAAGAATGCGAATGATCGCCGGCTGTCAAAACATAATAAAACTAAAATATATTGATCTTTTTTTGTGGCTATTTAAAGACACATTTCTAATGATTTTCGATGCCTTAAAATATAAGGGAATTTTTGCTACTAATGGCATAACGGGACGCCACCGCCCACCTGGTACGATTTGGCCATTGTTCTTTCAGTCGGGACCGACTGCTCTAGAACGGTCCGTATATATTGCGGATATGAATTTAGTACTCGTATGGAAATTGCAGATCACGGCGCGTAAACCGCATCTTGCACCCGGTTCTCGACTGCAAGATGCGGCCATAGAGGCCGGCCTTAAAGTTTGTCGTCTGAATGATAATTCTTCGCAAATTATGAAAGATCATTCTTTGAAATTCTTCTCAGTGATAATATTCGAAGTTCATTCAAAATTACATGACGTCGCTCTCTAATATTCTTTTTTATATTAACATGACGTTTCACGACGGGTCTTTTATCGAATTAGTGATTACTTCCTGAGTTGTTATAAGTTTAATAAGGTTCTTAAAAGCATTCGACACAAAATTATTCAGAAATAAAACCATTTTCTTTTAATTCTAGGAGAAATAGCGCAGAAGGTGGTATACGAGAACAAACGTGAGTTGCTGCGCGTCCTGACTCCGTACATAGAGAACACCATCAGTCATGCCGTTGTGTTGGACAACGCCAACCGCATCGCTTCTTCGGCTACTTACGACGAGCTGCTGCCGCTGCCTTAACTTTATCATAGTATTTAGTTGTACATAACTGCGAATTCGTGCGAATTCGTATCGCAATGTCATTTCTTATTTCGCAGTTTTGTGTGGGAGCCCTTAGTTACTAGATACGACCCTATCACAATTGACATGATCACAATATCACTCCTAATACATACACCTTACACCTTCTCTGGACTTCCAAGAATATTTTAAGACTAAAATTAGCGAAATCGGTGCAGCCGTTCTCGAGTTTTAGCGAGACTAACAAAATTTGAAATTCTCTTTTTTATATTGATAATTTGGAAGGAAGGCTTTTCTCTGTGACCCATGAAGTCAACGCTTGATCGTATCACGAATCACGATCTAAGGACAAGAAGACCTCGTTGTTTTGTAGACATATTTTTTGAAGTGATAACTTCTTTAGCGGCATTGAGCACTTTTGTGGGATGGGTAAATACTGTGAAACTCGAGTCAGATTCTCGTGCTGATCGAAAAACCGTAAGACGGTTGGAGAGTAGGTAGTGTTGTAACATCGAAATCGATTAATCGAACAATCGATTGTTTTTTTTCGATTGTCGATATTTTTTAATCGATTGTAAGGGTTTCGATTAATTAAAAAAAACAATTTTTTAAAAATCAATTTTCATAAAAAATGGTTTAAAAAAATAATGTACAACGTTAATAATCAAGTTTTCACTTATGCCGGCACTATGATGCTCTGAAATTGAGGTGTTCTGGACCTCTGAGTTCAGTTTGCAGAAATTGTATTATACTATGTATTTAAAATAGAATTAAGTATATGAATTTTACGACAGCGTTTATAAATTAAATTCAATAACATTACAAAACGAGGCTTTGTTAGTGTCTTAAAATTACAACAAACAATAAGTAAAGCACTTCTTCTAAAGTCATTTAGGGCTTAATTACACCTACCGAGTAGAGTGGTGAGACAGTGATAAGACATTGGCGAGACACTGCCGTCTGCCGAGCACCGAGTACTCGGCCGAGGGCACTGTCTCGACTCCCACTCTACTCGGTAGGTGGAATCAAACCTTAATGGCTGTTTCAAACCCTAAAAATATACTTTGCTTGTAATTAAGTACATTTTTGAAATAAACATAACTTACTAATTATATTGCTACACATTAAACAAAACAAAGTGATCATGTTGTTGTTATATTAATCTAAATACAAAGTATATTGTTTTTTTTTTCATTTTCCTTTTGATATGGTTTCAAGGAGATCAAGAATGCTTTTTTATTCGTATTTATACGGACGAATTCATGTAAATAATTGCCAAAAAAGAGGATAATACTTAGAGGTGCTTTTCAAAAGTTACTAGATCGAACAACGTTCGAGTCTTCTGCCTCTACATTCCCTAAGTCCAAGTAGCCAAGATCAACGCAAACTAAAACATCTTAGTTAAAAACACGTGGCTTGGTCAGTTTGTGCACAGGGGATTTTTTTTACATAAAATAACTAGCTGTCCCGGCAAACGTTTCTTTGCCATATTAAGTATATAAAGTATATTTTTTTAATTTGATCGCAGCGCTAACTGTCGGGACAGACTAAAATTAAAATTCGAATTCGAATATTATTTAAAATTTGATACTGCGATGGTAGCGCCGTCTGTCGGATCCAATGTAAAACATTCCAAAATCAACAGCTGCTAATAAATTAAAAATTAATTAAAAAAACATTGTCCAGCGGACAAAATTGTGAATCTAAACCATTCCCAGATGCCCTTGAACACACACAAAAAATTTCGTCAAAATCGGTCCAGTCGTTTGAGAGAAGTTCAGTGACATACACACTCACAGAAGAATTATATATATTAAGATGTTACGTGCGTTGTGTACGAGATTGAACTCCGCACACGCTGACAGCCTGAACTAGCGGTTTGCAGAGCGAGCAATTTTTTAGGTAATTATTCTATATGTGATTTGCAGAAGATGGTAGAACAATCAGGTCACCATAATATAATAACGCCTTCATGATCTAGTGGCTTAGAGCGTGGTGTTTGACTCGGAGGCCTTGGGTTCGTGGCTGGAAACATAATTCCAAGTTTGGTGGTTGGTTTTTGGACAAAGCTGGTTGATCACCTGATTGTCTGACAAGTAAGATGATCCATACGTCGGATGAGCGTTTAGAAGCTCGGTCCTTCGCCTGACCAGTCGTGTCGGTCGTCCGTACTGGGTTATGAGAGTAAAGGAAATGAGAGTGCTCTTTGGTACTACGCACACTTGGGAACTAAAATTACTCCTGAGTAACTGGTCTGGTTTCCATGAAACCGGTCACCGTCATCGAAATCGGTGCGGGAGTTATTATAATAATGCCTCCCTCAATCGTAACTCCCGCAAATCACCTACAATAAATATGCCCTGCACAATATCGCTAATTGTTGCCGTAACATCATGAAGCGTCACTCTAGGTCAGATTGGTACCGGAACGCCGGCGGAGATCTTCTTGAACCTGCCACTTCCGGTACTAAATCACAGTCTTGCGATACTAGCAGACCTACGAAAAACCTAAAAGTCAGCTTTGTCCACACTGTGCCTTTTTCTGTTCGTCAATGGCATGCGTTATAGCGCAGTCAATAGCGAACGTGAGGCATGTCCGCGACGCATGCCCTTTGACCGTCCAAAACTTTCGCTTTGTTATTAAAAAAGACGAAGACGAAAGCGCATAATGTGGACATAGCTAGATAATTGAATATAAAGAAATAAATGAAGATAACTCCATACATGTACTAATACAAAGGCATGGAGATACGAGTACTTTGAGTCCCGGGAAAGGACATACTAGGATACTTTTTATTCAGAAAAATGTACCAATTCCCGCATGATAAACGAATTTAGAGGCAACGGAGTAATTGCGGGCGTCATCTAGCATATTAAAACTCTAAACCTACGATGTCCCATTAGGCCATTATCCAAGAAAATTCTGGCTAGAGTTTTCCCCAACTCTCTTAAGAAATAAACACGTGCACGATAACAGAAAGTCGATGTCGTTTCTGTGATTTCAATTAAGTAAACATTTATTTTCTATTTCGTTACAAGAATAAGATACTTATTGTATGTGTATCTTGTGCTTGCAACCCGTGTTAGGGTACAGAAACGGTCAATGACCCTTAGCCCTCTACGGTCAACGCATTGGTTTCGCCTTTCAGATAGGTAATGCAGCCAGCCTTGCGACCTTAACCGTGGCCTTTGATTTGAATTTTTTTTTGTATATTATTTTCACAATAATTTATGTTAATGATACTAATATTATACCCAAATATGGGTAATTCCTATAGTATGAGATATATACATATTATTATATACTTACCATGACCACCACCTCCCCATGAAAGTATTTCTCCCGCGCGGCAAACGTAGGCGTTTTTCACGACAAGCGACTACTCATCTTATATTATTACAATATACCTAATATACTTTACAGAAATATATTCTAAACACTATTCATAAATCCTAGAATAATAAAAGAAAAAACACATCCGCATCTAAAAATGTTCAGCAACCGGACCAGGAATAAACGAATCAATACAAAATGGAAGTGCACTGAAAAATGTAGCTTCCGGCTACTTATCTAACCAAAACAAAAATCAAAACTAAAAAGCGGGAAAAAACTAAGCGCGGATCTGAATTTTTAATTGTTGCGGGCGAAAAAAAAAATGTTTTTTTATACACGACATTTATTCGCAACCTTGGTGAGGCATGAGGTAGGCAAACTCAGGTATATAAAAATATGGGGTCGCGGATCAAGACTAGTGGAGCTTACATCGCCGAGACAGTAGCAACTATCAAAATGTATCAATACCACGTACTCGCCGTCCTATTGTGTGCTTTCAGTGGATACACCTCCGCTACCTTACGTAAGTTACTTTATCGCTAAATTAAATCACAACATTATATCACAACAATATAATAGTTTCTCAAAAGATAGTGTCAAAATTTTAAAAGTAAATAAATATTAATGTTTAAACTTTCAAGCGTAAATATGGTTAATAGTCAAATTATCTTTCTGCTAAGAAAGCTAAGAAAAATAATTAATTAAATAATAAATTCGCACAGCAAAAAGTTCGATTAAAAATTAAATCTGCATTATATTCAATATTCCATAATAAATTAAAGTAAAAACGTTATCTAATAAACATTTTTTAAATCTCAATTAATTTTAGTCTAAAAGGTTGGATCACTTAAAAACAATTTGAAAATAGCTCGCATTATTACTGAATATTCTGAAAAATTAACGGTAAATGATAAAACCAAAATCATCTTATATTAAAAAAAAAAAAACTGCTTGAATCAGATTTAGCCATAACTTCGATATGCCTTGGAAAATTCATTGCGAATTGAAAAAAATATTACTTTATTTAACTACTACGGTACTGGCCTTTCATGAAAACGATATAAAATTTTACTATTCCTGAGCTGATACGTTAATTTTAAGTCCAAAATTAAATTAAGTATATTTACATGCTTATGTTATGTGTCATAAAACACTTTAGGGCGTTTATGTTTTTCGGGGTAAGTTCATACCTGCGTAAGCGTCAGTTACGGAGCAGTTTACTAGCAGCACGTTCAAGGACCAAGCAATAATTTCTGCATATAAATGTTATATGATATATGTCGTGAACTGAATTATACATCACATGATTCACGAGGACGCGGTCATCATCTCAATAATATTATAGAACTAATAGAACATGATTACAAGAACAGCTGACAAATAAGAAGAAGGAGAAAGATATATAAATTATTATGAGTAGCTACGCTACAATTTTCCTAGGAAATAAAAATAAATAAATACTATCTTTGATAAATTATTATCAACAAAATATGTTACATATTATTAAACAAATCGCGAACAAGCCAGCCATGTGTCCATTTGACTTATTTGTCCCTATTATTTTTGCAATAAATTATACAGCATAATATAATGTAGGTACAGTAGTTTATACTTTGAAGCTACAATTTTCGATAATTTAATCCTTTTTTACATCATAAGAAAGAAGAAACCCGTAAAATCTAACAGAATAGAATAAATTCGAAAATAAAAAATGCAGGAGCGTATACCTTTTTAAGTTATCACAATTATTGATAGTAAGTCTATTTGCAAAAAAATTGTGAAACTATTTCATTAAGATCTTCCAACATACTATAAACAATTATTGGCACGAGGCATACAAATCGTGGCAAAATGTATGATTGAAGCTGAAATTTAAAAAAAAGTCATCAAACGTGGCCAAACGTTATTAGGATAATTCAGGAAGAGTTCACAATCAGCCTACACAATAAACCGTTGCCTCCTCACTCTCAAAAAACTAAATATATTTGAAATTCAAATGCCACTCGCCGACTTCCTCGTTAACTCCTAAGATTCCATGATGTTGTTTTACACTTTTCTGTATAAAATAAACTGGTTCTGGTTCATTTTCCTCGGAACATTTTGGTCGATATCCGGGTAGTGAGACCCTGACGAATTTCATATACCTAGTACCTACAGGCCTATTAAAGTGGCGAAATGAGAATATGCAAACTTTGATAATACATATTGTCCAAAAATTTCATGTGTCAAAATGCGATGTAAAATTGTGTCTGTCTGTTCGCTTCACGCCCAAACCGCTGATTCGATTTTGCTGAAATTTGGTATGGAGATACTTTGAGTGCCGGGAAAGGACATAGGATATTTTATATCGCGAAAAATGTACGGTTCCCAAGTGACAAACGAATTTTGGCAACGGAGTTGCGAGGGTCATCTAGTATACTTCTTCTTGGCATAACATTACAGGCTGACAAAGTCGAAAAGTCATCAAAATTTACTCTACCGAACCTTATTAACTTTACATAACCTTACTACACAAACTTGATATATAAGTTAGTCTGATACATGTGATTTAACAGTTAGCCATTTCATGAAACATAAAAATTTAAAGTATTAGATAGTTTTCTGTTAGTTTTCTGAACCAATGTTTGCTACATTATGTAAAAAGGAGAGGCCAAAAATAGGGCTCTATGACCTTGCGCTTCTCATGATTTGTCTTAACAGTAATAGTTCTCCCGCCCGCCCCGCCTCCCGCCTCTCCTCATATAAATAGACATATTATATTAACAAGCATTGCGCTATATCGAAAGTAATTTTACCGCAAGGGCAATTTTATACTTAATTTGTATGACTAATGAGTAATGACTAAAGTCGTGAATACGCTGCGGCCAGAAGCTATCGGCTCGCTCGGAAAACATGCGTTTAAAACATGCGTGTAAAAAACGTAATTATAATCATTTAAATCAAAAACGTAATTATATAATCATTTATAATCATAAAATCAAAATAACTAGGAGCATTTAAGCAAAATGCTTCTATACGATTTTAAGTTGCAAAGGTGTCTATCATTTAGACTAAATTCCTACAAAACATCTATTTTCATTTAAAAATAATCATCAAATTTCTTATTTTTAAGAGGTCATTTCGAAAATTAAATGTATCGAGGCAAAATACATTCATCGTGTTTCTAGTTCTTCTCAAACCTAGATAAGGCTATGAAGATATTAAGTATATCTCATTACCAGATTTGTAACATTTCTGAGGGTCCTATAGTATTACGTCAAAAAGGACAGTTTTTTCAATATAACTTAATTTAATCGATAATCTACAATATAATATTTTTTAAGTATCGTATATAGTATCGTATACGTAAACAAGCTATGAGGTAATATACTGCATTGTAAAAATTCAATTGATTCTTCCTATAAAATACATAAACAAGTATGAATGTTAATTAAAGAAAAGTTTTTATTGGTGAGAAAACCTTTTTTATATCACTGAAATTCCCATTACACTGCATTGTAAAAAATAATTTCATCTTTCGTATTTAAAAGACAACAAGTTAATGATTATTATAAAGCATGAAAATTGAAAGTAAGAATCGCGTAAATGATATATTTAAAATTAACATAATAAGATATAATTATGACAATTAAAGGGAATTATAAAAGGATCAGAGCATTTTTTATTTGTTAATTTCAGGGATTCTCATAACACTAATTAATATTTTTAATTACTGTATTTATGATAATAACATGGTGTAATAAAATTTTAAGCGCTATTATAAAAAATCATACCCTGAATAAAACCAAGAATTGAGAAAAATATAATAATAATAAAAATCAAAACCATAAAATCTTAAAGTACTCGTATTAATGCACCTGAGTGCGACAGCAAAAACTTAAATGTGAAATAATTGTTTAAAACAAAGTTTTTGTTTACTTTAAATTATTTCTTTATCACCAACTGATCTAGAGATTATTAAATATTATCAAACGTAAACAAATGAAAAAAAAATAGACTTTTTGATAAAATATAAGTATTATTATTTTATATAAAAAAGTTATCATTAATTGAAGGGCACCCGTCTTTAAACAAGTTTATAATATCATCATCGGCGTAACTATTATAAAGTCGATTATTACTATATTGTATATTATTTGAGATAATACTATATTTTTATAAATCTACTAGCTATCCCGGCAAACGTTTCTTTGCCATATTATATAAAGTATATTATCGCCATTCGCCCGTATTATTTTATTGAATTAGTGACTAAATAAATGTCACCATGGCAACGTCCATTGCTATCCCGTGACCCGCGTCGCTTAAACAATGGTCGCTCTTTATAGACAAATAATTTGCAATAAAATAAAATTGCGCCTATAATTAAAGATCTAAGCTATCCTATCTATCATGTTGGAAAAAAGCACACATTTAAAAAAAAGAAACATTAAAATCAGTTAAGTAGTTTAGGAATCCATCGCGGACAAACATCGTGACAGGAGATTTATATATATTAGACAAGCTGTCCCGGCAAACGTTTCTTTGCCATATTATATAAAGTATATCGCCTGTATTATTTTATTGAATTAGTGAATAAATAAGTATGTCACCATGGCAACGTCCATCGCTATCCCGTGACCCGCGTCGCATAAACATTAATGGTCGCTCTTTAAGGACAAATAATTTGCAATAAAATAAAATTGCGACTATAATTAAAGATCTAAGCTATCCTATCTCTCAAGTTGGAAAAAAGCACACATTTAAAAAACAACAACATTAAAATCGGTTAAGTAATTTAGGAATCCATCGCGGACAAACATCGTGACTGGAGATTTATATATATTAGCTTGGCCTTATTTGCCTATTTGACAAATATGACCAATACGAAATACACGTATCCGTACCTATGTCGGTTTTTTGACGCACATCAAAAGAGTCAAAATATAGGCATTATACAGCCTCAGACTATTAAGAGATACTACGGATAGTATAGCTCGATATGCCGATCAAGAATAGGAAATAATTCGACCAAAATCGGAACCGTTGCACACGCCTTATCAGAATATAACTCCAAGTTCCCACACTGGTGTCGGTGACGGTGGCCATTCGGAAATGGTTCGGTTTCGGAGATAATTGTCCTGTATTATGTACGGGGAAAGAAAAAAACAAAAACGTACGTAGTACGTACTACCTCAGTGACAAAAACAGTGTGGGACAGGTTCAAGAAGATCTCCGGCGTTCCGGATCTGATCTAAAGTGACGCTCCATGATAATAATTATGTTACGGCATTATTAACAATATTGCTCGGGGCCTTTTTATTGTAGGTGAATTTGCGTGAGTTGAAGTGATCTCGCGGTGGTTAGTAGGGGATGGAGCTACAACTGAAGGATTATAATAACTCTCGCACCGATATCGGTGACGGTGACCGGTTTCATTGAAACCAGGCCAGTTACCCACAAAAATGATTTTATAGTGCTCAAGTGTGTGCGTACACAAGAGCACTCTTTATTCCTTAACTCTCATAACCCAGTGGGACGGAAGACCGACACGACTGGCGAGAGATCAGGCGCAGGACCGACTTTTTACATGCCCATCCGACGCATAGATCATCTTACTTGTCAGACAATCAGGTGATCAGCCTGCATTGTCCTAACCAAACTTAAACCTCTATATTTAGTGGCAAAGTTACAGGTGATTTTTACGTCAGCTGGTGTAACCGGTAGTTGAGTTAGGGTCGACGCACATCACCGCTGCGGATTTTACTTCATTATTGTTCGGTCGAACTGAAACATGCTCACGAATTTAACAATTTTATTTCCTTGAAATCAGTTAGCAATCAGCAATCATTAATCTGAAGATACCAAATGTGATTAGTCAAGAATAAATAATTTTTTAGATAATCCTGTACGAGTTTTATTTATTCCCTAATAAGACATGTTTAAACAAATGAATGAGAAGTCCCATAATGTATTTTTTAGGGTTCTGACTCCTGTATTTTTTTAATAAAGCTTGATAAACAAAGTGGGGGGCCACATTACCACCTTCTCCTATACTTAATTGATAATTATTAGTAATTGATAATATGATAGCTCATATTTTTAAGAGCCTATAATAGTGGAAGTTTCATTTTTAATTTTTATTTCTACTTATTTATACCTGTGGTAGGTAGGTACTCTTCATGTAGACGTTCTAAAAGTGTTAACTTTGTTAACCTATTTAGAAAGAAATATTTTGATTTTATATCGTTTCCTTCATTTTCTAGTATAGTCATTACATCATGCATTGACCATTTATATCGGTCAAAATTATATTTGAAAGTAGTTTAAATCATCAATCATCGCATGTTATAAAAATCGCAGCGGTTTACTAGTTCAGTGTGCCACAACACTGTTGACCTTAATCGCGCCCATGAATTCTGTTGAGGTCGATATAATTCGCTGCATGTGGTCAACATTACATCGTCATTAATTAATTGTTGTGCCCTAACTGGTAATGATTTGTCATCATAGTTTACATTAACTTTATGGCTTCCACATAGTAACAAATACGGAAATTCATTGACAATGATTGAATGAATTCTATCAAGTTTAATTAGGTTTAATTATTTTAATTACATATGTTAATTTTGTATAAGACCTACATTAGATATAAATTGAATTAACTGATTTTTTTATCCTAAAAGTCGTTTGAAAGCGATTAAAGTCTCAAAAAGATTGTTTTTAACCGACTTCCAAAAAGATTGTATCATTTCATATTTATATCTTCTCTTCTTCTTCTTCTTATATATAAAAATGGATTTTCAAATGTGTTAGTCGCGCTAAAACTCGAAAACGGCTGAACGGATTGGGCTGATTTTAGTCTTAAAATATTCGTAGAAGTCCAGGGAAGGTTTTAAAGTGACACGACGTTCACCGGGACAGCTAGTCTATATATATAAAAATGGATTTTTAAATGTGTTAGTCGCGCTAAAACTCGAAAACGGCTGAACGGATTTAGCTGATTATAGTCTTTAAATATTCGTAGAAGTCCAGGGAAGGTTTATAAGTGACATGAAGTTCACCGGGACAGCTACTCGTAGTTATAAATATAAAAATGAATTTTAATTTTGTTAGTCTCGCTAAAACTTGAGAATGGCTGAACCGATTGGGTTATATTTAGTCTAGAAATATCCGCGGAAGTCTAGGGAAGGTTGATATTAGGAGGGAAGTAATACGAAGTTCAAATGGGTCATCTGGTATTACTATAATTTTAAATCCACGTGCAGTATACTTTCATCTGTCGAGTGGGTGAATATATTATGATTACATAAGGTAGTAAATACTATTGTTTGTATACTCGTGTATATTGTACACAATTATTTACGATTGTATATAAGTTTCACGTCGTTTACGGCTCGATAATGTGCCGCTTCCGATGATAATACGAGTGAAGGTAATGCTAACTTTGTGATCGTTCTTCTTTTCTAACTATAGTATGAACGATGTTTGCAGTATCTATACTAATAATTTTATAAATTACGAAAGTGTGCCCTAAATAAATGAACCGACTTTAATAAATTTGGTACGGTACCTTGAGACTCGAGAATGACTGAGGATAGTTTTTATCCCGAAAAAATGTACAGGTCCTGGCGGTAATTTTGGAGTCACGGGCATCTTCTAGTAGTATAAAAAATACTACGCAAAGACCTCGAAAGGGAATCCGGACATTAGTGCGGATTCCCTTTCGAGGTCATTTTTATGTTATTCTCAATGTAATGAAACTTTGATAAATGAGTGAAACCACAATACGTTTTATCTGCTCCATCGTTTTCGCTAAGCTGCGTTTAGTGCCCTGAAAACATTTCACTACATATTTCAGTAATTATGAATTAGATTCCCCGATTTTGAGATAGCCAAGCGGTCACCGCACCTTCAGCCTTTAGTTCCTTCGCTCGCGCGCAAAATACTCGTAGGTTTGCTTGAGTCTATAAACTTATATGACTGAAAAAATTATATGATGTGGATGCGTAGATTGCATAGAACGGAGCTTCAATGGGGATCGACACTGAAACGCTTGATTCAAAGTGGTGGCCCTAGGGCGTGGCAAATGGGGCAATCGCCCGGTGCCTCGCTCTTTCAGGGGCTGTGTGTTATTTTGGAATACAAACGCCCTCGCAAAGACACAAGACCGCCCGGTGCCTTCCGCCTGGGTAAGGCCATAGTTGAAAAAATGTGTCTAAAATCCTTGTGTCTATAAACCCAATTAATGTTTACAGCGGACTACATCAAAGTGTGCAAGCGCGAGCAGAGCACGATCAACGCGTGCGTGCTGGAGAACATCGAACATCTGCGGCCCTACCTCGCTAAGGGAATCCCCGAGCTCCACGTGCCCAGCATCGAGCCCTTCTACATCCCTGAGGTGAGCTCGAGGGCGTATCAGCGGGGCTAAAGTGGTCACATTAAGCGATTCCTCTCAATCAATTCACAAAATGATTGATTCTTGAAATTTTATTTGTCAAAACTGTCAAACTCACGAATGTTAAATTAACGTACGAATAGACATCTATCTGAATTGTAAGAGTATCAATTTTGCGATTTTTAAAAAATGTATCATATTTAATGATTCATAATAATATGATTCTCCGAAGCGACCATTTTAGCCCCGCAGTACTGTTTTAATTATATTTCTCTATGGCGATTGGCGTCTAGTCGATCGACTACAATATACTAGCTAGACTAATAATTATGGCATCAATTTTGATGTACTTACTATGGCATCTATGAATGCCATAATATGAATATATTGCATTATACAATGAAAAAAATACGTGTGGCATTCGAGAACAGCCACGGTAAAGCATAATGTCATTTTTATCAACTTATACAATTATAATTCGCATACGTACTAATCGCACAAACACCGTGCCGAAGTCTGCCGAACTGAAACAATGTTAGACGATGCATGGCTTTCAACGCTGCACCGCTGTACCGGTCAGAGTGGGCGGTGTTAGGTTTATTTTCGTTACGAAACTTCTTGATTCGGTCGCCGCCCTCAAAGCCTATACATAATACAATAGTTTTAATAACTGTCATACATTGGACAAATATGGCTCCACTGTCGGACACGTAGAGCAATAAAAATTGTATTACCGATCCAATAACAACCAAAAAGTACGCCATGGTAGTTTTGTGGAACCATTTCTTTGACTGGAACCATTTTCGATTCAATGCGTGACACGGAAATTCTCAAAGTTGTTTACAAGCAGGAAAAACAATAATATTATGACGATCCTGAGCAACTTGTAGATCTTTATCAGGTGTTAGCTAAAATACCTTTTATTTCTGTTTACTTCATGATGTGTTTTTACACACCTATTTTAAGAGCTAATGAGCACGAGACACTTGGCTGATGTGTGATCAGATTAGGCTGTTTTTCCAAGTTGATCTAACCTGCATTGTGAGGAATGTGTTTATTTTACCTCACTCAGCTGACTCAGCGCAGAGATTTTGGATTTAAAAAAAACATGGCGGCACGTTCAACAGCAGGCTTAGCATAGTCACCATAGAAACGGTTTCTTTCTACGGAAGAATATACAAGACATAGACGAAGGAAATCAGCTTAAATAATAAAATCTGTCAGTATGTCCATTCTTTCCCGTTTATAATGTTGTCATGCTAAGCCTGCTGGTTAGCACATTATTTAATTTAACTTTACAACTTTACTTTTGCACCGTTTTCCTGGATTTATTTATTTATTTTCCTGGAAGAATATGCTTCAAAGTAATAAGGCCGCCTTTGTGTACACTGTACATGTCTGAATTTATCAATAATTACCCAATAAATGATATTTTTTTGTTTTTATTGTTTTTGTATAATATTTGTATTAGTAATAAAATTATTGTATTTCAGCTGATCGCGATCAGCGGTGAGCTGGCGGCTCTGCACGCGTCCGGCAAAAACCTGAAGGTGTCCGGTCTCAGCAACTACACTGTCAAGAGCTTAGAGTGAGTTATCTTTTTAAGACCCAATTTTACCAACGACTGTTAAAGTTAACAATCGAAGTAATATCATATTTTCACCGCTCTCGTTTTTCGTATGAATGAAAGAGTTTGTCTTCTCTTTCATTCATACGAAACACGAGAGAGGTGAAATGATATTTTACAAACTTTTAACAATTTCGCCAACGTTTGTTGTTGCAGACGTTGGTGAAATTGCGTCTAAACGTAGTTTTACAACGAAACAATTTAGGCTCTCTGTAGTAACGGCTGTAAGAGACTCCATTAAATTTTGGATATGTATCAAAGGAGAAAAAACTAATACAATAGGTTTTTAAACTTTATTATAGAGGTAGGTACTACGTATGACAAGAATATGCTTAAAAAATCGAGCATTTTTCCAACGCCAGTAGGCAGAGTCATTCAGGAGTCTTTAGTTATTTAATTTTAGCTCTATTTATTTTTAGTCAAAATTAATATTATCAGACTTTTCCTGTTATATTAAATTAACATAACAAAGCAATAAATTTTACTGTACTTAGCATGATTCATCGCAATTTAACTTTACTTTTTTCTAATGTAGCGGTATGAATACTTTTTTTCACACTCAATGATCTAATAGGGACAGGAATAGTACACTGTACATGGAAGTCGGTTTTTGACGTGACAACGTCTTAAATTAGGTTGCGGCTGGGAGTCACTTATGAAAAAGTGTAACGCTCGGTAACGTTACGATGAGTCACCGAACGAGAGAGAGGCCCGCCGAATGCCTTGCGTCTCTCTCCCACACGTTGTCACGTAAAATCTTCGCCCGTAAAACCGACTTTACAGGCAACCATTTTTTTTCTTTTTAAAAACATTGATGATAAGTTCTTAATATATAAATTGAAATCGAGATTACGTTTAAAATTATTCGTCATTAATAATAATTTCACTCTTTTTAGTTACACTAGTAGGTAAACCTTCGCGTATATTTTACGTATCTTATTACAATTTGTTAAGTGTTGAGATTTGTAAACTTTATATTTTCTAAGTAAATTTAGTTCCGCAATTCAACAACACATGTCGTTGTTAAGCCTCTGCATCGCGGTATCGCTTACTCGACAGCATTTGATATAAGTAATTCGCAAAGGTAAACCTTTTCTTTTCGCTCACACTCACTGGTTGTTTTATTTGATATTACGTCCCAGGGTAACCCTAGTCCCTACAGATTACAGAACCATAAGACCAGTTTTAGGCGTACAACATCTTTATATTAAGAGTCACAACTCACATTATTATTTTTAACAAAAATTAAAACCAAATTCCAAGGTAAAAACAATATTAGCATCCTTATAATATGAACTAAAACGTATTAAATAATTATTCCTATCTAATAGTGCCTTTTTCCGAATTCGGCTAAAACTCAACTATTTATGTACTCAATCTTCATCATTTTGAAGTCGGTATGGTTTAATGTCAGCTTTTCTAGGAAATTTTGTGCCTCATTATTTTGATTATATCTAAGTGTCTTCACCATGCCGAAGTTACGCGGCTGAAGTTCGGCATGATTACGTTAGCAATGTCAAACGCATACAATATATTGCGACGTAATTTCAGCATGGTGTGTCATCGGTAATTTAAAATACATTGCAGGCGTAATCATGCGGAACTTCGACGGCGTTTTTTCGGCCTAGTGGGGTTAGACACTTAGATCTCTCATCTCTCAATTTGTTCTCTCATATAACAGTGTGGACCTGGACAAGATCACGATCCGCGCGAAGGTGAGGTTCCCGAAGCTCCACTTCGACGGCCTCTACAACATCGACACGCAGATCCTAGTGGTGCCCATCAAGGGCGAAGGCGCTGTTACTGCTGATGCCAGTATGTACTAACACAGAAATCGATAGCAAGACCTACAGCTCGACAAGGCTTTAAATGAACGTGCCATTAAAACAACGTCTAAATACTACTGTATAGTAGCATTTACTTACAAAATAATATTGCTATTTATTACTGCAGGCTTTACAAAATATATTTCGAATTTAGATTTTAGAGTTACAAGGGAAATGATATTTACAGACGTAAGTTAACTACTTGTCCCCTTAAAATTAGTTGTGCAGCTTTATTTATCTGCGACGACGTCATTAAACATTTCAATACCTTTTGCTTTTAAATTCCCTCAGACGTTTTCATTATCCAAATATATTTTGTAGGCAAGTGCGAGGCGGACGTGACGATCAAGTCCAAGATTGACAAACGCAACGGCGCGGAGTACGTGAGGTTCACCAAGGCCGACATCAGCGTGTCCGTGAAGGACTACAGGATCAGACTCGATGGGCTCTTCAACGGTGACAAGGCTTTAGGTGGGCAAGCTTTTTTTGAAGTGAAAACTTCTTTAGCGGCGTTGAACACTTTTGTGGGATGGGTAAAACTGTGAAACTCGCGTCAGATTGTCATGCTGATCGAAAAACCAAGGAAAAAACGTAGGACGGTTGGAGAGTAGTGTTGTAACATCGAAATCGATTAATCGAACAATCGATGGTTTTTTTTCGATTGTCGATATTTTTTAATCGATTGTAAGGGTTTCGATTAATTAATTAAAACGATCGTTTTTTTTAAAATCTATTTTCGTAAAAAAAGGGTTAAAAAAATGCACAACGTTAATAATCAAGTTTTCACTTCTGCCGGCACTCCCGGAGTGCAACCCATATTTTTTCTTAAACGGGCTTTGACCCACCACACATTCCCACCACTGCAACTCCTGTGTCGCCAAGATCGACAGCGGTATCCAACCACGAAAACCCTTTGATATGATCAAGCGTATGGGCAAGCTTACACTATTTTTTTTATTTAACATACAATTTACAGTATTTATTTATTGTATTATTACTTACTCTATTGTATCTGTGATACCAACGATGGAGATCCTACATAGTAACTTATAATTAGATAAAAGCGCTAACAGACAGACACACTTTCACATTTATAATATTAGTGTGGAATATGGATAATAGTTCTATATTATCTTTCTAATATTGTATCTCTGTGAACAGTAAGTAGGCATATTAAAATCATTGTTTAACGACAGATCGCGTTTGCTATTCAGTAATCGAAGGGATATCTCTTATAACCAACAGTATAATATCATAAGTCTATGCTTATAAGTTATAACAATTCACAACCCGTATGAGAAGTTGATTCCTAGGCCGATGGCGGACCTAAGTAAATAGCCGCGTACTGACCAAGCGAGCCGCCTCGCCGCAGCAGCCTCGCGCGCAGTTGCTCGGTCGGTCAGCACGTGTTAGTGAGCGGCAAACGTCCGAGGCGCCTTTGAGCATCGACCAAAAACCGACAACTTTTGGCTCGGCCGCGGCACGCTCGGGCGAGGCAGCGAGGCTGCTCGCTTGGTCAGTACGCGGCTAATTGGTCGCGGTGGAACCCATCCGACCGATCGCAGCTAACATTGAATTGACGCAAGCCGACCACATCACGTAGGTCCGTCAACGTCTTAATCAATTTCTTCGATGGTGCATCTATACATCTAATAAAACTGTAGAAATAAGGATTGTGTAAATTAAAGATATTCAAAAAATAATAAGCGGAGGGTGTCACTACATCGCTATAGAAGCCAAAAATGTGGTCAGTTTTTTTTGTCTGTCTGTCTGTCTGTCTGTCTGTATGTATGTTTGTTCCACTATCACACGAAAACTACTGAACCAAAGATTGAGTTTAGGGGACAAAAGAGGGGGTAAGATTTTGTATCAACTGATGAAGTAGAAATACTTTAAATGGCAAAACAACGTTTGCCGGGACGTTTGTCATACATAAAACGACGAAATAACTTATCCTTCAATTCCAGGAGACGCCACCAACGACGTGATCAACCAGAACAAACAAGACTTCCTCAAGGCGACCCTGCCCTACCTCGAGAAGACCGTTGCCAAACTGGTCCTGGACTTGGCCAACAAAATCATGGAGTCCACTCCCTACTCCGAACTCCTGCCCGTACCCTAAACTAAGACTATTTATTTTACCATAGGTTTATATTGTGTTAGTTATATTTTTAAATTACATATTTAAAAAAACGCCCTTTGCATTAACTCCAGTGGAAGTTTTTGTTGGTTGGCTTATCATGACCACACTAGAAATGTGAAAGGATAGACTCTTATCTAGGATAAAATGACTGACAGTCAAACTGTCACTATGTCTTTTCTTTCGTAGAAAGGAACTTATAATCGTGGTCATGCTAAGCGTGATTATTGGAGGTTTATGTGACGAATGTCTGAAGAATTAGATATTCGTTAGTAAATCTGTTTGTACTATAAGCTAAAGTGATATTATAATATATTTATTTTTATATTAAACTGTTATTTCAACTTTAAAAAATATAAATTTTAAAAATATTTCTGTGTTTTTTTAGTATATCTACTTTTATGAAATCTGAAATTAATAATAACTATTTCGTATTAAAAAATAATAATATTATACTTAATAAACATTCAGACATGTCACATGTTGCTACTTTCAGTCCATCAAAACATTTTAGGTCTACTAGAATCTGATGGCAAAAAGTGAGAAAATAAATTGACTCTAGCAATGCTGGGGTAATTGAAATAAAACATTTTGATCGATTAAATAATATTATGTCGAGTACATAGGTAATATTATGTATCTATTGGGCAATTCACCTTCGACCGGCGGTATTGAAAGCGCACATTCAGGGTTGTTCGGATAAGAAAGTCAAGTCATATGTCGACATACAGGGGCCAAAATTGCCATACAATTATTATTATCGGATAGGTTCATGATCATCGTCATGTCAAGTACTGATTATTATCAATGCCTATTTAAAGATTAGGAAAACAAAAACAATTACTTTAAAAATGTAACTCTAACTAAAGATACATATTTGAGTACCTTTTTTACAGCTTTCGTACAGACTATAGGCCATAGTCCAAATATTATAATAGTGGTAAAATTTTACACAAACTATTTCGCTGTAGAGTACAGCAGCAATAGGTATTATGTATATTATAAGAAGACGTGAGTGGAAATATAGAACAAGTAACATTTCGTAACATACGGACAATACCTAATTTTTTCCCTAATTATTTTAATAAAACTTGTAACTTATCTACCACATGTTATGCTAGCTAATATATCTGGCTACACATATACTTCATAGTTTTTCTATTTGAAATAATTTTTCCGGTCCTAATGCCTTCATTTAAGCAAAAAAAAACGGGAAGTTTTTTCATGTTACTTACCTTATTCTTCCACTCACGTCTTGAATTATGGCAACAAAGTATTCACACACTGAAGGTGAAACAGTATGATGATCGGGTTGAACGTTCTGCTTTCCAAACCTTGGCGGCTTCCTAATTGCTGATAATCGGTTCCTCTTCAGCATCCTCGCGCGGTTCCTGCACCTACTGCCGGTTGGGTAACTCCGCGATTCGCCATTCCTTCATATTACTTGCAATTATTCCTGAAGGAAAACCTTGAAACGATCTGTAATTGTGTTTCAATGGTAGTAAGGATGTTATAGGTCTACCAGAATCTGATGGTAAATAGTGAGAAAATAAATTGACTCTGGCAATAACGGGATGATAGGAATAAAACATTTTCATCATTTTTTATACCTTTAGCGGCTTATTTTGTGTGTGAAACATGCAAATATAAAAATTTATCCAATGATCAAGGATATTTTTTGAAAATCTGCTGTCAAAAATTGCCATCAGATTCTGGTAGACCTATATTAGATTTTAGGTGGCGGGTATCCTTTTTTTTATGCGCAGGGGAAACCCTTTATGGGTGCCCCGGGTTGGGCATGTGCTTCAGAGCTGAAATACCCAGGGGGTATGTGGGACACCCGGCGAGAAGCGCCGGGCTTACCCACTAAAACCACCATGCGGTTTGCCTTCAGCCGTATACGGAGGGATGTCCTGGATCTGTCTAACACAGGACTTCCTCCATGACCGGCCCGCGGTCTACCTCAGATGGGACCACTGTTTCACTTTCACTGACTTCCACCAAAGTTAGGGAACGCTTCGGCATAGGTGATGGGTATCCTAGACCAGTGTTTATCAATTTAGGGTGGTGGTAACGATATTTCTTCGAACTTCATTTGTGAAATATGAACTTCAATCGAACTTCATATTTCACAAATGAATCCCTAAATCTGAAAATGATCTATAAATACTCGTAATATTAAAAAAAAAATTTCAATGACACTCCACACGGTGGGGTGGGCGCGAAAAAAGAAAGTCATCCCCGCTTGATGTGTAGGGTCCCATAAAAAATATTTTTAAGATTTTATATACCATTTTGGGAAGAGACCTTTACCATTAAGGGAAGAGACCTAATGGCAGACACTTTAAGGAAACATGAAACATTCGAATGTTATAAAATATATAATGAATGAATGAATGAATGAATACTTTATTGTGCACAATCATAGTTACAATAACAACATACATAAAATAAAAAGACATAAAATGGCGAGAGCACACAAAGGCGGCCTTATTACTACATAGCAATTTCTTCCAGGCAACCTTTGTTAGAAAGAAGCAAATTGCTGGAGAAAAGGGCGTTGTGCTTAAAGTATAAAAATCTTAGAAATAAAGGCTTAAAACTAAACATTGTAAATAACAATATATGTATAAATACGGTCATATTATTACATATATAATAATAATAAAAAAATAATACTTAGGTACATAATAATATATGTATTATAATAATAATAATATACTTACATATATTATAACGCAATACTACTGTATACAAAATATTATAAAATAAATATTTTATCAATAGTACTATTACATACATACTTAATATTGTAGATAACATACAATAAATACTAGAAAGATTTACGTAAAATAACACATGAAAATTATACACAGTTCCAAATCAATTAATGTAATGCCATTACGAAGATGTATTGAGATAGTATTCTTTAAGGGATGACTTGAATGTGTTTAATGTTTTAGATAGTCTTATGTTGGTGGGGAGAGAGTTCCAGAGTAAGACGGATTGTACGGAATAGGATGAGTGGAAATACTTGGTGTGGTGGATAGGGATATCAAGAAGGAGTCTTTTTGAGGAACGCAGCTCATGCCTGTCGGGGGAACGGAAGTTGAAGATTTCTTTTAGGTATTTAGGACTGTTGGAGTCAAATAGGATGTTATAAAGGAAGGAGAGTGCACGGGCATTACGGCGAAGGCGGATGGGTAACCATTTAAGTCTCTTGCGGAACTCAGATACACGATCAAACTTTCGCAAGCCAAAAATAAACCTAATTGAAAGATTCTGAAGGCGCTCAAGTTTATTAAGTTGGTCTTCGGTCAAGTTGATGAAGCAAGCATCCGCGTAGTCGAAAAGGGGCAGAAATAGTGATTCTGCCAAGGCTACTTTAGTAGGTACCGGCAGTAAATACCGAAGTCGCTTCAGAGAATGCCACGTTGAGTAAACTTTCCTACTAATCTCCTTCAGTTGATATGACCAGGATAGATGCTCATCAAAGTAAACGCCAAGATTCTTAACAATCTTACTGTATGGTATTATTATACCGTTCATAGACACTGAAGGTAGAGTGGCATATAATTTATGAAAATAAAGGATTGATAACTTCTTCCATGTCTTCAGTAACTCTTACAAAATAAAACTATTATAATTATTCTCTGACAAATCAATAAAAAAATATATATTATTGGTCTTTTTGTAAACTTAGTCATAAGTACTAATAGATGACATCACAATAAGCGAACATCACTAATATGAACTAATAGTTGACATAGAACATTACATTACATTTTACATTTATCATATTATTAGGTCTTTATTTGCCGTTTTTCAAAAGATTTTATTTACTTCATCATAGTAACTAGTTAGACTGTAGACGTTGTCTCCAGATTCTATTCATTCTTCTTCCATGGTGAAACTATTTTTCCTTTTATTTTTATTTTTCATATTTTTTTCCTAGCAAATTTATTTTCAGTCTTTAGTCTCCATGCTTGTTTTGCCTCTTCTTTTTTCTTCTTTCTGTTCTCAGCTCTCCTTTTTCTTCTTTTTACTGCTACAAAACTAAAGCAATCGATTTTATATCAGTACAAGGTCTTATATTAGACAACATGTCCATTTTTAGGTACAGTAGTTCTAAGTTCTTAGTTTGTTAATAGAATTATATTTTTAGAGAATAGTGATGATATTTGCAGTAGAATAAAGTACAAAATAACTTTAGTATGTATTGAAAAACTAAAAGATGAGATCCATGTCATAATAGATGACATGGATCATCTTATTATATTAGTTCTTGAAAAACCTAATAAGGTTTTTTACATTTTCAAGAACTAATAGTAGACACCCTTTATATTGTTAGGGAAAATGGATAAAAGATCATAAATAAACATTAATTAGTGTAAACAACACGACCATTAATCCAATGAAGTCAATAAAAATTACAAAAAATCTAATAAATGTATTCAAAACTTACGTGCAAAATTTCGCCTTCCTTAACCTATTTGCTAAGAAATTGCCGGGTGCGTGTTGACGCGGTCATATCATTTACGAAAACTGATCCCATTTTAAAATTTTGTTCCCGAAGGCATCCCTAATATATTTTTTCACATCAACAGATAACATAAGAAGCTTATAAAATTTACAGTGTTGAGAAATAATTAGAATAATTCTTATTTTTATGGCATTTTTGTCGTAAGTGTCATCTATTAGTTCAGTGTCTAGCATTAGCGCCTTTCCCTTAATATGTGCATTCATGCCGAATTACAGCTTTGTAGGTCCTATAGTCTCTAAAACTGCGGACAGACGGACGGACATACGGACGGCTGAACGGATTGGGCTGATTTTAGTCTTAAAATATTCGTAGAAGTCCAGGGAAGGTTTTAAAGATGAGAAATAACCAAAAACACTAATATGACCACAGAAATAAATCTTGATTTATCAAATACCCACATTTTCTAACAAGTCGCCTATAATTGACATTTCGATAGACTATAGAACAAAGAATACTTCTTCTTCTTTTAAATTGCTCCTGCGTGCAGCGCGGTGAATCGCCTCCCTTACTTAACTTTGACCACAAAATTTTACAGATGTCTGTTGCGTTTATTTGTTGTTAAAGCAGGTTGAGAGTAAAAAAATGAATTACATATCTGTAAAAATCGTCAGGAAAAATATTTGTTATAACAACACTGTGAGCCATAGTTACGATTAATATTCCATGGTTACAATAATTATTTTCACGAAATAATTTCAATATAAGTTTGCGCGGTTATCGTTAAATATGGCGTCCATTATCTATTGACTTTAATCAAAGATTTGACATTTTGCGTTGTAGTTATAGTTTAAGTTATTGTTAAAGTTACAGTTATAGTTATGGTGCAACCCACCCTATGGGTTATTTAAGTGGTATTATAAATAATTATAATATAACAGTCACCGTCATCACACTCTGATTCACGCTGCACGCAGGAGCAATTTAAAAGAAGAAGAGGAGTTTTGCCGGGGATACGAAAGAGTGACGTTTTGTTTTTGTATTATTTTCCTAAAATTGTGTTATTTCGGTTTTTAATGTGTAATGTTGGTAGAATATTAACCATTAAATATTCGTTGTCGTGCACAAGTGTGGGCAAGTGATACAACTTCAAGAAACGTGCCATTTTGTGTTCCCTCCAAAACTCCATCGAAAGTTTTAGTAAAGGGTCTACCACTTTACTAAAACAACTGACTTGACTCGTTGACTTTACCGACTACTTTTTAGACTTTGACTAGACTTTCGACTTGACGATAATCTGGAAAAACAACTTGAAAATTTTGTAAAATTTTACGAATTTTTTTTTTCCCGCCAAAACTTTACTTGACACTGGCCATGGTATAAAAGCCGAGAGCCATAACAAGAAAAAAAAAAAAAAAAGAAGAAGAAGTATTCTTTGTTCTATAGTCTATCGAAATGTCAATTATAGCAGACTTGTTAGAAAATTTGGGTATTTGTACATCTCAATGGGTATTTGATAAAAAATATTTTTTTTGAGTTTATTTCAATTTACAAAGTGTCATATTGGTGTTTTTATTTTTACAAATATGTACGCGATAATTCGGCTATTATGGATATAATATTATGTTGTCGATTCAAAACCTTTATTTTATCTAGATCTACGTGTTATCATGCCAAAAATACCGAAATTTCGTAACAAACAGGTAAGAACATTTTGTACATGAGGTAAATTAAATTGTCGATATCGCTTTCGTTCCATGCGACCGCTGAGAACAAAAGATTTCCAAGAATCCGCGATCGAGGTGATATTGGCATATTTCTCGCAATTTTTTTATTATTTCTCATCTTTAAAACCTTCCCTGGACTTCTACGAATATTTTAAGACAATCAGCCCAATCATTTCAGCCGTTTTTGAGTTTTAGCGCGACTAACACATTTGAAAATCCATTTTTATATATATTAAGAGATTCAGTAGGTCTGAGAATCGGCTACTGGCTACTTTTTATATTGATACGAGCAAACGGGTCACCTGATGGTAAGCAACTACCGTCGCCCATGGACACTCGCAACATCAGAAGAGCTGTAGGTGCGTTGCCGGAAACAGAAACAGAGGAAGTTTTGGGTAAATTCGTATTACAAATTACTTACAAACTTAATAATTAAGGGGGCTCCCATACAAAAAACATAATTTTTTGGTTATTTTTCTCTATAATAATGGTACGGTACCCTTCGTGCGCGAACCTAAGTCGCACTTGGCCGATTTTTATGTGTTCCAAATAAGTGCCTCGTTTAAGTTTGGACAAAATTTTTGTTCGGAAGTTTCACCCAGAATAGGGGCGCGTGGTGCACCGTACGCGGCACCGTGTTACGGTGCGGCGCCGTACCGTGTCACGGTGACGGCGCCGTGCCGTGTCTGATGGCGCAGCCTAAGGCCCACCTGGGCCGCGCTCTTTGTTTCGATTATATTACGTACTATCGACCCGCCCCGGCGTGGCACGAGTATAAAATATATAGCCACTGACAAAATTATTAAATATAGCCTATAGTCTTCCTCAATAAATGGGCTATCTAACACTGAAAGAATTTTTCTAATCGGACCAGTAGTTCCTGAGATTAGCGCGTTCAAGTTAACCCTTTCAAATAATTTTCCCCGTTTTTAACACATTTTCCTCTATTTCTTCGCTCCTATTAGTCTTAGCGTGATAAAATATAGCCTATAGCCATCCTCGATAAATGGGCTATCTAACACTGAAAGAATTATCAAAATCCGTTGCGTAGTTTTAAAGATTAAAGGGAACAAAGGGACATGAGGGAAAAAAAGCGACTTTGTTTTATAATAAGTATAGATAGAAGTGCATTTGTTGAATAAATAATAGTAAATTATTTCAACTCGAGATAAACTCGAGACTGACGGCGACCGTTGTTTGTCCGACGGGATAGCGATGGACGTTGCCATGGTGACATACTTATCACTTCACTAAAATAATATGGGCGAAATACTTAATATGGGAAAACAACGTGCCGGGACAGCTAGTAACAAAGTCTGTCTATCTGTTACCTCTTCACGGCCCAACCGCGGAACCGTTTCTGCTGATATGCAGTATGGAGATACAAATATCCTGGGAACGGACATAATAATAATAATAATAATCTTTATTTCTTATATATCAGTTACATTGGTAAGACGTAAGATTGAAGTCACCTAGTAGGCATTAGCCTGTATCAGGCAACTACGCTCTTCCATAATATCTAAATATGCATAGAAATAGCTTATTACCTATATTATACATTATAAAGTTTGTAACTTTAAAAGGAAATTATCTTTAAACTCATGCAAAAAGTATACATTTCAACTAATATCTTATACTTAGTACATAATATATAACAAAACAAAACAAACAATAAAATAATATTTATCCTAAAAACTCTACTCAATAATACAAAATCGTTTATGTGTGTGTAAGTGTATTTGTGTGTTTACGTGTGTGTTTTCATCTGTGTAAAACATAGGATACTTTTTATCCCGGAAAAATGTACGGTTACGGCGCGATGAACAAATTTTGTAGCAATGGATTTGCTGGCGTCATCTAGTATTTTAATATGGTGCTACGTCCAAATAAACCCATGCCATTAACCCTGGAGTCGTCACGTGGACTACATATGTAGTCCACATAAACAAAATCTAAAATTTCTCCAAAACTGTAAGCGTGCGTCTCTTGCGCCTCTCGGTACTTTCAAATGACCTATCTAGCTACACATTCAGTGCAGCGCAAGCCCCTGTCGTGTATTTTCGTAACGCAATAGCCCCTCAAATATCGTTGACTACAGGTGTAGTCCGCGCGACCCATTACGTAAGTATTTTTTTTTTGGTACATTTTTTGTTATTTTCGTATGAGTATTTGAATATAATATTAGTATATACTAGTACAATAAACTCTGTTTTATAATTTTGATTTGTTTTAAAATAATATTACTTTATATTTTTATAAACGACAAGCTGCATACATTGGTTGAATGAAGTCGATGGCGATAGCGAAGAGTATCAAGCGCAGTCAAGCTCTTTATTTTTGTTATTTTAATTACTCTTAATACAGGGGTCGTGATTATTTTTTGTTATTTTTTTCTAATTAATATTATATACATATTAATTATTATATTTTAATAAGTAAAATAAATAAACTATTATTTAACATGTTTTTATCTTTATTTAAAATTGGACTACGTATGTAGTCCGCGCGAACACTCCCGTCCCATTCAGGTGTACACTGCAGGATTAAGGGCTCCCGAGACGGTCAAACGGTTTGATTCAAACATGTAAATTTTGGTTTCACTCAAACCATTTTAATCGTTTACAAAGCTAGTTTGAACGGTTTGTCAAACATTTACGTGTTTGAAGCTTGTTTGATGAAATTTCATATTTTTGTTGTGTTTGACGCGCCGTTTGATCGTGTTCCGATGCGTTTGAACAAACTTGGCTTAATTTTGTACAGGATTTTGAAGTTTGAGAGCATGTATTCTGCGTCGTACAAATCTAATTATGGCGGCGCGGCGTACCAAACCAAACTGTGCAATGCCGTTTGACAACTGTTCAAACCGACATCAAACGGTTTCATCAAACACATAAGGTTTGAATCAAACTGTTTGATCGTCTCGGCACAATAGATATAACTACCAGTAGTTGACTGCAAAGAAATGGACAGGTTTCAATATCTGTCAAATTCGTCGGGTTTCAATACCTATAAGTTAAAGGCTGGCGCGCTGGCTGGTATAATTTATTTTTAAAAATACGATTTTGAAGTTGATTTTTTTTTCTCGGGGCCCCTTTACAAAAACACTCATTCCCATACCCGCGAAAACCCGACCGGAATTTCGAACGAAAGCTTTTCCGTTTTTCCAAGGGGATTTGAATTCCGAACGTTCCGTTTCCTCCGGCGAGCGGCGTGAGGCAACCAGTTCAAGGAGAGCCGGTGTTGCCAATATGAAATAAGATCTTAGATGGCCACTTACGTAACCATAGGACATACGCTCAATTATTTTTGTAAACACAAGTGTCCTTTACTACAAGACAATGACCCGTTTCGCTGAGCTAATAGTGCGAAGGACCTCTGATCCTAGGTGCATCGAAAATGCGGTGAACTCGATCAAAGCCCTAAACTTTTAAAGTTCTTATAAAATTTGTAGCACGTATTTTTCAATAGCGAAAAAGCTTTCCTTTATAATTAATTAATTATTATATTAGAATATAATCTATATATTGTTCAGTGTTCACTCAAAGTAGCAGCGCAGAAAGAGTAAGTAAAACTAAAAAAATGCTACTTTTACAGTAAACTCTATAGTATAGAGTTATATTATTAGGGCCCACATACGTCATATCCTGTATAAATTATGGAACGACGTCTTTTACGTTAAAAATTAATAATTATCTTCTTCTTATACATAAAAATTAATTTTTAAATGTGTCAGTCGCGCTAAAACTCGCAATGGCTAAACTGATTGGGCTGATTTTAGTCTTAAAATATTCGTAGAAGTCCAGGGAAGGTTTTAAAGTGACACGAAGTTCACCAGGACAGCTAGTTTTTCATAAAGTTTAACAACTATCTCAATCAATAAACTCTAAACATAGCTAAATGTTTCTTGCATCTAATATTGATAGAACTTATTCTTTTATTTTAAGATAAAATCAGTCACATCATTCTGCTTATTTTTGTCAGAGATGCAAGTAAATTGCAGTTTAAGGAATAAGGCCCAATTTCATCAAAGTCCGTTAGTGTTAACAGCTTGTTAAATGTCATAACTTCTCTTTCATTCGTGTGAAAAATGAAAGAGGAAACGTTGATCTGTGGACTACTAGATGACGCCCGCAATTCCGTTGAGCCAAAACTCGTTTATCGCGCGGGAACCGTACATTTTCCGGGACTCAAAATATCTCCATGCCAAATTTCAGCAAAATCGGTTCAGCAGTTTGGGCGTGATGAGGTGACAGACAGACAGACAGACACACTTTCGCATGTATAAATTAGTATGGATGGTAGTTAAGAAGAATTTTGCAACAGCAGCATCCCAGTAGAGGGGCACCGTCGTCTTCTACCTGAGGACAGTAGACCCGGAGGACCAACATTCTACATGCCCCACGTATTTATTTTTCAGGTTAACAGCCTGCGTTTTACTGGAAATGATGGATTTTTTAAAATCCAATGCGGAAAGCCAATATCTATGGTCTTCTGACTTCTACAAACTATTAGGTAACAGAGGCGTCATTTAGTAGAGAACTCTACACTATGCTGCACTGTTTTTGATTATTGAGACTTAGAGATAACTCTACCAGTTAGTGTCTTCGTAGAATACTGTACAAAAAACACAATTTTTGCCTAGTTTCGCTCTGTCCGACTCGCACTTGACCGATTTTTTTGTTTTCTGATTTTTCGCTACGCTTACACACACTTACTGAGCTGGATTACAAATTTCAACCAACCCAGCTCATCTGGAACTGGGTTATAATTTTGATCTATAGGTCAGTCAGTGATAAAAATGTAGATTTTCGGACGTTAATCTAATATATATATAAATCTCCTGTCACGATGTTTGTCCGCGATAGATTCCTAAACTACTTAACCGATTTTAACGTTTCTTTTTTTTAAATGTGTGCTTTTTTCCAACTTGAGAGATATGATTAGATCTTTAATTACAGTCACAATTTTATGTTATTGCAAATTATTTGTCTATAAGGAGCGACCATTGTTTATGCGACGCGGGTCACGGCCCACGGGATAGCGATGGACGTTGCCATTGTGACGTACTTATTAACCGACTTCCAAAAAACGAGGAAGTTATATATTCGGCTGTGGGTTTTTTTTTCACTAATTCAATAATACGGGCGATATACTTTATATAATATGGCAAAGAAACGTTTGCCGGGACAGCTAGTATCTTAATAACCGTTTGAGCTGTGCTTATGAAATTTAGAGCATATATTTATCTCGCAAGTTTCATTATATGAGCCAAATTCGAAACGTTTATGTGGAATAGTTTCTGAATTGTGAGGAGGTCAAAAGTAGCTACAAATGGTTCGTGTAATGTTACACACGTAGCTGCTCGCCAGTTCTGTTATGCTAGAACTTGGCTTGACACGCTACCGCGTGTCTAGATTATATTATTGATATTGGTTTTTTTTAATCAGCGGGCAAACAAGCAAACTGGTCACTTAATGGAAAGCCATTACCATCGCCCATGGACACTCGCAACATCAGAAGAGTTGCACCTGCAATCTGCATGTTGCCGGCCTTTAAGGTTTACAGGTCGCATATGTCTTTTATTGCTGGAGACAGTTTGATCCAGAGTATAGTAAGAAAATTTATAACTCCCACACCGGCTTCAGTGACGGTGGCCGACTTCATTGAAGCCATGTCAATTACGCAGGAGTTATTTTTACAGTGTCCAAGTGTGTGCGCAATACACAAGAACACTCTCTATTCCTTTTACTCTCATAACCCAGTCCGACCGACACAACTGGCGAGAGATCAGGCATAGGACTGACTTATTACATACCCATCAGACGCATTGATCATCTTGTCAGACAACCATGTGATCAGCCGGCACTTTCCTAACCAAACTTGGCAATTTAACATGTTTCTAACGCGGGAATCGAACCCACGACCTCCGAGTTAAGACCCACGCTCTAAACCACTGTACCACGGAGGCGTAAGAGAATGCAAGGATTGGTTATTGTAGCCTTTTGTGATGATATGGAAACATAGACCTTAGGCTGCCCTGAGTGAAATGGTACTGCACTTACACCGTACCGATCACGTGCAGTGCATTAATTATACATAAGCACTTGCGGTTATTATTGAACAGATTGCGTTAGGTCGGAAATTAGGAAATACTAGTCACGTTTTTGACAAGAATCCGAGTCTGGATGGCTTCTGTCTCCGTCTGGCGTACGGGGAGCGAGCGGGATGGCTACGAGGTTGGATCCCGAAGACATTCACATGTGTCCTTAGCGGCGTGTTTGGGAGTGCAGTGACGGTCGAGACGCGGCCGGAGCGGTGTGCTGGTTGTGCAAAATGTTGTCCGTCACCGTGGTGTTGCTTGTGCTGCACTTCGTTGCTGCTGAAATACGTGAGTTATTTTATGTATTAAAGATTAGATGAAGATTTAGAATTACAAAATTTGAGTTTAAATCTTACCTTTTGAGATAAAACAGTCTTTGTTAGCAACAGTCAGGCTGAGATCATGATTTATTTTTAGGGCGTAAATTTAGAAAAATCCTTTTGCAATGATATTAGTCTATACAACCATAAACAAGCTATTAATGAGAATATTTAATTGCATTGTCTAAATGAAAATCACACCTTCTTGTCATTAAGCAAGAAAATGTGATTTTCATGGGTATTAACCCATTTTCACCAGTAGCACCTTAATGTCAACATTAACATTACTTATTATTACTTATTAAACTTTAGTTTAAATATAATAATTTAGTATCACGAAACTATAAGTTCTATAGTACTTATAGTATCGAGTATGTATGACTGAGGTTCATAAGCCCTAAAATCTTAGTTTCGTAAAGAAAGTCAATGAATTCTATGTAACCCTTGAACATTACAAAAATGTTAACTATAATAATAATCGATTGAATTTCCTTAACATTCTATTATCTATGAAACTTAAGTGGGCCGAAAAACATGGTTCTTAAATGATCAGAGTCATTGACCGGACTGCTCTACTAACTATATCTATTGGTGTTTGGTGTAGGTTAGAGGTTTTTCTGGTTTTTCTGCTTGATTATATTTATCTAACTGTATTTATAAGAGCCGTTAATAACCGCAACAATCTTTACCCAGATTCCGCTGTGTCTGATCTCAAGTACCAAACTTTATTCAAGAGTCATTAGCGTAACTTCATAAGTTATATCAAATCCTATGGGATTTTTTACGAGCTTCAAATCCTTGATAAAGGCATGTAGGTGAATTTTATAGACTGTCTTTTATGATTTGATTAGCGCAATTTCACAAAACAAATCTGTTTGATACGGTAGCTACAAGCATAGGAAAATAATCTCTTGGACACTTAATGGATCTCGCTTGATGATAATATGTCGCTACTTATTTCCATACCAGTGAATTAGACTGCAATTATTGCTTATAATAATAGCATAACGACATCACATTAAAGTAATTATATGCACTATGCAGTGATATAATAATTATGGTACATGTTAACATAAAAGCATATAAAATTGAAGCAATTTTCATATAATAATTTAATAACATCCGTCAGTTGTATAAAATAATGTTACCGGATTTATTAAACAATTATAATCATAGTCATATGAGATCTTTCTAAGTTTCTTGAAATTGGTCGTCAGTATTAAAACAAGGCTTCCTAACTTATTATTATTAATTAGTAATTACACAAACAATTTAAATAGCATTCAATTAATAATCATTATTGTCACATTCAGAACATAACTTCTTTATGATTCAGCAATAATGTTTCGTAAGCAAATAGTTTTAAATTAAATGACCATTACTCGAATTACATGAGGTAACACAAATAATAGTAAATACTCATTACCACAGCGTGTCAAAACACCATAAGCGTCCCGGTGTCGTGACACATCTTGCGCAGGCGCAGTTGCTAAACCGTCCTCAACCTTCGACGCCAGATCAAATATGCCGCCTGTAATACTGTCATGAGTGTCACCAAGTTACCAAGTTGTCAAAATAATATCAGTGCAGATCACTCTCACATTCAAAATTGGTAACTCATTCATACTTTATGTTAAAAAAGTTGTCAAGATATTGGGTAGATCAGTAAAGAGAAAAAATAAATGTCTTCCTTACCCTATGAAGTATCAAGCTAATTTTTCATGAGTAGTAGTTTTCATTTTGATAAGATGAACAACAATTTCCTCTGCGAAAATTCCCAAAAGTGGTAGCTAACAAATATAGAAAGGATTTAATATTTCAATTTGCTGGTCCTAAAATACGGATTGTTCTATTTGTAGGATAAATTATATAACAGCTATTATTTAAGATCACTGTGTATTTTTTACTAACATAAGAATAAGATTATTGTTAATATTAACCTCTATGGGCTATTATAATAATAGTCTGCAATAAATGTATTCTTTTTTATTAACCTAAAAATATCCAAAAAATCTGCTTGTTAGGGTTCCGTTTTAGGGTTCTGTAATCAACAAAACTTGGTTGACTACGGAACCCTAACCAGCTCATTTTTGTATTATGATAGGATAATAGTTATATAATTTACAAGCGACCCATATATATAGTCACTGAAAAAATGATTAAAATCGATAGCCTATGATCCTTCACGTGGTTTACTTCTTATCTGTGCCAAAAACATAAAAATTGCTCCTGTAGTTGGCGAGATAAGCCCTTTCAAATAATTTCCTCTAGTTTTTCCACATTCTCCTATTAGTCTTAGCGTGATAAAATATATCATATAGCATTTCTTAATAAATGGGCTATCTAACACTGAAATAATTTTTCAAATCGGACCAGTAGTTCCTGAGATAAGCGCGTTCAAGTTAGCCCTGTCAAATAATTTTCCCCGTTTTTTCCACATTTTCCTCTATTTCTTCGCTCCATTAGTCTTAGCGTGATAAAATATAGCCTATAGCCTTCCTCGATAAATGGGCTATCTAACACTTAAAGAATCACCAAAATGCGTTGCGTAGTTTTAAAGATTAAAGGGAACAAAGGGACATGAGGGAAAAAAAGCGACTTTGTTTTATAATAAGCATAGATATAGATGGATATAGAAGAGTAACATAGTCCTACAAATAGAACAATCCCTATAAGTACACACCACAAAAGTATTATCACTTAGTTTTGTTAGTTCTTAATACTTTAGGGTATTGTCACTTAGTTTTGTTATTAATACTTTAGGGTATTGTCACTTAGTTTTGTTATTAATACTTTAGGGTATTGTCACTTAGTTTTGTTATTAATACTTTAGGGTATTGTCACTTAGTTTTGTTATTAATACTTTAGGGTATTGTCACTTAGTTTTGTTATTAATACTTTAGGGTATTGTCACTTAGTTTTGTTAATACTTTGGGGTATGATCACTTAGTAAATATACAGATATTTTGTTATTTCGTGACCCTAAGAACTCTTGAATTACGCTGTAAGCCGAGATCTTATGTCCTAAAATTATCTAATAAACTGATGGCGTTGGCTTATGTACTAAATCAAGTTACAAGTTCCCGCTTTACGCAAGCAAGTCCTATGTGTTATGTCACCGATAACCAGGCTCGCTTCAGTACATACAGCTGCGTATTTGACACTACTTACCAACAGCACAAGTTTATGGTTTTAAGTAAATGTATCTCCCAAACTTTTTAATTAAAATTAACATACTCCAACTACTCGATTAAATGAGTAGTAGATAATTCTAAGTTGATGTTTTAAAAACCCAGCTAAGTGTTAACAAGGACTAATAATTGTTCCTTAATATTTTTTGTTGCTATAATAAAATGCTAAAGGCGAGCTGCACTAGCGCAACACGACACGGCGCGACAATTCAGTTCTATAGAACTGATTTTTGTATAACTTTAATAATATTATAGAATTTCCAGTGTTTCATTGCTTTCACATACTAAATCCTCAAAATGTTTCTACACTTAAATAAAAGGACAACTATCTGTTTTCCAGCCGCGTACATCAAGGTGTGTCACCGGAATGACCCCAATGTGGACAAATGCATCATGAACTCCGTGGAGGAGCTGCGACCGAAGATCTCAAAGGTATATAATATATTTTAAACCGTTTTAGTTGTCATCAAAATCGAGCTAGCAACTCTATTCAAAATATTTCAAAGAAATTATTATTGACGCTTGGGTTTCTCTGATTGCGAAAACGAAAAACATAATTATTACAAAAAACATTTATTTAATAAAATACTTTAACAATAATCGGAAAACGTAAAATAAATAAATATATTATAAATAACTGTCGCCTTTACCTGCATTTAACCGTTACGTTTGTACAACAAATGAAGTATCCATACGGGGTAAGTAACTGATGTCAATGCAATGCCAAGAACAGACCTGCCTCTAAATACTGACTACATGTATTTCAAAGTAATTTACTAAAATCTACAAATCTGTCTCCGAAGTCAGGTCTCGTCAGTTAACGTTGCGACGTGACTAGAAGATGGGATGACTAATAATGGGAAATAGGGATGATGACAAGGTCAAAGATTAGCGAATTTTGTTACTAAAATAAAGAAAGCACGGTAAAAAATAAGCGTTACCAAAATTTCAGCTCGATAGCATTTGTATTTTTTTTTGTTAGGCGCCTTCAAAGTTGGATAATCAAGTCGGTTTTTTTTTTAAATTAAATTTCTTAATATTTGTATACCATTCGATAGCTTATGCAATTAAAAGCAACTTTTGGTATGAAACTACTTTAATAAACGCAATATTTAATATACCTATCGAACAAAGTTCTCTCCCGATCCGTACAAACTACGAAAGACTGACGTCAATCTTTCGTAGCACTTTGTATGGAGCGTTTCGGGCAGGTCTATTTTATGAGATGTTTGAATTGTTCATATCTTGGTGAATTTTTAAGCTATGAGAGTCATTCTTTCAGCGATATTTCTATTTTTTAAGGGTCTTTCAATTACCAATAAGAAAAAAAATTAGTCATCAAGCCTATTATGGGAGTAATGGGAGACTGAGGGAGATTCAAGTGAATTTAATTTTCTGTACAAGAAGATACACATTGATTTTGAACAATTATTATTACCTCGTCACGTTGCATAGTAACTGACTCAAAGACGCAGTAAATTACCCCTTGTGTATATGCCCTGAGCCTGGTCTTTAACTACCAATTGCTATCGCTTGTGCGTTAGTTGATCCCCCTTCTCCACGCTGTTCTGAGTTATCAGAGTTGGGCTGTAGCTGTTGCACTCTCATTGGTATTTGGATGGGAATCCTTCTCGGCCAGTTTTGGAACTGGTTTATCTGGAGTGAGTGCTGGTTTCTCTGGAGTGGGTGCTGGTTTCTCTGAAACGGAAGATGATGTCTCTGGTGTGGGAGCTGGTTTCTCTGGAGTGGGTGCTGGTTTCTCTGGATTGGGTGCTGGTTTCTCTGGTGCGGGAACTGGTTTCTCTGGTGCGGAAGATGGTTTCTCCGATACCGGTTTTGGAGCTGGTTTATCTGGAGTGAGTGTTGGTTTCTCTGGAGTGGGTGCTGGTTTCTCTGGAACGGAAGATGGTGTCTCTGGTGTGGGAGCTGGTTTCTCCGGTGCCGGTACTGGTTTTGGAGCTGGTTTCTCTGGAGTGGGTGCTGGTTTCTCTGGATTGGGTGCTGGTTTCTCTGGTGCGGGAACTGGTTTCTCTGGTGCGGAAGATGGTTTCTCTGGTGTGGGAGCTGGTTTCTCCGGTGCCGGTACTGGTTTTGGAGCTGGTTTCTCTGGAGTGGGTGCTGGTTTCTCCGGTACTGGCTTTGGTGTTTCTGGTGCTGGTGCTGGTTTCTCTGGTACTGGCGCTGGTTTCTGTGGTTTTGGGACTGGTTTCTCTGGTACTGGAGCTGGTTTCACTGGTACCGGAACTGGTTTATTTGGTGTCGGCGCTGGTTTTTCCGGTGCTGGCGCTGGTTTTACTGATACCGGGGCTGGTTTTTCAGGTTTCTCAGGAGTTGGTGTTGGTTTCTGTTGGGTTGGTGTTGGTTTTTGGGGAGCACTAGGTTTATTGGCTGATGGGCCAGCGCTCGCTTTCGCAGTAGATTTTGATGTGCTCTTAGAATCGGAGTCGATCAGTATGGTGCTAGTTGGGGCGCCGTTGGCAGATCGGTCGTCAATTGCTGCTATGACTTCAGTGTTAGTAGTAGACGTCGCGGATGATGTGGAAGCGGCAATGCCGTTGCCGTTAGCGACGGCAGTGCTGTCACTGGTCGCTGTCGAATTACTTTGGATCACAATTAGCTCAGAGTTAGGATCGGTCGCGTTGCTACTACTCGTACCGTTGGGCTTCTTCCCGTTTATTTCTATTATAATGTTCGTCCTCAATGCTGGTGGAGGTTGGGGTTTATTTGCCATTGATGCCGGTCGGCCGCCTGTCTGACAGGCGCCATTTTGGCAGGAGTAGTAGGTGGGTGCGTTCCCGGCTGTGGCATACGGGTAGGGGAGGAAGGTAACCGGCTGGTTTGGGTAGTTCACGGTGACGTTGGTCCGGTTGGGGATCTTGATCTGAATGACGGTGCTTCGCCGATTGCAGGCCCTTGCGTGACTCTCTCGAGCCTGGAAAATGGGTACTCTTTATTGCTATTCACTGATAATAATTTACATCAGAAAAGATACTGAAAGAGATTTTTTTAAATTAATAAAATATTTCCGGATTGGCAATAGACTGCGACACCAGTTACCGTCGAGAAGAACCTATCTGTAAAATTTTGTATCAACAAAATTCTACAGATAGGTTTCTTTTGAAATCATTTGATTTTATCTTATTTTTTTTGTAATGTTTTATTTATCTATTTGCATTTGATGGTGCTCCCACACCGCAGTTAGAAAATGTTTAGTAACATTAGTAAACTTTTGTTAGCAAACATTTAATCACAAATTTAAAAAAATGTTAAGAATGTTTTCATGTTAGAAAATGTTTGGTAAACGTAAGTTAAAAGTAATTATAACAAAATAAAACATATTGTATATTACCCGGGTTCGCGGAGGTCAACTTGGCGGGTTAATCAATGAAACAATAGATTGATTAACGCACAATATATTATTGTCATCACAACTCTCTCGTCTCAACAAAACTTCGTTACACCTATATAAAAATCATCCGTACAAGCGATAGCGCGATCTAGGAGCACCTTAGCGACATCTATCGAATACAACATGTAACTAAATCTATATGAATAACATTCGGGCAAGCAATAGCGCGATCTAGGAACACCTTAGTGTCATCTAGTGAACACAATATGAAATTAATTTTCTTAACAATTTGAATTGGCACTAACATACCGCCCACCAAGGACATATTGCTAGATGTCCTTTAACATGAAAAACATTGAGCAATTACAAATAGTTAAGATTTGACTCTAAACTTAACCTTAAAACAAATTGAACTGAGAAACAAACTCCAAAAGTAACAATTATACTTAAAGATACTATTTTAACACATAGCATAGATATAGCACAATGAATTAATACAAAGAATAAACAAGCACAGTTACATTTTACACTGTCAACGGCAATAATATCAATTTTGACGCCGGACGTTTAAAAATAGAATTCCCAGTGCGTATCGAGACAACACGCGTAATTCCATCCGGTCCAGGATGCTTTTGCTCTACCTTCCCCATTAGCCACTTGCCAGGTGCCATATCATCCTCCTTAACCAATACGACGTCTCCCACAGCTGGCTCAGGAGTTCTGTAACTCCATTTATAGCGTTGCAGAAATTGATTTAGATAGTCCTGAGACCAACGCCGCCAAAATTCTTGCATCATGCGTTGACTTAGTTGCCATCGCTTCAGAGACGTTATATTAGACTTTTCGTAATTAAAATCGGGAACCACAACTAACGGTTCTCCAATCAAGAAATGACCTGGTGTTAGTATGGTGAGCTTGTCCTGGTCCTCAATATAAGATAAAGGCCTCGAATTGAGACAACTCTCAATCTGGGCGAGTACCGTAATCATCTCTTCAAATGTAAGCGTAGAATTTCCTATCACCCGCTTGAGATGATACTTAGTGGACTTTATTCCGGCCTCCCAAAGTCCACCAAAATTTGGCGCACGTGGTGGAATGAAATGCCACTCTGTGCCACAGTTGGCTAGTTCTTCTGCTAGTTCGGGATGACATGTCCCTTTTTCGTGGTCAAACAAATGTGACAACTCACGAGCGGCTCCTACGAAATTAGTCCCGTTGTCACTATGTAATTCAGCACAACGACCACGCCGAGACACAAATCGCTTAAAAGCTGACAAAAATCCTTGAGTGGACATGTCACTAACGGCTTCCAAATGCACCGCTCTAGTTGCCATGCATATAAACAAAGCAATGTATCCTTTATAAGATTTATTACCTCGGCCCTTTGATACTCTAATGCTTATGGGGCCAGCATAATCCACTCCACTTCTTAAGAACGGTTTACTAGGCGTTACACGGGAAATTGGTAACTGTCCCAGCAGTTGTGTCCTTGCCCTTGCTGCATATCTAATGCATTTGACACATCCTCGCACAAACCTTTTACAGAGCAACTTAACCCCAATGATCCAATATTTGGACCTTAAATAAGTAACCATCATTTGTGGACCTCCATGCATAGTTTTCTTGTGGGCGTCATCTATTAAAAGGTTAGTTATAAAAGACATTTTAGCTATTAAGATAGGATGTACCCTTTCATAACCCAATTTTGATAATTCTAATCTACCTCCGACTCTTATAATTCCTTTATTATCTAAAAATATATTCAACGCTTTTAAACTACTGCTTTTAATTTCTTTTTTATTTTTCAGATCCCTTAATTCATCTTCAAACCCTTCTTCTTGGCTTCTTTTTATACTAATTTCCAAAATACTTTCTAATTCTTCTCTCGACAAATACTGCTTATCCTTTTCACATTTATTAACTCCTTGTTTTCTTATGTTTTTTGCAAATCTACGACAATAAGCTAATACTCTGACCATCTTGTTCAGCGAAGAGAACTTGTTCCAAAATGAAACATCAAATGTTATAGTATGCGATTTAATTTCTTCTAAATTTGTTATAAGGTATTTTGGCCTTTTATAATCTATAATTTGATCCCTAAGAAAGGCTGGACCATCCCACCATAAAGTAGTGCACTCTAATTCTGAAGGGGGGAGGCCACGAGACGCGCAATCTGCCGCATTTAGTTTGGATGGTACATGGGACCAATGATGCGAATCTAATGTGGTCAATATATCTGAAACTCGGTTGGCCACAAAAGTTTTCCAACGGCTCGGGTGACCATTCATCCAGGCTAAAACCACTTCGCTATCTGTCCAAGCATGCCAGTCTACCTTTGGTATCTCCAAAACTTCACCAACTTCTCGAATTAATTTCGCGAGCAACGTCGCTCCACACAATTCTAATCTAGGAATTGAGACTTGTTTTATAGGTGCTACCTTCGTTTTGGAAGTGATTAAACATACATTTATGTGACCCATTGTGTCAACTGCTCTGAGGTAAACCACCGCTGAGTACGCCATTTTAGAAGCGTCCGAAAACCCGTGCAGCTCTAATTTCACCGTGTTCGAGCTAGTGTGTGACCAACGTGGAATTCTTATTCGAGTCAACGATGCCAAATTAGTATAGTAAGTATTCCATTCTTTTAACAATGTACTTGGAATTGGTTCATCCCATTCTAAGCCAGCTAACCACAATTTTTGAATGAATATTTTGGCTAGTACTATGGTTGGGGCTAACCAACCCATTGGATCAAATAATCTTGAAATCTTTGATATAATTTTTCTTTTTGTTACAGGTGCTGCTGTCGGCGTGAGATCCAGGGAGTATTGGAAAACATCATCGTTGGAGTTCCAGGTAAGTCCCAGTATTTTAGTTACATCGTCCATTTTTATTTTTAATATTTTATCAGTTCCCTTATCACTTTTTATTTTATTTAATAATTCTTTACTGTTACTGTTCCACTTTTGTAATTGAAACCCCCCTTTTCCTAATACTTTACTAATTTCTGCATATATTTGAAATGCTTCTTCTATATTCTCAGCACCGCACATAAGATCATCGATATAAAAGTCCTTCATGATTATGTCTTTGATATGTTCCTTTTCTTGGCATTCATCTCTAGCTACTTGTTGCAGCGCTCTAACTGCCAGATATGGCGCCGATGCAGTACCAAAAGTAACGGTAAGTAATTCATATTTTTCAATTGTGTCTTTTTCTCTCCACAGGATTCTTTGTAAATGTGTATCGTCCCGGTTCACTAATACTTGCCGATACATTTTGATTATATCACTTGTAAGACATATTTTGTGTCTTCTCCATCTAATAAGAATATGCCGAAGTTCCATTTGTAAAGTAGGGCCCACTAATAAATTGTCATTTAACGACATCCCGTTTGAACCTTTACAGGACGCATCAAATACCACTCGGACTTTGGTAGTATCCTTTTCTTCCCTAACAACGGCATGGTGCGGTAAGTAAACTGCCTTTTTATTATTTACTTTATCTTCAGTCACTTTCTCCATATGTTTCAAATCTATATATTCTTCTATAACGTTTTTGTAATCTTCTTTCAATTTAGGATTTTTCGTTAATCTTAATTCTAAACCTTTTAGCCTTTTTTCAGCAATAGTTTCGGAATCACCTACATTAGAAACAATGCTGTTATCACGCACAGGTAATCTCACGATATATCTGCCTTCTTCATTTCGCGTTGTAGAAGAGGCAAATATTCTTTCACATTCAAGCTCTTCATCCGTCATTATTCGTTTTATTTCAGCAGGCTCGGCTTCCATTTCCCAAAACCTTCGCAGCAACTCATCATCTCGGACGGTAGTATGCATAGCCGTAATATGCGAGTAAGTATTACATGAATCAATTTCGACTAGTCCAGACAATACCCAGCCGAACATTGTTTCCTGTGCCAATAATGTATTGCTTGTATTTTTTTTAATACCTTCTTGAATAGCTTGGCTGAATACTTCAGCACCCAGTAAAATATCTATCTTACTGGGTCTGAAATACTCAGGATCCGCTAATTGCTCTTCTTTCAGATCCACCCATTCCACACGAGCCACTTTCACAGCTGGTAGCAGGGCTGTGATTGAAGTTAAAACATGGGCGTTTATTTTTAACTGGAATTGTGGGTTCAGCCTTGATTTGATCTTAAGTGTAACCGTCGACGTTGTAGTGACATTTTTACTGCCGCCCACCCCGAAAACCGTGCGTTTAGATGGCGTTTTCCTTAATCCTAAGTACTGGACCATAGACTCCGTTATGAAAGAACCCTGGGAGCCTTGATCCAGCAATGCTCTTATCATCCGATAGTGTCCTGTTTTTGACTCGGCTTCTACTAGCGCTGTAGTTAGCAAAACAGTTTTCTTTCTATTATCAATTGAATGACACGACACTATTGGACTCACTTCAGACGATTCTTCTTGGGCGCTTGAAGTGACATTGTCTCCGCGAACGTCATGTATTAATGTGTGATGACGACGTTTGCACTCCTGGCACCTGACATTACTCTTACAAGATTTTACTGAGTGATTAGAGCCCAGACATCTAAAGCATAAACCCTTATCCTGAACGAAATTACGCCTGCTACCGATAGATTCTTTAACAAATTTTGGACAGTACTGAATTTTATGATTATTATCAGAACAATATACACAAAATACATTTAATTTATCTTTGAGCACATGAAAAGATTGAGTGTGCTTTGGTTTTCTATCTGGTTTTTCATCCAAATTTTCTAATCCTCTAAATCTACCAGTTAAAAAATCACAAAAATAGTCAAATGTTGGTAAATCATCACCTTGTTCTGATGACAATTGTAACTCCCAAGCCTTTTTTGTATCTTTATCTAATTTAGCACTTACTATATAAATAATAATTACGTCCCAAGATGACGTGTCTATCCCTATATTTTTAATGGATTGCAGACAATCACAAGTTATATTTAATAGTTTCTTAATCTCAAAAGCCGACTCGGTAGTTATAGATTTTTGACTAAATAAACGTTTTAATGCTCCGTTTGCTAAAAATCGTTTGTTGTCATACATAGATTCTAGTTTTTTCCAACAGACCATATAATTATCAGACGACACATTGCAATTTCTCAATAATTGTTCAGCTTCTCCAGTCAAATATCCTTTGAGGTAATACAATTTTTGTGCATCGTCTAATTTACAATTTTTATGTATTAATCCAACAAATAAATCTTTAAAAGTCTGCCATTCGGTGTATTTACCAGAAAATACAGGAATTTTAACCTCCGGCAATTTGAAATTATTAACTTCCTTTTGACCAGTTTCTATCTTATCATTTGAATCGCTACATAATTTGCTATTATTCAAAGCCTGCTTAAGTTGACTTTTAAGTTCAATATAAAATTCCTCAACTTCATCGTAAACACCATCTTTATAATAATTAGAACTTTGTAAATCTGACTTTTTTATCTGACTTATTATTTTAATATGTGTTTCATGAAATAATTCCCACAATTGCTCTAATCGTTCTATACGCGTTTCAATATGTGTTGAAGTAAGACGTTCTTTAGGACATTTTTTAAAGTTAGACTTTGCCTTAACAATTTTAGACTTTAACTCTTCTTGAATATCATTAAATGCCTCCATTTCTAATAATTTTAAACAAACGTATATTGAGCAAAAGTAGAATTTATTTTGAAGTTAATATTAATTCTAAGTTCAAACAATGAAATTAAAAACTACAAGTGTTCTTATTCTTCTGAACTTTAGACTATGTTCCTCGTTGTTTTCACAAAATAATTACAAGTCCACGCTTCGAAGTTCAATTATTTCTACTGAACTTTTTTGAAGACGAAAATTGTGCACACTGCACTACATAAACATATGAACGTACTCACGGTTTCACTTCACTCACTGAACTTCTTGGTGACGTCACTCGTCACTGTACTCGGCGCCGTTACCAGGTAAACACCGTACCCAGTACTGCTGCTGCTCTTGACCCTCGGGCCTCGCGTCGCTGCTGCGGATGTCTTCCCACCAGACCAGTCAAGCTGCACCACGCTCCAACTGGCTGCTCCTCACCCTGCTTGGCTGCTCCTCCAGGATACCTCTCACCTGGTACCCCACTTGAAGGGGCTGCTCTGGACAGCGATCCACTGCCCAGTAATTTCGACGCGTAGGGTGGTATGGTCACTACCACCGACGACCACTTATCACTCGCGGACTATACGCGACCGTATCCGGCTCGAAGGACCATGTATATTACCCGGGTTCGCGGAGGTCAACTTGGCGGGTTAATCAATGAAACAATAGATTGATTAACGCACAATATATTATTGTCATCACAACTCTCTCGTCTCAACAAAACTTCGTTACACCTATATAAAAATCATCCGTACAAGCGATAGCGCGATCTAGGAGCACCTTAGCGACATCTATCGAATACAACATGTAACTAAATCTATATGAATAACATTCGGGCAAGCAATAGCGCGATCTAGGAACACCTTAGTGTCATCTAGTGAACACAATATGAAATTAATTTTCTTAACAATTTGAATTGGCACTAACACATATTGTGTTACCTTTTGTTTGTAAACCTTTTATAAAGGACGACGGGGTATGCGGTGAGCCAATACCAGATTTAAATGTTATAAAACGTTAGTAAACCTTAGTAAACATTTTCTATTGGTGTAGGAGCACTTATAACATGTAACAGTTCCTTACAAAATATAACAATTCACAACATTCAAGTTAGTAAATGTTTTTATGTTAGAAAATGTTTACAAACATTTTCTAACGGCGGTGTGGGAGCACCATTAGGACCCTGTATAACACTTTATTAAGTGTTATACAGGGTAATCAATTATTAATCTAAAAATAAAGAGGAACATGTAAACACTTACCAGCAATGCCAATGCTAACACGCTGAACGCTACCAGTAGACGTCTGCACATTTTTTGCTCTTAATTCCACAAAAGTTACACAAGGCTTATATACATTGAGATAACTAAACAAAACAAAGCCATTTGTCACATAGTTTAAATAATTTTATATTTTTTATCGAACCGCTCGCGAGCACGTATTTTGTTTCATTCCCAGTGATAGTACATAAAATGACCGCATTTTTACTGATATGTTACTTCATAATATTATGCAGTGTATAAACAAGCGAATACTATAAATAAAATAAATTATTGACCTAATTGTATAATATTTTATCAGTTCATTTTGATATTTTCCAAAATTAATAAACATTTGAAAATCAGTCTACTGTCTGTCAAATATAAATTGTACAATATGGAGGTAATTTTTTTTCTTTTAGTTTTATCTAAAATTTATAGGAATTTGACGAAATGTTGTATGATGTGTTAAAAAAAGTAAATAAGTATCATCTCTCTTTCTTATTCGAATAATATTGAAACCAAAGTGTAATCTGTGCGTTCACGACAATCGTAGTATGGCTTGAAGCATAGTCTCCGTTTCGTCTCCCAAGTCCCAACAGCAACGACGCTTTGTTTTTACTAGATACTAATTATTTACATTGTCGATCTGTCACTTAGTCTATTCTATAGTAGAAACAAATCCTTTTTATAGAGACCATTCTAAGTGCTGTAGCCCGTACATTAGTTCTGACTAAAAGACTTAAACGCGCACAAAGGTCTACGAATAAAAGAGTTCCTCAAAATTAACATTTAAATAATCATAATATTACTATTTTATTTTTTTTTATATGAAAAAGGATGCACAAAATCTTATTCAAAAAATCTACTTCTTAAAAATTCGAAATAAATAATTAAATTTTAAATAAATTTAATTATTTATTTTATTGCAACATCATTAAAAGTAGTTTTATTAACAACGTTGTAAATAACAGTGGCCCTGACGCCCTACAAGTGGCTAGCCTTTATCTAGATTTGACACAAATACTAGACCTTAGCGTTAAACCTCCTCGCTAGTAATTACTGTAGGTATTTGTTGTGTGCACTAGCCACTAGCACTAATGACAGAAATTATGTAACTATGTTAGCATCCATTACGTTCAAGATTATTAGTAACAAATAAGAAAATTACGTGTTTGTTTTATTTCGTTTCTTTTAATTTCTCAATGCATCTGAAATGTGATGTTGCTTGAGACGTCGATTGTGCTGAAACTTGTCTATCATGCGGTAACTACGGAGCCATAAGACGGAACCCTAACTAGCAGATTTTTTGTATATTTTTAGGTTAATAGTTACTTAATTTAAGAGTAATATTGTCCTACAAATAGAAGAATCTATATTTTAGGACCATCAAATCAAAGTATGAAATCCTTAATCTATCTCTGTTAGCTACTTTCAAGATTTCTCGCAGATAGAAATGTTGTTCGTCTTATCAAAAACAAAAAATTTGCTTGATAGTAATAAAAAAAAAATGTTCTAGGGCTCCCTGACAATACACGACGAAGTCACGGCTTAAATTCTCAACATGACTCCGTATATTAAATGAAGAATAAACTGAACCCTAGACAGACAGACAGACAGACAGAGACTAGCTAGACAGCGATAACGGTGGTATCCGACAAATCTGTTTAATTACTACTTCGGGATGCCTACTTCCATTTAGGCAATATTTAATTATTATTGAATCATTAAGAGCATTATGTATTGCATTATAAATAATTATGAATGAAAATCAACATTAGCAAATGAACATAATATTATTATTGTTTGCCGTAATATCTTTACATCGTTTTAATACTTACTACTGTTATAAATTTTGACGACCTCCGTGGCTCAATGGTTAGAGTGTGTGGCAACTCAAGCCGGGGGTCGCGGGTTCGAATCCCGCCGACGGAACAAAAAGTTTTTCAATGTTCCTGGGTCATGGATGTGTATTAAATATGTGTATGATATAATAAAAATCTTAAATATATGTATAGTATAAAAGTATTAAATATATTTCCGTTGTCTGGTACCTGTAACACAAGTCCTTCAGGTACTTAGCACGGGGCCAGACTGACGTGGTGTGAAGCGTCCTTAAAAGAAAAAAAAATAAATTCAAAAGTGTTTTTGTCTATCTGTAACCTCTCGTGGAACCAATTATGCTCAAATTTTGCTCTGTAGATACTTTGAGTCCCGGAAAAGGACATAGGACACTTTTTATCTCGGAAAAATGTACGGTTCTCGCGCGATAAACGAGTTTTGGCGCAACGGAGTTGCGGGTGTCACCTAGTGCTATATAACATGTTGGTACATTTTAATGATGAAAGTAATCTTGGCTTGCATATAGATCTTCCCCCTTACTAATAAACGTTGTATAAGCTTTGAATAGTTATACAGTGTTTTGTTCCTGTCACACAAGTGACATATTTAATTGGATTGAAGAAGACAAAACACTGTATAACTATTCAAAGCTTAAACAGCGTTTATTAGTAAGGGGGCTTATGTATAGTTATTAGTTAATAGTGGTTACTTTTTCTTATCTTATATACATTACTTACCTCACTTTATAAAGATGGAATCTGCGATTCTTATTGTCAGAATGAGAATCGTCCTAGAATAATATTATTATTGTGATTTTAAAGTCTCATACATAATCATGTTATTGTTTATTGTTTGTCTTATTACATTGTGGTTGAAACTTTTATGGCACTGTAAGCAAAATATGCTCGTGATTCTTCAAATCAATATCGTATCGATGTCGCAACACCACCTTATTATAGCTAGTGGTATGCAAAAAATTAAATTTGAAAGTATGCCATTGTCAAGTTTCGTCACCAACCGGTGCGTGTGTCGAGATGGCATACGCTAAAGCCTTGTGCACACAGAACGCCTCATTAAAATTCTAAATGCAACCAAAAATACATAAAACTTTAAAAAATATTGCTTACTTTATTTGAAAAACGTTTTAATGAATCGCAAAAAATTGTAAGGTAAGACAATACGAAGTTGTTATCCAATATCCAAACTTTATAACTGTTACTGTATGTCTGTTACCACTTTACGCTTAAAACGCTGAGCCGATTTTAAGCGAGAAATAGGATCATTATTTATACCAATAAAATTTATGATTTCGCACGATAAACGAATTTCAGTGCTACGAAATTGCGAGAAACATCTGGTATTCAAAAACGCCATTTAGAAAATGTTACAATGGAAATGTCAGTCAGTGTGAAACAGTTTTAGAATTAGCATACACTTACATGACTAATAATAATAACCGCGGTCAAGGTCACCTGCGCGTGCGCAAGGCCGCGCTTGTGCAATATCCGATTATATTGTACTTACACGATTAAATATAAGCCTCCGAACGTAGCAATCATTATTATTACTGAGAAAGGATGCATATTTTCCAATAATTTAATTATTTTTATATTTAAATTATTGGAAAATATTTATATGATAATATTTATGAATATAATACACAAATATTATGAAAATGTAGGCACGCCATAAAATTTTATTTCGTAAGTAAACCCTCTACTAGCTACTCCGCTATTTGAATTCAGTCCAATTGGACAACAGTGACGATGATTATGAAGAAGAAAATAATTAGAAAACTAACAATCTATTTAATTGTCGCTAATAATTTTGACAACAAACTTAAAAACGCAGCTTCTCCGCCGCGCATAGTATCACAGCGATGTGATTGTGATATTAACGTCGCTCTCGAAATTATTTATTATCGTATACAACTAAAGACTTCTATTTAAATGAGTTTAAATATAAGTTTTTCAGTTTTTGTATACAACTCGCCCATGGACCCTGTAAACACGTCATCCACAAATTGCGAAATATTGAAAAACATCAATTTTTCATTCCTAATATTTTCATTATTCATTATCATCAAACTTAAACCACGCAATGTTCAAAACATATTATCTTTGGCTTTTGGGCCGGAAAAAGATTTGAAATAAAAAATGTACATTTTTTGTCTAGCCAGGTGATGAAGTAGACAAGTTACAAGATTTGTTTAAATTATAGGGGAAAAAAATGAGTAAATATCCGTGTGTTACAAAATGTTAGTTATTGTGTTCTTCCACTCACGTCTTCAATTCTGGCCCTCAAACTTATTTCACCCTTCTAATTCCAGGGTATCCCCGAGCTGGATGTGCCAGGCATCGAGCCGCTCAGCCTGGGTCAGATCATCCTGGCGCGCGGGCCGCAGGGCGCCAAGCTCACCGCCGTCGTCAATGACGTCAAGGTCAAGGGGCCCAGCAACTTCATCATGCAGGAGCTAAAGTGAGTACGACACTGATAGGCTAGTGATGGGTTTTTCGTTCCCGCGATGTAACATTATAGATTAGTTTTTGAGCATTACATTACAAAAATACCTCCCTGACTGACGAGCATTCGCGTGTAATGTAATATTATAGATTCGTTTTTGAGCATTACATTACAATACTAGCATTTGATAGCTTGTTGATGTTACAAATTATATCAAGATATTACAAGATGTGCATTGTAATGCTCGGCTCTCCTCCCTCCCTGATGTAATGCTCGACTTTGTAACGTAACATTACAAGCGAATGCTCCCGGTGAAGGAGAACCTTTATATATATATGAAACTAGATGATGCCCGCAACTTCTTTGCGATAAAATTCGTTTATCGCGCGGGAACCGTACATTTTTCCGGGATAAAAACTATCCTATGTCCTTTCTCGGGACTCAAAGAATCTCCATGCCAAACAGCAAAATCGGTTCAGTGATTCGAGCGTGAGGAGGTAACAGACAGACAGACAGACAGACAGACGGACGGACAGACAGACGGACAGACAGACAGACAGACAGACAGACAGACAGACGGACAGACAGACAGACAGACAGTCACACTTTCGCATTTATAACATTAGTATGGAACTTGGAAGTATGGAAGTATGGATGTGCGCAACGAGTACGATGATAACTGATGTCGTCAAATCTAAACATTAAATTAATTGTTATTTTGCTGGACATGTGCTGCCACTAATAGTCCCTAAGATCATGTCAAGAACGTGCACCAAAAAGCAATTGTTCGCTACAAAATGCTAGCCAGAGCATCCAGAGTAGGTTGGGGTCTCAACCCCCAAGTAGTTAAAATCATATTTACAGTGGTCATAGAACCGACTATTTTTTATGCATCAGCAGCGTGGGCACCCACCGTGGAAAAGATGAGGGTCCAAAAAAGGCTCAACACCGTCCAACGAAGTTTTGCCTTGAAGATGCCGAGGTGGAACGAATAGCTTCCCCGATTGAGGACCCACATCCGGCAGGGCAGGTAGAGCTGAGGTTCGGGATGGTAGATGAGGAATCGTATGCCGATGTGGTTGATAGCCACATCCATAGGATCTATACGGACGGCAGCAAAATTGAGGGTCGAGTCGGAGCCGCACTCTCCGTATGGAAGTGTGAGGCTGAGACAAAGGCCGTCAAGCTTGCCTTGTCACCGTATTGCATCGTCTACACAGCCGAACATCTAGCGCTCCAAAGAGCAGTAAGTATGGCCTGCAAAAGTGGAATGGCAAAGGTCGGTATCCTTAGCGATTCCAGATCGGCTCTCCAGGCTGTCACCCTTAGTTCCCCTCATCCTCTGGCAGTGCAAACAAGGGCGGACTTGGATTAAGGCACACGCAGGGTTGAGAGGGAATGAGAGGATTGACGAACTAGCCAAGGAGGCCGCGCTGAAATTGAGAAGGAAACCTGACTACGATCTGTGTCCTGTTTCATTCGTCAAGCGTATCTTGAGAGAGGATACGATTGAGGAATGGAACAGGAGATACGAAGTGGGAGGGACGGCCGGAGTCACGAAGCTTTTTTTTCCCAAGCGCTCCCGCTGCATACAAAATAGTACAGAAAATAGACATCACACACCACATCACACAGATTCTGACCGGTCACGGCGGATTCGCTTCTACTTGAACAGATTCAAGCTGAAGGAGGATCCATCCTGCCTGTGTCAGCCAGGAGTTGAGGAGACTGTTCCTCACCTGCTATTCGAGTGCCCAATTTTTGCTAGCAATAGATACGATATTGAGCAGAAATTGGGCACATCGATAACAGGTGAGAATCTGCCATCCATCCTGGGGGGTAAAAAGCGGGACATCTTCCTGGCTTTTTGAAGAACGATCGTGGGTGTAGTGAACAAGCGTAACAGTAGTATTTTGTGTGATAATAACAATTAAGTGTTAATTTTAAGCTGTGATATTAGAATAGTCTCCGTTCTTTTTGTTTTATATTTGTGCCGTTGTTTTACTATTTTGACATTTTAATTGTATGTATTTTATTTGTTTAATTTAGTGGAATCATTTTATTGTATATTGGAATTTAGTGTTAATTACATCGTATATTTTATGTTGGATATCATAAATATTGTACAAATTATATTATTGAACATAATTATTGGGCTAATTAGACAAATTGTATTTATAGACAAATAGAAAATAAATAGCCCTGATAATGTTAGGGGGACGATATCAAAAAAAAAAAAATTGTCCCTAAGAAAGTCGTGCTACTGGTGACACGAAACCGAAACCTCAAATTGATTGCTGCTAGCTATATTTGACGACCTCTGTGGCTCAGTGGTGAGCGCGTTGGTAGCTCAAGCCGGGGGTCGCGGGTTCGAATCCCGCCGACGGAACAAAAAAAGTTTTTCAATATGTGTATTATATAATAAAAATTTTAAATATATGTATAGTATAAAAGTATTAAATATATTTCCGTTGTCTGGTACCTGTAGCACAAGTCCTTTGAGTACTTAGCACGCGGCCAGACTGACGTGGTGTGAAGCGTCCATAGATATTATATTATTATTATTATATTATATTATATTGACATGTACCATCTTCCTGTACTTATTTTTTTTACAAATAAAGTTTAAATCTCGTCTAAGTAAACGTGCAAATGATATCGATTCAGTAATTGTGGATGCACCGCAATGCCATGTCGAAACGCCGCACGTGTCACAACCGGCATCGGGGCCACCGCGGAAGTCATCTGTGTCAGCACTCTGACATATCATTAACACGCTAATCGCCGTGTGGCAAGTGCTTCCAAGTACTAGATACCGAATTTTCGTGGAAATGTAACTATGGATACGTTAAACATGCCAACAGTGTTCGTGGGCTAGTGGTTAGACCTTTGGCTCACTCTCGCAGAGAGTGCAGGTTCGACCCCGGTCGAACACGCACGCGTCCACTCGGGATCAGAAAATATCTCATTGACACACACACCAATGATACATTTCTTGACCTTCATACGGACAATAAGGCGAAGCGGAGACGACATCACTTCCACATCCGTGACGCACTTTTTGTCTGTGGAAATAGAACCTATGCAATGGGCATTGTCCAAAAAAAATCGCATGTACTTTTTATATTTTTTTTCGTTAAAATAGGGTATTTTAAGAATATAAATTAAATAATTTTGAAATTCATTGGCTAGTTTTTTCTCAATAAATTTTTAAAGTTTCGCTCTGACGTCATCATCGGCGGCCAATTGACCTCTGCAGTATGTTTTTTTTCCTTTCAATCTTACTTATAATGGCTGGTTCGTTAAATGCAAGTTATTATTATGTGAAAGCTGATACGAGAAGCTTACCAAAAGTTCGAAACGTATTGTTGGTCGAATTTATTGCTAATTTAACGCCATTGAAGGTCAAACTAAGGTTAAACATATTTGTTCAAAAATATAAGTAACTAATGGGTATTTTTGTCGTTTATATACAGAAAAGCGATCACTGACCTTATTCCTCGAAATGTTTTTGTAATGAGCAAAATTTAAAAAAAATGGACAATCCCCATTATATGCGGACTTTGTGCGCGTCGTGTGCGTTACTGTATATTATAATTGGATAGGTTATATTTCCCTCAGACTAAAAAGTGCGTCACGGATAGTCTGTCGTCTGCGCTGCGCCTAAGTCTACAGTACGGACGCTCGTACGGTGAAGGAAAACATTGTAAGGAAACCCGCACCAAGTTGGTCCCAGACGTATTGACCTGCGCATTCCTCTGGACCATGCTGACTATGTTGAGAGAATGCCGTAACTGCCAATATACTTAATATTCGCGGCGAATTAAAAAAAATATTATTCAAAAGTATTTTGCCCTAACAAAAACAGAGGTGTGATTAATTGTTTGGCTTGTGGCTGTATGTCTGACCGAGACGTAATAGTGAATAGATAGAGATCTAGCATTTGTTTAAAAATTTAAAATGTTATAACTTTAAATATTAATCACAATGACAATTTGTTATGTACGTCTATCGACGCTGCGAAACGCGAAATAACTGCGAAACTGAATATGCGAAACTGTAATAGAGCGAGACGCAATATATTATAACGCTCTGTCGTGTGGCGGATGAAACAGTAAATCGGTTCGCCGTTGTTTCGCAGTTCGCAGCGTTGGTGGACTAGAGGCGTAAGAGCAATTATTACTGTTTCACCACTTACTGTTAAGTGCCAGATAGGCTATCCACAACTTATCAGTGAGTGGTGAAACAGCGCCTAAATCTTCTCACGTATTATTCCAGGTCTGATTTGGACAAGAATCGTTTCGACTTCAAGCTGCTGCTGCCGCGCCTGGACTTCTCGGGCAAGTACAAGATGGACATCCAGATTCTGCTGCTGCGGCTGCAAGGAAGAGGGAACATCACGGGCTCCTTCAGTACGTATTCCGCATACTTGCTATATAAGTATTGGAATGAAGTTCCTTATCGCGCGTTGCGAAAGGGGGTTAGACGGAAAAAGTTGTAACGACACTCTTTAAGTACCTGTGAAGTAAGAGGGCGTTGATGTGGCGATGAAGTCAACTGACAGGAAATTTAAAATTCTTTATAACTTCGTTCCATCCAAGTGTTCATCCAAGGCTGGAATACGGAAAATAATAATTTTCGACAAAACTTGACGATTCCTCTTACGAAAATAATACGTTTCATGAAAACAATGCGTTTTGATGTAAAGTTTTTACTTTTTTACGGTTTTTAGAACTAATTTTTACTACTTATTTATAACTTACTAGCTGTTGCCCGCGACTTCGTCCGCGTTAGCATAGTAGATCACATCCCAAGTATTATTTATTATACAAAAATATTCAATGTACAGAATTGACTTTCCTACGATTTTTTTATAAGCTGTTCCGCGCGGCTTCGCCCGCGTAATTTAGGAATGTCACGGAAACCGTACATTTTTCCGCAAAAAAGAAATATAATATTATGTCCTTTTACGTGGTCTATTCTTCATGTGTGCCAAATCACATAAAAATTGCTCCAGTACGTTCAAATAAGCCCTTTCAAATAATTTCCCCCGTTTTTTTTCCACACTTTCCACTATTTCTTCGCTCCTATTAGTCTCATCGTTATAAAATATAGCTTAAAGCCTTTGTCGATAAATAGGCTATCTAAAACTGATAGAATTTTTCAAATCGGACCAGTAGTTCCTGAGATTAGTGCGTTCTAACAAGCCCTTTCAAATAATTTACCCCGTTTTTTCCACACTTTCCTCTATTTCTTCGCTCATATTAGTCTTAGCGTGATAAAATATAGCCTATAGCCTTTCTCGATAAATAGGCTAACACTGAAAGATTTTTCAAATCAAACCAGTAGTTTCTTAGAGGAGCGCGTTCGAATACGTCATTTCAAATAGAGTCTCCCTTTTTTCCACACTTTTCTCTATTTCTTAGCTTCTATTAGTCTTACCGTGATAAAATATAGCCTATAGCCTTCCTCGATAAATAAGCTAACACTGAAATAATTTTTCAAATCGGACCAGTAATTCCTGAGAATAGTGCGTTCAAATAAGCCCTTTCAAATAATTTTCCCCCGTTTTTTCCACATTTTCCTCTATTTCTTCGCTCCTATTAGTATTAGCGTGATAAAACAAAGCCTATAGCCTTCCTCGATAAATGGGCTATCTAACACTGAAAGAATTTTTCAAATCGGACCAGTAGTTCCTGAGATTAGCGCGTTCAAACAAACAAACAAACAAGCTCTTCCCAATTATAATATTATATAAATATAGATTTTTATAACTGAAAAATAGTTGTATGCTTGATAGTAAACATGTAAGAAATGTTCCAGGGAACCTCTACTTCTATACATATAATAAAACTGTAGAAATGAAAATTCTGCACATTAAAGATATTCAAAAAATAATAAGACCCCCTGTGTTACTACATCGCTATAGAAGCCAAAAATGTGGTTAGTTTTTTTTGTCTGTCTGTCTGTCTGTCTGTCTGTATGTTTGTTCCACTATCACACGAAAACTACTGATCCGATTTGAATGCGGTTTTGACTTCTTCGAACTTAACATCTGGTCTATAAAAAAATTTCCCCCTACCCCTCTAAGATTTTGTATCAACTGATAAAGTAGAAGTACTTTGAGTGGCAAAACAAAGTTTGCCGGGATAGCTAGTATATTATAATACTGCCTGCTCTGTACAAAAACTAACAAACCAAATCTCCATCTCCAGAGGACTACGCGTGCAACGTGACCATGCGGGGTCACAAGGAGATGCGGGGCGGGGAGGAATACCTGACCTTCGAGCCCATGAAGGTCAAACTCCGGGTTGGCGACTCCTCCATCAACCTCACCAACCTGTTCGACGGCGATCCCGTGCTGGGACCCGCCACCAACCGCGTCATCAATGAGAATTCACAGGTTAGTTTTGGTTTTTAAGATTTTTTTGCACAATGAGTATGAAATTTCCATTACAATTAGTAAGAGGCCGGGTACCCTTGGAATTTCTCATACATACGTAATACCAAAATAATTTTCTCATACGAAAATATTTAACATGTTTGAGTTGTTTTTCAGTTTAAAATAGTAATTACCTAGGTTCCTGCACAAAAATTTACTTTAAAATATTTAAACACAAAAAAAATGTTTTTTGTTTAAAAAATTTTTTTTGTAAATTTACTACTAAATATTTAAACACTAAAAAATAGAGTAAAACACTAAAAAATATATAAATAAATAGTAAATTTACTACAAAATATTTAAATACTAAAAATATTTTTTAGAGTTTAAATATTTTGTAGTAAATTTACTATTTATTTATATATTTTTAGTGTTTTACTCTATTTTTTAGTGTTTAAATATTTTGAAGTAAATTTTTGTACAGGAACCTAGGTAATTACTATTTTAAACTGAAAAACAACTCATACATGTTAAATATTTTCGTATGAGAAAATGATTTTGGTATTACGTATGTATGAGAAATTCCAAGCGTACCCGGCCCCTTAAGATACACACTTTTAAGATAGGGCCAAAAATGTCTGTTTTTGGCCATTTATGGATATTTTTATTTATACCTTAATATATCTAAGATTTGTAACAAATGTAGTCCGGTTGAGAAATATTTTTTGTGTACTTGATACTTTTTGCTACGAGTGCTGAAATGATACTGAGAAAAGCGCCTATTATTTTCTTATAGTCGTTGCATGTAACTTAATTTGCTCGGACATCCAAAGTTTGTTTGAAAACACATATCTTCGTAAACTATATCCCTTCTCAGGATTCCAAAAACCTACGCCTAATACAATTACATTTGAATCAGATCTGCAGTTTGAGCGTTAAAGGCAATAAAAATACACTTTCGTACTTTATAATATTAGTATATACTATCAGTTAATTCCTAGGTAGATACCTACATAGTTTGGTCGCGTTGCGTCAAACCCGGCTAGCAGATCACAATAATTAACAGCATATTCTGATCAGAAAAATTCGGACGGACGCACCGCCGTTAATACATTTTTTTGTGGACCCCGCATAAGTACTATCAGAATTCTGTTTTGACGTGTCAAAATGTATGAGTGGGGCGGGGCGTCCGAACTTTTCTGAGCAGAAATTCGGATAATATTGAGCAGCCCGGCTAAATTGACATGCGACCAAATGACGTTGGTCGATGGTACCATCGAAGAAATTATTTCTTCATAGGCAGGTGACGGACCTACGTCATTTGGTCAAATTAATGTTATGTTAAGTACTGACATACGGTTATGCTCGATAGTTTTACTCCAAATCGAGCAATAACCACCGTGTGGACCGCAAAACTGACAGCTCGAAGGCTCGCTTCGAGCCGGGCTCGATAAAATTAAATATGTCAAATATGTAATTTCCTTCGATTTGGAATGAAACTATCGAGCAAAACCGTATGCGAGTACTTAGCATTAATCGTGATCGGTCGGCTGAGTTTGACATTGCTAACAAACTACGTTGGTCTACCTTCATCTTATTTCAAGTCACGTTATATTTTCCAGGTGTTTATTGAGGAGATCAGACCGGTGCTGGAGAAGAGCCTGGCGGACATCTTCACCGAGATGGCAAACAAGATCACCTCCAAATTCACCTACAAGGAGCTGTTCCCCTAATGTGCGGCATAGGGATGTACCGGGAAAATCGATATTTAAAACTCGATTACAATGTTTACCGGGAAACTAAATCGATATACGACAGTCTATTACAGGGATGGCGAATCAAAGGAACGCGTGACAAAACTGGCACGCTTCATAAAACTTCGAGCACGTTTGTCGTACACTGACTAATAAGTCATGTATATATTGTAGTAAATAGACTACATGACATGTTATGACTGTAATATTATGTCATAATATGTCATAAATAAAGTTCAGTTTTGGAAAACGCATCGCATCGTCACGTCAGTGTCACACGTTGTACTGTTCATTGATCCTTGGTCTGTCAATATTTTTGATTCACTTATACCTGAAATGGCACATAAAACATAACTTAAATTACATTCTACTTAATTAAATAGAAGGATATTGAAAGTTATATAAATGTAAATAATAGGATTCATGACAAGAAGTAAGCAAAAATTCCGGAATCATGAAATACCGTTGAACTCTTTTGTATGGAGAATAAATAATTTACAAAATATTATTTTATCCTCCGGTACATCCCTAGTAAAGTTAGTTTTAAAAAGGTAATGGAATAAGAAGCCATGTGCGTTTGTGATATTGAGAGTAACAAAATATATTTTGTACTTTAATATAAAGACTTTGTAGAATATTTTAAAATTAATATAAAATCGAATAACATATTATTATATAGAATCTCTGAATCGGTCGTCCCATACTGAAATAGCTTTAAATTTTTTTTTCTCATGACATTATATTATTATAGACTTACATTTTCTGACGACTTATCATGTAAATTTTAACGTTTGACTATTAAATACTTTTAGGTACACTCTCAACATATTTTGAAAATGTTAAAAGTCAACATACAAAAGTAAGTCTTGGTTTGTTTACAACTTTAACAATTTTATTCATTAAAGTAACTGAAAGACTAGTTAATACCAATAAGTTTTTAAGTAGATTTTGCCTAAAAATATTTAATAGCTATCTCACAGAACACCACAAATAGTTAAGCATATTGTTTAGTTTTAAGCGGTCGTTAGTAGCAGTAGTTGCAACTGTGTTGTTAAGTATAAAATAAAAAATCACCAAAATATTTACTACGTTTTATTTTTATCATAAATCTTTAAAATTATAAGACTTCTTCCTAAGAAACATTTTGAATAGGTGTAATACCTATTCTGGGCTCTTTTTATTTTCAAAATAAGCTAGTTCTAATAGAAGTGGAGGAAAGCCAAAATTTGTATTAGGTACATGCAGTATTATTATTTATTTATTTTCTATATTTCTCGTTATCTGCAAATATGCAATAATTTTACTGTACACAACAAATATAATTGCTAAACTGTTTTAATTTTTTCGATCTTCGACTAGTTAATCATAATTTTAATCAACTATAAATTATTTTGTCTATCACTCCATCGACAAGTGATTTATTTATTTATTTGAGACACCAACAAGGAAATACATTTGAAACGACCTTAATGATGAAAACATACAATTGAAGGAAAAAGATGAATGGAAGTATACTAATTATAGGATTCAATACTTTTGCTTTGCATTTATTTTATTCCGATGTCGCTGCAGTATAGGTAATGACGCAGTGACATCTGGTTAAATATTTATGAATTAATATGCATATTATATAATAAACTACTCTAAATTGACGCAAACTTTATACGATGGATTTAACAAATTAGTTGTGGCATTTTCCGAAAGAGGTCTCTGATCTTATACCCATCAATCGTGGCAAAACAAGACACAATTATAGCTTTTGTATAATTGTTATTGTTTTTGACAAGTATTTTGGAGCATGTTTTTTGACGGAGTTACTCTTCCTTAGTTTTTTATTATTCGTAGATGTAACAAAACTAAGTGACAATAGTAATTAGCTTTGGCGTGTATATGTGCCCCTTTTATTGAGTTCACTGTAAAAGTAGCAGCGCTGAAAGATCTTTTTTTGCTATTTGTATGGGCAAGCGTCCTAACATCATGAGTTTGCCGATACAAAAGTTAAAATAAACTGTTTAGTTAAATTTTGAAGGCTATCATCGTAGAGGTTTTTTAAAGACCATATAATAAATATTAATTGTGAAGATGACCGTAGTCGTAACAATTTAAAAGTGTATGTAAGTTCTGAACTTAGAGTACAGAGAGAACTGACAGTGTAAGTTATTGATACTCTAAGGTTCTGAAGATGTGTTACACCTTCAGTACACACTGCATACAACTTCCAAGCGATCTTATATCTTACATAATATAACAACCACCCTCGGAGACATTTAATAATTTAATATAATGAAGATTATGACGTAGGATTTATTAAGTATTTATATCAAACTCTTTATCAAAATAAAAGTAAGTAATCAATAAAATACGAGGGCTGTTTGAAAAGTTCTCGGCCTTACATACTTCTGCGTGTCTTACAAGCGTATAACTTATACCATATATAGGGCCATTATTAAATTGATTAAAACCCACGCCTTTTGTAAATTTCTTCATTAGAAAAAATTTTTTTGAACAACCATCTGCGCCAAGTCAGCAGAAATGTGAAGGCGCGCGTATTCAAACAGTTGCGCTATTATTGCAAATTCTAATAAAATTTAATTGTGAACACGGAATTAGTCTTTGTCATTTTTAACAAGTTTTGTATATTTTAACAGACATATGCAAATAAAATACACAACAGTTAAAGTAGAAAATATAGGTCTTTAAAGACGAGTCTACCCCAGTTGCTAAAAATCGTTCAGTTTCAAAGAAAACTCCTAAAATTAAAAAAAAAAGTTCTAATCTCGGAATAAATAAATTGATAAAAGAAAAAAAGATAAACAAGCTTTTAAAAAATAGCATTATTTTTGTTTTGTAATATCGTGATGATAAAAATAAATGTCTTTGAAAAACCAGTGCCGCGGTTTCCGAAAAATTCGAAGTATCAGGCGGCTCGGAAATTAAATTGATTTTTTGAAAATATTTTGTACTAAAAAGGTTCAAATTATATTCATTTTATAATATAAATTTAGTCATTAATTTAATTTTATTAATATCACGCCAAATGATAGCCTAATCTTTAAATGAGCGTGGAAAATCGAGCTAAAAAGAAATCTTCTAGAAAAAGTGGGTGTTACAGATTAAGGCCACAATTTTTTTAATAAGGAATAAACTCTATTAAATTACTGTTATATTCTAAAATTACAGTACAATTTGAACGGGAAATAGTAATTTATTAGGTCTTTACCATTAAAAAATGTGCAGTAGGGCCCTAAGAACACAATGATCGGATTGTTGTTAATTGGGACAACACAGATGCTCACACACCCGCCTTGCAAGGCTTTCTATGAAGTTATATAAATACGTAAAATAAATTTCACTACAAAAGCATTTTGGCTTGGTTTTCAATATTACAATACGTTTTTCAAATCTAAATTAGAGTTACCAGGGACGGAGATATTCACATTACAACGAGACGTAGTCGATCTCGGTGATCATTTTGTAAGACTTTTTTTAATCATCTTTTTTAGTCATTAATTGTAATTTGAATTTTTAGAGCCATATCTTCTAGTTAAAAACTGAATTTAAAATTGAAAAATTCATTTTAAATCATTTTATTGGAAAAATTCTCAAAGCTGAGAACTTCTCAAACAGCCCTAGTATATTCCTAAATGCGGCTGGAAGATAGTAGATACATTAATTGATGACGCTTAATATATCAGTTACATAATATAATATTACAACCTAGTTAGGACCGTCTGGCATAGTAAATAGTTATCAAATACGTTCGTTTCCATAAATCACAGTCTGGTTTAGCAAGTGGTACCATGTCAAGGACGTTACTACTGAACTAAAACAAACGAAATAATTTGTGCTATTCGGTTTCATGGTAGCTATAACTTATAATTGCAATTATAATTTAAAATATTTTGTAGCAATTATTTGTAGAATAGCCAACCTTTTTGCCGTTACATGAATGAAATGATAACTTTACTAAAAATCAGTAAAAAGTTCCAATTATATTTTTAGCAAAAAGCACAGTCAACTCTCTGTCCTAATCTAACATCGTAACGTACAGAAGTTTTAATAGACAGGGTCAATATTGTGATTTCTGGCTATTCAAGTTGACAGAAGTAGGCTTTTGTTACTATTAGAATTTGCAGAAGTAAATTCTAATAGTAACAAAAAATCTAGAGTACCAGGGTGATAGAAGAAAGTAATTCTCCTTATAAATGGTAAACTTAAAATGTTATGTAAGAGTAGTTATAAAATAATATAAGTACTAAAGTAGTTTAAGAATAGTATGTAATCCGAACGTCTCTACCAAACGGATAAACGTTTTAGGTTTTTGTATGGGAATCTTTTGTCATATTGTTTTCTTGTAAAATTTTGTAGTAATTTGAATAAATGAATGAAAAAAAGTCATATATACATCAGGTAATTTATCAACTCGTTCAAATGTTGACACAAGCGTGAGGATGCGTCGTAATGTCAACCTCAATAGCCATCGTGATTGCTGTGGTCGGAGGAAGTCGGCTTCCGTTGTGACACCGTGATGAGGGGGTACAGGAGTAAATTATCTTTTTTGTAAGTCGGTAAATAATTCCGGGAAATTGCGGCTTGTGTTGCTTAGTAATATAATGAGCGAATTAGCTTGTTTGATTTCTGAAATTAGATCTTATTATAATTTATAAGTAAGATGATTATTATGTGTGTTTTTGTATACATATCTTATATCTTTAAACAAGCAATTCTTGTATATATCTGTTTTATATATAATTGGAAACTCGGAATCGGCTCCAACGATTTTCATGAAATTTAGTAGGTATATAGGCGGTTTCGGGATAAATCGATCTAGCTAGGAATCATTTTTAGAAAATGTCATTTTATTCGTGTTTTATCGAATACCGAGCAAATCTCGGTCAAATAGCTAGTTATATATTATGAACGAACGAAAGAAACTGATTAAGATTAATTAGCATGTTGACTCAAGGTGTGTCTTAGTAAATCCACACTAATATTATAAATGCGATAGTGTGTCTGTCTGTCAGTCTGCTACCTCTTCACTCTTTACGCCCAAATGAATTTTGGCGCAACGGATTCATTTAGTTTCATTTCAATTGGTTCAGTTTTTAAATAATCATGCGCTCTAAATTCTAAAACATTAATAAATGACGAATCATTATTTTTTTAGGCACGGCAATGAAATTAGAAAATTAGTAAACAGCACAGACTACTTAGGGATACTACGTATGTAAACAGTAAAGTTTATACTAATAAAGTATCAAATAAATTTTAATAATAAATTATCAAACCTAGATTTAAGACCTTATTTTATCTTGATTTCATAAAAGGATTAACACACAAAAATGGCATTGATGTTATTATAATGACTATAATAATTAAATTAAACTGGAGGCTATATTGTTATGAAATTAGAAATAAAATTAAAATAAAAATGCTCCAAAGAAACTGTGAATATATATAAAGTACTAGCTGTCCCGGCAAACGTTTCTTTGCCATATTATATAAAGTATATCGCCCGTATTATTTTATTGAATTAGTGACTAAATAAGTATGTCACCATGGCAACGTCCATCGCTATCCCGTGACCCGCGTCGCATAAACAATGGTCGCTCTTTATAGACAAATAATTTGCAATAAAATAAAATTGCGACTATAATTAAAGAGCTAAACTATCCTATCTCTCAAGTTGGAAAAAAGCACACATTTAGAAAAACAAACATTAAAATCTGTTAAGTAGTTTAGGAATCCATCGCGGACAAACATCGTGACAGGAGATTTATATATATTAGATTAATCAAAGAAATATTATTTAAAACCGAGTTTCCCAAAAGCCGGAGATCCGTGGACCGTGTTGCATTAAAACCTTTTGACTTGTGATCCGCTTATATTAAATAACAGAATGTAAATAATTTCGTCACCGCAATGAGATAACTGTTGCAGATGGTTACGCAACCAGCTGATCAGCTGCTGTGGACCACAAGGTGACAATTACTTTAGTGGGATAGTTCTGGCATTTTCAACACAAAATCTCGAAAGCGGCACAAATATCAGGCCTCAGGTGAGATAATAAACTTTGATAGCAGAAAATGAAAACAAAATGAGCTACAGTCAAGAAGAGTTCGTATTTTAACTATTATTTCGTATCCTATTAGCCAGGACTAATTAAACATCCTAGCCGTTTTATACATTGTAATACAAGTAACAAAATAATCTTAGATTTAGATTACTAAGGAAATTTTAGTTTTTTTGTCATTCGGAAAACAAACTTTAATTTCACAATATCTTATTAAATTAAACTGTTTTCCTGTCTTCATGGCTGAGATGGTTACTCTAACATTTAGGCCGTGTTCACACTTAATCGACTGTGAGCCGCCGAATGTGAGCGAACGTTACGCTGTACGCAGTTTATTGTATTTCCATAATTATTCACTTTTTAGTTTATACCTAACCGACAATACGCTACTACGCTAGGCGTAGGCGTTTTTCGATATCGTATATTTTCACGTTCACACTGGGGCTCACAGGGAGCCTGCTCACATTCGGCGGCTCACAGTCGGTTTGGTGTGAACACGGCCTAAGTGTTTTATGTAATTGAGAGGCGTGAATGCGACGGATCTTTTTTTCGGGTAAATCCGTTAGGCCGGTTACTTAGAGTGCGTACTATTAGTGTCGCTTGATTCTAGGTTAATCAGTATATGCTTAGAACCAGTCAGCCCAATTTAGGTTATTACTTATTGCTAATCTATACATATACATACATAATATTATAAAACAAAGTCGTTTTTTTCCCTCATGTCCCTTTGTTCCCTTTAATCTTTAAAACTACGCAACAGATTTTGATGATTCTTTCAGTGTTAGATAGCCCATTTATCAAGGAGGGCTATATTTTATCACGATAAGACTAATAGGAGCGAAGAAATAGAGGAATATGTGGAAAAAACGGAGAAAGTTATTTGAAAGGGCTAACTTGAACGCGCTAATCTCAGGAGTTAGTGGTCCGATTTGAAAAAGTCTTTCAGTGTTAGATAGCCCATTTATTGAAGAAGGCTATAGGCTTTATTTTATGACGCTAAGACTAATAAGAGAATGTGGAAAAAACGGGGGAAATGATTTTAAAGGGCTTATCTCGCGAACTACTGGAGCAATTTTTATGTTATTTGGCACAGTAAGAAGTAGACCACGTGAAGGATCATAGGCTATCGATTTTAATCATTTTTTTAATGGCTATACATTTTATACCCGTGCGACACCGGGGCGGGTTGCTAATAAGTATATTATACTCTGTTAAAATATTAGGCTTCCTATTTCAAATTACAATACACGAAGAATAAGAGAGGAACGTTTAAACGAGGATTAACTTTGAAATTGGTTCAGTTGGGCCTGCTTAAAAATAGTTAAATTATTAAAAATTCAATAATTTTACAAAATTTATTGAATTTTCACAAAGTAAAAAAAGAAAGAATGTCATTTGCTGAATAGTAACATTCCTGATATATTGTTATTGATAACATTCCTGGATTCTACCGGTATAAAATATTTTAGATTGTTAGATTAAGTAACAAAAAATATTTTTCAAAAAAGACTTTATTTTTTTATTTTTTAAATTGATATTTCACTTAACACTATGTACTTATAGCATGTTAGCGAGCAATTTTCCTGATTGTAATTGAAATGTCAAATAAAAATATCCTTCAGGTTTCAAAGTAATTAGGGTGCAAAGTGTTAAGTAATAAGGCCTAGAGCCTAGCGGATTTTTGTCAAGTAGTCTCTATTTAATTTCTAGTTTATTGAGAATTCACAAATCAATTTACCAATATTTATTATCCTATCTCAAACATAGAAATTATTATAATATGGGTTTCCTTTAAATTGCTCAAGAGTTAAGCGCAGTCACAGGCCATTCCTACAAATATTGGGTGGTCTGGCCCTGGCGCGCATTCACTTAACACTTGTGACCTAGCGCTAGCCGGCCATTTTGCATGTTCCAAATTGAAAAACATTGCCGGCGATACTTTTTTTTACTCCACCAATATATTATTTTTTTTTAATCAAGATAAACTTGCAATGGTGAAAATGTTTTTAGTGATTTTGTTGAGTGTGTTTTCGTTGGTGCATGGGAAAGTGACACGTAAGTGTATTATTATTTATTAATTGTATTATTAAGTAATAAAATATCAAATAATCTCAAAGGAAATGCTAAACTTACATATCCTTTTTAAATTTTCATCATATTTTACACGTATTTACCTAGTTAATGAATTAAACTAGCCGGTATCAAGCCGGCCGGTATCGGCATAATATTTAAGTTTCTGCTTTTTATAGATTGAAAGGGTGGACTTTAAATACTTTATTTTCCATTTCTAAAAATTATGTAATTAAAATATTATAACACAACCTATATGGACGAAAGAGTTGGTATTCTTATTGTTGAATATTAATTGTTAACCTACTTAAAAAAGGAGAAGGTTTCTTAATTTAACCATATAATATTCCATTCTTTATATAATATTGTTATTATTAGATACTTATTATCTGCACAAAAATAATATCTAAAGCATCTCAAACAAAATTTCTAGCTGACTACTTCCCGCAATGCAAGAGGAACGATCCCCAACTCGAGAAGTGCATCCTGGATGCTGTGGAGGTGTTAAAGCCGAAATTGCTGGAGGGCATACCGGAGGTCGCCGTGCCGTCCATCGAGCCCTTCAGCCTGCCGACCCTCAAGCTGGACAGGAACGCCCCATCCCTCCGCCTGAAGGCCAACGTCAAAAACATGAAGGTGTATGGTGGATCCAACTACAAGATTGAGAAGTTCAAGTAAGTGCTGAATCAACTTGGGTTAAAATGTGTTGGAATGTGGTCGAAAGATAAGATATTAGGTCCAATTTAGACAGTCCCTATTTTGTCATCGTCCACAGTTTTGCTGATTATAAAAAAGTCTAGTTTGCTTAAGAAAATGTTTTGGGTTCCATTGTGTCGAATTATGAATCACTCATGGATCACCATTCTTGTCAGAGGAAAGGTTCAAGAAAGGTTTAGAGTCGGATGGACATGTTAGTCCTGCACATCTCTCGAAAGTCTTGTCGGACGTCCTTCACACAGCTAGAGAGTTCCTTTATATTGCGCTCAGCACTTGCAAATTAGCTCCTACCTATCTTTGTAGTACGCACAGGTTAGATTTAATATAATCTAATTAGCTGATCCAGTTTTTCGTCACCGAAATTGTGTCATTATTATTTACTAAAGATAAATTGAATGTTCTCAATACGCAGCCATAACCTTTCATAACAAACAGATGTAACAGTTCCGCTCTGTTACTCGTATTGTAATTCGCCACTTGTGAAACGAATACATTATCGCAGTTATCTACTTTTTGATTGTATCATATTTCGTGAATTGGGTTACTTGGCGTGAATAATTTAATAAACAAAACATGCATCCGTTTTAACCGACAACATTCTCTACGTATTATCACTTCAGCTGATATTTTACTTTACGAGGTATTTTTGTCAAGTTGCAATTTGAGCTATCATTATTTTGATATCGAATCAATAATTGATTTGATTCTTATTATTCCGTGATCCAGAGGATTAGAATTTAGTGCTTAACTTAGGCCTTAGGGCTTTTCGGTCCGATAGTCGGTGTTGGGACAGAAAAAAATTACCGCACGGTTAATGGACTCGAGACTGAGTTACCTTTTTTTACACTCGTATTTTATTTAGTCATAATAACACTGTAATTTTATATACTTTTTGAAATTTTCCATCTTTTCAGTAAAAGATGGACCCGTGCGGGTTTCTTACGCCGGTTCTTCTCGACGGGGTAATTCCCGAACCGGTGGTAGGCACCAGTGTAGACCCGATGTTCAGAGAATATTTGAAAAAAATTATTCTGAATAAAAAAATTTGAGTTTGATTTTGAGTGTTGACCACTCACGTCCCTGGTTTCAATAAAATTATCCACGACCCCAAAACTTTCACTTTTGAAAAGAGCAACATGAGATATCTCCTCTTATTTTTATTATAAAAATGGTTGTATATTTTAGACTGAACCTGAACAACAAGTATGTGGGTGAGCTGAAGCTGTCCCTGCCGCGTGTGCACGTGACCGCCGACTACGACGTGCGCGGCTCGCAGGTCCTCACTGTCGACATCAACGGCAAGGGCAGGATGAAGTGTAACTTCAGTGAGTATCATAGCTGTCCCTGCCGCGTGTGCACGTGACCGCCGACTACGACGTGCGCGGCTCGCAGGTCCTCACTGTCGACATCAACGGCAAGGGCAGGATGAAGTGTAACTTCAGTGAGTATCATAGCTGTCCCTGCCGCGTGTGCACGTGACCGCCGACTACGACGTGCGCGGCTCGCAGGTCCTCACTGTCGACATCAACGGCAAGGGCAGGATGAAGTGTAACTTCAGTGAGTATCATAGCTGTCCCTGCCGCGTGTGCACGTGACCGCCGACTACGACGTGCGCGGCTCGCAGGTCCTCACTGTCGACATCAACGGCAAGGGCAGGATGAAGTGTAACTTCAGTGAGTATCATAGCTGTCCCTGCCGCGTGTGCACGTGACCGCCGACTACGACGTGCGCGGCTCGCAGGTCCTCACTGTTGACATCAACGGCAAGGGCAGGATGAAGTGTAACTTCAGTGAGTATCATAGCTGTCCCTGCCGCGTGTGCACGTGACCGCCGACTACGATGTGCGCGGCTCGCAGGTCCTCACTGTCGACATCAACGGCAAGGGCAGGATGAAGTGTAACTTCAGTGAGTATCATAGCTGTCCCTGCCGCGTGTGCACGTGAGCGCCGAACACGTCGTGCGCGGCTCGCAGGTCCTCACTGTCGACATCAACGGCAAGGGCAGGATGAAGTGTAACTTCAGTGAGTATCATAGCTGTTCCTGCCGCGTGTGCACGTGACCACCGACTACGACGTGCGCGGCTCGCAGGTCCTCACTGTCGACATCAACGGCAAGGGCAGGATGAAGTGTAACTTCAGTGAGTATCATAGCTGTCCCTGCCGCGTGTGCACGTGACCGCTGACTACGACGTGCGCGGCTCGCAGGTCCTCACTGTCAACACCAACGGCAAGGGCAGGATGAAGTGTAACTTCAGTGAGTATCATAGCTGTCCCTGCCGCGTGTGCACGTGACCGCCGACTACGACGTACGCGGCTCGCAGGTCCTCACTGTCGACATCAACGGCAAGGGCAGGATGAAGTGTAACTTCAGTGAGTATCATAGCTGTCCCTGCCGCGTGTGCACGTGACCGCCGACTACGACGTGCGCGGCTCGCAGGTCCTCACTGTCGACATCAACGGCAAGGGCAGGATGAAGTGTAACTTCAGTGAGTATCATAGCTGTCCCTGCCGCGTGTGCACGTGACCGCCGACTACGACGTGCGCGGCTCGCAGGTCCTCACTGTCGACATCAACGGCAAGGGCAGGATGAAGTGTAACTTCAGTGAGTATCATAGCTATCCCTGCCGCGTGTGCACTTGAGCGCCGAACATGTCGTGCGCGGCTCGCAGGTCCTCACTGTCGACATCAACGGGCAAGGGCAGGATGAAGTGTAACTTCAGTGAGTATCATAGCTGTCCCTGCCGCGTGTGCACGTGACCGCCGACTACGACGTGCGCGGCTCGCAGGTCCTCACTGTCGACATCAACGGCAAGGGCAGGATGAAGTGTAACTTCAGTGAGTATCATAGCTGTCCCTGCCGCGTGTGCACGTGACCGCCGACTACGACGTGCGCGGCTCGCAGGTCCTCACTGTCGACATCAACGGCAAGGGCAGGATGAAGTGTAACTTCAGTGAGTATCATAGCTGTCCCTGCCGCGTGTGCACGTGACCGCCGACTACGATGTGCGCGGCTCGCAGGTCCTCACTGTCGACATCAACGGCAAGGGCAGGATGAAATGTAACTTCAGTGAGTATCATGCTGTGCCTGCCGCGTCCGCACTCCCTGAATATCGGCACTATCTGAATTAATATTCAGATACTGCCGATACCAGACCAAAAAAATAGACTTTATAAAGTTATACGTCCTCATTATGTTTATTAGTAACGGGGTTAAAGGCTGATCGTTCTCTAAATTATACAATCTAGTCTAGTACATACTATCATGTAACTAGGACCTAGGTGTATTGTAGGTAAGGCTGGGTATCATCGTTACTTCGAAATAAAATTGTACATTTTCTGAGGTGTCGACTAGATATTCTAGAAATATATAAAAATGTATGAAAAAATTAACACCGATATACTATAACGCACACTACGACTACGTTGTCTTTTAATACAATTGACATAGTTATCAAGGGAATTCTATTAAATTAATCAACATTTTTCAGCAAACATTGTTGCTGTAGTCAAAGGAACGGCCAAGGAGATTGAGAAGGACGGCGTGAAATACCTGCAGGTGGACAAGATCATCACCAAACTGAAGCTCGGACACGGGCAAGTCGCCTTCGACGACACCGAGAGACCTGTTGCCGGTGAGATTGTATTATCTATGTCTTTACCTTTTTTTTGATGCGCAGGGGAAACCCATTATGGGTGCTCCGGGTTGGGGATGTGCCCCAGTCAGCTGAAGCACCCCGGGGGTATGTCTTACCCACTAAAACCACCTGCGGTTTGCCTTCAGCCGTATATGGAGGGATGTCCTGGATCTGTCTAACACTCCTGTGTTAGACAGATCCAGGACATCCCAGGACTCCTTCCAGATCTAAGTCTAAACCTTCCATCATTCTGTCTATCTATCTATTAACATAGATGTCAAAGCTTAAGACCCTGAAACCCTTTAGAGCTATCCAGTAAAAACTATTATTCAAAATTCCACATAATATGAGTTGAGCGATTGAATTGAATTGGGGATCAAAGTTCATTGCATATTGGCATATTGGATAAAGATGCGTCCTTTTGTTTAAACTACTATATAGTTGGCCCAAAAGCTTAAACAAATTATAAATAATATTTATTTAGACAGGCAAAGACCGTGGAACTTAATTTTTTTTACTAATAGTGATTATTTAATGTAAATTCTAAATTTGCTCCGTCATTTCAGCATCCTCAGCAGCGGCATTCTTCAACGCCAGCCCCACCGCCATCTTGGAAATCTTCAATCCGCTGATTGAGGAGAGCGCCGCCACCATATTCAAGGCGTACGCCAACAAAATATTCTCCATCATACCCCTCAGTGAGATCCTGTATGAAGACTAGAGAATAGACTAGAAGACAAGTTAATAGACTAGAGCCTGTAGCCAAGACGTTTTCTTTATCGCTTCTTTATAGAATCGTCGATAAAAAGGTATAGAGTTGACATTAGACGCGGCGAACGTCAACGTCATATTAACGAACGCTTATGTCAATTCCTTACATTTTGATCGGTGATTCTATAAAGAAAAAATCTTGGCTAAAAGGCTAGAAGTAGGTTAAGATGTTGAGCGACTGATTTATATTTAGTAGAGATATTTCACCATTACATATTTTTGGGATAAGTATGTTCCAGGAAATTGACTGCCGATGCTATGGCTCAGGACAGACGATTATTATTGCGTTGCTTGGCAAATTTCTACCAAAATGTTACAAAGGTTCACGTTGGCTACGAGGGGAAACCAAGATTGCCACCATGATTGCAAAGAAACAGCATGCACAAAATATGTTGTCGATCGTGGGTAATCAATATATGTTACACGGTCTGATCCAGACTGACGGGAGAATGATCGTGTAACCGGTTGATTGACGGACTGATCATTTTTTCATTACTGATTTTTTGTTATGTACTTTCCGGTCATCATTCTGGCGTCAGTCTGAGACTGATGGACTGAACTGATAACTGACCGTTTTAACTTTAACCGTAGTCATAGAGAAATTATAGCCTTCATCGCATTCATAATCGCTTGTAAGAGGCTGCATTATGTAAAATATAATTATATTAATATTTGAATGACTTAACATAATCATTTGTGCCTATCGAAGACTATTTCGCAAACTTTTAGTACCTGCATATTTCGAAATGAAATGTATCTCTTCAAGTACATTTTTTGTGTAAATAGAGTTAGGCATGTGTATCTAGGTGTATGTGTATTGCTCAATGTAATTTAGTATTAAGTATAATAAATTAATTTATTATTTAAATTTGTGTATTATTTCAACCTTGATATTTTTATGAATAAAGCGAACAATTTTACATAACTTTGTTTGCTATAAAACACCTATTTGTCGAAACTAATTTATATTAAGTGCTAGTTACTTTTCTTTCAATTTCTTTTATTACAAAGTCTTGCAATTTACTAACGTGACCTACAAAAAAGTGTAATATTTCATCAGTTCTAAGTTTTACTACCTTATTTGCTGACAAAAGTGGAATTAAATAATTATTTTAAAACCTAGGAAGTCAGGAGGCATATTATGACATATCAATTTTAGAATGTAGGAGCTTAGGAAGTTACCTTGGCAGGGCTTCATATCCTTATTCATATAACTCTACTTCCTACTATCGTAAAGTTTCTAAGTGCAATGTTAACATGTATTGCATCAAGATTGAATTTACATAAAAATCTCTTTTTATGGAGGTGACACCATAACTTACTAATGTTTTTATGCTTGTTTTTCTTGAATTTAAGGCTACACTAAGGATCCGTAAGGATCTATGTGGCCCTTCGAGTATATTACAAAAAACCGTTTTTTCATTTTTGACGTGATAACTTTATTCTTATAATTCGATACGGGGTGCGCGCCCGAAAAGACAGTTCATGCGGCGTTACCTCGCTGACAGCTCTGAGCATTTACACTTTCAAGTCTTTCAACAACCGTAAGGCTCACCTGGGCCGCGCTCTTTGTTTCGATTATATTACGTATTTCGATGACTTAGAGAATACTTTTGTATGAAGAAGTTTGATTAGTTATGACCTTTGATACATTGACCACACTCTGAATGAAAAATAAATAAACAATCTGAGAGCTATTAGTATTATTTCGGCTATTTAAAATTGTGCTCTATTTCCTACGTGTCCAGGTATGACTTTTTGCTTTGTTCGAAGATTTTACTGGATTTCACGAATGTATGTAGCGTTTTGTATTGCGAATAGTTTATTTTACTCATTATAAATATTTTTAGACATTCATTTGAAAGAAATACATCGAAATAACTTTAGGTTACAGTAGAAAAAGTTTGTTTCTATTTATAGAGATTCGGAATCGAGGGTTAAGGGGTTAAGGATAGTTGAACGTGACAACCACACCGACTTTACAGACAACCGATTTTTTTACGTTATAAATTATCTTATAACAATTTAGCTAAAGAAATTACAAACAGACCCGACAACTCAAAACTCCTTGTGAGTGTTTTGGCATACGTTTTCGCCTTTATAACATTGTAGGCATCACTCGTGCTCAAATGGTAATTGAAAATGTTTCTTGGGAGATCATGCCTGAAACGAATTTTTCTCAAGGCCATTTAGCTATAGCTTTCCTGTCGTAAGGCTACTAATAAGACTACACTTAACTTTACAAGTTATTCCCAAAATTGTGTTCAAGCCCTCGCTGTTGATGATGATTGCGGTTGATCCTATAGTACAAACGCATGATGAATGTCCTGTAGACCTCAGGACGAGGCTAAATACTTTCCACGTATGGCTCATACTTGAGTCCAGTTTACATATTATAAATGCACACTTGATCGCTCGCATTCTTAGATCTAATTCAGACTGACCGAGATGTTGGTGTTTGTTAAGTTTTTGTTGCTCGTTTCTGTGTGTGAGTCGTACGCGAGGAGAGTGCCAGAACACAATGGGACTGAAAATATTGAGGAATTAGGTAAGGTGCTTTAAAGTCTTACCGCCGTACTCAGAGACATTTAATTATATTATGACTAGCTGTCCCGGCAAACGTTTCTTTGCCATATTATATAAAGTATATCGCCCGTATTATTTTATTGAATTAGTGAGTAAATAAGTATGTCACCATGGCAACGTCCATCGCTATCCCGTCACCCGCGTCGCATAAACAATGGTCGCTCTTTATAGACAATTAATAATTTGCAATAAAATAAAATTGCGACTATAATTAAAGATCTAAGCTATCCTATCTCTCAAGTTGGAAAAAAGCATACATTAAAAAAAAAAAACATTAAAATCGGTTAAGTAGTTTAGGAATCTATCGCGGACAAACATCGTGACAGGAGATTTACATATATTAGATTAACCTACTACAACCTTCAAAAATGAAGAGTTTGACAGATAATTAATGTATGGGGCTTATTTTATAGGGCTAATTACATTTAAGTAATTGATATTCCAATCCGAGTGCGGCAGTTAGTATAATATATATTACTTTAAGAACTACTGATCTGAACAGGACCTGAAAAGAAACAGATGAAACCAAAAAACTTACAAAGGTCTGTAGAAACAAGAAAGCAATATCGGAAACTGAAAGACTCTATTAAAGTTCACTGCTATTAAATAAAATATCCATATTGACGATGCGTCTGTCTTTTAAAGGCAAAAAAAGAGTTGTACATAATACTAATTAGGTGTTATTATATACGTTAAAATCTCAATTGTAATCCTCAGCAAAGAAGCCAGTCTGCCACTACAGCGATCCCAATGTGGCAGAATGTATCAAACGGGTGGCAGAACAGGGTAGGCTGCTTCTGGCACATGGCATACCCGCGTTTGGCATACAGCCGCTGGAGCCCCTGAACGTGCCCAGCATACGGCTGCGGCAACATAATATGCCGCAGATGAGATTCAAGTACGACGCCTGGCTGTCAGATATCTCCCTCCATGGACTCACAAACTACACCTTCAATAAGTTGGAGTAAGTATGGTCAATGTATTTATCTAAGAACAAAAGCAGTATTTTGAGTTCAAAAGGAACAAATGAAAATTGTTGTAAAACCAAATGTTGATATTTGTTTATGGCTAGAGTCTAGAGTCTAGACGGAATCCGCAAAATTTATCTGAGACAAAAAATAACCCTATCTTTTCACCCATCAAAGTCGGTTTAGTAGCTTAAGCGTCTAGAACAGGTAATAGGTAGAAAGATAGACAAACAGATAGATTGTCGCATTTGTAATACATGCATGTTTTTTATAAGAATAACTTCTAATAACATATAATATTTTGTTTTATGTTAGTGGTCGCCAAAAGCTATTGTAATTCATTGGTAGATATTTCCTCAATTGCTCCCTTTACTTTCGCCAAGCGATCTAAAAGGTTTACAGCCACTACGAGTAACTGGTGACCAATTCCAGCGTGTTCCCTGAGGAGCTGCGCGTGACGGCCAACATCAGCCTACCGCACCTGCTGATAGCCGCCGAGTACGTCATCATCGGCGACTTCCAGATGCTGCCCGTCGAATCCACAGGGAAACTCAAGGCTAACTTCAGTATGTAGAGTATTATTACAAAGATCATTTGACATCATGAGGTCCATTAGTTACTAAATAATATAATTGGTGGGCTGTGCGTGGTGATAACAACTTGTCGTCGAAATTAACCGTTATTTCTCAAATATACATTGCATTCATACATACGCATTATATACATGCGCCCTAAAATTGTGAATGTGTTTTGTAGCTGATTGCTCAGCGGCATTAGACGCGGTCGGTGCCAGGGTCCACAAGCGCATGGTGATTCGCGACGCCAACGTCAAGCTGCGGTGCAGCGGACCGCTCGCTGCCAAGCTCATGGAGGCACACTCCACTACTGGTGAAATGGGTAAGGGTTATTTTAATAATGTGGGCTATATGCTGACTGCATAGTGTATAGTGTGGTCGAAGTTACTTTACTAGGGTTGGGTCCTTGACAGCTGCCCACGGCAAGGAATCGATTGATACAGAGCTCTGCCTGGTTGCAGTGGTAAAGTAGAAAGTATTTGAAAATTCTTATCGACACTTTCGGAAACCAAGAAGCCACCTTTGCGTGACACATGCAACAAAAGAAATATATCTGTAAAATTCTCATTGTTATCCAGCTCAGACCGTACCAGTTACCACAGGTCACTTCTTTGTTTGTACAGTACTGAAACTGAATGCGAATTATGAACTCCATGGTCAATATTTTCGTCATTTCAGAGATGATCACCGACCACATAGTCCACATGCACTCTGCGGAGATCGCTAAGGAGATCCAGCCGGCTGTGGAGACAGCGCTGTCCATGGTGCTGGAGGACGTAGCCAACAAGTTCCTCAAGCACATACCCCCCAACATGGTCTTCCCCAACTAGTGACGTCATCTGTGACGTCATGAGGAGCTTCCACACGAAATATGATGTGAAACCTCGTACATAGGTCCGCACCGTACGGTGCATTACATTGCTGTCAAATATGCGATTAGTTTATATGGACGTATATAATATAGTGTTAAGTCATTTAGTTGAATGGGCGGCCCGTAATGTACACAAGCTTAACGCATTTTTCACCATTAAATCAAAAGCCTATTAATTTTTATAGTTTCGGTGGCTCTGTTTCCCCTTTTCACGTCATTTTAAGTTATTGTTTGTTAAGCTAGTGTTTATGCAGTATTTTATTTTTAATTTGTTAACGTTAACAATAAGTTAGGTTTGCATTTATGTGAACATGAGGCATTGACTTGTAATTTATTTAATTTATTGATTTTTAATAAAATATTAAGTAAGTATACGTTTATACTTGGTTTTGTTTTACTTAATATCATAATACAGTATCTGCAATTATATTTTCCAGCGTTGACAAATGAACTGCAATCTGCTCAAAGGTCACTAAAAGTCAAATTTTCGCAACCAAATATCTTCCCGGTCACATTTGCTATGCTGATCAATGCAACTATGCACAGCAACACGACCTACGAAAGCATTACGTTCCTTATGCACAAGTGTATAGGGTTGAAAATGAATAGTAACTGTCCAGAAGCATACAATTAAAATACTTTAAACTCTATTAGGTAAGAATTAAGGTTCTAAATCAGTTTTAGTGTCATTGATGCAATAGTGACGTAAGGTAAGGCGACATCGTGGCTTACTTAGAACTCGTTCCAAATAAATATTAAGCGAATTAGTAATGAGCGGTGATGCAGAACATCTATTACGAGGGCTGGACCTTATAAGGGCTCGTCCTCGATTACTGTGTTAGATCAGAAAGCCATATTATAGCATGATGCCGAATATACAGAATGATTCAAAAGTGGTATAATAAGCCGAAAGGGGTTGACTCAGGGGTCATTCTGAACAACTTTAACTCTACGACTTTTGAAAATTCGCAAAAAAGATTTGATTCTTCATAGAAACTTTTGTTGGTCACGTGACTTTTTACTCGTTATAGTAAGCCAAAAGGGGGTGAATAAACCCCTCTCGGCTTACTATAGCGACACGAGAATTCTATTTCAGAGGGTGTTTCAAAAGTGGTATAGCACTTTTGAAACATACCTAACATTTACTTTGTTATGTGCGGGCCAATTTATGTCAAAAGACAAAACTTTCGCTGGAAAAGAATACTAGATTTTAAGTTTAATTTTAGATTGCTAAAACGTTGTAACTTTAAGAGCAACACTCAAATATCGTCTTGCCTTTCTCATACGATAGATTTTGCAATATCACAAGACGTGACAAAATCGTGATAAGTATTACAAAATTATTATCAAAACCTAATCAGCACGTCTGTGATTATCTAATAATTTATATAAGAAACCTTCGTGGAGATTTTTTTAGTTTTTTTCTCGTTCAACATGTGGAAGTTTGTTTGTCTGTTTTTGTGTGTGACTGGTCACGTGCTCGGGAAAAAAGAGAAGGGGTTGATCAACTGTAAGTTAAAATTAAGATAATTTTATCATCATACAATAAAATAAATGCGAAAGTGGGTCGTCTGCCTGTAACTATTTCATGCTCAAACTACTGAACCGATTTTGCTAAAATTTGGCATGGAAATATTTTGAGTCCCGAGAAAGGACATAGGATAGTTTTTATCCCTGAAAAATTTACGGTTCCGGCACGATAAACGAATTTTGTTCCGGCACGAAAAACGGAGTTGCGGAAGTCATCAAGTCATACGAAAAACAAAAGAAGTAAAATCATAGCGAAAAGTAATACCAATTAAGTAAGTATTAGTAATTGTATGATGTCAAACTAAGCTCAGCTATAAGCTACAAGCAAGCTCGATGTACTACATGTACACAAGTTACTACTTAGAATACCTTAACTCTATTTATTTGTGACAAGTTAGAATTGAGAAAATAGAAAAATAATGCATTGTGAAAATGTGTAAGTAGTATGTTTCTAAATTGTAATACATAAAAACAAAACTATTAATTAGAAAATTTTCTTTCATAATGCTTCCTACTCTATCTTTCTTGTGATTTATTTCGTTTTGGGTTCCATAACTGTTTAGCAGTCCCTTGCATCTGCTATTATATCAAAGGGTTTTTCGTCGTTGTTTATGATCCTGGCTAAGCTAGGAACTTAAGTTATAGGTATAGTAGTAAAAATTGTATTTTTCAGTCGGTACTTTCGTGTGTCCGCGCGAGGAGAAGGCGCTCGGCCGCTGCCTGAAGGATGCTCTCAATAAACTGATACCGCAGCTTTCCACAGGTAATTAATAAGATGGTCGTGTTAAGGTTAAGGCCATCTAATAACTCCCACACCGGTTTCGGTGACGGTGGCCGGTTTCATTGAAACCAGGCCAGTTACGCAGGAGTAATTTTATAGAATCCAAGTGTGTGCGCAGTACACAAGAGCACTCTCTATTCCTTTTACTGTCATAATCCAGTGGGACGGAACTGGTGAGAGATCTGGCACAGGAACGACTTTTACATGCCCATCCGACGCATGGATCATCTTACTTGTCAGACAATGAGATGATCAGCCTGCATTGTCCTAACCAAACTTGAAAATAACATGTATGAAACAACTTTGAAATAACAACCCACGACCTCCGAGTCAAGAGCCATGCTCTAAGCCACTGGACTACGGTGGCCTACTATTACTACTGTAACGCAACGTGGAATAGTAATCCTAGTTTCTTGAACCTAGGTTAAAATTAACTTAAGCCTGTTTGTGCCTACCGTTGCTATTATCTCTTGGGTCGCGCTACAAGCATGTCCCTTGTCAGTCGGAATCCATAAGAGATTTCTCTCATACTATGTATCCATACTAATATTATAAACGCAAAAGTATGTCTGTACGTCTGTTACCTCTTCACGCCCAAACCGCTGAACCGATTTTCCTGTCTGGCATGGAGATACTTTGAGTTGGGACTCAAAGTATCTCCATGCCAAACAGCAAAATCGGTTTTCCCGGGGGAAAGGACATAGGATAGTTTTTATCCCGGAAAAATGTACGGTTCCCGCGCGATAAACGAATTCGCGTCATCTAGTATTGTATATGTCTCACAAACTATCACCTGTCCAGGTGTGCCTCAATACGACATACCACCATGTGAGCCGCTGTTGATCCCGTCGCTCTTCGTGAAGCAGTCGGCTGGACCGATTTCGGTGGAGTCCAGCTACTCCGACGTCACCGTCTGGGGACCCTCCCGGATGAAGATCAAACATGTCGAGTAAGCCATCTAAGATATTTTACTATATTCCACCATTTCAATTCAAGACAATATGCCACTCGTTGTACAGGTAACAGGATTTTTTTAAACAATATCCGTACTTTTAGCATTAAATAAACACATAAAAATAAGGAACTTTTAATATGCAGTCAGTTTTCTAAGTATGTTACACTGGTATAGCAGTTATAATAATACTTTGGTTACTAGCAACGGCGCTAGCGAGCAATTTTACAATTTTCTCAGGCGCTGAATATCTGCAGTACTTACTAACTACTAACTACTACTGCAATACTTGTATGTTTTTTTTTTTTTAATCACTGATTGTCGGTGTTGATTATCCGACAACCTTATATGCCTTAATCATCTTATTATTTTTTTTTCTTTTTGTTTTTGCTTTTTTTTATATTTTTTTCCCCCTTCTCTCTCTCTCCGGCGCTCCAATGCAGTCAGTGTTCTGGCTTCGCTACTGATTGCTTTTCGCCACTTGCTCCACAATCTTCCTCGCCATCTTCATGAGAATCGGTCTGCGTTTTTTATTTTTCATTATGTCTTTAATGGTGTCTGATGTTATGACTTGGTCTATTTCTACTTCTGTTTCTCTTCTGAGTCTTCCATAAATGGGGCATTCTGTGAGACAGTGCAGAACTGTTTGGGTTGTGAAGTTGTCACATTTGCATGTGACTACTACTAGTATGTTAGTATGTAGTCTTTGTACGACTATGGTGAAGGCGAAAGGAATAGATTGGCAGTCTACATTTGCATAATGGGTGGTTTCACAAAAATATGGAAACTTCGTTTTCGCAGCACATTTCAGTTAAAATCAACACTAATTATTTACTACCACAATTGCTAAATAATAGTTTACAATGTGTTTAATTTATACCCCAAATTATGTTAAAATTAATATTATATTATATATTTGAAATCTGTTTTATATGTCCCAAATGTGAGGCCCTAGGCGTGTCCGTTCTCCGAAATGTTGTGTTTAGGAATCCATATTTATAAAAGTACTATGTTTATGCTTATTTTTATTAATATTTTTTAAAATGTTTAAGTATTCGCAGCTAATTTTGTGAGTATTTTGTAGTTAAAACAAACAATAATTATTTTTCCTCGAATGAGTTTAGTGTCCTCAACTTTTTTCGCCAGGCCCTAGCCACTTACGAGTTTTAAAATTTCGCGACATCATTAGAATGTGCGTTGAATATTGTTGGGGAATTTCAAAGTATTACATGAAGTTATTCTCTGACAATACTCGCTCTGCGGCGGTCTTTTTATAAATCAGTGCAAAAATGAAAGTTTGTGGGCCACCACGTGGTAATTCCAGTCACTTGTTCAATCCCTAGATAAGTAATTTTGTTGTTTATTGATATTAAATTCTTATGAATTAATCAATATTTATAAGTAATACGTCGGCATTGTTCGCAATATCATATTAGACTTTGTAATGTTATTTGCAACAGAATTTTAAGTTAAATTTTATTCTAAAATATCAGTCCCTAGACCATCAGGCCCTAGCTTCTAAAGGCGCTCGGACTGACGTTTAGTATGAAAACATCAGTACTATAACGAAATACATATATTGTTTAAGGCTTCTCAACTGAAAAAATATAATAGACTTAAGAAAAACAGTTATTGAAAATATTATATCAAAAGCTGAAACTCATCAAGAGTCATTGCTCTTGTCTGGAACAAACAGCTTTGGTCTGGCCCAAATATTGAAAAATATATATTATGGTGATACAGTTCCACTGTTTATATATCCTAAAAGAAGTTTCGACCAAGTAGTCCTAAAATAATATAAAATCGGCTGAGTGCGAGTCAGACTCGCATGAAGGCTTTAAAGTTGTCAGTCCCTAGATGCGTAAATCAGCAAAACTCAAAAAATTTCCTAAAATAAGGCATAAATTGACTGGCCCTTTTAGATAAGACACAATTAATTGATCACCTATCATGTACACTAACAGGGAATTTAATAACAAATTAAAAATGATGAGGACAAAATACCTTCAAAAGTTGCCCTATTTTTGTGAAAGCACCCTAATATATTATTTGTATGTATTATGTTGTTCTATTATGGCGCCTAAACTACTGATCCGATGGTGTGAAATGAGGTGTTGTTCAATTTGTAACATTTTCAACAGTATATATAATTTACTTCGTAAGGCTTATTAGTTTTATTCTTTTTCAGCGTGGACAGTTCAAAGCACAGGGTGGTGGCGAAACTTCACATCCCAGAGCTGAGGATGAGAGGAAATTACAAGCTGAAAGGACAGCTACTCATGCTGCCGATAGAGGGAGAAGGAAAATTCACCGCTAAATATGGTAAAATATCTTATTCTTTGCTTTGTTTATAACACTTTATACTAAAATAAAGAAAATTGAGCAGCATTTTAAAATTCAAGATTCGTTGTTTTTGCCTGTATCGTGATTTTTCCAATCTGTGGATGGGAATGTATAATGTATGTAATATGTATGTATGTCGAATGTGGACTTCGTATAGTTATTCACTGTTTATATATAATATTATTAATTAATTATATTCGACACAATTGATAACACCAAGAATGATCTTTACATTAATAAGATCCTTCGACCTAAGTAAATACACCATACCGAAATTACGTCGCGTATAGTATGCGTAGCGCATTGCTGACGTAATGCTGCCGAACTTCGGTTACGTATTTTCGGCCTAATGTGTTTAGACACTAACTCGTACACATCAGCTGTATGTATGTCAACTCAATATTATGTATCTTTTGTAGTAAAGTCCAATTTTGAATGATTTCTTAACGTTTCATTGTAATCTCAAATCCTTATCCTCTATTTTCAGATGACATCGACGCAACAGTGACAATAATCCTGGGCAGGCACCCACGGAAGACGGGCATAGACGCCCTGGCCTGCACCAGCCTGGACGTCAAGTTCCTAGTGGATGCCGCCTCTATGGAGCTGGAGAACTTGTTTGGAGGCGATGATGAGCTGGGTTAGTAGATGAAGACGAAATCTATTGGTGCTAGTACCTAATAGGATGTTGTTATGACTCGCTGTAGAAAGATGGTCCATGTAATCTACGATTGTCAAGCTTTATGCATGTAATCTACGATTGTCCATGTAATCTACGATTGTCAAGTACAGTGTCCTTTAATTAACCTGTTTGCTTCAATGAACCTCATGACATTATAAATCACGTCCATAGTTCTTTTGCAAAAGTGCATAAGCAATTTAGATATGATGTTTTTTTAAGCGCCGCATGAATAAAATCACTTTTCAATGCGTTATATCAAACTCTATAAGCATTTTTTGTATTTCGTTTATGCGAATTGATTTTAATTCAATCATGTATTTGACTACAAGTATTTGACATGAGGAATTACAAGCGCAAGCGTCAAATTCCACACAAGCATTTTAGATTTCTACTTTCACTGTCCAAACTATCGTCTGACAAACCCAGCTCTAACAACTTAGCTAACCTTCTCTATCCTGCTTTTTCCAGGTAGCATGATGAACAAGTTCCTGAATGACAACTGGAAGGAGCTGTCGGGGGAGCTGCAGGGTCCCATGGAGGAGGCGCTGCGGGACTTCCTCAAGCCGCTGGCAGACCACGCCTTCGCCAGCCTCAACGCTGATGACATTCTCTCCTAACCTCAACAATCTGATATCAGAATACACAAACACATAGCTACTCAGGCCTGTTCTTGAAATTTGTGAAAGGGACAATGTCTTCGGATGTGATGCTGCCTTGTTCTCCAAAATTATGTGCGTGTTATGATGTGGGAGCTACCGTTTTGGCTCTAAAGTCTAAACCATTACTGTAGAAATGGTGCTATTTATTGTAATCAATGTAAATTAATAGAATTAAGTTATTTATTGGATTTTTTTGTTTTTATATTACACATCTTCCTATTATGTTTTTGATGGGGCCTTTTAATGCTAAAAATATAAAAATGCTGCTAGGTATGCGAATTCTATATTTTATCAATTCACTCAATCGTTGAGAGTTGACACTTTAAGAGGTCATACTACGGAATAGGATTTTAAGTAGAGCCTCTTATAGTGCCTATAATAATTTGATAGTTATCACTTATTAAATATTGTTGCAGACAAAACCTTTCACATAAAACAAATGACAGTCAAGTAATTCGACTTTATTATTTTGGCAGTTACAAATACAGGAAGAGATACTTCACTTATTTCAGAAATATAATAAATAAAAACTTATGCAAATTACTGACAAACTTACAAAACTGAGGCCTACATTAAGTAAGACTAATACAAGAAATTATCATAAAACTATACTTATATCTACGTGGTTATGAAAAATATTTTTTTATTAAAGACCCTATGTGTTGCATTATCAAAATTAAAAGGCGGCGTGATTTCTTTTGCCTGAAAATTCGTAGTGCTCTACTCAGTTCTTGTACTCGAGGTGCCGGTTAGTAGCGAGCGACATGAACCAACAGCAGACGTCGTGTCGTCGCGACACTACTGGTTTCTATGTATTTCTAATTTCTATGACACTTCTTCATAGACATACATACTACATACATAGAAATTAGTAATAAGAGTATACCAGTAGTGTCGCGACGACACGTCGTCTGCTGCAACTTCATGTAGCCGGCTTCCAACTTGCATCTTTAGATAGTAAATTGAAATACCCTAGCACAGGGGTCACCAAATGGCGGACCGCGATCCGCATCCGGACCGCCGCGCCGACCCATTCTGTGCGGACCAAGCATGTTGATCTATGTTCATCTTAGGACTTCAACATCTCCAGGATTTAATATCCAATATCTTGCACCAATATTTCACTCCAAACTTCAGAGAGATTCATTATTATCTTATCTCATTGGTATATAAATAAATATATTTGTAATTTCCGTAATTACCTTTGTTTAATATTTTTTTTATATAAAATGTGCGGACCGCGAAGGTCATTTCATGTCTTAAAACGGACCCCGAGCGAAACTAATAGGTGACCCCTGCCCTAGCAGTTGGCACTCTTTCTGAGACAGGTAAAGGCTATGGAGTTATAATGGTATTCCCATCGTTAAAATAGTTTAATGGTCGGTTTGGGAGTTTTTTGACAGAAGATTATCTCTTATTGGTAAATGTTTGCAAATCAAATGCGCTAGAGCAATAATTCCCAAAGTGGTCCACGGGAGACTCGACAGGGGTATACGTTGTGCGTGACAAAAACTGGGGGGTCCACAATCGTAAGCTAGGTGTCCATGAAAATTTAGTTTTATTTCTATAGAGAAGAACTAAAAATATGTTGCTGACTTTTATTGTAGGCAGATCAGATCAGATATTATTGTCTTTAAACTTTATCTGAACATTTAGTTATAACACTTTAGAGACTTGAAAAAAGCACACGATTACAATAGATTTTACCTTCAAGTTTTTAGGATATTTATGAATTGATAGTAATGTAGCTTTGGGGGGGGGGGGGAGATCCACTGGAACCAACAAAATTTTGAATGTGGTATAAGTATATAAAACAAAAGGGTCTGGGAACCTCTGCGCTAGAGGATAGCAAAACTCCCCTGAAAATACCTCAGTTGTCGGGCATTGGTGATACTTGGAGTGAAAATATATTAAATATTATATAACCAAACTGAATGATTTAGAATATAAATCTATATTATATCCCTGCTTTCAGTAAGCATTTACAAAATGACTTTATTTTGTTTTAAATATTATTCTAATATTATTATAATATTTATACTGTAAAATCGTTATATTCAAGAAAACTTCTGCACACATACAATACTTCTTTTACATTATATTGTTCTCAGTATAAAAATATAATAGAGATCGATTATAAAATTATCGGTCTTAATCTATATGGTGTCAAAATATCAAATATTTACTAAATATTACACCTTCGACATGAAGTGTTATTTAAACCTAGATAGGTATTAGGTACATCAAAGATGGAAGACACTAACTTAAAGAGTATAATAATATTTAAATCACATATTATTGTTTACACTGATGGAGTGCTGCATCAGTGTAAACAATAATAATTATAATTTTAAATACTGGATTGAATCAAATGCATTGATGCAGTGTAATAATTGATGCAGCTGACTTTCCGCCATTGTATCAATGTTATCAGATTTTTACTATTTAGGGCCTGTTTCACCACTTCCTGATAAGGTGCCGGATAGGTTATCCACAACTTATTTGACAGATGCTCCATACTCACACATATCCGGCACTTATCAGGAAGTTGTGAAACAGGCCCTCTATCTGTCAAGTTAAGTGGTGGATATAGTGATGGTCTATCCGGCAGTTTATCAGGAAGTGGTGAAACAGGCCCACACAATTATACAATTATACGCAATTGAATGTTGTATAATTATACACAATTATACAACATTCATTGTATAGTAAAATATTGTACTTAAGGTGACACCTAACTTTGAGACTGGCGGCCTTAAACGATAAACAAGCTAACTGGACCTTAAGGCTTGAGCCACTCGTTGACGGGTATGTTCTCGAAGGCGGAGTTGAGGAAGACGCGGAAGTGTTTGGCGATGGCGGCGGACGCGGCCGGCCGCATCTCGTCGATGATCTCCGCCGCGTTGGTATTCAGGAACTGATTCATGGCTTCGCCTGGAAGTGGAATTTAAATTAAGAACATGTTTAACCGCCGTACTCAGAGACATTCGGATATGATTAGCCTTCAATTTAATGAAGAGTTTGGCAGATAATGTATGGGGCTTATGTCAAAATGTTAAATTAAATACATTTAAGTAATTTAAGTGGTTATCCATAGTCGTTTTACCTGAGTGGACTCCATTTCCTTCCCATTACGTTCCCATAACACTCTTGCCTGCTAAGTCATTATTGAAATGTTTGTTACTTGTTACTTTTTTTTTATTTCTTGTTCATTATTAGTTAGTCTAGTTACAGTTCATATTTTAGACTACTGTTTTGTATTCCCATGTCAACATCATTGTAACTGTTCTGTGTTTTCGTTTTTTTTCTTTTATTTTGTAATTTAGTGTGGTGTAATGCCCAAAGTTTTTTAATAAATGTTTTATTATTATTATTATTAATTAACCTTCCACTCTGAGTGCGACAGTCCAGTTGCACCACTGGATTAGATGTTGTGTTATCTTTCTTGGTCTTATGGTGGCATCTGTTTTCTTGAGTCGTAGTCTCATAACCAGTGGGGCCATGCCCACGTTCGTACCATTTATTATGATTTTACATCAATCAAATAAAATGATCAAAGAACAGTCGAATAATTAAGTTATTCATAAAATAAACATTTTAACTAAGTAACTATTTCAGCTTGGTACTTTCGCAATGTACTATCATAGAAGTTGATTCCTAGGCAGATGGTGGACCTAAGTAATTTTATAGCGTTAAGTCAAACCCAGCCGACCGATCACAGCTCATTGAATTGACATATGTCCGTCAACTGCCTAGGAATCAATTTCCTTGATGGTACCATATAAATGACACAAGCATACCGTAAAGTTTAATCACTTAATTTTGTTACACCCTATAAAGTACTCCCGAATCTATCTATCTATAAAATCTTTCCTCTCGCTCGGCGCGCCGCTGCTTTTTCGCGGCGGCGGCGGCGCGCCGGCGTGGCGCTCATATCTACTCCCGATACATACCAATGACACTCCCATGGTTGACGGTATCCCGCACCCTGAACCTGGACCCCTTGAGCTTGAAGTCGACCATCATGCGCTCCGCCGACATGTACGGCACGCCCTGCTTCTCTATCTCCACGCCGAATATCTTCACGATCGCCACCACGTCCGCTGGAAATTTAGGCAAAAGGATTCGTTATATTATTTAATTTTTTTCTATCAAATAAGGGGGCTAACGAGCCACCTGAAGGAAAGTGACTACCGTCGCCCATGGACACATACATAGACACAAATTGTAACTTTTTAAGGGGCATTGAAATTGCATGGTTAAACTCGAACGCCAGAGTAGGTAATGGGCAAAGTTTCTACAATTTGCATGAAATAATACTTCTGATGGCGTTTTGAAACAAAGCAATATAATAATAGTTATAACATACAGAAGTCAACTAGGCGCCTTCTATGTATATGTTACCGGAAATGTATGAAATCCAGGAATTGTATACAAATCCTAGGAAATGTATACATTTCCGAAACTATTTAGGAAATGTATAAAATATTGTTTCAAAAACTATTTAATACACAAATGTCCTAGGAAATGTGTACAATTCCTAGGAATTGTATATAATTCCAGCATCGTATTAGGAAATGTATAAAAACAATGTTTTCTGTAATAAAACACGTTGGTACAATGAGAATAATCATTTTTATTTAAGCACTCGTTGAGATATCAACGTTCAGGTAACAATCGTAATATCGTAAAAATATTATAATAATCTTCATAATATTGTCTTACTAATTAAAGCCTCAAAAATTAACCACGTTGTAATTTTTAATGATGGCAAGATGTTGCACAGGATCGGAAGAAGTGGCGTGTGCTTGTGTCAGAGGCCAAGACTCAATTTGGGTCGCTGCGCCGCAGTAAGTAAGTAAGTAATTTTTAAAATATATTTATCACGAAATAGACATATATTATTGTTATAAATTCAAACTTTCGTTTGGTATGACTTTAACATAGCCACATAGACTGCAATATGACTATTTATTTTTGCAGGTTATGCTGGCATGCTACTTGGAAGTACACAATATTTTTTTTTATGCACAGACATCTTTCTGTAGTAAATTTTTTCTTGCAAAGGCGCTTTTTAAATCCTTGGCGGGTTTCGATGGATTGTAGGTTAGGACCGTAGTGCTATCTCCATATTCGGTACATCCTATGCATCAAAGACAACTCAATATGAACACACGTTAATATGAGACTGAGAATATAATTATTTCAAGATTCCGTTCTTAGTACCAATTTGATTTGACAGAGCTCATTATCAGTTTTATCAAAACTACACCTATACTATTTCGGGCATCACCATTCACCACGTCCTCTATCAACCTCTGGAATTGCTATTCGTACAGAAGTGCCAATACGTAAAGGGGCAAACATCTTTTCGCTCGGTGTCAGCATTTTTTCAGTCTGTTGTTGTAGGTTTTTCTTAGCACTTTGACGATTTAATCTAGCACTATACATTTTTTGAACATAAACACAACCGTTTACGCGGTACTAGCGCGATTATCTGATCAGACCCCTGCCATCTCGCCCCGCTATCCCCCCATACCCATTGATATCTCAAATGTTTTACATTTCCGATTACTAATGTGTTGCACACTTGTGACTGGTCTTGTAAGGGATTACAAGGTTGCCAAATGAGTGAGGTTATTTGGCAAAAAATAAGTCCGTAACCTCAATGCTGGGGAGAATCAGACCTATGTAGAACTACTATGGTTGGCCTGAAACTGGTACTCACTGAAGCTGACTGGAGCAACAGACCCATGTAGGAGCTGCAGGTCAGACCTGGAAGTAGTACTCACTGAAGCTGGCCCAGAAGTCTCCCTGCGACCTGACAGGGAACAGCAGGACCTGGCCCGTGACGCTGTACTGGCCCGTCACTTCGATGCGGGGGAGCACCAGACCCATATCGATGCGGAGCTTCTTCAGATCAGACCTGGAATGGTTGACAAAAGTGTTAAGTAAGGGCACAGAATACATATTAGGGTCTACACAGACGGACCGCATTTCAACTGCAATCCAACCGCAAATTGCAGTTCAAGTGCAGTTTGAATGCAGTTGACACGACTGCAATAGAACTGCATACCAAACGCGCAGTCGGATTGCAGTTCAGTTGCAGTTGTCGTGCAGTCGTGTGAACTGTTTGGTTTGCAGTTCTATTGCAGTCGTATTGCAGTCGTGTCAACTGCATTCAAACTGCACTTGAACTGCAATTTGCGGTTGGATTGCAGTTGAAATGCGGTCCGTCTGTGTAGACCCTTAGTCATTCGATCGCGGATTCTTGGAAATGCTATTGTATTCTATTGTTGTCGCGATAACCGGTGCTCTTATGGGACTTGAAGGATTAGTGGTAAGAGAGAGAGAGATGGAGCGGATGGTTTAAAAGTATTTTTTAAAAAGAACTTTATAATGATAAAGTTTTAAAATATATTTTGAAGTGTCTAATGCTTTTTAACGTTTTTGATTTTCCAGACCGAATCCTACGGTACTACGGAACCGTATATTGCTCGTGGCACGACACGCACTTGGTCAGTTTTTATTGAATATAATTACATGCTTCTGTTGCCATTGACATAAAATTTTAGCACCACGGAGGTAATAAAATAAGGTGTAAAAAGATGCTAATTAACTTTGTTTACGTTTTAGCTAATTCTTATATCAATAACCTGCGGATCCTGTTTCTTATACACAGTATTGTTAATTTATTTATTGCGGAAATAAAGGTTATATTTAATTTATTTTTGAGAAATTCACGAATCTCTTAAAAAAATAACAGAAAACGAAAAGTAGCTTAATGCTTAAACGTCTTTTATTAACCGACTTCCAAAAAACGAGGAGGTTATATGTTCGGCTGTGGATATTTTTTTTATTTTTTTTTTATTTTTGTATGTTCAACGATTACTCCGCCGTTTGTGAACCGATTTTCGAAATTTTTGTTTTGTTGTATTAGGTTTCACTCCAATTGGGTACCATGTTCACAAAAGTGGTGACCTGATGATGGGATCTATGAGTAATCGAGGGAACTCCTCAAAATTTATATGGAAACATATGTTGATTTTGGTTTTATGTGAAGTGTACTAAGAATACGCTACCAAAAAGTCAAATATTGGGTCAAGGTATACCATGGTTTCGAAGATGCTGAGAGAACTCCTGACTCCTTATAGATACACGTTTGGGAGTTTCGGCGTTGTTTTAAGAACAGAAAGCATAAACTACTATGTAATTCATATTCGTCATCATAATCATCATCATCATCATCGTCATCATCATCATTACCACGTCGTGTTAAGGCCACCAATGTCTCATGGCATAGAATAGATAATAGTACAAGGCATAGGTATGGATATACTAATAATAATAATTATGTACTGTATAACAACACCTGTTTGTTTTTAATACACGGCGGCCGGCGTCGCCGCGCCGCGCCGCCGCGTGGCGGTAGAAGAAAGAATATCGAATATTTTACTAACTACTTTATATACAGATCGAATACTTTACCACTTTATAAAATTTTAATAGACAAATAGAATTAAAATAAAGTTATTTTAAAACGAGCATTTAAACAAAACAAAGTCATTAAGTGTCTTTTTAATTAGTTATACTTATTAATTGATAGATGGTGCACTAAGTACCTATCGATTTGAATTCTTGATTACAAGAACAGCTGTCAATAATTATGATAATATTAAATATTATGCTACGCTACATCCTATGCAAGTTTGTACAATTTTTTATCTGATAGATCCTTCGATCGTGAAAAAACGAGACACAATAGCCTTTCTATTGTTATCGCAATCGCCGGTGACCGCTTCGGGCTTGAAGTATTAAAATTGTTAAATTACTTAGGACAATATGTTCACTTCACTGATAATATTATATTATTTTGTAAGTGTGAGTTGTGACTCTTAACAAATTGTAATAAGATACGTAAAATATACGCGAAGATTTACCTACTAGTGTAACTAAAAAGAGTGAAATTATTATTATTTTTAACAAAAAATTAAAACCGACTTCCAAGGTAAAAACAATAATAACATTAATATGAACTAAAAAGTATTAAATAATTTTTATTATATTCTAATAGTGCCTTTTTCCGAATTCGGCTAAACCTCAACTATATAACAACAAATATATAAGAATTTCTTTTCTTCATAATTTTGAAGTCGGTGCCAGTTCCAAAAGTTTCAAATATTCTGTCAGAGAACTGAAGATTCATCTGGTACCGACTTCAAAATGATGAAGATTGAGTACAGAAATAGTTGAGTTTTAGCCGAATTCGGAAAAAGGCACTATTACATAGGAATAATTATTATTTAATACTTTTTAGTTCATATTATAAGGATGCTATTATTGTTTTTACCTTGGAAGTCGGTTTTAATTTTTTGTTAAAAATAATTAAATCAATAAATGGAATTTGATTTTTAAAACCAAGGAGTTTTCAATTAAAAAGATTTTAATATGACAGGAACAGTGGAAGTATTCCATTCCCAATATTTTCGGTGCAGCCTTTGTATGAAGACAGATTTTTTTAAATTCTAAGCATTGTTCTCATAGAAAAAGTTGTTCATTTTGACGGGCCCATTTGATGGTTTCAAGGACAATGGTGTTTACACAAACATCTTGTATTAGTTACTAGATGATGCCCGCAACTCCGTTGCGCCAAAATTCGTATATCGCGTGGGAACCGTACATTTTTCCGGGATAAAAAATATCCTGTGTCTATATCTATACTAAATTTCAGCCAAATCGGTTCAGCGGTTGGGGCGTGAAGAGGTAACAGACAGACAGACACACTTTCACATTTATAATATTAGTATGGATAACATATAAATTATTGCAATAAAATTGCTAGCAGATAAGAAATATTTGTTTTCCGTTCAAATATTGCAAATTAAAATATTTCACACCTATTGTGATGTACCTTAAAGCAGGTCAGATGTATTATCAGCGACGATGCCATCGTGGTAATTATGAATTTTGAAACACCCACTCCGTAGTAAAGAAATTACTTCACGGTATAATACTACCAATTTGCGTTGTCAAGATAATAGGATAATTAATTCGGTCACATTATGGTTGTTTTGTGGCAATGTTGCCACTGTTGGCAAACGAAATTACATGTTTCACCAGATCTACATGACTCAGGTTTTAATATTATGGGTACTTCTAATAGTCCGGTCAAATTAGACTAAAAAATAGGGGTGAGGTTACATTAATTCCGACAAGGCTGAATATTGGTAGGATTGTTCAATACACTATATTTAAGGAAATGTGAAAAGTCCTCATCGATCCGGCACGTGCAAAAAAATTTACTCGGGGTCAAAGGTCACAAAACGGGTTTTATGCGATTTTCAGCAAAACGGTAAGTTTTATAATAAAATCAGCTCAGACAAAAGTTGTAGATCAGATAATTATGTGATATAAGAATGTCCTATATTTTTTTTAATAATTAACGACATCATTTACACTAAGTCAGTTACCTTTTTTTTAAAGACAGGACTTTAGACCCATGTCGTCACTGCAACCCAGACGGATCTATTGTGAGTTGTGTCAAGAAATAACTTGGCTTAGCTCCGATGAAAGCACACCTTAAGTTACAATGCGTTTCCACCGTAGTTGAGCTAAAAGTAAAGAGAGGTGTAATTATAACTCACCTGATCTTAGTAACGGTATAGTTGCTGGGCCCAACCACTGTGATATTACTGAAGGCGGCAGTGACCCTCACTGGTCCAGCGGCGTTCTCCATGATGAGACGGTCGATAAGCAGCGGTTCCACTGCGGGTACTCCAAGCTCCTGGATGCCGTTCGCCAAGTACGGCCGGAGATGGTTGAAGGACCGCTTGATGCAGTTGTCGATCTCGGGATCGCTCCGGTTGCATGGTAGCAGGAACTCCGCTGAAAATCATAGGGGATTGGAATAAATTTCTGACTTAATTCCATTGGCTTCCAATACATTATGCCAAGCGAGATTTGTGGACATTTGTGCCTTGTGGATGTTTGCCAAGCCTTGGCATAGAAACCCCGTCATGCTAACTTTAAGTTAAAGATGGAGCACTCCAAATCAATAAATGACTTCTATACTAACCACTTAAAAGTAACCTATTTAGGTATTTAGAGTTGAGGGCTATGAACAATGGCTTTCATGTAGCTTTCATTAGAAAAGTAATTTATGTTGCCAGACGAATATAAAGAACATTTTGTACCCCTAAGGACATGAAGTAAGGTGTGTCAATGAGATTCAGTAATTTCTAGCTACTATAGTCTGATGAAGGCGTGTTCAGGGTCCCCACTATCATGTGTGCAATGTACGCAATGCACACGGGCGCCATCCTCTAGGGGCGCCAAATCGCCATCTTTAGGAGCACCAAAACCAAGGACCCAAAAAATTTGCATAAAGGGGCGCCAAAATCCTTTTTTTGCACACAGGCGCCAGTAGCTCTTACGGGGGCTCTGGGCGTGCTTAATCCCTAAATTTTCGTTTTTTAATGCCCGGACGGCCAATAATCTAGAAATACGAAATCATGCTCCATTGAAAACTTAAGTCAGGTATAAAAACTTTTCTTATCCTTTTCCTATATGCAATTATCCTTTAAGTAAACATTAAAACAGTGTTTACATTTCGCGGAATAGGTGTAGAAGTGGTGAACTTGAACCGCGTTGGGCAACGCAAGGTCGCGTTACGGGGGGCGTTATATAACGCGCGTTCCGCAATACATTTAGTCAAGACATTAATCGGTGAAGGCCGGCGCTGCGCAACCGATCCGTATGGAGCCATGTGGCTAGAGAGTTTGCGCAGGCGCAGCGCGAATGTCTTGTCGGCTTAAAAAAAGGAAAATTTAACGATTACTTGTTATTAAATGTAGATTTTTACGTAAACTCAATAATTCTTTTGTCAAACTCTTCATTACATTAAAGCTTAGTGTTCGTTAATTTAAGTTTCTCAGCCGTTACTGTCAGTATTAACCACTTCACACCGTATGGACGTAAACCTACACGTAAACTATAGTTTGGATAAAAGCATCCTTAGTGGCTAACAATGGAAACTTATACAATTTGTCGCTAACGCACTCTCGGCGAGATAACTAGAAGTTGTACTCAACAGTAGAACGAAGCAAGTACGTCGCAAGAGATTAAACATTAAAGTAACTTTGATGCAAATTTTTAGACATTTTCCTGTACAGTTTTCCTAGTCAAAGTTATATGTTTTAGGTAATCTTTATTTAGAAATAATAAACCCTAATATAATATGAATGTAGTATATCGTCATATTAACCAGTTAACTAACTGACAACATAATATAAAGTGCTTGCCCAAAATACTTGCAGTATTTGATAAACATCGTGACTCGTAGTCATGAGTCACGAGTTTATGAAAGAAATGTATTTTGCTGCGGCAACATCTTACAAAAAACCGGACAAGTGCTTGTCGGGCCACGCGCAATATAGGGTTCCGTAGTACCGCTAATTTTTGAAAAATTTTTTATGGTCAATGAATGTAAATACATTTATAACATGTTTTACACTACTAACAACATCATCTTTACTTTCAAAGGAATTTAAAGGAAAAGTTCCTTTATACATCGCCGAATACATTTTTTTTAGTTGATCGACTATTACTCAATAACTTATGAAGTCTTCTTAGCCGTGATAGTTTTCCTTTTAAATTCAGCATATTTCCTACTCCCGTGTATTTTTCCACATTTTCAGTAGCAACCGTTTAGCTGGTAGAAGGGGGGACACTGGACTCTAACGAATTTTGCCACTTTAAAACTTAAGATTTCACAAACGGATCCCTAAATCCGAAAATGATCTATGAATACTCATAATAGTTTTAAAAAACCTATCCAACGACACCCCACACGATGGGGTGGACGCGAAAAAAATTTTTCATCCCCGCTTGATGTGTATGGAAGGTACCATAAAAAAAAATATTTTTTTAAAATTTCATGTACTATTTTGTTGCCATCATTAACATGAACATTCATGCCAAATTACAGCTTTGTAGGTCCTATAGTCTCTGAGCAAAACTGGGGACAGACAGACAGACGGATGGACAGACCGAAACTATAAGGGTTCCTTGTTGACTACGGAACCCTAAAAACGAAAGAGATGACAGAGGATCATTTTATTTTGCAGCTATATAATTTAAATGTAAAACTGAAAAACTGTTATGCTTATTGATTGTGTACTATTAAAGTTTTTTGGATCTCTCGTATCTATCGCAGAATTTATGAAACCAGTTGGTTTGATTTCCTATCCTTTCCTAATTTCTAACAGTTCATGTTATTTCATGATTATTCAATCCTTCGATCGCGGATTCTTGGAAATCTATTGTCTATTGTTGTCGCAATCACCGGTTCTCTTATCGGGCTTCATAGGTTAATACTTAATATCATTCTCGCGTTTAAGGAACGTTTTTTGTATATTTTTTATTTTTGAACCTGGAAAAATTAAATATTATTTTGCAAATGAGGAAAGTTAATTGATAAACAATGAACACATACGTTGTTAAAGTTAGAACTTCATCATCATCATAATGAAATTATTACAATTTCTCGTATTTGAGATGTTAAGGTTAAGTATGTAAGTAGGTACGTCGGGAAAGGAAGCTTGCATAAGTTATATGTAGAGTTAGACTGTTAGAGCGTCCTTGGGTACCTACTCTCGCAACTTGCTGTAATGCTGTTATGTCTTTCATTCTAGTACTTTCTACCGACAATTATTTTATTACGTTGCTATGAGATAAAATATGATTCAATTTCAATCAGAATTGCTTTGTCCACACTATGCCTTTTTCTGTTCGTCAAGGGCATGCGTTATAGCGCAGTTAACAGCGAACGTGAGGTATGCCCGCGAAGCATACCCTCTGACTGTATCCAAAAAAAAATGACAATGTTGGCGTTGCGTTCGTTGATGCATTCAATTATTGAATGCGCCAAAACGAAAGTTGAATGAAAGAAGATGACGAAAATAGAAGACGAAAGCGTACAGTGTGGTATGTCCACACTGTGCGCTAATAATCATCTAGATAATCCACAAATTAATCCTTCGATCGCGGATTCTTGGAAATGCTATTGTATTCTATTGTTATCGCGATCACCGGTGCTCTTATGGGGTTTGTAGGATTAATTTGAAAGTTGTAAATACACAAAGATGTGTATTTACAACTTTCAAATTAATCCTTGTGTACAAGCTATTGGTTCGGTTGGCATGAACTTTGGGTACTGGGAATTAACGTAGGCTATTTTTACGACAAATACTTCGGTTTTCATTCAAATGAATTTATGCGCAATGAAGATCCATGCCATCCATAATCCAAGCTACGTGCCCTTTTTACCAACTGCATCCTTAACGTAGATTATAAATAAAATCTATATTCTCTAATCTAAGTTCATAACACCTTTAAAGTGACACATTAACAACATTAGTAAAAATGTTTTTATATAAATTAAATAAAATTTAAGAGAAACATAAAGCTAAAATGCTCTGTGGGTATATATCCCCAGTGTCAGAGGGCAGTTGATGCAAACGCCATTAGCGTCATATAAATTCTTCATTTCACCAAAACAAATACTGTTTATGATTGTGAAATAATGTTTTAAGAAGTGATTATGATAATTGAACATATTTATCACGTTTTAAAGGACATACTAACAATCAATAAAATATGTTGTGCTATTATTTGGCTTTATCTCTTACCAAGACTTTCGCAAGTGTGCCAAGGTGCCCACGCGTACCAAAATTGTCATTCAGGTTGCGTCTAAGTCTAATTGTTACAATCATAGCGATTGTGGTTTTTCCTCGGCTTCAAATGTATCCAAAGTTAAGCATTAAGGCCGTTATTTGCGAAATAGTTTAAATCTTGGTCAAAATAGGTCCATTCTATAATCTCGACAAAGAAATTAAATAAAAAATATTATGGAATTCGACATAACCCATCGCAAGAGCCTATGCACTTTGTAACGCGTTTCGTCAAACGTCCCATGCATTTTTGATTTGTAACTTAACTGTCAAAATAGGCTTGATGACAAATTTTTTTACTAAGTAGTAATTGAAAGACCTTTAAAAAATAGAAACATTGCTGAAATAATGACTCTGATAGCTTAAAAATTAATCAAGATATGACAATTCAAACATCTCATAAAATAGACCTGCCCGAAACGCTCCATACAAAGTGCTACGAAAGACTGATGTCACTCTTTCGTACAGATCGGGAGAGAACTTTGTTCGATAGGTATATTAAATTCTAGCTGTTGCCCGCGACTTCATCCGCGTTAACATAGTATAATAACAAAGATGGATAATTTTCCCCTTTTTGTGGTTCCTTATAAAAAGAGTAAAAACGGGACCCTATTTAAGCAAACGTCAAACGCAAACGTCAATAAACTTTCATGTTTCTAACTCATGAAATGACGGACTTTCATTGAAACTTTCTACCCCATTTTCACCCCCTTGGGGGTAGAATTACCAGAAACGCTTAAACACGTATCCATTCGTTTTTAATAAGTAGCACAAAAATAAAGTTTCATGTTTCTGACTCAAGAAATGACGAAGTTTGATTCAAACTTTCAACCCTAATTTCACCCCCTTGGGGGTAGAATTTTCGAAAACGCTTAAACACCTATCCATATTTATCGTTAGTGCAAAATAATTTTTTACAGGAAATTGGAGCCTTTTGAAGGGTATAGGCAAATCAGTAGGGATTATTGGTATTCTTGGTATACGAGTATGAGCCAATTCACCAGCTGCAGAGCCCACCCACTTAGAAACGGGCGTAAATAGCAATTTTTAATTTCGCCAGAACTTCTAAACCAAACGTCCAATTTTAATAATTCAAAAATCAAATATTATCTTCATAAACTTCGTGATAAAATAATTTATTTTGATAAAGATTAATAGCATGAGTAAAATCAATGCGTTTAAATGTAGTCCAAAAAAATCAAGATTTTTAAATAAAATAATGGTTGTTGTACCTCACTTGACATAGATAGGTATAGTGTGTTGCGGACTTTTTTGTAGATATTTAAAAGATCTACATTTACTTAGAACATTGTATGGTTCTATCTTTTTTAGTTTAAGCAGCGTACGCAAAATAAGTAAATTTTCTGGTTGATTTTTTTCACCTTGTGTCAGAAAAACCCAAATATCTTATGGAACCCTATATTTTCCGAAATAAAATATAGCCTATGTTACTTGTAAATAATGTAGCTTTCGAATGGTGAAAGAATTTTTAAAATCGGTCCAGTGGTTTTTGAGCCTATTCATTACAATTAAACAAACAAACAAACAAACAATAAAACAAACAAAGTTTACCTCTTTATAATATTAGTATAGATTGCGTTTATGAAAGTGGTTTCATGACAAAAGTTGCTTTTAATTGCATAAGTTATCGAATGGTATACAAATACTAAGAAATTTTATTTTCTTAGTATTTGTATACGCATACGCATAACAAAAATAAAATACAAATGCTATCGAGCTGAAATTTTGGGAACACTTATTTTTTACCGTGATTTCTTTATTTTATTAACAAAATTCGCTAATCTTTGACCTTGTCATCATCCCTGTTATCGAATACAATATTTCTTCACAGGCATTGGGACTAGGGCTAATTCTTCCAAGCAATTTCTTTGGAAGACATTTAATGAGGGGCAAGATGCTATAAGAATACATCAAAAATATGAAAGACATTAATTTTATCTTTTTATTTTGCCGTTTTTAATGATAATAATATTATTTTTATTAGGTTTCGCAAGGCATTTAAAATTCAAAATCTTAAATAAATCTTTAAATGAGTATGAGATGCGATTTGCAAGAAACGAGCAATTGCGATAGTAACAAATTAGGAGCCGGCCCATTCGTGCCGAAGCATGCCTCTCCCACGTATATCAGTAAAAGGCGAAAAAAAATACACCTTTGGAGTGGTATGGCGGCCATTGGGACCCGTCGGAAAAGTTTGGCAAGGTGATTTTCGTGAATTGCTTCTCGAAGATGATTAGCTATGCAAAAATTAACCTGGTACAAATGGTTCATTTTTTTAATTAAAATTAACGTATTCGCATCGGTATGGCGGGCTGTAAGCCTCACATACTATATATAGGGGAGTCACACATATCCTCAATTCGGCGGGGATGTGTTAGGCATTTCCCCATGTAAAAACAAAAGGTCTTGAACATAATAATAATTTTATTATTCTACTCATTAGGTTTCTTGGAATATCTCTAATCTCACTCAGGTTTTATTTACTCGTAACTGGACGTGACTTACTATAATTCAGTAAGCCACAGTTTAAAGGTGCCTCGATCTATCAACAGATCCAAGCACCTTTAAACTGTGGCTGTATTTTAGTAAAACATAAATTGCCATGAAAGATGCTGACACACTAACGGCTCGTCTCGAAACTAAAGAGTGTTTTGCTTCGTAGGCCTTTTGATTCGATTTTAATGCGTAAACAAGTTCAATTGCAAAATATGATTTATAGTCGAGGAAAACAATGGTTACAGCGTTCCAGCCCCATCGTATCGCGGTCGAGTGTGTAACGCGTTTGCCAATCCATCGCTCGCCTAAAATGTGCTCTGTATTTGGCGTGCAAGGTCGTACGACAATGTATCAATAAGTGAATCATTATCGTCTTCACAATGGGCAATAATGAATTTCATGATAATGGCTCATGGGGTATTTTGGTCGTAAAATTGGTCGTTATTTTAACGTCGTGTAGTACAAGTACAACAGCAGCTAGTATGTGATTGTTTTTAAACACAATATTAACAATCTATATTTGCATATATTTGATTTAGATCCATCATCTTAATTTTTAGTAGAGCCTTTGCATTTTTCCATACCCTTTCTACTATTATAGGCACTGACCTCTATAATACACTGGACAGGCGATCGCTATTAATAAAATATTCCTATTTGAAAATCGCCATATTGGCGCTGATTGCTATGTGAAAGCAGTGGTGAGTGTACTTGGAACTAATATTTTGCAAATGGCGGTTGCAATTTTCTATGGTAATTAGTTCACAGTACACTCACCGCGGCGCTTCAAATCGGCACAAGAAATAGCTGTCATTTTGTACGGCATAGCCAGTCCAGTGTATTATAGAGGTCAGTGATTATAGGGCACACTAATATTGCAAATACAGAACAATCATTACACATCATTGAATCAGTGTCTGTCGCCACTCGACCATTATAATATATTTATAAACAATCCAACGTTCAGTTGTTGAAGCTAACTGCACTCTCTTGGTCTTACGCGGATGGAACTTAGAGACATTTATTCAAAGAAGTTTATTTACAATATTAGTTATGTAATTAACAAGCTGGACTTAAAACTTACCCCATAGCTATCTCTTCAATTCCGTAGTACAATCCGCACAAGACCAAGACAGTGGACACTTTTATGTTTAACCAACTTCCAATAAAGGTTCTATGTTCGTATGTTTTTGAAAATTCTCTGATAGTATATTGCAAACTACAGATGCAATGATCCATCTGATGATAATCTAGGCCTGGTGGGTTATTATGACCTCTTATTTCCAGTCACTTTACGTCCGAAAACGGTACATTTTGGGCGTAAGCTGGCTGGAAACAATAACCCACCTGTAGATAATTTTGCAGTAGTAATCCTACCACGTAATTTCCTGAGGCCTTGGTTTCTGGAGCCGGTGCTCATATATTTAACCACGTCTGTTTACCTCGCGAGTGGCCTTATGTAACTAGATAAACAAAGATTATGTGCTTACTATATTAATGCGATTTGGGCTTGTATCCATGTGGAGTGTGGACAATCATCATTCATCAGTATCAGTTAATCTAATATCTATGGAAATATATTTAATACTTTTGTACTATACATATATATTTAAGATTTTTACTATATAATACACATATTTAATACAGATCCATGACTCAGGAACTTTTGAAAACTTTTTGTTCCGTCGGCGGGATTCGAACCCACGACCCCCGGCTTGAGCTACCAACCGCCCACCAACTGAGCCACAGAGATCGTCAGTTGTATGAAGATTATAGCAACTGAGAGCATATTGTGGATTAGGATGAGACTGTCATGAGGGATGCGAAGTAGCTCCCACTAACTAAGAAAAAAAAACTGATGTAAGCGACTACCGTCGCGGGTCGCCCATGGACTTCCGTAGACCACACATTAGAAGAGTTGCAAGTTGACGGCTTTTCAAAATTAATATCCTTTTTTTAAAGATTTACTAGTCATTTCAGATTTTTCTTGCTGGTCATTTCAGATTTTTCTGGCGTTATGTTGCACCCAACTGACTTAAGTTTTAACTATTAGGTATCGGTGATACCCAAACTTTTTATCTATTTATTTAAAGGAACAGAGAAGTCATTTATATGCATCAGCTTAGTAATAATTGTTAAATATATAAATGAAGTCAGCGCTTGCTGCACGTTCAAGGATGTGCTCACAGGACGTGGATGAAATTAATGTGATGTTTGCGGGGAACACACGCAACATTTGTGAAACAAAGCTCTTGTGTACAGAGCCTTATAGTTTTGTAAATATTGCGTCTGACACAGAGTGCAAAAACGATAGAAGTTGGAAGTCTGAGTACTTCTTACTTAATGGGTAAGAAATTATGAAAGTCCCACACATTATATATTTTAAATCCTACTCACTAAAAACACCTTAATGTAAAATGGCTATCAGCCATATACAGAAGGATGTCCTAGATATTCTGCCAAACGCGGGACTCCCTCCACGACCGACCGGTCTAAATCAAGAGGGGAAGGAAATGCTTGTATATTAAAAAATCCAACACAATCCTTATTCGATCCAGTTTGGATCCTATTGAGCTGATAATCTCTCACAGAACGTGTCAAAAAATTTTAAAAATTTAAAACATAAGGGCGTCAAGAAAGACCATATTAGAAAAGAATCTAATTTTGTCGCATAAAAGTAAACAATATGTTACATACAATACATCTATTTAAATATCTAACCGTAATGTTGAGTCGTCGTATGCTTATTTATGTATATTTTATTTACTTGTACGTTTCCTAAAAACCTTGGATTGAAGCAGTACTAAGTCTACTCACACAACATAAGAATGATTCGCATACGAAATGATTAGTTTATGGAGTATGGGATACAATTCATTCATAACAAGTCGTATATTAAAAAAATAAAACCGACTTCAAAACTGTACTTAAAAGTGCTTAAAATTCCTTACATACACTTTGAAATTTGAAATTCGGTACATTTGTTCAAACGCTGATATAGACTAACAAATTATATCAAAACTGGCCAGTTCTGGAAATTAGACGACCTCTGTCGCTCAGTGGTGAGCGCGTTGGTAGCTCAAGCCGGGGGTCGCGGGTTCGAATCCCGCTGACGGAACAAAAAGTTTTTCAATGTTACCGGGTCTGGATGTGTATTAAATATGTGTTTGATATAATAAAAATCTTAAATATATGTATAGTATAAAAGTATTAAATATATTTCCGTTGTCTGGTACCTGTAACACAAGTCCTTTAAGTACTTAGCACGGGGCCAGACTGACATGGTGTGAAGCGTCCATAGATATTATTATTATTAATATTTCATACATAAGTACGGGATTGATAACCTCCCTTTTTAAAGTCAGTTAAAAACTCAAAGAGAACAGAGAACCATAGTGTCGAAGAAATAAAAGGGACAATATGGGGGTTTTAGATTTTAGTGGTTCAACCACCCTTTTTTAACGGGAAACGACTTTCCTCGTTCCCGGCGGATTGAGGATATTGGTCGGAGTATGTGGGACTCCCCAGGCGTAGGGTCTACCCACCAAAGACCCACGGTGCTCCAATCCTCGCTTAAGGCAAAGTTGCAGAATATCCGAAACTTTTACCATTAAACAAAAACACACACACACACAATATATTATAGGGTACATATTCTTTCGCTTATAATATTGTCATATTGTTATAATCAGGGTAGGGAATGCAATCCCGACTCGAGATTGCAAATTCGAGATCCCGCGGGATTAGGAATATCAATCCCGCGGGATCCCGGAATTTTCGGGATCCCGTCTAGTTTTAATAAAATAAAATAAAATAAAATAAATTCGGATGACTGAAAATGTTAATAACTGCTTTTTTGTGATAGTGAGGTTAACTAAAATAACATATAACACGGTCAAATTAACTCGACGCATGGATTGATCATTGATGACTTTATTATGGAGCCGGCATGTTAAATAACAATATTATCTACCTGATATTTGTTAGTATGTCTCTTAACAAATTGGAATAACTAATAAGATATTATAATACGGTCACATCGACTTGACGCACCGCTGGAATGCATTTTGCATTCCAGCGATGCCTCAAGTTAATGTGACCGTGTTATACCTACCTAATATTACTCGAAAGAAAATAAAAACCTGTATTCTTTAATCTTACCAACTAAATTATTATCAGGTTTTAGGGAAGTTAACATAGGTAAATTAGGTAATCAAAACAATAAGCATATATCAAGGAAATTAGGAAGTAGTTACCTACGAGTAATTTTCAAAATTATCTGCTAAACGGCATCTAATGACCGTTGCAATGTACCCCGCTGCTGAGAATTCCCTCTCCGACTCAACACTGGTTGGCAACAGCGTGGCGAACAATTATATTATGCAAACTTCGAAAATCGCCCCCTTGATCCTTCACACTCAAATAAATCCATTTCTTTTAAGGTTGACTCTAATTTGTCTAAGCTCGTGGACGTGCAAAAGGACTTTTAGCGCGCCGCTTGCATCCCGAATGGACGTGTGTAGCGTCGCTGACCACTGCCGACCAATCCCGTCAATCTCGAACGGGATCTCGCCATATGATGCGTCGGGATTGATCCCGAAAAATTACACGAGATCTCGCGAGATCGGGATCCCGCGGGATCGGGATTGCATTCCCTAAATCAGGGCGAGCGAAGCGAACCCTAGAATATCTCACAACCTGAACATTTTGTGGTACACTGATCGAAGGGTACACTTTACAGAATGGGACATGATTTCAACCAATCGATCGTGCAAAATTTTAAGTACGACATTACAAAATACAGTCAAATTGCATAATTTTGATACTTTGAATCGCAATATGCGATGCGCTGTATAGCAAAATCTTCCGTGTGCAAACTGTCAACAAGTACACGCAAGAGGCTTAACGCCGGGGTCCGTATATAGTACAGCCACGTTTCTCAACGGCGGTCGAAAGTGACCTTGGCATGGATAGCACCGACAGAGTGCAAAGTATCAAGTGACTTTTGTTGTGCTACAAACAGAAATGTCATAATGAAACAGATTATAAAAGTTACTGGAACATGGGAATTTGATGGTTAGCCAACTGAAGTTTCCGAGCCATATCTAGCTCATATCCATACTAATATGTATTATAAATGCGAAAGAGTGTCTGTCTGTCTGTAACCTCTTTTCGCTAAATCAACTAAACCGATCTCACATAGGTATGGAGATACTTTGAGAGGAAAAGGACAAAGGATACATTTTATCCCAGAAAAATGTACGATTCCTGCGTGATAATCTAAATTGGCGCAACGTAGTTGCAGGCGTTACCTAGTAAAAGGGTAAACATAGAGAGATTTTTTTTGAAGTGAAAACTTCTTTAGCGGCGTTGAGCACTTTTGTGGGATGGGTAAAACGTAAAAACTGTAAAACTCGCGTCAGATTTTCGTGTTGATCGAAAAACCATAGAAAAACCGTAAGACGGTTGGAGAGTAGTGTTTTGTGTCGAACTCGAACTCGAAAACTCGAAAACTCGAACTCGAACTCGAATTGTAAAGGTTTCGATTAATTAAAAAAATCGATTTTTAATAATCGATTTTCATAGAAAATGGATTAAAACACGTTAATAATCAAGTTTTCACTTCTGCCGGCACTCCCGGAGTCTTTTTTTCATATTAATGGAACTAGATATTAGGCTCTCGATTAAAGTAAGCGGTTAAACTAGAACTAGGGAATACTGCAATTTTCACCAAAATCGTAAGATGATACCACCTCTTATAGAAAGACGTTTGTGTAAGCAATAGCGCGATGTAGGAGACGCACAGTGCCATCAATTATGAATTTTTGGAACTAACCTAATTTGAACAAATTTACACGTCATATTCACCCCCTTACAACCCCTTTGTCCTGTTAAAAAGTAGCCTATGTCCTTTCTCAGACTTTAGACTATCTGTGTACAAAATTTCATTACAATCGGTTCAGTAGTTTTGGCGTGAAAGCGAGACAGACAGACAGACAGAGATACTTTCGCATTTATAATATTAGAATAGATAACACTAAGCCTATGACTAAGCTGGTTTCAGACTACGCTATATTTTAATAGCATATACTAGATATATAGCTCATAGGCCATAGCACAAGAATACCGCGCACCATACATTGTTATGGACTCTTTCACATTGTACCTTACTATATATATTATTGGCTTGCTATACGGTATGTATGATGCGTGATATTCTTGTGGTATGAGCTATATACTACATATAGTATATAGCTCATACCACAAGAATATCACGCATCATACATACCGTATAGCAAGCCAATAATATATATAGTAAGGTACAATGTGAAAGAGTCCATAACAATGTATGGTGCGCGGTATTCTTGTGCTGTGCTTGTAAAAATGTCAAATTGTATCATAATACAATTAGACATTTTTACAACACCCGGCAAAGGCCGGAAGAAAATTATGCACGGTAATTATAGTAATTACCATAGAAAATATTGACGCTATTTAGTTAATCATTGTATAATAATCAAATCCGAGCGCAATAGACAAAGGTCACAGATTTTCATCACAATTTGCTCAGCCGTTGGCAAACGCTTGCGACACTGCGCCCGCGCCGGGATCTACTGAGATGATCTATTATACTGTTATTACAAAACCTAAATTAACTATAATAATGTAATGATCAGTCGATATTCTAATCAGTAATTTTCTATAGAGAATATGAACACTTTATTTAAAATACAAATAAATATATCTTGTTATAGCAGAAAATTTTTTGATTTGAGTATAACACAGATGTAACGTCATTTTAACTGCAGTCAATTAATTAAAAAAGCTCGTCGATAGTACCTAATTTACACGAATAATACCAATTTCACACAAAATTGTATTTTTCTTGAAACAGATTTTTGTCTACCTTCAGTTCCTATTTTATTTACCTTTAATAATAAATAGAACACAGATTTTGTATCAGCGCAGTGTAATATTTAATTATGTCAAGTGAATTTTACAGCAGTGTTTTTTCTATTAGCTAAGGACTTTTTATGGGGTTCCACTGAAATAACATTGAAAACTCTATGTTTGTTAGTAAAGCAGATACTTAAATTGATAATATAGATTGTAAAGTTCATTGCATTACATTTCTAATTTTCTATGCTTCTTTAGAGTTAAATTCAATTATGTTTGTAAAAACTAATTGGCTATCAAATATAATTTTTTTATGTCATCTTTATTTATGTCCTTATATATCCTTATTTATTACGAAATTACAATAAGTTAAACAAACTTTTATTTTTCAGTTCACTCTGGCAGTTGATTGTGGCACATACAATTTAAATATTATATTTAATAATGTTTTCCTGTTTTTATTATTCCTCGCGCATAATATAATAAAAATTATCAAAAATTAACAAATAGAAATAATATTCATAATAGACACTCACGAATTTTCGGTGGGTTTTCATTTTGCGCCGCTCCAGCGTACAACACGGTGAACAATAAAAACAAATTTAGAACACGTGCCGTCATTTTTGGTTTTTTTTTTCACAACACCAGTACCGCGTCCGGTGCCGTACGGTTTTCGCCAGCAATGAGGTTCTACGCGCGTAGTCTACGGTGAAAGCCCTACTCGGACGGTTTTCGACACCCCTGGCGTCCCCACCTAATTTCCAAGGCTTTTTGGTCCTTTTTGGCGCGGCATATTATGATTTTAGCAATTACTGGCGCTTAACCCTTTTTTTCATCCTTTTCGGTTTGACTTGTGGTTGGACCTCTACTACCTATAAAGAGTCACGTTAATTGCATGTTTTAACATTTCCCGTCCTATATAGTATGTTAATAATCAATTTTTCCTAAATATCTTATTTTACAAGGCAAAAAAAGGCTCCTGGCAGCAAGTAGAGCCCACGAAAATACAATTGAAGAATTTAAACGCATGCATCAATTTTCATCATCAATTGACGAATTCAATTCATAGTAATAGTTATGAAATAAACAAAGAATTCATATTTGTCTATCACAAATTAAACAATTGACAATGCCGACCGAAACAGTATGAATCATTATGAATGTAGTTCATTTTTAATTATTATTATTTATTATTTATTTCCTGGGTACCTGGATGGTGGTGGTACTACTTTTGAGTAAGGTAAGTAAGTCAGTTTTAAAAATTTTATAAAAGAAGAAAATTGACATCAAATATTTAAAAAACTAACTAAGAAAAGAAGATGAGTTTGCGAATGTTTTGAGAAACAAAATATTTTAACTTTTTTCAATGATTTTACACTTTCACAATAGGCCTTTGATAACATTATGTAAGTCGACAAGACGAGAGAACTAAAACTTTTTTCACTAAACGATTTTCCTCATTTTCACTTGTACTAAAAAGTGAAATAATAGAAGAAAAAAACTCTTTAGAAAGTTCTCCATACCATCTGTGGTATTCAATTTAAAATAATCTTGGCTGAATATCACCTCAACATACTTATCTTCATTCTTCAGTCTTCACCCACACCACATTTTTAGGGTTCCGTACCCAAAGGGTAAAAACGGGACCCTATTACTAAGACTTCGTTGCCTGTCGTTTATTAGGGTTCCGTACCTAAAGGGTAAAAACGGGACCCTATTCTAACTGACTGACTTCGATGTCTGTCCGTCCGTCCGTCCGTCTGTCTGTCTCCAGGCTGTAACTCAAGAACCGCTATAGCTATACTTCTAAAATTTTCACAGATTATGTATTTCGGTTGCCGCTATAACAACAAATACTAAAAACAAAATAACAGTAATATTTAAGGGTGGCTCCCATACAACAACGTGATTTTTTTGCTCTACATCAATTATTATTATTAAATTGTATTCTTTATAAAGTTAGTTTTCAAATTTTAAGCAGAATGGGAAATAAAATATAACTTTTTAAGTGTAGGAGCTGACCCAAAGACGTGTCTATGTTTTACTTGGTAAAAGATTACTAAATTTTCATTTCTGGCTGTAAAAGATTAAAAATGGAAGATATTTAACTTTAATATCGTTTTATATTACAATTAAATAGACTAAAAATAGTTATTTAAAATAAAATAAAATAATAAATACAAATTACGTATTCCTTGCCCAGATAAATCTTGGGGTTTGACAAACCCCACGTGGTGCGCGGTGTAACTTTTATCCACGTGGTGCACGGAGGGTGAAAGTAATTTCTTACAATTATTTCAAAAATACCTTTTTTAAACGACGTAGCATGTGCGTAGACGAAGTAGCTACATAATACAAGTCTTAACTTTGCTTACTTATTGCCTGAAGATTATTTCCTACAAGTTCAATTTCAATGGAAATATACAATTGAGTTACTCGTAAGGTCATTTGCCCTCAACATTACAATATCTCTAATGACATTAACAGTAATTAAAAACATTACATTATAATCACTTGAAGTTATCAGGCTTCAGAGTACTACATAAGATAAAGAAAGTGTAAGTAACGGCCATTTGTTAGTCGGAATTCGTAATAAGAACCTTTGGACAAAATATCCAGGGTAATAATTTTTTTCGAGGCTTTGCAGAATTATTTACACAGACCTGAACATCAGCAACTTTATCCATGGCAGAAACTTTTCTTCTTAAAAAAAAACAGCTCTACTTGTTTGTGTGAAAAACACGCCTCAGTGCCCTATAATATTCTTTCAAGTCAAAGCAGAATTCTGCTTATTCAGAAGCTTATTCAGAAGTATTCGTTCTGCAAAGTCTCGAAACGGAATAAGTTATGTTAGCGATATCATTCTATAAATAATCACTATCTGCAATTACAAAAATAATTCTAAGATTCCCGGGCAACCCTACAGTAGTGTTCGGACATTTGGACCAAATCGACGTGGAAAGTTATGTATGGACGATAAAGTAAAGTGAAAAAGTAGAATAGATTAAAATAAAAACCAAAGTGTTAAGTGACAATGAAATTCGACTTCACTCGGCGGCAGTGGTTGACGCTGATTGTAATTTCCATAGCGGACTTTTGCAATGCCATCTGTGTGGCTCTCCAGGCGCCATTCTTCCCACAAGAGGTAGGTTCTATGATGAATAAAATCTTATTTTTAGAATTACTGACGTGTGCGGCTTCGCCTGCGTAAACATGTCACCCCTTTCAACCCCTTTTTTGCACTAAAACTAGTATAAGTGTCGGAAAGCCAGTTAAATCACTCTTTTTAGTAAAGAAAACCTTAAACCGCATCAAAATCCGTTTTGAAGTTTGATGATTCAAAAGCATTCATAGGGATAAAAAATAAAATAAATAGATATATAAATTATCTATGGACGCTTCACACCACGTCAGTCTGGTCCCGTACTGTACCTGAAGGATTTGTGTTACAGGTACCAGACCACGGAAATATATTTATTACTTTTATACTATACATATATTTAAGATTTTTAATATATCATCCACATATTATTTAATACACATCCAGACCCGGGAACATTAAAAACTTTTTGTTCCGTCGGCGGGATTCGAACCCGCGACCCCCGACTTGAGCTGCCACATACCTACTCAACCAACTGAGCCACAGACAGAGACGGCGCAAGGCGTGGGCGGTGTGGGCGACCGCCCACGGCCTTGCAGGCTAAGGGGCCTCGCGCCCCTTGGACCACGAGGTTTTTAAAGGTTTTACGAATTGAAATACTCAAATATATTATGCATAAATAAAAAGTTTTATAAGTAAATTAAAATTTGGGTATCCAAAATTATTTCTCTCAACAAATCCGTTCTTTAGCATCATCCATCAGGGGGCCTCGCATAATATATTTTAGGGGGCCTCGCAAGATACATCTTGCCCACATAAAATGTAGGTCTTGCCCCGCCACTGGCCACAGATGTCGTCAAAAAACAAGACTCTTTATTTTATGTTTGTGCTTGGAACACCTTCTTCCAGTCAACTTCCTGCGTCCTAGAGAGAAGTTTATTATATTTTTTTAAAGTAAGGAACTGAAATGTAATCAGAGGCATAGTAGTTTTATAATTATTAGTTTTATAAAAATAAGTAGAGAGCGTATCCCCTCTTAAAAACGTTTCAAACAACTTGGGCCTTGGACACCTTGGAATTACGCCGAGATGTAGCTTCACTCTGTATCCTCTATCGGTTGTATCACGGGGAGTGCTCTGAGGAATTGTTCGGAATCATACCACCTGCAACTTTTCGCCATCGTCCCACGCGAAAAACATACCATCCTCATCACCTTGATGAGTGGCAGTCTTCCACAGTGCGTTTTTCGCGTAACTTTCTGCCGCGCACTGTAAAACTCTGGAACGAACTGTCACCAGCAGTATTTTCGGACCTATACGACCTGCAAACCTTCAAGAAAAGAGCGTATTCCCTCTTAAAATGCCGGCAACGCACCTGCAGCTCTTCTGATGTTGCGAGTGTCCATGGGCGACGGTAGTTGCTTACCATCAGGTGACCCGTTTGCTCGTTTGCCCCCTTATTTAATAAAATAAAAAATAATTAAAAAAAAGATCTGCAACGCACCTGTAACTCTTGATGCTGGCGAGTGTCCATGAGCGACGCGACGGTAGTTGATTTCTATTAAGTAGCCCGTATGCTCGTTTACCCCCTAATTTTATTAAAATAATTTATTTGAAACTTATACCTTCAATAAAGTTAATTTGGATATCAAATGTGACACCTGAGTTTACATAACGACATGGCGGATCTGATAATTAAATCACCGAACCGATATTTTTTACGCGAGGGTTTAAAGATTGTTTGTATAAAATACACAATATTTCGAAAATGAATGTAAGTGCAAACAAATCAATAAATAATAACGATTGCAGCATTGTACAAATTAATGATCAATGATCACTCTTCTAGAAAAATGGCCTTCCAGAAAATAATTGGTTGTACTCTTGTCCTTGTAACAAATAACATTACATATCTTATGAGATAATGAGCTCACAAAGTAAGCGCGTGTTGTTCCCAAATTATATATATATATATAATTATATATTTTAAATTATATAAATGCGAAAGTGTGTCTGTCTGTCTGTCTGTTACCTTATCACGCCCAAACCGCTGAACCGATGCAAAAATTTGGTATGAACAAACTTTTCGTACCGGGAAAGGACATAGGATACCTTTAATTCTGAAAAAAATGTACGGTTCTGGAGTTGCGGGCGTCATCTAGTAATTATATAGAGTGACAGTATAATATTATAAGTACATGCGATTCTGGTAGTTCAGTAGTTTTAAGTATAATCCTAAAAGGGTAAACAACAAGAAGTCTTTAGTTGTGGTAGCGGTCTAGAAAAATCTAGTATTCTAAAATTGCAATCCCGAAGCTATGGCGATTTTCTATCGCATTCTTGTTTTTTTTATTACCTTTTAAAAAACAACAAAATATACAATACTCGTATTTATGATACAAATATTTGAGAGAATCACTGAAAATTAAATTACCTTACAGACATAAAACTATTTAAGTTCTAAACAAAAAATATTTAAGTTCTTTTAAAACCATTAACAAAGTCAAAAGCTACAACCAGTTAAAGCTTATTTATTTTGTTAAAGTTAAAATTTTAAGTATGATGATTTCATTGGGATAAAATATGATAGTCAAAAAATTTTCATTATAGCTTACGAGCGGAAACACAGATAACGTACAACGATGTTTATGTGGAAACTAGAAACCTAGATCGAGCGAATCGATATCAAATCAATAATCTATATGAAAATGGAGCGGCGCTAGTCGCCGGCAATTGTCTTGTCTGCGATAAGGGGTCAGAGGTTACTCGTTATCGCCAGCACAAGAAAGTACGACTATGTTAAACGTTAGATCAGGGGCTCCCAAAGTGTGCGCCGCGAGGCCTGGTGCGCCGTGGAAAGGCAAGAGGGGCGCTGAGAGTCGATCTTCCATCATTATCCGAAACCACAAATGTTATAAAATTAAATTATAATATTAGTTATGTAAAGCAGGTAGATGATTAATCCTTCGATCGTGGATTCTTGGAAATATATTGTTATTCTATTGTTGTCGCGGTCACCGGTGTCCTTATGGGGCTTGATGGGTTAAATTCTTATTTGTTTTTTATTATTTACCTGCTTAGTGCCTACCTCACTATAATATCATATTTTATTAAAGTGTTTATTTATGTATATTTTTCTAATAGCTACCTAGCTATTAGAAAAATATACATAAATAAACACTTTAATAAAATATGATATTATAGTGAGGTAGGCACTAAGCAGGTCTACTTGAAAGAGGCAGCACCCTACTCTACCTAGAGTAGGGTGCTGCGGCCGTGATAAAATATTGTGACGTGTATGTGCGCTGCAGGTTGAAAAAGATTGGGAACCCCTGCGTTAGATAATTAGAATATTATCGCAATAGGCCTATTAGAATAATCGAAATTGCTAGATTACAAATATTGACAGTGTAATAGTTTCAAGTAAAGGAGAAACAACCTTAGAAAAATCTTGATCTTGAAACTTGATCAACCTCTTTCAATATTCCCATAAAGTGAAAATGAAATATTGGCTTCTTTCGCTTGAGGTTTTATCATTATTTTAATTGTATATGCCTCTTTCAAGTTTACTAGAGTTCAGACTCTATTTAAGATTATGCATAATACCTATGCAAAGCATAATACCTACCACCATAGCTTCAACTCAAATTTGTTCACTCTAAAAATACTCAAATTAATTGATAGAAACAATTGATATATTACGGCTAATAGCCGAAGTGCGGCTGCACCTAGTTTTACCCGGCTACAACTAGGTGCAGCTCGCCACATGAGGTTAAACTTAGGTATATCCTACTTATCTTCGGTTACAACTAGATTTAGCCTTTATCATAGCGGCTAAAACTAGGTGCAGCCAAAAACCGGTGGTTAAACTTAGGTGTATCCTATTTATCAACGGCTAGAACTAGGTTTTCAGTTCGTTTGTTTTGAGATTCTAATTTTGCGTTTCCAGAATCCCGATTGATTTGATTACATGGAATAAATAAAAGACAGGGATGTTTAAGTGACATTTATTATTTATTATTTGACAGGCAAATATCTTTTTAACAAAAAAGGCGTTATTATAAGTAATTAAAACACAAAATATTATGTCTTCTCCTTATAAACTAACACAACTAGATATCCTTGGCGCAAAGATAAAATAAAATAAACATAAAAAAATAAAATTTTACTTCTTATCTATGAAAAAATCAACTAAGTCTGTGTTCTCTATATTTTTTTCATATTTTTAAAACAAATAGGATAACTTTTTAACTCAGTTTTAATTATACAAAAATCAACAAACTCTCATATGGGATAGTAGGTATGTTGCAAGTCTTACTGCAGTTTTTACTACAGAGGGACTCTCCACATCAAAAGACGAAATTTCATTTCAGTTCATAATTTAATTCAACACAATTACGAGTATAAATCTTATTTCGGACTGGCATGGTTTTGTCTTGTCTAGGATAAGATATCTTATCTACCGGGGTGATGATACAAAATCGAATCAATTAGGTAACGCAAGATACGAATCTCAAAATAAAACCAAAATCCTTAACTGAACTGAAAACCTAGTTCTAGCCGATAATAAATAGGATGCACCTAAGTTTAACCACTAGTGTGCGGCTGTGCCTAGTTCTAGCCGCTATAATGAATGCTAAACCTAGTTGTAACCGAAGATAAGTAGGATATACCTGAGTTTAACCGCATATGGCGGGCTGCACCTAGTTGTAGCCGGGTAAAACTAGGTGTAGCCGCACTTCGGTTATTAGCCGTAACAGATATATAAGTGAAAACAATAAAAAATTACTCTCACGCACTACACGATATCATCAAGATAGTTAATCCATTCTGTTTTTCCAGGCCGAGCGGAAAGGCTGCTCCTCCATCGAGTATGGTCTCGTGTTCGGTATATTCGAGCTGGCCGTGTTCATAGTCAGCCCCTTCTACGGTGCGCACCTCAACAGGCTCGGTCCTAAACTGGTGTTCAACGCCGGTATACTCACCACTGCTACATGCGCTATCTTGTTCGGGTAAGATATATAATATTCATCATTATTATCATTACTATCATCGTTGTCATCATCAGTGTCTTTGATATTATCAATATCACCTTTATTATCATTATTATCATCAGTATAGTAGTCTTAGTCATCATCAGTGTCTCTAATGAAATTTGCTATGGAGATATGCACTTAATAAATCATCATCTTCATCACTGATTAGTGATTACACAAAAATGAAAATTTTCAATAATAATTATTATTACAATCAAATATCTAGCTTGCAACCAACTTTCTTTTTCACGTCAGGAAAATATGAATTCTCGGAGAGGTGGTAACTGATAGAGGTCAAAGTTTATTTTATTTATTTATTCATTTATTTAACCATTTATTGTATACAAAAATATTTAACAAGATATACTTATAAAGAAAGACGACACAACAGGTACTGCTTATCTCTAAAGAGATTTCTTCCAGCAGTCCTAAGAAGAGAAATTTGATCAAAACATCAGATAGGGCGTGCACAGTTATACAGAAATGAAATAAATTATAAATTATTACCTACTATGTTATACAATATTATTATATGTACAACAAAACACTAAATTAAAATAATAATACTAAAATACTATAATAATACATTACATACTATACTATAAACAATAAATACTATAAGTAAATACATACTATATATATATTTAATAATCATGGCTGGATTCAGAATTATTGAGGTAGTACTCCTTCAAGCGTCTTTTAAAGACAGTAATAGTAGGACTATCACGGATGGTGTGGGGTAGGGAATTCCACAATCTGACTGCATGAACAGTAAAGGAGTAGGAAAAGAAGTTGGTGCGATGGGATGGGAGGGAAAGGTTTGTTCTAACATTAGGTCTACAAGGGACATCTAAGGGTATTGAAAAGTTAAAACGCTCTACAAGGTAAGAGGGAGACAAAGAGTTATAAAGGATATTATAAAGGATGGAGAGAATATGGATGTTTCACCGAAGACGAATCGGAAGCCACCTTAGCTATGACCGAAAAGCAGATACATGGTCATACTTTTTAAGACCAAAGACAAAACGAATGCAGAGATTCTGCAAACGTTCTAACTTTGTCAGCAACTCTTCGGTAACATCTAAGTAGCAGGAGTCAGCATAATCAAGGATAGGGAAAATGAGTGACTGGACTAAGGAAATTTTAGTTTTTAAGGGCAAAAAGTTCTGAAGACGCTTAAGCATGTGTATCGAATAAAATATCTTTCTACTCACCTCATTGACTTGAGGCTGCCAGGACAGATTTCTATCAATAATTATTATTCCGAGGTTTTTTGCAGAATGTGTTGTATTAAACACGAGATGGAAAAGTATATATACTCCAGGAAAATTAAACATTCGACCTCGGTATAATTCGCATAGAGCTGAAAATTGGTAGAGAAGTTAAATACACCATTACAAATAAAACCTCAAAAGTCCCCGGCGATCCTCCTTGTGCAAATTTTTTTAAAAGAAACCGTACATTTTCCCCAGAAACAAAATAGCCTATGTCCTTCCTCGTGGTCTACTTTATATCTGTGCCAAATAACATAAAAAATTTTTCAAATAATTTTCCCCGTTTTCCCCCATTTTCCTCTGTTTCTTTGCTCTTATTGGTGCCAACGTGATGTTATATAACTCAATTATTCCTCGATAAACAAGACTATCCAACAAAAAACGAATTTTTCAATTCAAAGCAACAAATTCTTTAGCTTTATAATATAAGTATTAGATACGATTTTCCCAAACTTTAAGCCCACCATATATAAGGAATGTTAAGTCGTATGAAAAAAGTGCTTGAATATTTTTTGTAGAGAATTCTATGATCTACACTGTTGCCCTACGTATTTTTGTGATAAAATGTACAGTTTGAAAAAAAACCAGGAAAAACCTCATTTTCATACCAAAAAATTTAATTCAAGGTCAAACCTTGAATAAAATTTTTTGCACAAGGAGAATCGATGGGGACTTTTTATATTTTATTTGTAATCGTATATTAAACGTCTCTACCAATTTTCAGCTCTATGCGAATTATTCCGAGGTTACGATTTTTTTGTGTCTAATTAGACACAAAAAAATCGTAATTAAAAAAGTAATTGTGGTATATGGTTTCTAAATAGGCAATTTATGTATTTCGTACGACCTGTACTGTGTACATACTGTTTGATCTAAAGTTATTTTAACTGAATGTTGTTGAATTAAGTTGACTAAATTGTGGACATATTGTTACGCGCAATAATCAAAATATATAAACGTCGTCTTATCTACGTGAACTTTGACTACGCTAAATCACATATTTGACACCGTGGTCACTCACGTGCAAGCAGATACGCATATAGAGGCGTACAAAGATTAATATACGCATGTTATTTAGTGTAGGTACCTACCAGCTATAATATGGTTATCATACATTAATTTTTGAGTAATATCTACCATATCTACAACTTTTTTTCTATCCTCTTCTAGTGTCTAAACACACTTGACCGAAAATACGCAGCCAAAGTTTGGCATGATTACGCCAGCAGTGCGCTACGCATCTTCTATACTTATTTTAAAATGAAGTCACTTTTTTCCCTCATGTCCCTTTGATCTTTAAAACTACGCAACGGATTTTGATGATTCTTTCAGTGTTAGATAGCCCATTTATCGAGGAAGGTTATATGCTATATTTTATCACGCTAAGATTAATAGAAGCGAAGAAATAGAGGAAAATGTGGAAAAAACGGGGAAAATTATTTGAAAGGGCTAACTTGAACGCCCTAATCTCAGGAACTACTGGTCCGATTTGAAAAATTCTTTCAGTGTTAGATAGCCCATTTATTGAAGAAGGCTATAGGCTATATTTTATAACGCTAAGATTAATAGGAGAATGTAGACAATTATTTGAAAGGGTTTAATCTCGCGAACTACTGGAGCATTTTTATGTTATTTGGCACATAATATAAGAACCACATGAAGGATCGTGATAGGCTATCGATGTTAATAATTTTTTCAGTGGCTATATATTTTATTCCCGTGCGACGCCGGGGCGGGTCGCTAGTACTATATATAACGAGATGTAATAATTTCGGCATGGTGTGTCAAAAGTTATTCAAAATACATTGCAGGCGTATTGTTTTTTCGGCCTAGTGTGCATAGATATTTACGGCGCTTTACGTTCAGCCATGATCAATAACAGTGACTGCCACCATGATTACGAAGTTTTCTATAACATGCACAATCCAGTTAGATGATGGCCAATCAAATATTCTATTCACGTTTGTATTCCTTGTGGGTTCCATCAGAAGGCTTAGCATAACAACGCTAGAAACAGTAGAAACTATAAATAGGAAAGCATCTACATACTGACAGATTTTAATGGCGGATTTCCTTTGTCAATCTGTCACTTCGTCTATTCTTCCAAAGAAAAAAACCGCTTCTACGGTAACCATTCTAAGCCTGAAGGAGCCAGCGTGTAGAGGCTGCATGATGAAATTACATTTTTACAGGTTTTTAGATAAAGTGGACGGTCACATTCCGTTTGTGACGCTCGCCTTCACGATCCGGATTATCGAGGCGCTCGGTAATGCGGCCTTCCTCACTGCCTCCTTCGCCATCATCGCCAAGGAGTTCCCCAATAATGTGGCCACCATGTTTGTAAGTAGCTTGTTATATATTTTGTACATACATAAAGTGAGCATATTATTATTAATATCACATTAACCAATATTTATGTGCGTAGGAATGTGAAAATGTAAAAACATTTTCAGTCACAGTGTAATTTTAGCAACAATAAAGTAATTGAAGGTTTCTGTTTCGGACACTATGATAAGAAAATTCTAAGCCTGTTCTAAGCAGTCTGCGTTTAATCAAACTTCAAAGATTCCTAATGTCGATGAAATTAAAACTTTAACTTTATAGCGCCTAAAAATATAAATAATAATTTGACAAGTGATTGCTATTACGTGGTTACTAATAATAATTTGACAAAAAGTGATTGCTATTACGTGGTACTACCATACCAGACCTAGGTATCAGATAGACAAATAGACATATTCAAAGCAGACTGAAGCCTTTAGGGGCATCTGCTGGCAGGGTCTGTGTATTCCGCGTATCCCGTGGCTCTGTCTTAAGCGGAAGAGCAGGAACACCGTTGGGGTTTTAGTGGGTATGCCCGGGCGCGGCCTTCCGCCCCCAGGGAGTCCCACATACCCCGGTAGCCCTCTCCAGACTGCCGGGGATGCGTAAAAGCATTTCGCCAACGAAAAAAAAAAAAAAAAAGACGGTCTTACTATAAAAACTTTGCGTAGGGTAGTTTTAAATTTTTTGCAAGGACACAAATTACAGCCACTTAAAACGGACGGAACGTTGAACGTGATTTATTATTTGATTTCGAAGTTCTTCATCCGTACTTCTATACTAACGTATAAATGCGATTGATAATGCGAAAGTTTGTCTGTCTGTCTGTCTGTCTGTTACCTCTTCACGCCCAAGCCGCTAAACCGATTGAGCTGAAATTTGGTATAGATATACTTTGAGTCCCGGTAAAGGACTAGGTAGGTTTGGGCGTGAACTTATCATCCCGGAAAAATATACGGTTCCCGCGCGATAAACCAATTTTGGCGCAACGAAGTTGCGGGCGTCATCTAGTAGATAATATTAGTGTGATCTTTCCAGGCGTCTTTGGAGACATTCTTCGGCCTGGGCCTCATCGTGGGGCCAATGCTGGGTGGGGTGCTGTACAGCTGGGGCGGCTACTCCCTGCCCTTCGCCGTGCTGGGTTCCGCGCTGTTCGCCACCGCCATCATGTGCTACGTCACATTACCGAAGACGAGTGATGACGAGGATATCAAGCCGACGGGACGTGAGTTGAGAAAATGAGTTCTTTTTTTTTAAATAAAATAGGCATGTGATCATATTGTGATGATGAGATCAACGTATATTTTCCTTAGTCTATGGATCAACCCAACAGGACATAAGTTGAAAACGGGAGGTATTCAATTTTTAAATATTAAAGAAAATAATTGTGGTGACTGAAAATTATACTGGAATTATGCGTGAATTATAACGCGATTACTTCATAACAAATATATTTTAAACTAAAGTATAACTAAAGATAATGTTAAATATACAAGTTATTTTATCTACTAATTTGCACAAAATTTACATTTGCATGTCTCTCATTAAACTGTAAACGGACGCAGAAAGAGATTTTGAGAAAAATTTCCAAAGGAGTCTTAAAGGTATATTACAGAAAAAAAATTACATAAAACTTATGTTATTTGACAACCTTACGCTTATGACGCTTACATTGCAATTGAAGTATTATTTTATTAAAATATAGTTGATCTAATAAGTAATTAATAATTATAAACAATTACAATTTCTCTTAGTAAAATGACCGATGTTAACCTCTTGTAGGGAAGAGAATGATGTAACATTGTTACTGAAGTTGTAAAGATAAAATTAATAACCTTTCATTAAAAACATACTTAATTAAGTTAAATGTAGCGTTGCTTACTCAAGTGTAACTTATAATTAATGAAAAGTTATGTTTGTGACAGAAGTGTGTTTAAAGTAACTTATAACTTCCTGTTTCGTATTGGATTTTACCTAGTAAAAGACGTAAATAATAATTATAAATTAGGTAAGTAGTTAAAATTAAAGAATTTTCCTGCAGCAAAGCTAGATCAAAATCGGTCCCCTACTTTAATGCTACAATGTGTCTGTCACACAGACAGACAGTCATGTCAAATTTAATACACCCAAATTTTTTCACAGTTTAACAATAGTGCTTAATTGTATTTTTAATTACAATAAACGCCTAAAATTTTAAAACTTCAATGTGCTATCTAAGAAATTGTTCATAGGCATCTGACGGACAATTCAATTTCGACAAGGTTTTAAATGAATATTATGTCAATGATGTCAATGGGCGCTACTGGTAAAGGAGAACTGCCAAAAATTATGTTTTTGTATGATAGAAGCGTTCCTTTTCTTGCCACGTTCATAAACAGCCTTGACGAACTGTAGGCGTGATATGTCGACTGGATTTGATGTAAGCAAACCAAATTACGTTGGCGGTTGGTCCGACTCTGCCTATGAATCAACTTCTCTGATAGTACATATTAAAAATCATTATGTATTTCATTTCAGCAACCATGTTCTCTCTTCTGAAAATCCCTGGAGTATTAATGGCAGCTATAAGCATAATATTAACCAGTATAAGTATCGGATTCCTACAAGCGACGCTGGAACCACATTTGAGACAGGTAATAGTCAGCCATATATTTTTTTTTAATTTTTAGTACTAGCAGGTTAGTGAAAAAGGACAACTGTAATATTATTTGGAAAATTTCTGAACATTTAAAGAAAAACTAGACTATAAAAATATGTAATTTTGGAAAACGTAACCCTTATTCTGGCGCGTCTGATAATAATAGGAACAAGCAATAGCACAAATTACATGGGAATATTAGAAAACATTAGGCACTTTTATTATTTTGTATGCCTATAACTCACTATAAGGGTCAATTCAGACCGCAACACGACGAGGCGAGGCAAGACGCGTTGCGGATAAATTTGTATGGATTTGACAGATTTCAATTGCGTGAGGTCAGAGGTGTCTTGCGAATCTGTAAAATCCGTCTATAAATTTAGAAATGCATATCTACGCGTCGCGTTGCGGTCTGAATCAACCCTGACGATCAGACAGATGCCCTGATGACACGTGCAATGTGACCAAATCACCAAATGAATGTATCATAATTCATTAAACCGCATAATTGTAAACCTGAACATTCGGTGTACGTACCAGTATCCTAAACTACAATCTTTTTTCCCGACTGCACCAAAAGAATTAGGGTTTTCAAATGTATTATACACTGTGTAAATGTTTGTGTGTTTATGTCTTTCCTAATTACTTTGAGACTTTAAACAAAATTAAAATCGGTCCAACGGCTTGGGGGTGAACAGCTAACTGACAAACAGACAGACATACAGACACACTTCCGTATTTATAATATTAGTATGGATTTGGTATTAATAATCATCCTTATTGGTCGTGACTTGCGACAGTGACACTGGTTTCTTGGGGTTTTTTGAGGTTACTTAACCGGGGGTTCCCCATTCCCAGTTCGGGTTCTCCCCCGTGGTGCTCGGCGTGATATTCATCATCAACGGTGGAGTCTACGCGCTGACTGCTCCTGGCTGGGGCTGGCTGTGCGACCATCCAACTGTCAAGCCCAAGTACATCACGTGTATCGGACACCTCTTTGTGGTCGCTGCGTTCCTGTTGATCGGACCTGCGCCGTTCTTTGATATGCCCACGTAAGTTTTACGGCAGAGGCAAGGAGCATCTTTTTGATTCGTAAGAAGCAATAAGGCCTCTTTTACTCTTTTAGTACTCTTGCTGCTTGCCTGATACTCTGTACAGAGATAGACTGCAAATACCATCTTCTTTACTTAAATTACATTGTAGCCTAGACTCTAAATTCTAGAATCTAGAAAAAATGAACGATATAATTATTTTGATTGCAGGATTCTCTGGGTGACAATAGTAGGTCTGGTTCTACACGGGTTTGGGATGGGAAGCCTTCTAGTATCCACCTTCACAGACTCTTTGGGAACTGCTATGTAAGTATACCATAATAATTATACTTAAGTTTATAAAAATAAGTAAGTAATTATTGATTTTTTTGTGATTTACTTTTCCGAAACTTATCCACCTGTGGCAAAATGAAATGCACACTCAAAAAAAAAAAAATATATCCACAGCCGAACATATAACCTCTTCGTTTTTTGGAAGTCGGTTAAAAATGATTTCATGCATACTTTTCAACGAAAATCTTTCAGCAAGGTAATGTAGTTATTTAGTTAAAATTAAAGGAATTTTAACTAAAAAACTATAATTTATTAATGATAAGCAAACCTGCAGACGTGTAGGTTAAACTCCATTTTGGACAAATCAATAGCAATCACCCTTCACTTCACACCTTCGCCGCTAATCGTCTTCTAATGAGTCTGACGAGATTGCCAATTTCCAGCTGACGATTCCACGAAGCCGATAATGAAACGTACCAAATTGATTCTACAACAATTTTATAACTTGTGGTCAAAAAAGCTCTATAAACCGAGTTTGAGGGCTCTATTTTTATCAACTATCGATAACGCTAAATCTATGTAACTGAGCTATATTTTTGGCTGACTTCCAAAAAAGCTGGTTTGGCGTTGATTTTCTTTTTAGCATAGCTTTTTAGTTTAGTTTTCTAAAAACTTTGATCATAGTAATTCGAGATTCATGGGGACTTTGTAAGCTATGCGTTGTAAGGATAATTTTTCAGAAAATATAGCCAGTGTTTTGAATATCTAAATATGTTTTGTCAATAAAATTTAAATATCGCCACAATATCGCATGAAATTAACATAATCGTATGGCGGATTTAGCTCAATCCGCACATTTCTATGCCATATATTTAACAACAACGATAAATAAAGTCAATAACATATGGAGGATACTATTTAGTGTTGACCTTCAAAACTTCTTTCTATTACATAACATAAAAGGATACAGAAATTAAACAGGTTTGTTACTTGCGTATACACCTGATATAAGTCTTTATAATAAATCATGTCATGTTGGTTTAATATTTTGTTTTGAAGCTCAATTTTCAGGTTCAAATCTATATAATGAAACGTTTTTTACCCAACTGGGCCAGTTAGCTGTTCCAACGAAACAGCGTTGGAACAGCTAACAAATATTTACAATCAAGTTTGGCTAGGAAAATGCAGGTTGAGACCTGCATCTATGCATCGGATGGGGATATAACATTTTTGATTGTCCACGAAAGTAACTTTGACATGTTTAGCTTGGTTTGAATAACCTTCAGCATTGGGGAAGGACCACCGTGGTATGTGGGACTTGCTACGGCCGAAGAGATGGTAAGTGGCCGCAGCTGTACCCACTAAAACCCGACCGTGTTCCTACTACCGCGCAGGACGGAGACACGAGGGTCTATTACATGTCTTCCGTGGCTTCCGTCCGCGCTTGCCTGCTCACCCAAAGCAGGCCCACGCTGTTGGGGTTTCGTGTCCCCCTAGGCCGAACAGAGGCCCCACATGGAGGGCTTGCATAGGCCGGTCGTCTTCTTTATGTCGCGATGCGCAGGAACACAACGCGCATCGCGACTCTTTTGGGGACTCGGTGCAATGAGTGGCGGCATCCCCATACCGTCACCCCGAGTTCCCTGGCTAAGGCGGAATGTCGCGCCCGTTGCGACGTCTTCGCCTTGGCCGTCTTCGCCGGTGGTCGTGCGCCTCTCGCTCCCTGATGCGCTCGGCCTCCTCTTTGGTCGAGATGACGCTATGTGCGAACGTCTCGACCGCAGACCACTTTTCTCCGCTCTCGACCAAGGCCCTGCAGAGGGCTGGGAGAGTCGCGTCCTCGCCGATAGCGGCAGTTAGCGCCGCGCGTTGAGTCGCCCAGGCGGGACAGGCCGTGATGGTGTGCTCGGCCGTGTCCCGTTCCTCTCCACAGTGGAAGCACTCTGTGGTGACCTCGCTACGCGCCACCTCGCGCGCCAGGTGGAAGGATAGCGCACCATGTGTGCGTTTGATCCATTCCCTGAATATGGGGCGGATCGCCGTCACTAGGGCAATACTAACGGTCGGTTCTTCGAGCCGTTCTGCCCAGAGGTCTATCGCCCTCTCTTCTGCTGAGTGGTTTGAATAACCTAGACCACCTTAACTAACTTCATTAAAGTTAGAATGGATATGACTTGCGAGAGGCCATGAAATCGTTTTTGTTCCGAAAAAATGCATAGAAATCTCGGAAAATTTAATTTTGCTGCAGCGAAGTTCTAGGCAACAGCTAGTTACTATTTCTACGGTTTCAGCTCGAGTGGTCTGCCCAACTCCATAGAGACGTACGGTCTGGTGTCGGGAATGTGGACGTCGACGTTCGCGCTGGGCGCCTTCATCGGCCCGACAGTCTCCGGCCTGCTGTTCCACCTCATCAACTTCCGCAACTCCACCGTGTTTATCGTCGTCCTGCATTTCATTATGGTATGTTAATGTATAATAAATGAATCAATCACATACTATAATGAAACAATCGACAGAGTGGGCGCCGGATGATAGACGCCGCCCGCCGTGGCCGGCCCAGAAAAATGTGGCGAGCTGGATGCATACCAGCCAGGCTGGCTATCGGTGGCGCAGGAGCGAGAACAATGGAAAATCATGGGGGAGGCCTTTGCCCAGCAGTGGGACTCTATAGGCTAATAAAAAAAGTTAAATGACGTTTAAGGTTTTTTTAAAAAGATAAAAGTAATTCCACATGCATACATATACATCCAAGCATCCATCATAGAATACTTTTAACATTGGTAACGTTACAAATCACTCTGAAATGGATAATAAAAAAAACAATATATTAAGGCCGTCCCCCGAGCAAACGACCTTGGCCATACATTTGCCGCGTTGCCGAGATCGCGCCAAAACCCTATTATTTTTACTTATCTTAGTTCAAAATTGTCCTAAAAATAATTTAAAACGACAAATATGTAGTTTATGATATTGTCGATCTATTGGCGTGAGTTTCAAATAAAAGTAATTTGTAAATCCTAAGGAGATGCTGAATGAATGCTTGAATTTTAACAAATTGGTATTACTTTGGAAGCTGATATCATGAGTATAAGAAACAAAAATAGAAAATTTAAAACGACAAAAGGAATGTTGATATACTGAAGATTATTTCTGTATTTTTATTATAATTTTGTAGCTTTCAGATTATGAGTTTATAAGGTTTTAAATACGGTCAATTACGGAATCTCCGGACGGAACGCCCTTAAGTAGTATAATATATTGTGACTTCTTGGATTTCAACAAAACTTTATTGAGCCATCTTTTTTTTATCGCCTTTCAACATCAATAATATATTTTACGCATTTTTTGATTAAATTGTTTTCTTAAAGAACTCGAATGTTATAGAAGGGCAAGATTAATTTATTTTGCCATCTACAGCCATCGCACAACGGTAGACAAGAACATGAACTATTATGTCGCTGACGGTTATCACAGGATTTTAGTATTATGACCTATTATGACAGTCTATGGAACTTACGCTGTGGTAGAGATCAACTACGATAACATGGCGCGCCCCTCCAAATGACTGTTTCAATGTGTGTAGTCACATCCATATGAAAGAGTTTGTATGTAGTAAGTATTCAACTAATCACAGTACACGTAATATTTCACTTAATGTCACTTATTATTACCAAGATTTGTTGGTCAACTAATCATAACTAGCCGATCGCGCAAGACAACGCACATCAAAAGTTTTGACAACGCACTTCAAACGTTTTGAATTTTGGAGGCGCGCGCCATGTTATCGTAGTTGATCTCTACTTATTATCCTATGATAACCGTGTATTTGTCGAACCTTTTCGTTAGGATCCGTCATCCTGCCACCTTTTTATCCAGTCAGTGGATTTATAACCCTGTCACCATCTCCCGTGTCTATTACATCCCGTCTGCGCCAGATGGCGGTGGTGCTGTGCTTCCTGTGCACGTGCGACCGCTACAAGATGGAGGTGTCCGTCTCCGCCGGCGACCTGCTGCGGCTGGATGGCACGCTGGACGAGAGCGTGCTGATTGGCGAGAAGTTCATGATACCGACTACCACGAGGCAGAAGAGGTAAAGGGCCCCCGAGACGATCAAACGGTTTGATTCAAACCTTACGTGTTTGATGCAACCGTTTGATGTCGGTTTGAACGGTTTGTCAAACGACACTGCGCAGTTTGGTTCAATACGCGCTGTCGAGTCTTGACATGCAGACAAGATGCTCTAGAGTCTAGATTCTAGAACGAGGATCACGATTTTCTTATGTTTATAACGTTAATGTTCTCTGTCAAAAGAGAAAAAAAAGAAAAAGACTTTGGTCCAAAGAAAAGTATGAACTAAAATATCGTTTTATTGACAAACATTTACAGAAAGTGCTAAAAACTACAGCGTCTTTCTTTTTTTCTTTTTTCTTCTTTAAAATCCAGCACTAAAGTAAGCCGAGTTTGATCAAACGCTTCGGAACACGATCAAACGGCGCGTCAAACACAACAAAAATATGAAGTTTCATCAAACAAGCTTCAAACACGTAAATGTTTGACAAACCATTCAAACTAGCTTTGTAAACGATCAAAATGGTTTGAGTCAAACCAAAATTTACGTGTTTGAGTCAAACCGTTTGATCGTCTCGGGGGCCCTTAAGGTGTTACTCACCGTAAATGTCTTAACTTACTGCACAATCTGGTAGCAGCACGCACGCCCGATGATGACAGTAGTTTGTGTAGTAAGCTAGAGCCGGTATAAATAGTCTGCTCTTAAAACGATATAAGAGCAAAGAGAATACAAACTACGTAAATTCGATTTGATTCGATTCAAGATCGACTGTGTTTGGCTAATTTTAAAGCAAGGTCGACAATGATTGGCTGTTAAAAATGGACAAATTACTTTAATCTGTGTTTTTTAACTTAAACTTCAATAATCGACGTAATTTTTAAGTGTCAAGAGCAGACTATTTATACGAGCCTGGGACTGTAGCGGAAAAATCCACATCTCAATCCTGAATCAAGCTTACGAAGATTTTAGATTTCGTAACCATACGCACTTCTTACAACCATGTCTTACAACCAAGCCAAGCAAGTGGTATGCTTGGCACGGCTAAATCTGTCCGAGTATCTTTCTCATTTTGTTAATATCGCTTATTGTTAGTGGTACTGTATAATGCTTAAGGACCACTATAATTAATTTTACTGTCGGCTTGGTATAATATAGTGCCCTAAATCCTAACTTACCAGGTCTCGACTTGTATTATCTTCTTGATACTGTAATGTAAACGTACTTAGTTGTTGTAACAAAGGGAAAGAAACACCAAACATTAGTAAAAATAACAACGCTCCTATCACGTGTTTTTAAAACTTAAATCAGGATAAATCTAGTTAGTCACGTGTTGACTTTGCAAGTTAAAAATAAAATACTCATGTTTTATAATATTTTACTTCTTACAAGGACATCAATAAAAAGTGCTGAGGTTCAATACATTACGAAAATAAAAAACCTGTCGACTCCAGCCTAAAATATTTTGTCCACTTTATATTTTACTTTAAAGCCGGTTTTCTGTATGAACTTGCTCGATTATCTAATCTATTACTAGAAAAATGTACAGAAAGATTTGCTGACAAAATCTCAAGATGAGTATTGAATAACGCCTCTAGGTCTTGTCTTTTCCATCTATTCTGCCTTTAGTTGTCTTCCACAACTCAAAACTTGGTAGAACTTACTTGACTACTGGCCATAGGAATGTCATTTTGCAAAAACTGTGATTTATTTATTTTAATTTTATAAACTTAATTTATAGTACCTATTATCGTTTTTTCTGACGAACGACCTTCAATAGTCACCGCTTAGGGGAAAACTAGAAATGATTACTAGCTGACCCGGCAAGTGTTGTTTTGCCATTATATATTATTTCTAGTATCAATATAAAAAAGTAGATAAAAACCTATTCTCAGGCCTAACGAATGTACCATCGAGGAAATTGATTCCTATGCTGTTGATAGACCAACGTTATTTGGTCGAATATGTCAATTCAACGTTAAATATGATCTGTCGGCTGGGTTTGACGTAACGCAACCAAACTACTTAGGTGCCCGATCTGCATGGGAATCAACTTCTCTGATAGTACATAGGTACAAAATTACATTAGAATTGGTTGACCCGTTGTGGAGGAGTTCGCGCACAAACACTGTGACACGAGAATTTTAGAAATTAGATAGGGTGCATATTGCATAGTTAAGGAAACCAAGTAATTATATAAATATACACTACACTAGTTTAAGAGCAATGTTATGTCTAATTCTTGTAACTGATACGTCCTTCCTAGGTGATTCAATTCGGCCTAGGCGTTTCAAAAGGTTTGTCTAAATGTGAGGCTTCTAAAGGCGATGACAAATTGCCGCCTGCGTTTTCTTCGAGGCGTTTTCAATAATAATTATTCTGTCTGTATGTCACGTGGTATACGCCCAATTAAATGATGAAGCCAAAAGAATAGTTAGAGACTCTATGTATATAAAGTATCGTAATGCCTAAACTGCAGATCTGATCTTTATCATTGTGATAGAATCGTTAGAAGTATTGGGATTTTAATCCTCCTTTTTTGAAGTTGGTTATAAGCTTTAATAATATTAATTTAATAATACCTGTTGTTTTTCCAGTCGTCACTACGGCATCAGCGTGGAGAAATCCCGTCCCCCGGGCATGAACAGTCTGATCGCCTGTTCCAGCTACAAGAACCGCAGGAGCCCCTGGAGTCAGAGAACACCCCGGTACAGACCCACCTACGGCAGCCTGGACGCTAGGTTTAGGGCAACGTAGTCCCTTTAGACCAGAAGCTCTTTATGCCAGAAAGTACCAAAGACACCCAAAGCCAAATGTTCAAAGGCTTATTAGTCTTCTAGGCTGTGAATCCTATCATTACTTTAATTTCTCCAAGTATATGATTTAAAGTTATGTTACTAAAATATTTCAACTTTCAAATAATATGTTAATCTAAAATCATTTATTTTAAATCGTAAATTCAAAAGCATGTAAGTTTTTAAGTATTTATGAATATCCATAAATATATTAAAATAATAAAGCAACTATGTTATTTAATATTTTATTGTAACCTATTAATATTTTATCTATTACTAGAATGACGCCCGCAACTTCGTTGCGCCAAAATTCGTTTATCACGCGGGAACCGTATATTTTTCCGGGATAAAAAGTACCCTGTGTCCTTTCCCGGGACTCAAATTATCTCCATACCAAATTTCAGCAAAATCGGTTCAGCGGTTTGGCCGCGAAGAGGTTACAGACAGACAGACAGACAGACACACTTTCGCATTTATAATATTAGTATGGATTTCTAAAACATACGGGGCTATTGACCCTGCGTGTTTAATTGCGGGAGCTTGCTCCTACCTTAGAGTGAAGCTACATCATAGGCCTCATCTACGTTACGTCGACGCTGCACGTGGGCGCGGTAATAATAATTTAACAAATCATAGTCTTGCTCAAATAATATTACCGCCGCCAATGACTGCACAGAAGATCCTGACAAAACCATCGCATCCGAACTCTGGCGACGCAACGCGTTTAAACGCAGCGTTGACTGCGCCAACGCACCGGCATTGTGCCTTAGCTCTTACAACGGAGGCGTGTGTTTTGAAAGCAAGGACGTTTCGTTATTGGTAAATGTACAAATCCAGGTCGTTTTCTCTCGACAACAGCCACAGCTAGTTGACAGCCGTTGAACAGCACGCGTGATTGCGCACGGGCCGAGCAAAGATTAGGAGGTCACCGCATATGTCATAGGTAGCGCAAGGGCGAATGCTTGATGATGATGAAATCTCTACTCCTTTAAATATCTCCTGAGAATAATATAATGAAAAATTACTTTTTCTTAATTAAGTATTTACCTCTGTAAGGATCTAATAAACTTGAAGTTCAGTGACTTGCAGGCGTGCTGTGTCATTTGCAAGGATCATAATACCTTTTTTCAATCTAGGAAGGGCAACCGGGTTATGTGGGACTCCCCGAAGCCGCGCCTGGGCATGCCCACTAAAACCCCAACGGCGTTCCTGTTTTCCGCCTTAGCCAAAGCCACGGAAAATGATCATAATACATAAAGGTATTATTTATGAACACTACGGAGTGACAAATTTAAGCTACGAGTAGGTATATATATTTAAATTATATTATGAGTCGTAAGAGTGGCATAAAAAAGTGAATTTTAATTGAGTACATGTACATTTTTATACTGCGACGAAATCAGAAGGATACACTGACACTTAATCAGTGGGTTTGTGGACAGATTTAGTCACACCTATATACGGATCGTTAGCCCAGATTCGCGTATAAACATTGCTATTTAGCTGACACACATACCTCTAGACTAGAACATTAAATAAACCTGAATTAAACTTCGGCCTTGAGCATTTTGAGTATGTAATTAATTTACTAATTTATGCTAAAACTAAGATTTTCTGAATGAGCATGTGTCTACGCAAGCGGAAATATTTTGGAAAATGTTACAAATTGTAAGATTCATTGCATAGAGTCTACACTCTATAAGTCTATACAATTCAATAATATTAAATATCTACACAGATTTAAACCGTTTAAACACGACTACGATATAATCAAAAAGGTTTACAGTCGTTTGTTGTACAGTATTATAGGTAATAAATTAATGTTTTCCTTCTCAGTTAAGCTTCTCAGTTCACTGCAAGCCAAAATAACTTTTCCTTCTCTTCTTGAAATAACGACGAATATTATGTTTTGCGATACAACATAAAATCCGAGTGTTCTTATTAAGTAACATCAGTCCCTATAATCTTTTCCTTGGTTTATAAAATACGATTAAAATGTATTGCAGTTTTGCATAAAATCTGCCCCGTTACCTTTAGTACCCAGCGACCTGCGAACATCTAAAGGTGAGCCGATCGACTCCTCAACTAACGCAAAGGTTAAATTCTTCGGTAAATGTCAAAGCCTCTTCTCATTATTAACTACCAATGCAGAGATCACACAATCAGATATTACAATTTACGTACGTAATGATAAGTACCCTGCTATGCAAATATAAGGCTTTGCCGTGTGGTGAAAATAAGAACCTGTTGTGTTTCTGATATCTATGATAAGAACTAAGGTCGATATTACAAACGTTTCTAGACAGACAGCTATTTAGACATAATTAGAGCTTACGCTGATATCTACACTTGAAACTAGTACAGTAAATAAAATCGATTAGCGGTTTTAGTTTCCACTAGGAGTATGCGTCTTAAGATAAGTCTGGGCTAGCAAAGAGTTTCAGAGTATTTGTAAACTTATAAATAAACATTTTCCTTCTTTTTTATGCCACAATTGAATATTTTATTCTGGAAGGTGGGCCACTAACCGCTACATCTAAATAAACATTTTTAATCAAACAGAAAAAACTTTTACTAAAATCTATTTGTTTTACGCAACTACTTGACAACAAAACGTGACTACAGCGTTACATCATGAAGTATTGATTCCAATAAAACACAGTGTTAAGAAATAGGTAAAAGATCCGAGTTAAAAATATAGACTTTACCTATTTGATGTTTGTTTAGTTGAAAATGTGTGACAATGTATCAAAGTGGTAGGAGAGCCCATCTTTTTAAAATTAAAGGTAAGCTAGTCTGGTCAATTTACATGAGTATGGAGAATCTGTCAAATAAGTTGTGGATAGCCTATCCGCCACTTTATCAGGAAGTGGTGAAACATGCCCTAAGTAACATCCTATCTAGGTAATAGTTATGAAATGCTTATAAGTGATAAATAAATAAAAATCAGCCAAGTGTGAGTCGGGCTCGCGCACGAAGTGTTCCGTACCGATACATAGCAAAATAGGCTAACAAAATATGTGTTTTTTGTATGGGAACCCCCTTAAACATTTTATTTTATTTTAATATTATTATGAAATATCAAAGTACACATATAACAAAAGAATGTGTGAAAAATTCAAGTGCCTACCTCTTGCCATTATTGATATAGAGCAAAAAAGGCCGGAAAATCACGTTTGTCGTATGGGAGCCCCCCTTAAATATAAATTTTGTTATTTTGTTTTCAGTATTTGTTGTTATAGCGGCAACAGATATACACAATCTGTGAAAATTTCTTCTTTCTTTTCTTCAGTCTTGAGACAGGCGCAGACAGACGGACAGCCAACGCAGTCTTAGTAATAGGGTCCTGTTTTTATCCTTTGGGTACGGAACCCTAAAAATCCTAAAAATAATACATAATATGTACAATAACAGTGTATTATTATGTCTCTAATCTCTATATTGTACGAGTAAAAACGGCTACTGTGTCTATTTGTGTTGTGTTAATACCAATTACCAAACTAATTATTTTCCGTTCTACGGATCTCCAAATACAGTCACGTTGAGCCGTAATTGGCACTTTATTTATGTAATGAACATAATGAGGTGCAATACGCTTAACTGGAGGAAACTTATATAATTTTAAGTTTGGAAGTATTTAAATAAATTTAACATTTATCATAAATTGCAAATTATAATAGATGCTCACGATGTAAGTCATTTAATGTAGCTTATGAGTTATGTTTAAGTAATAACATCTATTGATAAAATTATCTGGATAAAAACCGAACAGGATACAATTTATTGTTTTTCTACGTTTTACCCAATAACATCAAATGGAGAGTTATGTTTTCCAAATAAGTATTTTTATGTTCATGACACCAGATGATCTGAGAGCTATCATTGAATTCGTCTAGACTCTAGGTCATCTATTTCGTGATCCGTCGACTGAGCTTGACATAACTCGACAAAATTATATAAGTTTCCCATTGCTTATGAATTATTTTGCGTGGTTGTACAGTCAAGTTAATTTTTTTAAGGGTTCCGGACCCTATTACTAAGACTTCGATGTATGTACGTCTACTGGGTGTATATCAAAAATTGAGTATTTCTGTTGTCGCTATAACAAAAATACTAAAAATGAAATGAATATTTAAGGGGGGCTCCCATACAAAAACATTTTTTATGCCTACTTTCGCTCTATAGCGGTACGGAAGTCATGCGCGAGTACGACTCGATTGGCTGATTTTATATATATTATATATATTAATTTTATTCAACACACACGAAATAGGTTTATCTAACTGTATATCAGAAGATGCGCGGGCGTAGTCTCATGAATCAACTAGTATCTGACCTCAGCCTCCAAGGTCAAGCCCAATATACATTGGTCAAATCAAATAACATAGCTCGTGACTCCTCAATAATATAACAAAGAGGCGCCGGCCTCATACCTTATGACGTCAGATCTTAGTCACTAATCCGATTTCCCGAAACTCCTAGATCCGAATACCACAGAAGTTTCGACTGCCAAGGCTAAATAGATCCCAAAATATTATTGTGTTCATTGACGGAACGCCTGTATCTAGAAGACTTCCCAGCCTAATTCAGTCATATCTAATATTAAAAATGCAAAGTGAGTCTGTCTATATTCTATCTGTCTGTTGCTTCTTCACTTCCAAACCTCGGAACTGATTTTGCTGAAATTTGAAATGGAGATAATTTGAGTCCCGGGAAAAGACGGAGGTTACTTTCTACTTTGTTGTTCGTAGCTTTCTACTTAATTTTATCGCAATCTATTTGCGGGCGTCATCGATTGAAATATAAACATAGTCAGTTTTCATCAAAACGGATACAATATACATATAACATTTTTTTCAACACGTAAACATCACACACACATACTCGTATTATATTATGCATGAAAATTTCAACAGATTTGACTCATAATATCCGCAAAAAGTGTGGTAGAAACTTAGGTAGTATTTCCACAAAAAGAATTGATTGTTATCTATCTACATTTGTAGCTTACTTGACACAGCTGCAGCAGTGTGACTGACCGAAACTGCAGGATCATAGATATAACAGCTACGCACAAAACGGGCTTAAATCATTAAATAATTTAATGCAAGCTTGTCTGAAGAAGGTACTAAGTTTATAAAAAAATATGCACAGGCAAAAGGCGAACCTATCTATATATAATATTATATACCTAGGTCGGGGTATGTCAAGCCAATGTTAATAATGATCTTTTCGCTGAGCTTGACATAACCTTATTATCAGATAGCATATGCATTTGCCTATGAATCAATTTTAGCTGGTAGCACCTTAATTTTCCTAAAAAAAAGCTATTAAGTATAGTTTCACAGAGCCAGTACTGGCTGCCAATAAGACTGGCAGCCAGTATTGGCTTGGTAGTTGGTATATGCCGCGTGTGAACAGTTTTTCAAGTCAGGCCAAACTGTTCACACGCGGCATATACCAAGCCAATACTGGCTGCCAAGTGCCAGTCTTATAACTTATTGGCAGCCAGTACTGGCTCTGTGAAACTATACTTTACTCCTCGAGTTCACAACTTGAATAAATTCCTTCCATGAAAAAATCCTAACTGCCACCGATTGTATCTGCACTAAAACCAGAGTATTATCTGTATTCATGGAAATATGAACAGCTTTACTGTAAAGATGTGACTTGTGAGTCATACAAACACGAGGAAAAAACCAAGTCCTCATTCTCAAATATTAGCTCCTCTCTTGTTTAATAAAATGTTTTAATTATGTGCTAACAAGTTTTAGTACCTATATTATTTGTTTGTTTCTTGAAGTAAATAATATCATAGCGGGTTTGAATTATTCCAATCCGGTTATCCAATTCAGCGCTGGATTGCTACTGGAATCATGTAAATAGGCACTGGAATGCACTGAATTGAAGACTAGTGTCCATTTATAATTCCAACAGCAATCCGTCACTAGATTGGAATAATGTAAGCTGGCCTTTAAACTCGCGTCAGAACGTCAGGTCTAAAATTTGTAGACGGTGGAATATACCGCTGGTCCGGCGTAGAATAGGAAGTAACCTATAATATATTTTTGTTATGTTTAACTAATTTAATAAATATTCTGGAAGTGTAGACAGTATGAATATGTGATTGTTTTTCTTCCGGAATTCCTACTAATAAAGAAAGCACAAAACGATTTGTAGAATTGGGTATACAGTCAGGCACTACGCCTGGATATCTTAAATCAAAACACGACCGGTTAGGCAGTGCTAGTGTTACAAGTATACTATGAAGGTGAGAGTAGTAAAATAGACCACGAGTCCCGCTAAGCAATAAAAGATTCAGACCAAGTTTGGTACCTATAGGCTATATTCCGTTTAAGTTCAATTTAATTATTTTGCTAAGTAGGTAGGTGTTTTAAAACCACCAGTTACCAGTTTAAAAACGCATTTAATAATATTAAAAAATATAAAATGTTGTGAAGAAAAAACAAAGTTGCAATTTGTGTAAATGGCAGGTGCGCAAAACATAACAAAACAACAAAAATATTTTGAAACAAAACACTTCAAAACTTGAAAATTATGTAACACATCAATGAGTCTAGACGTCGTCTAGACTAAAAATATGTTTTCTATCTTGAATAATGAACAATTCATTGAAACTTCAACTTAAAACAAAAAAGTACCAACTAGCCTGAAAAAATTAAGAAATTCAAACCGAATAATTCGTGTAGTTTTGAAAGTTGGTACAGTTGTTCCTAAAGGTGTCCAGATGAATATGCTAAAAGCCCCCGAGGGTGGGACAAGAGCCGGCGGTGGGGGAGTGGGGGAAAGGTCTCTTTTTCAAGGTTTTTGCTTGTGACTCGAAAAGTATTTATAATATCTCTTTAGTGAGTTCTACATTAATTATCTACATTAAATTTCCTATAGATTACGTCCAAACATTTTTACTGTACGATAATTACTTTAGAAAATACAGAGTATTAAAAGGGTACGCTCGCACTGTTTTTCTATACAAACGTATTCCCCAATTTACTCCCTGGACAATGCGTTTAGATAAATGATTTTTATACAATTTTATGATCTGTTAAAACCACGTTAGATTTTTTCTAAATTTACTAATAAATAAAAAAATATGACCCTTAGAAATTGCAAAAAAATTAATGCCCCGTACCCCGCCAATAGACCGACCATAAAATAAATTTAAAAGATTTTTTTTTTGGTTAGCCTATGCTGTCCCATTGCTGGGCAAAGGCCTCCCCCAGGGTCTTCCATTTTTCTCGCTCCTGCGCCACCGTTGACCAGCCCGGCTGGTATGCCTCCAGCTCGTCGCGCCATCTCTTTCTTGGCCGACCACGGTTGCGTCGTCCGTCTTCGGGTACCCATTCAGTTGTTAACTTTGCCCAGCGGTCGGGATGCATGCGGCTAACGTGGCCAGCCCAATCCCATTTTAGTTTTGCCGCTTGTTTACGATAAAATAAAAACGTAGTGGTATAGACTCATTATTTCTGTAGATATTTAAAAATAATAAATTTAGATAGGATCAATTTTGAAGGAGGAATCACGGGAATACGTTACCTCGATTTACTGTATCTAGAGACAGACAAGTAAATCGGCATAACGTAGTCCCCTGAATCCTCCTTTAAAATAGAGTCTATCTAATTTTATTTCTTTTTTAGTATTTTCAGGAAAAGTGAGTCTATACCTCTACGTTTTTATTTTATCTTAAAGATCTTTCAAATTGTTTTATAGTCGGTCGATTGGCGGGGTACGGGGCACTCGTTTTTTGTGATTTTTAAGGGTCATATTATTTATTTACTAGTAAATTTAGATAAAATCGAACGTAGCTTTAACAGATCATGATATTGTATAAAAATCATTTGTCTAAACGCATTGTCCAGGGAGTAAATTGGGGAATACGTTTGTATGGAAAAACAGTGCGAGCGTACCCTTTTTAACCGACTTCCAAAAAACGAGGAGGTTATATGTTCGGCTGTGTATATATCGCCGCCCCCACCGAATAGTATCGTAATCGACTATTACTATAGAAGTGCTTTTATAACGGATTATTGCTTTTGAAGGCCAATTCCACCTCGTGAATTTTTTCATAGCGGTCGGACTGATAGTTTTTGAGATAGATATTTTGTAATAAACATACATGTATTATTCGCCTACACATAAGCAACAAACTTTACGACGAACACTATGACAATAAAATATTACTATTTTCTGAATGACCAAACTAATATGGCTAACTGATATCGCAATCTTATTCCGGTACCAAAAAGCAAAAGGCGGCTAAAAACAGATGTCAGTCAGGACATTACCATATTATTCGGGTAAAAAGTACATTTCATATTTTTAGTAATTATATATTGCGATTTTATGTTCTAAAAGTAATAATGGTTATTATAGAATACTGTCTAAAGCGGACCTACATAAATGTAGTAATGCATCTCACGATAGTACTTTGCGTACATTGCGACAAGGGTTTACTTTACAGGTTGCGACAATTTGCTAATGCTTACATCAAAAAGTACTATACATTGCTCTCGCTTTGTCGGCATATAAAAGAAAGTGATAGCCTGAACCTCGTCACGTGTTTCGAAGGTCAAGCAATAATAATTGTTTACATTATCTTCATTTGTGATTTTGTTTACGGAAGTGCGAAAAAAAATGCAAAAGTTATAAACAATTAAGTAAACATAAAAAGAAGGTCTTGAATTTTTTTTAATATTTCGAAAACTATTTGAGATATTCAAAATTTAAAAATAGATCCTTAAAGAGCAGGAAATTTCCTAAAAAAAATCCTAGATTTTGGAACCTTACCAATAATCCTTATAGCTTTAATTGAGCGGCGAAAGTAACGGTAAAACCGCGTGGTTCGGGTTTCGCGTGATTTGCAGCAATCTGCTACGTGAACTAAAAAAATATTTTAAGTGATTAAATATTGAATTAAGGATTAAAAAATGTGGGTACTAAGTAGACATATTATAAATAAACAATAATCCGTTAACAAAAATAAATTATCACAATTTGTTTAATTATTATGCTTTTGTTCATTTGTTAATAGTCACCATTTTAATGTTAACATAAAAACGCTGATTATTTCAAAACAAGAAATCTAGATTTTTTATTATTCTTTAGAACTAATCTTAATAGGCCATATAAGAGATTCCCGTTGAAAAAATTCATTTTTTTTATTTTTCACTTTTTTATTAACATTCAAAGTCATTCCAAAATTATTCATGTACATAAAGCAATTACGGTACTTTCATATCCAATTATTGTTACTATTTTGTTTTGTTACTGTTAGAAGCCAGATAACAATATATATTTTTTTTATTTATAACTAATAAAATTTAAATAATCATTTTTATTGATGAAAAACCCCTAATTGCTATATTTACATGAAAATTTAATGAATGCCTTTGATTGTTCATAAAAAAGTGAAAAATCAAAATTGTTGAATTTTTCCACCGGATATCTCTTTTAAGCCCTTTTAAAATTAGCTCAAAAGAATAATAAAAATTTATAGATTTCTTGTTTTGAAATAATCAGCGTTTTTATGTTAACATGAAAATGGTGACTAATAACAAATGAACAAAAGCATAACAATTAAACAAATTATGATAATTTATTTTTGTTGATGGATTATTGTTTATTAATATGTCTACTTAGTACCCAATTTTTTTTATTTCTTTATATTAATATTTAATCAGTTAAAATATATTTTTAGTTCACGTGGCAGATTGCGGCAATTCACGCGAAACCCGAACTACGCGTTTTTACCGTTACTTTCGCCGCTCAATTAAAGTTATAAGGATTGTTGATAAGATTCCAGGATCTAGGATTTTTTTTAGGAAATTACCTGCTCTTTAAGGATCTATTTTTAAATTTTGATTAACTCAAATAGTTTTCGAAATATAAAAAGAAAACTAAACCCTTCTTTTTATGTTTACTTAATTGTTTATAACTTTTGCATTTTATTCAGCCCCTCTTGGAATTTTCATAAAATGGTCTACATGGTATTCCAAATCGAATGAGACCAAAATCATAATTTTCGGTGCATTAGGTCAGGTTTTGAGGAAAATGGCACTTGTTAATCAGACTATTAGTTAAAAAAGATTTTAAATGTTGTTTTCGGTGTTTGGACCTTTTTAGTTATTAAACCTAGATGAGGCTTCGGACACAATAGACATAACTACCAGTAGTTCGACTGCAAAGAAATGAACAGGTTTCAATATCTGTCAAATTCGTCGGGTTTGGGGGTGATAAGTTAGAGGCTGGCGCGCTGGCTGGTATAATTTATTTTTAAAAATAAGATTTTGAAATTGAATTCTGACAGTTTTCTTTGCATGTGCCAAAATATAAACAACTAAATTTGTAGGTAACGACCCTAGCGACGACTTTTGTCATAATACGTCAAACTTAAAATTTTTTACATCAGTTCTAAGTCGGCATACTCTATCATTCTGTCTACTCTGCTTCGGAGGTATAAAAAAAGGATAACTGATTGTTATATTACTGTAAAATTTTATATACTTACCTTTTGTTTTAAAATTATTAAAATACCTATAAAATAAAAATAAAAAATGGTTTTATTTAAGAATCCAGTTAATTATTACAATATATTTTAAGTTTTTTAAATTCTGTATTATATTTTTACATATATAAAGTATGTTTCGCTTGCCATGGAATAATAAAGTTAATATATTTTACGATTAACATGTGACTTACTCTTAGCGTCGAATATATTGGTAACAGTCGATTACAGAGCCAGTAAACATGTCTGTAAGACAGCCAATAGGATCGCATTCAACTATTACTGTGTAGTTCGTTGTCGACAACTTACCCGAATAATATCGTATTGATGTGTTACGGACAAAAATTCTATTTAAATTTCGGTATTATACTTTTTGACTTATAATCTCAGTAAGAAATATCATTATATTTTTAAAAAAACATTAAGATATCGCAAAAAAAATTAGCTTTCTTTTGGTATAAAAATAATTTTCCTGTGTGAACCTGTTAAAAAGTTATGAGCCAAAAACCGTTTTTATTTTTTCCTGTAAAATTTAGATTTTTTGATTACGATTTTATTCGGTGGGGGCGGCGATATATATATATATTTTTTTTGTATGTTCAACGATTACTCCGCCGTTTGTGAACCGATTTTCGAAATTTTTGTTTTATTGTATTAGGTTTCACTCCAATTTGGTCCCATTTTCACAAAAGTGGTGACTTGATGATGGGATCCATGAGTAATCGAGGGAACTCCTCGAAATTTATATGGAAACATATGGTGATTTTGGTTTTATGTGAAGTGTACTAAGAATACGCTACCAAAAAGTCAAATATTGGGTCAAGGTATACCATGGTTTCGATGATGCTGAGAGAACTCCTGATTCCTTATAGATACACGTTTGGGAGTTTCGGCGTTGTTTTAAGAACAGAAAGCATAAACTACTATGCAATTCATATTCATCATCATAATCACCATCATCATCATCGTCATCATCATCATTACCACGTCGTGTTAAGGCCACCAATGTCTCATGGCACAGAATAGATAATAGTATAAGGCATAGGTATGGATATACTAATAATAATAATTATGTACTATATAACAATTAACAACACCTGTTTGTTTTTAATACACGGCGGTCGGCGTCGCCGCCCCGCGCCGCCGTGCGGCGCGTGGCGGCAGAAGACAGAATATCGAATACTTTACTAACTACTTTATATACAGATCGAATACTTTACTACTTTATAAAATTTTAATAGACAAATAGAATTAAAATAAATTTATTTTAAAAAAAGCATTTAAACAAAACAAAGTCATTAAGTGTCTTTTAATTAGTTATACTTATTAATCGATAGATGGTGCACTAACTACCTATCGATTTGAATTCTTGATAACAAGAACAGCTGTCAATAATTATGATAATATTAAATATTATGCTACGCTACATCCTATGCAAGTTTGTATAATTTTTTATCTGATAGATCCTTCGATCGTGGAAAAACGAGACACAATAGCCTTTCTATTGTTATCGCAATCGCCTGTGACCGCTTCGGGCTTGAAGTATTAAAATTGTTAAATTACTTAGCACAATATTGTTACGTGCTAGGGTTCTTTGGATTCAGAGAGAAAGACCTGGTGACTCTCTTGAAGACTTTATTCACAAACACTAGCTCACACTAATCACTGAGTCCAAACACTAAGCACTAGATCCAAATCACTGAGCACTATCACTGTCCTAGGTCGTAGCCGAGTCACTATCACAATCACAATCACTCACTATTGATCACTTGTTTTCGCTCCGAAGTCACCTCGAAGATAGCTCAGATCAAACTGAATTGCCGGCCGGACTGTCTGCGACTATTTATACGGGCCGGATCGAATCTCAGAAAATTCCGGAACATCCCAGAATAAACCCGATATGCGTAAACAAATATGAGATATTTCTAGAAAGTACTCGTAGGTACATACACCTAGCGTCATCTAGTAGCGAGTAGGGGATTTACGTTGCCTGTGTTCCCTTGGTAAGTTCGCTGGTCCGACGCTAGATGGCACCACGTGTCCGTATCCGTAACACTACTCCCCTCTTAGAGATGCTCGTCCCGAGCATCGTTGTTACTGCCATGGTAACGCGCCAGACGGTCTATGTGTACCACTTTGAATGTCCCTCTTGGTTGCTTTTGGATCCTGTAAGTCACGTCATTCAATCGGGTAACCACTTTGTATGGGCCGTCCCACTTGGTCTGTAACTTTGGAGATTTCCCTTTTCGGCGAGTTGGGTTATGCAGCCACACCAGTGACCCTTCTTCGAAGCCGCTCGTGTTCGCTTTCCGGTCGTATCTGGTCTTCATCTTCTCACTTGACTGTAACCCATTTTCCCGAACCGTGGCGTGTATATAGCGCATCTTTTCCCTTAAATCGCAGACATAGTCTGGTACGGTCTTTGGTTCCTCCGGTGACCCTCCTGTCAAGAGGTCTACTGGTACTCGTAGTTCTCTACCGTAATTGACATACGCCGGGGTAGCCTTTATGCCCTCATGCTCGGCGGTACGGTACGACAGAAGGAAGAGCGGTATATACTTGTCCCAATCCTTTTGTTTGTCATCTACCAATTTCGCCAAATGCCTCTCAAGGGTCTGGTTAAATCTCTCAACCATTCCATCAGACTGTGGATGGTACGCGGTGGTCCTCGTCTTATGCATTCCCAAAATTCTGCATACTTCCTGGAAGACCTGCGATTCGAAATTCCTGCCCTGATCGGAATGGATTTCTAGAGGCACACCAAAGCGAGATATCACTTCTTCGACTAGCTTAGAAGCAACTGTTGTAGCTTCCTGATTTGGTATGGCGAACACTTCGGGCCATTTTGTGAAGTAATCCATGACCACCATAAAATACTTGTTTCCCGATTCCGTTACAGGAAATGGCCCAGCTACGTCAACTGCAATTCGTTCCCACGGTGCGCCAACGTTATACAAGCGCAGGTTCCCACGGCTCCTTGTCTGTGGTCCCTTCACTGCAGCGCAAGTAGTACATTTGCGGCACCAATCCTGCACATCATCTCGACAATGCAACCAGTAGAATCGTTCTCGCACTTTTGTTAACGTCCTCTTGACACCTAGATGACCTCCTGATACGCCATCGTGTATTTTACGGAGAACATCTGGTACTCTCGTCCTTGGGACAACTATCTGAAGATGGAACTCTCTGCCGTTAGTCTTCTCCCATTTCCGGTAAAGTATTCCATTTTGAAGTATCAGACTGTCCCATTGCGCCCAGTACGCCTTAGGGGCAGCGCCAGTGGGTGCAACCTCACTCCAGATTGGTTTTACGTCACCCCGTTTCTTCCATGTGATGATGTGCCGAAGGTCGTCATCTCTTTCTTGAGCCTCCCTCATAGCATCATTCTCCCATGGACCCAAAGGACTTGTTTTCGTTAACTTTAATGTTACTTCATTAGATTCCTGCTTAACACAGTGTTTGCAGTCTTCTGAACACGGCCTTCGTGAAAGTGCGTCAGCATTCCCATGCGACTTTCCGCTGCGGTGTTCGGTCTTGAAGTCGTACTCCTGGAGCTGTTCAATCCATCGTGCTACTTGACCTTCTGGGTTCTTGAATTGCAGTAGCCACTTCAAGGCTGCGTGATCAGTTCGCAGTAAAAACTGTCTGCCGATGAGATATTTGCTGAAATGTTGTAGCGTCTTTACAACAGCCAAGAGTTCTCTTCTTGTCACACAGTAGTTTCTCTCTGGCTTGGATAAAGACTTGCTGAAATATGCAATTACAACTTCTCTTTCACCCTGTTTTTGAGATAACACCCCTCCAATGGCCGTGTTGCTTGCGTCCGTGTCGACTATAAACTGACCTTCAGGTTGTGGATACCCCAGGATTGGTGTTTCACACAGATGTTGCTTCAGTTTCTGAAAAGAATCTTCCGAAGTCTCGTCCCAAATAAACTGTCGTTTATCTTCTGTCAGCCGATGTAATGGCTTGGCTATCTCTGAGAATCCCTTAACAAAACGCCTGTAGTAGGAGCATAGGTTGAGAAATGCCCGCACTTCGGTTTTGTTTTTAGGGGTTGGCCAATTTTGAACTGCTTCCAGTTTCTCCGGGTCCGTCTGGATTCCATCACTGGAGATAATATGGCCGAGATAATTGACCTTACTCCTGAACAAACGACACTTTTTCGGATTCAACTTTAACTTGGCCCCCTCTATTTTAGCGAAAACACGTTCTAAGTTTCGCAAATGGTCCTCGAAGTCGCGGCCAACAATGATGACGTCATCCAAGTAGACTAAGCAAGCCTCTCCAACTAAGCCTGCCAGTACACACTCCATGAGTCGCTCAAATGTGGCAGGCGCGTTACACAATCCAAAGGGCATGACGTTAAACTGCCATAAACCTTTACCGGTGGAGAAAGCTGTCTTCTCCTTGTCTTTTGGATGAATTTCCACCTGCCAGTATCCAGATTTCAGGTCCAGGGTCGAGAACCATTTCATGCCACTCAAGGTATCCAGAGTGTCGTCGATTCGAGGTAATGGATAACTGTCCTTCTTAGTGACATCATTGAGACGCCTGTAGTCCACACAAAATCTTGTGCTGCCATCTTTCTTCTTCACTAACACAACAGGTGAGCACCACGGACTTGCAGACGGTTCAATTATCTTATGCCTTCTCATGTCCTCCAAAAGGCCTTCAACTTCTTTTTCCTTTGCAATGGGTATCCGTCTTGCTCGTTGACGAATTGGGTTCTCGCTTCCGGTATCTATCCTGTGCTGAACCATCGACGTTCTTCCAAGGTCGCCTTCCTGACTGGAGAAGATATTCGCGTGGCGTTCTAAAAACTTCTTAGCTTTCATGCTCTGCGAATAAGTCAGATTACTCTTGCAGTCATCGAGTAGCTCAGTCACTATTCCATAGTTGCTGCTGTTTGCTGAGTCTGAGCCTGTGATCGAACTACACTTTCTCATCCAGACAACTTCCTCGCACTTTCCAATGACGTCACCTTTGTTCAAGCAGATCTCGCGATCACCAAGATTCAAAACCCTGACCACAGCGTTACTGTTTCCACTAACAAGGGTTCTCGCCGTCATCAGTTTTTGCGCTGATGTCTTGGTAGCCGTGTCTTCGATCAACACGCATCTGTTTGACTTTTTCTTTCCAGCTGGCGGTAGTTTAACCAGCACCCGAGCTTCCGCACGTCCAGGTATAATGACTTTCTTTACACATTCAACTTTCCCGCAGGCGCCTCCAAGGATGAAAATTTCCTCTTCACCACACTTGAAAACTCCGTCAGCGACATTAATTCTGCAGTTATGCTTCTTCATGAAATCCAAACCCAAGATGCAATTATCCATAATCTCAGCTACGATAACGTCGTGAGGGTATGAAGACCCCCCTACATTAATCGTAACTGACATTTCTCCCAGGACGGGTATTGGCTGACCGGAGGCAGTAAGAAGCCGACAGTTAATTCTCCTCTTCTGTCTCCTTGCGGCTTTTACCAGATTTGGGTTCACTATCGTTCTAGAGGCTCCTGTGTCTAGAGTAATTTTGCAATCCGTCCTGTTAATAGTCCCCTGAATCACAAGACTATTCCCGCTGCATGCTTGGGAGATAACAGTTATCGGGGCTTCCTCCGCGTCAGCCAGTACTCGCCCCTTAGTCCTGGCTTTTATTCGTTTCCCTGATCGTGGGCAGGGGACGAAGCCCCTTGCTTTTTCAGCTCCTCTATTTGTTCAATGCGTTCCTCGAGTCTTTTCATTCTTGCCATCTGAGTCTCCTTCTGGGGGCAGTTTAGCTGAAGATGGCCCCTCTCGCCGCACTTGTAGCACATGGCTCCAAAACTTCTCTTCGTAGGAGCCTTGACCTCCTTGACTTCCTCCGAGACCTCGCGGATCTTATAGGTCTGTCGTATGTCACGCCGGACAGCCTCGACCTCTAGAGCATGCGCCAACGCTTCCTTGAGCGAGGTGTGGTGACGTAGCCTTACTGCAGCTCTGACCTCCAGATCCCTGATTCCGTCGACAAAGGCTTGAATAGTGTTCGAGTCAACCATCTTGGAGTCTGCTCCTGGATGTGCCTTCTTAACCAGTTTTTCAATTTCCAACGCCCATTGTTGTAATCCTTCTCCTGAGCGTTGGACTCTGTCACGCAGTTGGGCACGGAACACGTGCTCCAGGTGTCGCTCCCCGTACCTGGATTCAAGTGCCTCCATCAGGTCTTGGAACCCATTTCCTGTATGTGCTTCCAGAACCGACAAAGCTTGCCCTCTGAGCGCAACAGTAAGAGCGGTCAGGCACTGTTCGTCAGTCCATCCGTTGGCAGAAGCAACCGCCTGGAATTGCTGACGGTAAGCGTTCCAAGAAGTAGTGCCGTCGTATGGCGGTACTTTTACTCTTGGTCCCTGCACCACTACAGTGTTTCCACTAGACACCGCAGCTCCCGTAGTTTCAAGGCGCACTACTTTCCTCTGTAGTTCGGTGATGTTGGTTTTCACATTTTCCATATCCAATCCTAACCCGGTAACTCGTTCTTCCATAACATCGACATCTTTCCGAAGCTTAGTTACCGTATCACTAACATCCTTTATAGCCAATAGCGCTTTTTCTTGGAGGTCCTTTTGTTGCTCTTGAGACTCCATCATTGCCCTTTGAGAATCATGCAAGGCCTGACTTTCAGCTTTTTGGGACTCCTGCAAAGCGCCGAGCTTGCGATCTTGTGCCTCTTGCAAAGCCTGAATATCAGCTCTTTGCAGCTCCATTAATTTAATTAAACTTTCCAATTGAAGAGCCATTTGAGGGGCCGTAGAAACTACGGACGTGGCAGGATGGATGGAGCTAGTCGACGGAGCCTGAGCAGGCAGGGCCCAGTGGGCGGGGCCAGTGGGCGTGGCCTGAGTGGGCGTGGCCTGGTGGGCGGAGCCGGTGGGCGTGGCCATGTCCAGAGTGGGCGGGGCCTGGGGGGCGTGGTCAGTGGGCGGGTCCCGGTGGGCGGAGCCAGTGGGCGTGGCTTCACCCGAAGTGGGTGGAGCCTGGGGGGCGTGGTCAGTGGGCGGAGCCTGGTGGGCGGGGCCAGCGGGTAGGGCCTGCCCCGCAGTGGGCGGAGCTTGGTCCCCAGTGGGTATGGCCTCCGCAGCTCCACCGCCAACTCCTCTCTCGAAGTCAATGGCAGCAGCTCGCTGCGCCCTTGTCCTGACACTCCCCTTGAAGTCCTCTCTCGGAGTCAATGGCATCTCCAAATCTCACTTCCGACACCAGTTGTTACGTGCTAGGGTTCTTTGGATTCAGAGAGAAAGACCTGGTGACTCTCTTGAAGACTTTATTCACAAACACTAGCTCACACTAATCACTGAGTCCAAACACTAAGCACTAGATCCAAATCACTGAGCACTATCACTGTCCTAGGTCGTAGCCGAGTCACTATCACAATCACAATCACTCACTATTGATCACTTGTTTTCGCTCCGAAGTCACCTCGAAGATAGCTCAGATCAAACTGAATTGCCGGCCGGACTGTCTGCGACTATTTATACGGGCCGGATCGAATCTCAGAAAATTCCGGAACATCCCAGAATAAACCCGATATGCGTAAACAAATATGAGATATTTCTAGAAAGTACTCGTAGGTACATACACCTAGCGTCATCTAGTAGCGAGTAGGGGATTTACGTTGCCTGTGTTCCCTTGGTAAGTTCGCTGGTCCGACGCTAGATGGCACCACGTGTCCGTATCCGTAACAATATGTTCACTTCACTGATAATATTATATTATTTTGTGAGGGTGAGTTGTGACTCTTAACAAATTGTAATAAGATACGTAAAATATACGCGAAGATTTACCTACTAGTGTAACTAAAAAGAGTAAAATGATTATTATTTTTAACAAAAAATTAAAACCGACTTCCAAGGTAAAAACAATAATAACATTAATATGAACTAAAAAGTATTAAATAATTTTAACTATCTAATAGTACCTTTTTCCGAATTCGGCTAAACCTCAACTATTTCTGTACTCAATCTTCATAATTTTGAAGTCGGTGCCAGTTCCAAAAGTTTCAAATATTCTGTCAGAGGACTGAAGATTCAGCTATCTGGTACCGACTTCAAAATAATGAAGATTGAGTACAGAAATAGTTGAGGTTTAGCCGAATTCGGAAAAAGGTACTATTAGATAGTAAAAATTATTTAATACTTTTTAGTTCATATTAATGTTATTATTGTTTTTACCTTGGAAGTCTGTTTTAATTTTTTGTTTAAAATAATAATACTCTGTATTTCCTAAAGTAATGATCGTACAGTAAAAATGTTTGGACGTAATTTATAGGAAATTGAATGTAAATAATTAATGTAGAACTCACTAAAGGGATATTATAAATAGTTTTCGAGTCACAAGCAAAAACCTCGAAAAATACACATTTCCCCCGCTCCCCCACCGCCGGCTCTTGTCCCACCCTCGGGGCTTTTAGTATATTCGTCTGGACACCTTTAGGAACAACTGTACCAACTTTCAAAACTACACGAATTATTCGGTCTGATCGTCGATTTTGAAACTAGTTTTCTTAGACTAAACACCAGTATACGTTTTGTTTCAACACGAACTGAAATCGTTATTAAAATGTCAAGTTCTCAAGCTCTGTGATGAGATGGAAAGAATCACTGACGGAAGCAAGACAGTCACGATAGTATAAACGCGGAATTTTCACAAGTAACTTGTCATCTAATTTAATACAATTTTCTTAGAACGTGGTGTCAGCTAAACAATACATCATTGAACAAGTAACAACATTCTTACAAAACTTATTTATTTTATTTATTAAGCATGATACATTAACACTTTATTTATTAACTGCAGGATGGCAGCACCATCCTTCGATCGCGGATTCTTGGAAATCTATTGTTATTCTATTGTTGTCGCAATCACCGGTGATCTTATGGGGCTTTTAGATTCCGACAAGTTTGCGTCCCGGTGCCAACTTTGCAACATTTTGCAAACTATAAAAACTTATAACCCCACTACGAGTACGCAAATTATATTATGGCCTGTGCTTCCAGAGTCCGGACAACCTTTTGCAACGCTTTCTTAAATTCATAAAGGAGGAACAAACTTATAAATTACAATCATTCAAAGTGCTAAAGTCATGAGTACATTTTGGCTGTAACCTAAAAATAATATACTTACCCCAACTAAAGCAATAACATTCCTATAACCGTTCCCAAAAATTTCCATACTCAGAACCACGGACTACAGAATGAAAAACCTCGATAATAATAATAAGATGGATAGTTTCCTTATTAGAAATATGCTGTCGCCATTGACCTCAACGGAAAGAAAGGGACAGCGTTCGGAAGGCTTCCCAGGAAACCAGTCGGGCGAGTCCGGGTGCGTTCGGGTCACGAGTGAGGGTTCAAATTTCGAATAACAGCTCGCTCTAGACTCAATAAACGTGAGACGCTAATGCGAGTCCCGGTTGTAACTTGTACCTAACTTTTGTCCATACTATTCACATAATATTTTATATTATAGATACAAAAGTGGTTTTACTTTGGAAGCTGATAATATCATGAGTAAGTATAATAATTAATAAACAAAAATGTAAAATTTAAAACGGGGAAAGGAATGTTGATATACTGAAGTTTATTGCTGTATTTTTATTATAACTTTGTAGCTTTCAAATTATGAGTTTATAATAATAATAATAATATTTCTTCAGTATTTACAATAATGCATGGTGAGATACAAATTATTAGAGCTACTTAAACTAAATAAGACTAAAATAATATTATACTATATAAGGCGGTAAATTACGGAAGTCGTCGCGTGGATTACATAATATGTAGTCCACGTAAACAAAATCAAACATTTCTCCAAAACTGTAAGCGTGCGACTTTTGCGCCTGTAGGTACTTTCAAATGACCTATCTAGCTACACATTCAGTGCAGCGCAAGCCCCTGTCGTGTATTTTCGTAACGCAATAGCCCCTCAAATATCGTGGACTACAGGTGTAGTCCGCGCGACCCATTACGTAAGTATTTTTTTTGGTTCAATTTTTTATTTTTTCCGTATAAGTATTTAAATATTATATTAGTACATACTAGTAAAATAAACTCTGCTTTATAATTTTGATTTGTTTTAAAATAATTTATATTTTTTGACAAAAAATAGCCAAACGACAAGCTGTATACATTGAGGCGTGGTTGAATGAAGTCGATCGCGATAGGGAAGAGTATCAAGCGCAGTCAAGCTCTTTATTTTTGTTATTTTAATTACTTTTAATACAGAGGTCGTGATTAATTTTTGTTGATTTTTTCTGATTAAGGTGTATATACTTAATATATTTCAATAAGTAAAATAAATAAACTATTATTTAACATGTTTTTATCTTTATTTCAAATTGGACTACGTATGTAGTCCGCGCGACCACTCCCGTCACATTCTGGTGCGCGACCACTGCTGGGTTAAGCCTTGAAAAAGGTATATGGGTATTCTCTGTGTAAAAAGTCGCAGGAAAAATCTAGATTTAAAATATTTGTATAGCTCAAAACACGACACGTAAAACAAAACTTCGTTGGAAGTTAATAATAGTATAATTAAATATCAACCATATCAAAAACCAATTTCACCAACGACTGTTTTAGTTAATGCTCGAATTAGTATCACGTTGCCTCTTTTGCTTTTCATATTATATGAATGAAAGATTTTTTTGTCATTTTAACAAGCAGTTAACACTTACAGACGTTGGTGAAATTGACCCTAAAAGTGTTATACAATCAGATACTAATAATATCAATTACTAATATGCTTTAATATAACTATAATTACTTAATACCAAAAAATTAATCGCAGTGCTTAATAACAATTGGCGCGATTTCTAACAGGTATCGCCGACAGGGGAAGTATTTAGTTAAGTGTTAACCGTTTTCACAACTGATACAAATTCCTGTTTAATTAATGAATTAGTTTCCTTTGTAAAATATTAATAAAGTACGTTCGCAAAAAATTAAATTGAACAAGTAAAGGTTAAAGATTTTTCTTCTAAACAAATGCAACTAGTATTATAATATTGGCCCTTAGGTATATAAAATCTAGTCTTTATTTGTTACAATTGAGTAAATTAAGTCACTAAATATACGAATAAACGATACGTACCTACAATCTACATATAAATAACAAGACTTTCAAAAAAAGGTAATCTCTTTTGGCTTTGCTGCAGGTCGGTAATTAGTTTTCCCTACCAAAAAATCTTATTCCTGCATATTTTTAATGAGGTGTGACCACCCAGGGATTTCACAAGGTTTTGCGCTATTTTTTTCTAAACCTGAGAGTTGAAAACACCTGACGACTTTTCCTATCAACAGGTGTGCTGAACCAATGATAGCATTGAGCTTTTCATCTGCATATTTCATGATATACTTTTAAAAAAGATTGACAAAACAATTTAATTTACTCGATACATCTAGGATGTTAAAATGCGACTCTATATTATTAATTTGAATGTATATTGTATAATATCTTTGCAAATAAAAATCTTCCAAAAGATTATGTAGTGTATTTTATTGTTCAATACTGAATAAATATCTGTTATTTTCGTACAAAATAACAGATATTTATTCAGAACGATCATTCGAACATAAAGTACTTTCCTCAAACAAAACTAGTGATGTTATTCGTTAAATATTTTTAAAGATCCCCATCAAGGTGCTAAAAATTGGCAACTTTTAATCTTTTCGAGCTGACTCACATAACTTAAAGGAAACCGGTTCATCATTATCGGATATGGCTCACCTTGACACCACCAACTTAAATGTCATCAACTAATATTAGTTTATTTCGCTACTTCAGCTTCTAACATAAATATTGCCAAACATACTAAAATATATTTATTTAACGAGCTTCGCAAGTTGTTTTAGCAATATATGAAATTTTTGTTTCTAAAAACTGGTTGCTTTTGTTTTTTCTTTTAATTTTTACCAGTACATACTTTTTTATTATAACATGAAATTATTGAAAAGTTTGTTTGCTTTGAAAAAGCTCCAAAAATTCTGTACCGATTTCATAAGAATGTGAACGGATATAGAGTAGGATAACATAGGAATTAGGATACTTTTGTTGCTGAAAACGAAATTAAATTCTCTGTAAACTGAATTTTAAATAGCATATTTTAAACGTTTTAACTTTTAAGCAATGACCCATTGTTTTTTAAACAATACCGTTCAATCCCAAAGTTGAGTACACCTGGATATCGCATTGTAGAGATATCTATTTACAGGAAGGATGACGTCATGCCTCATGCCGCACAATGGGATACCTCACTGTTATCTTCCTGACTAATGCTCCTTAGATTTTGCCGGTGCCAAATATTTTACCTGACTGGCCCAGAAGGATGATTTCGTGTTTTTTTTTGTATGCATGAAATTATATTTTTGGCATACTCTCGGGCCTTTTTTGGAAAGGACAATGCATTAAACATAACCCCTTTTATAATATCCCTTAGGAAGTATGGAATATATTGGTCTTGATCATCACAAAATATTTGACAATAATAATAACGTTATAAAATTAGTTTCTAAATTTGTTTCACCTCTTCCACTCTAATTTTATTATAAGCCATTAAACTACAAAATATCAACAACATTTCGCATAATGTTCAAATGTTGCTCCATAAAAACTATTCGGAAACGTATGAGTTATGACATTATCAATTTAATTTAATAATACTCAGTTTAATGTATGTGGTATTTAGCAGATCGTAAAGTCAAAACTCAGATTTCCGTTGACGAACCTATGTGCCGACATAATAATAATAATATGACGTCACCGATTGCTCACCAAAACGGTTCTTCTTAACCGTTTATCTTAACGAAAACCGTGGCCTACTAGATTTGCAAAAAAATGACTTGAATGTGAATAAGATCCTTAAGATTTTGAGAGAATCGTAAATACGTTTAGATTGCGTTAAGTTTTATTAAGGAAGGGGAAGGAAGGCTTTATGATATAAGTATCATTATTGTAACATCTAAGAATAACCTTTTGTGGGTGCTTTCCGAAAAAATATCATATTATTTTACGCATTTCCACAGTTCCACAAATAACTAGATGTAACAACAAAATATAATAATATTATGTTATTTGGCAAAATGGTTTTCTCATACAAATCTTGACATACTTAAATTCAAAGATAAATTAACTACTTTGCACTTAAATATCTATCTATATCTTAGATACTTACCAAACTAGAGCGCTCCTTTGTTTCAAACTCTGTGAATCGGCAAATAGTTTCGAGTTATTCAAGTAAATCAAGTACCTAAATCATTAACTTTAATTCCTTATTCAAAATTGGCAAAATTATCTCGGCGGCGTTCCGAATGGCGTGAGTCATTTCTAAATTCAAAATTTTAAAAGGCAACGGCTTCCAACCGGCCGGAATTCACACAGGTTTTTTGCCAGTATTATTCCTAAATACGCTCATAACATCAACAAGACAGGAACTTTGGTAGCAAATTTTTGTGCAAGTATTTTTTAATTTTTGTATGTAAGTTCAATGTTTTTCGACATTAAAGATTAATTGGCAAATTAGTTAACATGGTTAAGTACGAGATCGCGGACAAACATTGACACACGTAATTTGGTCGGCCTATGTCTAATAGCCCGAGCAGCCCGACCAAAGTAGGTGGGTCTGCCATGATGCCATCTGTCTATTGTGAATTGTGAATTAATTTCTATGATGGTATAATATTGGGTATAATGCTATATTATGTAAAGAAACTTTCTGTTAGACATATCAGTTATTTCGAACCTGCAGCTTAAATTTAACCTTTTTAATTTGAAATATGACTTTTAAGAAGTCGATATTATAGTGTTTTGTTAAATTCATTGTCTACGTGCTATCTTGTTTACAATCCATGATCTATAAATAATTATAATACCTTATTCGTTCCTTAGCCTTACCTTATTAGTCCCTTTTAAGAAGAGTCAATATTCTCATTTAGGATACAATTTTAATACACACAGTAGAGTAACTGCCGTAATATCTCTAGAATAAATCTCTGAATAAAACAAAGTGAAAAGTTATGCATTCGTACGACGTGGTTCTTAATTATTGTTATTATGCTCTTAAAATATTGAAATAATGATAATTTCAATATTTTAAGAGCATAATAACAATGAGTTGATGTCCTGATCCTCATTCCTAGCTGACGAGTGATTGATACGATGATGATATTAGTAGTGGTGGGGTATGCTCTTAAAACAACACTTTCCTAAGACTGCGACTCCTGTGTCGCAAGGGCCACTTAAAACTCTTATGTAACCAACCACGAACTATAAATCTCAGAAAGATCTATGGAAAAGCTTAAACGTATTAAAAACTACCCGCAACGAAGTTAATCAGAAATAGATTAAGATACTAGGAAAGGTCATAGGACTCAAAGTATCTCCATACCAAATTTCATCAAAATCGGTTCAGCGGTTTGGGCGTGAAGAGGTAACAGACAGACAGACTCAATTTCGCATTTATTATATACTAGCTGTCCCGGCAAACGTTGTTTTGCCATATAAAGTATTTCTACTTCATCAGTTTATACAAAATCTTACCCCTTTTTTGTTCCCTAAGAGGGGTGGGGGGAAAAATGTTATACACCAAATGTTAAGTTGAAAAACACAGTAAACAATATGAAGTAAGTTCATTAAAGAAAAAAGATTGGTATAAAATCTGAAAATCTGACCCTCTCTTTTGTCCCCTTAGGGGAATGGGGGCAAAAATTTTATACACCAGATGTTAAGTTAGAAGAAGACAAATATATCTGCGAAAACCGCATTCAAATCGGATCAGTGGTTTTCGTGTGATGCTGGAACAAACATACAGACAGACAGACAGACAGACAAACAGACAAAAAAACTAACCACAGATTTGGCTTCTATAGCGATGTAGTGACACCATCCGCTTATTATTTTTTGAATATCTTGAATGTACAGAATTCTCATTTCTACAGTTTTATTATATGTATAGAAGTGTCTACTGTATAGCATTGTATTGAAGTTGAAGGTGAAGGCAAAACAAACAGAGCATCACGATCGGTACGCCACAGGAGCAACATCCTCCCATTGAGCGCAGGTAAACGGAAACTCTGTGGAAGCGACTTGCCTTTTTGTTTACGAACCATTTGTTTTTATGAACATTCTTTAAGAATTGCGTAAATGCCATTGAAAGTGGTAAGTTTAGGCGAAATTAAGTTTAGTTTAAAAGTGCCTCGAACATTACTTACCTAATTGGTAAGTCTTACTGCCACACTCAGAGGCGAACATTTATAGCTTACCTAATAAATAAATTAAGATTTCGGCGTAAGCCACATTTCATTACCCGTCAAACTCTTCATTAAATTGAAGTTTAATCATCATTAAATGTCTGCGAGTGCACTGCATTAGACAATGTCGTAAGTGCAACTTGTAAGCAATTTTTTGTTTATAATATCTAGATTTTTAATATCTACGGTATCCTTAAATCTGATAAACAATCATACAAAAAAATCGCTAAAAGATTCGTACTCGGTACTCGACTTCGTAATAGCATGATGTTAATTTTTAGATTATGGCGCTCAAAAATCTCTTTTTCTGGGATAGAATATCCCTCCCCTGTGGCCTGTTAGCATCGATGGAGCACCCAACTTAAATTAGCCCATTTCGCCCTTGTCTTCCTTATACAAAGACACGTGTGTGTGTGTGTGTGTCTGTGAGTGTGCGTATCGGCTGATGGTGTCGGTAGCCGTCACAGGCGAGCGGCCGCCCCACTTGCCACTTCCTGTGCTGACCTTTCCACTTGTCTTCATGTCACTTTCTTATTCTCTCCAGATGCTCAATATCATCAGCATGACACAGTGATGTTATTGCGGGTATCAGTCAAATATTTCCATAAGCCGTTTAAACTTTAAAATCCCAAAGAGCTAGTAATATTATATTATTAAAGACAAGAGTGGAAGAAGCAGGTAAGTAACATTTAAAAAAATCGTTTTTTGGGTAACGGGTTAGAATATGGGATACTTTTCATTCCAATAAAATGTAATGTTTCTGCATGTTTGGCGCAAAGCAGTCGCAGGTAACATCTAATACATAGGTACATGAGTCACAACATTCTTTAGCATCAGTACCTATATCCGGTATACAACATATTTATCATATTTTCATCTTATGATAGTGTTATTAAGTGTGTGGAAATGTTATTGATAATCTACAATTAAATAAACAATTCAAATAGTTACCTTTTTATGTCTGTTGACATCGATTATATAAGTAAGAATAACAAATCGATTAAAAAATATATCATGGTTGTTAACAAAGTATTTATTAAGTATAATTATCATTAATTACATTTTATAACAAATCTAGCTGTTCCGGCAAACTTTATTTTGCCATACACGGTGTGACATTATGCTAAAACCCAAGGTTATCATGGCGTTGCCACCATAGATTACCTATAGAGGAATGTTTTTGTCTATGCCATAGCGATTAAGGTGTGGATTAAGGACTCTGCTCTGAGTGATTAGCTCCGCGATTCCAGCCAAATCCGCGCAGCGGTGTGCAGGGCGTGAAGAGGTAACAGACAGACAGACAGACAGACAGACAGACAGACACACTTTTACATTTATAATATTAGTAAGTATAAGTATGGATGAGATAGAAATTCTAATAATTTTTGTAGTCTTAGCTTTTGCGAAAACATTTACACAAAATATAAAAATATATAGATAAACAGATCCTTATGTGGCAAAACGAAACGTGTTTTTAATGTTAAACGATAAATCGCCGTAATATAATTTATGTTTGCGACGCTCCAACACACGGGATCACAATCAAAAGTTCCAAGTATTCGCCAGATAACAGATTACCTGCCGGCGCTTCACCTGATATAACCCTGACAATTTAAGTAGGGCCTTAGCTGAGACACAATTACAATTGTCTGTTAATTGACTACGAAAGTAAGTCGTTGGAATTGAAACGTTTAAAGATCAAAAATTTAATCAATACTGACACATCTTGGGAGTAGGTAAATACTACTAGATTTATCACTTTGTGCCTTCGTAAATAAGACTTATATTTGTCAGCTTTACGGCGTAACTAATGCCTGATAGGAATCCTGGCATTTACAAATAATAACGCTGTAGGTATCCGAATCCGACTCAAACGAGGTGTAATTCTTCCTTATTAGGCAAATAAGCACTTGTAATAACAAATTAATCAGCTTAAGCCTGCTAAAATGATTAAATTATGGAATGTACAGCCTTGTGGTATAGCCTTCAAATGCAGGATTAAATTCTAATAGTAATCATGACAGTTACCGGAATAGTTCATACGAGTTGTCGCACTGTCCTTGAGTACATTTAGTTGTACAATCACTAATTGTAAATTATTTTCCGTGTCTGTTTATAGAATTAGTCAGCACCACTAAGAAATTACTTTTTTGTTTCTTATTAAATTTACTTTGTCATTATTACCTAGTTAACTCAAATAATTTACTTTGTCATTATTACCTAGTTAACTCAAATAATTCTGGTGTATTTAATATTGCTATACGGTGATTTTAAAACATGCATTAAGCTCAAAGGATGTTATTATGTTTTTAAATACTTAATCAATAAAAATAAGTTTAATTAAACGAATGGAGCATTACCTATAATGATAATAAAAATAATAATTAAAAAACAACGAATTAAGTTTTCTTTATTGCCATTTAGAAATCAATTCAGTACTTATATCTTAAGGAATTATCCAATTACAATAATTCATGTAATTGACACGAGAAATTTTGGGAAACAGGTAAGTGGCTCCCCAACTTAGCCGGGTTACCTGCGACGAGCGAGCGAGCGCACGTGACCGCCGCCACTCGTGCGCGCGCCGCGGACCCAACCGCTTCGAAATTCGAACGTTACGTTCCATTTTTGAATTCAGTGCCAGTGGTTAAGGATTTTGTGCCAGTATTTAGTGTGACTTTTTAAAAAGGTTTGGATTTTTTTTATTTGTGGATTTTCGGTGGTTGTGTAATGTGTTGTCGAATGACAGTTGATTTGAATTTGACGGTGTTTTGTTTTAATTGTTTGACAATAGTGTACTGTTTAGGGCTTACACGCTATAGGTTATATTGATTAAACACTATATAAAAAGCGTTATTTTAGAGATCTAGGGAGGAATTATAAATTAAAAGTATTATATATTCGGGTAAAATCAATACAAAGCAATGTTCTCGCGACCGTCTTAAGAAAAGACATCAACGACACAGCGGCTTGTTTTAGCCGAATTCCTAAATTATTTAATTTTGTAAGTATAAGAACAGAATACATATGGTATAACCGAAAATTTTATTGAATTAATTTCCCTAATTATGACGATATTATAATAATATTTCTTTTCCTTTATTTTACTTTAAAATATTCTATCTTATGTTAATGAGTAGTTATATAAAATTGTTTAAAGCATTTCCATGCAGTAGTGTTATAAAAATATCATAATCATTTTGTTGAATACTTATTCAATTTTAATTGAAGAAAACGAACATTTTACAAAATAAACAAGACTTTAATAAAATGATTAAAATTGAACTTTTTGTTTTACAATAGGCTAGATTATTGACGTAATCTTCTGAATATTCCAAGAACTGGTTCTGAAAGGTGAAAGGTCGCTTGATCAGGATTTAATGGTCTCAAAGGTGTATTGATGCTGAACCTACTTCAGACCACCTTTAATTCATTTGGAAAAGCCTTTTTAGGGACGCCAAGGAGGCAACGCTAAAATATAATCAAAGTAACAGAATATTTAAATTCGTCTACTTGTTGTGCCTTGTCTTATGTCTTAAAAGTAGCACTAAAATGTAGAAGAATATCATTGAAATGAGTTCTTTTAAAAAAATAAATGCCAAAATATAATTTTGAACCAATTATTCATTTTCAAGAAATTATAATTCCCGCAACACCGCTGCGCCATAATTCGTTTTTTGCGCAGGAACCGTACATATTTGCGGGGGGAAAAGGATCCTATGTCCTTTCCCGGGACTCAAATTATCTTAATACCATATTTCAGCAAAATCGGTTCGGTGGTATGGGCGAGAAGATAGACAGAAAAACTTTCGCATTTATAATATTAGTATAGGTATAGTTGACTATCCATTTTGCTCTTTATATTGTAATCTTCAGATGAGATTTAATCAGCACTCAGTTTTTGCAACATTGTTGCGAGCTTTAAGCTCACATGAGTCACAGACTTACCGTACACGCAAAGCAATTCTCAACCTTACTCCCATACACATGCGGTCGAATCAATTTGTAATTGTACATCCATGAGATTTCGCGTGTATAATTTGGCTTAGTCCGGAGCAAAACAACGAAACCTTCCATAAAATGCGGTAGAACGGGTCCACATTTGCATTTCATTTGGACACCAATGTTAATTTTGGTGGCAAAAAAGTATTTTATTGGCCACATTTGTTGATGGAAAAGTTTTTGGGAAAAACTGGCAATCAGTGATAAGTTGATAACTGATAATAAGACCAACCGCCGCGTCGTACTCAGAGACATTTAATTATGATTAACCTTCAATTTAATGAAGGTTCGACAGATAATATTGTGGCTTATGTCAAAATTTTGTATTAATTACATTTATGTAATTAATGTACCACTCTGAGTGCGGTAGTTAAACATGCAGTTGCCTATCAAAAACATTTAATTAATACTTATCTACTTAAATCTTCCAAGTTCCAAGTCACACATTTTAAAACATTTTACGCCTTTCACTGGAAAAAATTGGAGGGAATATTTAACTGATTTTTCGAATAAAGAACCCGATGGTTTTTGCCTTCAAGGCTTCAAATTCTTCACTCAAGCTTGTAATCACTTTGGTCCTTTGCATATTCATCACACACACGCATTTCGAATGTGTGTGTGGGCGACCCCTGTAAGCAGGTGCAAGTCTTTTTTTTTTAAATGACCTCACTTTTACAACGGACAGACATTTTATGATTCACCGTCTCTTTTATTCCGTGACCTGCCTGTTTCTTTCATTAATCTATTTCGTTCGTTCGCTCGAGATGGGAAATGATGCGGACAGTTATCCTGGAAAATGTACGGTACGGTAAGAATTTCAGTGAAATGCAACAATAATCAAGGCAGCAATAATTTATTAATGATACTTAAAAATATGTTCCTGTTTTTTCTAAAAAAAATAAAAAATAATGTGAATAAATGATCTTGATTCTTGAAATGATGTTTATTGTCATAGCGTAATGCTAAGTTTAACAACTATTGCGTGTTAACAAGTTGATGATTTTTATTACATGTTATTAATGATACAATATTATATTATATATTGATATAATATTATATTATGTTACATACTATCAATATGAACCAATTTTCACGCAACGCCAAGCGTGCTTGTGCGCACCTGGATGTGTGTCATAACGAACGTAATTTTCACAATTTATTTACACTAATAACGTGACTTATCATATAATTAATTATATTTGAACATACTCGTGACACAGTTTGGGTCCGTTACTTGAATTTTACAACTGACAAGGTATTGTAAACATTTTACTTAGGGCCTGTTTCACCTCTTCCTGATAAGTGCCGGATAGGCTATCCACCACTTAACTTGATAGATAGAGTATGGGGAATCTGTCAAATAAATTGTGGATAGCCTATCCGGCACTTTATCAGGAAGTAATGAAACAGGCCCTTTATATTGTACTAGCTGTTTCCCGCGACTTCGTCCGCGTTAACATAGTATACCTATATATACTTTCATTTAAAATTTCAACCCCTATTTCACCCCCTTGGGGGTAGAATTTTCAAAAACGCTCAAACATGTATCCAATCACTTTTAATCAGTAGCCCAAACATAAAATTTCATGCTTCTAACTCAAGAAATAACGGGTTTCCATTGAAACTTTCAACCATAATTTCACCCCCCTGGAGAAAGAATTTCCAAAAACGCTTAAATACGTATCCATTCATTTTTAATCAGTAACCCAAAGAAATGACGGACTTACATTCAGACTTACAACCCCTATTTCACCCCCTTCGGGGTGAAATTTTCAAAATTCCTTCCTTAGTGGGTGTCTACTTAATAAAACAACCCTACTCACCAAATTTCGTGGCTGTAATTTTAACAGTTTTTGCTCAGCAATGATGAATCAGTCAGTCAGTCAGGACATGTAATTTTATAAGTATAGATGAATTATAAGTAACCAATCTGCAGTTTTCGCTTGTCGCAAAACATGATATATTAAAGCAAAAATAAGATGGCCAAAGGTAGGGAAAAGGGAGGGCCCCACGTCATTCATTGTGAGTTTTGGAATCTTTGTTTTGTTCGTTGTAATATCTAACACAGATTATCAAGTAACATAATAAACTACATTATTTTGAAATTTATTTAACGAAAACAAAATAAAATATAGAATTTACATAGAAATTAAAAATGTACACAACACAGCAACAGTATTGATTTTTTGTCGGTAAAAATTGTTTTGGTGAAGCTCGACAGGATTCATGACTTATGCTTTTGTGCTTTTTGTAAACACTTGTTTCACTTTTTATATAAACCGGATATTTTCGTCGGGTTCTTTGTCTGTATGTAAAACCACATTAAACATCAATACATACTATATTTTACCTTGTAAACTAAAGCACAGATTACTTAATCTTTACTTAGTGAACTAAGATTGTACTTAGGAAGATTTTGAGTTTTCGTTTCTATTTAATAATCGCAAAGAAAAGGTATAGTGCTTTGAAACAAATTCTATTCTATGTCCTTTTTTAGGACTTTAATAATATTTAGTATCTATCTGTGTAGCAAAATTCATCAAAGTGGGTTCAGGGGTCCAAAAAAGACAGAGCCTGTAGCCGAGACGTTTTTTTTTATAGATTTTTTGTAAAATCGCCGATAAAAATCTATGTGATATTAACGAATGCTTATGCCATACCATACATTTTGATCGGCGTTTCTATAAAGAAGCCATAAGGAAAAGTTCTTGGCTAAAGGGCCAGGTTAATGAATAATGAGGTATCGTGTAATCGTTTCGAAACGTTACTTTATTCTTCTTCTTTTTCATAATGGCTCCTTGGTTAGTTGCTAATATCAGCGTGAAACATTATTTTACCGTTAAAAGTAGTACCTCCATTTTTAGAATCAACAAAAAATTATAATGGTTTATTCTTGTTTACACTTTGCAAGTAGATTATATGATGATGTAGAACTCTGTTTATGACTGAGCACTAGCACATCATTACTTTAATAAGGAATGCTGGCTATCTAAGGCTATAGTGATTAGAATATAAACATAATTACATCAATTAACAATAATAACAACATTAACAATTAATTAAATTAAGATTTGTTTGTGTTTATTACCTTAATATAAATATAATTCAAGGTATTAAATGCCAACATAATGTTTTAAAACGAATTGTTAATTAGTAAATTTTACTTATTGCAACTAATCGTTAAATGGCTACATTAATATAGAGATCGCCTTTTTTGCCGAAAAAACATATTTAAACACTCAAATGATTTTGAAATAGACACTCTTTACATTTGTAATGTAATTGTGCAAAAGTTTTGGAATATGATTTGTAATTGTTCGCTCGGCTTGCAAAACTGTCTATTATTTGATGCTGAGCCTTTCTTGAAATCGACCTAGCATTTTTATAAACGCTTTGTTATTTATTTTTAAATATATTATATAACTTAGGCAAGAATATTACGATATGCCATGAGAACACTATTCATTTTCGGGATTAAAGGAAGCCTATATGTTTTATCTAGCGCTTATCCAGAAACTAAAACGCCAAAAATCTGTTCAATAGTTTTTAGGTAAAGAAATAAATAGATAACATAGGTCCTACCAGCTTTCATCTTTATAAAATTTACGCGTTTTAAAACTACTAGGGTGACCTAAATTAATAATAATAAATATTCTGATTGTTATCTGGAAGAGACTTTTAAAATACTAAACGGTTAAACCATTTGTCAAATATCAAGATTACTCTAGATTGCACGATGTGGAATAATCTCTACGATCAAGATATAAACGTTTAAGTCAGGGCGAAGTCGGGGTCACCCCGTCTACAATCTTATTTACTAACATGTCCGATACTTTTCCAATAAAAACCTACGTGGAAAAGAGACGGAAATATATTTGTACGATGTTAGAGCGAGAGGACAAACGCGTGTTTCGGTGGTAGGAGTGGTGCAGTATGCGTTTTTGCCACGGCATTCTGCGCTTTCAGCGATGGACCAAGCGATCAGCTGAGAGCAAATGTTTGATTTACAAAACTATAAGCAAATAACTTTCGATTACTTTACATAACATAAGTTATGTGTTTTATGTGCTACTAGTGAGAACGTAAGTAGAAATATGTAGCCAGAAGTTCAAAACACGTAATATGTACCAATGCCATGTATAGTGGTTACTAATGAGTAATGTATCAGATTCTTTTCCCGATAGGAAAACAAATCATGAAAAATCTTTATATATTATATAATTCTTCTGTGAGTGTGTACGTCACTGAACTTCTCTCAAACGACTGGACCGATTTTGATGAATTTTTTTGTGTGTGTTCAAGGGGATCTGGGAATGGTTTAGATTCACAATTTTGTCCGCTGGACAATGTTTTTTTTAATTAATTTTTAATTTATTAGTAGTTGTTGATTTTGGAATGTTTTACATTGGATCCGACAAACGGCGCTACCATCCCAGTGTCAAATTTTAAATAATATTCGAATTTTAATTTTAGTCTGTCCCGACAGTTAGCGCTGCGATCAAATTAAAAAAAATATACTTTATATACTTCATATGGCAAAGAAACGTTTGCCGGGACAGCTAGTAATTTTATATCCGTATTCTGCTAAAAGGATATGGTAGATAGAGACAAAAAAAAACAAGGCCTTCATGATGAGGCAATTATGCCCAGCGAAGCGTTGAAGCTTTGTACTCTATATATGGACACCCAAAATTACAGACACTGATGACTTAAATTATTTTAAAAAACCTACCATAACTAAGAACTACCGGTAGTTTCTTAGTCGCCACAATATTGTTACAAACAGTATCTTATTTTAATCAATAAGATAGGACTTATCAGTAACCTATATCGAAAATTAGGTAAAAAAATTGGTAGGTAACTGTAATCGATGAGAAATATTTGTTATTTTCGTTCGTTTGTTCCTACGAATAATAAAACCTAAGGAAACGTAACTCCCATACTCATACAGTTTTAAATTTGGTTCCATTCGAACTGTCATGTAACGTCAGCCTTTATACCGCTCAAGGTCACCTAAATATTGCAAATGTATGAAAAGTGAACCTAAGGTACACTTTTTTGACAAGTATTTTGGAGCATGTTTTTTGACGGAGTTACTCTTCCTTAGTTTTTATTATTCGTAGGTTTGTTCGCATAAATGACTGCGTTGACATAACAGACGTATGCAATTAGGTACTATCAGAGAAGTTGATCACAATTAATATTTTATTGACATGATCTAACTAAATGACGTTGGTCTGTCAACTGCCTAGGAATCAATTTCCTCGATGGTACATGTACATACTATACGTGTTTATGCACCAGATTTTACAGTGCTGTTAAACATGTTATCTGTCTGGTCTAGCAATCTTACATCAAAGCAATTAGTTATAGCACCTGAAACGCTGCCTCCCATGACTTACACCACGTATGCTCGCGCGCGCCGGTTGGCCTTCGCGGACCGGTCCGCGCCGCTTACTTTCGCGGTGCACCCACCACCCACTACCATTCAAGTTATTTCGGACAAACGCATTCACCACATTCGGGAGCAAATTAATTATGACTAGAAATAGTTTTTAACATCTAGCTAGGTGATAGCGATTAACGTACACATAGAAACATAGGCCATAGATATCCCGAAAAACAATGATATTCTACTTATACAGATCTGTCACGTTCATACTATTTTCCGGCTTAAATCTCTTCCGAACAACATTGACAAATTTGACAGATAAGTGAAACAAAAGATACGAAATGCCATTTACATAAAAGAGACAGACTAAATAAAAGATGACCCAATTGGGTCGTATTTGAATCTTCACAACGCGCGCGGTAGTAACATAATATTATCTGCTTTGAGTTTTTTATATAATATCGTTGCCGAAAAACCTGTCATAAATATCAAGAGTTTTCTCTACAACACAGCAACTAACTAGCTATCGTTTATTAGTATAGATGTTATTAAAATCTCCGTAGTTACTTAAAAAAAAGCATTCCAAAATCGTGTCCTGTAGATTGGTAAATAAAAAAAGTAAAAATTTGATTCGCACAATATAAAATAATTAGTTTCTTCTTTTTTGAAAGTCTGTTGAAAATACAACTAATTTAAATTTACATTCTCTCAAAACTTAGTTCAATCAATCATTCAACAAGGAAATGCCATAGAATTATATAACTAACTACGTCTTAAACTCATGTTATTAGTATATCATTATTTCTAAGTTATAACTCATCAGTATTCCATAATCTGTTATATTTATGGTCATTTTTCCTAGTACATAATAATTATAACATGCAACATGACACGTTTAATTTACAATTCAATGCAACAGTTTATTAGAAAACTCATAATAAATTATTTTGCATTATTTTTAATAACGGCAAATATATGTGGATCCTTAGTTCATATTATATATTTTGAAGAGATTTTTATAAAATTTGGGATTATTTATATTATAAGTATTACTAGCGCAATTTTCAAGCTAACGATATCGCGAACATTTTTTTTTAATAGAAAGATATTTAAGTACTAGTTTTTTTTAATACTAATTTAAGATTGTACAACGTCTGCTCAACGTGTGAAAAGCAAATGCCATATTTTCTTTAGTGATTCAAAAGTGATTTTCTCCGATTTCCCTTTTCACAAAAATGATCGGTCATAGTCGTGACGGCTTTTCTAATGTGGCTTATGTGATATTAAGTGGCTCTTGCACCTAACATCGTTGCCACTAGAGCCCCTAGTCAAGACATTATCTTTATCGCTTTTTTATAGACTCGTCGATCAATATATTGTATGAAATGAAAATAAATATAAATTGTAATTATATTATTGTTAACTAGACGCATGGTTTGGTAAATTTTATAAATTTTTTATAGATGTTTAAAAATGTTATAGATGTTTTACCAAACGTGGGCAGTTACACACTTTCTGCAGTTATAATTTTAATAGAAACTAAGTTTAAACATATTAAATCATATCGGTTACCGGAAATACATTCGGCAACCCGGAAATAAAAGCGATTACCAAACAAGTGATTAAAGGTGAACGCAGATTTGGCCGCACCGCACGCACCGCAGTCGCCGCATTTCGAATTCTTTATATGAAGTTATAGGCAAGCTCGCATACCTACCTACCCGCGCCGCAGTCTTCGCAACTTCATAATAATATGAAGAATTGCGAATGCGGCGACTGCGGTGCGTGCGGTGCGGCCAAATCTGCGTTCACCTTTACCTGTATTATACAACTGCCAACGATGGCACTGGGTCACACGGACGAGGTCGCCGTATGACATTTGCCATACGGCATACACGTTAATTGCTTGATTGCTACTGTCTTACCTATGCAATGGGAGGAGGTAAAAGTTGAGAGCGTTTAGGCATATTGCATCCGATAGATTCAGCTAGCCCGCTCCCATGCGCCAAAAATCATTTTTCGTACCTCACATTTTTCTTTTCAGTTTGTCCGCAAAAACTGTCAGCGTTTCTATTCTTTCGCGTTTCTACTGTGGCCATGCCAAGCCTGCTGGGACTCTAAGTACCAAACATCAAATTGGTTTAGCGGCTTAAGCGTGAAGAGGTAACAGACTGACAAACAGACTTTAGCATTTACAATATTAGTACAGCAGTATGGATGTTCGGTATTTGACTATAACGCATCGTTAGGTTATGCAGCTTGCTATGAGTTATGCCAAATCCCCTAAACGTTTTATCTTACTACGCTAAAGACTATAACTGCTACTTGAATCAGTTCAATTACATAGTTTTAAACCGAGAAAAACACAAAAATTCAATCCAAAAGTGAGTTTGAAAGTAAGATAGAAGTTTCGTGTTTTTTTTCGTGAAGTTAGGGTTGATTCAGACCGCAACGCGACGCGTAGATGCATTTCTAATTTTATGTATGGACTAGCTGTCCCGGCAAACGTTTCTTTGCCATATCATATAAAGTATATCGCCTGTATTATTTTATTGAATTAGTGACTAAATAAGTATGTCACCATGGCAACGTCCATCGCTATCCCGTGACCCGCGTCGCATAAACAATGGTCGCTCTTTATAGACAAATAATTTGCAATAAAATAAAATTGCGACTATAATTAAAGATCTAAGCTATCCTCTCTCAAGTTGGAAAAAAGCACACATTTAAAAAAAAGAAACATTAAAATCGCTTAAGTAGTCTAAGAATCCATCGCGGACAAACATCGTGACAGGAGATTTATATATAATAGACTTGACAGATTCGCAAGACAACTCACGCAATTGAAATCTGTCAAATCCATACAAATTTATGCCGCGCCGCGCCTCGCCTTGCCTCGCCTTGTCGCGTTGCGGTCTGAATTGACCCTTAGCTCGGTAAAACAAACGTCTAACGGTCAACTCAGACCGCAACGCGACGCGTAGATGCATTTTTAAATATTTTGTACTAAATTGACAGATTTCGTGAGCGTGAGACCAGTAGACAGAATTAAGACGTCTTGCAAATCTGTCAAATCCATACAAATATATACTGTATATTAATGCATCTACGCATCGCGTTGCGGATTGAATTGACCTTATAGAGCCTCAAGAGATATTTCCATACGGCGTATAATTTTTATAAACAGAAATGGAATCTTTTCAACAATATTTTTCAATGGAAACGTCTCCACAGCTTGAATAAATAAAGGCGGCAATGTGACATTATCGTAAACAAATCGTGTAGGTTTCCATCGTTTACCCACAACCAGTTTGGTGCCGTATATTAAACGACATGCAATATATAATTGCAATTTATTGCATACATATTATCTAACGCATCTTTATTTATCACTTACCATAAAATTAGTAGAAGCTTATTATTACGGGCTGATCGGTAGCTTTATAAGTAATAAAGATAATAATAATTGCTACGTTACAAGCTAATTTCATTTATGATTATGTAGACGTAAAGTATATTTTAGTAGGTTTAAGAATAAGAACATTTTTATTTGTCACCACACAATACAAAATATGTGGTGACAAATAAAAAAGTGGAGTGGGGTGGAGGTGTTTAGTAATAACAAGCCCGATTCTTGTACCTTTAATGTACCTTCGATCTCAGAGCCCCTAGCCAACACGTTTTCTTTATCTGTTCTTTATAGAATCGCGCATCAAAATGAATGGAATTGATATTCAGCGTTCGATACTATGACTATAGACTTTCGACTCCAATTTCATTTTATGTCATTGTGATCGGTGAACAAAGAAGAGTTGTATAAAATGTTTTGGCTTGGGATTCTGGTTATCTCTCACACGCGTTATACAGTAATATAATATTATTGTAATGCCCACATCGGTTTCGGTGATAATAGCCGGTTTCATAGAAACCAGCAAGCCTACAGGCTACAGGCTACACGAAACCGTTTTGAGACTAAAACGATCCGGAATACCGCGTCCTACTCTAACAATTAATGTTAATTAATGTTGTTAGAGTAAAAGGCAGCATTCCGATTCGATCGTCTAAACTCTAAACTCTAAAGGGTTTCGTTGTACGGCCCCAGGCCTGCAATAGTGATTTTATAGTGCCCAAGTGTGTCCGGAATACACAAGAGCATTCTATCTTTCTTTGCGCCGCTAACAGATACCCTGCAGCCTGCAGGTCTTTTATCGGACGAGCATGAAACATTTTTTTACTTACCTGAAAAATTAACACCCATTCTGCTATTTTGAATGTAAAATTACGTATTTTTGCATGAAGACACGACATGATGTGAGTGTTTGCATAAGGATTGGATAATCTGTGGATTAAACGAGTTAGCGAGTTATTGGTTGTGTTAAATAACAAGTCATAATCACGATTTGAACGTACGTCATATGTTTGTAATATTGATTATATCAATGTCTATTGTCTATATGCCCATAACAGGTCATAGATTCAACTATTTTACTAAACACTGTTCGCTTAGAATTTTTAAAACACTTGAATTTCTATAGTACTGTACTGTAAATTTCTATTATCTATAGCAGTTTAATAAAGTTGCCAAAAAAGTAAAGAATATAACCTTGAAGACATAATAATTGATTTATCAAATTTCTAATTTTATGTCTTAGACTCCGAAATAGTCAAGATAAATGTTGTAATTTTTGACTACTGACGCTTCTCCTTAAGTATTTCTAAGACAACTAAACAGTCAAATTATATTTTTTTTATTCTTGACTTATACCCTTTATCGTTGTTGCAGGTCGTGTTGTGCCATCAGTGTCGTATGTCACTAACGAAACTATAACGAATATTTGTGTAAAGTGAAGCCGTTCATATATTTGTGAAGTGCTTACCAACAGTTGGGCAAAGCTCAATCAGTTCTGGTACATCCTTGGTAAGTTGCTTTATTTCATATTAATTTTACAAATATACCAAAACTTTTATAGGTAAGATATTATGTTATTTAATACCTCTTAGAATTTTGAATGCTTAACAAAAACTAAAATAAATGTATTGTAGAATTTTGGGTCAAAAAAGTAACCATAAAAATTAAATTGTCAAGAAGATATAGATGTTTTTCCCTAAGAGAAGCACTTTAGCGTAAAACCACAGTTACAAAGATTAAGCACGTACTTTTTACAAAAAAGTTCCAAATCTCAAATTCGGAAGATCCTAACTCCATTGAGTCAGAGCGTCACGATTTATTTTCCATTGACTGAAGCCGTAAAGAAACGTTGTTTTAAATAAGCGGTTTATTAATTATTATCTTTAATATTTATGCGGGCCACTGACAACGTCTCGGCGGGTCGCAGGTTGAGTATAGCTGTTTTAAAGTAAATATAGACGGGTTTTGACGCCACAATATTATGTAGATCGTAGGCGATCTGTTCGGCCCGATTCCGATGTGGATGCGCAGCTTCAACCCATCAATCCCCAAGCGTCACCCCGCTGTCGCATAACAATTGAAAATATATTGTGTCTGCGATTCCCACGATCGAGGTATTAATACATTCATGTGAAGACCATTTTACACCAATTTAGAATACAGCTAAGTCCATTATCCAAGTGTAATATTTTCTCGTAAATACTTAAGAGATAGTATGATATTTAATCCACGATTAATTTAACCTGCTGCAAGTAGGTATATTTAAACACTTGTTAGATCTTAGACATAAATAAACTGGTCTACTTTCTAGGTCTCATAGCTAATAGAATTATGTCGAACTAATAAGCAACGACATAGTGACGAGTTATTACGGAGCTGTCAGCAGGTCTAATGATTGTAAGAGCTTCGCATACTGCATGTAATCGCGCGGACGATATTTTAATTGTGTATTGCGTATGCGTAGCATGCAGAAATTGTTACTTGCTTCCATAGAGTTTCTTTAGAATTAATAGCCTATAATTATATGCACATTTAAAATTAATTCTTATAGGCTATAATATAATATGTAATATGAGATTAGTTACTATAGTAACTACTGGTAACTGGGTTAACTCTACCTACCGCGCGACACAATCGCCAGTATGAAAGCGCTCTAATGCGATCGACCTTGGTCATTGATATGTCAGCGAAATCATTTCTATTTCCCACACAATGCACTGTTCGTTTCGCAGAATTTTATAAAAATAGATCAACCGACAGGTTCATACTTAGTTACATATTATAATAATCATCATTATCTTTCCCCGCTGCATTATAAAGCACTAGTTATTGCCCTCAAGTCCCAACTGAAGGTACATTTTGCTGCAATAAAAACTATTATATGTCTTTTACCGGGGCAGACATACATAAGCTATGTCCACATTATGCAATTTCATCTTCAATTTTCGTCATCTTCTTTTTATTCAACTTTCGTTTGGCATATTCTATAATTGAATGCAACAAAATCCACCCGCGTTGAAAGAAAAGTGTCATAGCGAGCGCTACGATTTCAACCCGCGTCACGGGCATGCCTCACGTTCGCTGTTGACTGCGCTATAACGCATGCCCTTGATGAGCAAAAAAGCCTCAGTGTGGACAAAGCTTATTATACATTACTATCTGTCCCGGCAAACGTTGTTTTGCCATATAAACCTAAATAAATAAATAATAAATAAATAAATAAATAATTTATTTTCTTTTTACACAATTTTGTTACATATACATAAAAGAGATGAGATCCACCTAGTAAGTATCTTGAGACACTTGTGTCAGGTGGACTCGCCCTTCCATAACTAATTACAGTGTTACATTACAGGAAAGAAAGAGATATTTTAACAAAAAACAAGTTATAGCAATTAACAATATTATTTAAGTTTATGTGTATGTGTATGTGTTTGGTGTGTGTGTGTTTGTGTGTGGTGTGTGTGTGTGTTTGTGTGTGCGCGTGTGTGCGTGTGTGAATATGTGAATAAGAAAAAATAAATTAAATTTAGTTAAATTAACATACCAGGTATTTGAGTAATGCCTCAGTTTCATTAAACGTTTTAGTAATTAACCAAGTTTGTACCATTTTTTTACAGATTTGATAAGAGACCGGATAAATTTCAAGAATATTATTTACTTTATTATATATGTGGACTGAGATTGATTTGTACTATCTTTGAGCAAAGGTTGTGTTTGTTTTAATGGTAGCTGCGACTTTTCCTTTTTTTCGTCGTGTGTTATTGGCTGAAGATTCAAGAGGTAAGTATTTGTGACATCTTAGGACTAAAGACAGCACATAGAGTTTTCTCACAGATAAAAGTTTGCACAAGGAGTAGAGTTCTTCTGTTGGAAACCGATACGGCTTACGGTACATTATTTTCAGCAAGCAACGTTGGCTTCTTTCGATGTTTATAAATTTATCTTTACTAGCACCGCCCCAAGCCGTAATACAGTATCCAATTATTGACTGTCCCAAAGAAATATAAATTTGATTTAATAGTTTTATGTTTGTGACATATCGTAGTTTTTTAAATATCCAATTAAGTTTCCGAATACGACTACAGGTGTACTCAATATGAGAATTCCATCGTAGAGCCTGATCCAGCATAACTCCAAGATATTTAACAAACTTGACTCTCGTTATTCTACTGCAAGTACAGTCATTATTCAAATAGTTAGTTTGTCCGCAATCATGAATGGCTAGAGAGAAGTTAACATATTTTGGTTGGGATTTTTCGGTTATGCTAAAACATATCGACGCCCCCAAGCAATAACCCAGTAATTGCAAAACTCATTTTTTACAGGAGAGCATCCTATGTGTTTTTTAGCTATATCTTTTTAGTAAATTATTATTATGACATGTTAATTACCTCAGATGAAAGATATTTTTTAATAGAACGACCTTGTAGTATTGGGATTACATTATATATACAAATATCTTTATAATAAATAAAAATATATATTACGTAAAATATTTTACGTCATTATATCAATAATTATATATTACGGTATAGAATTATAAAAATGCATTCAGCAATGTCAACTTACTATATTATTGCGGTATTTTTTTAAACACTAATATGCAGTAATTATTATTTATTTGGTGGTTTAAGAGAGTGTTTTAATAAAGTGTGTAACAGTAAAGATCTTTTACTAGCTTATTGGCGTGAAATTTAAACCGTTTTTATACAGTAAATACCTAGTACCACAAAATACTTGTATGTAATTGAATTGTAATAATTGTATACTGATATTTCATAAAATATGTTTTTAATAGGATTATGAAAGAAAACTACACATTATACCAAAAAAACAAAACTTTTATTACCGAAAAATAAACAACAAAATAAACAGTCTTATACTCTATACTATATCAGTATTCATACAATAAAAAAGAGTTAAATTTATTGAATTAAAAATAATAATCAGTCATCATCTGAGGTTTCTTCATTGACTGTGCTAGTATCAATAATGTTGTCCTGAGAATACGTCAGAGATTCGTAAAAACTATGATAATATCTTGGAATTGCTCCGGCACAGGAATAGTAAATCTGTGTGAAGTGCCTTGCTTATTGGGATAGGATGATGATAAGCTGGCTCTAGAGTGATAATTTCTTCGGACACTGAGTCCGGCTTAGATTTTCGTCCCCGTCGTCTAATTTGGGTTGAGTGTAAGGTGTAGACACCTTACACTCAACCCAAATTAGACGACGGGGACGAAAATCTAATAGAGTTAGAACTCCAAATATTGTCCATCAAAATCGTATTTAAAATAAAGCCTCCCTGGTTGTGATGGAGTTACGTGAACATCCATGACGTCGGACCAACGGATGACATTCCCGTTTGTATCCCGGCATGTACTGTGACCGCGAGTCAATAAACGTACAATGTGTTTGGAATGTGTAATGTGTTTGCTTTATCTGTTCTATAAATAGAATGCTTCAAGCCCCAAGCGGTCGCATGCGACCGCGACAGCAATACAAATCTATTGTGTCTCGTTTATGCCACGATCGGGGGATTAAAGAACTATATTATGTTTGCCGGATTGGGGGAAACAACTGCAGTTGATTACTGCAATTATTTAATTAACCGGCATGTACTGCGACTGTGAGTCAATAAGTACAGTGTGTTTGGACCGCGAGTCCTTTTACACAATCTTTATTCTGGTTTATGCCACGGTCGGGGGATTAAAGAACTATATTATGTTTGCCGGATTGGGGGAAACAACTGCAGTTGATTACTGCAATTATTTAATTAACCGGCATGTACTGCGACTGTGAGTCAATAAGTACAGTGTGTTTGGACCGCGAGTCCTTTTACACAATCTTTATTCTATATGCATCGGAATTGATTGCGGATCTCTGACGATGTTTTACCTATTCTATAAATAGAATTATACCTATTATGTTTGCCCGATTGGAGGAAATAACTGCAAGCTAATTACTACAAGTGTTTAATTATTAAGTTATTGTATAAACCGCCATAATGTGTGGATTGACTGCGAGTCTCTAAACACAATCCTTATGCATCGGAATTGACTGCGGGTCTCTGACGATGTTTTATCTAATAATAAAAGTATAATATGTTGGCTGGTTTGAGGAGATTAACTGCGAGTTAATTATTATTAAAATTTAAAATATATCGATATTTTTTAAATCAACATAATGTATGGATTGACTACGAGTCTCCGACAATATTTAAAAATAAAAATTAGCAACTACCGCGCGTTTTCTCGCGCTCTTCTATTTCTATAAACAGAATTACATAATTATTATTATAATATTAATATCTTTGCTGCTTTATAGAGAACAGCTATTTCGAGCTAATAACTAAATTGACTGCGAGTCTCATCAGCTGTTAACAACCAATGCGCGTTTCGCGCGATCTATTTGTTCTAAATATAGAACTACGATTATAATTTTTTATGTCTGCTGGTACATAATTATTTTTATTAAATAAATTTTACACCAATGTTGGGACTCGGGATACACCGCGAGTGTATAACGAAACTTAATATCTACGTAACGTGATAGTTACTACCCTCAATATTTTTGTAACATATTTTATCGACAAATAAGTCGATTATAATGAGCAATTATGCTACCCCAATATTTATTTTTTTAGGTCACTAAGACCAGACAATCGGGGAAATATCACTAGAAGTGACCGATATACGGGTCGATCAGGTTACGAATGAACCCGAAGCTTTCCCAATAATAAACCAGGTGCCAACGGTCGATTCTGAGTACCGGCACCGATAGAACCGGACCAGATTCGGATAGATACAGGGCTTCTACTGACGTTAGGTGAACCCTCGTTGGATTCGCCAGATTATGGTTTTAAATGATCCCAAAAACGATTAAGATAAGCTACTGCTTATAAAAGATTTCTGATAATAAGTGTTGCAGATCGATTCCATTTCCATCGATTATTATCATTATAGATTTCACCTGACAAAGTCTCGATATTATCAGACTTATCAACAGTATCTGACTTATCTCGATATTAATTATTATCAGACTTATCAGATAATATGTTATCAGACAAGATAACTTCGTAAAGGAAACCTATAACACTCAGACTCGATAAGTCTTGTCTCAATATCAGACCGAGATTAATATTGTTTCGCTGTATAATTCCAGTATTTGTTCTCAGAGACAAATTAGTAGCAAGCAAAGAAAGCAATGTAAAAGATATCGCGGGGAATACCTATGTCATTTATAGTACTGAATGCGCAATACAGGTCAAAACATGTCTGCGAAGAACAAGTTTACGCCAGTACACACGTTTTATCGTGTATTTCAATTCTTATGAATACTGTTACTAGCCTTTACCGAAAACACTCGCCTAATATTTCACAGCAATAATCTTGTAATGGCAGTAACCAAAACTCGATGTCAATTATTTTACAGTATTACTACAATACCGATTATGAGTCGTAAAATTGAAAAAGTAACAGTTTGATATTTAATTTTTGTCGTATAAAAATCAAACTGAGGTTCCGTGCAATAAAACTTTCCTTCGTCATAGTTTTATAAATAACCGTAGGAAAAATCTGCAAAAAATTACATACATAGATAATGGTCCACGGAATCTAAATTTGCAATAAAAAAATAATCCAGTAATGTGCTATTACTGGGTTATTGCTTGGGGGCGTCGATATATAATTTGTTTTTGAAATATTTAGTGTGAGAAGATTGAGTCGCAACCAATCAGCTACCCTAGACAGACCAACACTAGCTGCTTCGAATGTTGATTCCCAAGAAGCACCGGTAAAGACTTGTGCTGTGTCATCCGCATATGAAACAATACGCCCATTCTTTAAATTCATATTAGTTAGAGAATTAATATATATGAGAAAGAGGGTAGGCCCTAAAACACTGCCCTGTGGTACACCGTAAGTAATATCAGCTGCATTACTAACATGGTTGCCTATTTTTACCATCTGTACGCGTTCCTGTAAGTAGTTGGCTAGTAATTTAAGGCTAGTACCACGTATACCAATCGCCTCTAATTTCTTAACGAGGATAGGCACCGAAACAGTATCAAAAGCTTTTTTTAGATCGAGGAATACTGTAAGGCATTTTAGATTACTATCCAATTGTTCAGTTATAAGAGAAGTCAAAGTCAATACAGCATCCTCTGTAGATTTGTTCCGTCTAAAGCCAAACTGCGAACTAGATATAATGTTAAATTCATCAAGGTAATTGAGTATTCGTCTATTTATAAGTTTTTCAATAACCTTAGATATACAAGGCAGAACAGATATAGGCCTGTAATTCTCGACGTCATCTCTTCTCCCGCTCTTATACACTGGAGTAATGAGAGCTTTTTTAAGAGGACGAGGAAAGACACCCTCTTTAAAACATAAATTTGCAAGATGGCTGATAACAGGAGAAAGAGTGGGTAAACATTCTTTTAATAATTTAGTCGTGATATTATCCCAGCCCGGTGCACTGTCGGATTTTAAGCTTAATATCGTTTGTCTAACTTCATCTGGGTCAGTATCGAGCAGCGCAAAAGAAGAAGAGTGGGAGCAAGAAAGTGGGGTGTAATTATGGTTTTGTATTTTTTCTGCTAATGTTCTTCCTATGCTTGCAAAGTATTCGTTAACGTAGTCCGCTGATTCTTTAGCCGAGGGTTTTATATTTAGTAGGTCTATGTTGGGAGTTTTATTAGTATTTAGATTAGTTACGTTTTTGATAATGTTCCAAAGTTTTTTCGTATTTTTTATATTTTCATTTATTTTGTTTTTATCATATTTATTTTTGAGTTTCTTTATTAATTTGTTGCAAAAATTACGATATCTTAAAAAAGTTATTTTTAAAATTTCATTATGAGGATCTTGTTTTAAATTAAGTTGCATTTTGTTGCGAGTTTTTATACAGCGAAGTAACCCTGGGGTTATCCATGGCTTGATATTGCGTAGTTTTCTAGGTTTTTTCTTAATTACAGTTCCTTCATCAATACATTCATTGAGTAAGAGAATTAGTCGATCAGTCAGGATATTTGGGTCGTTCAGAGTAAGTAATTGCTCAATATTTTTAGCACGTAGGCTATTATATACTACATCATAATCAATTTTTTTTACTACACTTGAACTATGGTTACTGTCTTTTTTGTAAGATAAGCCGAGAAATATTGTGTAGTGATCTGTAGTAGACGTTTCTAATATCGCGATTTTAGCTGGTGGGTAGTGAGGAGCCATCTTAAGCATGACATGGTCCAAGCAGTTTGTCTGTCTCGTTGGAAGACAGTGACCAGGAAGTATACCATGAGACGACAGCATATTCAAATAGTCAGTTCTGTTGTGGCTATCAATGGAGGTTTCATTTGGGCTTGGGATGATGTTGATGTTTAAGTCTCCGGTTATTATTGTGTTACGACTTGTTTTAATGGTGTCTAGATACTGATTAAGCGAATTAATAAAAGTGCTAGCATTAGAATGTGAAGGAGATCTGTAAACACACAGTATAGTATAGCCACAAAGACATATTTCCAAACAAGTGGCGTGTGATATTTTGATCTCTTTGAATTTAAATTGTAAATTATTTTTTATATAAACCGCAACACCATCACTTTTATTACTATTATATTTAGTTGAAATATGTGTGTAGTTGGAAAGAGACGGGATTGGTTTATCAGAATTCAGCCAGCACTCAGTAAGCATTAATACATCAACATCAATCCCTAACTGAGTGAGAGTAACTTGGTTATCCTCAAAATTGCGATAGATGCTTCTAATATTTTGGACTATGATAGAGATATTGTTAACTTTTATAATATTTAGTAAATCTTGTAAGTTACCGTCAATTATTTGGGCGAACTCAGTACGGTCAATTTCATTAATGGTTTTGAGTGTATTATCCATTAGAAAGTTTAATAATTATATAAATGATGTGGCATGTTTTATGGTTGTATAGAATAATATTAATTTTCTAGATTTAAACCTACTCAATATGCTCACAAAATTTCATGAGAATCGGTCAAGCCGTTTCGGAGGAGTATGGCAACGAAAACTGTGACACGAGAATTTTATATATTAGATATTATATTTTTTGAAATCATTCGCATTTATTTGAAAAGGATGCATACGTATAATAATAATGCAAGTAACTTTTAACATTAAAGGTGATAATTTTACATATAAGTATAAATTATACTATAAACTCAAGTACTGCGCATTTACACCTGCTGTACATTAACATTGTAATTAGATTTAAATTTAATGGCTGACTTAATCTGTAAGGATCTACCATACGGGTGGAGACCTTGGCGGCAAACTTTTGCGTTACTTTGTCACACCAATCATGCCTTTTTAACCGATTTCCAAAAATGATGAGGTTATTTACGTAGCACTCTATACATTTAGTGCACATCGCAACAAGACAGAAATAATGTGTCATTAATAATATTGCACTACAGTATTTTTAGCGAGAAATAGTAACAAATGTTCATACATCAGTTCTCACAAAACATATTATACATAGTAGCTGCCAACTATAAATTCAAATTCCTTCTTTCTCGCGAAAACCCTCTCTACCACAAAACTAAAATATCGACCTTAAGGCTGCCTTTCCACAAGAGCTGAGCGGAGCTGTGTTCCGAGGAATGTATTTTTGAAAACCAATAGAATTGCATCATTGACATCACTTTGCCATGACATCGCTCAGCGCGGCGATGCTATTGGTTCTCAAAAACACATTCCTCGCAACACAGCTCCGCTCAGCTCTGGTGGAATCGCAGCCTTAGGCTGTGTTTCCACTGAAGCGGAGCGGAGATTAAGGGTGCCGAATTGATCAATCACCATGCTCGAAATCTTCGCTGTCATTCCGCTGGAATAGCACGATTGGTCAATTCGGGCACCGCTAAACTCCGCTCCGCTTCAGTGGAAATGCAGCCTTATACTGGCATGTCATAGATCATAACAGCTCCTCCATTAAGTCCTCCATATCCGCCATGAAGGTCATTTCCCACGTAGTCAAGGTCACATGGTGATGGTGGCTGCGAAGGTCACTGATGACGGTCACGGAGGCTGCGCGGGAAAATCACCCCCACAATGGTCATTATGTAACCTTTTATACTCTAATATCGTTTATAAAATATGTTTATAAATTGCATAAGAGTATTATAAATGATCTAAAATGGAATATTTTATAAAGCGCATAAAATGTATGAAAACTACTTAATACGAATTAATAAAATTGCTTTTCACTTAAACTCAGAAGAATCGTCAAATTTCATTTTGTCTTCTTTGGGCAGACAACATAAGTTATAGGGATTAATTAAGTACCTAAGGCTGTAAGTAGTAACCACGGATGCTTTTACAAGTATATTTATCAATTTAATTTATTTCAATTAATTTTTACACAAAACAACGTCGAGGTAATATTTCGAAACTCAAAAAACATGAATTACAAAGTATTTAGTAACACTCAGGTATGAAGCAGTGAATGCTTCTCAGTCGGATAAAAAAGCATATAACATATCACATACAAGTGTATGTAAGTATACAGGCAGGGAAAGTGTAAGGTGTGACCTACCAGACGGGATTCCAGAATAATTTGCACTTTTTTCCGTAAAATCAGCCTTATGTGTTAGGCTCGAGTGTCTACACGCGGAAAGAAATTTATTATAGACATAGGTCTATGGATAGATAAATCGAAACATTTCAATAATATGATTCTTCGCTTTCGACGTAACTTACTACGCGACGTTACTATTCGACAAGGACAATCTAAATATGACGTGACGAATTGATTTTTTGCATTGAATGGACTCTATAGGCTGGCCCAAGATTGGTACAGGTATAGATAACGTGCCCATCCGTCCGATTTCGGCGGGACAGTCCCGCTTTCAGGCAGTATGTCCCGCTGTCCTCCACAAGACGGAAAATGTCCTACTTTTAACTATGAAGCAAGAATATTCAAATAATATAATGTTAGTAAGCTTCTTATAGAATCGCTTACAGATATAGATAATGTAGAGATCGAGGCCGTTTAGCGAGACACATTTTTGACTCTTTCCCGTGTCCTACGGAGTTGATGTTGTATATTGGCAAACTTCTACTAAATTTTATTCTACGTCCTAATAGATGACATTTTTAGGGTTCCGTAGTCAACAAGGAACCCTTATAGTTTCGGTCTATTCGTCCGTCTGTCCGTCTGTCTGTCTGTCTCTCTGTCCGCGTTTTAACTCAGAGACTATAGGACCTACAAAGCTGTAATTTGGTATGAATACACATATTAATGATGGCAACAAAATGGTACATGAAATCGTAAAAAAAATATTTTTTTATGGTACCTCCCCTACACATCAAGCGGGGATGAAAATTTTTTTTCGCGCTCACTCCATCGTGTGGGGTGTCGTTGAATAGGTTTTTTAAAAGTATTGCGAGTATTCACAGATCATTTTCCGATTTAGGGATCCGTTTGTGAAATATTAAGTTTTAAAGTGGAAAAAATCGTTAGAGTCCAGTGTCCCCCCCTTCTACCAGCCAAACGGTTGGTTCTGGAAATGTGAAAAAATTCACGGGAGTAGGAAATATGCTGAATTTAAAAGGAAAACTATCACGGCTAAGAAGACTTCATAAGTTATTGAGTAATAGTCGATCAACTAAAAAAAAAATATTCGGCGAAGTATAAATGGAACTTTTCGTTCAAATTCCTTTGAAAGTAACTGAGATGTTGTTAGTAGTGTAAGACACGCTATAAATGTACGTTCATTGACCATAAAAAAATTGTCAAAAACTAGCGGTACTACGGAACCCTATATTGCACGTGGCCCGACACGCACTTGGCCGGTTTTTGTGTGATTGCCTAGATGTTCCGCTTTGTTAAGAATATAATATGGTCACGTTAGGTATAGAGCACTTAGCCACGAGGAATGGTCAGTGGACATTGGTCATTGGCTACTTTTTAGTGGAGCAAAATTCGCGATTTTAGAAATCAAATTTCGAATTCGCTTCAATACTTTTTTTTCATATCACTGGTTTAATCAAAGCCAAAGTTTTGTGTGTAATTTCTTAAATATTGTAGTATTTATGTACAAATTATATATTTATTGATAAGATTTTGTATCTTGGCAACCATTAGCATAAAGCGGCTTATTTGTTTCGTAAATTTCAATTGAAAGTCGCTCAGTGAAGCTGTAAAGAGAATCGACCTAGTTATCCGAAATAACCTGTCCTTATGTAACGTCAGTACGTTTCCAGTACTCAACTTATGTAAATATTAAGGACGAAGTTCCGGGTAAAAGTGCATTCTTTCATGTACCTTATAATACTTGTAATGTACCTTATAGCACTTTTATTAATAAGAAAAGTTATTACACTTTAATTGATTACTGCTTAATTAGTAGAGGAATGAAGTAATCTTCGTTAACGCGGACATTCTTATATTGCACGGGATGTTTACATTTTGCAAATTATCCTATGTCCGTTCTCGGGATTTAGCTATCTCCTTACTCCCATAAATCATTTCAGCGATGTAAGCATATAATATTCAATACTCGTATAAATACTCGTCCTAGACATAATGAATATTATTTAAGGTAATGGAGATTATATTATCTAAGTTGTTATTGAACAAGATTCAAATAAAAGTTTGCAACAAGTTCGATGCCAAAATCTTAACTATAGGGACTTGATGCTGCGTATTATTTAAGGCTATATTATTGTTCTGACATTGACGAGTACGTAAAGAGTAAATCGTGATGAGACGAAGGTTAATTTAAACCATTATGAATCTTAACTTTATCTAACAAGTAATAAATATTAGCGGAATAAATGGTAGTACGTGCACCTTTTATTATTACTTCTACGTGTAAACTGTAAACTCTACATTAAATGTTTTATAGTAAAGCTAGTAACAGACAGTTCGAGTTTATTCGAATAAATGCTTTGTGTTCTTCGAATAAATGTAGAACATTTGTTATTTTTTTCAGAATCCAAAACTTCATTGTGTTGACAGTTTCATGCGCGAGAACCGTTTATGTTTTTGGGATAAAAATGTCCTACGTCCTTTTCCCCAAGACTCAAAGTATGTTCACAGTTCACACCAAATTCTATTAAAGTTATTCTGGAAATTTAGACGTAAATAGCAGACAAACACCCTTTCGTATATATTGTAATATTATGTATATGGATTATGGATGTACTTATAGATAAAGAAATATTCGGGAAGTTCCAAATAACGTTCTAATCTATATCGGAAGTTCCAGAACCTTCTTAAACTAATCAATATTAAGGGTTGGGCCGATGCCCGTGAAAGCTGTATGGCCGTATAAAGGCTGATTACTTTCCTTCGTTTCAATGACATCTCGTTAAAACATTCAGGGTACTTAAGACAACTTGCATTAATATAATTTCGATAGCGAAAATAGAAACATATAATGGATTTTGACACAAAGCATCGCAAGCGCCATAGAAGCAATGCGCTATGTCAAATCCCATACATTTTAGATTTCTAACTTTGCTGTCTTTAATTACTTTTTATCTTACTTGTATTTTGTACTTTATGTAACAACGCGGAAGTGTGCGTATTAAATTAATATCAATCACAATTTACATAAAGAATACATAAATATGTATGTATGTAATAAAGAGAACTCTATCATTATAACATATTTAGTATTTGAATTGCTTGCGTAGACCGTATATTTTTAATTCATTTTTCTATGTATAACTTTACAAGGTAGGTACGTAGTTTGTTATAATAATTATTTGTTTTTCTCCTCATTTCTACCTACTTAGTTATTTATACCTATAAGTTGTAACACGCCTAAATTAACGAGATACCATGTTTAAGGAAACTCTATAGAAACAGATGCAAAGTTAATTTTTACGTATTGTAAATAACATATTTTTAAATTTCGATGTTCAGCCATATTTGTGACGTCACTAGCACCAGCCAACTGATTCTATTTTCGAACATCTAATTATGCAAGCTGAAGAATGTCATAGGAACATCATGTTTGATCATTTAGCGAGGTTTCACTATCGAAGTGACGTCAAAGTTTGCAGTGAAATCGCAAACATCAACACTTCTTTCAGACATGTTGTAGTTATGATATTCATTCTTAAATGGTGGGAATAAAGGTGTTATCAGAGGTAGCATAACTTCAAACGCGCTATAGGTCGTGCTTCTAGCTCGTGATCCTCTCATGTCGACATCTTCATGTAATATACGCCAATTACTTAGCCACTTCAATATTGAGTAAAGTAAATATAAATATTACGGCCTCGTTTAACTATCCTTGTTCTCGTGTTTGAATTTTGAATGTTTTATTCTGACGTATAGTTTTTTTTATTGCGAAGTTACGCACGGTCTTAGCACACAGCTTGGCGGCATTACAGTATCGTAAGAAAATCTATTATTAGACTAGTTTTTTCTTTTTGTGCATCGACTCTCGAGTATCATGTTTTTTATGCAAGGGCTGTTACTTATAATCATAATTGCTTGCACCTGTTGCTCCGCTGCTTTTATTTATCTTTCTTCCTTTTTTGTTTTTAAAAATGAATATTTTTATACCGGTTTTTATTAAGTACCTGCTAGATATTATGCATGCAATAACAAATATAACTTTTGTAACAAATATAATACCAAAATAGAGTTTTATTACACCTTAACAAAGTAATAAGTTTTTTTTTAAACCATCCAGTACTTTACTTACCAAACATAATTGCAGCTGCTAAAACCGGACAGATCGCGGAACCAATAACGGCTTCCTATGTAAAAAACCAGGCATTACTAGTTTTAGCGGCTTTCATACAAAGTTTATGTACGTGTATGATCGAAAGTGAACATGCTAATTAGAAACGAGAGTGAAATGTTGTGTGAACTTTTACTAGTCAACGCCTCCGCAGCCTCATGTGTGTTGGTGCTACAGGTAGACATGTAGTCACCACATATATAAGATCATCAACCGTTGAAGTATAGGCACAGTAGGTATACAGGGTGTAACAAAACAAAGTTATTATACTTCAGGGTGTTGTCCCATGGCACTACAGTTTTTGAGTAGTGGTTACTTCGCTCTAAAAATACTGTATAAATCATCCACAACAGATGTACAGTGCTCCAAAAGTGATAATGCGCATGGATATTTTCGTAATTTTTCTATAACGGTCGTATTTCCCGAGCGAAGGTAGACGATATTGCATTTTCTAATTGCATTGCGTTTAAGATACATGTATTAGTCAAAGTTCGTCGTGATTCCTGTAGCTTTTGTAATACGATCATTATTCACGGTCTCCATGCGCATTATTAATTTTGGTAAAGGTCTAATTTTTATGTTTCCCTTGTGTGAAGTAATGGTCGGATTAGTATGAAAGCCAGAGAAAAAAAATAAAAGTTAGAGAAAAAAAATTTAAGAGCCAATATGTCAATAAAATATAGTATTTTTTACTATAAAACAAAGGGCACTGAAAGAGTCACTTTTGACTTTTATGTTTTTCTGAAAAAAGCTCCAATTTTTGCATACTTACTACAAACTTTTAGTACTCCGCTAGATGGCGCCTGCCGTATAGCACACAGAAAAGTCGAGCTCTTACAAAAAAAATCAAATAAATTAGATAATCCGTGAATTTTATAACAAAAAGTTAAAAAACTTAAAGGAAACGTCCTAATGCGTCAGTGATATTGTTATCTCAAAAATCTATACAGTGAATTCCGATTAAATAGTGACTTCAAACCTTCACTTTGTGCTATATCTTATAAGTGAAATAAACCAACAATTCGTGAACAGAAGTTGGAAATCACATTGGGACGTTAGGACCGACGATTACAGTGAGTGATATTTATGTGTACAAATGAATATCGAGTGATTTTTAAAGTTGTCGACAAAATTATTTCTTAACCGGCCGTTACGTTTAAACACCACATACAAACTGCTGTCATCTAGTGAAATAATCTCGAACTATTACGGAGCCCACTATCTACGTAGTGGTGTGCAGGTCTCCATAACTCAACTATACGTCACTAGAGGGCGCTTAATTTATTTGTCAACGAACGGTCCGAATAAAGATAAGACATAATATGATTGAAACGTCATAGTCCAACTAGTAGCTTTATGGATCCACTTGGAATCTAAACCAATAACCCGAGTTCGATCCAGGTGTGCAAGAGATTTTTTTCAATATTATCCTTATTCTAATTAACTACCGAAGCACTACCGTATTAGTCGAAATGGCCTCAAAGAATGTCAATAATTGCTCGGGCTGCCTCGCTGCAATCAAAACCCGCGACTTCCTGCAATGCCCCAAATGCAACTTGGTATATGACATCGAATGCGCTGGAGTATCATCAAACGCTTTTCGTTCAATGACGAACGAACTAAAGCGCAATTGGAAATGCCCGAAATGTATATTAAAGAATCGGCAATGCGGTGACAATAGTAATACACCGGTACGTCAAACAAACACCACCACCTCTACCTGCTCCTCGGGTACGCGTTTTGATGATGAAGATTACTCTAACGTAACATTGCGTGCAAAGAACTCTACTCCTAATGCCACTACAACCTACGTCACCGAGGATCGTCTGAGAGATATTTTAAAGCAGGAACTCGATAATTGCTTCAAGACAACTATACAAGAAATGGTAACAAAGGAGTTAGTCAATATCAACAAGCAACTTTTAACCTTTCACGACTCCCTTTCTTTCTTCAATGAGACTTTCGAAAATCTCAAAAAAGATGCCGAACAAAAAGCAGTTATAATAAAAAATTTACAAACAGAAAACGCAAACTTGTTGTCAACTGTAAACGACCTATCGGTAAGACTTAGTAGTCTGGAACAAAACGCTCGTGAAAACAATGTTGAAATTAACGGAGTCCCGGAACGTAAAAATGAAAACTTACTTAAGACCTTCACACAGTTGACAAAATCGATAAACCAAGAGTTCTCACAGGAGGATGTAGCGAACATTACAAGGGTCGCTAAACTGAACCGCGATAACACACGACCTCGCACCATCATAGTTAAACTAAGATCTGTACGTCATCGAGATACGCTTCTAGCAGCTGTTGCGACATACAATAAAAAGAATCCGAAGAATAAATTGAGCACATCCCACTTAGGCTTTGACGATACCAGCACACCCGTGTTTGTCGCGGAACACCTCTCGCCAGCGAACAAGTCTCTTCACGCTGCTGTTCGTAAAAGAGCAAAAGAACTTAATTACAGATTCGTTTGGGTCCGAGCTGGCCGCATCTATACACGCAGAGACGAACACAGTCAAGCTCTATTAATACGCAACTCCGAAAGCCTAAAAAAGATGTCTTAACTCATTAGTTTTAAGTACCGTTAAACTACTGTACTAATACTTATATTTAGCATCAATGTTACTGGCAATTAATAAATCTGATTTTAATATGGACATTTATTATCAAAATGTCAGAGGCCTTCGGACTAAGACTAATGAAGTATATTTTAACATTCTACATTCTAACTATAAAATTATTGTATTTACTGAGACATGGCTGAATGCTGGAGTGTGTACAAGCGAGTTATTTAATGACAACTACGTCGTTTATCGCAGAGACCGCTGCTCTACTTCCAATAATAAGTCTGACGGAGGAGGAGTCCTAATAGCGGTATCGCGAGACATACAATCCGTTCGTATGAATGCTTGGGAGACAGACTGCGAGGATCTATGGGTCCAATTAAACGTGGAAATTAATAATACTCGAAAGAAACTCGCATTGTGCGCTGTGTACCTCCCGCCTCCAGTCAATCTATCAAGCTTATCAATGTTCTTGAGTAATGCCGGAAATGTACTTAACCTTATGGATGATATTATTATGATTGGAGATTTTAACGTTGGTTTTATCGATTGGTCAAGCGTTGGTGACTTCAATTATTTGATACCAAATAATTGCAATAATTCTCTGGGAAATGCTTTAATAGACTTTATTAATTGCAACGGCCTATATCAGTTTAACGATATCCGTAACTGTGATGGGAAATTACTTGATTTAATACTTACCAATCTCCAGGGAGCATCAGTAAAACAAGCCCCGGATCTTCTTAGTAGACTTGACCCTAAGCATCCCAATTTATTAATTTCCCTGCAGCCAATCAGTACTAATTTTTTGAAACCCAAGTGTCGTCGGGTTTATAACTTCTTTAAAGCTGACTATACTAGCATCAACGATAAACTTAGTACTATTAACTGGTCGGATAGCTTATCAGGCTATAGCGATGTTGACGAAATGGTCGATTATTTAAATAGCAAACTGTATAATGTTTTAGAAAGTTGCGTTCCTACACGCAATATAGCTCACTCTCGCTTTCCACCTTGGTTTACTAAACCACTTATTAAGCTCAGACGCGAACAAGATAAAATAAGACGTCGTTATCTAAAATATAAAAACCCTAGAGATAAGCTCGATTTTGATATCATTAGGAGTCGTTGTCATAAACTACTAAAAAGATGTTACGTTAACTACATAAATAAATTGGATAGTAATATTAAAAATAATCCCAGGGCCTTCTGGAGCTATATCAAGAACAAACGAAAGGGTAAATCCTATTTGCCCAGTCAAATGTTTCTCGACCAGAGTAGTGCCAGTACCGGTCCCGATATCGCCAATCTCTTTGCATCTCACTTCTCCTCTGTTTACGTCCCCAGTACGGTCTGTGCCCAGCGACCAGTCGTGAGTAATGCACAATCACTGGGAGGAATTAGCATAACCGACTCAATGGTCTTAAGACAAATTAACAAACTGGACATTAACAAGGGGGCAGGGCCCGACGGCATCCCACCTATTTTTATTAAGAAATGCAGTAAAAACTTAGCATACCCTCTTGCTTTCATTTTCAACCATTCTTTAAGCACTGGCAAATTCCCTTCGCTCTGGAAGAGAGCCAGAGTGGTCCCCGTATACAAAAAAGGCGATGAAAGCAACGTTTCCAATTATAGACCAATCTGTATTCTATCCTGCTTTTCCAAGCTCTTTGAATGTCTCGTTTACCCAATTGTTTCGTCTCACTTTGAGCCAATTCTTAACGACTTCCAACACGGTTTCAGAAAGAATAGATCAACAGAGACAAATCTCCTCGCATACACGTCATACATTTCGCAGGCAGTCGACTCGAGGTTGCAGGTTGACGCAATATACACCGACTTTTCCTCCGCATTTGACAGAGTGGATCACGCGTTACTGATTTATAAACTGGAGATATGTGGTATCTTCGGTGCCCTACTAGCCTGGTTTACCTCATATCTAAATGGCAGAATACATTTCGTATGTATAGATGGTTTTGAGTCACTGCTCTACCTTGCACTATCTGGAGTTCCCCAGGGATCCCATCTAGGTCCCTTACTATTTTCAGTATTCATAAACGATATTGTTCAGGTGATAAAATACTGTATGCGTTCAATGTTCGCCGACGATCTCAAATTGTACATGATTGTACACTCACCAAGGGAGTCGTTACTTCTGCAAAAGGATCTAGACAGTGTTAGCAAATGGTGTTCTGACAATAAAATGACATTGAATCCTAAAAAGTGCTTTCATGTTAAATCTACTAGAAAAAAGTTACCATATCCCTCCAAGTATTTGTTGGATGGGTGTACTCTCGAGGAAGTCAATGAAATACGTGATCTCGGTGTCACTCTGGACACGAAACTCACCTTCAACTCTCACGTGAATAATATCGTTAAAAAGGCGTCGCAGATGATGGGATTCATAAAACGTAACAGCAAGGATTTCTCTATTAACACAAAGGTCACCCTTTATAACACACTAGTAAGGAGTCATCTCGAATACGCCAGCTCCATCTGGAACCCTGCTACCGCCGTTCTGTCGCAGCGAATTGAAGCAATACAAAGGTCGTTTACAAGGCATTTAGCCTTCACATGCAGCGGTATATCTCATAGGGCACCGTATACTCAACGTCTCGGGTTCTTCAAAATTATTTGCCTTAAGATGCGGAGAACTACTCACTGTCTTTTACTCCTCTACAAAATTGTTAATGGCCATACAGGTTGCACCGAACTCCTGCATTATTTATCACTGACCGTACCTTACAACTTACCACGTAAACCTATTACTAAAATCCTACGAGGTCCTGATTCCAAAACCAATCTGGGGTCTAATGCTCCTATCTCCAAAATGTGTAGTGAATATTGTACGATCAACAACGCATTGACCGATATCGATATCTTTCATGATTCATTTAGCCAGTTCAAAAACAAAATTTACAAGCACCTCTATGTGGTAAATGACATCGAAAGATGATAATAATGAATGTTCTATATATTATGAATCACTATAATATCTATTAATCCAATTAATTTTAATGAACTCTATAATTAAGTTACGTAAACTGTGATGTTGTATGCTTTAATTTAAATTTTTGTAGATTTTCCTTTTTTAATAATGATGATTAGTATTAATAATTTAATAATGATTTGAAATTTTTAATAATTTTACTGTAATGACCCATTTAATCTAGTTTTAATATTGTGTTTATTGTTTTCTAATTTTTATTTTATTTTATTTAAACTGCTTATAGTTAAGATTTAAATGTATTTTCGTAGTTTTAAGTTATTTATTATTATGTAATTTTGCTTGTTATGATTAATGTGCATGAAATCTTAATATTAATTTTATTTAATTCATAATCAAATTTTATCAATTTAATCATGTTATGAAATCAATTTTTTATATCGTATATTTTGTAGAGCTATAATAGAGAATGCTGTGTCGCCTGTTAAGGTACATGCATCGGTACAAATTACTATTATTTATTGTATTTAACAAGGTTTTAATGTATGTACTGTTTGGTGTCCTTAATTTAAATAAATAAATAAATAAATAAATAAACTTTTAAAAAATATATGAAACTGTTGTCCATATTTTTTATTATTTTATTTATTATATAAAATGATTATATAAAAGTAAACTCTACACATATAGAGGCACATCTTTATAATAATCGTCTATAGTCGATCGTTTAAGAATATTTTACTTGGAATAGTTAACTAAATCGTAAGCATAGTTTTTGGCCATAGAAAAGACTTAAACGCGCGTGAGCTTATAAACTTTGTATGCCTACTAGTTTATATTATTACTTATTAGTAGACTCTAGCAGATAAAATATGAAATAAATAGGTATTACCTATTTAAAATGTCTTGATAGATAACCATCAACTATGTTGCAATGGGCCATTATAAACAAAAATGTCCTATAGGCTATATTATACTTTCTTAACGCTTGAACTAGTTAATTATATTCTGTATTGGCTTATCCTGTAATCCATACTAATAAATGTGAAAGTGTGTATGTTTGTCTGTCTGTTATCTCTTCACGCTCATACTGCTGGACCGATTTTGCTGAAATTTAATGTAGAAATACTTTGAGTCTCAGAAAAGGACATAGTTTAATTTTTATACGATAAAGTATTTTGGCATGGAGTTGCAGGCGTTATCTAATAGGAGATAAGTGTGCTTGATAAATAAATAAATCATATGTACTAGACAACACGGTCAAATGACGCCGCTTAATCTCAGTATTAACTATCGTGAAGCCCCCAATCAATCGTTACAATTACCACATTTCGTTAACCGTTTCACAAACATTTACAAGTGTAATTAGTTTGGTAATGTTGACGTTGTGTCATCGGTGGCCAGTGGCCGGTTCAAAGTTTGACTGCTCTTCAATCTCTGTACAATCAAACGTTAATGCAATTTCGATCCAATCTGAATTCTATCTTACAGATTATGGTTGAACATACAAAAAAAATATAAACAGACGAACATATAACCTCCTCCTTTTTGGAAGTCGTTTAAATAATAGTGTTGTTATAAACGTCAAACGACTGGTTTTGAGTTTTCACCTATCGAGGACATCCGTCCGGTTTCCTCATAATATTAAATATCTAGGTTTCTTTTTAAAGTTAATGCTGTATTTTTTCATGCCATTTTTAGGTAAAAAAAAAAGTATTTCTTTGTCCGGGTTTTGGTTGGAGTGTCAAAAACTTAGAGCACAGGAATTTAACCGATCATAACATGCTCGATTAAACTGTGGATAGGAAATAAAATAATCAGAGTTAGACCTATTAGAGCATTATGTAATTGTGTGACATTGAAAGTAGGACGCTCCTCCTACGGAGATGCCGTAATTACTAACTTATAATTTGAAAGCTACAAAATTATAATAAAAATACAGCAATAATCTCCAGTATTTCAACATTCTGTGGCGGTACCCACAATTCGCCTAACATTCCTGCATCGCGCTATCGAAGTTTTCTGAGCGCGGCGGTATATATACGACAGCTGAAATGTATCACGTGGGCTTCGGCCTGACCGGGCATAACACCTCGCTCGGTCGGAAGATCTTCCTTTGTGGCCACCACGCATATATCCCACATTGGTGACCCTCGACAGAACACGCCTCCTTCATCATCATCACTCCCCGCCCCTCCGCACCGCGCCAGCCAGCATCGCCTCATCGGATACCTCGTCCACTAGCCGCAATGTACCGCGGCCTGGGCGACTTCGCATCGGCATCAATCGGGCTTTCTCACTACACCGACCGGTCAGCAAGCAGAGCACATCTCTCCTGGTCAGCACGTAGCATCGGCCCCGCACGGCAGCTATCCGACTCACTGGATCCCGTGCAGCAGCTTACAGTTCCGACTCACTGGGACTCACTGCAACAGTTCCGACTCACTGGAACTCACTGGCATTGGCGACTCAAGCGACAAGACTTCAAGATTCGACCTCCGGTCTTCGGGGGGGAGTGATGTGGCGGTACCCACAATTCGCCTAACATTCCTGCATCGCGCTATCGAAGTTTTCTGAGCGCGGCGGTATATATACGACAGCTGAAATGTATCACGTGGGCTTCGGCCTGACCGGGCATAACACCTCGCTCGGTCGGAAGATCTTCCTTTGTGGCCACCACGCATATATCCCACAATTCCTTTTTAAATTTTCTGTTTTTGTTTATTATAATCATGAAAATAATACCAATATATTTAAATTCAAGCATACATTCAGCATCTCCCTAGTATTTACAAATTACGGTTATTTGAGACACACGCCTATAGATCAACAATTTCATTAACTACATACTAGGTGTTTGAATTTTTTAAAGTATATTTTGAACTAAGATAAGTAAAAAAATTGGATTTTGGCGCGATCTCAGCAACGCGGCAAATGTATGGGCAAGGTCGTTTGCTCAGGGAGTGACCTTAATCGGAGCTATATATTTAGAGTTAAAGAGAACCAGGTTATTAAATATTTTCTTGCAATGGTCGACGGCCGATAGCCGGGCGTTGCAACTTGCATTTATGAAGTTTTCGCAAACGTCTTGAGTAACAAAATAATGCGGTATCTAGCAAGGTTTAACAGACTTTGTTGTTGAAGGTAAAATCATAATAGCACAGATTGTTCTTATGTTTACTTTCATCATATAATAATCCTATATGAATGTCATATTTTGCAATAATACTTCTTATGACATAAAAATACAACAGCAAAAATAATACTTAAAAATAGTGGTTATAAAAATCAAAGTTAATACTTAATAATTATTTAAGATGCCGGGTTCATAATATAACCTCTTGTATCGTTGGTGAAAAGAACGAAAACGAATGTCTCGATACAATCAAGTCTTTTTTAATGAAAGCCGCAAAATTTAATTATAAGAAATACATCTTTTGGAATTTAACCAAGAATTTTTATTCGCAAACAGGTTCAATTATATTGCTTTAATTTTGACATAATGTATGTATTGAGCACGAGATTATTATAAAAATATTTTGACTATTTACTAAAACGAGGTTTTGAGTTGCTATCAAATTTTACCATAAACTGTGGAGCATTTGTATATAAATCTTATTTATTTATCAATAAGGATTTTCCTTATAATATTATTATCTGAGTAATTATTGTACATAAATTATTATTAGTAAGATGTAAAAAATACAACAGCAATATGTTATTTAAAATACGACGTCGACTTAAAACATATTAAGTCTTGAAATTATATTATGTCCTAGCAAAGGGCCGAAATATGCAGAAAGTATAAGCGTCTATCTAACCCTGAGATCTAACCTAACCATAACCTACATAACATTATGTAACAAATGAAAAACTTATGGCATCCTTCAACACATACGTACTTAACAGAATGAGGCATGACTGAAGCCATAGGAAATGCCACCGCCGAGTCATTTCCTCATTTTTGCCATAGTTTAAACACACAGTAGAGTAATATGTGTCCTTGAAATTAAAGTTGCTTGATACAAAGTGTGGTGAGCATGATCGAAGTTGTTACGTCATTATTGTAAATACACCAAAATATGTGGAATATCTGAGCTGTAAAAAATTTATTACATATTTGACATTTAATATTTATTATCTAGTTTCTAAGCTTATAGACATTCAGAGTTGATACATTAACTAGCGCTTTTTAGTGTAAAATGTCAAACGTTAACCATTAAACTTGAAAATTAAGATAATAAACAACTTAGGACATGCTGATGAAAAGATATTTATATACAGAATGAAGGTTGACACTTGACATTAAAAAGACAAAACTTATAAAAAAGGTAAAACTATAAAAAGATTCTATACAAACACCACATATATCATGTAAATTTCTGTTTAAATATACATAAACACCTAGGCAGTCAGCTACGTACAGGAACTAATTTTTTTCTCATTTTCTGCATCGTTTTACTTCCTCAAATTATCTCAGTACGTGTACATGGAATACTGGCATTCATGATTGTCTACTGTGTGTATTTATATTGTATTTTTTGCTTCGTGTTGAACTATGAGCATTTATATTAATTCAATCATGGAAATAGCAATAATTTACAAGTTTCTAGTCATTAGGCAGTAATGTAATCAGGATATGCATAAGTATCTTCTACAGGTAACAAAGCTACGTTATTGAATGTAAAGTTTATTATTGATTTATGATATTTTAATACACGAGTGAACTATACATATAACTGGATTTCAACCCCGACAAAAAAGGGGGTGTTATAAGTTTGACGTGTCTGTCTAACTGTTTGTCTGTCTGTGTGTGTGTGTGTGTGTCTAGTCCCTCGACACACCGTGACAATAATTACAGACTAAAATATTATTTTACACTTAGAATTATTCAAACCTAAAGTCTGTAAATATTACCATTTCATTACTTCTTAAAGTTGTTTGGCGGTGTTTTTTTAATTTCTTAATTTAATTTTATTATGTATCTATATTTCTATAATCTATACATAATATAAAATATTCTTATTTCAACTGCAAGTAAATATCCTACCTACTCAAGCTATGGTCAAAATTCGCCCATTCTTATGAATCTTATATTTTTAAAGTTTTAGTGGATTCACTTACTTACCTTTTGAAAGGAAAGTTACTTTCTGTCATCACAATCTGTACACAAAATTTTTTCTCAGCACTATAGCGACGTGTTGCATTAAAAACAACAATAATTATTGCAACTCAAACTTGCCTCAGAGACCATTATTGCGTGACAAATACTACATTTAGGCTAATTTAGTGTCTGAATGGTATAATCTTTGAAATTGTCTTGAACAATGGTACTTTCTATTTGTGGAGGATCGGTGAGCTTCTGAGTTCAGTGACCGGTTATGATTCAGGCTTATAGCGATATAGTGCAGTGTATGCAATACGTTTAGGTAATAAAACAGACAACATAGATGAATTGCATTTGAAAATTACGACACCGACTATTAAATATTGGATTTGATGGGTAAGTTCCGAAATTTTGCGCAGTTCTTTATTCGACGCCATATAATTGTACTGACGCGTGTCGTGCCACTACAGGTTTAAACGAGTGTGACGTATTATAATGACGTCCCAAGGCATTATATACGTCAATGCACAAAAGTATAATATACTATTATTTTGAAATCAACAGTAGGCGTCGATTCTAAACGTCACGAGCCAGTACACTGGGCTAAATTCCAGAACTTAGTCTTAATTTCTACCATGGCTATCGATATTATCGTAGATCAAATTTCGGAACTTACTCTCGATCTATCGCTATAGATAGCTATAGATATCGCTATAGATATTAACGAATGCAATCACAAAGTAATAAGCACCTGTATTCTTTCAAGTATATCTTGTGTTTTAATTAAGTGCGAATATTGCTTCACAGTCAGGGAAAACATCTTCTGAAGATTTCGTACACCGCCGCGCCGTTGCATAAGCGTGTCCAAATAGTGCTAGAGAATTTATTGCCAACTACGAATATTCAAGTTATTGTTTATGTAGTCATAAATATCTTTTATGTAAATAAAAATTAATTTAATTTTTTAAGCCTCACTAAACTTTGCCAAATTTTAGTTCTGGTAAATTCGTGGAAGTCCAGGGAAGGTGTATAAAATGCGAAATTTTAGGAGTTAATTGATACGAAGTTCACAGATAATCTAGTCTTATAAACAATTCTCGTGTTGCGGTGTTTGTCTCTAAACTCGGACAGCTGGAACGATTTTAATAAAATGTTGTGTGCGTAACGAGTGAGTCTGAAAATAGGCCAACATCTTTTTTGTGCCCGAGATAATACAGTATATTATGACAAAACAATGTTCGCCCGGTCATCTAGCTAGAAGATAAAATTTTAGTTAAAATATCAATCAGTATTCGAAACAATACATACAAGAGGCAAGTAATATTTTGTTTTGCTTACAAGCATAGCCAACATGCGCTTTACTTCATTTTTCGTACCTGTGTGAGCTGACCCTAATAAACGTGAGTATTATGAGATAAACCATATCACAAACAAGTAACCAAAAAGGCTTAGAAGAATATAAAATTGTTACAAGTGAATATGAAATAGAAAGTCCATTAAAATAAGCGTGAGAAAATGCATTAATGTTAGACAAAATAATCAACGAGATAACAATAATGTAGACAAAATAAAGTTAAAATAATATTATATCCACAGCTAAACATTGAACTTCTTTTTTGAAGTCGGTTAAAAACAACGGCCTACTCTACGGGAGTGCAGACAAAAGTGAATACGAAACAGAGGCAAGCATACATTTTCGACACGCAGTAGAAATGAAGAGGAATTAACTTCCTCTCATACGCCGCGCCGGCGGTCTACACCTCCTCCGTCCTATGAATAATTTTTAATCATCATTACTATGCGCTGTTTCAAGCTATTGCATAAGTTTTATCTTAGGCTTTGAACGCGACGATCAAGAAATTCCGTAACGAAAATAAACCTAACACATCGTCTAACGTCGTTTCGATTCGACAGACTTCAGTGGGCTGTGGTCTTCAGCAGGTTTTTGTGTGTGTACGACTAGAAATATGCATGTAGATTGGCTATTGCCAATATGCAATAGGTTTACCACGGCAGTCCTCGAGTGCCTCGAGTTGAGAAACATCAAAATTGCTGTTCAGGTAGCCAAAAAATGTTTTACTAACATGGAACGCATATCTGGTCAAGGTCGAGTCGCCAATTAAGATCAATTATAACAAAACCAACGGCTACCAGCTTTCGAAAGTAAATAACAGGTATAAGTTTTTATGAAGGCTATTGTACTTAGCTACTAACTCTTTGTTCTAATCGTTTCCTTGTTAATTATACCTTAAACAGATTGATAAAAAAACAAAAAGTGACTTTGATAAAAATTATTTTAACATAAAAGGAAGATACAACAAAATATTATGTAAATCTGTGTTTAGTCTACGCAAATCAACTGAAATATGTGTTTGACATTAACACCTACTTTGGCGTTAATCGATTGAATTTGATAGTGAGACAACTTTAATTACATTCTGAATCCTTATCATATAGAGGTAGGTTCTATGTACGCTTCACACCACGTCAGTCTGGCCCCGTGCTAAGTACCTGAAGGACTTGTGTTACAGGTACCAGACAACGGAAATATATTTAATTATTTTTATACTATACAAACATATTTTTAAGATTTTTATTATATCATACACATATTGAATGCATATCCCGACCCGGGAACATTGAAAACTTTTTGTTCCGTCGGCGGGAGTCGAACTCGCGACTCCCGGCTTGAGCTACCACACACTTTGAGCCACAGAGGTCGTCAAATAGAGACTAGAATAGGTTCGGGAATCTTTTTTTCGCACCCAAATTTTTGTAAATGGCAAAACAACGTTGCAGGGTCCACTAGAATTATGGATATATTACTGGAATGTTTTCACGCTAGAGGCAGCACCATCATAGACGGTAAACAAAAAGTTTTGTTGGATGTTTGACAACGTTTCTGTCAACTTTCTCGACGTGTGCAACGTATCGGATTTTAGCCTGACAATTTACTAGTAGCGGCCCCTGTCCCGAACTTTGCGTAAATTTATTTTGTTTTTTTTTACGGGAATTTTCCCTACTTTATGGAAATTTTGCTCTCCTCTAATTTGAGGATAAATTAAAAATCACCTTGTCAGCACGTGTAATAAGCATACGAACGAAAGCTGTCACTTTCCTCGCAACCAATCTGTTAGAGAGATTATCTAAACTTGAGGCTTTCCATTGATGATGTATTAAGCTTCAGTTTAGCAATTAGCAGTAAATTAAAAAACAGAGTTTAATCTTACATACCCTGCGAAGTAACTTTTTAATGATATGTATATACTAGACTCTAGAGCATAGAAATTTTCATTAAAAAGTAAATGCTATGTACTAGACTAACAAGAGTATAGAAGCTTTCACCAAAAACCGTTAGTAGAGTCAAGGAGAGGAAGCAGTTGCTAAACAATGTACTTAAGGAAATATTAGAAAAGACCCAAAAATTGGTATGCCCCATCAGACCGAAAACCCTGAGGTGGTATGCCCCATCAGATTTTATAATGAGTTGTCAGATGTCTTATAACACAATAATATATCGATCGATAGCGCGATTCAGGATTATGGCGCTGGTACGTCCACCACTAAAATTATCACACAGTAAAGCTCGATAGGAATTCAAATGCTTTTCTCTAAGCTCTTTGAGTTTCTGTCAAATATTTGACCTTCAGCTTATGACCGGCTTAATCCAGTCAAAAATGTCAAGTCGGCGCCGGCGCGTGGGCGGCATTTACATATTCCATAATTCGTTAAAGTCTGAGAGGAATTTTTAGTAACGGTTAAGCCGTTATTCTTGATTGAGGGGCTCAGGAAAATTAGTCATTTGGATTATTTAACGCGGGATATTTTTAGATAACGGAGCACGGTACTTAGATAACATGCATTCGATAATTTTACGGCACAGTAAGCAATCAAAAACATTATTTTTTAAATTTTCTATCGAAATATTGGAATACAAGTTCACTAAGCACCTAGTTTTGTGTCCACTTCACGCACAGCAAACAAAAATATTAAAAAAGAAATATGCATCAAAATATTAACACTTTTGATACTTCAAATCTGAACTTAGCCTTCATACTCTTTGCTTTGAAGGCTCATATTTTTAATCGATTTTCAAAAAACAGGTTCTTTCGATTTTTTATCGATTACGGGACTTCCTCGGCTTGATTGACAGGTCATTGGTATCGATACAGCCTTGCACGTGTCCCAAAGTCGGCACGCGCTTCCGGGACCGGATGTAGTAAGACTGTAAGACACAACACGACAACATAGAGTAATTGTAACTCAGAAGTATGGTGCTTTTTCTGGTTGCATGAACATTATCATAACGTTACTCCGACCCTATTAGTAAATGCAACATTAATGCAGATTCTTTCCTTATTCGTTCTATGAAATTTTAGAATTTTGATATTCAACGGATTCATTTTAAAAAGGAATAAAACTGCATGATTTTTAAATAAGCCAGTAGATTTAGGGTATATGCGTTTTTAACTTTTCTTGGCTCTACATTTCATTATTCTATACGATAAGTTTGAGTGTTATTGAATAAGTACACAGAAAATAATGCACAACTTTTTGGCGACAAAGCTTAAGAAAATTTTAATGTTTTATTTATAAACTAAACATTGATTACAATATTCTATAATTCAGTTTTAACTTCTGTCCAACATATCAATATATTAATGTTTTGCAAAATAACTTAAAAATGTAGAGTCCAACTTCTGAACATTCATATTCTATGGTCAATCACGCCAGTTACGTTCGCTAATAACTGTAATTGTATTGATACGGTCAATTAATCTGTTGAGTAACAGATTTTATATTAAGTATGCTAAAACATAAAATTTTACGCCAACTACTTTGTATTACCGACATTCAAGTTTTTTAAGAAATAAAGATTTTGTTATTTTATAATAAAAAGTGACTTTTATTTTCTTTTTTATTGATATTACATATTGACAAAATAATACTTAAAATAATAACAGAACAAATACAAAAAAAAGACGGGTCCGGGAGTGCTGGTAGAAGTGAAAACTTGATTATTAACGTTGTGCATTATTTTTTTTTACCCATTTTTTTATGAAAATCGATTTTAAAAAAATCAATTTTTTTAATTAATCGAAACCCTTACAGTCGATTAAAAAATATCATCAATCGAAAAAAAACAATCGATTGTTCGAATAATCGATTTCAATGTTACAACACTACTCTCCAACAGTCTTACGGTTTTTCGATCAGCACGAAAATCTGACGTGAGTTTCACAGTTTTTAGACTTTTTACCCATCCCACAAAAGTGCTCAACGCCACTAAAGAAGTTTTCACTTCAAAAAGTGAAAGAGCATTAAAATGTCGTCAAAATAACGAAATGACGATCGAAACCTGCAGTTGATAATATGATAATGTGCAACTGTTTATTAAGTAACATTATATAACATTACTAGCTGTCCCGGCAAACGTTGCTTTGCCATAATATATTATGTATTTGCCAAATTATTTTAATGAAGTGACTAAATATAATGTATGTTACCATGGAAACGTCAGGTTGTAAAATAATTTGCAATAAAATAAAATTGCGACTATAATTAAAGATCTATCCATCCTATCTCTCAAATTGGAAAAAACACACATTAAAAAAAATAAACATTAAATTTGGTTAAGGGGCCGGGACCCTCGAAATTCTCATACATACGTAATTTCAAAATCATTTTCTCATACGAAAATATTTTAACAATTTTGAGTTGTTTTTCAGTTTAAAATAGTAATTATCTAGGTTCCTGCAAAATTTACTTCAAAATATTTAAACATTAATTTTTTTTTGTTTTTAATTTTTTTTAGTAAATTTAGTACTTAATATTTAAACACTTAAAAATAGAGTAAAACACTAAAAAATATATAAATAAATAGTAAATTTACTACAAAATATTTAAATACTAAAAATATTTTTTAGAGTTTATATTTTTTGTAGTAAATTAACTATTTATTTATATATTTTTTAGTGTTTAAATATTTAGTAGTTTTATTATAAAAAATTTTAAAGCAAAAAAAAATTTTGTAAGTATTTAAATATTTTGAAGTAAATTTTTGTGCAGGAACCTAGGTAATTACTATTTTAAACTGAAAAACAACTCAAACATGTTAAATATTTTCGTATGAGAAAATGATTTTGGAATTACCTATGTATGAGAAATTCCAAGTGTACCCGGCCTCTTAAGTAGTTTAGGAATCCATCGCGGACAAACATCGTGACAGGAGATTTATATATATTAGATAACCTTAGAAACGAGTACTTAATTAAGATTATTTATTGTTTGTGTCGATTTAATGTCAGGCAGCCACGCATTATCGATTCAAATGACAATTCATAATTATATATAATATAACCTCCTCCTTTTTGGAAGTTGGTTAAAATACTTTTTGTATAGCTGTGCTAAGCAAAAATATTATACTTTACTTAAGATTGTTGCGTAGCACCTAGTTTTAATATTTTAAGTTGAATAAAACAGTGAAAACATTGTTTTGAGACTTATAAAGTAAGGCTGTTTAAACAATGCCTTACTGTAGATATTTTGGTTACACTGTAGTGTCATTATCACTAACAAAATAACGCCTTATGTACAAATTATTGCAGGGCATAGGTTAAACTCACATTTTATTCAGCCACACATACGAGTAAATATGTTTCTTTATACTTTATTTGTAATTTGTATATATTTTCTTTCTTACGACCCAAACCTCCTTAAAAGTATTATTACATCTTATATACTATATAATAATGCTTATTATTATATTATGTATATTAAATATACAATTTCTGACAGGTCTTGTTCTTACTCAACGGAGTTGTATACATTATGTATATTGCACTCGTGTCTTTCATAACGCATACATATACAAAAGGGTATTAAAAATGTATGCGTAATCGATTTAAATCGATTGTGCAGTATCGATACTTCACAATCGATTCGGATTACCTAATTACACTTGTCAATCCGGAATGTAACCGAGTATTAAGATTAAGGGCTTGTTTCACCACTTACTGATAAGTGCCAGATTAGCTATCCACAACTTATCTAAAAGATGATCCATACCCTATCTGTCACATAAGCCGTAAGTGGTGAAATAGCCTATTAGTGTGACAGAATGCGTCATGTAAAAAATAACAAAGCAAAATTTTCTATAGAGCCAAATGATAAAAGTGACTTAAAATGCAATAATTTCATTGTTATGTGCCATGTTACATTTATATTATGCTTGTGATAGAATTGATAAATTATGGTAGTTAAAAAAGCGTATGTATGACAGGTGAGTGTTTAAATAATTGTATCATAAAAATCATTGGCATCACGTGATGGCTTCGTTTTCGCTTACTATGGTTTTTCAACACGGTAACGTCAATAATTAGTTACCGGTTTAATCAACTCTATCACCCTTACTACTCTGTTACTATCGTTATAGTAACAGAGTGGTAAGGGTAATAGAGTTGTTTAAACCGGTTTGCTCGATCAGATCACGAGCGCAATCAATTCCAAATATGCACTAATCGGCCTTGCGTAGGAATGCCCTATCACCAGCTTTGTCTACTGTTACTCATAACTGATAGTAATATTTTCTTTGTTCTACATCCGCCTTACTTTCAAGTATTTCCTTTATTCACTAGATGACGCCCGCAACTCTGATGCACCAAAATCCGTTTATCGCGCGGGAACCGTACATTTTTACGGGATGAAAAGTATCCTATGTCCTTTCCCAGGACTCAAAGCATCTCCCACATCTTTGAGACGTGCGCAGTCCTCGTACTGGCGTACTAAATGGCGTCAAGGAACATTTTTTGTCGCAAATAATCCATAATAACTGATTATTACCTGTATTGTGTTATTTATATTTATTTATGTTTGTATATACATATATATTTTATTTTTATGTATTATTTTCTTAGTATGTATGTATGTATTTATAATATTATACTTATATATTTTAAAAAGTTTACTCTTAGCTGTCTATGTAGTCAACTACCATCTATTACTACTGTTACTTTAAAGTTTTACAATAAAGGTTGCCTGGAAGAAATCGCTTGTAGCGATAAGGCCGCCTTTTGTACTTTTACTCTTAGTTGCTAAGTTTTGTTTTGTATGTCATGTTTGTTTTTGGTGCAATAAAGTGTTTTCATTCATTCATTCATTCATTCATTCATCTCCATGCCAAATTTCAGCAAAATCAGTTCAGCGGTTTGGGCGTGAAGAGGTAACAGACACTTTTGCATTTATAATATTAGTGTGGATGTATGGATGCATAAAATGAAGTGTCACAGCGACGATGAATCTTATTATAAGCTAAATGACTCAGTGAACTTTGTATCGCTTCCCTCCTAATATAAACCTTTCCTCAAATATTTCAAAATTAAAATTAGCCAAATCGGTTTAGCCATTCTCGAGTTGAAGTGAGAGAAATAAAATTTTGAATTCACTTTAATTTTAAAAGATCATTAGATTTAAATATAATATAATTTATTCTTTTATACAATTTACTGTACGAGTAGTATGCTTTTTCCAAGCGGCATATAATAAGAATAAAATTTCATTTGACTTACTATGTAGTTATTGTAGCTTCTTTCCTAAAGTTACAACTAAAACAAGATGAGTCTTTAAACAAAAAAAAACGTTCAGACAAGTAAAGCAAAAACCCTATAGAGTTCTTGCATGTGTGAATGACTACAAGATATCATCCATTCATGTTCATCCAGCAGAATCCCAGGAACTTTAATAGCTGCCTGAGAACTTGGAATGCCTAGGTCTAATTATAACGTAGCCCTAGACGGGTGGGCTAGACTTAGTCACTAACTTTTCTTGTTTGTAATTATAATCTAAAAGAGTATAATGCTGATATACTTCGTGATGTTAAGATATTACTCCTTAAAGTTAACTTTTTACTCCCTATAAAAGACATCAACGAGTTTGTTGTTCACTAAACATTCAACTTAAAAACTGTATAATATTATTTGTTTCTAATATTGTTTACAGTAAGAAATCCTTTTAATAATCAAAACATAAATACATCATTTTATTACATTAATAATAATTAATAACGGTATTGAAACAGTTAATTACAAGGCTCTGCAAATGATGGTAATTGGCAAAATCTCGCAAAATGCACAATTAAGTGAAACCGAATTGTGAATTCGGTCCCACGCGTCAGGTCAATGAACCGCTGGTCACTGACCACGGGCCACGGCTGATCACCGCCACCGTTACACCACCGAAATGGTGCACAGGATACTTAATGTTAGCACCATCGCCACAGATGAAGTTAATTAATTAAGCCTACATTCACAATACGTCTGTATTCAAACTTCAAGTTGTGAATAATATTGACGACCTCTGTGGGAGAGTTTTGGCGGGCATGTGAAAAGGTGCTGTTGTGTTTTTATATTATTTTCCTAAAATTGTGTTAGCTGGGTTTTTAATGTGTAATATTGGTAGAATATTAACCATTAGATATTCGTGTTCATGCACAAGTGTAGGAAAGTGATGTAATATCCAGAAACGTGCTATTTTGTGTTCCCTCCAAAACTCCATCGAAAGTTTCAGTAAAGCGTCTACCACTTTACTGAATCGACCGACTTGACTCCTTGACTGTATTGACTTTTATTTAGACTGACTAGACTTTAGACCTGACGATACACGAAAACGACGATGAAAATTATAATAAGAGGAATATGGTTTTCCCGCCATATTCCTTACCTTTTTACCTTGTCTGTGGCACAACATACACTTCCTTTGTGTCAAGTTGCCAAAAAAGAAGAAAAAGAAAGAAAGAAGACCTCTGTGGCTCAGCGGTGAGCGCGTTGGTAGCTCGAGCCGGGGGTCGCGGGTTCAATTCCCGCCGACGAGATCAACTTAGATTAATGAAATATATTATCTACTTAAGCCCACTAATTTCCCCAAAGCTTTTCAGAGTCACATAGCTATTAAAATATTAGTAGGTATTGAAGTGAGATCAACTGAAACTAATATATTATCTACTTAAGCCCACTTAAACATAATTTCCCTAAAGCTTTTCAGGGTCACATAGCGTCAAGCTATGCCGAAGGTTGGCGAGGGTGGAGGCGGGTTGCCCAACACCTGTAGGTGCCTATTATGATTCACTTAAACTTGGCTGTAGGATTATAATTAGAATTAATTGTAGGTTAGAGTTACGATTTGCTTCATGTAGAGGCGCTAATATACGATTCAATTATGAATAGGAGGCTGTTTGCTTTATATTTTTGACTAGCTGACCTGCGGGGCTAAATGGTCATATTGGCAATTCCTCTCAACCAATTCAGCAAATGAATTTTGCGATTTAAAAAATAATCATAATATTATGATTCTCCAAAGCGACCATTTAAACCCCTGCTGGTGAACTCCGTATCACTTATGTAGCTCCCTTCCTTCGACCGACCTATATCTTTATCAATTAACTGGGACCGCTTTGTATATCAACTGTATTTTTTATCCAGATCGGTTCAATAGTTTTGGAGTATTTGATGCACACTTAATCTTTACATCTTATTAATTTGGATAGAGTTGTAAAACTAGTTTTTTTCCAAAAATTATCTATCGACAAAATATTTATTAGTCACTAATGACTAAGACTATAAACACTTTAGAACAATGATGAAAGCCTGAATACTGTAAGGGCGGAGACGTGACTCATCTCATACTCTCGCAGCTGTGCAGCCTTCACACATGCCTCAAATGTTTGCATAATTTATATGGTGAATACCTGAGATGGAAAATAAAAGCAAAAGTTATTATTTTCCAAGTTAAAGTTATAACAGAGTCGTACAGTATCTGTGTGTAAAAAGGCTCTAAGCTTCTTGGCTGGCTTTTTTTAAATTGGTAGAAATAGATAAACGGAAACTATGAATATTGTAAAATGTAAGGTTCTAGCGGAATTCTAAAAAAAGCATTTCCTGCGATATAACTCCCGTCAAATAGTAGGGGTACAGTCGCCAAATTCCGTCCCCAAGCCTAATTCCGTCCCCTTCGATATCTACTTATTTAAAAACTGCCATCTATCATAAGTGGCACGAGATAGGAGCTGGTTGCGTCAGTCGGTCATTGTGAAGAAGTGAGGGCGTCACGCCGTTCGTACCGGCATCATCATCTTATTTTTTATTACCATCACATTTTCCAGGCAGCACAAGGCCAGTACTATGCTTCACCATACTGCTCACCGTTTGCGCTCGCGCCGCCCCTGGCGCCCTCGTACTACGCCCCGCTCTCGGCACCCTCGTGCCCCTGCGGCGCGCCCGTCGCCCAAGCTCCGCCGCCGCCACCCATCTACTTTTCTCTCCCTCCTCCACCGCCCATATACATCACCCCGCCCGCTCTGCCGCCCATGATGGTGGAGGTGCCGCTGCCGCCGCCGATCACGATTTCCCCACCGGCGCTGCCGCCCATGTGCATAACCCCCCCGCCGCCGCCGCCCATCACGGTGACCCCGCCGCCCTCGCCGCCGAAAAGCAAAAAAAGTTTTCAAAATCAGTTTTTCATTGAAATATTCTTGGATACCATAAAATATTGAGATGCCTGACTTATTGATACAATTTGTTTGTAAAACTAATTATTATTACCTCAGATGTTAATCGATTAAGTAAAATGTTGAGATTAATAACACGTTTTTTGTTCAAATAGATGAACCAAAAAAAAAAAAAATTTCCTAATATCGTCTCCTTACATGAACCTAATATCGTCCCCAAGACGGTATTAGGATCTCAAACAGTGAATGCAGATCTCGAACGTTCATATCACTTCTTTTTGCTTAGAAACTGTAGAAAAATATGTTTTTTTAGGGTTCCGTACCCAAAGGGTAAAAATGGGACCCTATTACTGAAACTTCATTGTCTGTCCATCTGTCTGTCTGTCTCCAGGCTCTATCTCAAGAACTGCTATAGCTAGACTTCTGAAATTTTCAGGAATTGTGTTACATAATTATATTCTGTTGCCGCTACAACAACAAATACTAAAAATAAATATATTATATTTATCCCTTTAATATATTTATATTAAAGGGATGGAATTAGGAGCCCAAAAATAAATTTTGAAAATATGAGTATTTTTGTTAAATTTACTTTTATACTTTTCCTGAAAACGTTAACGCATTTTTGATTATTTTTAAGAATAAAGGAATAATGAAGCTAAAGTTTGCTTGAGTTTGATTTATACCTGTAGTATTTTATTTTATTTTTTAGAACGTTTTTAAAAAAAGGGGACGATATATGGCGACTGAACCTTATTCTTGGCATTTAAAATTTCATCATTTGTTCACCCCTTTTAGGTAGTATATATAATATATATAATTATAGTATATATAATTGTTATTTACAGATCCTACCCCTCCTATTGGTAAATTATTATTATTTAAATATTTTTCCTTATTAATCCCTCGATCGTGGATTCTTGGAAATCTATTGTTATTCTATTATTATCGCGGTCAAATTCGACCGCTTGGAGCTTGACGGGTATTGCTTAAAACAGCAGAGAGGAACACGTGTGTAGAATTTCAAGCTTGTAAGTTGTAACTCAGGGTTTTGTTGTGTTTAATACACATCTATCTATCTATCTATCTATCTTTACAAATAGATAAAATAATATTTAGGATCATAAAGTTGTGATTTGTGCCAATACCGTTCGTAGTTGTTACAAGAGTAGAACTGGTATTATGCCACGTAGACTCAGGCAATAAGTTGTTTAGTCATGCGAGTGCGTGTTGTAAGCCATGATCGGAATTACCTAATATTGACCACTCTGAATGCCTGATTTTAAGGTTCTTTCATGCTAATGTGAACCTTACGACCTTGACTGAACGACCACCGAATAACAATTAAGTTAAATAACGTCCAGTTACATTCAAATTCTATGCTGTTCTTAGATTTTAATGGAGCTAAAGAATTTGTATAATTTAAACAACACTTTGATTCTTCTTCGATTTCTTACGTGCAAATGAGAACACAAGAACCATAAGTTTTTCTTCAAAAAGTAGCTTATACCCTGTCCCGTGAATTACTCTATATTTGTGCTGAAATTTAAACGATCCAATAGCTTCATAGCCTATAGTTCGCATTTTGGTCTAGGAGCTTTGTTTCGAAAGGAAACTTGTTTTCCTTTTAACGGGAACTTTTTAATTTTTCCCTGTCACTTAAGACGCATAACACCTACTCACGAGGTAAAAATGTATATTATAAAGTACGTACAATCCAAGGGGAATACCCATTTTGAGTCACATACCTACTCCAGTTAATATTACAATTCAATATTATTTAAATATTTTAAATTTAAGAGGCGACGCATTGTTGGTTGAGGGAAAAACCACAGTACCTCAAAAACCTTAAGATTTTCCGGATAATGATTAAGTCTGAACACGTTTTAATGTGACGTTTAACCATGGATCAATCTTTATCTACGTAATTGTACTTCCCCTTTATACGCACGTTGAGTTATTGATCAAACTTGGGTATCGGATGCACAATAGCAAAAGTATAGAATGTGGTTTTATTTATAATTTTTAGGGCCCTTTTTCACCACTTCCTGGTAACGTGCCGGAGAGGCTATCCACAACTTATTTCACAGATTCTCCATACTTTATTTGTCAAGTTAAGTGGTGGATAGCCTATCCGATTTATGATTTATCATAAGTCTTAACTTTTATATTAGTAAGTATATTAGCTAGTGATTATTATTAATTTAAGTAGTAACAAAATCATACCATATATTGCCATATAATATTGCTTCTGTATAGTTAACTACCTTTAACGGCAATTCTTCGATAAAGAAATTATGATATCACCATGCTATTTGCATCCTGTTTAATGCACACAAAGCTTTTAGATCTTTTTGAAACACAAGCAAAGAAACAAACATGTCATAAAATTCACACTTATGAATGTGTGAATTACTTTGTCACTAAACATAAAAAAGAGTTTTGTTGTACTCTCACAACGACGGTTTCAAAGGTTCCTCCTCAAAATCTCAAGCTCAATTCAGCTATTGAAACTCTTGAGCATGGCAACATTTACATATTAATATTGAATACACACCTAATACTACAAATATGTGCCAATAAGCAAAAACCAAACCCGAATTCTGAAATCAGATAGACTAATCTAGTCTTCATTTTGGCAATTTTGAACTTTCCAACACATTTAGTAGAGATCAGACTGGCAGTCAATTATAGATTTTGTACAGTACAATATTATTAGGGCTATCCAATTCAATTTCTCGAGTACACTTAAGCACTAGGTCTAGCCGACAATTTGGTGTTTTCAATCAGGCAGGTAATGATCAATGAGCTTCGGACAGTCTCATGTGCTACGTGGTATTTCACTTTCACGAGTGTGAATGGTGTAAGGCATACGATATAGCGAGTAAACTGAAAGAAGGCAGCGTGAATCTAAAAATATGTTGTGGCGCCTTGGAACTTACTGACGATGTCTACAAATGGCAAATTCTACGTCAGGAGTGTAGAATTTTCCATTTGGCTGTCTAGTTCTACATAGATAGCTCTTGGATGCATTTTATGGTGGTTTAGGACTTCAACTTGTGCCTTATACTTATTTACGCGTTTCTGTCAATAAACAAAAATGCATACTTTCTGGATAAGGTGATAGATTGGTATAATATGTAGATATGGAGCAGATAGGTTTTTAAAAAATATTACAATTTTTTCAGAAGAATATTGAGCTCACCTAAGTGCATTTAGACTTTCCTCTAACCCATCAAGCCCCATAAGCTCACCGGTGAGCAAGACACAATAGAATAACAATAGATTTCAAAAAATACACGATGGAAGGATTAATATACATTTTTTTTACACTTCTAAGTAACATGCCCACTAGAAAAGTACTTGCCTTAATTTAAAAAATTTCACTTTGCTGCCAGTAATGGTGCAAGCAAGTGAAACATGAAAAGTATGTACGGTATAGCTCGAAAATAAAAAAATCGCTGGACTCCTGTGAATTGCGACCGCAATATTGATGTATCACAGTGATTTAACAGTCCCGTTGCTAACGGCCTTCGGTTACGGCATAGGTGAAAATATGCGGGGATTATTGGAGTGGAGAACAACAACAAAACATACACAAATGTTGCATATAGTTACCTGGTTATTATTTTGATGAATAAAATGCATGTTCATATAAAATGTTGCCTGCAACTTGTTAAACTAATATGTATTCTGTGCTGCAACTGTGTAACGTAGAAACATAAATTTTGTTTCATTATAAGCTATCTTATTTTGGGCCTTTTTAACCTATCAATCCCCAAACGGCATCGCGGCTGTCGCATATTTAAAGATTGAAATTCTCTGTATGCGATTCCCACGATCGAGGCATTAAATGTCTCTATACCAAAAATTTTCCAATTTAAATATCAATTTTATGTGTATCAGTTCAAAGGTTTTGACGTGAAGAGGTAACAGACAGACATATTTTAGCATTTATAACAAACGCGCAGGAACCGTACATTTTTGGTTCGGATATAAATAGTATCATAATTCATATTATTATGTATTTTTCCGGAACTCAAAGTATCTCCATACGAAATCAGCAAAATCGGTTCAGCGGTTTGGCCGTGAACCGATTTTGCTGATGAGAGGTAACAGACAGACACACTTTTCATTTATAATATTAGTAGATAAGTGATATTGCTCACAATTCAGTTGCAAGAAAAGAACGTAAAAATTGCATTATTAATACTTTGTGATTTTTATTACATCACACTAGAGTTAATCTCAAGGAACCAGAGTGGATTTCAATAGACTACTAATTTGGCAGGCTATTACTGAAACATTGCAATAATGCTAATGGCAAAGGCGTTGATTACAATCGGATTGCTAAACGTTGTTTATAAATACGCCAAGATATCTTAGCGATAAACTAAAAGTTTGTTCGTTAATACAAATTAGTTTTTTTGGGATTTTGTCTGTACTTGTTTTGGAAGAAATCGTGATTCACCCTGGGTCTTTTTCCTGTAAAAACGTAGATTTATGTGTAACTTCTATTTTTTTGTCTGTACTTTCTGAGTAGGAAGTTCATAATTATTACATTGGCAAAGAAGGTTAGAAAATATGACGTTTTTTATACTAAAGCTAAAGAGAGCCTAAGTAGCACTTTTTGTACGCAACCATACCATAAAAAGTTACTTGTATTCTGATTTCTGAATATAGTAGCTAGGTAGCTAGGTTTCTAGGTAGAAGTTTATTAGGGCGAGTGAAGCAAGCCATAGTATATTATATATCCCAAAAGCACTTTTCTGGTACACTTTACGGAAAAACTATCACACGTATTGATTTGTGCTTTAACATAGTAATTTTTATTTATATGTAAATGTGTTATCATCGGTCAGTCAAGGTTTGGTTACTATTAACATACAGAAAAAACTGCCTTAAAGATTATTGCCACACAGAAGAACTACGCGAGCCCTCACAGAGCTCGGCTTTTAGCTAGTGTATAGTGTTATTTATTCTCTAATGATGGTCAGGTATTTTAATGTACATACATGTAGTTATTATAATTTACAATATGACAACGATGTTTGCATTGCGTACTCATAACTCCATAATATTGAATACAGGATGTTCTTTATCATTTTAAACTGCATAATTTCATAAATGTTTTTTTATGCAAATCATACCATATTATTTTTAACAAAAAATTAAAACCGACTTCCAAGGTAAAAACAATAATAACATTAATGTGAACTAAAAAGTATTAAATAATTTTTACTATCTAATAGTGCCTTTTTCCGAATTCGGCTAAACCTCAACTATTTCTGTACTCAATCTTCATTATTTTGAAGTCGGTACCAGATAGCTGAATCTTCAGTCCTCTGACAGTATATTTAAAATTTTTGGAACTGGCACCGACTTCAAAATTATGAAGATTGAGTACAGAAATATTTGAGGTTTAGCCGAATTCGGAAAAAGGCACTATTAGATAGTAAAAATTATTTAATACTTTTTAGTTCACATTAATGTTATTATTGTTTTTACCTTGGAAGTCGGTTTTAATTTTTTGTTAAAAATAATAATAATTTCACTCTTTTTAGTTACACTAGTAGGTAGATAAATCTTCGCGTATATTTTACGTATCTTATTACAATTTGTTAAGAGTCACAACTCACACTCACAAAATAATATAATATTATCAGTGAAGTGAACATATTGTGCTAAGTAATTTAACAATTTTAATATTTCAAGCCCGAAGCGGTCACCGGCGATTGCGATAACAATAGAAAGGCTATTGTGTCTCGTTTTTCCACGATCGAAGGATCTATCAGATAAAAAATTGTACAAACTTGCATAGGATGTAGCGTAGCATAATATTTAATATTATCATAATTATTGACAGCTGTTCTTGTTATCAAGAATTCAAATCGATAGGTACTTAGTGCACCATCTATCGATTAATAAGTATAACTAATTAAAAAGACACTTAATGACTTTGTTTTGTTTAAATGCTCTTTTTAAAATAACTTTATTTTAATTCTATTTGTCTATTAAAATTTTATAAAGTAGTAAAGTATTCGATCTGTATATTATAAAGTAGTTAGTAAAGTATTCGATATTCTGTCTTCGCGCGGCGGCGCTGGGCGGCGACCGACGCCGACCACCGTGTATTAAAAACAAACAGGTGTTGTTTATTGTTATACAGTACATCATTATTATTATTAGTATATCCATACCTATGCCTTGTACTATTATCTATTCTGTGCCATGAGACATTCGTGGCCTTAACACGACGTGGTAATGATGATGATGACGATGATGATGATGATGATTATGATGATGAATATGAATTGCATAGTAGTTTATGCTTTCTGTTCTTAAAACAACGCCGAAACTCCCAAACGTGTATCTATAAGGAATCAGGAGTTCTCTCAGCATCATCGAAACCATGGTATACCTTGACCCAATATTTGACTTTTTGGTAGCGTATTCTTAGTACACTTCACATAAAACCAAAATCACCATATGTTTCCATATAAATTTCGAGGAGTTCCCTCGATTACTCATGGATCCCATCATCAGGTCACCACCTTTGTGAAAATGGGACCAAATTGGAGTGAAACCTAATACAACAAAACAAAAATTTCGAAAATCGGTTCACAAACGGCGGAGTAATCGTTGAACATACAAAAATAAAAAAAATAAAAAAATATCCACAGCCGAACATATAACCTCCACGTTTTTTGGAAGTCGGTTAAAATTATAAATGTGGGAGCCTGTCCATCTAGATTCTAGTGGATACAGATAGTCTTAGTCATGAGCCTTAGAAGTTTCTCTGAGTTCTAGGCAAAAACATAGGGCATTTTTTATTTCGGAAAAATTTATGGTTCCCTGCACACTAAAAACGAAATTTCCAGCAATAGCTATGGATAAGAAGTAACTGTTTTACTCTATTTCAATACAAGTGTACTCATACTAAGACACATACAAGTAGCCATAAACAAAATCATTTCGAATCACTCTGTACCTAAGTAATCGAAAACAATAACTGTTTACAAAACATGCAATTGTTTGTCTGTTCATCACTGACCGCGATCGGTAGTGTATTAAAATGAATAATGACCGGAGGTGGGAATCTGCTTTATTACGCGAGGTACAAGAAGAGACCACCATGTATAAGGTCGGGTCACTCCAAGAGGTACTATACCCAATCTGTGTTACTGGACTCATATGGAGAGTGGGGTAAATGGAATCACCAAAGACGAAGGTAACATTGTTAACTCTCCTCTTTTTTCTTTACATTTTCCTAGAGGTAAATTAGTATATAGATCGTTTATCTATCTAATAATCTACACTCTCAAAAAACCTTTCTTTGCATAAAGCTTGCAATGATAATAGAATGATTCTTCAGAATTCAATACACAAGTCGATACAGCTTATATTCAACAAAAATACTATAATACGTTATTATTCTGAAGATTACCTGAAGTCAATTTTATCGTAACCAAGGGCATATCGGGCATTAAAATAACTTATTTTTATGGTGGCACTTCACATGGCTATTTGTATTTGCGTATATTTTGATGTATTCGCCAAACAATCACCATTTGTAGACGGTATGTTTGACAAAGTATTGGCCTTATTTGTTATTTGACAAATTTGACCAATACCTGCAAATACCGTACCTTTGTCGGTTTTCGACGCATATCAAAAGAGTCGAATAGGCAAGTACACAAAATCGTGTAAAAGTTTCGTATTTGACGTCCATGTGTGGAAGGTCGTATTTGCCTTTATTTGCTTGTTTGTGTATACGTCAATAATTTTGCCAAATGCAACAAATAGCCAATAGCCATGTGAAGTGCCACCATTAGAGTTTACTTCCTTACAAGATTATTATTTATATCCATGTAGAGTATCAGGAAATAAACCAGCTCTTACACTTTCAATTCGAGTCTTGCATCACCTGTCACAGCCTCCCCGAAGGTTGTATGCATCAGATTGCTTGGCCTTTGTATTAAGTTCCATACAAACTTTGTACTCGTACGCATTTATCTATGCCAAAGTATTTTCTTCAAAACTATCCCAATTTTTTAAAGCTTTATTTTTTGTTTCTTAGCTATTTTAAAAGTACACGTCATGAATTCTGATTTAATATGTTTTTAAAATAGATTATTTATAGCATCAAATGAAGTGTGAAAAACAAAAATATGTATTTAAATTTGGAATTATACTATCTGGGTTTATACGCACCAAAATTCTCAAAAATCAGTGCATTGAAATTATAACTCTGCGCTAATATACGATAAAGTTGTAAATCGAATACCCGAGTCTCGATTTTTTCTTCCAGGCCAAATATAGGCCAAACAATTTGGACAAACTCCACAGTCTTTTTATAATGCGAGCAACTCTATATCATTGTATGGGTTGTATATCTATGTATTTACCTACTTTATATTATATTTCTGTGGTCGCCACTAAAACCGCTTTCAAGCCCTTGACCGTAAAGACAACACAGACAATATTATGCGGTGATTGTTAACAATAATCAATACACATTGCTCGCTCTTATTGAATAACAAGTAAGGTATTTAATGATAATGCCTGGTAACAATGATGCTAGTCAGGTTGTAGAATAATTTAAAACAAACAAAGAATAAGTACTAAAAAAAATGTTGTAAACAGAAACGCATTTAATAAATATAACTTATACTCATTTACCTCTACATTTAATTCACTGAACCGATACTGATGAAATTTGCTATGGAGCTGCTTATAAAATATCACAATCAATAACAATTAATTGTAAGGTTCTCGCGTTGCGGGCTACCTCAAAATATAATATTATTTACATACCAAGTTATGAAACATAGCTAGCTTTGTTCGTAAAGCCTTTAATAATACAACTTTTGCTAACTCTGTATACACACATAACTTATGTGTGTAGAACTTAGACCCTAAGTCCTTACTCGTAAACTCCATCTATAGATTAAAGTCTAGAATCTCTGTAGATGGAGTATAAAGTTCTATAGTCATTTTATAATAAAACCTATGTCAATGGTTACATTTAGGCATTAACCCAGGCATTATATAATTGAGGTGGAATTCCTCACATTCCTGTGACATGAGTGTGAGAGTAAGAGGTGGGCAGCCTCGGCGATTGAGAGTAAGGACGTGTGACGACGATTGAGGTTAGAGCGTTGACTTTATACAATAATACCACAGATTACCACGTAAATAATAATACTTTGTGTAATACTAGCGACCCGCCTTGACTCCGCTATACCTCTAAAATTATTAGTGTCAGTGTTTCTTAATAACTCCCACGGCCACACCGGTTTCGGTGACGGTGGCCGGTTTCATTGAAACCAGTCCAGTTACGCAGGAGTAATTTTATAGTGCCCAAGTGTGTGCGCAGTACACAACAGTATTCCTTTTACTCTCATAACCCAGTGGGACCGGAAGGCCAACACGACTGGCGAGACTCGAGAGATCAGGCGCAGGACCGACTTTTTACATGCCCACCTGACGCATAGATCATCTTACCTTTTTTTTTTTGCGCAGGGGAAACCCTTTATGGGTGCCCCGGGTTGGGGATGTGCCTCAGTGAAGTTGAAGCACCCCGGGGGTATGTGGGACTCCCGACTCGGGTTTACCCACTAAAACCTGCGGTTTGCCTTCAGCCGTATACGGAGAGATATCCTGGATCTAACACAGGACTCCCTCCACGACCGGCCGGTCTACCTCACAGGGACCGGACTTCCACCAAGTTAGGGAACGCTTAGGCGCATAGATCATCTTACCTGCATTGTCCAAGCCAAACTTGGATATAACATGTTTCCAACGTGGAAATCGCATACACTACCTGCGAGTCAAGTCGAGCCACGCTCTAAGCCCACTGGACCACGGAGGCGTTCGGCGTCAGTGTTTCTAGTATATTGTTTAGTTAGTACGTTTCTTATGATCTAATATTGATAAAAAAACTGCGACGAAATAAGTTACGTAGTGTTTAAGAAGTAAGCCTGCGATACTTATAATATTATGCACAAATAGCGGAAAGCAACTTATCTTTGTAGACTAGTAAGTCTAAGCTAGGAAATTAGTAATCTATATTTTCGATTACACCAGCTTACCTTATCTTGTGACGTCAGATTTTAGAATGTTCGGCAAAATACAAGAAATTAGATTCGGACTACAAAACAAATCGCTGACAATATTTGGACTGATTCGGTATGCAATAGTAAAAATATTGTTTTTAGAATATAAAACATCATAACGTAACAAATTGGTTATTGATGCTTTTTGTTATTCGGCATTCAAACAAATCTGTTTTTATCCGTCGTAATATTTGAATTCATTTTCCGCTTGTACAAGGTGTATCAAATTAGTGATGATACGTTAGAGTTTAGAGTTTAGGGGATGTATTATATTGTGGTCTATAATATATACTTAGAGTTCATTACTGCTAAAAAGTTATAGGCATTTTCATGGTATTTTCGCATTTAGGATTTTTATAGAGACCTATAAGTCAAAGGCAAATCGTTCAGTGCTGCTACTTTTACAGTGAAAATATTAGGGTCACTTACACTTCCTAAAGTTTTATCATTTATCACTTATTTTTTTAAAACCTTGTATTTTGCGTTGAACAAAACTGCTGATGATATTATGTCATGATTACGTTCTTCAAAAGTGATTAGTAACTAAAGCTGTTACAGCACACTTGAGAAATGATTTAGTGTCATCATTAAAACTGTACAACATTTGTATTATATCTGTCGATTATTATTATTCTTTATTAATTAATAGAAAATGCCTAATTTTTAGATTATTGTTTTGCACAACTCTCTATGTGCCTAATTTACTGTATTGATTTTCATAATTACACGTTGAACTCTTAGCCCAATTTAAGCCAGTCTGAATTATGACTGTAGATTATCGTGACTATAATACATTGTTAGCTTTATCGTTCACAATGTAAAGAGTAAATCTCGTCTACCCCAAAGTCCAAACTTACGTTACTTTCGGAAAAATTATAACATAATGGCGATTTTAATTCCAATGCTAGTATGTGGTAACTGGCTAACTCCAAAGGGGGAACCATTATTGACAAACGCCTACGAAACAAACCCAAACGCTCATCCTGGTTTCTCTTGTCCACAGATGTCATTCCGCTCCAAGAGTGATGGATAGTCACAGCAGATCGGCGTCGCCGCGCGACGCGCCGCGGCCGCAGCACCGTCCCCCCTCGCCCCCCGCCTCCCCCACATCCCTCACTCCCCCCGCCGGCTACGACAACCGCGCCTACCAGCCCGACGACAACCATAACGCCTCCTTCGCGTCCAATGGCAACGGTCACGCCAAAGAGCCCAACGGGGACACCAAGACCCTCGAAGCCGTTAACTTGGAGCTCATCAACATGACGCCCAAGAACGGCAAGAAGAAGGAAGTGGAGGTCGACATGAACGCCACCAACCCCTACGATGAGTACTTCGTGCCGGTCAACGAGCATAAAAAGTATATGAGGTAAGGTTTTATACTTTTTAGTTTTTACTTGTACCATCGAAGAAATTGCGGACGTCTACGTCATTCGGTCGCCATGTCGATTCAATAAAAGTCGTGACTCGTGACATCAACTTCTCTGATAGTACTCTCTCATACTTGATTAACAAAGGTAAAGATAACTATAGTTAACCCTATCCAAATATCACTCCTTTACTTACCTAGGTATACTAATTACTAAGTATAGATAGCGTGTGTTTCTGTATGAAACCTCAATAAGCCACTTCTATAATATTATTTTCTACTCAATCTACAATTTAAAGTCATTTAAAATCAATATACATATTTTAATTACTATATTAGCATAAACGCAATCGGCTCGAACAAATGCATCCGTTGAAAAAATCGGATGGAGTACACGACACGAACGGCGCCGGATCCAATCTGCCTTTTGAAACAATTTTTCGTCCGTTTCTTTACCGGATGAGTAATTTCGGATCCTGCATGCAAGAATCGGACACGGCTGACGGATGTAGCAACGATAACAATAATTATATCCATTGTTATATCCATTGTTATAATAATTATATCCATGTAGTTCCAAAAAATCGGTTTTCTGTAAAGTCGGTTTACTGACGATAGTTGAACGTGACAACGTATGACGTTGTTACGTTCAACTATCCTTAACCCCTTAATCCTCGCTTCCGAATCTCTATAAATAGAAACAAACTTTTTCGACTGTAACCTAAAGTTATTTCGATGTATTTCTTTCAAATGATTGCCTAAAAATATTTATAATAGGTAAAATAAACTATTCGCAATACAAAACGTTACATACATTCGTGAAATCCAGTAAAATCTTCGAACAAAGCACAAGTCATACCTTGACACGTAGGAAATAGAGCACAATTTTGAATAGCCGAAATAATACTAATAACACACAGATTGTTTATTTATTTTTCATTCAGAGTGTGGTCAATGTATCAAAGGTCATAACTAACCAAACTTCTTCATACAAAAGTATTCTCTAAGTCATCGAAATACGTAATATAATCGAAACAAAGAGCGCCCAGGTGGGCCTTACGGTTGTTGAGAGACTTGAAAGGGTAAATGGAACGCCTCAGAGCTGTCAGCGAGGTAACGCCGCATGAACTGTCATGTTTTTCGGACGCGCACCCCATATCGAATTATAAGACGTTATCACGTCAAAGGCAAAAAAAAATTTATTGATCACAGGATTTTCTCAATATTTCAAGGACATCTTACGCTTCCGTCCGTTTCATGGTTCAGCAGCCAGAACATAATATATTTTGATATATAAATATTACAATCTGATCCATAACACTTCCTCGAATAATCTTCCTCGTACTTTTAATGGTCGTATCCTGCAATTCGTTCCGGATTAAAAAATATAGCGTAGCACATTCCTCAGTCATGTTTTGACAGCTGTGTAGAGCCAGTTATTATCTGTAGTAATCTTTGTCTATGACAGTGTTCGAAACTTGAATGCGTCGTTATGCTCTCTGATAGAATGCGATGTTGATACATTACACAGCATTACACACTACAAGTAGGTTACTCGAAATCGCTTACACTAATCTTAATGACATAACAGCTATTAAAATTAATCATGTGATCGAATCTCAAGATGTAACGGTGTATACTTGAATAGAAACAAATGAAGATTAGCAAAGCAATATTTCATTTTAATTGATAAGCTGAGAAAGCATTTGTTAATTGAAAACCGAAAAATAAACATTAAGAGGCCGGGTACCCTTGGAATTTCTCATACAAACGTAATACCAAAATCATTTTCTCATACGAAAATATTTAACATGTTTGATTTATTTTTCAGCTTAAAATAGTAATTATCTAGGTTCCTGCACAAAAATTTACTTCAAAATATTTAAACACAAAAAAAAATTGTTTTAAATTTTTGGTATGTAAATGATTTTGGTATTACGTTTGTATGAGAAATTCCAAGGGTACCCGGCCCCTTAAGAGTCCGGGTGCCATCGCAATTCTCATACAAACGTAATACCATAGATCATTTCCCATACGAGAATATTTACCATATTTGAGTTATTATTCAGCTTAAGGGCCGTCCGGAGATTCCGTAATTGACCGTATTTAAAACCTTATAAACTCATAATCTGAAAGCTACAAAGTTATAATAAAAATACAGCAATAATCTTCAGTATATCAACATTCCTTTTGTTGTTTTAAATTTTCTATTTTTTTTTTCTTATACTCATGATATCAGCTTCCAAAGTAATACCAATTTGTTAAAATTCAAGCAAACATTCAGCATCTCCTTACGATTTACAAATTACTTTTATTTGAAACTCACGCCAATAGATCAACAATATCATAAACTACATATTCGCCGTTTAAAATTTTTTTAAGGACAATTTTGAACTAAGATAAGTAAAAATAATAGGGTTTTGGCGCGATCTCGGCAACGCGGCAAATGTATGGCCAAGGTCGTTTGCTCGGGGCACGGCCTTAAGATAGTAATCACCTAGGTTCCTGTACAAAGACTCACTGCAAAATATTTACATACCAAAAAAATATGAACGATTACAATTTAGTACTTATGTAAAATATATTGTAATAGTTCATATTATGGCATTGTATGGGTATTTTCAATTGTTATGTGACAGCCGGGTGCCGCTTGGGGATTGATAGGTTACTGACGTCATTGAAGTTTTTTAAGTATTAACCACCCATTAATTTAATCGTGAAACTGCACAATTCGAATTAAGAATTTGAGATAAATACTTTCACCATTTCACAATAATGCAGCGTTACTAATATCGTAACCGATTTGATAACTAATTAGTTACTTAACATTGGTAGACAAAGATAACCGCTATCGTAAAAAGTGTTTACTTGAACAATGTTTACTTCAGTTGACACAATAAAGTCTAACTTCTAAACAAAGTCTAAAATATATATACTTAGTAAATTAAACATTTATAGAGATTAAGTTTAAGAAATATATTTTATGTCCTTTCCAAGAACCCAAAATTTATTCATATCATATTTTATTAAAATCCGTTTCGTAGTAGGTATTAAGTTTTATTATTAAAATCTGTGGCATAAACGTATGCCTCTAAAATAAAAAATCTGACATATTTTAACTTTTTACATTGTGTTTCGTAAAGTTAAGTCAAAATGATGCCATGAAGTTAATTTTCACTAATAGTTAGATAACAATAATCGGAGGGCTATTATTATGTACAATTACAGAACCGGTAGCTATGCGACATAGTATGTTATCGTAAATGTGGGTGACTCTAATGGACCGGTAGGTGGCTTAATGGAAGATTAAGATACACTAACAAACAAGAGCAAATTATATAACCCACTGAACCAGTTATTTACCAATTTGGCTAACCGTAGGCGGTATTGTTGGTTGGCTAGTAGTTGATAAAGCTTATGTAGAGAACCGTTCCAAAGGTTGTAAATTCTGCCATAATATTATGATTTGACCTACATGCTAAACTTTTATGACACTAAGTACATATTATTGGTGTTATTTTTTTCTCAGCAACGAACTTATTTTAAAATTTTCAAACATCATTTAAGATAGATATTAATCCCAAGTCCCAACCAAATCCCAACTTGTTTAATTAGAGTTCAGTTTTCACTCTATCTCTTTCTAAAAGCCGCGTACTGACCAAGCGAGCCGCCTCGCCGCGGCAGCCTCGCGCGCATTTGCTCGGTCGGTCAGTACGTGTTAGTGCACGGCAAACTGCATCGACAAAAAACCGACAACTTTTGGCTCAGCCGCGGCACGCTCGGGCGAGGCAGTGCGGCGGCTCGCTTGGTCAGTACGCGGCTAATGAGTACTATTTGACACATCACACAGGCTCATAAAGTAACAAGGGAACAACTCCATATTTAAATAAATAAACATTTTTTTATTGGAATATGAATTATTTTCAACTCATCTACGTTCAACTGGGTTCACTATTGTCTCTACCTCTTTCTTCTTAAGAAAGTTTCTGAAAAAGGAAGAGTTAGAGACGGAAACTTCTGAAGACGAATATGTGCTTTATTCTGTATATATTTCTCTCTAGACAGAGGCTTATTACATAACAACGGAACGGAACCTGAAATTAACGTGATCTGAAACTGGTTTGAACCAGCTACAACTTACACAACGTCAACACCTGGACACACGAGGTATTAATACCAACATACACATCAACAATTCGGCCGGGTCAAAGTCGACTATGAAAATCGTTTATTGATTAATCTTTCTTTTCATTGATTTCATAATTCATTTTCAAAGATAAGGCCCGCAACTCCTTTGAGCCAAAATTCGTTTATCGCGTGGGAACAGTACATTTCGGGATAAAAAGTATCCTATGTCCTTTCCCGGGACATGAGGTATCTCCATAATGAAATTCAGCAAAATCGGTTCAGAGGTTTAGGCGTAAAGAGGTAGCTGACAGACAGGCAGAGACCCTTTCGTATTTATTATGAGTATTACTAGTATAGATAAATACAACTTGGGTCCTCCTTAGAAAATTGTCATAAGGAATGCGACGTAATTTAAGAGATTCTTCCTCATCTTAATCCTTCTTCTTCATCTTAATAATATTTGAAAAGCTCTGTGCTTTTTGAAATTTAACAAGCAGTAAAATCAAAATAAATGTAATGTATAGTGTAAACTCTACATTCCGATTTTTGTTAGTTAAAACTTTTTTTCCTTAACAGCAAGTCGCCGAGAAAATAATTCATGTTTTTTATGAATGTATTCACATTTATAATAATTAATAATATAAGCTCCATGTATTATAGTTAAAAAGTAGCTGACCTTGGCCGTTAAGCTTGTGGCTTTGTGTCAAGGAGTTCTAGAACACTGATACGAATTTCAAATTAACCAACGGTCGAACTGTCAAAATGGCACGCATGATTTGCTTACAGATTACGTAGGTACCTATTAATACTCAATAATGAAAAGTGTCGATGGGATTAGCAACATCGTTAGAATTTAAAAATGTATGTTGTACATACCGAAATAATTACTCTAACTACCGCACTCAGAGAGGAACATTTATTGCTTAAATGTAGTTAATTCATTGACATAAGCAATTATCTGTCAAACTCTTTATTAAATTGAAGATTAATCATAATTCATAATTAAATGTTTCTGGTACGGTATGGTCCGGTAGTCAATGCCAGCTAAGTTAAACGTGAGTTTAACTTAGCTGGCATATGGAGAGGGCTGGCTAGGAATTGTATATAGATAACCTATACAATTCCTGGGCATTGTAAAACAGATAATTATATTAATTATATTTCATACATTTCCTATAGGCTGTAGGCGCCCCAGGCATTGTATACATTGTCTAAGTATTGTGAAATATATAGATTGCCGGTAAGTTGTAACATATACAATGAACTCATGAGATAAGTTTTAAAGCTTTTATAACTAACAAACACCAACTAACTGTGAGATTTATGAAATATTTGTTAAAATTAGTCTATCGGTTTAGGCTTTTAAAAGCATTCCTTTAGTCACCCTCGCTATTATAACCAGGAAATATCAAAAGTCTAAGATTTTGATCGCAGTTAAAATAAATCAGGTCTAGAACTTTAGAATCTAGACCTCTCACCGAAGAATAAAACATTTCAAATTATCAATAGTGTAATAGTTTTCATGCGATAACGACAAGGCCTGGTTATTTCTTTTAGTTGAAAAGATAACAATTATGATAGCGCTGTAGTTTAGGTGTTACATCAGAAATGAGACATCACAATAGAACCTTTCATTGGAATTCTCAGAAAACGATAGGAAATGTAGAAACTAGAACAAGCTTTGATACTAAGTACAATTACACCAGCCGTAAGCACTCTTGTTGAATTATAGGGGTACTAGTCAATAGAATCAATAGAGCGTCCGTGGCCTAATGGGTAGGACTTTGGTTCGCACTCGTAGAGGGTGCAGGTTCGATCCCGGGTGAAGGCGTGTACCAATGAGACATTTTCTGATCTCAAGTACATAATAAGGACGCTCATATGGTTAAGGAAAACATCGTGAGGAAACCCGCACATAGTTAGTCCCAGACGTATTGACTAGTTCTTTTCTCTGGACTAGGCCTACTATGTTGCAAGAATACCGTATTTGCTTGGGCAACCATACGGACATTTAATAATCTTGTCCCAGGCACTTACAGTATTTGGGGAGTGGTTACTTCGCTCTGAAAATACTGTATAAATCATCCACAGCGGATGTAAAGGCCTAGATTTTAGTCACTAGAGTCTAGATGACGCCCGAAATTACGTTACGCCAAAATTCTTTTATCGCGCGGGAACCGGGTACATTTTATGGGATAAAATGTATCCTAGGACTCAAAGTAAGTATCTGCTTATCAAATTTCATCAAAATCGGTTCAGCGGTTTAAGCGTGAAGAGGTAAGAGACAGACAGACAGACACACTTTCGCATTTGTAATATTAAGTATATGGATAGGAGAAATAACATATTAATTTATGAATAATTTTAACCTAAACTGGCGTTTCCTCAACATAAAACTTTCAACACTGTGAAGTTACCCTACTTATTAGTGGATTCCGTCACAGCATCCTTTTAGATTTTAAACTATGTGTTAGAAAGTTTACATATTCATAGTTTTACAGTGAAATACAAAGAAATTTCGAACAATAGTTAAATACTTGACAATACAGAGGCCACTCAGAGTCCTTTCGACGCACTGCCGGTCACAACCACATTATAGATATCATACAGTACAGTAACTGTACCTACTTTTAAAATTTAACGAAACCAACCTCGATTCAAAAGCGCATGACCTGATACTATATTGTTTTACTTATTAAGGATTGCACAAACCTACGCGACCAAAGCGACTGCGAAGCGGTAGCGTTTACCGCGCGGCGGACGCTGCCCATGCAATCTTATGGCGCCGTGCACACCTGCACGACCGCGACGCGAAATGTTCGCGTCGGCAAGCGGAACGTGCGCGTCAAGTTGTCAGACGCGTGTTTTGAAGTGTATATAACTAGACTTCTTTTTTTAAAACCTTTTTTATATTATTTTCTAAAACTCTTTAGTTTATGATTTTTTTGATTTGTATACGTTTTGATAGATTGTGTCATGATATGAACGTTTGACGGTTCGCACCGTAGTCGCGCAGGTGTGCACGCCAAGTTTCGCGTTGCAGACGCTCCCGTATCGCGTACCGCGTCCCCTGTCACTGACGCTTAGGTTTGTTTTAAGCTTTAATTGAGGCTAACCGTTTACTTAAGACAAAACATTCATTACAGTGACTTATGCAATTTAAAGTATAACAAGCCGCACATAATCGAAACAAAAATGTCTCCTAGATGAAACTGCTTCGTAGCGTCAAAACTGCCTAATAGTCAGTACTGACATACAGTTTTGCTCGATAGTTTTACTCCAAATCGAGTAATAATTACTGTGTGGACCCCAAAACTGACAGCTCGAAGGCTCGCATCGAGCCAGCTTGACGAAATTAAATGTATCGATTTAGAGTAAAACTATCGAGCAATGCTGAATGTGTGGACGAAAGTCCGAGCCGCAGGTTTTGCTTGACGTTATTGCTCGATCGAGCAAAACCGTATGTGAGTACTTAGCATAACAAGTCAGACTAGCTTGTCAGCAGTTTCACGACAGCTATAAGACTGATTTATCTCATATGATGGTCAGTCTTGACTACGCTAAGCCGAAGTTAAAGTATTTGCTATAATCAAGTTTATGCAAGCCTGCGCCCAATTCAGGCGGTATGAAGTCTGAAGAGCGTCAACAGCTCACTACTGTATACATTTATATTTTGTCACAACTCAACTCTGTTGGCACAGATTTATAAAAAGTTAATTTGAATAATAAAGCAAACGTTACCGTTATGCAAAAGTAGTTTGTTGTTTGTGTTGCTAAAATTTAAAACGTGTCAAGGATTAAGGCTCACCTGCACTAATGCAGAATGCTTATTATTAATTACTATCATTTGTTTGTCTAAAAATCACGTCTTCTTAAGAGGCCGGGTGACATCGGTTCCTGCACAAAAATTTGCTACAAAATATTTAAACACTCAAAAATATAGTAAAACACTAAAAAATATATTTAAAATAAATAGTAAACTCTATACTAGTGCAGGCGCCAGAGGTTTTAACCTCCGAAAACTGTAATAGTGAATGGATTTTTGTTTTTGAGGTGTCATTTTCTTTTTTACACTATAACTTGCAAAGTTTACCAAAATTTTTTTGTGCTTTTAATTTTTTAGTTACTTAATTAAAAATTAATATTTCACCATATAAAAACGGTCCAGAATTTTTTTTTTCTTGTTCCTGTTATTTAATGACTCTTATCCGATTGTTTACGTTGAAAATTAAGCAAATGCACTATTTTTAAAAAAGAAAGTTTGCTTTGCTTAGCTAAATACAACTATAAGGTTTTTGCAAAGTTTTAGAGATTAACGCTCGTCGTAACCAAAATAAAAGGGTTTGGGTGGATTTAAGGATTGTAACGAAAAGTGTATTAAACTTACTTGTTGTGCAAATTTAATTTTTAGAGAAATGATAACTTTTAAGTACTTAAAAACGTTTAAATATCTCCAAAAATGTGTAAAATAGACCGAAAATATCTTTCTATATTTGTTGAGAATTTATTTAAGTGAGAGCTAAAACATTAAATGCATCGACAAATTAAAGACTTTTTCTAGTTTTCGAAATATATTTAAACTTCCTACTTAAAGCCAGAAAAAAAATTGAGTGCTACAAATCTCACGTACATACTAAAGACGCATGCTGCGACCTATGTTTGGAAAATGCTTACCTGAATACAAAAAATATCAGTTCTTAACCTAATTTCTATTTTTTTCCTTTAAGTATGTTTTAGCAAATATAATTAATGAAAAAAAAAATCAATTTTATTCTGTAAAAACCTAACCAAAAGAAATAAAATACAGATTTTCTTCGAAATATCCGTGAAAAGTTTGTGCTACATTTTCAGAAAATTTATTAAAGTAAGAGCTAAAAATTTATACACATTAAGAAATAGAAGGCTTTGTTAAGCCTAAAAAATAATTTTAAACTTCCTATTTAAACCCAAAGAAAAATAGGAACGCCATTTACCTGGCGAGGCACACAACAAGTACATTTGGAGGTATGCTCATCTACATACAAAAATATTAATTTTAAATCTAAATTATATATTTTTTTAACTTATTTTCTTTCTTTGGAATATAACCAACGATACAAATCAAAAAAATAATAATATATTTTACTATTTTGCTATATATTTAAAAGAAAGAAATATGCTAATTTTCTTCAAAATTTTACAGTTTATGAGTTTACTTGAAGTGCAAGAGAATAATTTAAAAATCAAAAGCGCAACTTTTCAATAGGTAAACTTTATTATTTATATTATCAGCTACACATTCCTTTTTTTCTTTTCAATTTTCATCCACTATTGCAAAAATCGGAGGTTTGCACGATTTTTACGCTCTGGGAACTCCACTAATACATAATATTATACTTACAGTAAATAATCCGACCAAAATCCGACAGGTTGCATAGTATGTCATGTCAGAATATTGAAAGAAATGTAGTCAAATTAACGTTGAACAAAACTATTTAAGGGCGTTCCGTCTGGAGATTCCATAATTGACCATTTAAAACCTTATAAACTCATAATCTGAAAGCTACAAAATTATAATAAAAATACAGCAATAATCTTCAGTATATCAACATTCCTTTTGTCGTTTTAAATTTTCTATTTTTGTTTCTTATACTCATGATATCAGCTTCCAAAGTAATACCAATTTGTTAAAATTCAAGCATACATTCAGCATCTCCTTAGGATTTACAAATTACTTTTATTTGAAACTCACGCCAATAGATCGACAATATCATAAACTACATATTCGCCGTTTTAATTTTTTTTAGGACAATTTTGAACTAAGATAAGGAAAAATAATAGGGTTTTGGCGCGATCTCGGCAACGCGGCAAATGTATGGCCAAGGTCGTTTGCTGGGGGGACGACCTTAATGTCTATGCTGGTGCTGACTTTAGCGTGAAAAAATTGCACTAATATAATATAATCCTTCTACATAATTTTTATTATCAAATCAAATCGTAAGTTTACTATCTGTTCCTCTTAACTAATTTGCCAAAAGCACATAATAATATACAAGTGAAATCCGGCAATGCACCTGCGGCTCTTCTGATGCTGCGGGTGTCCATTAGCGACGGAAGTTGCTTTCCATCAAGTGACCCGTTTGCTCGTTTGCCCCCTTATTTCATAAAAAAAGACGGTTGGAGAGTAGTGTTTTGTGTCGAACTCGAACTCGAACTCGACTCGAACTCGACTCGAACTCGACTCGAACTCAACTCAAACTCGACTCGAACTCTGTTGTCTGTAAAGTCGGTTTACTGACGATAGTTGAACGTGACCACGTCATAGCCTTAAATGGAACGCCTCAGAGCGAGGTAACGCCGCATATTGCGTCATGTTTTTTCGTGCGCGCAGCCCATATCGAATTATAAGACGTTGTCACGTCAAAAATAAGGACTGAAAGATATATTTTTCTGTGATTTGTATGGACAATGCGCACAACTCATGAATTTGCCTATACAAAGTTTTAAAACAGTTACTCTTTCAGAGCTGCTACTTTCACACTAAAGCTCTACATTCACACCCTAAACATTTTTACACGTTGTATAGAGTAAATACGTAGAAAAACAAAAGATTATTGAATGACGACTATTGTGAGTTCGCAGTTTTAACTTGATCCATATTTACACTTAATTAAACAAACTTTTACAGCTCTTTACGTATGTACCAAAAATAGAAATGATTTAACTAAAACATAATGAAATTGTACGAAATATTTCAAAAATCGGGAAACGTTTCAGCAAACGTGTTGTTTGATGATGTTTGTTTTAAGATTCGCTGGTGATACCTGATAAAGAAAGATAAATACTTTGTAGAATAATAATACTACTGATATTATCTTAGTGTCTAAACACACTTTGCCGAAGTTACGCGGCGGAAATTCCGCATGATTACGTCGGCAATGTCAAACGCATTATACAATATAATGCGTTTATATATAAATATATCTGTTGCCGCTATAACAACAAATACTAAAAACAAAATAAAATTAATGAGCTTTGTCCACATTGTGCCTTTTTCTGTTCATCAAGGGCATGCCTTATAGCGCTTTCAACAGCAAACGTGAGGCATGCCCGTAACGCGCGTTGAAATCGTAGCGAGCGCTATAACACTTTTCTTTTAACGCGGGTGGATTTTGACGCGAGTCACGGGCATGCCACACCTTCGCTGTTGACTGCGCTATAACGCATGCCCTTGTTAAACAAAAAAAAGGCACAATGTGGACAAAGCTTATTAAGGTGGGCTCCCATACAATAAACGTCATTTTTTGGCCTTTTTTGCTCTATATCAATAATGGTAACAGGTAGGTACCTACTTGAATTTTTCACAAAATCCTTAATGGGCATTGTCCAAAAAAAATCACATGTACTTTTTATATTTTTTTTCGTTAAAATAGGGTATTTTAAGAATATAAATTAAATAATTTTGAAATTCATTGGCTAGTTTTTTCTCAATAAATTTTTAAAGTTTCGCTCTGACGTCATCATCGGCGGCCAATTGACCTCTGTAGTATGTTTTTTTTCCTTTCAATCTTATTTATAATGGCTGGTTCGTCTAATGCAAGTTATCATTATGTGAAAGCTGATACGAGAAGCTTACCAAAAGTTCGAAACGTAATGTTGGTCGAATTTATTGCTAATTTAACGCCATTGAAGGTCAAACTAAGGTTAAACATATTTGTTCAAAAATATAAGTAACTAATGGGTATTTTTTTCGTTTATATACAGAAAAACGATCACTGACCTTATTCCTCGAAATGTTTTTGTAATGAGCAAAATTAAAAAAAAATGGACAATCCCCATTGTTTATTATGTTCTTTAATATTTATTAATAATAAAATAAAAAATTAAGGGGGCCTCTCATACAAAAAACGAAATTTTTGGCTTAATTTTGCTCTTTAATGGTACGGAACCCTTCGTGCCCGAGTCTGACTCGCACTTGGCCGATTATTTTGTCCTCCTCTGACAAGCGACTTTTCTGAAGAAGATTGGCCTGGATACTTAATTGTCTTTAAAGACTAGTAATATCATCGTCAGAGGCTAAAAATATTCCCACTAAATATTATATCTTCTGTAAATTGAAAGATTCATGCAGTGTCTTTACTTTTTATAGTATGGTTGATGTTGTATGTATAGTATGTAATACATAAGTACATACTATGTATTCAATACTTCCGGTATCCGCCATTTTATCACAAAAATCTGTCCGTATGTCGATTCTTTCCCGTAACTAACGTAGTTATGCTAAGCCTGCAGACAGATCCGTCTCAGTCTGAAAACGTCTTATCTAATTATACATTCCCGACGCATGCCTCACGCCTCGACTTTTAAAACTTCATCGTGATTACATCATTATTAACGCCATTACCGCCTCATTATCTGGATAATGCTAAACAGTCGAAAGGAAGTTTCTTTTTAACGTACTTTTAAAGAGGAAGATGGTTTTGAATAAGCAGGATTATTCACAATTCCCGTTTAACTTGTGCACATCACCACACAAGCAATTATGTAAACTACGAAATTGTCGCCAACAAACTGTTGTGCAGTTTGGTTTTTTTTTTTATGCAATAAGGGGGCAAACGAGCAAACGCGTCACCTGATGGAAAGCAACTTCCGTCGCCCATGGACACTCGCAGCATCAGAAGAGCTGCAGGCGCGTTGCCGGCCTTTTAAGGGGTAATAGGGGAGGGTAGGGAAGGAAATAAGGAAGGGTAGGGAAGGGAAAAGGGTGGGGGATTGGGCCTCCGGTAAACTCACTCACTCGGCGAAACACAGCGCAAGCGCTGTTTCACGCCGGTTTTCTGTGAGGACGTGGTATTTCTCCGGTCGAGCCGGCCCATTCGTGCCGAAGCATGGCTCTCCCACGTTATTTTATTTATATATATGTATATTTTATTGTTTAAGCCTTAAGGTAATATAGTAAACATTTTTATGAATAAAAATCTCGCGATCTCGCCGTTTAGCGACTAAAATGTGCGTTTTCACGGACGCATATAAATTAATGTAGCCTTATAGGATGTCGCATTTAAGATAGAATCGCCAAATCCGAAGCATTGTGATTCAGGCCGAAAAACACTTTGAAATTTCAAATTAGCCTAAATCATATTTAATGTGAAACAATAGAAATACTTACAGATTTATGAAAGAAAATAACAGGATTTTTCGACTATTCTTCGGTAAAAAAATCCTTTCTCTATCACAGCCTTGCTTTATATTATTTTATATTCATTCACTATGCTTCAAAAGGCATTAAAAACCTTTTGTATTATGTTTCCATGGCATATTATATTTTTTTTAAACTGTACAAAATGTAATCCTTAACATGTAGAAACGAGAAAAGCCATTTTTCTCGCGGAGAAATATCGGAAGCAATTAATAATATTAAGAAAATTATATAAATAGTTCATGTATACTGCCCGTTAGTAAGGTAGCGTTTAGCTTGCGGAAAACACCATGAAATCACGCACAAAATGGCCCGAGAGCCAGCGACAGCCGTTCGTAATTTTATAGAAGCTAAAAGTTTTTCTGTTTATTGCCAGACACTCTTAAGGCAGTAAATGACATTACGATGCGATGCGATGCGAATTCGCAGTTTTGTGTGGGAGCCCTAAATTGCCTTAAAGTATTAGACTTTGAGGTAGTCTGGTAGAGAAGAACAACTGTCAAAAATATTCGGCAGTGAAAGACGAGGTTCATACAGTTATCCCGAAAAAATAAGATCTAAGTAAATTGGTCTAAGAAAAAAGTTTTATACTAAGTTTATATCTATTTTGTCGAAGGTCAGGTAGACCTTCAGAACTGGACTGAACCTTCAGTTGCTGGTCGTTTTGACCTCTATAGAAGTCATAAGCGTAAACTTTCAGCTTTTATAAAATGACGAGAGTCAGGCTGTCGCTGGCTCTCAGTCTAAACCACGTGCCATATAAACCATAGCCAATGTAGAGTTGCGCAAGTGAAAATGATGGTCTCATTCATGAATGTCAAACGCTTGCTCAATGAATTGGTCTGATTCGAGACAATAGAGCTTTGTAGTACATACCTGTGTATTGCTAAAGCATCAATAGAGGATCTTTGTCACTTAAAAACAAAGAGATAAAGGGCCTATCATACTAATTGCAATCGGTAAAATGCGAATGAAATCAGTACTTTGAGTCCGCTATTATCTGGTATCGATTAGGTTTCGATTACATCTTACATCATTATTTAACTAGATGGCATATTTTTGAAATCTCAAACGAAAGTCAAACGCTGTCTGAAAAACGTTCAAAAATCTATCGTTTGCTGTTCGCTTGATGTATAAGAAAACAGCTCATTGTTGTTTGATAGAATCCGGATTGGATTGAAGCTTTGTCGAAATTAACAGAATCGAGGTACAGGCAGTCCAAAACCTTGACCTTTCAGGTTTATTACCTACTTAGTTGTCACCGTAAAAATTAAGAGTGAAATTAGAAACAAAATATATTTTATTACTTTCTTCCATTAAACATAACTAAAGTCTAAACAAACTGCCGCACTCAGAGTGGAACAAATAATTATTAATTAAATGTAATTAATCCTTCAAGCCCCATAAGAGCACCGGTTATTGCGACAACAATAGAATACAATAGCATTTCCAAGAATCCGCGATCGAAGGATTAAATCAAAATTTTGACATAAGCCCCATACATTATCTGTCAAACTCTACATTAAATTGAAGATTAATCATAATTGAACATACTACATGTGTTCAATAAATCATATATTTAGGAAGGATATGATTTGATTAACGAATAGAAAACGTTAATAACGGCGCAGTTTTTTCGAGAGCCGTCGGACACTAACTATTAGAAATCCGTAATCGATTAAACTTGTTACTTAGTTCAATTGGCGATGGAGCAATTCATTATAATTAGTAGTAACATTTAATTATTCAATTTTTGAGTGCTGTTATATTCATACTCGAAGGGTCTTCTTCCACCTTAAGTTAGGGCCTAGGATCAGGTTAACTTTTGGACTCTAACCAAACCCATGAAACTAGACTGATCGCCACAAAAGAGTTTCGTCCGTAAACTGCTAGAATAATACGGCTTTAAATAAGGGCAATTTGTCAATAATGCACATTACGTCAATTAAAAAAAATATTTGCTAATTTTTAGGATCATATTCTCTAAAAAAGAAAGATTCACACTGTGTATATGGAGTACAGACGTTATAATATTATAGGTAAGTATACAATGTTCTGTCCTAATAAACCAAAGCTTTGAGGCTTCAGACAGCAGCGAAACATTTTAATATAGTACTAACGTCTGTATTCACAATGTATAAATCCCGGTAGTGTAATAATTGTTATACTGTACTCGGCGAAACATGGCGGTAGCGGTCATTGACTCCCTGTCAAAAACTTATCATTTTCTATGCAAAGCCGCTATTGACAACATCTGAGACTTCACTGTCAATCGCGGTTTATATAGAAAAGGACACGTTTTTGACAGGGAGTCAATGACCATGTTTCGTCGATTACAGTATAGCAGCGTTTACTAACAAAACGGTTTAAGTATTACGTGAAAATATACACAATTAACCAGAATTACACATTCAATACCTTCAGAAAGAAAGTAAAAACGAAATTTAACAAACATGTTAAACTCGTTAGCGGCTAATGTGAGAACATAGCTCTTAAAATGAATGCCTCCTAAACTCCAAATTAAACAATTTAGGAAACTAAGAATTTCGAAAGCAACGACGCTTCATTGCGCTAAGATGCCATTTTGTGACTCTATTATTTAGGAATTAGATTCATAAGTGATAGGTAGGATTTGTACAATATAATTGACTGTAGAGTACAACACGCACCTTGAATCTAGAATCTTGATCCCTTAGGCCTTACATCAGAAAACGAAAATTTGTACGCAGCAGCAGCTGCTTTAAATGCCACTTTTCAACACAAAGTTCCTAACTTTAAAGTTCACTATGTTAGGTTCTAGTTGGGAATAATTATTGTGACACATGTATATTGTATAGATTTAAAAGTTTTAAAGCTACGCTAAGTTAATGTTAGGTTTGACTTAATGTAACGACCAAAAGTCTCCCATCTGCCTAATGCCTATGAATCAGTTTCTCTTATATCATGAAAGGACATACTTTGATACACGACCAAATAACATTGGCTGCCTATCAAACATGGTAGAGTTGTACCTACATGGTAATTGGTAGGACAAACTGCTCGTTCGTCTGACGGATCGCGTCAAAACTCTCGGCATTGTGTGCCGCCGGGAACAAAGCGGGGTCGCCGACCGCGGTCCTGGATTTTATGTCTCAAACCACGACCTCATATAACACTAGATAAAACTGGATTTTGTATGGTATCCATAAAGATTTCGAACAAAGAGATATTATGTGATAATCCAAAAAGTTTCGCCATAGTTTCGTCTTATTATAATCTCTTAGAGCCCCCGCAGACTACAGACTTTTAGTTGGTATCTCGGTCGGTAAATCGTTAAATGTGCGCACCTTCATACATCTTCATACTGTAACCTTTCGATCAAACTATCGGCCGACTAAAAGTCTGCAGTCTACGGAGTACCGTCGTACTCAAATTATAGATTAACCTTCAATTTATTGAAGAGTTTGACAGATAATGTATGGGGCTTATGTCTAGAATTGATAAGAGTTAAGGGGCCGGGTACCCTCGAAATTCTCATACATACGTAATACCAAAATCATTTTCTCATACGAAAATATTTAATATGTTTGAGTTATTTTTCAGCTTAAAATAGTATTTCAGCTTAAAAATTTTTAAACAATTTTTTTTTTTGTGTTTAAATATTTTGAAGTAAATTTTTGTGCAGGAACCTAGGTAATTACTATTTTAAACTGAAAAACAACTCAAACATGTTAAATATTTTCGCATGAGTAAATGATTTTGGTATTACGTATGTATGAGAAATTCCAAGGGCGGGTACCCTTGGAATTTCTCATACACTTAAGTAATTAATGTTAGGCATAATGGTTGTTAAATTGAAACCTAATGCCAGACTTTTAGTATTGAGTAAATGATGATTGTAGCCTTGCTTTATGGTAACGCAACTGTTACCTCTAAATATACGAAAGCACGTCGCGTTTCGTTTAAAAATACTCGTAATTTATAATTATTATAAATGTTAAGTAAATATCATATAAGTAACAACTATTATCAGGGCGAGCGTAATATATATGTATAGCCAATAATCGAGCCCTAGTATATACCATCCCATAACCTGTAACATTTTGTGGTACACTTTACGGAAAAACTATCACGCCTATTGATTTGTGCTTTATCATAGTAATTTTAATTTATATATAGGTGTGTTATCATCAGTCAGTCAAGATGTGACGACGCGATGCCTCACAAAGCTCGGCTTTTAGCTAGATAGTTACTAAAGTGAAGAAAACCTTTTGTACCCTTTATGACATAACACGTGAGCCTGTGTTGGCACTTGGCTGCTAATCTAGTTGTAATATCTCAATGCTCGCATCCAATCTATATAATATACCTATCCTTTCACATTTCTAGGCTATTGGCCATGAAAGAGAGAGACAGGTAAACTATTATTATGCCGCTGTCATTTTTGCGGCGCACGATTGTCGTCCAAGTTCAACTAGAAATTATTCAGCGATATACTGCTTTACTTGAAGGCTATAATACAGTTTATACTAAACTATAGCAATAAGTTCGAAAAACATTAACATTAAGTAGTGTATTTTAACGTAGTAGAGAGTAGGAAGACTAGAAAATAAGCTTCCCATCAAGCTCCATAAGCTCACCGGTGAGCGAGACACAATAGAATAACAATAGATTTCCAAGAATCCACGATCAAAGGACTAATAGTAAGTAGTTAAATAAAAATAATTATTCTAACTGACCCGGCAAATATTGTGTTGCCATATAAATTATTTCTGGTACTTATCAATATGACAAGTAGATAAAAACCTATTCTCAGTCCTAACGAATATACATACAAAATTTCATTGAAATCGGTTGAGCCGTTTTGGCGGAGTTAACCGTTCACACACAAATACTGTGACACGAGAATTTTATATTTTAGAAGGCATACAATTCTCTGATAAACTCTTCCAAGAGTCGTATTGGAATAGAATTCTTAACGCATTCATTTTCAAGCTATACAAATAAGCATTCTATAATTAAATGTATCACCTCTCTCCTTTTAAAAGTCGAACGTACAATTTTATTCACAAAACAAGCGCAAGTACCATTCTTATTTGCATAGGTGGTCTGTACTCAGCATTTCGACGACCAACATACCTCGGTAGACCAGCTTATTCAACAAATGTAACTCTATTCTTTGGCAATAAGGGCGATAATTTCATTATTTTGTAATTTTTAGTGTTTTGTAATTATAAAATGAAAAGCAATATGATACTGCATGTCGACAGAAATTCGGTAGTTGCATAGAGTTCTCGTTGTGTGTTAGTTAATACGGCTTTGGAAATCATGAGTGACACTGAACAGAAAATGAGTGGTGACACTAAAATAAGTGCTACTGAAGTGACTACACTGGATAAGGAATCGGAGGCCTTAGCTGACCCAGAGAAGTACGCGAAATAATATCAATGAGAGTAAAATAAACGGAGACATTTTTTGTATCAGAATCAACTTCGAATTCTAATTGAATCACTCAATTTTTTATAATAACTTTTACTTATAATACGAGTATTCATTTTCTACCTTATATTGTGGTAAAGCTTAAATAGTACTTTTAGTAGGTACAACTTGTTCTATCATCCTATCGTCTAATCCTATTTAAGGCACAGTGTTAAGATACTTCAATCGCAAGTTATTAGTTAAGAGGCCGGGTACCCTTGGAATTTCTCATACAAAAGTAATACCAAAATCATTTTCTCATACGAAAATATTTAACATGTTTGAGTTATTTTTCAGTTTAAAATAGTAATTACCTAGGTTCCTGCACAAAAATTTACTTCAAAATATTTAAACTCCAAAAATATTTTTAGTATTTAAATATTTTGTAGTAAGTTTACTATTTATTTATATATTTTTTAGTGTTTTACTCTATTTTTTAGTGTTTCAATATTTAGTAGTAAATTTGCTAAAAAAAATTCAACAATTTTTTTTTTGTGTTTAAATATTTTGAAGTAAATTTTTGTGCAGGAACCTAGGTAATTACTATTTTAAACTGAAAAACAACTCAAACATGTTAAATATTTTCGCATGAGTAAATGATTTTGGTATTACGTATGTATGAGAAATTCCAAGGGCGGGTACCCTTGGAATTTCTCATACACTTAAGTAATTAATGTTAGGCATAATGGTTGTTAAATTGAAACCTAATGCCAGACTTTTAGTATTGAGTAAATGATGATTGTAGCCTTGCTTTATGGTAACGCAACTGTTACCTCTAAATATACGAAAGCACGTCGCGTTTCGTTTAAAAATACTCGTAATTTATAATTATTATAAATGTTAAGTAAATATCATATAAGTAACAACTATTATCAGGGCGAGCGTAATATATATGTATAGCCAATAATCGAGCCCTAGTATATACCATCCCATAACCTGTAACATTTTGTGGTACACTTTACGGAAAAACTATCACGCCTATTGATTTGTGCTTTATCATAGTAATTTTAATTTATATATAGGTGTGTTATCATCAGTCAGTCAAGATGTGACGACGCGATGCCTCACAAAGCTCGGCTTTTAGCTAGATAGTTACTAAAGTGAAGAAAACCTTTTGTACCCTTTATGACATAACACGTGAGCCTGTGTTGGCACTTGGCTGCTAATCTAGTTGTAATATCTCAATGCTCGCATCCAATCTATATAATATACCTATCCTTTCACATTTCTAGGCTATTGGCCATGAAAGAGAGAGACAGGTAAACTATTATTATGCCGCTGTCATTTTTGCGGCGCACGATTGTCGTCCAAGTTCAACTAGAAATTATTCAGCGATATACTGCTTTACTTGAAGGCTATAATACAGTTTATACTAAACTATAGCAATAAGTTCGAAAAACATTAACATTAAGTAGTGTATTTTAACGTAGTAGAGAGTAGGAAGACTAGAAAATAAGCTTCCCATCAAGCTCCATAAGCTCACCGGTGAGCGAGACACAATAGAATAACAATAGATTTCCAAGAATCCACGATCAAAGGACTAATAGTAAGTAGTTAAATAAAAATAATTATTCTAACTGACCCGGCAAATATTGTGTTGCCATATAAATTATTTCTGGTACTTATCAATATGACAAGTAGATAAAAACCTATTCTCAGTCCTAACGAATATACATACAAAATTTCATTGAAATCGGTTGAGCCGTTTTGGCGGAGTTAACCGTTCACACACAAATACTGTGACACGAGAATTTTATATTTTAGAAGGCATACAATTCTCTGATAAACTCTTCCAAGAGTCGTATTGGAATAGAATTCTTAACGCATTCATTTTCAAGCTATACAAATAAGCATTCTATAATTAAATGTATCACCTCTCTCCTTTTAAAAGTCGAACGTACAATTTTATTCACAAAACAAGCGCAAGTACCATTCTTATTTGCATAGGTGGTCTGTACTCAGCATTTCGACGACCAACATACCTCGGTAGACCAGCTTATTCAACAAATGTAACTCTATTCTTTGGCAATAAGGGCGATAATTTCATTATTTTGTAATTTTTAGTGTTTTGTAATTATAAAATGAAAAGCAATATGATACTGCATGTCGACAGAAATTCGGTAGTTGCATAGAGTTCTCGTTGTGTGTTAGTTAATACGGCTTTGGAAATCATGAGTGACACTGAACAGAAAATGAGTGGTGACACTAAAATAAGTGCTACTGAAGTGACTACACTGGATAAGGAATCGGAGGCCTTAGCTGACCCAGAGAAGTACGCGAAATAATATCAATGAGAGTAAAATAAACGGAGACATTTTTTGTATCAGAATCAACTTCGAATTCTAATTGAATCACTCAATTTTTTATAATAACTTTTACTTATAATACGAGTATTCATTTTCTACCTTATATTGTGGTAAAGCTTAAATAGTACTTTTAGTAGGTACAACTTGTTCTATCATCCTATCGTCTAATCCTATTTAAGGCACAGTGTTAAGATACTTCAATCGCAAGTTATTAGTTAAGAGGCCGGGTACCCTTGGAATTTCTCATACAAAAGTAATACCAAAATCATTTTCTCATACGAAAATATTTAACATGTTTGAGTTATTTTTCAGTTTAAAATAGTAATTACCTAGGTTCCTGCACAAAAATTTACTTCAAAATATTTAAACTCCAAAAATATTTTTAGTATTTAAATATTTTGTAGTAAGTTTACTATTTATTTATATATTTTTTAGTGTTTTACTCTATTTTTTAGTGTTTCAATATTTAGTAGTAAATTTGCTAAAAAAAATTCAACAATTTTTTTTTTGTGTTTAAATATTTTGAAGTAAATTTTTGTGCAGGAACCTAGGTAATTACTATTTTAAACTGAAAAATAACTCAAACATGTTAAATATTTTCGTTTGAGAAAATGATTTTGGTATTACGTTTGTATGAGAAATTCCAAGGGTACCCGGCCCCTTAAGTACCTAAGGTTAAGCTAAGAAATTACAGTTGCGTATTTGATGTGAAGAGTATTGTTGAAAATTCGCTTAGACTTATGTATTATGTAAAAAATTACTGGATATGGCATCAATTACATGAATACGAACGGCAATATTCCTCTACGATAAATGTAGAGTAATATAGTATGTTTAGGCTGCGTTCCAGCAGAGATGTGTTGCGAGGAATGTGTTTTTTTTTAGAACCAACAGAATCGCTTCATTGACACCTCACTCAGCGCAGCGATTCTATTGGATCTTAAAAACAAATTCCTCGCAACACAACTCTGGTGGAAATGTAGCCCTAAACCTTAATACTCTTAATAAATCTCTATAAAGTATTCAAGAAGAACGTATATTTCCAGGGGCGAGAAGCTGTACTTGACCGCGGACAAGCGCGGCGAGAAGGGTGGCTGCAAGCGGCCGCTGTGCTGGACGCTGCTCGGGCTCGTCGTCATTGCTATTGTAGCACTCATTGTGTTAGCTGCAAGTGAGTACTAAAGCTGTATAAGTTAGGGCTCCATTCCACCGCGCCGCACGGAGAGACGTGCGTGCGTCAAGCTTCGCTTTGCAAGAAAATATATGTGTCTGTGTCCACTGCAACTCACGGACGCGCTAAGCACGAATTGACTCAAGTCAAAGAAATAAATCCGTGCACATCCACGCGTGCGCGTGGCCTTGCCCAGCGTGCGCCGCGGTGGAATGGAGCCTTTACACTAATGCCAAACATGCTTATGCCTCCGTGGTCTTAGTCGTGGTCGTGGTTTAGAGCGTGGCTCTGGACTCGGAAGTTGTGGGTTCGATTCCCGCGTTGGAAACATGTTATTTCCAAGTTCGGTTTGGACAATGCTGATAACCTGATTTTCTGACAAGTAAGAAGACCTATAAGTTATACAATTGAGGTACTGCCAGTACTTATTCAAGTAAAAATTGTAACATTGAGATAATCGTATAATGTTTTAAAAGAGTATACTACTGCAGTCTACACACTCATCCTCGTTCACTAAAAACAGTTTTTTATGTGTGCCCAACTGCCCACAGTATAAAGACTCATAGGAGTCATATCATAGGGCATATCACAGAGTAAGCGCTATGTGACTTGGAGTCAATTTTTACGACATCACGTTGGACTAAACATTGTCCCTAAACATGTTTAAATAATAAAACTTTAAACCTAACGTAGATCCTTACATTTTTTATTTTTGTAATTTTCAGCTGGAGTACTTTTCGCCAGCACACCGAAAACACTGGAGCAATACAACGCCTCTTTGAGCTCGGCGCGGGCGTTCGGCGGTCTCTTGCATGACCACGAACATGATCACAGTGACCACGACCATAGCGCCCACGATCATGATCACAGCGCGCACGATCACAGTGACCACGATGAAAACGATACCAACGACCTGCCTCATGATGGACAAGAAGCAACTACTGAAATGGCCCAAAACGATATGGGTACCGACCACCAAAACGAACATGATCATCCAGTAATGAATGATGAATCGGGCGATATGTATGGTTAGTATGCTTTCTTATAATGTTATACTTTAGTTCGAAATTAATAATGAACAAAATGTTTAAGCCACAGATTAGTAAAGCCTGGAAACAGATTAGCACCTAAAGTCAACAATCAACATACAAAAAAACCCGAGCGAGTTTCTTACGCTGCATGTTCGCGCATAGACGTAGATTCGGCGTTCTCAGAGTGTGTTAATAGGCAGAATAATAGCTATTTTTTCTTAATAGATATTATGTATCTTGTCTATTTAAATAATATAGAAAATCTTCTAAATTTACAGTGCCTAGAACGCTGGAAGGAGAGCTGACGATCGACAATAAGGACTTTGTACCCGCTTTGGAAGATCCTGATAGCGAAGGATACAGAGAATTCGCCGAAAACTTCAAGGAGGCTTTAAAGAATAGCCTTTTCGACAGGAATATGCTAGAAAATGGTTCTGATGACGTATCCATAGAGATTGTACAGATAAGGTAATGAACAAGATGTTTTTAAATATTTATAATTTAGTGAAATCCAAACGTTGGTGTTTCATTAGTCATTACTGTCTTATTGAATTATTAGTGAACTAATCATTTGTGATATTATTGTATATTAACGATTACCTTTTTTATTTACAGAAATGGTTCAGTCATCGTTACATACAGAGTACACTGGAAGCTAAAACGCAATGAAGGCACTTCAGAAGATTTGTTGACAGCTGAAACATTGAAAGCAAACCTCGATAAATATCTAGAAGAAAATAGCAGAATGATAAATGTGTATCACATTGCAGAAGACAAAACAGAAACCAAGCCAGTAATTGATTTGTGTAAAATAAACAACAACGGTTGTGAACATATTTGTGAATTTGACGAGGTAACTCTCGACTTCAGCTGCCTGTGTCCACGTGGACAAATACAGGATCCAAACTCACCTAAGCTTTGCGTACCTTTGTTAGAGGAAAATCCAACGATGCCTGAAGACCACGATCATGATCATCAACTACACCTTCAGGACTCTGAGCCAAAAGCAGAACCCGAACCTGAACCTACATCGGAACCCAATCCTGAACCAAAAGCCGAGCCAGAGCCAGAGCCAGAACCTGTATCGGAACCGAAGCCCGAAACCAAAGTAGAAGTGGAACCTACGTCAGAACCTAAGCCCGAACCAAATCCAGAACCTGAACCAACATCCGAACCCGAACCTGAACCAAAATCAGAGCCAAGTCCGGAACCCACATCTGAACCGGAGCCCGAACCCAAAGCGGAGCCTGTTCCAGAACCGGAGCCTGAACCCGAACCAAAAGCAGAACCAGAACCTGAACCAACATCCGAACCCGAGCCTGAACCTAAAGTGGAACCTGAGCCAGTACCCGAGCAAAAAATAGAACCTGAAATGGAACCTACTAATGAGCCTAAATCTGAACCAGAACCAACAGCAAAACCTGAAGCTGAAACTCAATTGGAACCTAAAACTTCTGAACCAAAAACAGAGCCTGAAATAGAAACATTAACACAAATAATGAAAACTGAATCTGAAATTAAATCATTTTTAGAAACGACACCAGAACCTGAGCCCAAACTTGAAACAGAATCCAAAATAGAACTTGAAACTAAACCTGCATTAGAGATGTCCCCTGAACCTACTACTACATCAAAGTCGAGTCAGGAACCAGAGGTAATTCTTTCAGAACAAACACCAATGCCCGAAACAATATTATATACTTTGAATGGACCTGAAACATCTTCGGAAAAGCAGGAAAATGCGTCAAATGAAAACATGTTTAACCAAGATCACAGTGTGTCGGAAGTTGCAGACAAGATGATGGAAACTACTACAATACTAAATACGAGCAGTGAATCGGACGATAGTCTTAAATTTGGCCAAAGTGTAAAACTCGTTAGCGATGATACTTCTACAACGGAAGAAAACCTTTTACCAGTTACAGTTATCCCTGTGTATGCTGAATCAAGTAGCGCATCAAGTAAAGAAATAGAAAATGGCGTAATGGAAAATCCTGAATCGAAGTCGAAAACCATTCAAGAGCCAATGTTCAATCTTGCCCATATGAGCAGCGAAGAATATACCACAATGGAGGCGATCATAAATCAAAATGATGAAAGTAGCAATAAAAACATGTTTTCGGTAAAAGAAGTTTTGCCAAATAACGAATACCAGAGTGGTGAAATTAATAAAGTAGTTACATCGCAACCATCCGAAATTGAACACCAAATGGCAATCGAGGACTCGAATATAAAAAATAATTCAGAAAACGCAAACGTTTTTGAGTCGCCCTTAGAGCAAGAATCGGAAGAAAATGACTGGCTTCAAAATGATAAAGAGATTGTTGGATTACCAAACAATGAAGGCAATAAAAAGGAGGATGTGGAAATGAAGAATATGCAAAGTTCTCAAGAAAAAGAACAAAGAGCTTCTAAATCATTTAATTCATTTGAGTCAGAAGTGACTACTGAAGACGCGCAAAATAATATTGATGATGAAAACATAACTTTAGACTATGTAAAAAAGATATACAGTTCTTTGGGTCATGATTTCAATTCTGAATCAAACGTAGAAAAAGAAATTACAGGTTCTTCTTTATCTGTAAATAATAATGCTATGATGACTAATTATGAAAATAAAAACATAATGCCTATTGAAGAGACCGAAAACGACGTGACTGAAAAAAATGATTCTAGTAACGAAGACGAAGAAACTACTCCGACAACAGAATCGAGTAAATTTAAATTTATTAGTACATATCAACCCGTTACAATGTCTTCATCCAAAGATAATTCACAAGAAGAAAGTCACATAGATAAAACTGATTTTAATTCTTTAACCGAAAAAAATAATGACTCAAGTCATGAAGCACCTGAAAACACTACGGAAAATAATATGAACGTAGCAGATGAAAACAAAATGGTAAAAGATGAAAAAACAGAGGATACTCAGAGTTCCGCTGTTGCGTCAACAGAAAGAGAATTTAATAATGTAAATATTTTAAGTGATGATTCATCTCAAATTTCTAGTAAAATCTTTACAAATTTGCAGAACAGCAACTTTGAAAGCATGAAAGATATCACAGAAACATCTACAGATTCGGATTGGTTATCACAACCCGCAACTGAAGCTAATGATAATATCATGATAAATAAAATGGAAAGATCTGAAGTCACTGAAAACCCAGTCAATTTAGAAGAAATGATGAATTCAGAAATAAAAAATGATTTTGAACCTGATTACTTGAGTAACTTTGAGACGAAATCTAAAGAAGTAAATAATCAGGATGAACCTATTAGTGGAATGGCAAATGAATATGAAAACGAAGATAATAAATCAAAAGAAGGAATTGTCTACCAAAAACATCAAGATGATGGTTCTTTGGCTCACGAAATGAAAGACCAAAACACAGATAGTAACTTTGAAATGACGACAGTCATTAATTACATTTACAGACAAGCAGAGAAAAACAAACTGATGGAAAATTCAAACCATGAACAAGGCGTAATATATGCAACGCCAGTATCATCAACAGATGAAATGTTTCCAAATTCTATGTATAATGATACACAAGAAAATCTAAACGACTCTAACGCTAACACAGATTTACGAGTAAATGTTTATGAATTATCTAGTCACAACGACAGTCAAAGCTCTGGAAGACGGGTTGTAAATCATCATTCAACCGAGTATGATGATCATGAAACTGAAATGAATCCATTTTTACCCGACATAGAAAATAATAAGGTTCTCGTTAAAAAATTACAGGAAGGCAACGACATAGAGCTTGTAAATTTAAACGAAACGCAAAATGAAAACGTCGATGATCATAATGCGCATGGAATCTTAAACACGACTCATAGCAGTGAAGAGAATATCAAATATAATATAAATTCGAATTCACAAGAGAGTCACTCAACCTCAGATTCGTTCAATGAATTTTCGAGTATGCATGATGGCGGACATGCTACACAATCAATGAACAGTAACGTAAGTCCTGTATCGAGCTTTGAAGATACAACTGAGTCTCGAGAGTATTTGCAGTATAAGGGTAGTCGGGAATTACCAGAGACACCAACGTTTTTATTGGACACCGACGATTTAGACTCGAGAACTGCTAAAAGCCATTCTTCTAACATTTTAAATTATAACGATAATGAATCTCTAAGAGTAGTTCCTATTGAGGGTGACGAAAGTCAGTTTAGTAAAGAAAACCTTCAACATTTTAATGATATAAGTGACTCACGAAAGAAGAACGACAGGCGGATAGGTTTAAGTCAAGAGGAGTTCGTTAACAGCAATGAAGCGTAAAATATTTAATTTGAAGACTTTCAAGTGTGTATATTATTCAAATTACTGTGATTCTGTGGACTTTTTCATAGGCTAATAATAAATATCTTAAACGTACAATATTTGTGAATGGTAAAGAATATACAGGCTCAAGTTCTTCTGATTACTAATCTAATACTAAAGATATGTTACTAATAATAATGATTATGAATTTAAATCTATTAGACTAGTCAAATTAGAAAAAGGGAAATCAGTATCAGATATTTAAAATGGTTTACCTGCTCGTAAGACTCAATGTAAGTTGAAGAATGATGGGAATATTTAGCTCGTTTTTCAACTGTTTTAAGAATGTAACTTTTCTCTTTGATAACTTATAAATGCTGTGTGAAATGGCCATCTAGATGAGAGAGAACAGAGTCATAGAAGACGTTACTTGAGTTGGACTCTATAAAGTAAGATTACGTCCATACTACATAACTGATAAGTATTATCCGAAAAGATAGGTCAATCAACGAAGACCAAATAATTGCGTAGACATAATACAGACCTATGAAGAGTATTTAAGATATTTTATAAATGACGCAACTATATTTTCTTGTTACCATAATACTAATCTTATGTTTCACTTATTGCCAGCGTATTATTGGGAGTAAGTCAGCACAAACATATACAACAGATATACAGAGTACAGACATAACACTTCCATAATATTAATTTAAATAATTGTATTAATATTGTCAGAATAAGGTCTGATTGTAAAATAATAATTAATTTTAGTACGTACTTGTTAACTAAGATTTATTTTGTATAATATGGTTGAAACTGTAAAGAAATATGTTGTAAATAAATATCAAGTTAATTATATTATTTTGTTTTTATCATTACCTCGTAATTCGTATACATTACTTACTTCATAAGAATTTTCTTTATTAATAAAGGTTTAGAATCAGAATCAGAATTTAAAAATCAGGCAGTGTTTTCAATAGAATAAAAATAATTTATTTTGTATTTTGTTATATTCATTATATAATGGATAATATATTTAAATATGGAATATTATATTAAATACATAACTGAGGTACATAATTCTAAAAATACTATAAACGCGTAGGTACCGTGTACAAATACGGTGCCTGCTACGAAAATTTAATGTAAGTACTCCTTTATGCGGTTAAGTACTTTTTATTTTGAGTTTTTTGTACTACTTACTATTTTACTTAGTAGCTACTTCAATATTTCAATATTTGTGGCTTTGGATAATATTATGGCAACGATGGCAGTGTATCACAGAATTGCACTAAAATTGCATTGCAGGCTGGGGCGTTATTTCTGCCATTTCCTGTTCAATCATTTCTTGGTCATTCATCGCCATCTTGGCGCATAAACACCCCTCACTGATAGTTCCATTCCCGCTAACTATACATTTCCCTAGTATATCCTTACAACTATTAAAAGGCACGACATTTTGAAAATCATTCTTCTCAGCGACATCTTTCGGTTTTGCTTCGACGATAAAATCTAAATCGATCGTATCTTTTATTTTAATGGTACCATCACTTCTATATTCGATGCAGTTTGTGACAGGTTCTTCGGGTGCACATTTATTATTGCACCTACAGCCACCAGAATCAGCTTTCGTAGATTCAGTAGATTCTGATACTTTTGTACTGTTATCCTCAATATATAGCGTAGCACCTTCGTTGCCTTCGACACCAATATACATATTTCTTAGCTCAAATTTAAGATCAGATAATTCCTCGGTATTAGTAAATTTCTCTAGAACGATTTGGCTCAAGTCGCTCTCGCTATCGTTTTTTAAATAAATAGCTAGTTCTTCTTTGGGATAGCTGGGCGTACACTCATGTTTACCGTACGACGCATTAGATGTGATTTGTCCACACGAAGCGCACAATACCTCATCTGTAAAAAATGCAATATCTTAAACACAAATCTTGATGGTAAAATCAAAGAAAAAAAAATTTTTTAACTTTAGAATGTCCAACCTTCTTATATATAAAAATGGATTTTCAAATGTGTTAGTCGCGCTTAAACTCGAAAACGGCTGAACGGATTGGGCTGATTTTAGTCTTAAAACATTCGTAGCAGTCCAGGGAAGGTTTTAAAGTGACACGAAGTTCACCGGGACAGCTAGTAAATAATAAATATTAAAATGATAACCACAACACACCTTTTGCCGAATAAGAATGAACGTCGCTGCTTGAGTCAGATGAAATACCGCTGTCCGTAACTTTACCTGAAAAAAAATGTTACTTTTAGAAGGAAAAGATTTTAAGTAGGGCCCGCCCTTGTGTAAGAAAATAAAAAAGTTTTTTCGACAATTCTCTCCATGTTAGATAAATAGAGGCTGGGATGAGCTGAGAAATCAAGGGCTGAATTCGTTTGGTATAACGACCAAGAGGATCACAAGAAAATGTCGGCTGAACCATATTTTTCACATATGCGAAATCAAAGCGAGCCTTCTAGGGAGGGAACTTTTCTTATCTATATCTCGATGATAGGCAGAGGCGTACTTAGCCATTAATGTCTGATAAAACACTTGACGAATAATATACGCCCACCTCTTTATTTAAATTGAGGCAACTATAACCATCATATTCTGTTTCTGTACATATTACGTGATGATTTCTAGATCGATAGAATTTTTATTTTATTTTATTTATAACCTTTATTTTCAGACTTGTTGGATTTTATTTTTTAGCTTAACCCGCTGACTCTTGCGGGTCAGTAGTACCATAGACTCGTCTGTTTGCCCTTTGGCAAAGGCCTCCCACATTTCTTTCCATTCTATGGAATTCATTATTAGATCGATAGAAAAACTAGGATTTAAATAAATGCTTGGTTAATTTGCTTTTATCTTAACTTGTAAAAATCTTTCTTGGTTTAGTTAGATGATACTAATTTAATGAAGCATTGATTAAATTGTGGAGAGGATATTATAATGATGCAGTTAAGTACTCAGATAATATTTATGTTAAAACTAATAATTTTATTCACATTTTAATTAACTTCAAGGCAGTCCGGTGAAAAGTAAAATATTTTTAGACTTGTGTCAGCGGAGTCAAGAATAATCGGCCAAGTGCTAGTCGGACTCGCGCGTAGGGTTCCGTAAGTACCGTTCTAGAGCAAAAATAATCGTGTTTTTCATATGGGAGCCCCCCTCCATTTATTATTTTATTTTAATATTAATTGTTAAAGTACACATAAAATCAAGGATTTTGCGAAAATTTCAAATGTCTACTTGTTACCATTTTTTGAAGCAAAAAAGGCCAAAAAAATTAAGTTTGCTGTATGGCCCCTTAATTATTAATTTTATTTTGTTTTAGTATTTGTTGTAATAACGGCAACAGAAATATACACAATATGTGAAAATTTCAGAAGTCTAGTTATAGCGGTGTTTGAGATACAGCCTGGAGACAGACAGACGGACAGACCGACAGACAGACAACAAAGTCTTAGTAATAGGGTCCCGTTTTTACCCTTTGGGTACGGAATACTAAAAAGTACGCGTTAAAAAAGTATGCCTAGGTAATTTACCAACTAGTAGGTACATACGTAAGATAATGAGGGCGACAAGACAAATTATGTCTAGCAACTGTAGAGTGTTGACACTGACTAAATATAAACTAACTTCTCCTAATAGTGGTTATATTTATCTCAAACGCAAATATTTAGGCCTGTTAAGTTACAATTGACGCAAAATATTACGAGACTCAAATAATATAGTTTTAGAAATGATGACACAGACAACAAGTAAAGCCGAATGTAATCCTTGTTCAAATACATGTTTCAAGACTATTAGCGAATGATAATTCATAATTTGTGACGATAAACGAGATTAATTTAAAGAATTTTCAAATAAATAGATGCAGATAAAAAATACGTGAGATAAAGAACAACCTTGTTTATCTTTATATCCGAAAATGTTGTCAAGTCAGATTATAGTATACTCAATACCATGTTTATGCATCGATATCAATAGGCATAGCAGATAAATGATAAGGAAAATATGAGTATCTATAGGGTCTAGACAGGACAATGAGTCAGTAGCTCTACCATGAGTTTAAAGCTCTATCGACACTCGATAAATTTTTAGTATGGCGATTTTAGTTCCGCAAGTGACCGCTAGAGGCGCTGTAAAATTTGCCTTACTAAAAATTTACGTATAGTCCGTGCGCAACTAGTTGGTCGCTCTGCCCATACACTTTTATACCGGCAGAGCGGCCAACTAGTTGCGCACGGACTATAGTCGGTATCGAGTATCGATAAAAACTATAGCTTTAAACTCATGGTAGAGCTACTCGCTCATCCTCTCTTCTACGGTATAGGCTACGGCCGTTACGGCCGTTAAATGGAAGACGCAGTAAGACTTTTAGGTCTCAATTAGATATGCTCGAGGGGTGAGCATGAGTTTCACGTAATTAACTACCGCACTCAGAGTTAGCATTAATTATATCTGACTCAATTTGTCAGATATAATTAATGTTAGGTACATAGGGGCTAGGGCTTAATATGTCAAATCTTCATTTAATTAAGTACAAATATACATTATAATACATTACACATAATATTCGTCTCATGTGTACAGCAGTTAGTTTAATTTAACATGATGAAATGATGCGCGTGCGTTTAGCGTAAGACAATATTTGTGGTCAAAATCAGCCTTAGCCCGGCCGCACATTAACATCAGAAAAATTCGGACGCCCGCCGGAACGCACTCTGTTCATACATTTTGTTGTCGACCCCGCATACTATCAGAATTCTGACGTGTTAAAATGTATGAGCGGGGCGGCGCGTCCGAATTTTTCTAATCAGAACAGAAATTCGGATAATGTGCGGTTGGGCTTATAGCTGATGTTTTTATCTCAAATCTAGGTCAAATAATTTTATTTTAAATACAAGTAACTTACTATGCGTCAAAAGATGTCTTCTAAAAGCGTAGTCGTTTGCGAAAGATTTCTTGCAGTTGAGTATGTTACATCTCAACCAGTTTTCTGGCTCGTGCGTCTTAAGATGCGACTTGTAGTGGTGAGCCTGAATGAAACCTGAAATATCAATGTTGTGATATTACCAAAAAATACTTAAGTACATTTTAAATGAGTTTAGTCGCGTACTCTACAGAAACCGTTCCGATCAACGCGGCAAGCGACCGCGACCGACAGAAATCCAAAAACTTGAGAGGTGTCAAGGGACACCCGGATGGAACGAAGTTGTAAAAAAACGCCATCTAGTTGACGCCCAGGAATACTGACAACAACACTTTTGTGGAATTGTACTAAAATTTATTTAAACGTCCGTTAGACGTCGCTGTTTGTTTTGGAAGACCGACAGAATAAGAAAGAAAACAATTAGAAAACATACAAAAATCGAGGATGTAATAACAAGAATTAGGAAACTAAAATGGAAATGGACCGGCCACATAATAAGAGGCACTGAAAAGTGGACCAAAAACGTAGTGTTCTGGCACCCAAGAAATGGTAAAAGAAATAGAGGAAGGCAGTTCCGGAGGTGGGAAGATGAATTAAAAATGACAGCAGGAAAAACTTGGACAAGGACAGCACTAAACAGAATAGAATGGGGGAGGCCTTTGCCAAAGGGAAAACAGACCAAGTCTATGGTACTAAGGACCTGCTAGAGTCAGCTGGTTAAGCTATGAGAAAAATCGAACAGTTTGAAAATAATGGCTATAAATAAATAGACGTCGCTGTTTATTCTCAAAAACGCCACCTAGTAGAGTCCCAGGAATTCTATCAACACCCTCTGCCCTTACAGCGCAGAAACTAATAAAAATGTGTCGTTACAACTTTTTCCGTCTAGGGGGAGCCCCCTTTATGTAACGTTACATTACGTACGTAACGTTTATAAAAATTGGAGTGTCAATACTCGTAAATCCTCGTGGTCCAAGAGTCGCGAGGCCCTTGGACTGCGAGGCCGTAGGCGGCGGTGGCCCACGTCGCCCACGCCTTATGCCGCCTCTGCTACAAAGTAGCGGGGGCATGGATCGTCAGACCAATACCGGTAGAAAATTAAACCTATTTAATTAACTTAAATAGGTCAAATAATGGCATTTTATTTGATTTTTTTGTCGGTCGCAGTCGCTTGGGGCTAAGATTGGAATGTCACCGTTACAAGTCGCCACATATGGGCCACGAGTGGATTCCAAGTTGCAAGAAAAGGTAATCGTACATCTTGCGCTATTAAAAGAGGAAATATTCTTTCTTTTTAATTTTATGAATTTTACAGCATATTTAATGCAAGCTTTAATTTTTATTATTGGTATGAAAAGCAATAGCTGACAAGTAGTGGGTAGCATGTTTCAAGTAAATTAATGAAATGTTGTAAAAAGTTTTCAGTATGAAAGCATACATTTAATAAATCATGGGATTTTCATCTAAAGGGTTTTTGCAATAATTGTAATAGTTTGCTTGGCGTTAAGATAAGACGTGATTATTAAGATTCTAGAACTATCTGCTGAAAAACTTTTTTAAAATTATTTTATTGTTTTTTAATTTATTAAAATGATAACATTTATATTCAGTAAATTACTTGCAGACATCATTTTACCCAGTGTTGTATTTGGGAATACCAAAAGCCATATTGCTAAAGTACTATTGATATGCAAAAGTTGTAAAAAATATGTAGTACTAGGTACCTTTTTCACACACATCACAATGATACTGTTTTATATCATTGTGAGTGAGCTGATGATGCTTCAAGTGGTGTACAAAGTTGAATGATTTGTCACATCCCTCATGACCGCAGTGAAATCTCCGCTCTGACTTAGGTTTGTGTGTTTTCTGATGCATAGAAAGAGCCGACTCGCTGCTGAATTTCGCATCACACTTCGAACAAGAGAAGGATCCTGTAACAAAGCAACCAAGTTAAGTATTGAAACCTATTTTTATAATTTAACCAAACTATTGGTACCGGCAGGTACCGGTCATAATCTTATAAACTTAATTTTTTAAAATGCAGCTTTGAAAATGTCGTAAAATGTTGCACGAGAAACTTTACCTTTGTGGGCATACTTAATATGACGCAAGAGGAGGCTGTTGTCTTTGAAACTTCGTCCACAATCCTTGCACAGAACACTCCCAGTTCTAGAATGTTGCTTCTGATGTCTCCTCAAAGCCGAGCTAAAAATAAATTAAGTTAATAATATTAAGCAAATAACAAAATTAAATTCGAAATAGTTGAAGAATATTTATTACTCACAGGAAACTAAACTTTTTAAAACATTCTTGACATTCGAACTGTGGGTAGTGGCTCTGTTCATGTCGCTTTCTTTCACTCTCATATTTGAATTCCTTGGTACATTGAGAACACTGCAACATTTTTTACAAAGGGGAAACTTATCATCATCTAGTGGTAGGCAGCTAGGTAATTGTTTCTGTATTTATTTGGGTACAATTTGTCACATTGGAATCTTATCAGCAGGCTTATCACTTATCAGTGACTGTCAGTTGTCAAATTTGACAAGAATATTTTTTTTTCTTTTGGCATTGACACCGAGGGTGTATTTTACCACATACAAAGGTAGTCCACTGTCCATGTTCTTAGTTCTTAGGGCCAACGCTAAAACTCGCGCGGGCGCACGCTCGCGTGTGTACAAACGGAAAATAGTATGAGCAGCGCAGGAGCGTGCGACGGAGGGCGGACGCGGGCGACGGACGCGGGCACGCTCGATGGACGGGCGGGCACACGGCGCGGGCGCACGCTTTTCGCAATCGACGTTATTTCCGTAGACGTCTTTTTGCCAAATAATAAATTAGTAAATAATACACGGTAATCTACTGGACACAACTGTACACGCTCGAGATAAAAATTATATTAGCAGCGCTAAATGAGATGGGCGCACGCGACGGGTGCCCGCTCGCACGCGGCGGTCTTCCGACGCGTGCGCCCGCGTCTGCGTCCGCCTGTGTTTTAGCGTTGGCCCTTATAGTTCTTCATAACAATAATTTATAATATTATATTATTGTATGTAGTCTTTCACAAATCACAATCCTTTCATATTCCCGGAAAAACTCAAGAATTTCAAAACTATTGTTATTGCCATAATATTTTTTCACTTTTTACTTTAAAGTTTAAGGTGCAAAGAATAAAGATAGGTACTCTCTATTCTCACTTCCTACCAAAGGTCCTAACTCCTACCTATGGAAAAAAGAATTATCAGCTGAATCAGCTGATCAATCAGCTGTCATTGTCGTGTGTCAGCTTCTCAGATCTACAATATTATACCAATGAGTTTCTAAATATTAAAGTGGCAATGTCTTACAAACTGATGCAAAAAATGCGTAACCACTTGATAGCCCAAAAGACAATGTCACTCCATAATGTTATTAAGTCATTATGTATGTAAAGCCGGCTGTACACTCTCGCCGAGACACAGCGAGGTGGCCCGAGTGCGAGAGTGTAAAGCCGGCTGTACACTCTCGCCGAGACACAGCGAGGCGGCCCGAGTGCGAGAGTGTAAATGGGTGCGCTCGCCTCGTCTCGCCTGTCTCGGACCCTCTCGGTCCGTTGTCGGTATTTTGCGCCCGAGACAAAGGGTCTCGCGAGGTAAACGAGCGCACTACTGTACACTCTCGCGTCTTTCAGTACTAGTCCCGCCGTTGGACAGTGTAGAACAGAAAAATAACAATATTAAACGACATTATGAGTCATTATCTGTGAGAAATAAAATTAAATATGATTATAAATCTTTGGATTACAATGATATCTTTCGATGCATGGTGAATGGTCGTTTTCCTCCATCTTGTCTGAGTTCTTTACTGCGATTGAACTAAGCGAGAATGTACATGATCCCACTCGGGCAAGGGGCTCTCGCACGAGACTCTCGCCCGAGAGCTCTCGGCGAGAGTGTACAGCGGACATAAATGGGTGCGCTCGCCTCGTCTCGCCTGTCTCGGACCCTCTCGGTCCGTTGTCGGTACCGTAATTTGTGGTGAATAGGGACAAAACTCAACTTTATAACGAGTTTGTGAATAATTTTGAAAGAAAGTAGTACCGAAAAATGATTTCATTATTTGAGTCTTGTCAATATCTTTATTATTGAATATAAAATAATGTATTAAACATTGGGAATTATTCACAAAACACTAAAATATATGCAATCCCTATTCACCCACAATTTGGGGTCATTGGGGATGCGATAAAGGTCAATAGGGAAATATCCTAGGGCTGTCCCCTACGAATAAAAAATATAGGTGTACACAAATATAATACCTAATAATTAAATCACGTAATATTATTTATTACTAGATGACGCCCGCAACTCCGTTGCGCCAAAATTCGTTTATCGCGACGGAACCGTACATTTTTCCGGGACAAAAAGTATCATATGTCCTTTCTCGGGTCTCAAAGTATCCCCATACCAAATTTGATCAAAATCGGTTCAGCGGTTTGGGCGTGAAGAAGTAACAGACAGACAGACAGACAGACAGGCAGACACACTTTCGCATTTATAATATTAGTATGGATTATTATATTATTGATTATATCACGATTACACAATATCGTTACCTATTTGATAAATATTGTAACTATTTACATCATTTGGAAAAACCACACCACACCATATCATTTATTATTTAAATATTATATGTATGTATTTAAACAATATTTTTATATAATAATTATTAATATGGCGTGTATAATAAATGACATATGGCATTAAGTCCGCCAATTGTACTTTAATTTTTGCAATAAAGAATGAATATATAAATAAATAAATGTGAAAATAAGTCAGAAAAACATTTTAAATGATTAGTGCCAACCCTACAGAGCCGTTCCTATTCACCTCTCTGGCGTCCCTATTCATCTATACGTCGTCCCTATTCAACTCGTTATCATCCCCATTGACCCCTCTTTCATTCCTATTCACCCCAAAAACAATGAAAAATTTGTGTGTTTGGAATTCGCTAAATATCATTGCAAGAAATATATTAAAATACTTACCTTTAGTGTGTATCATAACCCAAACACTTAACTAATACATTTGCGACAAAATAACATTCATACACTGAAGACTTTCAATAACAGAGCAAAGTTATTCTTCCCGTGCAAAATGGCGCTTCGAGGAGTTATTTTGAAAAGTGTTTTTTGACAACTTGTGGCTAATTACACACATGTTTAGTGTTGCCATCAAAACTGCAAAGAATTCTACTGTTACCTTAAAAAAAATATTTAAAAAAGCGATGAAATGGCAACTAATTTTTTATGTTGAAAACGGTTCTTGGTTTTATCCCTATTCGTCCTTGGATCCCTATTCACCACAAATTACGGTATTTTGCGCCCGAGACAAAGGGTCTCGCGAGGAAAACGAGCGCACTACTGTACACTCTCGCGTCTTTCATTACTAGTCCCGCCGTTGGACAGTGTAGAACAGAAAAATAATAATATTAAACGACATTATGAGTCATTATCTGTGAGAAATAAAATTAAATATGATTATAAATCTTTGGATTACAATGATATCTTTCGATGCATGCACGATGGTGAATGGTCGTTTTCCTCCATCTTGTCTGAGTTCTTTACTGCGATTGAACTAATCGAGAATGTACATGATCCCACTCGGGCAAGGGGCTCTCGCGCGAGACTCTCGCCCGAGAGCTCTCGGCGAGAGTGTACAGCGGGCATAATACTACTTATCTGTGTTCTCAGATGACAGATCACAAGTCAAAACATGTCGCAAAGAAACCGTGAACCACTATTTAACCTTTTTAATTAGTAAGATTATAATATTCTTACGTAAATATTAAAGTAAATAATAAAAAACATCAATCCAACATGTGGAATGCTTCGAAGCCTTATTGAAATAAGCAAAATGTAAAAAATGACCGCATGTAATCTACCACAAAGTTGTGCAAAATCGTTCTCGTAACGCGAACGATGCAACCGCGAAAGAAAAGGAAAAAACCTAATTACCTGAGTCCACACGCTGAACTTTAAATCAGATCTCGTGAGCAATAATTCGAGCGCAGCCGGCGTAGGACGTGCGCGTGCGCGTGTTTTTAGCTGCTGTACTGTGTAGCTACGAGTCCAAGATGCAAGAGTGGTTGAAGATTACCCTATTTTTATGCTTATTCGGCACACTACGAGAGATTAGACCCTCAGAACCATTCGTGACAGAGTTTTTACTGGGAGAATGGCGCAATATCACCGAGCAGCAGCTTAGTCGCGAGGTGTACCCTGTGGGCACATATTCTTACTTCTCCCTTTTGGTTGTGGTTTTTCTCGTAACGGATTTCCTGCGATTTAAACCAGTCATCATACTTTCTGGTAAGTAAGTTAATAATATTACACATACAGTTACATTATATTTAGGCTGACTTTAAAGTTTACTAAGCTAACCAGGACTTAAAAAAATAATCATTAGAAGTCAGTGGGTTAATGTCGAAATAATATACAATAATTTTGTCCCAAAATTCTGTGTTGTAAGTGGCCGTGTTGGATTACCAATTTTGTTTGATATAATATATAGGGTATGTCCCAGATTTTAACACAATACAAATCAAAATAATAAGGTTTTAGCTGAACTACAAATCATTTTCCTAAAGCTAGATACTTATCAGTGAGCTGTAACCGTAACCGTTGCATGCATTGTAACAAAAAAAATTATATACTTAAATATTGTTTATGTACTAAATTAATCCTTCGATCGGAGGTTCTAGGAATTCCCATTGTATTATTTTGTTCTTGCGATCACCGGTGCTCGCGCGGGGCCTGAAGGATTAACTAGTAATAGGCATGTTGAATTACAAGGGACGCCATACTAGCCAGGGGCCGGATTAGAGGGGGCCTACTGTATAAACTTTTGCACTACCTTTGGTACTATCTTTTCTTCAAAATAAATATTGAAATAGATTTTTTATCCACATTGTAAAGTAGTCATTTACAATTAAGAATATAATTTCTTATGGATTTACAATATCTGCTATCAACTATTACAAACTTAATAAAACAAACATGCAATAACCTAATCCCATAGCAAAAGATTATTATGTACTCATCTGATAAATTGCATGAAGTCTGTGTCTGTCTGTGTAATTAGTGGAAAATTATTTTGTAATATCATTATCATAGGATTATTATTTGCAGTGTCAACGAAACTAACAAGTGCAAACAGAACATTTGGTATACCATTCAAATTATATTTTTTAAATAATCAACAAGTTATTAATGTTGCTTAGCAATGCTTAGCAGCATTTTAAATTCTAGATAATAATTATTAATATTACTACAATGCAAACTGCAGAAACTGTACAGTATGAATAATGTCAATACCCAATATCTATCAATTGAACTATCATTTCATGGTATGAATCATTAATTATATTATTATTAGAGCTAAAACTTTTTAATACTATGCTATTTTAATTAAGGTACATTAAGTTTTTCAATGGCTTCTGTTAACCCATCAAGCACCATAAGGACACCAGTGACCGTAACAACAATACTAGAATAACAAAGATTTCCAAGAATCCGCGATCAAAGGATTAAATTATAACTTACAAGAAACATGGTAGGAAATTCTAAGTGTTTACTTTCAATAAATTGATTAAATTTGTAAACACTACTCATAGATATATTGTATGTGAAGTGAAATAGTGGTCACTATTTCACTAAGATAATATAATTTTACACCAAGATATCCTATATGTATCAGGATAGTGTAATTATTATTTGTAGCAGTGATTGTTTAATACATGTACTGCAGGTGTCCTTTTTAAATAAATAAAGATATTATAAAACCTGAATTTGTTATCTGTTTTGTTTTCAAGATAATAGGATTTTGTATTTAATACATTGGGATAATATTTTCAGGTCTAAGTGGCATAGCCGTGTATGCGGTGTTACTATGGACAACGAGTATAGAATGGCTCCAAGTATCCCAATTTCTGTATGGGCTGTACATGGCAACAGAAGTTGCCTATCTCACATACATTTATGCCAAGGTATGATACAAGATACTCTTATGGTACTTACCAAACAAAAATCAGAGGGAAGGGACATATTTTTTTTTTACTGGGACCTAAAAAGTCATTAGAAGCAGAAAGAGTTTCTGTCGAAGCCCATATGATGCAGGCACATTAAAGTTCTAGGCCTGGAATCAGGGCCCCTGTAAGGGCTATAACTGACGCCTGTGTGTAAAAAAAGGATTTTGGCGCCTTTTTAAGTCTTTTGGGACCTTGACTTTGGCGCCCCTAAAGATGGCGATTTGGCGCCCCTAGACTCTACACTCTAGAGGATGGCGCCCGTGTGCATTGCACATATGGTAGGGAACTGCCTGCCTGGAACCGACCTGTCCGCATTACTCTAAAACGCTTCTTAAAGCTTAATACAGATCTTAATACAGAGCGATCTCTACCGACGCGACGGCCCGCGTGACACTAAAACCAGCCTAAGGAATGCCAAGTTTCATTCATTTTAATTCGAATTAGGTATGGATTATAGTTGCACTTCTTTGGACATTTGTAATTTTTGTACGTCTTTAATTTTGGTATAAATTCGCGGGGTATTACATTATCATTTATATTGGATCATTTATAGGATCACTAGCTGTTGCCCGCAACTTCGTCCGCGTGGACTTCAGTTTATATCGCGCGGTGTCAGCAAAATTGGTGTCTTTAAAAGCTTAATTTAAAACCCTGGTACCCCTTAAATCAGACTTTTAGCGCCATCTGTTATGAATTTTTGGAACTAACTTAATTTGAAATAATTTACTAATTTTCACCCCCTTACAACCTCTTTTTCCAGTTAAAAAGTAGCCTATTTCCTTTCTCAGGCTTTAGACTATCTGTGTACAAAATTTCATTACAATCGGTAGTTTTGGCGTGAAAGCGAGACAGACAAACAGACAGAGATACTTTCGCATTTATAATATTAGTATAGATATATAGGATCCAATAAAAAATATCATTTGATCATATCTGCATATTACATTATCATTTATCATTGATCCTATTTTACGTCATATGTGGTTTCAATAGCCAATGGGGAGCGCTAACGCTGACAGGTATTGACATCAGTGTTACTAGATCTCAGAGAATTCGATTTGTCAAAAGACATCGTCATTTTTAATATGGCTTGTTTTATGTTATTTCAGCAAGATTATTCAAGTATATAATTAGAAAAATAATAACATTACATTATTTGAAACATATTAACGATCAAGAAATTAAAAACTCTTTTTTATATTAAATAACTGGCAACACCAATTTCTATGACCGTATTGGATCCAATCTCTCAGCAAACGTCAAAAATCTATGATCAAGGAAGAAATGAATCATTTATTTACATTACATTATCCAATATAAATGACTCAATGATTTAGGATCCAATATAAATGATAATCTAAAACCCCCCTAATGTGACTAATTTCAGGTGCCCTCAGCTAAGTACCCACTGGTCTCATCATACACGCGCGTTGCGGCGCTGGTTGGACGCTTCCTGTCCGGAATATCCTCGCAGCTGCTCACACACTTCGGCATTATGGACTACAGGGACCTCAACTATATTACATTTGCAGGTAGAGTAAGATTGCACGCTGGTACGCCATGTATGTAGTAATACTTGTGAGTTGTGTGCCCATAAAAGCAAATTACTATGGTCTTACGCACGCATAAAAAATGCATGATATTATAATGATTAATAAACAAGGAACATTTTAAATGCAATACCTTACATTTATCTTTATTACCTAATTAAGACAACGGATATCTCAGTATCAGTATAGATTTTTTACCGTTCAATCAAAAGTCATCAATTAATTATTCAGACAGAATGTTGATTGTTGTCTGTAGACGTCGCAAAAAACTCAAAACAAAGATTCGTTGATAAAAGCGATAAAGCATATCGGTGGAACTTTTTCCTTCTCCATATAACTGACCTAGTGAACAGCATTCTTTGTTCAGCCAAAGATTGTTGCTACGAAACAGATTTTGGTCGTACGCGACACTTTACGTGATGTAAAATGTCGCGTCGCACTGTTATGTATTTATGCCTTTTGTGGGTTCACCTGTATTTACCTATGTAAATATTTTACACGGTAGTAATATAGCCTAGATAACATAGATAACAAATTATTATTTACACAATAATACTTATTTTGCAGCCGCTGCAGCACATTCGTAGTTCTTCGTTCTTGAGACCATACCATCGTATACGATCTGCGTGTATCGTCCAATGGTATCGTCATTCGTCTTATAGCACGAAGCTTCGTGACGATAGACGCGTGTGCGGCCGAGGCATTACAATGATTCCCGCAACTCCGTTGCGCAAAATTCATTTGTCGCGCGGGAACCGTACATTTTTTCATAAATTTTTCTCTAATCTTTACTCAGCCATTTATGCGTGATTTAACAAACCCACTTTCGCATCGACAAAGTGTGTCAGTCCGTTACCTTTAAACGCCCAAACCGCTGAACCTATTTTGCTGAAAGGCTTTGAGTCCATGGAAAGGAAATGGGATACTTTTTATCCCGGAAGACTGTTAGGTTCCCGCGCGATAAACAGATGACGCAACAGAGCTGCGGGGGTCATCTTGTTTATACTTTATAGAGTAATAATATAAGCTTTTGCCGGTGACTTCGCTCGGGTTAAGAAGTGTTATTATTAATTAGGTATCAAAATATCAGCCCGATTGGTATAAAATTGACAAAGTTTCATACAAACTTTCATCCCCTCTTTTACCCCTTGGGGGTAGAATTGATCAAAATCCTTTCTTACGGCCGTTCCCAATATTCAATCTAACTCTGGTTTGACATACGACCGATCGCAGCTAACATTGAATTGACATAAATCTAATGAGAGCTATTCCTATCTCTAGTAGGGCAAAACCAGAGATAGATCAAATATTGGGAACGGCCTTTAGCGGATGCCTACGTCCATGTACCTGCATGCCAAATTTCAGCCCGATCCATCCAGTGGTTTGGGCTGTGCGTCGATAGATCAGTAATCACTATGTCAGTCAGTCACCTTTGAGTAATTTATATTTATAGTATGGATATGGATGTGTTTCCAGCCCAGATCCTGGCGACGTTCTGGGCGCTGTGGCTGCCGGCGGTGCCGTACGGGATCTACTTCCATCGCCGCTCCGTCGTCAGTGAGCTCCAGCTTGACAAGTCGCCGGGGAAACGAGCCACAGCTGACAAGGTAATAGGTATACAATATACTGGGGCCGTACCACGAAACCGTTTTGAGACTCAAACAATCGTACGAGAATGCCGCGTCCTACTCTAACAAACGAGAAATGACGTTGTTAGAGCAGGACGCGACATTCTCATTAGACTGTTTGAGTCTCATGACGGCTTCGTAGTAGGCCTACCTACTGATCATGAGCGCAGAGAGGACATGTCGGAACGAACTCTGCTCATAATTATGTTTTGTTGTGGACCCCGCATACTATCAGAATTCTGACGTGTCTGACGTCCGCCGTCGATCTGAAGGCAGAAATGATTCGGACCGCGCATTCTCTAAACATTTTGCACTAGACCCCGCATACCTATTAGAAATTTCTGATAGGTGTGCGCATGTTATGGTACCTGGAGGATCCGAATTTTTCTGATCAGGAATTCTTATAATGTGCGGCCAGGCTAATGTCTCTCAGTGCGACCGAGTACCTTATTAGTTATTTAAGCTGTGCCCCTAGGCTGCGGTCTATACAGCCTTTTTATAAATCCAGGGCTGCAACCTAGTGGTTTGCCACTAGTATGTAAATGACCCTTTGCCTGTCTGTAGAAAGAGTTCAAAACTTATATTTTATCACCATCATATTATATTAAGTGTGTAGTGTATTGATAAATAAAGATGGCCGCTTACTACCAATCAGGGCGAGGCTGGGGACAAGATGGTCGCCAGACGGGAGAGCTGGCGCTCACTTGCTCCAGAGCCGCAGCCGATAGTAGAGTGTGCAGAGATACAGTATTCTGTGTTTAATTTACTCCTTCAACGATAATGTACCAATGGTACAAAGTGAAAATAAAGATTCAAAGATTTGATATGTATTTTTGTTGTCTTTAATCTACGAATAATTATTTTTTTTTTTAACAAAAAATTGAACCCGACTTCCAAGGAAAAAACAATATTCTTAAAATAACCTAAAAAGTATGAAATAATTCTTGTTCTTCATTAGTGCCTTTTTCAAAATTCGACTAAATCTCAACGAATTCTGTACTCAATTTTCATTCGTTTGAAGTCGGTACCAGCCCAGAACTGAGATACTTGACACACTACTACATAGAACTTAGCCAGTACCGACTTCAAACGAATGAAAATTGAGCCAACCCATCAATTTGATTGATCATCATCATGATCAATCAAATTGATGTGTTCCCATCACTGTACAGCACACGATTTCACTCACTTGTCCAATTTTGATGTTCACGCGCAAATCTTAGCCTAGCTCTTTTCTGTCCTGTCTCAAGTTTTGGTGCCCTTGCTGGCACCTTAGAATTTAATTTAACTTCTTCGAGTCTTCTTCTTACTGTACAATCACTTACACGTACATCTCCGACCTGTTCCGTCAGGTTTCGTCTCTGCAAAGCAGTTTGAGGTCGATTTCTTAAGGCTTGTACCCTTATAAAACGGTCATCCTGAACCATTGCCACCATATCTGCCTTGTTTTTCATTTCCGAACGTAAGATCCAGTCTCTCTGTAGCGTTGAAAGTTACGATGGACCACGAAAGCCTGACTGACCGAACGGTAGGTGTGACCTTTCTCTATAGTGGTTACAGCTCTAGCTGTCGTAGATGCTGAAAAATCACTAATTTTATATCTAAGCAATGTGTTCTTCCAAAAACCAAACAATCAAATTAGCTGGCATACCTTGCACCCCGCTAAAAACGCCATTCTTATCAGAAGCACTTATAACGTCAATCGTCGAAAAACACTTAGTAGGGCATAATTGCAATAAAAATCTGTCAACTTGCCAGTTTTGTTCAATATTTTATTTCTTAAATGAGCTTAGAAACTATAAAAAAGGATTTCGTACAGCCCGACCCACTTGAGTTCAAGTTGTGGCCCTTTTTAACCTAATGATTCAAAAGTTCTGCTTGGCACCTTCGGATCCAGGGTATAAGCTGGTGCGAAGTCTTACTTTTTGGTAGCCTTTACCTCGAATGCTTCAGAAAAAATCAAAATCACTATATGTTTCCATTCAAATTTCAAGGAGTCCTCTCGATTCCTCATGGATCCCATCATCAAATCACCATTTTTGTGAACATGGTACCAACCTCGGATTCAACCCTGTACAACAACAAAAGAATCATGAAAATCGGTCCAGAAACGGCGAAGTTATGGTTGAACATACAAAAAAAAAACAGACGAACATATAACCTGCTTCATTTTGGAAGTCGGTTAAAAACTATATTACAATGACAATACGAAAAATATTTAACAAACAAATAATGTTATTCCAGCGCCCTCTGCACCGTGACGCGTTAGACGCGGGGACACTGATAGCACGACACGCGCGCACCGCGTACGGCCGTCAGCGCGTGGTCACGTGGTCGCTGCTGTACGCCGCCGCACTCGCGCTGTTCGTGCAGGTGCAGACGTACATGCAGGTGCTGTGGGCGGAGATCATGAGGGAGACCGGCTCGCAGGTAGACTTGGGTTCTGTAGTTCTATTATACTTTGTTATTCACGTCACTCTCGCTCTTACTCGTAGCTCTCAACCAACTAGCGCCACAATCCTAAAACACGCTAACGAAGTTTAAATGCGGCTCCAGCCTGATCGAGCATAGCACAACGCTCGGTTGACATATCTTCATTTAGTGGCTCTTCTCGTAATTCCGAAGAGTGTACACAGTTACAGAGCGCTAACATACTTACAAAACTAGTCTTAAATAAGAAATATTCGTTTATAACCTTACAGGTGGCGTTCAACGGCTTCGTGGAGGCGGGGCTAACGCTGCTTGGTGCGGGCGCGGCGCTCGGTGCGGCGTGCGTACGCGCCGCCCCTCTCCCCGCGCCCGCCGCCGCCGCACAAGCGCTCGCCGTGTTCGCAGCCACGTACGCACAGAATATCTTCGTGTCGTACGCCGGATATATAGTAATGGGCACGCTGTTTCATTATACTATCACGCTTGCAAGGTTAGTAATAATAATTACAGATCGACAAGGCTTTATAAAAGGGTCCATTCACTATCCTGCATTGCAGTCCGCCGTGCAGGCCTGCAACACCATTCACTATCCTGCATAAGATGGCGGACTGCACAGAGGCCGTTTAATATGAATGTGGCAAAAAAAGGAACTAACGTCAATTTAAAAAAAAACGTCATTTTTTACAGTTCTCCTTTACGCGCAGCGCCCCCACTCATGTTCAAAAAGCCTTGTCGATCTGTATAGTCTGTGGCCAGTTGTTTTTTTTTTTGCCTAAAAGTAAAGTAAAATGTTTTCATTTATTCAGTCACTTACTAGTTATTATATTATTGTTTATTATATTCATATTATGGATGCGAAAGTAAGTCTGTCTACTTTCTCTAAAGTCTGAACCGTTTAGATGTGTGCAACAATTAGTTTTATACATAGATATAGAATATACTGACGTATAGATCACCTGACAACCCGAAAATGCGTGACGATTTTTGATCTGTCAATGTGTGCGTGTGCTAGTGATGTATATTTTACTATCGATAGTATAGTATTTTGCTATCGATAGTATAGTCCGTTCGAGTTATTTTACCTGAGTTTCTATATGAAACAAATAATATGCAACTTTGACAGATTTTGTATTTCCAATTAGGTATCATAAATTTTAATTATTGGCAAAAAAGGTGACAATTTAATAGTGATACACATTTTCGTTTGGAATGATTTTTCAATCGTCGGATATGTTATGACATGAGGTTCTTATAGGGGTAAATAATATACTTACACATATGACATAACACATTATAAAGTTACTTATTTATTACTCAGGTAAAATCTATCTGGTAAATCAGCCCTTACATTGAAAGTAAACAACACACATAGTACTATATTATATTTTATTCTTAAAACACTACACGTACACTATTAAAACCTATCGCTATAGGTGATGTGTGAAAAGTTATTGATAAATAGCTTAGAACCTATTCTTGTTTATTATTATGCAAAATTTCATAAAAAAATGTCAAGCTGTTTTGATGAACTTTTCCAACAATGAGACTCAAGAATTTTATGCAAAAGACAAAAATAATTGCTTCAGTAACAAGTGCAACAGTATGTCAAACTTACTGGTACGAATAATGTTGGGATAGCTCCTTTAGCCAAAATTGTATTTATTCTACTTTTTCTTTTAAAATTTTCAATGAAATGTTTGCTATATATTGTTGAATTTTTCGTGGGACTCCAACCAACACGCCCAATCAATTTTAGCCATTTTCCTCTAATTAGGGGATCTTGAGGGAATCTGTAAAACAAATGATTATGAACAAGCAAACAGCTTTGCATGGGTGCAATTTATTTTATATTAATGAAAGCTGCATTCAATGAGTATTAGATTCAAGTGACTGATCTGTGAAACCTTGATTTTATACTAGGTATGTCAAAAGATTAATAATATTTAAAAATAATCGTTAAAATAAGATAATATGTCCTTTTAAGGTGATAAATATAAAGGTAAATGATTTTTATTTTAGTTTATGTTATTGTGAAATATCGATAAGCATATCGATAAATTTGATTCAAACACTAGCGTATATGTAAAAAAATTTAATGAAAATTTTTTTCTTCAAAATTTGTGTAATATAAGAACAATAATACCTTAAGTTACGCAAAATATGAAAGTAAAAGGGCGGATTCACAATATTTTATTTGAAATAGAGAACTAAAGACAGAATATAGCGAAAATAAACACATCGTAGCAATTAGGACATGAAGATTAATTACCTGTGAAATGTATATTTTTCAGGATTTTTCTTATGATTTACACTGCAATCACTCACAGAACAAGTTACCATTTTTATATGTAATAGTATTTGATGAAAATAATAAAGGATTTAAACAATAAATTGCAAATACCGAAAGGGCATAAAAACGTGTGACGACTTGTTGACGACCTGTCAAATGAAAGTGGTTAAAGTTTTCATGAGACTGCCTCTCTCTTTTCATCTTGTTATAATTCCATAACGGATTTTCTTCTCTCTCGCACTCTTTGTTGGTCTTTAGCATCATACGTTTATGGTTTTATACATGTCACCGTAAGGTTGTAAACACCGCGAGATTGTAATATGACGATGTGATGGATTGTAAACAAACAGTTTTTCGGTGACTTTAAATTAATTATTTCGTATTTAAAATAACTCCAAGGGCAAATGGTATGAAATGGTATAAAATAAAATTTCGATATATTTAAAGTGCTGTTTGAATGTTCGGATATTAAAATTAACCTAATTTATAATTCAAACTGCACTTTAAATATATCAAAATTTTATTCAATGTTCATCATCATCATCTAGTGCCCTCTTCGTATCGAAGTTCGGCGGTCAGCAGGTTGAATTTTTTCCGGTCTTGGGCTAATTCCTTTAATTCAATTCAATAATTTTATTCAATGTTAAAACATCAAAATATATTCAGGCAATTGAAGTTAATTTAAATACGAAATAATTAATTTAACACCACCGGAAAACTGTTTGTTTACAATCCATCACTTCGTCTATATTACAATCTCGCGGTGTTTACAACCTTACAGTGACATATATAAAACTAATTGTTGCACACATCTAAACGGTTCAGACTTCAGAGGTAGCGAACAGACTGACTTTCGCATCCATATTACGGTGACATCATAGATTAATGATTGGTTGGCGCTTCGAAGCGCGCGCGCGAGACCTATCATTAATCTATGGGTGACATATTATATATTTTAATGATAAAATGCAAAGTAGAACCTTAATAATAAAACATTAATACAATGGATACGTTACATGTTTTATTCTTGTCTAATAAGTTAGAATACTCTACAGGATGAATACAAAACATTGTACTATCAGAGTTGATTCCTATGCAGATCGGGGACCTACGTAGTTTGGTTGCGTTACGTCAAACCCAGCCGACAGATCACAATTAACATTGAATTGACATATTCGACCAAATAAGTAATAACGTTGTAAGTTTTTTTTGAGCTGGCAACTCTCTTAGCTAGACGTACATTTGTATCCTCCCGACTATTATGTTTTTTTAAATTATACGCTGTAAATACTATTGTAAATGTGTTAGAAACTTAATTTATAACTCTATAAATTGTTATAACTTTATACTCACGGCAGTGTTTGTGCATAATAGTGTTTTATTACAAATAAAAGTTCAAGCCCGGTACCAGCTGTCAACGACTGGACGAGTTCAAATTTTGGAGATGTGTTTTCTTATGAATTGCTAATCCCGGGGAGTATTGTATTTGATTATCATCTTATTAGTCATCTTTTACTAACTAATAATCACAACTCCACTGCACACCGCTCACTTTAGTGAGCTACGTCCCATACACACTTGGCAAAGTTAATTTCTCTCTTGGCTTGACAAGTCGTGGAAGCGGAGTTGCAGATAAAAACAATAAAGCCCACACATACATTACACTAATATACTGTGCACGCACAACACAAGCACAGAGGCATCCTCAAAAACACCTAAATTTAATGCATTTAGTGTTCAGTTATATACAGGTTATAGTAACTAACAACTAACACTATAATTTGTCTATACTGTCTTTTTCTTTTATATTTCACCTTTCCAATCTATTTGTATAATCTCAGTTTCATTCTTTAATCTCTTTCTGGTCACTTTGCTAAATTTTTCCCACTACAACTTGTAATTTCACATTATAATAATAATATCTTATTGAGGCTGGCTTTTGCTTTCGATCTAAAGTAAAAGGTGACTTACACCAGATACATTTAGCTAATAAAGCCATTAAACTATTACAATAATTGTTTTTCAGTGCCTGGGAATAAACATAATATAGCAAAATGATGACCCGTTCAGCCGTGGCCCGTCGTACCGAGGAACAACTACGTGTGGCCCTCGAGGAGTTAAAGGACTATAAAGACCAATGCCAAACACTGCTGAGGGAAAGAGATGACAATGAAAAAGAGATGTTATCTATCTTGCAGAAAAATATGGAATTAAAATCACAACTATAAGTTATGTTTAGACTATGAAAATGTTCACCAACAAAAAGTGGAACTTCAAAGCATTGTTGACTCTTTTGATCAGTGCAGAGACGAATATGAAGAAACGCTCAAGAACTCTGCTAATCTTAAGAAAAAATTGGACAGTGCTGAGGAATATATACTCCAACTGGAAGACCAATTAGACATTCAGCGATCAAATCAAACACAGATTTTATTCAACCAATTAATAAAAGACAATAAGTGTTCTGTTTCTAACACATCTTGTAACAATATTAGCACCATCGATTTAACTGCAGATGATACAGTACCAGTGTGCATTATGGACAGTAAGAGAAAACTGAAGAAATATGTAAAAATTAAAAGATTTATAAAGAAAGCTCAGCAATTGTCAATTAAAAATAAAAAAGTAGTTACAAAATTGTCTAAAACAACAAAGAATAAAATGTTTTTGACTGATAAATTGCTGAAATGTTCTAGTGAATTAGAAGATATAAAATATAATTATGAGGCCGATGTATGCAGCCTTCAGGCTGAAATCTCAAGTTTATTGTTTTCATTAGAAAATATTACAAAAAAATATGAATTATCAAAAAAGGAAATACAGGGACATATTTCTGCCATGGATGATTTGCTTGAAATGTTACACTATAATGAGGAACGAGTGAACTCGTTGTTAAAAGTCAATACTATTTCAGAAATTCAAGAAAATCATTTAACTGGAGGAATATCACCTGATATGAAAAGCCAGAAGGTAAATACTGAAAGCCAGACTAATATCTGCCTATTTAGTGATGAAATAGGAAGAGACTTGGGTACATATCTTTATAGAATGTGTGGACAATTGGTCACTAACTTTTGTATGCCCGGAGCTACTTACTGTGAGATAATAGACAGGGCATCAACTATGACTTATTGTCCTAACACCACTATAATAATTCTAGTCGGGAGAAGGGGTAAAGTAAATAAGAAACAGATGACTGATCTTTTAGAGTGTTTATATAATATTAAAAACTTAACAAACATTATATTATTCACTTTGCCCTATATAAAAATGTTGCCAAAAAGCTGTGCTCATGAAAATCAGATAAGATTTAGGTTGAATAGCATATTGTATAGTGCTGTCAACAATAATTGTATAGTTTTAAGCGACACACAACCAAAATGTCAGGTTGTGGATATAAATAATTTAGATGGTAAATTTATTAATAATATAAGTATAGATAAGTACTACTTATCTCATTACTGTAAGAGACATATAGCAAATATGCTATCAATTTTTTTATTTTCTTTGAAAGCCAAGAATTTGGCTTCTTTGACTCCTGCTTCTATTGAGCAGTATTCTAGTTATAGTAACGAGTTGGAATATGTTCCAATTAATTATTTAAATTAGACCATAAGACAATGGAGGATGTCTCTTGCACTAATAGCTTAAGTGTGAAAAATCCTACCAAAACTTACTCCAATATAAATAGCAAGAATGTTATAAGCTTGGTGCATCAGAACTTTCAAGGAATGGTAGGTAAAGAGCTTGAAACTGAGTTATTTCTAAAACAATTTCAAATTGATATTATTTGTATTTCAGAACACTGGTTTAGAAAACATGAACTCATTTTCAATCTCAATGATCACCAGGTGGCAAGCTCGTTCAGCAGAGAGAATGCCATTAGAGGCGGATCACTTATATTAATTAGAAAAAATTTAAAATTCAAAGAACGTAAAGACATTGTGAACCTCTCTTCTGAACGGATAATAGAAGTAGCCTGCATAGAGTTAAGTCAACTAATTATTGTAAGCGTATACAGGCCACCATCAGGGTTATATGACTCCTTTGAACAAAGCATGGAACAAATATTATCAAAGATATGTGCATCTAACAAAAAAGTTATCGTTTGTGGTGACTTTAATATTAATTTATTTGACTTGAACTCTACTACTGTTAGATTCACATCTCTATTTAAATCATATAACCTAAATTACTTGTTTTATGAGCCAACAAGAATCTGTGACACAACAGCAACTTGTATTGATAATATTTTTACAAATTTTTCTCCATGTAAAAAAGAAATAATAAATAAGCTTAGCTCTGATCACTGTGGGCAACTAGCCTCATTTAATATACATTGCGATAGTTACCTAGAGGAAAAGCGTGTGTTTGTTCCTGTGAATACAAAACGTATTGAGAAGTTTAGAAATAACTTAAGTTCAAGTATTCAACTATTATTGGATGAGACAAATAGCTCAGATTAAGCATTTAACAAATTGTTTAAGATGATAAGAACCCAATTTAATACTGTATTTACTCCTAGAACGGTTAAAAAAAGCCATAAAAATAATAATAATTTTACAGTATGGGCAACTACAGGAATTAAAATAAGCAGACAAAGATTATATGAATTGTATAATGAAAAATGCATGAATACTAGTGATAAATTCAAAACATATGTAAAAAACTATTCAAAGATTTTTAAAAAAGTTTGTAATGCCGCTAAGGCTATTCACATTAGGAATAAAATTAAAAATTCGAGAAATAAAATCAAAACTACTTGGAAAGTAATAGCTGGTGAGACTGGAAACGTCACCAGTCGTAGCTCTGATTTTGAAATTTATTTTGAAAATAAAAAGATTACCAATGATCATGAGGTTGCGACGGTCTTCGAAAAATTTTTTGCTGACATTCCGGTCTCAACTACGAAAAATTTAAACTCCTCACCTGCAGCTGCTGAAAAACTACTCAGAGACAATGTAAAGGAATGTAATGTCAATTTTAGGTTTAGAGAGATTGTCCCCAAAGATATCATTGATACTTTTAAATTAATAAATATTAAAGATACTACTGATCTCTGGGGCATGTCTACTAAAATTATCAAATCAATAATTGACATTATAGCTCCTCATCTATCAATGATTTTTAATGACTGCATAAAGAGTGGTGTTTTTCCTGACTTGATGAAGCACAGTAAGGTTGTACCTTTATTTAAAGCGGGACTTAAATCTGATCCTACAAATTATAGGCCTATATCGATTCTACCGACTCTAAGTAAAATATTTGAAAAAATAATTTTAAATCAGTTACTATTACATTTTAACTTAAATAATTTATTGCACAAAAATCAATATGGTTTTACTAAGGGTCGATCCACAACGGATGCTGGTATAGGTCTTCTTTATAGTATATTTGAAGCATGGGAGGACTCGCAGGATGCCCTAGGGGTTTTTTGCGACCTCTCCAAGGCTTTTGACTGTGTTGAGCATGCTACATTGATCAGGAAATTGCACCACTATGGCATTAGGGACTCAGCACTCAACCTTTTGACATCTTACCTCAAAAATAGAACTCAAAGGGTTGACATTAATAGTAAAAGGTCAAATGGGACCAAAATAGAATTAGGCGTCCCACAGGGATCCATTTTAGGTCCATTCCTTTTTCTCATCTACATAAACGACTTACCTTATCTTGTTAAGGATAATGATAATGAGATAGTACTTTTTGCTGATGACACTTCACTTATTTTTAAAGTGAAGCGACAACAGTCAAATTACGACGAGGTAAATAGTGCTCTCTCAAAAATAGTACATTGGTTTAACGTTAATAACTTACTTCTAAATTCTAAGAAAACTAAATGTTTAAAATTTACTTTGCCCAATGTTAGGCAAGTTAAAACCAATATACTATTAAATGATGAGAAGATGGATTTGGTGGACTCCACTGTATTCTTAGGCATTACACTAGATAGTAAACTACAGTGGGGTCCTCATATTGCTAATCTTGCAGATAGGCTCAGTTCTGCAGCATATGCAGTCAGAAAAATACGGGAAATTGCTGACGAAGACACAGCAAGACTAGTTTATTTCAGTTATTTTCATAGTAGAATGTCGTATGGCATCCTCTTATGGGGAAACGCTGCCGACATTAATACGATTTTTGTGCTGCAGAAGCGAGCTATACGTTCAATTTATAAAATGTCAGCTTTTGAATCTCTGAGAGAAAAGTTTAAAGAAATTGGTATTCTAACTGTTGCTTCTCAATACATTTTGGATAATGTTTTATATGTTAGAAAGAATCTTAGTAAATTTAGAACCAAAAGTGACATTCACGGAAGAAACACTAGAAATAAGTACAAACTAGAAATACCGGTGATCAGACTTAGTAAAGTTAGTAAATCTTTTAAAGGTCAATGTGTACGCCTTTACAATAAAATCCCAGAAAACGTTCAAAATCTTTCCATTAATAAATTTAAAAATGTAGTCAAAGAACGTTTGTGTGCCAAAGCCTATTATAAGGTCAATGATTTCATAAACGACGGCACATCTTGGGAGTAGGATGGCTGCTTGCAAGGCTACTTCTACATTATTTTATGACTTACAATTATGTATGTATGTTGACATTGTATAATTTTAAGTTACAGAATTGTAAACTTTATTTTAAAAGATTAATTTTTTTTCTCACTTTTTTTGGTAAATAAAGTGGGCCCCCTGCGAGTTTCTTACGCCGGCGCGCCGGTTCTTCTCGCCGGGTTAGTTCCCGAACCGGTGGTAGGCATCATGTAGACTTTCAGAAAATATTTGCAAAAATTTATTCTGAATAAAAAAATTTGAGTTTGAGTTGAGTTTGAGTTGGTCCATCGTTGGTCTATCAATTGCATAGGAATCAATTTCCTCGATGGTACCTACATAGAGCTTTAACATGGTGTAATTTTTTTAATAGTAAGTATGGTGGTTATTTTTGCCAACAATAATGTAATATTTTTTTATTAAAGAAAACTAATTTAATACAAAAGTAATCCATACTTAATATAGTGTGTCTGTTTGTCTGTGTGCCTGTTACCTCTTCACACCTACTTAAAGCTTTTAAAAAGGATCTTTGGGTCCCAGGAAGACATATTAGGATACTTTTTATCCTGGAAAAATGTTAGGTTCCCACGCGATAAATTAATTTTGGCGCAACGGAGTTGCGGGCATCATCTAATACAAAATAAATAAGCAAAAAATTAAAAGAAATAAAAAATAAACTTTATTATTCTTTTTTCAGTGCAAAAATAGCAAGTGAACTCTCTGACGAGAGTTGTTTCGGCCTCATATTCGGCATCAACACTCTGGCTGGAACGGGGCTGCAGGCTCTACTCACATTCATCCTCCTGCAACAGCTGGAACTGACTATTTCGGCAATGTACTTCACTATAAGCGGCTTATACTTAATACTCGCCGCTTGCTGGCTGACGGGCTGTATGATCAACTACTTCAGACAAAAACATACCGCTTTATAATGTATTTCAAAGAACGGACACCCTTTCAGGTTATTAATATAATAATATATTATACTAACTGACCCGGCAAACATTGTTTTGCCATATAAATTATTTCTAGTATTGTAGTGGAGTTTGTGGACTGAATCTATATTATTTAATCTCGACAAAATAAAAGCAAACACATAAATAAACCACTACTTTACAAAAGTTTATTCACTAGTTTCTACAAATGATAAATAAACTATTACACAAAACGACAAAATACAACAAACTACCAGTGGCCCCCGGTCACAGGGTACCATATGTGCAATGTCTGCAATGCACACGGGCGCCATCCTCTAGGGGCGCCAAATCGCCATCTTTAGGGGCGCCAAAACCAAGGACCCAAAAAATTTGCCTAAAGGGGCGCTAAAATCCTTTTTTTGCACACAGGCGCCAGTAGTCCTTACCTTACGGGGGCCCTGCCCAGTCAAGTCAATACCAAAGATGGCGGCCGTGAAAAAATCGTGTTCGCGTAATCGCGTTCTGTTACATCGTCGATATAAAAAGTTAATAAAAACATATTCTCACGCCTAACGAATGAACATAAAATCGGTTGTGCCGTTATGGAGGAGTTTGCGCACAAACACTGTCACACAAGAAGTTTATATATTAGCTTACTCCGCGTTCCACAACAAATCTCGATGATGTGGGCAGAAAATCTAAAGTGGAGATTTATGGCGTCTTAGCACGTCTCCCATATGTACTCTGCAGCGGTCAAATTTCGGAGTGGCTACGAACAACCTGGATGCGTTCAACAAAGTTTGGCTAAGCATAATGGTATAGAGACCTTTGCCCAGCTGTTAATAAGAATATATTAATGATCCAATATATGGGACCATATTTCTAGAAATAAACAGTATTCTAATTTCTAAAAGACAATAGATTTTGTGAGCAACTATAAGTTCTATTAATAATTATTATTGTTGTAATTAATTAAAAAGTTAAGTAGGCTGGAGGAGACCAGTGATGTTGTCGTACTCTTCACTCTTGTAGCATATCAGTAGTATGTTAGTTCAGGTTCATAGCTGTAGCTTGCTAAATGAAAAACAAAATTAATTAGTATTATTATATGTTTTATTAACTGTTTTTAAGTATAAGTTCATCAGCTTAAGTTTGTGAGCCATGACTATATGCCAATATTTTGAAGTTCCTATATTGATCTTGTTTCCAAAATTATTATTACTTACTTATTTAAAAATTGTTGAAAATTTTATTAATTATAATGAAAAAAAATTGTTAAATATTATGTTGTTGGTCAAAATTAATGAATGCATTACTTAATAAATTAAGTTTTAATAAAAAAAAATTGTGAATAATTTAGTTGTTATAGTTTTATAATAATTATGTTTAAGCATTTGCAGTGTTAGTTTACATTCTAAGGGATTCTTGAAATGTAGATAATGTTACTTACTTATTGGGTAATAGGGAATGTGTTTTATATTCTAGTAAGGTGTAACTAGTTTTAATACCATGCGACATAATTTTATATATTAAAAACCGAAAAAAAACAAAGATATGAAATGATTTGAGAAATTTGATTTCTCTTCACTATTTTTTAACAAATTTTAGTTATTAGTATGATAATATTATGATTTCATATTTTTTTTCGATTGGTAGATAAAATATGATGTTGTGTTACTATTGTGATATTTCTGTTTCTGAGTCTTATTAATAGTTAAGTGCAATAAATATGTATGTATGTAGTACATTATGTTTGTGTATAGATTCTATAATACACGTAAACTCTTATCTTTCTAGTTTTATAAAAATATAAAACCAGAAAGATAAGAAACTAGAAATATTAAAATATTACCTAAATCTTTCTAATTTTGGTGCTAAGAGGTTAAGAAAATATTATATTTCATTATTAAAAACCAATTGAATTTCATTTTTAACATAGTCAGACAGCTGTTTTAGAAAATGGAGAACTAGAACTTAGAAGCAGTGAATAAGTAAAAGTCTTTGAACTACACTAGATTTGAAATCAAACAAAAATTACCTTTTTGTTTTATTTTTAAACATTTATAAAATACATAACATGTTTAGAGTAGATTTCAATATAGTCAACACAATAAAATTTAAATCATGTTTTCAAAATTAAGTTGGTTACACATCTTGTTGCTTTACTGATATGTGGTGGTCATGGAATGTTATTTGTTATTGGTCTACACAGAATTGCACTCACAACCTTAGAGCAATAATTTACACTTGTTGCACCCGAAAGCAGCCTAATACTAATTCTTATATACAAATGGACAAAAAATCATCAAGTTACGCATACTGCATAGAGGAAGGTCTGGTTTTAAAGTAAACATAAGTACAAATTAACAAAAATATAACGGCAAAAGTCGGCAGGACTACTGTATTCAACTGTTGACGCATTTTGGCAAACTCCTGTTTTCTCTCGCGCTTTTGCTTAGCGGTTTCTTTAACAGCACCTTTAAGCTTCCTCATGATGTATCTTCACCAACAGCTGTGACCAGAAAATACACTGTTTTAAGTCCCAGAACTTGCCTACGTGTACCAAATTAAAAAGAACAGGATATGAAAAAAGTATGGTAAATTAACTTTTGAATTATAGAAAAGTACCTGTTAAAAGTATTACTAGATTAGTTTTGATTCAATATGTAAAAAAAATCTCTAAAATACGTCAGCAATTCAGGTTTAAAACTCGAATCACATTTCACAGACGAATATTGCAGAAATAAACACATCAACAAAATATACCAAAATCTCTGACGTTTGACAATCTGTCAAATGTCAGAACCATGTCAGAACGGTGATGACAACTGACAATTGTTTTTTTTATGTATTATTGGGCATAAAACTTTTTGTGATACCTTCATATTATGCTAAGTACTGACATACGGTTTTGCTCGATAGTTTTACTCCAAATCGAGTAATAATTACTGTGTGGTCTGTGTGGACCGCAAAACTCACAGCTCGAAGGCTCGCTCGAGCCGCTTGAAGGATTGATGGAACCGGATCGAAATTCGAACCGGAACCGGATTGATGGAATGAAATATTATATCGATAGAATAAAAGTTAAAACTATCGAGCAATGCTGAATGTGTGGACGAAAGCCCGAGCCGCGGGTTTTGCTCGACGTTATTGCTCGATCGAGCAAAACCGTATGTGAGTACTTAGCAATGGTACAACGAGTAACGAACTTACGACTTCCTATATAAAAAAAGGTACTCAGCTGTGCTTACGACAACTGAATTAACATGGAAGTTGGAACTAGGGTTACCAACTTTTTTTTTCAAGAAATAAAGTATATTTAGGTTTACGAAGAAAATTAAACAGTATTTCAGACATATGAACAGTATTTTTATTTTTTATTTATTTTAAACATATATTTTTTAGTACTCCTCGCACAACTCAATAATTTCTCATCATTTTTAAAAATATCATACGCTTCACCACAACTATAGCTTAAATTAAAGTAAATTTGTAGCTCATTCTTAATTAAATTAATCGATAATAATTGTCCATTATACGGGAAAGGCAAAGGGATCTAAGCCCATGCTGCCAAGTCGTCTGTTTTGTAAAGGCGTTATATTACTAATGTGTTTGCATGTTGATGCTGAAAACAGTATATTGTATACTTTATTTTTGTTCAACAGTTAAAAGTATAATTGAGTGAAAAACAGTATAATACTGTTTAAAACAGTATAGTTGGTAACCCTAGTTGGAAGTAACCCACACAAAGTACTTTATTACATTATATTGCTAACCCTTTAGTGATTAGAATCTAATGGTCCTGGGTTCATATTATCTAATCATTAGAATTTAGATGATATGAACCCAAGAGACCATCAATATGAATATCAATGAATACGACTTTTCACACGACATCAGAATTCAGAATCACTGCAAACAAATAGACCGTATATCAAACATGAATCACGATCCAAAAAACAACTCCTACATCTTTTATAAGTAATGCCCCGGATACACGAGGCTAGTTTTTCAAGCTAGGATAGCAAGCTAGTGTTAGTAAGCTATTAGCTAGCAAGCTCGTACTTCTGGCTTCGTGTAGACAAAACTATCTTCAATTGTAAGCTAGTTTACAAGCCCGGACAGTTTTTAATAGGATGGAGTTCTATTTTCAGGCTAGTAGCATCCCCCCACCACTGATTTTACTGTCCTGGCTTGTTTACTAGCTTCATGTGTCCGGCGAAGCTAGTTTTCAGTTGACTCGTAAGCAGTAACCACGCGTTTTGGCGTCACAAGACTCAACAGAATATCAAACAAATCAGGCGTCATTCGCAAAATACTCTTTTATTTGCCTAAGCCCTAAAGCGAAATTCTTCCAAAATAAAGCAGATGGTCCACGTTCATCTTTTCTTAATATTCATGGTCGTGTCCACACCCGTTCTTGTAATTCATCATCTAGTCTAGTGCGAATTGGCACAGTTTTTGAAGTAACCGTTTTTCAGTCGAATTGTTTTTTTTCGCGTGCAGATCATTTTGGACGTGTGGTCACCCCGGTCACAGCAATAATACTAGCTTAAAATAATATAGCCTCGTGTAAACAGAACTAGCAAGCTCCAATCTAGGTCAGCAAGCCAGGACAGTTTGGTAAAAAACTAGCTTGCTATCCTAGCTAGAAAAACTAGCCTCGTGTAACCCGGGCATAAGAGATTTAAAAAAAATTGAATTATCGTACTAGGTGCTTAGATGTTAAGGAACTGCAATTAATACTAAAGATAAATATGGAAAGAAAAAAAACTAGAATACAATGCAACAATTATAATTTATTTAACTTTCACAATAGACTTGGTGTTAGTACCTAATATTATATTAAAATTAAAAAATCACTCAAAGAAAAACTGTGTAACACATAAAATAAGTCAATCATTAATATATTAAACATGGTATTCTCCACCATCTCTTTTCTCGTCAGACAACGAGGTAAGAATACTCTGAGAAGTACTCTGTGAAAACCACAAAATTGACATGAAAAGGCCTTCGAGTACACCAATACCTACTCCGGCCAAGACATCTAAAATATAATGTCTCTCAGCTAAAACCCTCGACATACAAACAGATGCCACCCAAGCCAATAATGGTGGGTAGAACAACATTGACACTGGATCTATGCAGATTAGTATAAATGCTACCATTGCTGCTCTACTCGCATGTCCAGAAGGGAAGGAATACTTGTCGGGGTTGCCGGGGACTAGTTTATTCATTGGCACCGGTCTGCGTCTTCTCACAAAAGCTTTAAGAATGGCAATTACCACAATATCCAGGAGGAGAGCTGGAAAGATAGTGTTTAGGTTAATAAAAAGACAAGTACTGATAAATGCTGTTCAGAAAGTCAAAAGGTTGTTAACTTACCAATTAACATATTGACTTGCAATTGATAGAGATCTTTATTATTGAAAAGCCATATAAATGTCAACCAGCCAGCAAGCCATACTATTCCATGACATGATACCTGCAAAGTGTAATAATAAAAAAAGCTGCCGAAATCTGGTTTCCAGATAACATAAAATATAAAAGACATAACATAAAAGACAAGCAAAGCTGCTTAGTCAATGCCCTACTATATCCAGCAACCACATTTAGAAATAAACAATTATTACTTAGTAAAACTGATTAGATCTCAGGGCTATTTTATGTGGGTTAACTGTGACGTCACCTTTATAATATAGCCTCCTCCACATCACAAATTGAGTCAATCTAAATTCTAGATTCTAGAAGCTCATCTCAACTCTGTAGGACTTTATAATTACCTCCAATAATTTAGAATGTATTCTCAGGGATCTGAGTGCAGTGATACTGTGGGACATGTCCACAAACTTTTTACTAATTTGGATGTCATATTGTAGTATTTTTTGTAGCATCGTAGGAACTTTACGTTTGTTCTCTATATCCCCCAACTGTAAAAAAAAATATATTATGTATAGCTTAATATATAATCAGAAAGTTTTAACTTTTTTATTACCAACAAACCAATACAAAATCACAATCTGCATGCATATACTGAGAGAAATCAATCAATGACATTGCAATATGTTAGTAAAAATTAAGCATTTCTATTAAATTATGTTTTATTATTTAAATTAGTAAGTCTCACCATGATGCTTTATCAATGTAATATTATGCAAATAGCCGAATGACTAACACAGTAACACTTGACTACACAAAATATACACACTCTATATTTTACAGAGTTAAAGTAAAACAGACTAAAATAAACAAGCAAGAATGCTGATAAAATGAATCACAATCAATTTGTTCTATAGGTAGTTTGTAAATTGTAATTACAACGAATTCCTGAACTCAAGACTAGAATTGGTTATTTATTTCTGTAGAAGAAAATAGAAATAAAGATACCGATTTCGCCACAATCCTACCAATTTGCAATTTGCAAAAGTCAAAATCAAAAAGTTTAATGTCAAACATCAATTTTCAAAGTCAAAAGTCAAAACCACAGATTACATAATTACCTATTGCAAAGATGGCTGACATATTGGAGTTTGGACAACGATTTGGTGGACGCCGCCGAGCGCGCCAATCTATTTTATTAAGAGTGCATTTATAGGCCGGTAGAAATCGGCACTAAAAAACCCTAAATTCGCAAAGCATGATGTAGTGCTGCATTTTTGGTATGTTGTTTGGATCAGTTAGGGACTAGGATGATGTAAATCCCAATTTGCAACTTCGAAAAAGTTGTGCTCGCTCCGCACCACGTAATAAACTGCGAAAAGTTTCGTTTTTTTTCACTTTTTGCTCAAAAAGTAAAAAAATAATCGTTTCCGACAAGTAACATTCACTACATAAATGAAGCAAAATAAATTGGCAACGATTTAAAGTGCTTATTCCATTTCACTAAATTTAGATATCTAAATGATTTAGTGACTAAATTTAGTCAAGTGGAATAACATTTAGTAACTTTCTACACTCTAACATTTACACTCTCGCACTCGGGCCGCCTCATTGTGTCTCGGCAAGAGTGTACAGCCGGTTTTACGTGATACGAAATAAATTGCAAAAGTATGGAGATTAAAGCGCTCATTCCATTTCACTAAATGTAGATATCTAAATGATTTAGTGACTAAATTTAGTCAAGTGGAATAACATTTACTAACTTTGTAAATGTTATTCCACTTGACTAAATTTAGTCACTAAATTATTTAGATATCTAAATTTAGTGAAATGGAAAAAGCGCTTTAAGCCTAACCGCAGCTCTCTAAAGCGCTTATTCCATTTCACTAAATTTAGATATCTAAATGATTTAGTGACTAAAATTAGTCAAGTGGAATAACATTTAGTAACTTTCTAAATGTTATTCCACTTGACTAAATTTAGTCACTAAATCATTTAGATATCTAAATTTAGTGAAATGGAATAAGCGCTTTAACCCTATAACAACTAAGCTGTGGCCCTTCAAAGATTTTCCCTGAAATATTATATTATTTTTATTAGTATTTGTTGTTATAACGATAACAGAAATACACAATCTGTAAAAAAAATCAGAAGTCTAGATAATATAGAGCTTTTTGGAATACAGCCTGGAGACAGACAGACGGACGAACAGTTATCAAAGTCTTAGTAATAGGGTCCCGTTTTTTTTCCTTTGAGTACAAAATCCTAAAAATGCGAAAGTTTAACATCTTTAAAATTAGCTCACGCGTGTTAAGTAATTGTTGTAGCATAAAATCTCAAAAAAACGAAAATAAAACAGAGAAATTCAAAAAGCTTATAATTTAACAATACAGCCTTTATCAACTTAAAAATTAGAAAAAAATTATGTTCTCTAAACACAAAACAGAGTTTATATCCTAGTCTCTATTTTCAACAGTCTCTTAAAAAAGTTATACCACTTAAAAAAGTCGAATAACTTTTTTTAAATACTGTTGTTGACTCACATTCTATTCCTGCCGATAGCAGTAGCTAAACTTTTGGTAATAATTATCAGCAAGGGTCAAGGAAAAAATATCCAATAAAGCATCAATCAAAATAGTATTTTAAAAAGATAATACCTACTTCAAAATTATACGTTACAAAGAATTACAATTTAGTATCTCTGAAACTACTGGACCAATTTTGATGAAACTTGTAGAATTCAATTATTTAAAGAATACCTAGTACAACAAAAAATAATAATCTAAATCGGACCTGCCCCCTTAGACAAGTGGCAAGCGATTATCGTAAACGCTAACGCTAACGCCACAAAATGTATGTGATTTGACATAAGTCATCGCTTTGCTAGCGTATACTAATGTCAAGTCCCATACATTCTGTAGCGTTAGCGTTAGCGTTTAAGATGATCGCTTGCCGCTTGTCTAGGGGGGCTGTAGTTTCGAAGATATGCAAATACAAATATAAATCCATACACTTGAAATTTAGCACATTTGTTCAGACGCATCAGCGTCTATATTAGTCAACTAGCCTTTTCCCGCGGCTTTGCTCGCATTAAGAAGTATTTTTATTAATTAGGTATCAAAGTCTCAGCCCGATTGGTTTAAAATTGATAGCGTTTAATACAAACTTTCATCCACTTGGGGGTAAAAAAAATCAAAATCCTTTCTTAGCGGACGCCTACGTCATAAACATCTACCTGCATGCCAAATTTCAGTCCAATTCGTTCAATGGTTTGGGTTGAGCGTTGATAAATCACTATGTCACCTTATAATCTAGGTAACTAGTAACTAGTTACCTGGATTATAAAGAGTTGATAAGTAAAAAATACTAAGTACCCACTAAAATATTAGGTTCTGTAGGCTCATTCCGATTAGTTCAATAGGTATCTGATTTTAAAAAAATGCGTTTTCGAGTTGCTTTTTATCTGAAATACTGTATCAAGTCCAATAATGCAACATATTTTTAACAGATACAGTTACAATATGAAAAATACAATTACAAACACGATATAATTTATCTAGAAAAACGTTATAATTTTGATTGTATAAATACTATCGACTCTATCTTATGTTATAAACAGTAATAACTAATTTTAGTACATTTAAGTGATACTGACTTTTTGTACAACAACGTAGTAATCAAAAATGATACCTTGTTTATTAGAAGTGTCTGAGAGTTCTTGTAGATTTTTTGATACAATAGTGTCACATCTCGAAATGACGCAGTGTTCTAGATTAAGGCGCACTTAAAATCTGTATTATTTTGTAATATCACCATATGCCAGAAAACCAACCTAGAGTTCACTTCTAAAGGCAAGTTACAATTTGCGATACAACGCTGTCTACAAAAAAATGAGGCCAAAATTGACCAAAAGGATACAGTCTTTTGGTGGCGCCACGGCCGTAAAAATTGTTATAGAAATACGATCTCTACTGAGTATACAAAACATATCATTTTAAGTTGAATGGCGTTGGAAACTTAATTTTGTAGTATTTGGTAATAATACGCTATTCTTCCAAAAAAAACAAAAAGTGGGTAGAAACAGATTTTTAAAGAATTGAAACAGAAGGCATATAAAATCATAAAAGGGATAGTACTTTTTCATTTGCAGGCTAGGTAAATCAACAAAAGTACAAAATTTGGGAAAGTAAAATAAAAGTTTATACTTTATACGCAAATTAAATGTTTAAGAAGCTGCAGTCACACAGAGGTTCAATTTTTCCTTCCTTCTCAGGTTTGTCACGTTCCTCTGGTTCGTTAAGCTCTTCACTTTCCTGTTCTTCCTCAGCTTCCTCGGGATCATTATCATCTTTATCTATCAAAATCAAGGCGACGCGACGTTATCGCATGACTTAAGCTGGGGAAACTCCTCAGAGATTTCCTCCGCACAAAGGAAACAAATGCTCCGAAGATTCATAGGGCCCGATGTTCTAAAGGTTGATGGGTGAGGTTGTGGAATTGGATCGCCTCCACGACGCCCACATGCTTCAATATTATGCCGAGCGGTGAATCTCTTTCTGCAAGCATCGTGACACTGACTTCGTGTAGCTATTATTTTTTATAATAAAATGATTAAAATTTTGATGGAGGCACTTCACACAGCTATTTGTATTGGCTATTGGGTATTTGTTGCATTTGGCAAAAGTATTGACAATAAGGCCTTCGAGAACCCAGTCCTCACTCCTCCACTTCAACATGGACGTCAAAGGGGAGTTTTCTTATTTTATATTTCCGCCAGACGGCGCGACGATAGACACTTATAGATTTTCTCAGGGCTTCAAATAACGTTATTTTTTCATAACGTTACTGCTTCAATATGCCCTTGAATATGTTATCTATGGATAACGTTATGAAAATTTACCCGATATTAAAAATAACTTTAAAAATTGATATTAATAACGGTTAATGTTATAACGTTAAATAGGATTTATAACGGTAAATATATGTTCTTTGATAACGTTATAGTCCGTCAAGAAAGTCATGACAAAACCATAGATATAGAATATACTGACGTATAGATCACCTGACAACCCGAAAATGCGTGACGATTTTTGATCTGTCAATGTGTGCGTGTGCTAGTGATGTATATTTTACTATCGATAGTATAGTATTTTGCTATCGATAGTATAGTCCGTTCGAGTTATTTTACCTGAGTTTCTATATGAAACAAATAATATGCAACTTTGACAGATTTTGTATTTCAAATTAGGTATCATAAATTTTAATTATTGGCAAAAAAGGTGACAATTTAATAGTGATACACATTTTCGTTTGGAATGATTTTTGACGTGACAACGTCTTAAATTAGGTTGCGGCTGGGAGTCACTTATGAAAAAGTGTAACGCTCGGTAACGTTACGATGAGTCACCGAACGAGAGAGAGGCCCGCCGAATGCCTTGCGTCTCTCTCCCACACGTTGTCACGTAAAATCTTCGCCCGTAAAACCGACTTTACAGGCAACCATTTTTTTTTCAATCGTCGGATATGTTATGACATGAGGTTCTTATAGGGGTAAATAATATTGTTACGGATACGGACACGTGGTGCCATCTAGCGTCGGTCCAGCGAACCTACCAAGGGAACACAGGCAATGTAAATCCCCTACTCGCTACTAGATGGCGCTAGGTGTATGTACCTACGAGTACTTTCTAGAAATATCTGATACTTGTTTACGCATATCGGGTTTATTCTGGGATGTTCCGGAACATTCTGAAATTCGATCCGGCCCGTATAAATAGTCGCAGACAGTCGAGCCGGCTATTCAGTTTTATCTGAACTATCTTCGAGGCGACTTCGGAGCGAAAACAAGTGATCAATAGTGAGTGATTGTGATTGTGATAGTGACTCGGCTACGACCTAGGACAGTGATAGTGCTCAGTGATTTGGATCTAGTGCTTAGTGTTTGGACTCAGTGATAGTGTGAGCTAGTGTTTGTGAATAAAGTCTTCAAGAGAGTCACCAGGTTTTCTTTCTCTCCGAATCTTCGAACCCCTAGCACGTAACAACTGGTGTCAGAAGTGGGATTTGGAGATGCCATTGACTTCGAGAGAGGACTTCAAGGGAAGTGTCAGGACAAGGGCGCGGCGAGCTGCAGAGGCCACAGCCACTGGGGACCAAGCTCCACCCGCTGTGGGGCAGGCCCCACCCACTGGCCCCGCCCACCAGGCCCCGCCCACTGACCACACCCCTCAGGCCCCGCCCACTTTGGGCGTGGCCACGCCCACTGGCTCCGCCCACCAGGTCACGCCCACTCAGGCTACGCCCACTGGCCCCGCCCACTGGGCCCCGCCAACTCAGACCCCGTCGACTAGCTACATCCATCCTGCCACGCCCGTAGTTTCTACGGCCCCTCAAATGGCTCCTCAATTGGAAAGCATAATTGAGTTAATTCAGGCTTTGCAAGATGCACAAGACCGCAAGCTCGGCGCTTTGCAAGAATCACAAGACCGCAAGCTCGACGCTTTGCAAGAATCACAAGACCGCAAGCTCGGCGCTTTGCAAGAATCACAAGACTGCAAGCTCGGCGCTTTGCAGGAATTTCAGAAGGCGGAAATCAGAGCGATTCGGGAATCACAAGAGCAACAAAAAGACCTCCAAGAAAAAGCGCTATTGGCAATAAAGGATGTCAGTGACACGGTGACTAAGCTTCGTAAAGATGTCGACGTATTGAAAGAACGAGTTACCGGGTTAGAGTCGGTTGTGGAAAATTTGAAAACCGGATTCACTGAACTGCAGAAGAGAGTAGTGCGCCTTGAAACTACCGGAGTTGCCGTGTCTAGTGGAGCAACTGGTGTGGCACAAGGGCCAAGAGTAAAGGTGCCGCCGTACGATGGCACTACTTCTTGGAACGCTTATCGAAGGCAATTTCAGACTATTGCTACCGTAAACGGATGGACGGAAGAACAATGCCTGACCGCTCTCATTGTTGCGCTCAGAGGGCAAGCTTTGTCAGTCCTGGAGGCACTGCCTCATACGGGAAATGGGTTCCAAGACCTGATGGAGGCACTGGAATCCAGATACGGGGAGCGACACCTGGAGCACGTGTTCCGTGCCCAACTGCGTGACAGAGTCCAACGCTCAGAAGAAGGGCTTCAACAATGGGCGTTGGAAATTGAAAAACTCGTCAGGAAGGCATACCCAGGAGCTGACACCAAGATGGTCGACACAAATATTGTTCAAGGATTTGTCGACGGAATCAAAGACCTGGAGGTCAGAGCTGCAGTAAGACTTGGTCACCATACCTCGCTAAAGGAAGCATTGGCGCATGCTTTAGAGGTCGAGGCTGTTCGGCGTGACATACGGCAGACCTATAAGATCCGCGAGGTCTCCGAGGAAATCAAGGCTTCTACGAGGAAAAGACTTGAAGCCATGTGCTATAAGTGTGGTGAGAGGGGCCATCTTCAGCTCAATTGCCCGCAGAAGACCCAGATGGCAAGGATGGAAAGGATCGAGGAACAGATAGAAGAGCTGAGGAAGCAAGCAGTTTCGTCCCCTGCCCGGGATAAGGGGAAACAAATAGAATCCAGGACTAGGTGGCGAGTATTGGACAATGTGGAGAGAGCCCCGATAACAGTTACCTTCCAGGCACGGAGCGGAAGAACAAAGACAAATACTTTGGGTCTCTCTGAAAATGATGCTATGAGGAAAGCTCAAGAAAGAGATGACAACCTTCAGCACATCATCACATGGAAGAAACGCGGTGACGTAAAACCAAACTGGAGTGAGGTTGCACCCACTGGCGCTGTCACTAAGGCGTACTGGGAGCAATGGGACAGTCTGATACTTCAAAACGGAATACTCTACCGGAAATGGGCTAACGGTAGAGAGTTCTATTTCCAGATAATTGTCCCAAGGGCGAGAGTACTAGATGTTCTCCGCGAGATACATCAGGGTGTATCAGGGAGTCATCTAGGAGTCAAGAGGATGCTGAGGAAAGTCCGAGAACGATTTTTCTGGTTGCATTGGCGAGATGATGTGCAGAATTGGTGCCACGAATGTACTTCTTGCGCTGATGTGAAGGGACAGCAGACCAGGACAGCGTGCCATGGCAGTAACAACGATGCTCGGGACGAGCATCTCTAAGGGGGGAGTAGTGTTACGGATACGGACACGTGGTGCCATCTAGCGTCGGTCCAGCGAACCTACCAAGGGAACACAGGCAATGTAAATCCCCTACTCGCTACTAGATGGCGCTAGGTGTATGTACCTACGAGTACTTTCTAGAAATATCTGATACTTGTTTACGCATATCGGGTTTATTCTGGGATGTTCCGGAACATTCTGAAATTCGATCCGGCCCGTATAAATAGTCGCAGACAGTCGAGCCGGCTATTCAGTTTTATCTGAACTATCTTCGAGGCGACTTCGGAGCGAAAACAAGTGATCAATAGTGAGTGATTGTGATTGTGATAGTGACTCGGCTACGACCTAGGACAGTGATAGTGCTCAGTGATTTGGATCTAGTGCTTAGTGTTTGGACTCAGTGATAGTGTGAGCTAGTGTTTGTGAATAAAGTCTTCAAGAGAGTCACCAGGTTTTCTTTCTCTCCGAATCTTCGAACCCCTAGCACGTAACAATATACTTACACATATGACATAACACATTATAAAGTTACTTATTTATTACTCAGGTAAAATCTATCTGGTAAATCAGCCCTTACATTGAAAGTAAACGTTGAAAGTAAACAACACACATAGTACTATATTATATTTTATTCTTAAAACACTACACGTACACTATTAAAACCTATCGCTATAGGTGATGTGTGAAAAGTTATTGATAAATAGCTTAGAACCTATTCTTGTTTATTATTATGCAAAATTTCATAAAAAAATGTCAAGCTGTTTTGATGAACTTTTCCAACAATGAGACTCAAGAATTTTATGCAAAAGACAAAAATAATTGCTTCAGTAACAAGTGCAACAGTATGTCAAACTTACTGGTACGAATAATGTTGGGATAGCTCCTTTAGCCAAAATTGTATTTATTCTACTTTTTCTTTTAAAATTTTCAATGAAATGTTTGCTACATATTGTTGAATTTTTCGTGGGACTCCAACCAACACGCCCAATCAATTTTAGCCATTTTCCTCTAATTAGGGGATCTTGAGGGAATCTGTAAAACAAATGATTATGAACAAGCAAACAGCTTTGCATGGGTGCAATTTATTTTATATTAATGAAAGCTGCATTCAATGAGTATTAGATTCAAGTGACTGATCTGTGAAACCTTGATTTTATACTAGGTATGTCAAAAGATTAATGGCCTGTTTCACCGCTTCCTGATAAGGTGCCCGATAGGGTTATTTGACAGATTTTCCATACTCCATCTGTCAAATTAAGTGGTGGATAGCCTTATCAGGAAGCGGTGAAACAGGCCCTAATAATATTTAAAAATAATCGTTAAAATAAGATAATATGTCCTTTTAAGGTGATAAATATAAAGGTAAATGATTTTTATTTTAGTTTATGTTATTGTGAAATATCGATAAGCATATCGATAAATTTGATTCAAACACTAGCGTATATGTAAAAAATTTTAATGAAAATTTTTTCTTCAAAATTTGTGTAATATAAGAACAATAATACCTTAAGTTACGCAAAATATTAAAGTAAAAGGGCGGATTCACAATATTTTATTTGAAATAGAGAACTAAAGACAGAATATAGCGAAAATAAACACATCGTAGCAATTAGGACATAAAGATTAATTACCTGTGAAATGTATATTTTTCAGGATTTTTCTTATGATTTACACTGCAATCACTCACAGAACAAGTTACCATTTTTATATGTAATAGTATTTGATGAAAATAATAAAGGATTTAAACAATAAATTGCAAATACCGAAAGGGCATAAAAACGTGTGACGACTTGTTGACGACCTGTCAAATGAAAGTGGTTAAAGTTTTCATGAGACTGCCTCTCTCTTTTCATCTTGTTATAATTCCATAACGGATTTTCTTCTCTCTCGCACTCTTTGTTGGTCTTTAGCATCATACGTTTATGGACAAAACAATAACTATTATTTTTATTATTTCTCTATATATTAAACTCCTAAAAGTAGGTAAGCACAAATCTCGCAAAAAAAGTGGGCTGCGAGTGAGATTTAGTGCACCGTGCACGATCGCATAACTGATACCAGAAAATAACGTTATATTTACCGTTATTATTATAACGATATTTGTTCGTTTATTCTTAACGAAAAAATATCGTTATAATAATAACGGTAAATATAACGTTATTTTACTTGATATCGCTATAAAAAATAACGTTATCTGGCTACCATTATGAAAATAACGGTACGTAACGATATTATTTCTGTTATTCGATAACGTTATGAAGCCCTGGATTTTCTATTGGTTTAGTATCTTATAAGCAACCGCCTTTGCAAGGTGCTGAGTTTGTATGTGTATACTATACTTGGATGCTAATAAAGTCTTTGAATCTTTGAAACACTGGCCTGACGGCTGACTGGCCATGGTGATAAAGCCGAGCGCCATAATAAGAAAAAACAAACTGTCAGTGTCAACCGTATGTCAACTGTCAACAACGACTTCAAAAGTCAAAAGTGTCAAAATTGAAATAGTGCATTTCTTTCGGATATTGACGTCCATCGGTGAGGGAGGTTATTAAAGATGTAAGTTTTATATCTCTATAAATTCTTGTAATCTTTATAGTTAAATATATTTCAGTATATTTGTTATTACACCACATCTTTGTTCATTTCCCTTTTGTACAGATTTTTAGTATTCGTCTCATTTTTAATGCACACCACCTAACTTTGTTAACCTAACTTTCCAGGTCGAAAGTATCGCGTGATACGCTTTACGAGTGCGTAAATGCCGTCCTTCAGGCATCGAAGGACAAAAAACGTCACTTCTTGGAGACTGTTGAACTACAAATCGGATTGAAGAACTATGACCCACAGAAGGACAAGCGTTTCTCTGGCACTGTCAAGTATGTTTACCTGGATAGCACATTTTAGTGGACAGGGATAATTTGGATGTTTAATCTGTACTGTGAGATCTTTACATCTTCGCCATCTGGCTATATTATGTAGCCAGTAGCCTGGCGCAAGTATACCTACTTATGTCCACCAAAATGTGTTTGGACAGGGAGTCGGCGAAAGCTGACGGGACTTTACCCGAAGTCTTTAAATAATGGGTAGGAAAGCCGAACTTTCCGAACTAATAAAAGGCTAGAGGAGGATTGGGTAAGCTAACAGTTTTGAAGCAAAGCAAAATGTAAATAAGTGTGTGAATTATTAAGTTTTTACTTTTTATAATACTACATTCAAGAAAGTGCCCAAGGGACAAAAATATAATGTACAACTATGTGATGATTTTATAAAATTGCATGTATTATCTGATAAATTGATGACCAAACGGTACTGACTTTTATCTACATTAATTTATGATTTAAATTCTCCTTCCTATTGCTTAATATTTACAATATTTCAGGCTCAAGTACATTCCTAGGCCCAAAATGCAAGTGTGTGTCCTGGGTGACCAGCAGCACTGTGACGAGGCCAAGACCCTGAATGTACCGTGCATGGACGCCGAGGCTTTGAAAAAGCTGAACAAGAACAAGAAGCTTGTGAAGAAACTAGCCAAGAAGTAAGTAAGCTTCTGTCAAATGTCTTTTTCATTGAATTATAATTACTATGTATAGAAAAGACAGTGTGAACAAAACCCAACTCATGGAATACAATATCATTTTGAGCTGATGCCAGCCAGCTTCAAGGCACAGCGCAAAAAACAAGTTTGCTGTGTCGCTTCTATATACATATACATAATAATAATAGTTCCAATGGTCTTTTTAAGTTGTATGTGCCATTAAAGGAATTAATTCATAGACAGATCGAAGACCTATATCATTTGGTCAAGTTTTGTCAATTCAATGTTAGTTGCAAATGTCGGCTGGACTTGACATAAGGTGAACGCAGATTTGGCCGCACTGCAGTCGCCACATTTCGAATTCTTTATATGAAGTTGTATGAAGGCAAGCTCGCATATCTACCCGCGCCACAGTCTTCGTAACTTCTACATTCTTTATATGACGAATTCGAAATGTGGCGACTGCGGTGCGGCCAAATCTGCGTTCACCTATAATGTGACCAAATTACATAGGTCTGCCATCTATTGAAAAGCATTAACCCAAATTGTTTTTGTTGATTATAATTTTTATAACCACAACACTTTTGTATTACAGGTATGATGCTTTCCTGGCATCTGAGTCTCTTATCAAGCAGATCCCTCGTCTCTTGGGCCCCGGTCTTAACAAAGCCGGAAAGTTCCCTGGTCTGTTGTCTCACCAGGAATCCATGACCCAAAAGATTGATGAAGTCAAGGGCACCATCAAATTCCAGATGAAGAAGGTATGTAAGAAACCTATGTACACTCGGGGAAGTTGATTCCTATGCAAATGGGGGATCTACGTAGTTTGGTCGCATTACGTCAAACTCAGCCGGCAGATCACAATTAATATTGAATTGACATAATCGACCAAATGACGTTGGTCTCTCAACTGCATAGGAATCAACTTCCTCGATGGTACATGAAACATTAAGTTATTGCATTATATAAATTTTGCAAACAAAATAATATGTTAATTTTATATTCAAATCTACTACATTCACACTAGTGTTAGCTAATGACTAAGGACAAAATATCTTATTATATCAAAATATTCTATACAGTATACTGGGTTATGCCAGTTACCTCCTAAGTATAAGAAATATAAAATGTAAAAGAATTTTTTAATACATATTTGAACCTTGCTCTAGATCCAAATATGTTTTATATTAAAATAAACTTTATTACAGGTACTTTGTCTGTCGGTTGCTGTTGGTCACGTAGACATGACACCTGACGAGCTGGCCCAGAATGTCCACTTGTCTATCAACTTCTTGGTGTCCCTGCTGAAGAAGCACTGGCAGAATGTACGATCACTTCACATGAAGTCCACCATGGGGCCACCCCAAAGATTGTACTAATTTTAATATACTTTGACTACTGTTTTTTTTCTTTTACTTATCAACTTACCTAGCATAAGATAAAATCAATGTAATAATTACATTAAATGCAGTTGACACGACTGCAATAGAACTACAAACGAAACGCGCAGTCGGCGTGCAGTCGTGTAAACTGTTTGGTTTGCAGTTCTATTGCAGTCGTGTCAACTGCATTCAAACTGCAATTTGCAGTTGAAATGCAGTCCGTCTGTGTAGAGTGTAGACCCTTAGAGACTCAACAATAGTGCGAAAATGCCGCGTCATATCTAACAAACGAGAAATTACCTACGCTGTAAGAGCAGGACGCGGCGTTCTCAACCGATTGTTTCTCTTTCAACTTTCTTTTTTTTCTTTCAACCGAGAGTCTCAAAACGGTTTCGTAGTAGGCCTACAGGGCTCCGACCGCAAACATGGGATGCTCCGGTAGTTATTATAGACAAAATTAAATTACCTATTTACTAACAAGCATAGGCCTATACCTACCATAGAATGGGTTAGTCCATACTGGTCCTAAGGTGGGTGTAGCAGAGGGATCTGTAGACTGTAACAGCAGGCAGTACCTATCTACAGATTGTCGCAACTCGCAAATAAATTTTTAGAAGACTTTCCATTGGTATGAATCAATTTTCTGAATAAAATTATGATAAACTAGATGACGTCTGTAACTTAGCGTTGCGCAAAAATTCGATAATCGCGCGAGAACGGTAATGGTTTCCATAAGTACCAAATTTCATCAAAATCGGTTCAGTAGTTTGAGCGCGAAGATATAACAGGCAACAGCTGATCGACAGACACACTTTCGCATTTATAACATTAGTATGCATTAATGGGATTTTTAATAAAAAAAAGTACTTACATCGAACTTTGCGATTCAATACAGTGTACAGTACCCGGCGATAAATATTGCACATCGACCTTTGGAAAGTGACAGTCGGCTAATTTCGGTTTTGTAGAGCGTTATCTCTTACGCACGAAATACAAAAAGTCCGGTATATATTAGGAGCTGTTAAAACAATTATGGTTTGCTTCTTTTGACAATTTTATTATTCTTTGTATAAAATACACCAAATTTTCTATAAGTTACGGCTTTAGGTTCGGGTAAAATAAAATAAAAAGGGTGTTCAAATTATGTTTACGTATTTAAAATTCGTTTGGAAAATTACAGCTGTAGCAAATTTAGGGGTGTTAACAACTCTAGATATATATTCTGAACTGGACGCGACTGCACTCTATTGAATTTGAACAACGACTGACATAATGTCAAATAGGTGTGTGCTACAAAGATAACGCTCTATGAAACCGAAATTAGCCGAATGTCTCTTTCCAAAGGTCGATGTGCAATATTTATTGCCGGGTACTGTAATGTGTTCGTGTTTATTATTTCGCTTTCCTGCAGGGTGCAGACTTAACGAAAATGTGAACAGTTCAAAGTTTTAAATGAAAGTGCTGTTTGATAAAATTGAAAATGTTTATTTTAGTTTTTTATTACTAATTTTAATTATCACAGTCGTCAGAGCTAATAATGTTAGAAGGGTTTCTTCGATGTTGATCAATTTCTTGGTCAAGGAACTAACGTGATTGCATTCCAGTAACTTACAAAATTAAAAACTTGACTGGAATCGTTTCGGCTAAACTAAATCGCTCAAGCTCTTCGAATCAGGATCTAACATCTCGTCGTCAGTATTGTCACTATCATCAGGTAGCTGTTCGTCGCAGTCTTCCACAGATTCCTCTGTCTCGACACTTTCCTGTGTAGCTATTATCTCACCGTGAATATTCTTATTCTTTAGATTGCCCATCCAAAATGCTTCCGAGCATTTGTTTGCTGTTAAAACTGCTTTAACTTTGTAGATCAGCGTCTCAAGCTGTTGCCTCATGTCTGGTACTTTACTCATGAGTGCTGTATCTTTTTTCAAACGGGAGTGACAACATAAGGACTGTAAAAATCGTGTAGTTTGTTGAAGAATTTTCAATATTTCCAAAATCTCCTGTGTTCTGCTCTTGAATTCTAACTCCAGTATCGGTATTCCTTGTGAAATAAACAGCTTAATCATCGGTAAAGTCTTTTTAAAGAAGGCTGTTAAGTTATTTCTGTTTTCGAGCGTTTTAGATATTTCAGACATACATCTTAGTATAATCGCCACATCTTTCCAAAGTTCTAAATGCTCGTTATTTGTCAGGCCCTTGTTTAATCGACTTTTTGTAACATCTTGTAAAGCAGTGCCAAGGTTTCGATAAATAACTGGGAAATTGGCTTTATTAATACATTTAAATGTATTAAGCGTGTTGTTTCGACTTTTAAGTGCTTCAATTTCATTAACCAATAATAAACTGATATTCTTTAGAGATAGAACTTCGTTATTTATGAAAAACACTTTAGCTATAATGTCTAGACTTTGATTGAATGCAAGCCCTTTTTCTAAAATACCATCTAGAGTTTGCCATGACTGAGATAAGAAATTGTTCGCAAGTTCCCTTAGAATTTTTGACACTGTAGTCGAGCTACTAGCACTAAAATCTTTAATGATATTCAAAAATTCTAAAAACGCTACTGCACTTGAAATCTGAACGCAATATTTCTCCTGTTTCTGTACGTATTTTGCCACAGCGAACACTAAGTCTTTTAAGGAAATAGAATTATCATTATCCACATTAGAAATAGTGCGCAATGATGATTTCAATAAAGCTATGTTTTGATTTTTGAATCCAATCCACCTAAAATAAATAGTGAAAAGGTTGTAAATGTATTCCAAGCATAAAACATGTCGATGCATTTCAGGAGGATATGAAATTAATTCGTTTTGAGAATTTGTATTAAGCAAATGATTATCCAAATATGCGATGACAAATTTCAAATGTTCGACGACTTTAGGTAAAACATCATGAACTTTCCTAGCGCATTCCTCAGCTTTTGAACTATTGTACATTTCAACATTATCTTCTTTGCTTAGAAAGTTATTACGTTTTATCTTCGATAAAAGAACTTTTTCTAGATTAGTATTTACGTACTGTAATATAAATACTAATATTTCGGTTGTAAGTCCTGTATCTGCCTCGTTATCGCCCACTAATTCAGCGTTTAATAAGTCCAGCAAACTCAAATCCAGTGATCTAAAAGATGCATTGTCCATTACACCAATTTTGTTTTGGATTGAACGCAAATTATTTTGTGTGGCTTGCGTGCGCCCCGTCTCCGGTAGCACAGAATCGTCCTGATTGTGCTTCTTTTTATTATTAGGTTTACTGTTGAGTGCTTTTGGTACAAATTTTTCACCGATATTGCCTTTAAAGTTGATCAAATAAGACGGAGGAGTATACTTAAAATTGATCTTTAGCAAAATTTGGTTTATTATAGTTTCTATTTTGTGAATATGCATGATCCTGAGAAATATTTTTGATCTTAGACCAAGATCTGATTGAGAAGCGAAAGCATTTATAAGCTCCCGAAACCAATTAGAACAATGTACTAAACAATCCAAAATATTTATAACAGCTGGGTTGCTCATGTCTTCAATAGAATCAACATCAAATATGGGCATGACAACAGGGCATCCTAATAGTGCATCTATACTCGAAAGATCTGAATCATATTTTTTCTTGTGAAGTATCTGAACAGCATGGAAAAGAGGAGGCAACATAAAAATACTGATGTCGTCTTTTTCCTGCAAAATCAATCCTCCAATGTTTATAGCAATCATTTCATCCATTTCACTATCGCTATTTAGGCAATATTGCATTCCCAATTTTATGTCACCAATCCTCTCACATTCTATGTTATCAACAATAAAATTATGTTGTAAATCATTAGTGACTGCATCAGATATCCAAGCCAGGAATTGTTTACTGATGCTTGGTAATGTAGTTATAATGTTACTCAGTTCGTCATAAAATAATGTAATCATGTTTGGAAATCTTCTTGTGCTACAATTAATTAACTCAATAATTTGAGCTGCTTCATGAAGATCACCTTCAGGGAAATGGCTTATGGATCCATAAGTTACATCTTCTGGTGGTTCTGCCACATCATCTTCATCTCTAGTGGATTTAATGAGGTATTTCACAGCATGAGTCCCAGCTAGTATTCCTTGTGTCTTAATTTGTAGATTAGAGCTTCCCAATTCTTTCCTTATTATCATGTGGATGTCATCCCTGATAACAGAATTTTCAAAACTATATGCCAAACCACAAACAAGGTTCATCACTGCTTTTATTTCTGATAGGGACATATCATCAGTTCTGTCCAGCAACATCAGCATTTGTATACTTTGGGGTTTTAGTAATTTAATATCATTTTCTGCTACGCTGTTCAATATAGATAAAATGCTTAGAAGACAGTTTTTATTTGTTACCCCTAATTGTAGGAGCTCTGCGACTACAGTTTGACTACAATCTAGTAGTTTGCTAAACATTAACATGTAAATATGGGAAGCAAATGTTTGCAACATTGGTTCTGTAGAATTTTTCAATAGACTATTAGTTAAATTAATTAAATGTTTTATATATTCCTTTAAAATGGGAATAAAATTTTCGAACACTTCATCAATCAAATCAACTCTTAAAATGTTAAGTTTAATTTGTTTCTTTAGTACGTTTTCAGCTTGCTTTTGTTTTTCTTCAGAGGTAGAAAACAAAATCAACAGTATAATAAAATCTATTGCTTTATGATCAGCATTTATTTTACATCCAGAAATTGCCTTCATCCAACAATTTGCAACAACTTTTGAAGAAATTATAGAATTCCTTATTGCAGACGCCGTAAGGATTTGACTAGTGGCTATATCCTGAGGCTTTGATATTGAAGATGGCCAGCCTAGAGCATTTCTTAGCCCATGTATTGCTTCTTTATATACATTGTTATCTTTAGATCCTGGCATCAGAAGAAATTTAACAAAATTTGGAAAGTGATGACATTTAGATAATACTGTCAGAATGTTTAAAGTCCTTTTTTGCAGTTGCTCATATTGTTCTTCAGATAAACACAGATATGATAAGCAGTCTAGAATGGCAGGAATCAGATCATGATCTTCACTCATTATTCGGCTTATTTCAGTAGCAATATTGTCATGTTCCTGGTCTCCGATTATATCGGGTATGGCTGTCACTATTTCTAATTTAACCATTTTTTCCATAGTAACATCCAACAGGTTTATAATATGTGTGGCTATTTTTTCTCCATCAACTATATTATCTAAGCCGGAAAAGCATTTGAGAATCATTCGTATCCAAGGCGCACATTTAGATTCAGCAGCCAAATCAATAGCCAGTTCAAATACATAATCTACCAGTTTGTTTTGAAGTATTGGTATATTTAAAAGTATTCTTATTACACTGTCGCTTACCGAAATTTCACTGTCATCGGTGCTCCGAACAATATTTGGAAACAAATAATACTTAAATATATTAATGTCCTTACATTCTTCTGCCAAACTCGAGTAGAATTTCGACACATTTTGAGGATAGTCGACATGTTGTTGCAGGGCCTTCTTAATATTACGAATAAGAACCACGACTTCCACAGTAGTAACACACTTATCAGGTGGATGATTTACAAGTAAACCACAGTCTTCTAATGTAGACTTGAAATAGTCTTCCCGCCTTGGATTCTTAGGTTGACTTGATAAGGTGGTTTCATTTCTTTGAGAAATTCGTTTTAAGCTCATCCTTCACTATTACAACTAAACTTATCAAACGAATAAATTACATCCATCTACTTTATCACATCTGACTTTTTATACAAATTCAAATCACAGATGACATGACAGTACGACAGATCACAGATTCAATCATCAATGTCACGAATGAGAATTTTATTTGTTGGATTTTGGCACTGACATGACCCCGGCGGACGGCGTATACTAGGGATATTCAATATTGCTATACTGTGCTGCTGAGGTCCCGCACACAGGTGACAGGATGCCTGTGTCACAACTCACAACTCACAAGTCACAACCACAACTCACAGCCCACAGGCCACAGGCCACAGCCCACAGGCGGGATATTTAAGCGCTTATTCAATTTCACTAAATTTAGATATCTAAATGATTTAGTGACTAAATTTAGTCAAGTGGAATAACATTTAGAAAGTTACTAAATGTTATTCCACTTGACTAAATTTAGTAATTATGTATCCAGTAGGCCAGTGCCCAGTACTAATAACTGTACGAAATTTAGTACTAAAGTCTATAGCCACTATCCCCAACCCGCGGCCCGCTGGGACTTTATTTGTGGCCCGCGGCGCGGCGTGATGTTAAACAATTTTGAAATTCACGTCCATCCGCGGTAAAATAATGTAAACGTCGTAAGTCTACGACTTACGTGATACTTGATAGTCGTTAAATGGTCGTTAAATTTTTTCTTCTTTTAAATTGTTTATTTTGTAGAATGTTATTTTTATCCCTATTTTTTTTTTGTTGCGGCCCTCGACACCAAGAGCAAAACATGTTTGTGGTTCGCAATAAAAAAAGGTTGGGACTATCTAATATATATAAATCTCCTGTCACGATGTTTGTCCGCGATGGATTCCTAAAGTACTTAACCGATTTTAATGTTTCTTTTTTTAAATGTGTGCTTTTTTCCAACTTGAGAGATAGCATAGCTTATGACCGCTGTACACTCTCGCCGAGAGCTCTCGGGCGAGAGTCTCGTGCGAGAGCCCCTTGCCCGAGTGCGATCATGTACATTCTCGCTTAGTTCAATCGCAGTTAAGAACTCAGACAAGATGGACGAAAACGACCATTCACCATTCACCATGCATCGAAAGATATCATTGTAATCCAAAGATTTATTATCATAATTAATTTTATTTCTCACAGATAATGACTGATAATGTCGTTTATTATTGTTATTTTTCTGTTCTACACTGTCCAACGGCGGAACTAGTACTGAAAGACGCGAGAGTGTACAGTAGTGCGCTCGTTTTCCTCGCGAGACCCTTTGTCTCGGGCGCAAAATACCGACAACGGACCGAGAGGGTCCGAGACAGGCGAGACGAGGCGAGCGCACCCATGTACACTCTCGCACTCGGGCCGCCTCGCTGTGTCTCGGCGAGAGTGTACAGCCGGCTTTAGATCTTTAATTATATAGTCGCAATTTTATTTTATTGCAAATTATTTGTCTATAAAGAGCGACCATTGTTTATGCGACGCGGGTCACGGGATAGCGATGGACGTTGCCATGGTGACATACTTATTTAGTCACTAATTCAATAAAATAATACGGGCAATATACTTTATATAATATGGCAAAGAATTTTTTGCCGGGACAGCTAGTAGTATATAAAATTTAAAATTATAAATTTTTGTTAATTTTTTTTATTAAAATGTTCAAGAACTTTAGCTTGTGTAAATGTAAAAAAAATATTGGTTGTCTTATTTTTAACCCCCGACTATGGAGTGTAGATGAAAGGAGTAATATCTCTGTATGTAAAAATGAAAAATTTATATTCCAGTAATAATTTATATTTTGTCACCAACGGCTACATTCATTCCTACACTCCATAATTCATTCCATACTTTTGGCTGCAGCTAGCGCCACTCGTGGAGGATTTTTCAACTGTTATACTGCGTCACAGTATAGCAATATCCCTACAGTAGTGAAACGAATGTACTTGCGCAGAGCAACGGAGGGGTACCCGCGGGGAAGCGGGCGGCGCGGACCCGCGTACACAAACTCGCGGAGTTTGTGTACCTGCCCGCGCAGGGGTGACGTTGGCGCGTTGTCTACGAGTTTTGTGTTGTAAAACGATAACTTATCTTATAAACAATGGGATATAATATGTGTTCAGTGTCCGGATGTAAATCTGATTCAAAAAACAAAAAGGATTTAAATTTTCATAAATATCGGCTCACAGTTCACACTAATATTGTGTTGGCCTTGGCGGCACTTATTTGCATAATATCTGTTTTATTGTTTACGTTGTAAGAAGTGTAACATGGAGAGAAACAATAAACAATAAATTAAAAATCTGTCAAATACCCTGTTACATACTAATTAGTACCTACCTAGCTAGGTACACAGGGCCATACATCAAAAAATGTTACACTTAGTGTAACATTTTGACCTTTGGACCGCCCTTACCGCGCACGTTATAAGAGCGAGTTTTGAAGTGCTTCTGTTATACCTGACGTGTGGCCTACCGTACCTGCCAATTGTTATATGATTAATTGTTGGATACTTTATATTATATTCCTACTTTATTATTCGTAGATAGTATATTCGAATGCGTCATCATTATTTTAATCCTTCGATAGTGGATTCTTGGAAATCTATTGTTATTTTATTGTATCTTGCTCACCGGTGAGCTTTTGGGGCTTGATGGGTAATGAAATTTTTAAATCCATACTAATATTATAAATACGAAAGTGTGTCTATCTGTATGTTACCTCTTCACGCCCAAACCGCTGGACCGATTTTGCTGAAATTTGGCATGGAGATACTTTGAGTCCCGGGAAAGGACATAGGACACTTTTTTTCCTGGAAAAATGTACGGTTCTCGCACGATAAACAAGTTTTGACACAACGAAGTTGCGGGCATCATCTAGTAGAGAATTGAAATCATCTAAAAATAAAGTTTTACGTAAATATAGATTTAACAGATTAAATGATAACATTACAAGCACAATATTTAATTTTATTTTATTTCGCGTTTCGTGGCAACCCTGGCATATCTGCTCGGTACCTACACCGGTGGCGGCATCGTGTGACATCAAAGGCGTTTCGTTACTGTAGGGATAATATTGCTATACTGTGACTGCGTAGTGACTATATTATAAATAACGCTTACTTATTAATTACTGATATTATAACAATATTATCTACAGCCAATTTTAACATTAAGCCATTACATAATTTAATCCAATCTTGTCGTGTTTGTCTGTCGGTCGGTCTGTCTGTCTGTCTGTGGCATCGTAGGCCGTAGATGGGCCGTAGGCCGTAGCATCCAAACCGCAGTACTATCACGTATCTCGCGAAAGCAAAACGATAGCAAAAATTGTGCAAAAATTGCGTAAAAATCGCAATTTCGTATTATGTATCAGTAAAAACAACACGATAGCAATCGAGCGGCAGTACTGCCTCTGCCGAAAAATCAAGGAACTATAATTGCATAACAATCGCTAAAGCGCTTATTCCATTTCACTAAATTTAGATATCTAAATGATTTAGTGACTAAATTTAGTCACTAAATCATTTAGATATCTAAATTTAGTGAAATGGAATGAGCGCTTTAATCTCCATACTTTTGCAATTTATTTCGTATCACGTAAAGCCGGCTGTACACTCTTGCCGAGACACAATGAGGCGGCCCGAGTGCGAGAGTGTAAATGGGTGCGCTCGCCTTGTCTCGCCTGTCTCGGACCCTCTCGGTCCGTTGTCGGTATTTTGCGCCCGAGACAAAGGGTTTCGCGAGGAAAACGAGCGCACTACTGTACACTCTCGCGTCTTTCAGTTTTTTAAACGACTTTATGAATTTTAAAATTTAGTTTGTTATTATTTTTAGCAATATTCCGCGAAATAAACTTCCACCTTTAAGTAAATGAGTGTGTGCACGCCAAGAAGTATAAAGGTAAATGGTGCACGCATAGGCATGCGTACAGCACCTCCCTCCTCCCACACTGCCTATGCGTACACTCGCATGCAAGAACTTACAAACACCACCACCACACAAGCAATAATGTTGGCAAATCCGTGCAAGGCCCCTCACCACCATGCAGGTTGAAAACCTCGACGCGCGCTTCGCTCCAACACCGGAGCATCCTCAGGATGTGGACTCTACGAACAACGTCCGTCAAGTGCCGCCGCCGGCCAAAACACCGCCTCTTATACCCTATCAAGCCCCGCTAGGGTATAAAAGGCGGTGTTTTGGCAGAGTACTTTTGTATACATGGTCGATGTTTGTTTGATTTGACATTCCAATAATAGTTCCTTTGATTGCTACTAAATTGTTTTTGGCGCTAGTGTACTCGCAAAAGTGCAACGGCGAGCGATCAGAGAGCGATCGCCACAGATTACAAGTATATATTTGTAGAGCGATCGCTGATGATACCACTTTTCGATCGCGAGATTATCGCGCAATTTTTGCTGATGGATTGTCGATTGCTGTTTTTACTTTTTACGTGATAGGCCGCCCGGTGCCCGGTGGACCGATTTTGATCTAGTTTTTTTTTGACATAATGAATAATCTGTGGTATTGAGTTTTGCTTTTGACAAGCTGTAAAAGAAGGAACCTAGAACCTACCAAAACCTGTAAAATTTATGAAGAAAATCTTCCTAATTTTCATTAGTTTTAATAATTCAAAATGAATTCAAACTTATCTAATTTTAGTAAATTCATCTTTAAGAATCAATTCGTGCCAGGGTTTGGTGTAAGTTACGCAGATTTCACGTAAGGAAATAAACTGTATGAAGCACGAAACTCGCATGATTATTGATTCTGTATTAGTTTCAGCAAGTCAGGAATAAATGGGCTAATTGGATGATGATTCGCGACGTGAAGAGGAGACGCATGAGTGCCGAGCATTTCCTGGAGCGGACTAGAATTAACGCCATGAGAAGGAATAATGTGCTGCCAGTAGAAATAAGAGAGATAGCCGATAAAGAAATCAACAAATTTGAATTGAATGCTACACCTTTGAGAATTAATAACAGATGCGCAATTACATCGAGGTAATATTAATTTATAATATTTACTAGCGACCCGCCCCGGCGTCGCACGGGTATAAAATATATAGCCACTAAAAAAAATTTATGCCTATAGCTAACACTGAAATATTTTTCAAATCGGACCAGTAGTTCCTGAGATTAGCGCATTCAAGTTAGCCCTTTCAAATAATTTCCCCCGTTTTTTTAACATTTTCCTCTATTTCTTCGCTCCTATTAGTCTTAGCGTGATAAAATATAGCCTATAACCTTCCTCGATAAATGGGCTATCTAACACGGAAAGAATCATCAAATTCCGTTGCGTAGTTTTAAAGATTAAAGGGAACAAAGGGACATGAGGGAAAAAAGCGACTTTGTTTTATAATAAGTATAGATTTACTTACTAAAAACCAAAAAGATTACATTCTTTATGTTTTACACTATAAAATTTGCTGTCTAATAATCATAATCTAAATAATTTTTAACTAACCTGAATGGCTCTTTAAATAAATATTGGTATTTACTTTTTTGCAAATATTTAACCTATCAATCCCCTAGCGGCACGCGGCTGCCGCATAACAATTGAAAATCTATTATGTCTGCGATTCCCATGATCTAGGTATTAAAATTATACTTTTCATATTATTTTAGATTAATGTTTTATCTACTTTATTATTCAATCAATCAAATCAGCCTATATTGGTCCACTGGACAGCTGGACATAGGCCTGTCTCAATGAATGCCAAGATGGCTGATCTCCTGCTACTCGCATCTAACATGTTTACTAATAAAATACTATTTTATTCCAGACCTCGCGGAATAGTCAAAGAATGGAGACTTAGCCGGATCGTATGGAGACATTTGGCAGATTACAACAAACTGTCTGGAGTGCAGAGAGCTATGTGGGGATAACTTAATTATCACTGGCTTACCTTAAAAAATTAACCATCCAACAATTTTGCTGAAAACATTGATGATTGAGGTCTTCAAAATACCTCAGAAACTAGACATTAGTTGTTTATAAAAATATTATTAGGCACAGAAATAAAAAATGTTATTGACTTATCTTTTGTTTCACTTCTATACTTCAACAGTTCCTAGTAATTAGCAGTTTAGAATAGAGTAACTTATATGTAGTAGGCAGTTTAGCCAGTCCTCTGTAGTCTGTCCTACTATACAAGCAATCCTTGTTACGAAAAAAGTTGTTACTGTAATATTAGTATTTAAAATTTGCAGATAACTGGTTTATAATATGATGCTAGGTTCACAACTGCATTCAGTATTTACCGACACATCCTTTTAGCTAATGATAAATACTAGTATATAACAGTGGTAGATATAGCATGTTTTGCAAAAACATGTGCAGGACAATGCCCTGATAACCTGGCCTCACAAATAGAGATTTATTATTTACTGGCTTTGAGATTGCCATTCTCAGTCTACCCATGTCCGAGAATTACATGTAATGATGTGTCAGGTGAGGCTGGCGATGCACACAGCTCACCGTCTGGTGCGCGAGGACAGGCAGTTCAGGCTGATAGCTCATAACTTGCAGCTGTGTACTATCAGGGAAGTTGATTCTTATGCAGATCAGAGACCTACGTAGTTTGGTTGCGTTACGCCAAACACAGCCGACAGGTCACAATTAACATTGAATTCTGTACATATTCGACCAAATAACGTTGGTCTATCAACTGCATAAGAATCAATTTCCTCGATGGTACATCAAAATTATTATAACAAGAAATAAAAGAGATACTATATATAAGAAATAACTTTATTATAAAGTTACTTTTCTTACAACTAAAAAAGCTCCATAGAGCTCAAATGGAATTCCAAAGCCATAAAGCTTTTTAGTCAAAAAGACCTGAAACAAAAGAAAAAGAGAGTTAGATTGGAACTTATAAAACATAGTTTAGGCCTACATAGCAATTTTATCTCAGGATAATGTTGTCAATCATTTGTTTTCTGAAGCTAATACATTAGATCAAACATCATTGAAAATATTTAGGCAGTTTCATTGCAATGTAATGAAAGCAGTATCCAATTTCATTCTAAAGATTATGAGAAGAAAATGAAATTATTTTGATAAGTTTTATACATAATTTGGCAGTAATAATATGAATATTCTTGTTTACTAAATAGCATAATGGGGTGGTAGGTTATTCCAGTGGCGGCCTTACCCATTGCGATGCCCCAGGCGAGAGGTCTTTACGAGGCCCTTTGTCTCACAATAAATACCTTGCCCCTGCAGGTTCCAGAGAGAGGTCCCGGGCTATTGCCCTGTTCGCCACCCCCTAGGTCCACCACTGAGTTATTCTAACATTTATTGGACACATGTTTTCACACCATGGGGGTGAGCCGAGATCTTTTGTTTATCACTTCTTTATAGAATCGCCAATCAAAATGTATGGAATTGACATAAGACGAGTTGAACCTCAACATCATATTAATCCTTCGATCGTGGTAAAACGAGACACAATAGCCTTTCTATTGTTATCACAAGCACCGGTGCTTGTACGGGGCTTGATGGGTTAATGAATGCTCATGTCTATTCCGTACATTTTGGTTGGCGATTCTATAACGTGATAACAAAAAAGTTTCGGCTAAATGGCCTTGTTACTTCACTATACCATGAATTTCAAGTAATATAATTACCGAAGCCCATGTCGTCGTCAGACTCCTCAGGTTCCTCCTCCTTCTTCTTCTCCTCCTTAGCAGCCTCAGCCGCCGGGGCCGCAGCAGCAGCCGCCGCTGGGACACCGGCAGCGGGCGCCGCGCCCACACCGGAGCCGATGTTGGTGATCAGGTCACGCACGTTGACGCCCTCCAGCGCCTTAGCGAATAATCCTGGCCAGTACGGCTCCACATCCACGGCGGCGGCCTTCAGGATGGTCGAGATTTTCTCACCCTAAAAGCATGGGACATTATAAGGATTTTCTCGAAATGTACGGAATGTCCGACTAAAATACGATTTAGAGAATGTTATATCAGTCTAGATGTACAGAAACTTAGGCATTAAAAGTGGTAGAGGCGATGCATTATCGAGATGAACATGGATATGGGTGAGCTATAACCAAATACGTGTTTAAGTTAAAATTACTTACGGTGACGGCGACATCATCATCCACAAGGATGAGAGCAGAGTAGACACAGGCTAATTCAGCTTTGGATGCCATTTTATTTATTTAATAGTGCAAGTCGCCTATAGGCCTTAGCTCGGAGAGGACAAGCACGTTTTACTTCTGTTTTGAAAAGAACAAGAAAGAACGCCCGTGACACCTGTCTAATGTCAATTCATTTTGACAAATGACAGCTGTTCATCTTTTTTTTTATCCGAAAATTTTACGTACTGCAGTCATAAAGTCAACAGCCAATGACTCTGTATTATTTATATACTCTGTAGAATTTATGTATTATGTATATTGTATATAATTATATTATTTTATTATTTACATTTATTTATTTTTTATATTATAGTTATAATTCAGTGTTCAATTAGCGTAATATCAAAATATATATTATAGCCTTATCTGTTCATATTTTGTACATTGTACGTATTCATATTATTAAATATAGTGCACGTTCTATCTGCTGTCTCAATCCTATCTCTCTCCGTAGGGCTGCTGGAAGAGATTTCTATAGAAATAAGCAGACCCTTTGTGTCGTTTTACTGTGTAAATTGTTATATTGTAATTGTTTCTTGTGCACAATAAAGTACGAGTATTAAATAAAAAAATAAAAAATATGAATCATAATATGTTTCACGATATGAATCATAATATGATTCACGATATGATTCACAATATGAATCACAATATGATTCATAATATGATTCACGATATGAATCACAATATGAATCATAGTATGATTCACGATATGATTCACAATATGAATCATAATATGATTCATAATATTATTCACAATATGATTCATAATATGCTTATAAAAACTGTACTTGTACACATGGACGTATAAAAAAGGCGGACGGAGAGTCCGCCTTTTTTATACGTCCATGTGTACAAGTACAGTTTTTATAAGCATATACATAATACATAAATAAATATAATACTAGTATTTAAGTGGATTGAGGTTCGAGGTAATGCTCTTTCAAGCGTCTTTTAAAAACAGCGATGGTGGGACTGTCACGAATGGTGTGAGGGAGCGAGTTCCACAATCTGACAGCATGAACAGTAAATGAGTAGGAGTAGAAGTTGAAACGATGTGAGGGGAGGGAAAGATTTGAACGGACGTTGGACCTACATGGAAGATCGGGAGAACGGGAAAAATTGAACCTATCAAGGAGATATGCAGGAGCGAGAGGATTGTACAGGATGTTGTAAAGTAAGGAAAGGATGTGGGAGTTACGGCGGAGACGGATTGGTAGCCACTTGAGTTTACAGCGGTAGGCCGAGACGATCAAACTTTCTCAAACCAAACACGAAACGTATACAAAGATTCTGTAAACGCTCGAGTCTAGTTAATTGTTCCTCAGTGGCGTCCAGGTAACAGGTGTCGGCATAGTCAAGGATGGGAAAGATGAGGGTCTGGACAAGGTATATTTTAGTTTGTATAGGTAGGAAGTTTTGGAGGCGCTTCAACGTGTGTAGCGAAAAATGTATTTTCCTGCTCACTTCGGACACTTGCGGGTTCCATGTCAGATTGCTGTCTAGAATTATGCCTAAATTTTTGGCCGAATCTGTGTAATTAATTACAGTACCATCGAAAGTTACACTAGGCACATTACGTAACCTTTGAGTCATGTATCTGCTACCTATAATCATAGCTTGCGATTTGCTGGGGCTAACCACCAAACCGAAAGACTTAGCCCAGTTAGCTATACGTTCGAGATCAGAGTTTAGGTCTTCGACTGCAGAGATGATGTCAAGAATGTGTGAATGACGGTAGATTTGCAAGTCGTCTGCGTAGAGATGGAAGTGGGATGTAATTATTGTAGTGATATTGTTTATAAAAATAGAAAAGAGGAGGGGAGAAAGGACGGCACCCTGGGGTACAACCGCATCAAGATCGCACCAGTCCGAGGTAGCCTCGCCGGAGCGGACCCGCTGCGTGCGTCCCCGAAGATATGAATCAAACCAATTAATCACTGAAGGTGATAAGTTAAGGGAGTGCAGGATAGAGAGGAGGATGTCAAAGTCAACAGAATTGAACGCACTGCTAAAGTCGAGCAATACCAGTATGGAGACACATTTATTTTCTAATGCAAGGCGTAGATCATCAGTGACCTTTAGCAGTACAGTTACAGTACTGTGACCAGAACGGAAGCTGGATTGAAAAGGAGAGAGCAAATGGTTGGATGATAAAAAGTGGGACAGCTGCTTGTGGACTATATGTTCGAGTACTTTGGAAAGGAAAGGTAAAATGGAGATAGGCCTGTAATGGGATAAGGAAGAGGGATTGGTTGTTTTAGATAAAGGGATGACATCAGCACGTTTCCATGCCGAAGGGAAGGAACTCGTTGCCAAGGAAAAATTAAAGATATGTGTGAGAACTGGCAAGAGTTCGGGAAGGGAGAGGGATATCATACGGGAACTGAGATTGTCATTGCCTTGAGCAGTAGATTTAATGGCCGCTATATGCTTAATGACATCATCCTCCGTAACTGGTACAAACGAGAAAGGAGTGCAGGAAGGAAGAGGAGAGGAGGAGAGATGGGATAATGTGCGCGCTTTTGTAGCCTGGTTAACAATTACGGGAGGCTTGGAGAAATGGGTATTAAGCAAATTTAAATCAAGGGTACTGTCGGTACATGATGAGGACTTACCAATGCCAAGTGACGAAAGAAATTTCCAAAGTTGAGATGGGTTAGATTGGTCAATGGAGGAATGTATGTGGCGCCTTTTGGCATCCCTACACAGACGACTGCAAAGATTTCGGAGATATTTGTATTTAGCAAGGCTTTCTTCAGTGGGTCGTTTCCGAACTCGACACAAAGCTCGGTTGCGCCTGGCCATCATAGATCTAATGTCCTGTGAAAGCCAGGGTGCCGGCGGGTGCTTGACCTTGACTCTTCTAAGAGGAGCATGCCTGTCGAAGATGTCAGTTAACAGGCCCGTTAGCAGTGTTACCTTCTGATCAATATCAGAGGCCGAGATAACAGGAGACCAGTTCGTATCATGCACATCACGTTATGTGTATATTGTGAATCATATCGTGAATCATATTATAAATCATATTATCAATTATGATTCATATTGTGAATCATATTGTGATTCATATTGTGAATCATATTATGATTCATATTGTGATTCATATTGTGATTCATATCGTGAATCATATCGACCGGCCTATCCGGCGGTCTTAATACTATCCGGCCGAATACCGGATAGCTGCTATTCGGCCGGATAGGCATCCGGCGGAATAAAAAAAGAGATCTGGATAAAAAAAAATATTTTTTAAGTAATTATTTACTTTATTTAGTTAGTCTTAAGAAATATAAGTAGTTTGAGTTTGAGGTAGAAAATGAATTAATTACTCATACTGCACTAAGGGCAAATTATGGTGAATAAAAACCAACTTCTGTGCATTGAGAGGTAGCGGTTTCGCTTCTCTTCATAAATAAAGCCAGCTTCAGAAAAATCTTTCACTGTACACACTGCTACAAGGTGCTGAAAGTATGTGTGCTTTGCACCAAACGGCTAAGTACCGCCGCATATTCGGTGGCCGGATATCCGGCCATCCGGTCAGGTGGTTGGCCGAATATCCGGTATCTGGTATCCGGCAAAACTACTACCCGTTTCATCTCTAATTCATATTGTGAATCATATCGTGAATTATATTGTGAATCATATTGTGATTCATATTGTGAATCATATTGTGATTCATATTGTGAATCATGTTATGAATCCTATTATGACTCATATTGTGAATAATATTACTAACCCATCTCAACTTTGGAAATTTCTTTCGTCACTTGGCATTGGTAAGTCCTCATCATGTACCGACAGTACCCTTGATTAAATTTGCTTAATACCCATTTCTCCAAGCCTCCCGTAATTGTTAACCAGGCTACAAAAGCGCGCACATTATCCCATCTCTCCTCCTCTCCTCTTCCTTCCTGCACTCCTTTCTCGTTTGTACCAGTTACGGAGGATGATGTCATTAAGCATATAGCGGCCATTAAATCTACTGCTCAAGGCAATGACAATCTCAGTTCCCGTATGATATCCCTCTCCCTTCCCGAACTCTTGCCAGTTCTCACACATATCTTTAATTTTTCCTTCGTGAATCATATTATGAGTCATATCGTGAATCATATTATGAATCATATCGTGAATCATATTATGAATCATATCGTGAATCATTATGAATCATATTGTGATTCATATTGTGAATCATATCGTGAATCATATTATGAATCATAATGTGAATAATGATTCACAATATGAATCTTAATATTAATAATGATTCACAATATGATTCACAATATGAATCATAAATCACAATATGATTCACGATATAATTCACGATATGAATCATAATATGATTCACGATATGATTCACAATATGATTCACAATATGAATCATAATGATTCATAATATGATTCACGATATGATTCATAATGTGATTCACGATATGATTTATAATATGATTCACGATATGAATCACGAAATGATTCACGATATGAATCATAATATGATTCATAATATTCATATCGTGAATCATATCGTGAATCATATTATGATTCCTATCGTGAATCACGTTATGAATCCTATAATGACTCATATTGTGAATAATATTATGAATCATATTGTGATTCATATTGTGAATCATATTATGAATCAATAATCATATTATGAATCATATCGTGATTCATATTGTGAATCATATTGTGATTCATATTGTGAATCATATCGTGAATCATATTGTGATTTATATTGTGATTTGTGAATCATATCGTGAATCATATTATGATTCATATCGTGAATCATATTAAGATTCATATGGTGAATTATATTATTATTCATATTGTGAATCTATTGGGAATCATTATTCATATTAAGATTCATATTGTGAATCATTATTCACATTATGATTCATATTATGTTTCGTGTTATGATTCGTAGTGTGAATCATATTCCCAATATGATTCACAACATGATTCATATCGTGAATCATATTATGATTCATAATATTATTCACAATATGAATCACAATATGAGTCATAATATGATTCATAACATGATTCACGATATAAATCATAATTTGATACACGATATGAATATTATGAATCATATTATGATTCATATCGTGAATCATTTCGTGATTCATATTGTGAATCATATCGTGAATCATATTATGAATCATATTATGATTCATATTGTGAATCATATTGTGATTCATATTGTGAATCATATTATGATTCATATTGTGATTCATATTATGAATCATATCGTGATTCATATTGTGAATCATGTTGTGATTTATATTGTGATTTGTGAATCATATTATGAATCATATCGTGATTCATATTGTGAATCATATTGTGAATCATATTGTTAATCATATTATGATTCATATCGTGAGTTATATTATGAAACATATCGTGAATCATATTGTGAATCATATCGTGAATCATATTATGATTCATATCGTGAATCATTTTGGGCGCGGCTCTCATTTTGGGGCCATCTTGACGAACCTTCGTTTGTTTTAAGGTACATTTCACGTTGAAAAATAAAGTTTAAATATAATTTATATTGCAAAAGCCGAGTCGTTTTGCTGTAATACGACAAATATAAGAAGAGCTCCAGATGCTACACAAAATGTATGTGTTACGCTCAAAGACCGAAAACGCTCAGTGAGCGAAAAAATGGCTCACAACGCGTTGTGGTAATAGTGAAACGGCCACGACGCCTTCTGGTAATCACAGAAATACCACATAGCGAAATTCGTGACGTGGCTGACGTGCTATTCGACCACAACGCATTGTGGTAATCAAGAAAAGCCATGACGCGTTCTGAGCATTTAAAAACAGCCACGACGCAAATTCGTTTTGTGGCCCTAATGAAAACGGCCACGGCGCGTTTTGAAACCAGGCCAGTTACGCAGTAGTAATTTTATAGTGCCCAAGTGTCTAAGCAATACACAAGAGCACTCTGGTTTTAATGAAACCAGGCCAGTTACGCAGGAGTAATTTTTATAGTGCCCAAGTGTGTGCGCAATACACAAGAGCACTCTGGTTTTAATGAAACCAGGCCAATTAAGCAGGAGTTATTTTATAGTGCACAAGTGTGTGCGCAATCCACAAGAGCACTATTCTTTACTCTCATAACCCAATGGAGCGGAAGACCGACATGACTGGCCGCTGCTGGCGAGAGATCAGGTGCAGGACCGACTTTTACACGCGCACATACGTGGGCACTATAAAATAAATTCTGCGTAACTGGCCTGGTTTCATTGAAACCAGAGTGCTCTTGTGTATTGCGCACACACTTGGGCACTATAAAATAACTCCTGCGTAACTGGCCTTGTTTCGTTGAAACCAGAGTGCTCTTGTGTATTGCGCACACACTTGGGCACTATAAAATTAGCCCTGCGTAACTGGCCTAGTTTCATTGAAACCAGAGTGCTCTTGTGTATTGCGCATACACTTGGGCGCTATAAAATTACTCCTGCGTAACACGGCCTGGTTTCAGAACGCGTCGTGGCTGTTTTCATTAGGGCCACAACACGAATTCGCGTCTTGGCTGTTTTTAAATGCTCAGAACGCGTCATGGCTTTACTCGATTACCACAACGCGTTGTGGTCGAATAGCACGTCAGCCACGAGCACGACACGAATTTCGCTTTGTGGTATTTCTGTGATTACCAGCGCGTTGTGGCCGTTTTCACTAGGGCCACGACGCGAAATCCGCGTCGTGGCTGTTTCACTATTACCACCACGCGTTGTGAGCCATTTTTTCGCTCACTGAGCGTTTTCGGTCTTTGAGCGTAACATATGTAAACTGGAGTTTTTTTTACGTTGGTCATTAAAGTGCGGCGGCGCGGCTGGCCATAGGCCAATTCGGGCACGCGCCGCGGCCGCGTGGGGCTGCGTTGCGAGCGGCGCTCGGCGCCCCTAGGATCGTGGCGCCCGTGTGCAACGCACACCCTGCACCTAAGGGAAAGACGCCCCTGGGCACCCGCACCTTTAGTACGTAGTATCTCTTATTAGTCTGTGCTTTAGTTTAACAATTAGTGAGTAGGTAGTAGGTACTAGGTATTAATTAGTGACTAGCGAATGTGAGTTGTATTATCTTATGAGTCTGATGAGAATGAGACACATGAACAGAACATATATTTATAATTGCGAAGTGTGTCTGTCTGTCTTTAACTCTTTATGCCTGACCCGTTGAACCAATAATTATTTTACTGTTTGGTAGGAAGATACTTTTGAGCCCCGGGAAAGAACTTAATATTATGTACTTAGTTGACTTTATATTATATAAGATAATAACAACAAATACATTTGCTAGCAATAAAATTTATTTTAAAGCAAAATAATACATCCATAAAATTATATACAAAAATATTTAAGTACAGAAAGTTTTACTGACTCACATAAAATATGTACATATTATTTTCTATATTATTTGAAATAAAAATTTAAGCTTACAAAGGAATTAACATATTTTATATAAAAAAAGATTTAACTTTTAGAGAGATCTCAAAAGATTTCAAAAGCTAGGCGCTACTACTTGATAATTTTCTGTATAACATTTTTGGTCTTAAAGGTCCCAAGAGAATAAATGGTGCTTCACAAGCATATCTCTGACACCTTCCTTTAAAGGTTGATTTTGTGTGTCTTTCTTTAAGGGCAATTCCCAGTCTGGATTCAAATTGAAGCCAAACTGAGATAATATTCTAAGTTCACACTTTATTTGTACCCATCCTGGAGAATTAATAAAGGACCATGGATAGTACCACTTTTGTACAACATCTACACAGGAGCAGAGTACTTCGAGCCAAAGATGCAAAGCTTCTTCATTTAATCCCATACAAATCAAAGTACGCAATTTTACATCCATCTGAGCATGTGCATTGTCATGAGACAAGTTAATAGCTTGCACACATCTATATAATAATTCTTCCGGGGTGAGAACTTTGCCATCCTCATCCAAGCGATAAGTCTTGCAGAGAACCAATCTGCTGTAAACGGAGTTAAAATCTTTTTCTACTTCTCTTGATGATGCTTCCTCTATAAATAGCCATGGATGGCATGGTCCATCGAGAAAGCTTGGTTTTTTGATACCATGAAGTAAAACTTTTTTGAAAGCTGGAGCTAGAACACCTCTCACCAAATGTGCAGCTTTTTCAGTAACTGAATCATCACCAGCTCTGCTATATTTAACACCTTTTTCATCTAGTAATTTGACAAATCTTGCTGGGAACCAGCCTCTTAAACCATTCAGCTCACCAATCCAGCAATGCTCATCTCTGGAACTTATGACTTCAATTACATCATTCTTTCGAAACCCCAATTCATCCCCATCCCTCCTTTCAAAGTCCAGCAGGGCTTTAGCTCTTCTTCTCTTACTTTTTGAAACATTTACATACCTTTCCCTGTCTGCAGCATGACTTTGCATGGTATAGTCTGCAGTTAGCTGCACATCTGATGCAAGTTGTGGTTCTAAGGCAAGAAAGTGACGGGCAACTTGTAAAATGGCTTCTCTCAAATCAACTAAAATTTCAGTCTGTTTAACATTTTTAGACACTGAATCCTCATCATTACTATCATCGCCAAATAAAATTGATTGTAAGACTGATTTGTTTCGCTTTATTTGGCGTCTCTGGAGCTGCTGCTTAGGAAGATTTGGAACAACACTCGGGTCACCTACTAGGGCACCTTGGTCTGCCATCAAATAGGCTAAATGTCTCCTTCTGTGTGTCTCTATTAATGCTGCACTCAGTGTCTCACCACAGACTTCATCAATGGTGTTTATCAACAGGTCAACATTGTCAATCTCTCCAGGAATATCTGATAGAGCATTAAAAATCTGTGCTGAGTTTGAAATCTCATTGAACCTGTTCTCTTTTATTTTTAGCATTGCCAGTGTTACCTTGAAAAGAACAATGGAGCCATCTAAATAGAACAAATCCCAAATTCTGAGAAGGATCTTCATGTGCACTATATTTGCATACAAAGTCAGGAACCAGTGCATACTAATGAGAGAAAGTTCAATATCATGTGCATTAAGAACCTGATCTATACCAGGAAGATAAGTATAAATTAAACTGCGGAGAACTTTCTGATCTGCTTGGATGCCGATAAGTGTTGAGGAATAGTATGAAGCTGGTAGCAAATCCTCTACAGTAGTGCACATAATCCAAAAGGCTTCTTCTTCCTCCATAAGTAGCAGGAGAGATGCTGCAATCATGCCGGTGCCCTGACAGTATCCAATGTCAGGATAAAGCCAAGCCAGTGCTCTTAATATCCTTCGTAGCCTCGGGACTCCAGTGCTCGTTGGATGTGAGAAGCACACATTGTTTGGCAGGATTTGGACTAAATCTTTTTCTATTTGCTTACTCGTAACTAGACCGTCATCACTAGAGGCTTTTACAATCTCATGATATGAAATCTCAGTGGTAGCTCTCTTTTTATTAGCACCACACAGATGCATCCAAACTTGGGGACGAAGAGAATGAGGAATGCCATCTTTGACCATCTTTCGTAATTTGTCTGTTTTCTGAAGTTTATTTTCGTCTTCACTGAAACTTATTTCTTTACTGTAGAACTCCCACTGTAAGCGATGTTGATCATCTTCTACAAAAGCGTTTGCTAGTAGTTTGTTTGAGCTTTGCTCTGGACCGTCCTCTTCATCGACACAAAAGCCGAACTCGTCAAATCTGTAGTCTGGTAGCCCACCTTGCCCATCAGACTCTGGCTGAGCGAGTTTAGCCATTATATCCTGAGGTACCATGCTAGGCGTTAATGCAGAAAAGGGCCCTCCTGGGGCTGGAAGCAGTTCATCAGCGACGTTTAGGCCTCTTATAGAATCTATCACGTCTTCTGGATCATCGTCAGCTAATGCAGCACTAATTTTACGTTCATGTTCCTCCCGCCCCACATATCCCTCATGGTCACGCAAGTTAAACAAAGATTTAGCTAGATCCATATTTATTTACATCACATGGAAATAGGTGACGTAAACGAAACACTTCAACACCAATTCAACACAAAAATCGATTGCGATTCGCGAAAGGAGAAAATAGAAACCACAACAATCACAAAAGTGTCACAAATTGACACATAGGTAATTAGAAAGTGTATCTGACATTGACATTGTATATTTTTAATAAAAGCAAAAATGTTGGAGCGTTGCTAAATGCGTGACTAAGTACTTACGGAGTCCTTGCGGAGTCCGTACTCCGTAGTCCCGACTTCCAAGTCCGTACTCCACTACTCCGTACTCCGTAGTCCGTAATCCGTGATCTGTCCTCCAAATTCCGATCGATGCAAGAGTCTTGCATCGATCGGAATCGGGAATAACTTCCATCATAGGCCATGGCATGGTCCTGCAGGCTGCAGCAGCCAGCAAGACCATGCCTGATGCCATGACGGATCACCGATCACGGATGAGGATGACATTGACGAATGACCCGTGAGCAGGGCTTCATAACGTTATCGAATAACAGAAAAAATATCGTTACGTACCGTTATTTTCATAATGGTAGCCAGATAACGTTATTTTTATAACGATATCTAGTAAAATAACGTTATATTTACCGTTATTATTATAACGATATTTTTTCGTTATGTATAAACGAACAAATATCGTTATAATAATAACGGTAAATATAACGTTATTTTCTGGTATCAGGTGTGCAATCGTGCACGGTGCACTAAATCTCACTCGCAGTCGCAGCCCACTTTTTTTGCGAGATTTGTGCTTACCTACTTTTAGGAGTTTATTACATAAAGAAATAATAAAAATAATAGTTATTGTTTTGGACTAAAAATGGGACGGACTATATAACGTTATCAAAGAACATATATTTACCGTTATAAATCCTTTATAACGTTATAACATTAACCGTTATTAATTTCAATTTTTAACGTTATTTTTAATATTGGGTAAATTTTCATAACGTAATCTATGCCCTTGAAGCAGTAACGTTATGAAAAAATAACGTTATTTGAAGCCCTGCCCGTGAGTCGTGACCAGGGCTTGAAATAACGTTAATTTTTCATAACGTTACTGCTTCAATACTCGGTACTATCCATAAAGGTAATATACCTATCGGAATAGAGAAACAATCCCGAGCTGTCAAGCTTAACCAAAATTTGATTTACATCTGTGTATACAATTATGTTTACGTGTGCGTGTCAGTGAATTACAAACATCTTGTAATTCGACAAAATATCGATCATGGAATAATAATTGTAAGATTGTAAACAATGCCGGCTGTACATTTTCGCCGAGACACAGCGAGGCGGCCCGAGTGCGAGAGTGTAAATGGGTGCGCTCGCCTCGTCTCGCCTGTCTCGGACCCTCTCGGTCCGTTGTCGGTATTTTGCGCCCGAGACAAAGGGTCTCGCGAGGAAAACGAGCGCACTACTGTCTCTCGCGTCTTTCAGTACCTACTAGCCCGCCGTTGGACAGTGTAGAACAGAAAAATAACAATAATAAACGTCATTATCAGTCATCATCTATGAGAAATAAAATTAAATATGATTATAAATCTTCGGATTACAATGATATCTTTCGATGCATGGTGAATGGTGAATGGTCGTTTTCGTCCATCTTCTCTGAGTTCTTATCTGCGATTGAACTAAGCGAGAATGTACATGATCGCACTCGGGCAAGGGGCTCTCGCATGAGACTCTCGCCCGAGAATTCTCGGCGAGAGTGTACAGCGGGCATTATAAAATGGGATAAAATAAAACTGCATAGATATAATATAATAAATTTGTTATTTTGAAGTAAAATGTGAATTTTCTTCAAAATGCTTGCTGCATAATTAAGTATGCATGAATTTTTCTTCGGAGTCCAGTTTGGACGGTAAATTATTTTAAGCCATGAATTTCTGGAATCCAGGTCAGCAGGAAATCTGAAAAATTGGCCAAGTGTAAGTCGGACTCGCGCATGAAGGGTGACCGGTTTCAACCGGGCATTTTCTGAATCCCGGTACGATACGACACGACATGTCATGACACGATTCGACACGACAGGTTACGTCACGTGACATCAGTACGTACACGACACGACACGACTTCACTAGACCCTATTAATTTTCAATTCACTCTCAATGAGCCTACTGAGCCCTTTTATTTGATGCCCATCTTGCAGAAGTGCTTTCAACAATTTCCCTATCTTGGATGAGCAGCCGTATTGGATGTAGAATGACATTACATCTGTGGAAATTCCAGAAGTCTATTACTATAGTGGTTCTTGTTATACAGCCTGAAGACAGACAGACGGACGGACGGATGGACAGACGGACAGGCAACGAAGTCTTAGTAGTAGAGCGGGCTGCGGGACCCCACTACTAGGACTTAATTTTTACCCTTTGGGTGCGGAACCTTAAAAACGATAAATTATGTATGATAGTATATTAATATACTTAAACTAATTATAAACTACGGATGAGTATGTTATCATTTTAATATTCCCAGATAATTAGTATACTTAACTAAAAAATATTTTCATATCGACACAACTTATCGATAACTTGATACAGCCCTAGTGTAAAATAGATGAAAATTGTTTACACAAAATATCCTTAAATTGTGCACCATGGCTAGTCAAGTTATGTTTTCCATATAATTAAACATATACAGAAGTGAACACGGACGTAAAAATACCAATAACTCGTAGGGAATTGGCAAAAATAAACTTAAAACTAGGTCCTGTCGATGTAGAATAATTCACCTGTGAAATGAATATTTGTCCGGGTTTTTTCGATGTATGGATCCAGAATCATTCCACAAACACTTAACCATGTTTCTAGAGCAGTATTTCTAAAAATTATTCATTATTTAACTTAAAATCACAATTTTTCTGAGAGCCCAAATTGACAACGACCGGCCCAGGGGCAGACAGACTGTCAAACAGATGAAAAAAAAGCTATGCAACCTCAAATCACGCTTCTCTTTCTACCACGCAGTGTTACTGATAGTGACATCTCGCTTGCTCAGGCCTTTGTTTCTCTATTCCGATAGGTATATTAACTTTATGGTACTATCCAATATTCATAGCCAAATGCCAAGATAAAGACAAAAAAAAAAACTTAAAAAAAGGTCTGCTGTCTGCAATCAGTAGGCCTACTACGAAACGGTTTTGAGACTTATGCCCGCTGTACAGTCTCGCCGAGAGCTCTCGGGCGAGAGTATCGTGCGAGAGCCCCTTACCCGAGTGCGATCATGTACATTCTCGCTTGGTTCAATCGCAGTTAAGAACTCAGACAAGATGGACGAAAACGACCATTCACCATTCACCATGCATCGAAAGATATCATTGTAATCCAAAGATTTATAATCATAATTAATTTTATTTCTCACAGATAATGACTGATATTGTCGTTTATTATTGTTATTTTTCTGTTCTACACTGTCCAACGGCGGGACTAGTACTGAAAGACGCGAGAGTGTACAGTAGTGCGCTCGTTTTCCCCGCGAGACCCTTTGTCTCGGGCGCAAAATACCGACAACGGACCGAGAGGGTCCGAGACAGGCGAGACGAGGCGAGCGCACCCATTACACTCTCGTACTCGGGCCGCCTCGCTGTGCCTCGGCGAGAGTGTACAGCCGGCTTCAAACAATCATACGAGAATGTTGCGTCCTACTCTAACAAACGTGAAATGACGTTGTTAGAGCAGGACGCGGCATTCTCGTCCGATTGTTTGAGTCTCAAAATGGTTTCGTAGTAGGCCTACTAGGTTACGTAGTATACAGTTTACATAGGTACATCCTCTTTGGGCCTACTGCATTGCGGAATACCTACGTAAGTATCCCTTATTATCTACAAATATATACTAGTAATCTGTTCTGTGGTAGTCTGTGATCTACAAATATATACTAGTAATCTGTGGTCTGTGATTGCGGAACCACAGACTGCGGAACATGCGTTAGCATTCTTTATAGGTAGTTTGTGGCGGAACGCAAAATATGATTTTTTGTCATTTTTTTGTTATGAAATTTTACTGAGATTGTGTTTTACTTGAAATAATATGTAATTTATTATGTAAATTTAAAATATCGAAGACCGTCATTATGTATAGTGAATAATAGTTATCAAGAACATCGTTTCACAACTGGATATTACGCCATTTTCAGGTTAGTCTATATTTTGTTTATTTATAATAAAGTATGATTTGTATGATAACTTTATTCGTGTGAAAAATACAATATTTCACGAGAAATTAGTGTTTACAATTCATCTGTAGTAAAACTCAAACTAACAACTTGTAGCGAAAACTAATATTTCCATTATAAACAGTGGTACATTCAGCAGTGCGAGCCTAGCGCTTATGATGCGTATAAAAACATGTTGCGTTGAAAAATGTGAATCGTCGGCATCCCGGTCGGAAGATGTAGGTGTAACCTTCCATAAGTTCCCCAAAGACTTCAAGTTACACAGATCATGGCTTGAAGTTACCCACCATACACCTTGTAGCAATGTTCCCTCGTTTGTTTGCTCCAGACACTTTCGCAAAAACGATTTTAAAGTCTATCAGGATTCAAAATACGTATTAAAATCAGGTACCCAGTCTGGGAATGCTATCATAGTAGTTTTGATTTTGGCTTTTATTATTTTCTTATTATTTTTCGGTTTAGTGTCTTGTAAATTATGCTATTCTAGTACCATGTCTGATTTGAGTTTTGTTAGGTATGTTGTAGATTGGTGTTCACATTGTAGTAAGTTTTGCTATAGTTGACGTAGTAAATGTTTTGTTGAAGTTCAGCAAAGTTGTGTGCTCCTTACTCCCTGATTCTTTAGAGTTCACATACTTAGTATACTCAGATTCAGAGTATTGAAATCAATCAAATTTTCTATTGCAACTTTTCATATTGCATCAAAATAAAATTAACCATCTTTTTCAGATTCCATACCTTCCATATTTACTTGGACATGCAAAATGGCAGATACAGAGCGAAAAGGTGAAGAATCAAGCAATACACACAATTCTTCTGGCAGTAGTAAGGAGTCAGAAGAAAATATTGACACTATAATGAAGTTCATGGAACAACAAGACAAAGAAAAGGAGGAGAAAAATCAAAATAATGTAAAATGTAATAATTCTCAGTCAAAAGATATTTCAGGGGGAGGGGAGGGGAGTGCATCTAGTGATGCAGTGAAAGCTGATGCGAAAGCCGATGTGAAATCAGCAAGTAGTGTTCTAGATATGTTGATGAGTGAGACTGAAAATAAGATTGAGGCCAAGAAAGAAATAAAGTCAACCCCAAAACCAAGCCCTACCTCTGGGGATATAGGTATGTACAAAAATTCTATTATAAAATAAGAAATTATATTATAATTCATAATACTATTATTCTATAAAATAATTATTTACATTATCTTGCAGGAAGCGTAGCTTTATCAGTAGGATCTAAGGTAGAAGCCAAAGACTATGCCAATGTATGGACTGCCGCAGAAATATTAGAAGTAGATTGTGATGAAATGGAAGTTTTGGTTCACTATGATAGTCTTGCTAATAAGTAAGTTTTTCCCTTCTATTCTTTTACTCGATTTGGCCAGTATTTATTTTTTGCGCTTGTGTCCCATATAGCCCTGGAATGAATGTATATCCTTGTTTAGGATTATTTTCCTGAATAATTTCATTGCAATTTGTTCAATACTGAAAACATGAAGAGAGAAATAGAATAGCTGATATTGTATAGACATTGTATAAATTATACTATTTTAAAAGATTGCTTTTTTATGATAAAGAAAAAAATAGATGGCAGTGTCAGTCCTTGGTTTAAAGATAAATTTTGACCACCCAATGCAATCCAGTAACCTTTACTGAACACACATTGTAAATAATAATTAAATTGTTATGTAATTTATTAAATTCATGCTGTACAAAATTTAAATTCCTTGAAATTCAATGCTTTTGTCATTTGTGTACATGCAGTTATTTAAAAAAAGGTATGTCATGATGGTGGTGTTGTCATGGTAACCATTTGTTAGTTAATGTAAATGTTTATTGTGTTTGCAGTTTGCACATAAAAGTTTGCAATTATTTTATCCATTTTATGCATTGAGATGTAAGGAGTTGACACCGCAACGCAATGCTTGGTCACATTCAAGAGACGCTATATAGCCGCAGTGCACTTAGTCGGCCGCGAGCTCTTCTGCGCACTTGACGTATGACAATTATAAACAAACAAAATAAAAGTCACAAAAATGCCTTGGTGTGTCCTAAGATATTGCAAAAATAATTCCAAAAATACTTCCAAATGCGACGGCATAGCATTTCATCGGTTAGTTTTCTTATTTAATTATTTTCAATTAAAATACGAACATTCAATTACTAGGCGAAGACGCGCGCCATTTCGCATTGTCATAGAGTAGTAGGTTCAGAGGGGAATGTAGGCAGAATACAGATATCTATGATGAGACGACGATGAATGAAGTATTCACGGAGACGAGTTTGTATTTTGGTAATATAAATACGTTTTTACGTGTACATTATACATGCGTTCATTATTATTGGATTTATAAATATTTAAGTAATTTAAATAAGGTAAGTATGTAGTGGACTTTGGATCCATACTTATTATAACTAGCTGTCCCGGCAAACGTTGCTTTGCCATAATATAAAGTATTTCGCCCATATTATTTTATAGAAGTGACTATAAATAAGTATGTCACCATGGCAACGTCGACCGCTATCCTGTCGCGCAAAATTAATGGTCGCCGTCAGTCTCAGGTTGTAATAATTTGCTATTATTTATTCAACAAATACACTTATTAATATACTAGCTTAAAAGTAAGGCCAAGTTAGCCTCGAAGTATTTTGGTGTTCTTAATAGAGCGCGACAGTAGGAATTTCAGTCCGGACCAACGCCTACAACTCTACAAGGCGCAGGTTCGGCCTCATACGGTGCGCCAAAATACCAACTACTCCCTCTGTATCGTATCCAACGATGTACGCTGCCTAATAAGTGCTATTGTGTATTATTGTACGAGTATTGAATTTGAACGAAGGGCCGCTCAAATTGTTGACTGCCATAGTGTTTTAAACAGGCTGGACCTCTTGGAATTGTGCCGAGATGTAGCTTCGCTCTGCATCCTCTATAAATTGTATCACGGGGAGTGCTCTGAGGATCATCCCATCACCTTGATAAGTGTCATCACCAAAACTATGGAACGAACTATCACCAGAAGTATTTTAAGAACAAGGCATATTCCCACGCTTCCGCAGCTCTTCTGACGTTACGAGTGCCCATGGGCGACGGTTGTTGCTTTCCATAAGGTGACCCGTTTGCTCGTTTGCCCCGTTATTTTATATAAAACTAGCGACCCGCCCCGGCGTCGCACGGGTATAAAATATATAGCCACAAAAAATATGCCTATAGCCTTCCTCAATAAATGGGCTATCTAACACTGAAAGAATTTTTCAAATCGGACCAGTAGTTCCTGAGATTAGCGCATTCAAGTTAGCCCTTTCAAATAATTTCCCCCGGTTTTTTCCACATTTTCCTCTATTTCTTCGCTCCTATTAGTTTTAGAGTGATAAAATATAACCTATAACCTTCCTCGATAAATGGGCTATCTAACACTGAAAGAATCATCAAAATCCGTTGCGTAGTTTTAAAGATTAAAGGGAACAAAGGGACATGAGGGAAAAAAGCGACTTTGTTTTATAATAAGTATAGATATAGATAGAAATCTAATTAACTTCTATGTCCTTGAGAAATCGTACTTGATGTTGATTAGTGAAAAAACGGTGTCTATATATTTCAGCGACTTGTTATATTATTATTTCGTTTACTTCTGCATGACTAAAAAGTTGGATTTCACTTAACTATTTTTAACTAAAATCCAATTCTTTAGTCATGCAGAAATAAACGAAACTTTGTATTCCCCTATCTTAGGTGAGCCGCCGTATTGGATGTAGAATGACATTACATTCGTTTTCGAGTTATTCTCAAAAAGTTCTTTCATTTAATATCCATACTGTTATTATAGGACGGCAAAGAAAATATATCTATTCCGCTATCTTAGATGATCGGCCATTTTATATTTATTAGTGATGTCACATACTGTATCGTGCATTGTCATTCAAACCAAACGTGTATACAAAATTTCAGTTCAATCGATTGAAATATTATATGTACATACATACTTACTTCGAAATTGAGTTCAAATATTCCACCCGAACTTACATAATAATGTAAATAATAACATTATACAGAGCAAGATAAATAAAAGCTTAATAATGTTTAGTAAAAATCTTTGTTTTATTTTATCCACTTTCAAATAGAGTCTGCGTTCATTCGAGTGTAGGCACAAAACTTTGTCACTTCTGCGGTACTGATCTATAGCCATCACCGCCCCGCCTCTCACCCCGCTCATTCTTAAAGTGTGACATGTTTTTTGTTGGCAATAGCAACTCCATACATCTCAATGATTTTATGATATAAATTTAATAGGATGTAAGTTTATAAGTTATTTACTTTATTTAATAAATAATAAAATAAAAATTAATGTTTAAGTATTTTCAAATTTTGAATTTAGAATTATAGCGCCAATTTGGTCAATGGTCATTCAATGGAATTTTCCTAATTCCTACATTATTTTCAATACAGAACACCTAAAATAAAAGAGTGAAAACAATTTAAACAAACTTTTATGTAATTTTCATATAATTATGCATTAAAATTGCATCTTTACAGGTTATAATATGATGTTTATAAAGCTAATTATTTTAATTAATATAATATATATAAATTGTGAGACTTTGAGTTTTTTTATATAATATCATTGTTGTGAGAAAATTTTGGTTATCTTTGGATTAAAGAAAACTTGCTAACGATGAAACAAATTAATTATTTTTAGACCTGATGAGTGGATCAGTGTGAGCAGCTCTAGACTGAGACCGTTTACTGTAAAACCTATTGTCCGACCACAAACTACACCTGTTTCTCACATCGCAGAGAAAATCACCAAGGAAGAAATGCCAGAAGATAAATTAAAACCAACATTTGCTGTTGGGGAAAGATGCCTGGCACGGTGGAGGGACAATCGGCGCTTTGTCGCTACTATAAAACAAGTAATGGAGAATAGTAAGTGTACAAAGCAGCTTTGAATATTTAGTTGTTTGAGATGTATATTTAGTTGTTTGAGAAAGTAAAAGAAAAGTTATTTACCATCTTTAAGATGTAAAACTAAAACTAATCTTTTAACAATTACTTACATAAAACTTCAGGTTCATATGAAATAGAATTTGATGATGGATTTGCATGGAAATGTTCCACATCAAGATTGTACAAATTGAAGGACACTGGGAAGATATCAGATAATCTGAGTATTGATACATCAGTCCATCCCACTGCGAGTCCGGCACATTCACCGATTTTGGAGGGAGTGGGGCCGAGTACTGGGACATCAATGAAACCAGCTGCCTTACCTCCTTACCATACTCATCTCTTTGACCCAGCCCGCGATTATTTAGGGTCTAAAAAGGAGCGCCGTGAGATGAAACGAAAATTAAATATTAAAGAAATATTTAACATCGGGCAAAAGAAGAAAAAGACTGAAAAACCAGTACAAGCTGTGAAGCCGGTGAAGCCTGTTACAGAAAGAAAGAAGAGGCATTACAATCGTAAAAAACAAGATGTATCAAAGAGTGTGCCAGGTTTGTGCTATGCTCCTTAATTATTTTTTATATACTTACAATATCATGCTCATTATAAGGGTGATCGCAGACGGCACACTTTTTGTGTAATCGAATGTGACGGCACACAAAAAGTGTGCTGTCTGCGATCACCCTAAGCATTAGCAGTATAACTAAACTAGGTAACCCAGTGAATCACTTTCCTACTTATATTAAAAGCCTTCCCTCTGAAGAATATTTTAAGACTTAAGTTAGCCAAATGGGTTTAGCCGTTCTCGAGTTCTAGCAGGACATGTTTGTAAATATTTTTTAAAATATTTTAGAGGCAGTGGCTTCAATCATTGGTACTGTTGAGCAAAGCGAAGCAGCTGATAATATTAGTGGCAATGAACTAAACACAATGAATAGTACAGAAAAAGTGAATGAACAAAAGGCCACTGAGAAAATGTCTAAGGATAAAAGTAAAATTGCAACAGTTGATATGCTTGAACAGGATAGTTCTGATCTTTCAGACCCACAGACCACTGAAAATAATGTGACAATGGAGACAGTAAGTTAATATCTATACTAATATTATAATTGGGAAGAGTTTGTTTGTTTGTTTGAACGCGCTAATCTCAGGAACTACTGGTCCGATTTGAAAAATTCTTTCAGTGTTAGATAGTCCATTTATCGAGGAAGGCTATAGGTTATATTTTATTACGCTAAGACTAATAGGAGCGAAGAAACAGAGGAAAATGTGGAAAAAACGGGGGAAATTATTTGGAAGGGCTTATTTGAACGCGCTAATCTCAGGAACTACTGATTTGATTTGAAAAATTCTTTCAGTGTTAGATAGCCCAATTATCGAGGAAGGCTATAGGATATATTTTATCACGCTTAGACTAATAAGAGCGAAGAAATAGGTTAAAATGTGGAAAAAACTGGGGAAAATATTTAAAAGGGCTTTTTTGAACGCGCTAATCTCAGGAACTACTGGTCGGATTTGAAAAATTCTTTCAGTGTTAGATAGTTATTTATCGAGGAAGTCTATAGGCTATATTTTATCACGCTAAGACTAATAGGAGCGAAGAAATGGAATAAAATGTGGAAAAACGGGGGAAATCATTTTAAAGGGCTCATCTCACTAGAGCATTTATTCTGTTATTTGGGTCAGATAAGGAGTAGACCACGTGAAGGATCATAGGCTTTTTTTGTGGACAAATTTGTCTGTGAATTTGTCTGTCTTTATTTATAATGCATTCTTAATCAGTGGCGTAACTATAACATCCGGGGCCCGTGGCAAATTGATGGGTAATAAAAATCGTCAGTAAAAATCGTCACGTTGATAATAAAACTATGTACAAAAATTCTGACCTCACAACCTCTTGGGCCGGAGGCACGTGGCATTTTGCCAGCCCTGCCACCCTTGTAGTTATGCCACTGTTCTTAATCAATAATAATCTTATTAAAATTGTATTTTTTTGTATACAACTAGTAACTACTTAAATTATTATTTTGCGTGTTCGTCAATGCAAGGTGACAAATTCTGATACAAAAATGTCGGCTGCTTGCTGTGCGCTTCAAATCATCCTTTGTAAATCATTTGTAAGTCATAAATATAACTGTTTCAGGCCAGTGAAGAAGAAGCTAAACTGGTGAAATTTGATAAACCTGACGATCACAAGCATGAAGAAGTTATCGATAAGATAAAAGAAGCTATAAACAAACTAGAAGATGGTCTAACGGAAATTAAAAAGGTTGATTCACCAAAGCCCCAATTGAAACTTGAAATTACCAAACTTATTGTCAAGGATGAGAGTACAAAACAGGAAATTGTAAAAGAAGAGCCAGTTACGGACGAGGTGGTTAAATCAGAAATTGTCAAAGAAGAACCCATAGAAAATATAGTAAATACAGAAGAAACGGCGAAAGAAAATAAAGATAAAGTTGAAGCATCAACTTTCAAATCTGAAGATGTGAAAGAAGAGTTCAAAACCAAAGTAGTTTCAGATGACAAGCCAAAAGACAGACCAAAGAAAAAGCTATCGAAAATAAAGAAGAGCAAGAAATTGAGATTGTTACAGGAGAAAAAAGTAAATAAGCAAGTGGAAAAAGTTAAGAACGAGCTGCAAGATATGAAGAGACAGATTGAGGAGATGCGGCTAGCGATGTTGAAGAAGACGGAGGAGCTAGCGGCGAAGAACCAGGAAATGCCAGAAAGTTTCCTCTTGCCGGGAGAGTGGTGTTGCAAGTGGGTGAACGGGCAACCTGTGGGGACTGTCAGTGAAATGGGAAGTGACACGCCCGTGGATAGCAATAATAAGCCCGGCTTGCCACGGCGAAGTGTGCAGGTAATTAAATAGAATATAAATATCATGAACCAGAATGCAAAATATAAAACTCATCAAACAATTGCAAGTAATGGCCTCTCACGAACTAGATAAACCGCGATTTCCTGAGCTGATGATGATGAACTATAGCTAAGAACACTCTCAATCATGTCAGCTATCAAACAAAAAAGAAACTAGATCAAAATCGGCCCCCCCGTTTGGATGCTACCATGCCACAGATACACACACAGACAGACAGACAGACATTGTCAAACTCATAACACCAATCTTTTTTGTCGGGGATTTAAAATAGAATTGTATGTCATAAAACTAACATTATAAATCATTAAATATACATTACAAGGAAAAATATTGCAACATAGGTGGTCCAAATACTGCTTACAGCAGCCTAGTTATAATACTACCAGTGCCGGCTTTAGCACTACCGGCGCCCTGGGCGAGATTACTTCGGCGCCCTCTAGCTGGACATACGAAAATAGACTTAGAAGTATGACTACGGCGCCCCTTTATGTTTGCCTTCGGCGCCCTTTTTTCTCCGGCGCCCTGGGCGGTCGCCTAGTGTCGCCCCACCCAAACGCCGCTACTGAATACTACTCACTATAAAATTCTATGACCTATTTAGAAAATATATATTAAAAAAATATAATATATGTATTTCAATATTTCAGGTAGAAGATAAGAGGTTACCCGAAGGATGGGCTAAGCACATGGTGAGAAGAAGCCTCGGCCAGTCTGCAGGCAAATGGGATGTGGTGTTAGTTGGGTGAGCTTTGTTTTTGTTGATGCAATCTTTATCAAGACAAATGTCAGACAAGTCTGTGTGTCAATTTTCTGCTTTTTATTATGCTATAATCTATACCTAATTTAATCAAAGCAGGTTCGGTAATTTTTCCTGGATAAAAAGTATCCCTATAATTTAAGTCCCGGTAAAGACGGGAAAACCTCTGTGGCTTAGTTGGCGGGCTGTTGGTAGCTCTAGCCGGGGGTCGCGGTTCGAATCCCGACGACGGAACAAAAAGTTTTCAAAGTTCCTGGGTCATGGATGTGTGTTAAATATTATGTGTATTATAATATTATAATTAAAATCTTAAATATTATATGTATAGTATAAAAGTATTAAATATATTTCCGTTGTCTGGTACCTGTAACACAAGTCCTTGAGGTACTTAGCACGGGGCCAGACTGACGTGGTGTGAAGCGTCCATACTCCATAGATGTTATTATTATAACTTTCAGCAAAATCGTGAAGCAGGCGTGAAGAGGTAACAGACAGACAGACACACTTTCGCATTAATAATATTAGTATGGATTTTGAATAGTGCAATTTTACTAAAACTAATAGCTTTTCTTTCTGTTTTAGCCCTGACAATCGGCGGTTTCACACGAAAACTGATATGCGTAATTTTTTGGAAAATCACGGTGAGTCGCTAAAGGGGTATGAAAATGCGCTGCTTGACTTCGGAGTTCATCTCAAACTGGCCAGACGAATGGGCTGGTATAAGACGACTGGCGAAGAGACGGCCCCGCCCACTGGAGTAATAACTAACATGTCGCCTCTAGTCAAAAGGAAGAGTCTACTGAAGAAAGATAGGAAAGAAAAGAAGAGGAAATTGAAGATCGTAAGTGTTGTATTTTATTGTCCTGAACAATACCACGTAATTTAATCATTTGTCCAACGTTAAATAGCATACAAAATCTGTTGAGCAAAACAATCTTATTAATTATTATGATACGAGAGTTTAAGGGCCTGTCCACATATCCACGTTACGACGTCGTTGACGTGGAACAGTGCGATAACGTGGCACGGTACGTTGTCGTGACGTGAAAATTTACGTCAACGTAACGTAAAAATGAACGTCACGAATCACGATGTAGCAACATTGTACGTCACCATGCCTTGTAAAACTGCTACAATCTTCACTACTTATCTAGAAATGGACCACACAATACATATTCTGCTTTTGATAGTGTTACGAAGACGGAGAGAGAGGTTTAAGAAAAAAAAAAGACGTAAAATGTTGCCACACCGTGACGTGCATTTTCACGTTACGTTGACGTATATTTTCACGTCACGTTAACGTATCGTGCCACGTTGACGACGTCGTGATATGGAGATGTTGACAGGCCGTTACGCTTCAGTCTTGAAATCAGCAGGCAGCGGCGCGGGATGCCGTCTAGTAAGCGCGTTGCTTGCCGTGCCGCTGATTTTGAGGCCAGAGGGGCTAGTGCGAGTTTTATTCGATCATACGCATCGAGCGCGTAAACGCGAATTTATATGGATTCTAAGCAGCGCCATCTACTGGCTAACGTGGATACCTCTTTAATCCCATATAAATTCGCGTTTACGCGCTCGATGCGTATGATCGAATAAAACTCGCACTAACCCCTCAGTTCCATATAAATCTATGCATTTGAACGCGCCGCTCCCGCTCGCTATCCGCTGATTTCGAGACTGATGCCTCATACCTAGATTTTGTGAATAATTTTAAATTCTTTACTTAAATAATTATGTATTTAATTAACATTTTCAGAAATTCAAAAAATCAAATTCAGCATACAGTATTGCAACAGACGACGACCCAATAGAAAATCCAGCGGAATCAACAGACATGTCGCTCTACAATACGGAATTGGAAGACGGCTATGGTAATATAAAAAAAAAATCTTTAACACACGTAAAAATATACAATACAAAGCTGGTAATGTACACCTAGTCCTACAGATGACACACTATTCTTTTAGGGTCTACACAGACGGACCGCATTTCAACTGCAATCCAACCGCAAATTGCAGTTCAAGTGCAGTTTGAATGCAGTTGACACTACTGCAATACGACTGCTATAGAACTGCAAACCAAATGCGCAGTCGGATTGCAGTTCAGTTGCAGGCGGCGTGCAGTCGTGTGAACTGTTTGGTTTGCAGTTCTATTGCAGTCGCATTGCAGTCGTGTCAACTGCATTCAAACTGCACTTGAACTGCAATTTGCAGTTGGATTGCAGTTGAAATGCAGTCCGTCTGTGTAGACCCTTGTCTGTGGTCTCATCCAAAGCATGAATTATTTTTTTTAGTACATAATATAGTAAATGCGTTTTTTTTCTTTTTCAGTGTTCGTTGGGTCTCTAAAAGTTCAAGTAGTCGATAACTTACTTCGATGTCCTGCGGAAGGTTGCTTCAAAGCATTCAGAAATAACACTCTTATCAAAATGCATATAAAACATTACCATCGAGACCTCAGGAAAATGCTTGGAGTGACGCCGAAAGTTCTAGATTTGGCCTACGCTCGTTCCAAGTCGGTTAGCAAGGTGCAACAAAAGAAACGACAAGTACCTACACCTAAAATTATCAAAACCAAGTTGCCAAAACTAAAGAGACCAGAAGAACCCAAATTGGAAGTACAGGGTACCCTTTCGCTCGAACCGAAGGATGACAGTCCAAAACCACCGAGGTTGGTCCCTAGATCTCTGGACTCGCCCAAGCTACGTCAGAGTCTACAAGGGAACAAGCCAGTCAAACGACCCAAAGTTTTACTCCCCGTTCGAAGACCAGAGCCTGAGACAGAAGATACAGTAGTTGAGTTTGATGATGTGAAAATAACGTTGCCGGACATACCTCGACAGTTGGACTTCGAGGAAGCCATAACTACGCATACGGTGACTAAACCTGCGGATCTGATCATAGAGAAGCAAGCCACGAAGACAGAGGAAGAGGAGTGGTTTGCTGCTTCAGACTTCGACACCCGGTCCAGCTGTCCAGGGTCAGCCACGCCGGATTCCAAGATCATGGACAAACCAGCGGAGACCGATCAGTGCGTATTTGACAATGTGGAAGATAAAGATGCGAACATGTATATGTATACTGAAAGTAAGTGTTATTGCTATGTTAGACCTCAAACAGTTTTCGTTTAAAAAATTCTTGAAGTGCAGTAATTGTGTAGCATGATTTGATAATTTTAATAGTAACATACTATTCAAATTGCCAAGCCAAATATTAATATGCCACTGACAATGGGACAGAATTCTGACGCTATGGTCTTCTTTTAATTCTTTTGTGAAGTAAGTAAAACACAATGGCTCGTTGCTGGTGTGTCGTATAATCAACCGCCAAGTTTGCGAGCGACAATCGCAACCGCGACGGCTGCGTAGCCGCACAAAACTCTGTTCTCGTGAGTTTTGAAAATAAAAATCCATTTCGCCATCACCGTGGGGCGCGCTGGTGAAAACCGCTTCCTGAGTCCGTAGCCATAGGATTTTTGTTGGCAAAGATGTACGATTCCCGCGTATTAAATGAATTTCGGTGCAACGAAGTTGCGGGTATCATCTGTATAGTAGAGTTAAACTACGATAACATGGCGCTAATGCTAATGCATGGCTAAATTACTGTTTCAATGTGTGTAGTCAGTAGTCACATATTTATGAAAGAGTTTGTATGTAGTAAGTATGCAACCAATCAAACAGTACTAGTCGTAATATATCACTTAATGTCACTTATTACCAAGATCTGTTGGTCATCATAATTAGCCGACCGCGCAAGACAACGCACTTCAAATGTTTTGAATTTTGGAGGGGCGCGCCATGTTGTCGTAGTTTATCTGTACGCTTATACAAATGTATTTGTTACAGCGGGCGAGCGCATCAAGTTGGAGCGTATGAAGCGGGAAGAGATCATCAACTGTCACTGCGGGTTCCGCGAGGAGGACGGGCTCATGGTGCAGTGTGAGCTGTGCCTGTGCTGGCAGCACGCGCTCTGCCACAACATACAGCGCGAGGCCGAGGTACGACCAGCTTATCATCTCTCACACAACTATCTCTTGTTCCCCTATGAAATTTTATACATATTGTGTCCTTAATGCTAAGTACTCACATACGGTTTTACTCGATCGTGCAATCACGTCGAGCAAAACCCGCTGCTTGGGTTTTCGTACTCCGCATCAGTGGAAACAGGGCCTTAATGCTGGATGTGTATCCGGCATTAGGCCCTGTTTCCACTGACGCGGAGTGGGACAGAGAGGAGCTTAGCGGTGCCGAATTAACCAATCACCACGCTCGAAATCTCCGCTCCGCTTCCGCTGGAATAGCACGACTGGTCAATTCGGGCACCGCTAATCTCCTCTCCGGCCCGCTCCGCGTCAGTGAAAACGCACCCTTACTCTATCGAGTAAGCTCGCCGTCGGTATTCACCGAACCGTTCGAGCCAAAAGATGACTGTTCAACTAAAGACGACGACACGGGCAATAATTGCTCGGCGACACGAATGGAGCTATCTGGAGCAATTAGTGGAGCAATATGGAGTAATTTATTTCATATCGCACAATGTCATATCGCTCAAATATTCGATGGCCACATCACTCAATATTGTATTTTTAACCGACTTCCAAAAAACGAGGAGGTTATATGTTCGGCTGTGGATATTTTTTTTTTTTTTTTATTTTTTTATTTTTAGTCAATTTTAGTTGCCCGTACAAGCGCACCATTAGGAGAAGGTCGACTCGCGCCACTCGAAGTCACGTCCACACGCTTGAGTAAAGCTCGACGGCTCGCGTCGAGTAAGTTTGAAGGAAACATCGAGCCGGCTCCACACGGTGGTTTTTGCTCGATTTGGAGTATTAGTATTGAGTAAAACCGTATGTGAGTACGGTACTTAGCATTAGTCTGTCTTTGTAAAGCGACACCTAGTGAGTAGTGGCAGAAAGTATCCAAAAGTATTTTAGATAATTTTTCGGATCGTTTTTTTTATACTTTTCCTTCTAAAATCGCGTTGTAAATGCCTATACTCGGTGCTAAATGCTAACCCTGGCTGAAAACAATGTCCAAATAGAAGAATATTTTCGAACATTTAGGGTTAGTAATAGTAAAAATGTGCTTATGTCAAAATGACAGTTTTTAGTTAATTAATCCTTCAGGCCCCGCGCGAGCACCGGTGATCGCGAGAACAAAAGAATACAATGGGAATTCCTAGAACCTCCGATCGCAGGATTAATAAATAAATTTTTGTAACATTACCCGCAGGTGCCTGAGAAGTACACGTGCAGCATCTGCCTCAACCCGAAGCGGGGTCGTCGCTCTGCGCGGTTCCTCCACGACCAAGACCGCCTGTACGAGGGGCTGCTGCCGGGCGCGCGAGCCTCAGACAGCCTGCGACGATCGCACGAGCTGTCCGGGAATCTACTGAGAGTTCAGGACGCGCTGCACGCACTACGCGTCAAATACTATGTCGCCACGTAAGTAAAAATAAAGGGACTTTATCAGTGAAGTGCTTTACCAGAGCCTTGAGTGTGAGTTTTTGTCACTGTGAGCATTTAAGAAAAAATTGTATGGCATTGAATTAGTTGGGGTTGAATATCGTCTGATTTTCCTGAATTTATTAATATAATTTGCGTTTTATCACTAATAATAATTGTATCACCAATTCAAGTTTGTTATAACGCTTCAAAGTTGGGGGTGTATTCTCATTTCTCTATCATACTTAAAAGACTAGCTATCACCAAATACACATACTAACCAATTATTACGTATTTCAGCAAGAAGAACCATCCCAAGTTGTATCTATGGGCCAAGGATTGGGAGGCGGCGGAGATCTCCATGACTCAAGAGCGACTCAACTCCGACTACTCTGATCTAAACATTATCATCCACAACATCGGCAAGGAGAACTTGCCAGTGAAGGATGAGATGAGAGACTTGCATCTCGACTTGAGGTCCCTCCCGGATGACGACCACAAGGACTCGTTGCTGAGTCTCGCGAACGCGCTGTCTAGCCCCGGCGGAACGTCGCTAGACCTGCCCATCAGTACCTCCGATTTGGAACGCCTGGCTAAGAGTGTACAAGGTAAAATAATCGTATGGACTATGGACTTAATTTTATTTATTCAGTAATCTTAGTATATCAAAATGAATCCATTTACGCGTGGACACGACATCACGCTGGCTGGCAAACGGCTGGACCAATTTTGCTGAAATTTTGCGTACTTAGAGATACTTTCAGTCCCGAAGACGAACATAGGACACATTTTGTCCCGGAAAAATGTACGGTAGTTGCACAATACATTTTTATGATTTGCGCGTAAACTATTCAATTGATTTTGATAAATTTTGGTATTGAGATACTTTGAGTCTCGGGAAAGGATAAGGGATACTTTTTGTCCCAAAAAATGTACAGTTCCCGCACAATAAACTTTTATGATTTTAGCTTAAACAATAATTCAATCTATTTTGATGAAATGGGTGAAATACCTTATATGGCAAAACAATGTTTGCCGGGACAGCTAGTTCTATTATAAATCAACATTTCGCCGAAAAAGAAAGGGTTGAAAGGAAAATACCAGTTCATTAGGTTCATTTCCATGTTGGAAAATATTTATCTATACTACTAGCTGATAGCTACATATTTTATTTTGTCGTTTAAGGTAAATACGAGAATGAAAATTTTTGATGAGCAGCACAGCAATGGCCAAAAAGCGAGAATGTAGTTGATGTAGAATTAACTTTCTGTAACGATTTCGACTACGATGAAAAGTAGATTCATTCAGCTTTGACCTAATGGGCGTTTTCACACTGCGACGATAACGACACGACGCGATACTACAGAATAGATAAGGGCCACCGCACATATATACAATTTCAAGTTGGCCGACTATCTATGATCAATGATGTTTTCCTAATTCTAATCTGTCACTTAGTATTGAATGCGCCCAAAATATTCTCCTTTCTTTTATTAGTGCCACAATAAAAGCGTGCTTTTTACGCATTTTAACACGCACGTCTAGGCTAGCAACACCGTTACCAACTTAAATCTAAAAGTCTGCGGCTGGCAGCGTACATGATGAAGTTGTCCAATTAAATTGTGACACTACGCAATTTCGTTTGTACGATAGTCGGCCAACTTGAAATTTTATATGTGCGGTGGTCCTCTATTCTGTGGTATCGTGTCGTGTCGTTATCGTCGCAGTGTGAAAACGCCCAATGACTATTATGTCCCCTGACAACTAATCTTAGCGGCCGTCTAGACGAGCAATTTTATTGTCAATATCACGTATTGCGTAATATTATTGACCGTCTAGGCTTTTTAATGAACATCGCGCGCCTTGAATCTAATTATTGTCAAATAAATTGTCCAATAAAATTTAAGCGTGATATTGACAATAAAATGGCTCGTCTAGGCTAGTCTACACATAATCGAAAGTAGAATTCATTACAATTCCAGAGCAAGAGTCCCCGCGTCGTATGATAGTCCCGCAGCCGGAGGCGGCGATCGACAACGGCGTGTGTCGCGAGCGGCTGCTGCGGCACCTCACGCGCTGCCAGGCGCTCATCGACGCGCGACTAGACTCTATAGAGGCGCAGGTCGCGGGTACGTTGTATCAGTAATAATAATATCGTCGCATGTCGCATGATAGTCCCGCAGCCGGAGGCGGCGATCGACAACGGCGTGTGTCGCGAGCGGCTGCTGCGGCACCTCACGCGCTGCCAGGCGCTCATCGACGCGCGACTAGACTATAGAGGCGCAGTCGCGGGTACGTTGTATCAGTAATAATAAGTGAAACTGTCAGCTACAGGATGCTACACAGACTATAAGGCTGTGTTTCCACCAGAGATGTGTTGCGAGGAATGTGTTTTTAAGATCCAATGGAATCGCTGCGCTGAGCGAGGTCAGGTCAATGAAGCGATTCTATTGGTTCTAATATCTCACTTGCGATTAGCGCGACAGCGCAGCGTCGTCGCGGCGTGGCGTGGACGCCGCGCAATTGCGGCGTGTGCGCTGCGCAGTCGCGTCGCTTTCAAATCGCTCGCTAATCGCCAGTGTGATAAGGCCTTCAAAAACACATTCCTCGCAACACATCTCTGATGGAAACGCAGCAATTTTGGTGTTTTTTTAATTAGAAATAACGCCTTCGCAGGGCCGGATTTATATTTTTTATGAGTATAGGCCACTTTAATTTTCCCGCCCCTATAACGTACTCTGCCGCCATCCTACGCTGACCCTAGGACGCCATAGGACGCTGCCGCCCTTTGGGCCATGGCCTATACACAAATCCAGAGGTGCGCATTCGCATTGTAAAATGTTTGTGACAACATTTACACCATCCTGAAAATATTATTGAAGTATCCATTTCAGTAAACCACTGGGCACTGGCTTTATTTTCAGTTACACTTGTTCATATTTATTATTCTCATGAAAGTTATTGTAGGTTTTTTATATTTAAAAAGATTTTTCACATCTTAGCATTGTTTAAAAAATCATTACCCTAGAGTTTAGACTTTTGTTTTTATTTTATTCTCTTTGCATTATAGAGCTGGAATCACAAGACCCATCGTTTGAAGATGATGAAACAGCAGACTACTTCCCCAGGACTAAGCAGACTATACAGATGCTCATGCGAGACCTGGACACCATGGAGGAGTTGGGGATTATCACATAGGCTACTACTAACTACCAGTGTATATTGTAAATATTGATTTAAGTAACAAATATTCTGACCCTATTAAAGTTATTTATGCCGACAATATGTTTGTACGTACTTATTTATTCATCTTTCTTATAATAGTTATGGGCTCCCACACTTGAGAGTGTGTTTCCACTAAAGCGGAGCGGAGCTTAGCGGTGCCGAATTGACCAATCACCATGCTCGAAATCTGCTGTCATTCCGCTGGAATGGCACGATTGGTCAATTCGGGCACCGCTCCGCTCCGCGTTAGTGGAAACCCAGCCTTACTGCGAAATCGTATCGCTATGTCATTTTTATTATGAGTTATGGCGCAGATATTTGCGATGCGATGCGAATTCGCAGTTTTGTGTGGGAGCCCGGAGCCCCCTATATATTAAAAAAAACCGTTCAAATTCAATAGAAGCCAAAGAGAATATAATCACTATGATAGAAGCAAAATAGAAGTCACAAAAAGTAAATGTTCAGTGTTTACGCTACTTGACACTAGGTGGCGCTTTACGTATGGAATTAAGGGCCGCGAGTCGCGACATTTTTCATTATAGTAAATGGTAATACATTACATAGTATCGCTTGAGAAATCGCCGCCGCCGGCGGCCGCCAGCGTCCACGAGCGGCCGTAGACTTCTCAAGTAAATACATTAGTGAAGATAAAGTTTAAAATCATATGACTCTGAAAGTGCTCGCCTCGCCGCTGCCATTCCGGTGTAGCGCGGCCCTAAGGGATTCTCTCTTATATGCCGTGTTCTGGTTGACGTACGCTGGGGCTAGCGGCGAGAACGCGAGGTTTGGCGGCTATACCGCGAGACAACAAGGCTCTTGGTTATATTTTAGGGTTAAAAAAATACAAACATATTATGAAGTAAAATTTATTATAAGAACCTTAACCCTCATAAAACTTAGGCAGCTGGTCACCCAGGATCACTGAGCGTTCCACGCCAGCTTCAGATATTACACCAAGACGAACCACACCACCCGAAGAACCATCCCTCAACATAGCCAGGGTAAGAGTATTGGTCACAAACTTTTTGGCTTCTTCTTTTGACATTTTGGGTTTGAAGTTGGCATCAACATAACCGTAAACATAGCTGGAGCCAGAACCTCCAATGGACACAGCTTGACGTTGGACCATTCCTCCAATTGGTACTGAATAAATTTGACCTGGAATGATGTATTATAATATTAAAGTTAAGACAAAACATCAATGATATTGTATGTTACTAACGTAACTAGATTGGCAGTCTACGACAGAAACGCGTCACCACTTTGAAGATGCCTGCAGGCATATCTGCCATACATAATGACATAATAACATTATGAAGTGACATTGTCTTTTCGGCTATCAAGTGGTTACGCATTTCTGAGAATCGTTTGTAAGACATTGCCACTCTAGTATTTTAGAAACTCATTGCAAAACATAGTACAGGACATAAGAATACTTGTAACACTATTCAATGTTAATTTTCTTATTAACAAGTTATTGTAATATAGAGGATGTTAGTCAGGAGCTTAAGGAAATAAGTAATACAAAATTTCAAGGGTATGATACTATTACATTCACGGGCGTATATAGCTTTGATAAGGGCGGGGTCCCTAACGTAAAAAAGCGGCCAATTGCGAGTTGGAATCGCCCACGAAAGGTTCGGCAGCAGCAAATATTCAACGTGTTTAGGAAATCAAAAAAATTTTTTAAACTGTCATAGATTTAAAACTGTCATAAATTTAATTACTGTCATAAAAAGTTATAATTTTTACCTCCTTTCTTCTTATCCCATCCAGCAACAAGTATACCAGCTACAAGAGAATCACGGTAGTTGTAGCACAACTCTCTGAAGATAGCCGCAGCCGTTTGCACTAGAGGTGGCTCTCCTAGTTCCATTTTATGGAAGTCTGAAATAAATAAGAGAAAGATAATGTAGTCCTAGAACATTTAACACATTCAGTGCCTCCGACTCCCAGAGAGTCCATGTAAATTTGATTCCAGTGATGTTTGCCTAGCGAGTCTGGCGTAAAATTTAGGAGGCCTCCGAGAAAACATTGTAAAAATCGTAGTGGCAATGAAAGTTTAAACAACTTAAGTTATTATCCTAGTAAAATAAGTTTTACATATTTGAACAAATTAAGAAAAACCTTTGACCACTGAACTGATCAAGCCAATGATGATCAACAGAGCTCGGGGTTAGGTGTGTGATTTTGGACGAAAAATTAATATGGACATTCCCTTCCGCGGGATTCACATAATTGTTTTTATCAACCTCAAATAAAATACGGGATGTTGAAATGTATTAAATAAACATTAATATTGTCAGAAAAGAACACTACTACTACGATTAGGTCCTGCAAAATTAAACTTTGGTCATAGATTATATAATACAATACTCTAAAATCGATAAATCAATCTCTAAAACAAGGCATAATGCCTATTTTCACTTTATTTTCAAAGTCTCTATTAACGAATATGATGTAAACTATCACTGACTTACATCATTTCGGGTACGTATACTCTTGCTATCTTTGTGCACTGTTTTCAAACTAGATAATTTTGAGCTAGGACGTAGGAAAATTACCGATCGGAAACCGTCAACCGACCACTTGCATTATTAAAAGTTGATAAGTATTAACTCAAAATAGATATATTAAATATTTATTTTATTTTTATTTTATAGCCTTCATTTCAGACTATTCGATTTTTCATATAGCTTAACCCGCTGACTTATATTAAATATTGAGAACTGTTAATCAGTAGGTATAGCGAGGAGAGACAGAAAGAACGAATACTTTGCGCAGATCGAAGAGCAAAAAAGAACTTGGCTTTTTCTAAGATCGTAAAAACGACAGTGGTCGGCGAGATGGTCGGCGCGGGGGGCGGGCACTTGATGGCTCGTATCGCTCCGGGCATACCCGAGTGAATACGATCATGGTGATTTTGACTCGTGCATTGCGCCTGAGTAGATTGAAATTTCCAAAATATTATTATTATTTTGTTAAGCAATTCTCATTTTATTTAATTTTCTATAATAAGTATACATAGATAGGCCATTAATGATGGTTTGGCGCTATGGGTACTCGTAAACTTGAGAAATTGCTACTGGCTACATCTCATAGTTGCCTTTATTTCGTCAGGTACAGAATACAGATTAATAAAATAAAAACCGTTGTTTTCAATTGTTAACAATAAATGAAGCTAATTTCAATATTTGTTCATAATAAATCAAATTATAATATCGATAAATCTTCCAAAATTTGACCATGTTTTTTGCGACGTTTGCCAGACCGCTGTGAAATGGCTCTTATAGCGAGACGAAGTAAATAAGTATTTCAACCTACTTCGATTTTTTAAATATACATATTTTAAAATACCCTTCCTCTTTTTTATTATTTCAAATCAAATCAATTTAATTGTCAGAATACATTACATTATTTATTCAATTACCATCCTCGTAATACATGCATATAAAATGAATGTTGTTTTAGCCTAGTTCAATTGATTTTTTTAAAAAGAGGGCATCACTGTGCACCTTAAAAAACAAGTCTAAATTGTGCAGAAGTAGTTCTAAGCACGTAGCAAAATTAATAATCAACAAATCAGATCAACAATCGGGATTTGTCCTGGGATTATGTCCATATTAATCTTTACATTTTGTCACAAGTACCAAAATCACACTACCTAACCCCGAGCTCTGATGATCAATGAAACACACAGACAGAGAAAAAAAGTCTATTAATCCTTCGATTGGGGATTTTTGGAAATGCTATTGTATTCTATTGTTGTCAAGATCACCGGTGCTCGTATGGGGCTTGCTGGGTTAAATTTCTGTTGTGGGTTGAGATGAATATAATATTGTAACATCTTTGAAGATATTATAATAATATAATGATATGTACTCACATACGGGTTTGCTCAATAGTTTTACTCCAAATCGAAGGAAATGACATATTTGACATATTTAATTCCATCGAGCCAGCTCAAAGCGAGCCTTCGAGCTGTCAGTTTTGGCGGTATACATGGTGGTTATTGCTTGATTTGGAGTAAAACTATTGAGCAAAACCGTATGTCAGTACTTAGCATTTTATTATCTTCAAAGATATTACAATATATTGTTTGGAAAACATAGATTTAATATTAGTAGACATAATATCTCATTATTAGTTAATACTTACTAAGGTGGTATGTAACAATATCAGCAATGGCCTGCGTGTCGGCAGCCGAACCAGATCTGCAGCAGTAGATGTGTTCGGTGATTCTGGTCAGCTTGTCGGTCACTCTGTTGGCGATGTACGCTCCTGTAGTCGTCCTGGAGTCGGCGCCGATGACAACACCTCCGTCGTACTCGCACGCCATGATAGAAGTGCCGGTGCTGTGGGGAGCGTTCATCCAGCTCATGCTGGGATCGGAGTAAGTGTCGACCACGGACGCAGCCATTATGGATTCTCTGTAACATTAAATCCATCAGCACCACGACGTAAACGATGCATAAAAAGAAGTTCCAACAAAAGGCTTGGACATGAAACACGACGATCGTCGTTTTGAGCTTTAAATTGCAGATAACTATGGTTTGCCATATACCGGCCAAAAGAAGGAGAAAAGGTAAATATTATTATATATAATAGGTAATAATATTTTAAAAGGATACTTACAAGTTTTTAAATAAATTATTTCACAAACAGAAAACAGAATTGAAAGTCACGACTCACGATAGAGGCGGTGATGATGCTGTCAAACTCAAAATCAAAAGTCATCTGTCAAGTGTCAACTGTCACGGCTGACATAAAATGTCAAATGTCAATTGTCCACAGACTATAGCAGCTTTTGTTTTTTTAAACATTGTTTTGTAAGAATTTTGGTAATATCGTTTTCGGCATCTGCCCTGCCTCGGGGTAGGGTGGGTTGGTAGGATACGGAAACAGCCGAAATTTGAATTAAGAACATAAACTACGTATAATTGCACTATGATGATCCACGAAGCACGTGGACTTAGTACATAGTATAAATTCTTACTTTAAACTTCGCTTATTTCCGTATCCTGTGATCCTATTATATTATTATATTATTATTATATTATTATAGTATTCCTGTCAGCCCACCCTGCCCTGGGGCAGGGTAACGAAAAACGGGGCAGGAAAACGATAATATATTGAATCATTGGTTATTGTGAGTTGTGACTATCAACTTCTTATAGTTCTTATCTGTTCTTATACCTAGCGTTTTCGGCATCTAGAAGTTAGAACTGCGCCGGGGCAGGGCAGGCAGGGTAGGCTGAACGGATACGGAAGTAGCCGAAGTTTAAATTAAGAACATAAGAGGCAAAGTGCGCCTACCGGACAAGTGCGCCTACCTCAAATATATCGTAAACTGCTGACAATGTACTAGTAACGACATCTTACATCGATGTAGGAAACTAAAACATAGCTCTAGGTAAAAGCCACAGATGGCTCTATAATTGTTAACTCGAAATATGCGCCATCATTTTTTTCTGTCTTTGAAAGTGGTAAGCAGAGTTGACCTCGTGAAAGTGATCGTTAAAAATCTCAAGAAGCTAAATATTTTCCAACAAGAAAATATAATATGTAAATAATTAAAACATTTTTATTTTTATGCTTTGACTTTATTTCAGCTGTAACTAGTCAACTTTATAAAATCATAGAAGATAAAAAATTCTAACCTCAAATTTGGCAAGTCGGCTAAGTGCGCCCTATCATTGGGTATATGGCGCACTTCCCCGAAATACAGCGGTTGTAAACATTTTAAAACGTGACATTTTTAACTCTCTTAAGAGTGCCCTTATAAAAGACGTGGCGTCTCCACTTATTTAGTTTTAAAGTTAACTAAATTAGGTTTGACAAATAAATATGTATTAAAAAATAAAATAAGTACTACAAAAGAACACTAAGTACCTACTAATGTACTATCGTATAAATAAATTTTGAATTAGCGGTGACGTATTTCTTTTTATTGCTATTCCTCAGAAAGTTCTTCAAAAGTTAGTTTTTTGCCTTAGATCTGACTAAAGCCTACTTGTTGTTATTGTCATACTTATCACAGCGAGGATAAAGTTAAACAGAAAAAAATGGTTACAACTCCTGATTTCCAAATATATGGCGCACTTTCCCGCACATTCGTATTTTTTCTATAGATACTATAAGGATGAGATAATAAAATCAACAAATTTATGCGTGTTATTGTTTCTGCTCTGCTATAACAATATGTTTTATTTATTAATCTAATGCTTTGAAAATACGTTTTAACTCCACCAGGCGCACTTCCCCGTTTTTCCGGGTGCGCCTATCGTACATATTTTTGATTTCGTGCAAAAATTTCTTTATTTTATTGCTGGATTACATTGACATGACATGGACCGTAATCTCAAAATATCACAGATTCTTAAATAATTAAATTTATAATTATTGGCGAACGCTTACAGAAGTTTATTTTGCATCGAAGTCATCTATAAAAAAAGTATGGCGCACTTTGCCCCACTCTCCTTATTTAATATTTATGGAACACTTAAAAGTATAAAGGGCAAAGAACTTTTATAATAACTGAAAACGTTTAAGGCATTAAAGAAAAGTTTGAATTTATTTATAACGGTGGTAGACTGGTAGTTCCAACGGAAATAATCACAAAGACTTAAAATACATTGTAATGTAGAAAAAATATCAACATCTGGCCATTGTCTAGTTACGGGGGAGTCGGCATAAAATAAAATAAATAAATACAAAATGTCGCCACCGCACGCGTCATTATTCAAGTGCGATTGACAGATACTTCCACTGCGCGGGCGCAGGCGGGCGAGCGAATAATACGCCTATTTATTGTAGCGCGTCTGACCCTATCTCTGCATTGATACTTGAGAGTTGAGAACTTATGGCTAATTGATCAATAATCGTAGATCTCTAATCTAATCTATATAATGTGAGTTACTCAGAGAAGTCCTAAAAAGGTTCTAAATTCTAAAGTTAACTTACGTTATCCAAGTAATATCTGCCATAGATTAATCATTGGTTTTCACGCGCGGCGACGCGGCGTCGCGTCGTAGCGGTGTCGTACTCGTAGCACCGCGCGCGAAGACCAATGATTAATCTATGTTATCTGCCGTTAGGTAGGCATTTCGTAAAATTTAAAACCTTATTTCTAAGCATATCAATGTAAATAGTCACAGTTAGATAGCTAAACAAGTAATGTTCTAACTTTTAGGTTTATTTATTAAGCTGATTAAAATATCGCGGTGCTTGTTTCCGTGCCTACTTAGATATGGCTTGTGTACACTAGATACTCCTAAATAACACAAAAATATTTGTTTAATGTGTAGTTAAAATGTAGAGAGATAAATGAAACATTATTATGTCTTTGGAGGTAATTTTAATGATGAAATAATGAGTTAAAACGAAAAAGTCGAAAACAGACCGATGTTTGTGTTACGGGTTTTCGTAGGTCGTTGCTTTGACTAGGGATGCACGCTCAGTCTGGCATTAGTTCAGTCCATCAGTTTGGTTCGATAAAGCAGTCTGTAGGGACCTGTTTCACCACTTACTGATAAGTGCCGGATAGGCTATCCGAAACTTATCTGATATAATATTATTATAGAATATAGAGTTAAGAGTATGCTCTATCTGTCAGATAAATTGTGGATAGCCTACTCGGCACTTATCAGTAAGCGGTGATTGGTGAAACAGCCCCTAATTTGCGAAATACCAGAAATATGTACATAATAAAAATTATCAGTCCGTCAATCAACCTAACCGATTCTCCCGCCATTCTGACCAAATTGATGGACTGAACTGATGCTATGACTGAACGTGTAACGCTTGTCTTAAAGCAGGTATTTTTACTGTAAAGAATAAAAAGTCTGTATAGTTAGTAGTAAGGTATAGTAGGTCTACAAGACAAGAAAATATGTAGCATAAGACAGGATTAAAACGGTCTACAAATAGACAACTTTTTTGAAAATGATCTTCAAGTATCAAGATTAAACCGTCACTCTCCAGCATCCGATTAAAAAACTTTTAAGACGAAAGACGGTGGCGAATCGCAAGCTTCATGAATAAATATAAATTCGATATCCCTGTCAATGAAAATATGAAATAAAAAAGTGATTTATCAAAAACCCTCATTCAATGTGAATGCTCTTTTATAACGTTTAAATAAACATCGTTTTTGGGATGACGTCGTGAATGGTGCGTGCCGAATTTTTTTTTTCGTCCATTTTTAGTGGGACAAGGATACTAATGAGTGGAGGACACCCACGCGCGATGATGATGCTGTTTCTTTGTGCTTTGACAATGTTGGATGCATCTGTTCAGACTTCTGAGAGTACAAATAACCCTCCTTCTTTGGCAGTCTGGTAAGTAACTGATGTTTTTAACGAACTTTAAAAAAGGAGGTAATTTATTTAGAGCCAGGGACAGCCAGAACTTGGTCACTTTATGAAATCTGAAAGATTTATTTTATTTTCTTTGGGTGGCTTACAGCTAACAATCTTGTAATATGCTTGAGAGATAGATAAGAAAAGCCAATTACAAGCCTCCACAGATAACAATTAATTTGGAATATTGGGTGTTTAAAATAAAACTTATTAACAAATATCAAAGTAGTGGCAGTAAGACTATTTTAACTAATTATACCTTAATTATACGCATATTTACTTAATTAATAATAATAATTATTATAATTATTGTTTTTTTCTCTCCACAATAATCAGTTTACATAATATTTTATAATATTAACAATACAGTGCACATATGTTGTGGGGAGACTGGCGTCTTAAACTAAGCAGTTTCTGCTTGTATTTCAACCCTCGAGTACTCTAATGAATGTTAACAGATTAACATGATTAGGTAAATTATAATGATATGCTACATTTTATCCTAATTTCAACAATGACAATATTACTTTAAAATAAATTTAAATAAACTAGTATGATTTAGGTAATTTATAATGACATGCGACATTTTATTCTAATTTTAACTCTAACAATATTATCCAATTTCAACATTAACAATATTACTTTAAAATAAATTTAAATAAGTATGTGTGAGTGGAAGTAAGTGTGGGTTAGCATGTGTATGTGTGTTATTAAAAAAGTTGATTAAAAATAAATTATAATATATTTTTAGTAAGTATTTATTTATCCAGCTAATCTTTATTTCTACTTATTAGATTTTCTGTTTCAGTATAAGTGAGGTTTAAAAGCCATTGAGTTACAGATTTCTTACATTCTAATTTTGTTTTGGGGTAGATATTTAATATTTTATTTGCATTATTGTATAATATTTTTCCTAACATAAAAAAGAATCTATGAGCAAAAGATGTTCGGGCAATCTCAGTGTTGAATATTTTGTATTGTCTCCTAGAAACGGGTGCAGGTGTATAGAATGCAAGTGAATGCTGCTTAAGTATCGTAGAAAGCACAAACAGTTGTCTAACTGTGAGAACTTTAGCTTCCTGGTATAGCTCAGTGGTAGGGAAGAGCCTCGGCTTGATCAGACATATCTTAAGTAGAAGTCTTTGAGTTCGCTCAAGCTCTATAAGTTTGGTCTTTGCAGGTCCGCCCCAAGATGTAATACAATAGGTGATAACCGATTCTGCAAGAGCGATATAAACTGTTTTTATTGTCTTTCCGTTGGCAACGTACCTCAATTTCTTAAAAACAAATATGAATTTTCTGAGTCTCTGGGATATGTTATGGATGTGTTCGGCAAATGTTAAGCTGCTATCAATCGTCACCCCGAGATATTTAATTATTGTTCAATTGACCACAATTATTATAATATTATGTCCTTATCTATATAATGCAAAGTACAAACAATAGTTATAGCACAAGAAGAAATAGAAATAAATACTCAATAACATTTTTCATCATTCTATGTCTGGGTGTTTGCCTAGAAACGCGGTGTTAATAGAAGCTAGGCTACTTGTGAAAAGGTCGATTGTAGGCTCAGACTTGGCGAGCTCGTTAAACGCTTTCGTTGATCTCAGAAAGAATGAGTTTTGCCTACAAGATGTACGCGCATGAGGTATGTGCAGAATATTTCGTATGCGACAATGGCGTGGTGGTATATTTAGGTTTAGTTTGGCTAGAAGATCGGGAGAATTTAATTTCGATTGGCCTAATTTTACCAAGAAGCGGATATCAGCGATGTTCCTTCTAGTTGATAGTGGAGGAAGATAAAAGCGACTGCAGCGATCCGCGTAGTCGACGTTTGGAACTCTAAATTTGTAACTAAGGTACCTTGTAAACGATGATTTTCTGTACTTAGATAATATTATGATTTATGTCCCATAGAGAGGCAAGAGTAACTTGTAGTCTGAATCGCGGTTACTTTAGGAAGTATCAAAACTGAAGGTCTACCTGATTCTTGTTCAAGTAAAATTTTGGCATTTGGGGCATAATATGATCAAGATATTATGCCCTAAAAGCCGAATTAATAATATAATTATGTACTTAAATATTCTTGATTAGGTACGCTTAATTGTCAAAACTCAAGACTCAATAATATGCCTAGTTTTAAATTGTAGAGCGCGGTAGCGTAAAATGAACGCTGACGCCCAAAATTGAACTACAGAGCATTTACCAGAAACATCGCAAAATAAGTCAGTTGTCTATAATTTAAAACATTATGTAGGTAGGTACACCAATCTGATCGCTAAGTTTAAAATATATCTATCATCTTTTCTCTAATTCTAGATATTATAAATTATAATATATATCTACTACTCTACAGATTAGATAGGTACTAAAATATTTTTATCTCTTATTTCAGGCAGACTCATGAGTACAGAATGTATTTTACTAGAGACATTCTCTCCCAGCAAAAGAGCTTATTTAATTCAGAGAAATATTTTTGTAAAATATTTTAACATCAATCATAAATTCCCATATAATAATCTTAAGACTCTATAAAACCTCAATACGCCACGCTTCAAGGCGGAAACCCTCGCTATATAAACGTAGTATTCTGAGCACGCGCCATTCTATATTTTCGTTTTTTTTTCTCTCCCCTCGGGCGGGGCGGCGCCGACCGCAGGGGGATCTGGCCCCTAAAAAGTTATGTATTTTTTCTCCCCTTTTTTCCTATCGAGAGCGAGTATTGATCGCGAGGGATGACATCCGTGTCGCCGAATATGAGCGAGATAAAACGTTGAGGTGAATTTTACTGATATAAGGTGATATTAGATCATAGATGATTAAATATAAGGAAATCGTCAAACAAGTTGTACAAAATAATAAAAAAGTTAACAAAAGCTGTTATTAAGATTGTTTCAGGTCATAAGACTTATATTCCTTAACTTTAATGCACGACATAAATTAAAATCTTTTTGCGGTAATATTTTTAAATTTGCATTTTTTGTTTAAGTACTTAAAAACAGTGTTAGTAACTCGAAAATTTATTTCAATTTCAATTAATTACTCATTTAAAAGGTCGTTTCGTCGTTTAAATGTACGTCATACTGAGCAAAAATATTTCAGAACACTGTTGTTTATTTACACTGTTGTTATTTTATATGCTTTTTATTACACAATTATAATTTATTTTACTTTTTTAATGCATTAAAATAATTAAATAAAGTTTTGTAATTATCATAGAATTGAAAATATAAAGTACACAACGGAATGTTTTAAAAAAATTCACTTCTTTTCTTTTAGAATCTTGATTTACGTTTACTAGTAGGTACTTACTCATATATTATGCAACCAAAACTTTGACCTCTGTCTGTGAACCTAAGTTGAAATCTATAGTAGGAATATTATAAAGCTGAAGAGTTTGTTCGTTTGCTTGAACGCGCTAATCTCAGGAACTACTGGTCCGATTTGAAAAATTCTTTAGGTAAGTGTTAGATAACTCATTTATCCAGAAGGGTTATAGCCTTCATTTTATCACGCTGAGACTAATACAAGCGAAGAAACAGAGGTAAATGTGGATAAAGCGGGGAAAATTATTTGAATGGCAATGGGCAGGGCATCAAAGGCACAGATAAAAAGTAGACCACGTGAAGGATCACTAGCTATTTTTATGGGCTAATTTGTCTGTGAACTTCCTAATATACGCGACCGAAGCTGCGCGGGACGTCAAGTAAGTAGTAAGAATATCATTTGAAAACTTTTTTAACATTAGTATTAATTGGTTTATTTGCATTTCTTCCTATAACAGTCGACGGTCAAGGTAAAAAGTTATCCTAAGTTAAATGATACAGATAGTTCTTTCTCTTTTTCCTCGTTTTTTGTCAAAAAAAGGATAAATAAATTTTTTTCCTGAATATAATATAAATTCTATATCTATATTAAAAGAATTCACCATGTTCTAAATTGCCTCAAATAACAAAATTGCTCTTAAACTATTGCTGAATTTGTAGGTAGGTACTCGTATAAATAGATATTCTTAACATTATATTTTTACAAAAACATTTTTAGAAAAATCACAACCGCTTATGTACTAAATACAAAATAACTGATATGTGCAAAAAAATGCGTGATCTACTCATTTTGTTCTTCCGGGCTGCGGCGCGGCGCGTTTTTGCGTGCGCAGGTGTGGACCGTGGCCATCCTTTATTGGGGACAAGCTGCTGTGGAGTGGGCATCGTGCACATTGTGTGTGTGCAGGGTGATTTCTAGCCTATAAAAAAATACTGCATACAGCGCGATGTTTTTGCACGTTCGATTTTTGAAAATTTTTGAACAGAAACGAAAATTGTTGAGCGCCATTTCCGAGATTGTTTTACTTTTAATTTTTAGCAATTCATTGTTTAGAAGGAAATAACATTAAATATAATGTTTTTACCAAAGAGGTATTTCGTACTAGGGGTAGGGTAGGTTGAAAACATAACATATCACTCACTTTTACTTTTTACTCATTGAGAGATATATTATATTTCAGAGAAATAACACATCAAAAATAGTAATAAGTCTAGAAATCATGAAAATGTCAATAGGTAGAGCCTATGGTTGTAAACCCTTGTTATGGCACAATATTACATTACGAGATTTTTAAGTGTACAATAGATACTTATGGTCGTAGATCCTACGCTTCATCTAGTAATACATTCATCGTTAAACTAAAGATTAAACAGATAAAAATCTTTTTAATCTTCAATCACCCTGTAGGGGATTATAAAAATCGCCAATCGGCAGTGCGCGTGCGATTATAAATATTTTTTACTCGTCCCGACGGCAGGAGTACTTGGGGTCAGTTTTGGAGATTATTCCCTATTGTTGAAGGACTGACAAAGAACATAAGCGCTGTTGACTGACCGCTTTTTATATGATACATCTTGATGTCGGCGTGTGCGCAGATCTAGAGATAGAACTCAGAACATCGTGAAATTGGTAGAGACCGTTTAAAATTATTCTAGCTATGATCAATCCTTATGGAGTCCACATAAGGTTCAGTATTATAGATATTCATCGGTAATAGGTTTCTGAACGACTGTTAAACATATCTTCATTTGTATTGAATTGGTTTGCAATATGATATTCACGCTTTATCAAATAAATAAAATCTTTATCTTCTCAGCAATATATTCATTTACTTTTTATACATCTGTGAAGGTCAGTGATACCATGGGATAACTGGTATCTTAACTAACTTAATATACAATTGACAATGTACTCACCTGAGTACATTGTCAATTGTATATTAAAAATTTATAATGCATCCTGTCGCAGACGAATACATATTAATTAAGTACTTAAATGTAATTAGGGCTCCCACACATACGTAACTGCGAATTCGCATCGCATCGCAAATATCTGCAAACTCATAATAATAATGACATTGCGATGCGATGCGAATTCGCAGTTTTGTGCGGGAGCTCTAAATGAAGATTTTGACATAGGTAAGCACCATACATTATCCGTCAAACTCTTCATTAAATTGAAGTTGAGTCATCATTAAATGTCTCTGAGTGCGGCCGTTGCCCGTTATGTCGGCACTACATATAGGCGAACGCGTTGGCCAACGCGTTGGCCAACGTGTCGGCCCAATGTGTAGAACGGGCGAATCGCGCGTTGGCGGTAGGTATTTAGACGTTGGCCGACGCGTTTTGTCGGCACTACATATAGGCGAACGCGTTGGCCGACGCGTTGGCCAATGCGTTGGCTAACGCGTTCGCCTATTTGTAGTGCCGACATTAGCCATGTTTTATGTCAAATCTTGGCTTTTTGTCTTGAAATATTACAGGTTTATATTATGGTAGTAGTAGAAGGGAAGTGATACGAAGATCACCGGGTTATCTATACTGTACTCAGCGAAACATGGCGATAGCGGTCATTGACTCCCTGTCAAAAACTTGTCATTTTCTATATAAACCACGATTGACAATGAAGTTACGGATGTTGTCAATCGCGCCTTATATAGAGAATGGTTAGCTTTAATAACCCGCAAGTGGGCTTAAGAACAGTATAAATAAGTTGGTAAATATATCAAAAATACCCTTCATAAGTATAATTACAATAAAACACCTTACAATTTTATACCACACAACAAAAAGTGGGATAAAAACGCCCCAAAATTAAATCCGATTCACCTACTTAACTTCATTTTAAGAGGGGACTTTTTATCAATAAAAAGTCATGTCATTACACTGTTTTGTAAATTACCGGTATTAAAAAGTGGGGTAAAAAACACCCCATGTTTAAGCGCGCGTTAGGGGACTTTTTTGTTTCTAATTCGATAAAACGCATTGTATATGTGAATGAACTATCTTTTTATGCGTTTAAGTGGTGAAAAAAGCTCCCTTAGTGTTAACTAATTAGGTGCGTCCAAATATAATATTAAGTAAGTACGTCGGGGAAAAACTGTACGGTATTAATTTTGAGGGGTTTAAATTGTTGACATTTTTAATAGTTATTAATACACCCTTCATATTTTGCTTCTAATATTTCTTTGATTTGTATTCTATACTAATAATAATCATATGATAAAAGATTTCTTTGTATTGTGCTCTGAAATTAATGGACTGATTTTGGTGCGATGTCATCGTTTTAAAACATCTGGGCGGATAATCCTTTAAGGTTACGCCGCGTTAAAGGTAAAATTCGTGTTGGATATTGTTTTAGATTGCTAAGCAAAGTGTAAGCGACAAAAAATGTTTTTTGCCGCATAATTTAAAAAGTATACATTTCATATAAGCTATGGGCAAATTAAAGTGTATGCTTGAACCAATCTATGTTCAAATTTTGGAAACTTAAATCACTCTCCTCTGTTGGCAAAATAGGAATCCCTTTCTTTACAGAGGTCTTTTTGAATGATTATTCTGTGTTATAAAAGTTGACCAATCGTGTTATGTTATGGGAAATTCAAAGACAAAGACAAGATGAATACTGACAATGAACAATGAACTTTGATTTCTTAGCTTTAGTCATTGCTGAGAAAAATCGATATCGCTACAGTCAAATTATCAAGGCGTCGCCTTAAACGGCTCTTTTTTCTTAACTGTTTTTTTAATGCCGGTAAGCATTTTCTCTTCGACACGGGATCAAAATATTCGATTATAGCCATATTGCAACCACTAAACCAACATAATTAGCAACATTGTCAATAATTGCGACCACCAAATCACAACAACCAATTACCAAACCTGTTGTAACCACAACCACCTGCTCATAAAGCACGCGTTGCTCAAAAAACCCTCCCTAAGTTAAAAAGGGAATTGAATTATGTTTTTTGGCGTTCGCGTGTGTGCTCCTAAGGCGTGTAATACCTTCCGGCTTGCCCTTTTTATTGCTTTATTGAAAGCTCACTTCATACGTGACGGTTGAAATTGGAACGGGAAGTAGACTTTTACACGTGTTTTGTACTTTTTTATGCTTTTTTTGCGAAAGCTGCAGGCGATGGGTTGCGGAGATATTGACGAGGTAGCGCTTCGTCAGATAAGTTTAATATTTCATAAAACAGAAGTTATCAAGGGAAAGATAGAGCTAGTGTGACACATTACACAGTTCTTGTAGCACCTTAAAAATTTTGTTGTGCCTCTTATTTCTATACACATAATACCAACTATAGTTATTCAAAAATTTCGCAACATAGCAAAAGATTAAAATTGGTCTCCAATTGTTTTGTTTTCTCAGTATAGTATGTACCCCGCTGACAGTTCCAGTTAAATTTGCATACCCTTTTTATAAACAATGGGTAAGTCCACGGGAGAGGTTACAATCTGTGTCATTGTTTATTGAGCAATTTCTTTTTATGCGATTGTCGTTTATCGAAAAGAAAGTAACAGTATTCGAGCTTTTTATAACTTAATCAGCTTAAAATATGTTCTTCCCTGAAACGGTCTTTATAATATTGTCCTACTATTCACTTCTTGTAATTTTTGAAATAACATGAATATATGAATACATTTTAGTTGAGTTTAATTTTCTGGACCATTTTGCAGGTTTTGACAAAAATAAAACAAAATAGGTAATAAATAAAACAATTTTGATAAAGACAGCGTAGACACGGAAAACCAGTAAAAGTCCCGTGCGATACTTAATGAGAAGACGCATCGAAGTTTCAAGTTGCTGGTGACATTTACCATTCTAAAAGCTATAAGTATACATATTTTATTTTAATTGTAAAGAAATGTAAAGCAAGTAACAATTTTAATGAATATCGGTAAAACTGCGAAGCATTTTTGCGTTTGAGGATAACTTCGTTATAATATTATACAAATGTTATAATTACGTTTATTTATAGACACCTTAACATCTAATGTGCTGTTAGTAGCCAAACCAAAAGGCAAAAAAATAGCCGAAATAGACTATTTACATTTTTATTGTATAAAACAAGTTTTGGAGGTTAAATGTACAACTTACTGCTATTAACTTACTGCTATTAAGAGGCCGGGTACCCTTGGAATTTCTCATACATACGTAATACCTTTACACTTACATTTTAGTAAATTTACTACTAAATATTAAAACGCAAAAAATAGAGTAAAACACTAAAAATATATATAAATAAATAGTAAATTTACTACAAAATATTTAAATACTAAGAAATATTTTTAGAGTTTAAATATTTTGTAGTAAATTTACTATTTATTTACATATTTTTTAGTGTTTTAATATTTAGTAGTAAATTTACAAAAAAAAAAATTTAGTGTTTAAATATTTTGAAGTAAATTTTTGTGCAGGAACCTAGGTAATTACTATTTTAAACTGAAAAACAACTCAAACATGTTAAATATTTTCGTAGGAGAAAATGATTTTGGTATTACGTATGTATGAGAATTTCGAGGGTACCCGGCCCCTTAAGTACATATTTTAACATGATTAGATGCTAATGTTATGATTAAAAGTCCGTCTGTTTGACTTTTCGCTTTTTATGGCAATAGTTATCATTTTTAACCAGCTTCTAAAAAGGAAGAGATCATTATATTCGTCTGATTATATTTTTGATGAATCGATAAGGTTTTTCTTTACAATTTTGGATCACTACAGTCTTGAACTTCAGAGTGAGCTTTTAAAAGCTTTAACGCTTCTGAACTTTTTAAAACCCAGTTTGGTAATCCCTGCAAATTATAACACATCAGCAAATAATTAATATTAAGTATAAAAGTGTTTTTTTTACGTAGAAAAAACTTTTTTCACTCCTAATGAACAGCTGGTAGTTTGTCACTTAAACAATAATAAACCAATAATAATTAAAAATATGTTTATGTATCAAGTAATTTATGATCATAATTTAAATAAGTAAATTCTATTTACACATGTTATTTTGCACTCGGTATCATTATTTTGTTAATATAAAATTTAAATCTTTACTTTAATTCTTTAATTTATTCCTTTGTTCGTTTTTATTAAAGCAAGCAGACGGCTAAGCAAAGAGGCTTAACATCTACAAAAAGTTAAAATTGTTTTAGACGTGTCCGTAATTTTAACACCTCGAATTTACATAAAAATAAAGTTTTCACAAAAGAGGTCCCAGCGGCCAGTACTGTAAATAAAAATAAAAAAGGATAGTTCGGCAGTAATTAAAAAATTTCTAATTTATTTCAATGATAATTTTGTTTTTAGTTAAGTTTTTTTATCAAAAAGAGAAAGCGTTGAATATACTTTATTGTAAACAATAACCGAATTGCATTTAGCACTTTTGAACCTTAGTACAGAGTTATAAGTTGGGCCTGTCTTCGACTGTACACTGGACACTATTCAAATATAGGAAGTCCAATCAACACTAAAATATGCTAAGACGGCGTGTGTCTGCTATATTTTGTAACTTAAACCCTAAAATATTTGAATTAAAGTAAAAGAACAGAGAATAGTTGAGAAAGTCTCGGAAAAATTAACGGTTATGGTTACCTACCTATAAACAAGTATGAAAACCATCACCTAGTTTCAAGAGCTCCTAGCCAACACTTTTTCAGCTTCTATATACCTAGACCGATCAAAAATGTTCCATGAAATTGACATCAGTGTTCAATAAATGAACCGCCATTCAACTTTAATTGTCATGTTAATAAGTATTATGCTCGTCGATTTTTTAAAGAAGCGATAAAAAACCGTCTTGGTTAGGGGCTCTGATTTGCTAGGACATCAGAGATTCATACTCTTTAATCTATATGTATAGGTAGCTTGCAAATTTTAAACAGAAAACATAAATGGTTAAATTCCATTGGGTTTCTTTAACTTAGTTTAAAAAAACAACGACGGTCTACATTTTCTTGTGACAAAAGAAATTCATTAATCATCATTAATGACTTACGCCGTTTTTAAAAGAAAACTTTAGTGACACGGTTAGAAGAAAGTAGACAAAAGGTTTTTTTACAAATCGTGCATGTCCAGACTCTCTGTACCCTTTTTTATGGACCCAAAACCTCTTTGAGAATTGTATTTATTTTGTAACCCTTTTTTAAATTATATGCAAATAACTAATGGTTTTTAGTTTTTAGTGTATTTGCATATTCTAATTTTATTGTGTCTATTTTCGGAAAGGGTGAAACCGTTCGCCCTTCGTTTTTTCAATGACGATTGCCAAATACCGGGGTGGCCATTGACTTAAAAGTTTAATATTAGGAATTAAATATTTTACGGGATTAAAATGCCTGCCTAAATTTTTATTCAAAACTAGATGTCCCGGTGACCTTCGTGTCACTTATACCTTCCCTGGACTTCCACGATAATTTTAAGACTAAAATTAACCAAATTGGTCTAGCCGTTGTCGAGTTGTAGCGTTACTAACGCAATTGAAAATCCATTTTTATATATATACTAGCTGTCCCGATGAACTTCGTGTCACTTTAAAACTTTCCCTAGACTTCTAAGAATATTTTAAGACTAAAATCAACCCAATCCGTTCAGCCGTTTTTGAGTTTTAGCGCGACTAACACATTTGAAAATCCATTTTTATATGTAAGACTAGCTGGCCCGGTGAACTTCGTGTCACTTTAAAACCTTCCCTGGACTTCTACGAATATTTTAAGACTAAAATCAGCCCAACCCGTTCAGCCGTTTTCGAGTTTTAGCGCGACTAACACATATTTTAATAATCCATTTTTATATATAAGAAGAAGAAGATCATAATACAGTTATTTTAAAACGATAGCAAAATAATAATAAATAAATAAATAAATTTATCGAACATACTTCTTTTGGATTTTTTTCTTAGATGGAAGGATTTACCTGTACAATTTGTTGATAACTATGAAGTAACATAAGTTTTAATTTTTTAACAGAAATACTCTAAGATTGCCCAAATTTTTATAGTTAGTATTTTACAAAACTTTTAGGGTGCGATTTTAAGCAATTTTGATTAACTAACTTGATAATGAACAAAAATTCTCGATATTTTAAAATTAGATCTTCGAATTAGACCTAAATGTTACCTTTTTAAAATAACTTCAACTACCCTCTATAATAGGTGACAGACGTAAATATAAAAACATTCAGTACAAGTGTTTACTACGAGATGGCTCTGTCAGGCGGCTACGTCGCCCTAGTGGTGGCTTTTCAGTCATATTATGGTTTAATAATTAACTGAGGACTCGACTAACAATGTTATTGCAGACAGAAACGAAAATTACTTCAATTTTTAATGAGCACCGTTTGTTACGGTACTCTCAATATATTTAAAAACCGGCCAAGTGCGAGTTGGACTCGCCCATAAAGGGTTCCGCAGCCACAATAAGAATTATTTCAATGAAATTATAAGGTTTTTGATTTATTTTAATATTATTTCATTTTTGAAATAATGAAAGTTAAATTAAGGCTTATCATTTATGACGTATAAAAAAAACTACTGGCTAGCAACTAATTCTCGACCAATTCAAACCAATTCAAATCAATTTTCGTTGGTAGTTTTTATAGTAATGTACATCATATATTTTTTTTAGAATTATCATGCTCCTACTTTAAAAGTTAGAGGGGGGACACAAATTTTGCCACTTTGGAAGAGTCTCTCTCGCAAACTATTCAGGTTAGAAAAAATGATATCAGAAACCTCAATACTCAAGACCTATCCATAGATACCCCACACGCATAGGCCAGATGAAAAAATTTTTTTTTTGTTTCAGTTGTACCTATGGGGACCCCTAAAATTTTAATAATTTTTCCATTTTTGTATCAAAATCTTAATGCGGTTCACAGACTACATTTACTTACCAAATTTCAATAGTATAGCTCTTATAGTTTCGGAGAAAAGTGGCTGTGACATACGGACGGACAGACAGACAGACAGACAGACAGACAGACATGACGAATCTATAAGGGTTCCGTTTATTGCCATTTTGGCTACGGAACCCTAAAAACAAAGTACAAGTGATACAACAAAGGTACACTCATACATTGTAACATAATATTATGTTACAATGTAGGTACTTAGTTTCAATAATTATTAATTATCAGGATCAGGACGGCATTATTGTTCTACAATAAAGTCCTTTTTTTCTAGATAAAAATAATAATATTATAAGCTCAATGATTATAAGTAATATTATCTTTACTTCATGTCACTGTAGCTCTACTGCTAATTTTGGATTTTAAATAAATTAAAATATGAAAGTGTAAGTAAAATTCGATATTTCCATTCTGATTATTAATAACATAGAAAATATAAAATATTGCTTCTCTTATAATGATGACGCCCGCAACTCCGTTGCACCAAAATTCGTTTATCGCGCGGGAACCGTACATTTTTTCGGGTAAAAAACTATCCTATATCTTCTCTCGGGACTCAGAGTATCTCCATGCCAAATTTCAGCAAAATCGGTTCAGCGGTTTGGGCGTGAAGAGATAACAGACAAACAGAAACACTTTCGCATAAAATTTATAATATTGATATGGTATGGTAATCCTACTTACAGAATCATTGCCGGTGGGCAGCATGATGCAAGCGGACCTCGGGGTGGGGCCTCGTCCGGTGGGCACCACCTTCTCCCACGTCCGCGTGTCCAGGCAGAACGTGTACAGATCGTCGAAGTAGCGGCACTCGCGTCCGTCATCATCATAATTAATCCTTCGATCGGAGGTTCTAGGAATTCCCATCGTATTCTTTTGTTCTCGCGATCACTGGTGCTCGCGCGGGGCCTGAAGTATTAATAGACCATCCCTTGAGGTGGTGAAAAGGCGAAGAGGAGGGGATGTTTGCTTACTTCACTAATACCATTGAAAGTACTCTGATTTCAATTTTCTGTGATTACAAAGGATTAAAATCATAAAAATTATTAAGTTTCCGGCCACCGTCAGTATAACTTCTAAAATGTCGAATTGCTTATCCTATCCTTGTTTGTAGCTGCTTGATTGATATCAAGCGACAGACATATTATAACTTTATGTTGTTTTATGTCTAAGCACTAAAAATATAAAAACGATTCAACTATTCTAAAATGGATCTAAAATATTAATTAAGTACAACAAACACACAAATACTTCTAGCAAAATCATTTAAACGCAGTTTTAAACCTCAATTTACAAAATATTATGTAATAGGCAAAAAAACTGCAATACGTTTAGAATTTTTCTAACTAAGATTATTTAGCAGAATGTTATTCTAAATAAAACATGAGTTTCATAATTTTCATGATAACATCTCGTGTGGATGTTATTTATGTAACACTTTGAATTTGAACTAAATTTATAGCACAAAAAACAAGTTATAACTTAATCGCATTAACTATTATAACAGACCCGTGATTTTGTTTGTCGTGATAAAAATTTGTCTTAGCTTAGATACGATATCTCATCCCTTGGTCTACTCTAGATATTATCATATTATGTTCCATCACAATTCACAATCAGTCTAGTAAATAGTAAGAGCCTATTCAGTGCTGAGAAAAAGCATATTAATTATTATGCATGTTTGTGGAATTTACATTCATCCAAGCTCTTTATCCGTCTGGTTGGGTTCGGTCGGGTAAAAAGTAGGTAGATGCTAAGCTTTAATTACAAAGACGAGGTATCATTATTATGACTCCGCAGCAGGACATAAACAAAAAATTTGCCTTTGAATTGACACCAAAATAATTGGACCGTTTGATCTGCTATATTCTCGGGTATTTCTTGTTATCAACGTATTGTAACACAAAAAATATAGTGTGCCAGAAATTACAAAAATAATTTTGAGAATTTATAAAGTAGGAATAAGAATAGGTACGTTTATTTGTAAGCAACATAGGTTTTATGATATAACAAATACAGAAATACCATTATAATAAGTTTAATTATGGTACATAGGTACCAATAATAGTTATTATGTATATTGTTACTAGTCAAATTGCGCTGAAATTATAGGTCTACCAGAATCTGATGACAAAAAGTGAGAAAATAAATTGACTCTACCAATACTGCAAATGGGGTAGGTTGAACATTTTGATCCTTTTTTTCCTTATAGTGGCTGATTCTGTGAGTGAAACATGCAAATATAAAAATTTATTCAATCTGATCTGATGGCAAATTTTTTGAGCCATCCAAATTTCCCATCAGATCCTGGTACTTGGTAGACATAATATCAGAGCCTAGTTAACATCTTTATTTATTTCGAAATTTTATTCTGAAATTCGAAGCTATATGAGTTATGATCATCTTGGAGGCTTGGCGAATCTGACAAACAGTTGTTTATTTCTACCTATAAAAGATGTGAACTTGCACATTGGTCGAATATAAAGAAAGCATGGTGTGTTTAATCTGTGATAATGGATTCCTTAGAAATTTCAAATATGAAATGAGCGGGAAAGGATTATTTTTTTTAATAAAAAATTCGAGCGGACAAAAGAGTTTTTGCATAGATCCCTGTCCGTTACACTTTTTACACGAGCACTGCTCACAGAGCTCACTAGATACATATGCCAAGGGACAGCAGGTACTGTGGTTTTTGCATTTCCTTTTCGTACTTTTTACAATAAAAACTTTCTTTTAAATAAATAATTCTGACGTCGCTTGACAGGGGTTTAGCATTTAAAATAATAATTGTTACAGAATACGACAGAATCGGAATTTTTTCGCAAGATGCGCTCTCTTGAATGTCTTTTGTAATCCATTTATGAACATTTTCATGTCGCGTCTTGCAAAGATTTCAATACTATGGTTTGAAAAACCATATTTATTATTTACCCGTTCTGTTTACATCAATGTTGCCTGAATTTTATACATTAAAATTAAAAATATTATATGAAAATACATAAGCACCTATCTGAAAACCAACCCTAAAGTGTGGCTTTTCAGTTTTCAGGATAAGTTCTGAAAAGCCATATTTTGGGGTGGTTTTCAAATAGACGCTTATAGGAAATTTTATCAATAAATACACAAATGAAACACCTTTATCAATAATTCTTAAGTAGCCCACGTTTTTAGCTTTGTATGCCTAACAGCCTCACTCAGAGACATTTAATGATGATGAAACTTAAATTTAATGAAAAGTTTGACAGATAAGGTATGGCGTTTGTGTCAAAACCTTCACTTAATTACAGCTAAGAATTAATATGTGTTTCTGAGTGCGGCAGTAACATTTTTGGAATTATCCATGAGAATTGTCCCTATTCTAGGTCTCCTGCAGTGGCGGGGCAAGACCTAAATTTGATGTGGGCATGATATATCTTGCGAGGCCCCCTATAATATAATTTGCGAGGCCCTTTTAGGCGCGCTAAATGACGGATTTGTTGAGAGAAATAATTTTGATATACTCAAAGTTTTATTTTTAAAACTTTTTATTTATGAATATTTGAGTATCACAACTCGTAAAACCTAAAAAAAACCTTCTGGCCCAAGGGGCGCGAGGAGGTTAGACCGCGAAAAAAAAACCAGACAGAAAGACACACTTTTATTTACTTACTATGGATTATTGATTCGAAATCCACATTGGCATATTATTATTCTCGAGACGTACATTTCCAAGTGTATCTGGGTATGTATATGTATGACATAAAGAATGGGGAGGGAGCTGTGGGAGGGAGGCTGCACATAAATTTGCCCAGTCTCATCTGAATTTCCAATAAGTCTGAATAACATTGGGGGCTACGTTGGAATTTACTCAGAACAAATAAAAAACCAGCTAGTTTATTTATACGCTTAATTACGCCTAGAGGCCTGAATTAAATAATAAATAAATAAATTACGCACACTCGTGCATTTAACTACGCTACTTCACCTATTACGTGATTGGTTGACTGGCGGTGCAATAGTGTTGTTACTCACACCAACGAAAAACCTGTTGCTGTTTGTAGAAGTGTATTTTTACTTTTTAATTTTTATTCTGTATGAGGTGATTCAAATTAGAAAATTCAATATGCAGACCTAGAATTTTCCCTTTTTCCTAATTACTATAGGCACGAGGCACTATAGATATTTAAAATTTTTATGAAATTAAAACCATTTTCATGTAGGCCATGAGCCAACCGAAGCAAAACAAAATTAGAATTAACTTGTGATGCCAAGATGCAAACAAATTTCAACACATTGAATTTTTTCGTCGTGTCAAGTTTAAACGAACTCACAAAGTCGCGATAAAATCAAATTAAAACTAATCCACAATACTTGGATGACACAAAAATTTGTAAAACACGTGTCGGTTAGCATCTGCGAGACCTCGCGTCGTGCAGATTAAGCAAGTGTCACATTATCTTCCGAGAAGGGGATGAAATAAGGCTTTGTTTTCGGATTAGAGGGGTGAAAAAAATCAATCAATATGCATTTTTTAATGCGTTGCAGTGTTTTTACATAAAAAGTTTGCATAGTATTTTCATTCTATACTTGGAAAGAGACTATTTGAATATGGAATCGGTTCTTTGGCAACGGCTGAGAATATTTTGACGAATTTTAATGTAAGTATAGTGTATTTTAATGTTTTGGAGAAGAAAAACCCGTAGGAAACCGTAACTTTGAGCTGTTTTTTTAGCTTCCTTTAAACTTTTGGCAAGGCTTTATCTCCTACGTAGCCTGTAGCTGTAGGTGAAAAGCTATTATCATCTATATTTACATAGCAAATATTATATACTAATAGTTATACTATGTACATATTATTAAAGTACCTACCATAATAATTAATTAATAATATGTACTCGACAGTTTTACATGAACTGGTAAAAACCTATTAAGTATTGTTAGTCATAAATAAATAATTCATTTTCTTGTTTTTTGCTGGGTTTTAAAATATATTATGTAAAATATGCACTGAATTTTAAGAAAATATAGTAAGTCAGAACTCACAGAAGACCAACGAAGCATTCAAGATAAGTACTGAGATAGCGTATAAAATACAGAAATTATTTTAAAATAAATTATAATTATTATTAATGTTACCATTTAAAACTCCATTTTTACATGTCAAAAGCTCATTATTGCAGTGTAATTAAATAGCATGTTAATATTAACCCTGTTATCCAGTAGCCAGTCAAACAAAAAAATGGAATAAGCAAATATGTATTTATTACTTTTTGTGTGGTTTTCCTGATTTAAAAATATCAAGGAATTGCGTCTTATTCGTATTTTAAGTACCGTCTAAAAGGCATGCTTTAGCTACTTAAAAATTAAAAAAAACATAACCAAGTAGTTTTTTAATTGGTTATTGAAAATGTGGCATATGGTCGAATTACCAGCGGTATTGCAAAATTAAAAAAAAATGAGCAAAACGTTATAAGAGGCGGGTCTTGGGCGGCACGCTTCGGATCCTCAAGTTTTTCTGACACAGCTGTTCTTTGACCATTGACCGCTAATACTTTTTTTGTTATAAATTATTGTGAGTTGTGGTTCGCTAAAGAAAAAAAAAATATTTTTTTTAAAGGAGCGGCTAAATATAACTTTAAAGTATTTTTTTTATTTATACCAACCTCACTTAAGTTTTTATAAGGCACAACTTATTAAAAAGTTAAGTGTAAACAATTCAATTTTATCACAATAAAAATCTACTTAATTTGTGTAATTAATTAATTAATTAATTAATTAATTTTATAGCAATCGCGAGTTCTAAAGTTGCTAGGCGTAATAACTAAATGTTACCCAACAAATATAAAAATAAACTTATTTACTGGTAGATCAACGTACAGCCAAACCCATAAAATTAAAAACATAAAATCCAATAGTAGCTTACCTTACCTATAGCATGTGAGGGTTAAAAAGGGGTTTAAATAAAACATTTTTTTACGTAGGTAAGCGAAGCTAGGACGTGTTCACTGTTCATGAACTTTAGGTAACTGTCTATTTCTATACAAAATATCGCCATCTCATTCACTTTTATGGAAACCTAAGAAAAGCGTGGCTTACGAGATTTGGTGACGCCATCTACGGTCAACTCGATTTATAGCATATTCTAGAAGGAAACAAACGATCACGTAGAACACGCATCAATAGGCTTATGAAAATTATTCGGCATAAATATTCGAACAGGACAACTCATTTTTATAAATTGTAAAATTCGAAGAAAATACATGTTATTTAATAGAACTGCAGCATTTTCATTCAAAGGGAACACTAAAGGAAAAGCTAGTTTAGATATTATAAAACAAAGAAGTATCGTTTTAGATAATAGGTGGGTCCAGTAGGTCGGTACTCGGTAGTCGGTAGTTATAGTGTCAACACTCCTGTCGCGTGTTTGTTAATGATATTATTATCTTGTTGCCATAAAACAAAGTCTCTTTGATATTATGCTTGTTGACAGGAACATTTAGTGTATGTATTAGATACTTGTGTTTCCCGAAACATCAGATAGCAGTTCATCTTTCCTCGACAAAAGGATTCCACAGTATAGCAATATCCCTATTGCTATACTGAGACGATTCTATGTCCTTTCTTGGGGCTCCAAGTATCTCATAAAATTTTATAAATCAGCACGACATTTAGCCAAGACTTTTTCGTTATCTCTTCGTTATAGAATTACGGATCAAAATGTGTGAAATTGCATATTCTAGACGTAAGCGTTCGTTAAATACGACGTTGACATTCAACTCGTCTTTTGTCAATTTCATACATTTTGATCGGCAATTCTATAAACAAGCGATAAAGAAAAGATCTTGGCTCACCCCCCTGTTTATTTACTTCAGAGATAAGCTTAATTATCTCTGAAATTAAAACTTAATAGCACACATAATATTTTTTCCGAATTTACATCTGTTCAAGACATCTAAATAGTCTTGCCAATTTTAAGTAAAAGTTATGATAATAATTAATAATAATATTTTATCAGTACATATTTATTTGTGCTCTTAATGTCTTTCGAGAGTAGAATAATTTTAAACACAGTCTGCCAGTTGACAACTTGACAGTTCCAAAACTTAAATTGTTTTGAGTTGTTGCACTGTGCTAATTAATATATGTATATGCAATTGGCTGATGATGATGACGATTCTGGAAGTACATATTATATATTTTATTTTTCAGAATTACAAAATAGTATGACTGTCCATCTTAAAGATTTATGTCATGTTTTATATTAAAGTTTTAAATATAAAAACTAAACACTATATTTTTTCCTCAAACATTATTAATGATTAATTGCAGGAATGTGATTTACGTAACGACCGACGTATAATTATTATCGCAGTTTTTAAATTAAACTGTCAAAAAATGCAAAAATATAAAAAAATTATGCATCCATTGTTGTATAAAAATAATTTCCACAGTTTTTTAAACTTTTTGAAGGTGCTAATAATGGGATAAAAATCGGGGGGTGGGTGTGCAAAATCAGAAATTAGGGGTCATTTGTGTGCGGTGTCGGTGAAGTGCTGCGCCCGCGCCAGTGATAAATGATCCAAGGTGAGGGTTTGGAGCGGTCCGTGGAATGCATTGTTCGAATTAAAAAAATGCTTATTCTAAAGGTAACGTTAGTCCAGAATCCCCCGCGGAAGCGGTCTGAAATACAACTTTTAGATCGAGAGTGCCGAATGGAATCGAGACAGTGCTCTCGCGGCCAATCAAATTGTCTGTTTGCACTGTCTCGTCACTCTACTACCATGGATGTGATCAAGTGGTACGCCCTTAGTCATAGTTGATTAGCTTTTATCTATTTATATAGTAAAAGAAGGCTTTGGTCGTGTAAAGTAAAAGAAATATATTAAACCACTGATTTTGACGACATGACTGTGACATAGAACCCTTAATGGGCTCTGCGTTACGAACTTTGGGAATGCCTGATCTAGAAGAAAATGGTTAAGAAACTAGTTTAAACTTTTTAAAATACATAATAATTAACTAGCTAAAAGCCGAGCTTTGTGAGGGCTCGCTTCGTCACACCTTGACTGACTGATGATAACACATCTACATATAAATAAAAATTACTATGTTAAAGCACAAATCAATAGGCCTGATAGTTTTTCCGTAAAGTGTACCACAAAATGTTCAGGCTGTGGGATTTACTTACTATAGGGCTCGCTTCGCTGGCCCTGATTTAGGACGTCTAGGTCTTTTTTAGAATACACAGTAAAAAAAACCTTAGACTGAGTTAAGATCACAGAAGTAATTTACTTTGCCTCGTGTACAAGGTATTTAAAATCCACTAGTTTCAGAAGTCAAGAATGTTTATATTATACAGGTATTCAAATAAAAAAAAAACAATTCATGGATTTTTTGCCTTGATGAATATAATATTATATTCGTGATGGATATTAATAGAAAAATTAGTGCGTAATTTAAAATTTAAATGTAAATTATTACTTGATCGTATGTTATTTAATTTAAGTAAATTAATATACGTAGGTACCTCTTTCAATCTGAAAAATGCATTTCCTTATTCTATGAGAGGTTGGGGACTGGGGGCTTCTTGTGGAACTGCGCCTGAGGTGGTATTGAGGTGAAACCGTATTGGATACCTATGATTTAGATTGCTTGTTTTGTCAGTGGCAGTCCTACCCGCTAAAACTCGGTCGTACCCCAAAACAACCTTGCCAAAGCTATGGGAATAACAATACCGACAAGACCAAGGCAACTCCCCGGTGAAAAAAAAATCGAACTAGAATTTTGAATCTACAAATCCGTTTCATAATCTTTAAATGGTTTCTTTTTTTCCGGAAGTTCTGGATAATTTACGAAAGTTTCTTTAAAAAAAAAAAAGATTCATTAGAACGCTGCAATTATTTGGAATCTGCATAAAATGTCAATTATTACTTACCGAAAACGTCGACCAAAAGTTGAGTTAGCGCACTCGTAAATATGAATTAATTAGGTATTATTTAGTTGTTTTTTTAATTCTTGTTTTGTCGGAGAACGACCTTGTTGAAAGGTAAAGACAAAATAAATGAAATTACATTTTTTATGTTTTAATACACGTATTATTCTGTTATTACATATTTTAAGCACACCATTAACATATAAAAAACATTTAATACTAACATTTTCGTAGGAACATTTTATAACAGGAAATGCGTCATCGCTCGCCATTTATATTCCAAATGTGATATAATTTTTATATTTTAAGTAAGTACATATCAGTACATTTTTTGGTTGGACGTACTGACGCGACGGTCGGAATGTAAAGCAGGTCTCGGCGACACCTGCGTAAGCACGAACTACTAAAAAAACTATTCTTTGTGGTTCACAATAATTCATATATCGAGAGTACGTGGACAGGGTAATCTGTGGAGCGTATGCTGCCATATTTTTTTCCACCTCGTAAATCGTAGCACATTAGCATACATACCCATAAATTAGCGTATTAAAACTGACAAAAACTAAAAGTTGTAATAAATTAACAATTGTTTTTGTAAAAGACCTCATTAATTTGCTCGCGATCGGGTGTACATTGTTATATAAAAATAGACATACTTATTTTAGTTTTCGACGTCAGAAGTCGGAACGTGGAAAATTTTTAATAATATACTTTATATGGATAAAATTTTAATTTCAACAATATACGAGGGTAATTTAATTATTTTTAATGTTTCTCGGTTTTGGTTTACGACGTTTGAGGTTTTATGTGTCGCGTCGTTAAAGTGTTTTTTAAGTCGACTCCATTCGACGTTGTTCCTGTTTTGTTATTTATGAGGACGCTAAGCGAATTCTTTTTACGCATTTTTTTCATGGCTCTTTCATAAAACTGGTAACATCCGTCGGTCGTCGTATTTGGGTCAGGCGACATTAGCCTTCAACATATTGTACTGTTACATATAAAAATATCATTACCTACATTTTTGCCGCGGAAATCTCTGTGAATGAATATCTACAATATGTCCGGTCTAATTAGACTAAAAAATAGGGGTGAGGTTACATTAATTCCGACAAGGCTGAATATTGGTAGGATTGTTCAATACACTATAATAAAGGAAATGTGAAAAGTCCTCATCGATCCGGCACGTGCAAAAAAATTACTCGGGGTCAAAGGTTACAAAAACTGTTTTTCCGCGATTTTCAGCAAAACGGTAAGTTTTATCATAAAATCAGCTCAGACCAAATTTGTAGATCAGATATTTATCTATAATTAATTAAAACCGATTTCCAAGGTAAAAACAATATAGTAATATGAACTAAAAAGTATAAAATAACTCTTACTCTTTAATAGTGCCTTTTTCAGAATTCGTCTAAATCTAAACTATTTCTGTACATACTACAGTCTTCATTACTTTGAAGTCGGTACCAGTTAATTAATTCGTGAGTTCAGTAATGTCAGAACTTAGAATATCTGAAACTTTTGGGACCGACTTCAAAGTAATGAAGACTGTAGTATGTACAGAAATAGTTTAGATTTAGACGAATTCTGAAAAAGGCACTATTAAAGAGTAAGAGTTATTTTATACTTTTTAGTTCATATTACTATATTGTTTTTAACCGACTTCCAAAAAGGAGGAGGTTATACGTTCGTCTGTTTATATATATTTTTTTTGTATGTTCAACCATAACTTCGCCGTTTATGGACCGATTTTCAGGATTATTTTGTTGTTGTACAGGGTTAAATTCGAGGTTGGTACCATGTTCACAAAAGTGGTGATCTGATGGTGGGATCCATGAGGAATCGAGGGGACTCCTTGAAATTTATATGGGAACATATGGTGATTTCGATTTTTTCTGAAGTATTTCAGGCATATACTACCAAAAAGTAAGATTTTGCACCAGGATATACCCTAGTTCTGAAGGTACCCAACAGAACTTTTGAATCCTTATAGATACAAGTTTGAGGATTTTGGCTTTATTTAAACTACTCCAAGCAAATCCTACATTTTTTGTGCTGAACATAGGCTAAATTTTATTTTGGAAAAAATAAGGTTTCGTAAGATATTTGGGTTTTTCGGACGCCAGGTGAAAAAATCAACCAGAAAAGTTACTTATTTTGCGTACGCTGCCGAAACTATAAAAGATAGAACCATAAAATGTTCTAAGTATTGTAGATCTTATAAATATCTACAAAAAAGTCCGCGACACACTATACTTATCTATGTCGAGTGATGCACAATAACAATTTTTTTTAAATCTTGAATTTTTTTGGACAACGTTTAAACGCATTTATTTTACTCATGCCATTAATCCTTATCAAAAGAAATTATTTCATCACTAAGTACAGTTTATGTAGATAAAATTTGGTCTTTGAATGATTAAAATTGGACGTTTGGTTTTGCAATTATGGCGAAATTAAAATATTACGATAGTGGGCGTCACCAAGCGGGAAGGCAATATGTGCAGTGTGCACTGTACAGTGTGTAACCCTTCGGATAATGACTGCGTCCGCGTCGTCGATGTCAGTGTCGGAGTCTGTGAATTGACCTGGGAATCATTTTGCTGACCGAGTCTTTCCTGGTTAGGCTTTTTGCAGCCGTAACCGACATCCACGCGGGCAGAGCCGCAGGCGACCGCTTAATACCGTATCCTCTAGGCTACAAGACGTATAAGTGTTGTTTATTTAATGTTTGAAATATAATTAGACGCGGAGCTATTATTGGGTTTAAGTTCGTGGTACAAAGAGGACCAGGGTCCCTCCTTATCCAGTCTATTCGCGGCATTTTTTAACATATTATTTTTCGCTAGAGTAACGGCGGCGCGGTATTGTGACCTTGAAACCCAGTGTAAACTAAAAATACTAAAAAATATTTTTTAGAGTTTAAATATTTTGTTGTAAATTTACTATTTATTTATATATTTTTTAGTGTTTACTCTATTTTTTAGTGTTTAAATATTTAGTAGTAAATTTACTAAAAAAAAATTTAAAACAAAAAAAAAATATTATGTTTAAATAGTTTGAAGTAAATTTTTGTGCCGGAACCTAGATAATCACTATTTTAAGCTGAAAAATAAATCAAACATGTTAAATATTTTCGTATGAGAAAATGATTTTGGTATTACGTTTGTATGAGAAATTCCAAGGGTACCCGGCCTCTTAAGGGCTCCATCCAGCGCGGCGCACGGAGAGACTACGCACGTGCGTCAAGCTTCGCTTTGTACGAAGATATATAATGTGACTGTGTCCACTGCAACCCACGGACACGCTATGCACCGTAGGAATCAACTTCTCTGATAGTACATAAATGAAAAAAAAAAATTAAAACTTGACCAAATTCATCTGATAATTCTTTATTGTATGTTAAATGTGAAATTTAAATAGGTAGTATTATAATTTATAGCCGTTTCAAAATGAATTGAAACCAAGTAACATATTTAACTCTTCGATGCTGATTTTCCAACTGAACAAAAAATGGAACGCACTTAAAAAATCTTAACAATAACCAGCAACATTGTTCTAGCGAAGTGTTTTTTCATATTCACAGTGTATTTGTGGCATTCGGATAAGAAAACGGTGAGCTGCTATGAATATTCATTTGCTTAGTGCCAGCACACACTGTGGAAAATGATTCAGAGGCCGTAGTCAAAGTCCCTTGCGTTAAAAACGATCACGAAATTCGTTATCAAAATGCATGGGATTTGACGTTAGTCTTCGTGTGTGAAATGTCATTTAGCGATAACTTATGTCAAACCGCATACATTTTGATAACGAATTTCGTCATCGTTTTAACGAAATATACTTTGTCTAAGGGGCCTTTCAATTTTGGAAGTCATTTGATGAAAGGAATAACTTAACACCTTACAAACATCAGTACTCCCATATTCTTATTAAGGGGCCGGGTCCCATCGAAATTCTCATACATACGTAATACCAAAATCATTTACTACAAAATACTTAAACACATTTTTTTTATTGTTTAAATATTTTGTAGTAAATTTTTTGCAGGAACCTTGGTAATACAATATTTATTAAACATTAGTCATTACTATTGAGACTAGATGATCCGGTGAACTTTGTATCACTTCCCTACTAATATAAACCTTCCCAGGACTTCCACAAATATTTCAAGACTAAAATCATTAATCAGCCAAATCGGTTCAGCCGCTCCCGAGTTTTAGTGAGACAGGGCCTGTTTCACCACTTCCTGATAAGTGCCGAATAGGCTATCCACCACTTAACTTGACAGATGAAGTATGGAGAATCTGTCAAAAAAGATGTGAATAACCTACCCGGCACATATCAGGAAGTGGTGAAACAGGCCCTAACGAAACTGAAATGTTATTTTTATTTATAATTGAAAGATTATTGTATATTCCTGTTTAAGAAAATGCTGCGAAATTTTTCTGATAGGTACTTTCCAGATAATAAGTACCTAGTACATAAAATATGTAAAGTGATGCAAAAACTTACAATTTAAATAAATGTTGGTAAGTAATAAAATTTAAAGAAACATAAAAAGTACTACACAGTGTTTTGATTTAAGACGCAATCAAACATTTTATTATCATTAAACTTATTAATTAATGTGAAAATCAAAGTCCTATTATATTCTGACTTTTGAATAAAACTTTCATTAACTCAATAGCAAAAAAAAAATATATAATGCGTGCCTTCTACGTGTAGGTAAATATAACTAATCTGCAGTCGTTGCGGTAATTTGATTAAAATTTGTGTTGTTTTGAAATCTGGGGAGTTCTAAGTAAAAAAAATATTTTTGTGTTCAGAATGAATTTTTAGAAAATATTTTCTGAACGTCTACATGATGCTTTCATTGAACTTTCTGCCACGCACAGTAAAACTCTGGAACGAACTGTCGCCACACGCCATTTCCGGACCAATAGGTACGACTTGCGAATCTTCTAGAAGAGAGCGTATTCCCTCTGAAAAGGCCGGCAACGCACCTGTAAATCTTCTGATGTTGCGAGTGACCATAAGCGACGCTTTTCCTCAGGTGACCCGTTTACTCGTTTGCCCCCTAATTTTGTAAAAAAAAACTACTACCATCAGTTCGGGAACCAACCCTGCCCCGGCCCCGGCGATATGAACCGAAAGGAGGTTTGTCGATATTGTGCGTCGGCTCTAATTCGTGCTAGTGTAATAAAAATATTTTCAATCCGTAAAAAATCGCCCCACACACACTCATGAACAAAAACTATTCCTTGAGTATTCTATTGTTTTTCGTAGAATACGAAAAACTGTATGCTATTTTCCAAAAAAAATAAAAGCAGGCTTAGAAGTTAGCTCTCGGAGGCATGTGTTTTCAAATCCGCATTGGAATTTGGAACAACAAAAAAGTTGCTTCAAAGTTGTAAGGACAATGTAGGCTAATTATTTTATTATCATCTAATAATAATATGGAGGATCTTATGCATCGCAATTAAAAGTTGTAGGTCCGTCCGTAAGGGGGAAAGGATGCTACTATGAATTGCGTAAATACTTTAGCACTATAAAAAATTTCCTGCGTCTTAATTTCAATAAAATCGCTATCGTCACCAAAATGTCTATTGTGCCAAAACCTTCGTGAATAATAATGCCTTTTAAATCAGTAGGTAAACAAGCTATGTACTATGTAGTTACCTACTGCAAAATAAAAGTAGGTAATGATTTAATTATGGAGGTGTCATACTTGTTAATTATTTTGAACAATAAGAAATTAGCGAATTGTATTGTATAACAATTAGTTGTATCCAAAACAATTAACTCCAATTTTTATAAAGTCATGCGACCTACTGACCTATTGAAGCATGAATTTTTATGAACCTCAAGTGGACCAAGAAAAATGTCACTTAGCTATAGAGGATTCAAAATTATTTTACCTTCGATAGGTTCTTTTGTCAATGGAATAAGGTTGAATCTCATACAGGTAAAATTACTCGACCAGTATAAGGGTATGTGCTCGATTTTTAGCGACCTAGAAAAAGCTAAATTTTTATCCCGAAAATCCAGTATTCCTGTATGTAAAGCCTTTGTGGTCCAGTGGTTAAGAGCGTGGCTCTTGACTCGGAGGTTGTGGGCTCGATTCCCGCGTTGGAAACATGTTATTTCAAAGTTTGGTATAGAACAATGCAGGCTGATCACCTGATTGTCTCACAAGTAGGTAAGATGATCCATGCGTCGGATGGGCATGTAAAAAGTCGCGGTCCTGCGCCTGATCTCTCGCCAGTCGTGTCAGTCCGCGGTCGTCCGTCCCACTGGGTTATGAGAGTAAAAGGAGTAGAGAGTGCTTTTGTGTACTACGCACACACTTGGGCACTATAAAATTACTCCTGCGTAACTGGCCTGGTTTCAATGAAACTGGCCAACGTCACCGATACTGTTATAGGAGTTATTGTTATTACATATTCCTGTAGACTTCTTAAACTGTAACTCATGTAAGTCGCAAGTCACGTCGCTTGTCGCCCCGCTAGTCGCGTCGCATTCGCCGAGAACCGAATTTTTACCACACACCTAACGACGCTTTTGTGCATGATTAATTGCTTTTTTGTATAATTGTAAAGTATTTAAATTGATTGTAATGTAATCAGTGTTTTCATTGCCAATAGCGAAAACTAATTTGATCGGTGGTATGTAAAGAGAGGTCGACTCTTTATAGCAGGTTTTTAAAAATAAAAAAATCAATAAAAATTGTATGCCTAGTAATTAGCCAACGGGGTAAGAAGAAATAATAGATCCCAAAATAAGTCTAGCTTTAGCTAGCCCATGGCTTTGACGTCACGTCGACGTCATTTAGCATTTCTAGTAGTGCCAAAATGTATGTACAATACATATTACATAGGGACTATACCACAATAGACATAACTACCAGTAGTTCGACTGCAAAGAAATGGACAGGTTTCAATATCTGTCAAATTCGTCGGGTTTCACTCGGATAAGTTAAAGGCTGGCGCGCTGGCTGGTATAATTTATTTTTAAAAATAAGATTTTGAAATTGAATTCTGACAGTTTTCTTTGCATGTGCCAAAATATAAACAACGACTAAATTTGTAGGTAACGCACCTAGCGACGACTTTTGACATAATACGTCAAACTTAAAAAAAATTACATCAGTTCTAAGTCGGAATACTCTATCATTCTGTCAGCTGTCTACTCTGACTATACTATCACTGTTCTATATTCTTATAGCCCAATGGGATATATCCAGATAGAACTACTTCGTGTCGAGAATGACATGTAACCAACCAAGCAACAATGCAAACATTTACATCCGAAATAATTTCATTACAAACAGAGCCTTCGAGTTTCAGAAAAGTATTTTTAACAGACTTTTTTATTCAAAGCAGTCAGCACAGCCAGGTTCTTGGCCATAGACCGTGACAGACCACACTAACTTACATTAGGGAATGTTCAGACGCGAAACGAAAAACGCGCGTTGTAATAGGGAAACACAAAGGAAGATTCTATTAATTTATTACATATACACGTAGTCTCGAGATCCATACTAATATTATAAATACGAAAGTGTGTCTGTCTGTCACCTCTTCACGCCCAAACTGCTGAGCCAATTTTGCTATGGAGATACTTTCAGTCCCGGGAAAGGTACATAGAATACTTTTTATCTGAAAAATGTACGTTTGATTCGTAATTTTGGCGCAAGTTGCGGGTTGCGGAGTTGCGGGCGTCATCGACTAGTTTCTTATATTTTTACAGTATAATAGTTGACAGTAGTTTTCGTTAAACACAAAAATTGGCGTTTAGAATACATTTATAGAAATTACTAGCTGTCCCGGCAAACGTTGCTTTGCCATAATATAAAGTACCTATTTCGCCCATATTATTTTATTGAAGTAACTAAATAAAGTTATGTCGCCATGGCAACGTCGATCGCTATCCCGTCGCACAAGCAATGGTCGCCGTCAGTCTCAGGTTGTAATAATTTACTATTATTTATTCAACAAATTCACTTATCAATATATAACGTACCCAGATTCTCAGATGTACTGAATATGCATATAAAATTTGGTAAAAATCAGTAAAGACTAAAGCCGTTTCGGAGGAGTTCGCGGACTAACATTGTGACACGAGAATTTTATATATAAGATAAAGCTTAAAGTTTGGATTAAAAATTTATTATGATGCCACGCATTGTCAAATTATCATTAGGTATGATGTAGACGTACACGCGATAAAATTGCAAGAAATTTTATGTGTGTGTGCCTACTGTATAACACTAGATTTGCAAAGTAAAAACTATTATATTTAAAAAAAATCCGTTGCATTTTTTTATAAAATTAAATAAAATTGTTTTTATAGCAACTGAGCGAACATTTTACAACAAATAAATAATGCATGTTAGAAATGACAAACGTAAAGTAGCTAAATCAGTAAGTACATTGCGATTTGCGAACGAACGCGTTGAACTCTAATCGTCTGAAGTGCCTTAAGAAGTATTTTGGGCCTGGACTATTTATTTTATGAGTCTTATTTTATGTCGATGTTAAGTCTATATTAAGACTATGTTATAAATAAAAGTAATTATTTTCATTCTGCTAAAAAATGTTTGCATAAACACGGAGGGGAATTTGAAATTAAAACTGTACCTACATAAAAATAGCTTGTTAGCTATCTTGTTTAATACAAAGCTGTTATTATCATTTTGAAAGACTGATGTCCAGCTTTATGGCTGCCTTACATTATTCCAATCCAGCGCTGGATGCTACTGGAATAATGTAAATGGGCACTGGCATCCAATTAAGTGCATTCCAGTGCCCGATTACATTACTCCAATCCAGCGCTGGAATGCTACTGGAATAATGTAACCGGGCACTGGAACCCAATTAAATGCCTTCCAGTGCCCGACATTATTCCAATTCAGCGTTCGATTGGATCGCTGGAATGGGATTGGAATGATGTAAGCCGGCCTTAAAGTTTCGTTGACAGAAGTTTATTTTTTTAAACGGGCTTTGGCCCACCACACATTCCCACCACTGTATCTCCTGTATCGCCAGGATCGACAGCGGTATCCAACCACGAAAACCCTTTGATGTGATCTCAGGGAGCCCGAGGGACATGCTAAAGCTGTCTTGAGACCCGCAACGAATTTAATCAGAAGAAGATAGGAGGAGTAGGAAAAGACACAGACAGAACAGAGAACAGACAGAAGTTTATGTATTCACTATCTATTTTAATATTATGTAGAAGTCTAAAATAGACTAGGTACTAAAGTCTCAAAGAAGCAATATGTAAAGATTTACTCCTGTTAAAAACATCATAAACCAGGCGTGAAAGAATGATGCTTTAAATATGTGTATGATACACATCATAGAATAGAAATCTCAAATATGCGTAAAATAGAAAAGTTTCCATACTAATATTATAAATTGCGAAAATGTGTTTGTCTGTCTGTTACCTCTTCACGCCCAAACAGCTGAACCGATTTTGCTGAAATTTGGTATGGAGATACTTTGAGTCCCCCGGGAAAGGACATAGGATACTTTTTATACCTGCAGAAAAATGTACAGTACCCGCGCGATAAACGAGTTTTGGCGCAACGGAGTTGCGGGGCGTCATCTAGTCTTAAAATATAATATGTGTTTATTAGAAAAGTATATTAAATACATATTATAATAATTTATTTCCGTTGTCTGGTACCCGTAACAATATTAAATATATAAGTCCTTCAGGTTCTATAAGCATGTGGCTAGACCACAGAACACAAGACTGACGTGGTGTGATATTGTTATTATTTAAAGAAATGTATGTAATTTAAAGAAATGTATAATAATTAATAACAGAGTACCACGCTATATCTCTAATCCCTATACCTAGAATTCTCTCTAAAGTCTAAACTAATGTCATTATAATTATCTAATTATAGTCTAAAACATTTAATAATGTCATTGAAGTAAATGTTATTATAATAATTATTAATGTTAATTTCATAAAACGGGTACTTAGTTTCTTTATTATTAAGGTGACTTTGTAAAATTGATTTTTTAAAAAATAAACGGAATTACTATGTTAACTGCTTAAATTAAAAGTTCCCTAATTGAGTCTGTTATAACATATAGACGTAATGTATAAGTATGTAATTATTATCTTATTTTGTTGGTCAATGGTCATCCTGCTCTGCAGCCGTCGCCGACTTCCAAAAAGGAGGTTCTATACAGGATGTAAGAAAATTAAGCGATAATACTTAAGGGGGTGTACCTATGTGTTTCTTGTAGAGAGTTCACTGTGAAAGTAGCAGCGCTGAAAGAACATTTTTTTTGTTATTTGTATGGCCCAGCGCCCCAGCGTCACGAGTTTTCCCATAGAAAAGTGAAAAAAAAGCTTTTTCAGCGCTGCTACTTTCACGGTGAACTCTATACACGGGATTCATGCATACTCTAAATGGCCTAAAGTATTATCACTATAGTTATGTTCCACTCTGTATAGTCAGTTATATCTATTTATTTTTATATATAAAAATTAATCGCTGAATGTGTTCGTAAGCTCTAGTCTCGATAGTTCGGCTATATAGGACGTTATCAATTCGACTATTTCCAGACCTGCCCAGATTTTGTATATGTTAGTAAATTTCAGTGTCTAAACAAATGTGCCTTTCAAAAGTGTATACCTATATGTATGTATGTTTTTTGTTTGTGTTCGTATATTATCTTCGGAACTACTAGTCCGATTTAAGTAATTCTTTTTTTGTTGTACTAGGTATCACTTAAATTCGGTTCAGTAGTTTCTAAAAAAATGCAATTTTAATTCTCAATTACGTAGGTACAATTTTGAAGTCGGTTTTATCTTTTTAAAATACTCTTTATTGCATTCATTGTTTAATATTTTTTTAATTCTTACGTTGTTAAATAATCTATAATGTAGGTATAAAATTTAATCGGGTTCCCACACAGCAAACGTATTTTAGTCGATTTGTACCTACGGAACCGTTGAGTCTTGAGTGTGAGTTCAAATTAGCATTTTGCTGTTTTAAGGTACCTACCGAAGTGCTATCTACTAACTATAATTTAAATTGCATTTTTATCTCAAAACAAGCAAAACTTTATTACTTCTATGATTAATAATTATGTTCATCATTATTTTTAAAGAAACCATTTTTAAAAGTTTCAAGTTTCAACTGTAGCCTTATCTTAGATTTAATTCCATACCGTATGTACCGTATCTTAACATTAATTTGTAGTTGGCATAAAATATGTAGAATGTAGATTGTTCAAAGATTTAATTGACATAAAATATAATTAGTAAGCTTTTTTTTTATTTCTTTTTGTTCATACTTCATAGTCCAGGTGGTGGCTGGAATTATGGTTTTATAAAAAAAATAATAAAAAAAGTGAAATTATTTTTTAAAAACCTTTATTTTTATAGCAAACATAATATAATAAATAAATACATTAATCATGATTGTAATAAACAAACGTACTACACGTAACAAACCCAAAGTAAGCACTATTGCTATACCTATACGAATTCAAGTTGTATTTGATATATTCATGACAATTCCGGACTTTTCTATCATTGTATGTATACGTTATATACACATGATCTGTGTAGTGTACAATATGTCTATTTTAAGAAGCGTTGTCCGATTACCTATAAAAATTTAGGGACCTCATAATTTCTGTAACATTTCTGTAATGTTAAAGTAAAAAAAAATACACGATTCTTAAGAAAATTCATATCATTTTGCATCAACAAAAAATTTGTTGGTAAGCGGACAACGAATAAATAATTAATTTAGACACATTGTATAGTACGTTTTGGTAATATCAATGCAATTTTACAAAAAAATAAATTAAATAATTTGTCATAGAAGCCTCTATACATTGAAAGGCGTTAAACACATCATTATATACAATTCTACATACTAATATAGCTATAGGAATCATTACCGTAATTTTAATTTTTGCAAACTAAACCAACGCATGCACATTTTTGTACTAAATGTTACAGTCTTACGTACATATTGGTCAATAGGTATATTTTTCGAATAGTCTAGGGTGTAACTACAAAAACTGAATACAATATAAGCTCATTTCCTTCCGTAATTTTTTTGCTTCTATTTTGAATCTAAATCATGGGAATTAAAACAGTTTTTTTCTGCGTAATCACCTAAATAAGCTACTCGAGTGTGAAAGAGATAGTCATCAGATAAATTAATTTTTAATCATTTTATGGTTTGAGCTCAATGACTCCAGAAGCTTATCTAGAAGACGCTGAACTTTAAGATTTACCTGCAAAATTAACCGTACTATTTACAATTTTTGGTACACATTCAGGTAAATTAAAATTATTAAACTAGATTCTAATATCTTCTTACAAAGCAAAAATGGTTGAGCTTTGGTTTGAGAATTTGCGACAACACAACATCGAGTGTAAGGCAAAACTTTAGTCCATCTTTGGCTACATAAATTAATAAACTATCCTCGCTATATTACTTACGTTAAATGTTTACGACTACACATTGTAGTGCCACACAAAGGAATGACTAGGAGCGTTTCGATAGAATTTATATTCAGGCGTGCTGGGCGAGGCCGAGGTGGATGAAGAAAGCCACGCGGTCCGGGCTCCTCTCGCCGCATTTGTTGCACATGAAGGGATCGTTGTAGCCGTGGAAACCCATGTGAATGGTGTGCATCGTGAGATCGCCGAAAGTGATATCACAGTACTGGCACTTGTGTTTGGTACTCTGCTCCGCCCCCGAGACCTCGGTCGACTTTTCGGATTCACAGTCGGACGCGTCGTTCTCCATTTTGCTGTCCTGGTGCTGTAGCCTCAGGGCGACGGGCTGCAGCTTAAACGCTGGACCCTTTCTTCTGTTCTTCAGGGATGTGGTCGGGGTGACGGGCTGCTGCCGTTCCGCCTGAGAGGGTGAGGACGCCGGCTCGGTGGTCTTCATCGTGCTGGTTAAGTCGAGGGCGTCGTGGCCCTGCACGGGGGTGACGCTGCGCCGGGTCGGGGTTTGAGGCGCGGTCATCGGAGACTTGGCCAGGGGAGGAGTTGCGCTCGCGTCTGTGGGCCTCTCTCCCGACAGCCGCTTCTGCATTATCGTCTGAGGTACCGCATCCTGCTTTTCGGATGTGGTCTCGTTTTGGTTGGGGGACAACCTGGCATCGTATTTGTTACCAGGTGGGAACATGAACGAGTGCTGAAGGAAAGGTGGTATGTAGGGAAGATTGACGGGGAAGTGGTGGCCGAATATGGGGTGACCGGAAGTCGGCGGCGGAGGGATCTTGTTGTTGATCGGGGGCTGCTCGAACATCTTCGTCATCGGCTTCTGTTTTGGCCCCCGGCGAGTTCCGTACACGTCGATAATGGGCAGAGGATTGGGGGTGCCGTCCATGTTTAGGACCATGGCTGGATTGTGTTTATATTTGCGCAAATGTAGCTTGAGGGAGTGGCAGTACTTTGTGGCGTAGTTGCAGTCGGCACATCGGTACTGGTAGATATTCGAGTGCGACTTGAGGTGCGAGTTCAGCATGGACTTGTTGACGCACGAGTAGGAGCACTGCGAGCACTGAAACGGCTTCGATCCCAGGTGGTTCCTCATATGATACTCCAGGTGATGCTTGTATTCGGTCACGAAGGGACATTTTTGGCAGCACAGCATCTTCTCGGGCTTGATGTGCTCCTTGCTGTGTTCCCAGAAGGACAATTTTGTGACAGCGACGAACTCGCACTGCTTGCATTTGAAAGTTTTCACTTTTCCATGGGAATTGACTGCGGGAACCCTGAGACCCGGTTCTTCGTCGAAGTCGTCTTCGGGTCCTGATCCGTCGTGACCGTCCTCGCTGTCCATTTTGTTTTGATCCATGCCTTCGAAGCCGGAATCATGGTAGCGGCCGAAATGCCTCCTATCATTTTCCGCATCCGGAGATGAGGTTCTGGGTGATTTAGGTGGAGTGGCGTCGGCGTGCTGCAGGGGCGTCGAGACGTGAGGAGGCACGAGAGATTTGGGCGTGTGCGCCTCGTAATCACCACGTTGATCACAGTCGTCGTTGGATCGGCTCTCGAAGCCCGGCGGGGTGAGCAGATTGAAAGGTATTCCGCTGTAATTTTCTAGATGCACACCCAAATTCATTTTGGCGTGTAACGATAAGTTATCGTAGTAAGGCAGAGGCTCCCCGTTGCTAGGCGGTGATCTTTCATTGGATTCCTTGCTCGATGAGGGCGATGTGCTCTGGAAGTCCTCCGAAAAGAATCCGCTGCTCTGCTCCTTTGAATAGTTTTCATCGTCCATCGGTTCCGATTTCTAAAAGAAAACAAAAACTTCAGTGAACTGCGTCCAAGTCGGTGTTTATTTATCGATAAACACGTTTTATTGACAAATATTTTACAAATCGAGCTTTGTCGGTCGGCATCTTTCATTTCCTTAATGGTGGCATAATGACTTATTTTAATGATTTATTGATTACGGTCGTAATTTAAACACCGGTTAGCGCTATTTAAAAGAAGTAGCTAAACTTGCCCACACATATTTTGATAAAAAATAAAGTAGATACCACTCGATGACAGCCTAAAATAATTACAGTTTAAAAGGATTTGATGTAATCTTAATTGTCTAGTGCTCGCAACATTAAGGCAGATCAAAGACCTATCATTAGGTATTATCTAGGCAGAGGATTGGGGGTGCCGTCCATGTTCTAAAGCTACATCACTCATCAGGCAGGTTCAGACGTATAACTAAAGTATAATAAATAATAATATATTTGTATCTATAAACCAAGTCATAACTAAAGTCTATAATATAGATTATAGACAATACTTACAATGACCGATGACGGTGGTAGCAGAGAGCCCCACGATGCGCCGTGCGCGTGGGTGGCGGGCAGCATCCCGGTGGGGGAAGCGTAGCTCAACATACCTACGGGAATGACGTTCATCAGAAACCATAGGTACATTTTATATTCCTTAACCAATAAAAAAATAGTTTTTCTTTAAATTCAGCGTTACCAAAAACTAAGGACTTGATGCCAACATCCTAAATTGCCGTGATATTATAAAATCTGCGGTCTAATGTCAGGACCTTGAATTTTATACATAATTTTTTATTTATAAAATTACATTTGTCTATGCTAAAAGTAAGAAGTAGAAGTAGTTATACGTTGGCAAAAACAAGTATGTGAAGAATAGGTACAAAAACATTAAGGAATGTAATTTAAAATCTAGAATGTTCTTCAAAACTTTAAATGTAGCTGCAAATACTGCAAATGTTAATGTTACCAATTATTCCGTAATCTCGCGTATAAAAAACACACTTAGCAATAATTACAATGCATCTGTAAAAAATTTACTTCATTTCGACCGTTCTTAATTGAGGTTAACACAAGATATTGTAATTGCAACACGCATAATTATTTGATGCATTACAATTCTTGGTAAAAATTTGCTTGTCCAATGTGTTACAATGTCACGTGATTAATTATCATTACATAATGAGTCGCATCAAATCAAAAGCACCGATCGATTACAATATAATAAGCAGGTGAAGTAATACCTTTTAAAACTACCGAAATATTAATGGCAGCTAATAACTTAAATAATTACTTATAATATTCAAATTCATATCTTCGCGTTATTACGTTTATATGATAATGTCCACGATAATATTATGAATATTTTTTTATCGCGGACAATTTGATTATAAATTTAATTAAAAGACCTCGTAATTTATTTAAAATTATGAAACGTGTATAAATTTTCTGTAAAAGTTAGCAATTTATTATTTTTGGACGCGACCTAATGTAAAATAAAATATTGAAGAAAAAGAATATTAAAAATTATTTACCTTCCCCCTTATATTGGCCGGTATCGATATAAACTTGAAACACTTAGAATGTTGACAATAAATCCTTATCATTAACGCTTTCCACTTTTTAACACACACAACAGGAATTGAGTAAGACAAGCCTCCGCCGCGGTGTCGGAACGCAAAGTGACGACGTCCGTATTTCACGGGGGACTGAAAAAAACTGTCAATTTTTATGCTCCAACATCGATAAGTATATTCCACTTTTGAACGCGACTAGTGTTCTAGAGCGAGCGGGATGGAGCAGGGGGCCGCTACGTCCGTCTCGCTTCCACCCCGCAGCCTATTTCACGTCGAGCCAATACGCTTCGACCTGGTGTGGGAGGGGATCAAATTATTAAGTTATTGTTTATGCCTTATTAATAATAAAAAATATGTTCGAGCGCCGCGCCGTTACTGTTATAACTTATAAGCCCGTAGGTTCGGTTATTATGCCCCAATAAATGGGAGCGCAGGCAATTGACATTGTTTTTCTTTTGTTATTCGACTATTAACATTATAATGTGGGCTTTATTATGCCCACTGTTTATGACACATGCGATTAATGCAGATGAGGGAGGAAGAATATTATAATTTATAACCCTTCACGAAATGTGAAAGTTATTATTTTTGGTACAATTAACAATAATATTTGCTTTGCACGACATGTTATCTTTTATGAATTTTTACAGCTGGCGCTCGGTCTATAAAATAATTTTCAAGGGGTATTGAAAAAAAATTAAGTAGGTACGTTTAAGGTCTTTACTAAAATATTTTTAGTATTATACAACTACAAACTACGAGTAAAAACACTTTAAAATATGTAGTAGCTAGGTACACCGATTATTTTAAAAATTATTTTTTTTAGGTTTTTTATAAACTAATCTAATATATATTAAATCTCCTGTCACGATGTTTGTCCGCGATGGATTCCTAAACTACTTAACCGATTTTAATGTTTTTATTTTTTAAATGTGTGCTTTTTTCCAACTTGAGAGATAGGATAGCTTAGATCTTTAATTATAGTCGCAATTTTATTTTATTGCAAATTATTTGTCTATAAAGAGCTACCATTGTTTATGCGACGCGGGTCACGGGATAGCGATGGACGTTGCCATGGTGACATACTTATTTAGTCACTAATTCAATAAAATAATACGGGCGATATACTTTATATAATATGGCAAAGAAACGTTTGCCGGGACAGCTAGTTTCTTTATAAAAATCTATAAACTAATAAGTATTTTAGACGGTAAAGGTTAGCGTATCAAGGCTCTAATGCAGGAATTTTCTAATTTATTTTCAATTCGTTCTAGAAAGAGACTTAATAGGACCTTACAGCTGTATCAAAATTAAAAAAAAAAAACCTGCAAGCATCAATTTTCCATAAAATTAATGTATGATCATAAAAAATTAAATTATTAAATTACTAGACTATCAAAAAATAAAACCATCATTATTTATTTCATGTCGTTACAGAGAACACACCCTAGCACAAAACACAAGCTTAAAGCTCTCAAAAGCTTATGTTCAGTTTAAAAATATCTCGTACATACTCCTTGTATATTGCCTCCCCTACGTTTTAGCGGTGTTTTAAGAGGGGTATAAAAAAGGCATAAAAAAGGCGGGCGGGCTCCGGGGCGGGAGCTTTTTACGGCTGGGGCGGCCAATCGTGAGCTTCTATAAAAAGCTTTATGTGCAACGCTTTTTTATTTTTGTCTCGTAGATATAGTTTTTCACTGAGGGTTACATTGTAAATGTTATTCACTGTTACTTTATAATTACTCACTCTACTGAGTGAACGAAAACATGGGAGTGAATATTTCTATGCAGGGAATATATTTAATTAATAATACTTATTATTTATTTATAAGTAATTATTAAATTTTGATTTAATTATAAAAACAATATTTAACGCCGTATTAGTTCTTACATTATTGGTAGCACTACCTCTACCTCTATACCTAGCTCATAAATTATAATTAAAATTAATGTTAATAATAAAAGATTTTCAATTATTTTTTAAATCTTAATTTGTGTAAAACGTTATATTATTATAAAAATCATCTTAACGCATTCCTTAGTTTAGTTTTTTCTGTTGTACCGACCGTAAGTATTAGGTATATTTATATTTAAAAAATAGGTAAGTAATTATTTTAAAACTAATTACGCTTTATGTGAATCTGTTTAAAGATTTTTAATTATATCCTTGTTACTGTTATTACATTTTTTTGGAAAGTAGAAAAACTAAAGTTGAAGAGTTTTAAAAATTCTTGATAAAATGCTATCGAAGATAATAGTTATTAGGTACTTATTAGAGTTTTTACTATTATTAAAACTTTGCGTAATTATAGTAATGTTTATGTTACTGGCCCAGAATTTATTTTTGAAGATTTTATTTAAAAATAAACGGTTTCACTAATTATTGTAATATTCATAATTGATTCTAAATTCAGTTCGTCATTTTACCTGATGTCCTAGTTATAATATTATGATGTTCTCATTAATTAATGTTTAACCAAATAGTTTTCCTCGATTAAACGTACCTAATCTATGCGTTTGATTACCTAATGTGTGTTTATATTTGCGACAAATTTCATCAAAATTGTCTTAGTAGCTTTGAAGTTTTTTTTATAACACTATAAATAGTCAGTTGTAATCACTAGACAAGTACCTAATGAAACTTTAAATAAAATCTAATGGACATGTTGAGTCAAAATATAATTTTAGTAGGTCCCTACTATTTGAAGCTATATACCAAGACATTGTTGTTTTATTGAGGTAAAATTGGCGTAAAAATAGTAATTTGAGTTTTAAAAATCTTTAACCAAATGACAACAGAATTAAAGTAAGTCGGTACATAACTCAGGAAGAGTTCAGGATTAATTGAATCATGTTTCTTTGCTTTCATAGGTAATTTAATTATTGTTTATTAAAAAGCTAAAATAACATAACCTCTTCCTTTTTGGAAGTCGGTTAAAAAATAGACCTTCCATTAATATTTTATAAGATGCAAATTAATTCGCTTCTAGTTAACGCTTATATTTTTAACAATAAACTTTAAATTTTATTTTAGTGGCGATATTCTATAGTCAACACTAATTAGTTGGTCTATTATTTCACTTGGTTATGAATTTTTTGCATATTTTTTAAATGTTTTATTTGCAAGACATAATTAAGTATCTAATAACAATAAGTTAATAAGTAAACGTTACTTCAGTAAATAGTGGCGTAGCGAGACTAAGGGCCTGTTTCACCACTTCCATGATAAGTGTCGGATAGGCGATCCACAACTTAACTTGACAGAGTATGGAGAATTAGTCAAAAAGGTTGTGGATAGCCTATCCGGCACTTATCAGGAAGTAGTGAAACAGGCCCTAAGGGACAGGTATAAAAACGTTTAAGATCGGAGCTAGAGTATAGCTATTATGTGGTCGCTGATAGCTATAGAGACTAAAACGAAGTTTTTCTAATGTAAGAAAGAAGTTTATAAGTAGTCTCTTATAATTCTTTTTAGGAGCACATAGCCCAAGTCTTTCTAATGCTTGTTTTGTTTTCTATTAGGTACCTTTCCTACTTGAATAGCTGTAGCTGTCGCTGTCGCTGTGCTGTCGCCGTGCTGTCGCCGTGCTGTCGCCGTGCTGTCGCCGTGCTGTCGCCGTGCTGTCGCCGTGCTGTCGCCGTGCTGTCGCCGTGCTGTCGCCGCGCTGTCGCCGCGCTGTCGCCGCGCTGTCGCCGCGCTGTCGCCGCGCTGTCGCCGCGCTGTCGCCGCGCTGTCGCCGCGCTGTCGCCGCGCTGTCGCCGCGCTGTCGCCGCGCTGTCGCCGCGCTGTCGCCGCGCTGCCGCCGCGCTGTCGCTGAAAATACAAATAGTGCACAAAAATTTTCACGTAAAACCACAGTAAAACGTTCCACAGAACAAAAAAATGGCCATGATCTTTTAGTTATTGTTGTCAAATAAGAAATGAGTTACGTAAGTAACTATTGTTTCGGTGATGTAAAAAACGACCCTGAAATGCCTGTAATAAGCTGTTTTTTAATGTCCTATTTTTGGCAGTTTACTGTAAAACATCTACCGTTTTTGCGACCGCTAATTTCAAGAAATACGGCCTCACTCAGTGACGTTATAATGTCACTGAGTTTGATTGTGAAAAAAACGAAGTGAAAAAAAAAAGTTCGTGAAGAGTTTGACAGATGTATGGGGCTATGTCAAAATATTCATTTAATTAGTGTTAAGTATTTAATAGATATTCGTCTCTGAGCGCGGCAGATAAAATTCCTATTCAACCTAACGCTAAGTAGGTACTCACATACGGTTTTGCTCGATAGTTTTACTCCAAATCGAAGGAAATGACATATTTGACATATTTAATTCCATCGAGCCGGCTCGAAGGGACTAGCCTTCGAGCTATCAGTTTTGGCAGTTCACACGGTGGTTATTGCTCGATTTGGAGTAAAACTATCGAGCAAAACCGTATCTCAGTACTTAGCATTAAAACGGTATTATAATTAAATGTCAAACTAACGACATTGATATTTCGTGTTGTAGTAGTTGTTGTGTGTATAATATGTTGTTTTTAAAAAAATATCAAGATCTTATACCATAAAAAAAAGAAAACGTGAATGACAAGAGCGCTTCTACAATACATCTCCGAACCGTTGAACTGTCCAAAAAAGTAAAGCAAAGTATTATGTATTAGATAAAACTTAATGAAGCACGTTGAGAGTGTTTTAAGACCACGTCATGACAAAAGCGTCATTTTGTAAATGATTGTTTTTCTGCCACTCGCTCTTTGATTATACAAGGTGTAACAAAACGTGATAGCTGATAATACTTAAGGTGAGTTTGAGTCCCCTGTATGGAGTTCAACGTGAAAGTAGCAGCGCTGAAAGACCAAAAATTTTTTTATGGGCAAGCGCCCCAGTGGCCTGAGTTTTCCCATACCAAAGTTAGAAAAAAGTTACTCTTTCAGCGCTGCTACTTTCACAGTGAACTCTGTACAGGGACACATACACACCCTACACACCAAGTAATGTCACGATGTTTTGTTACACGTAGACCAAGAAATTTCCGAATTCTTTGTAGACGACAACGTAAAAAACCATCGCCTGTCCAACAATCGATGGGAGTCGGAATGGGCATTTTCCGGTCAGCGCACAAGCACAGTGCGCAGTCCGGTCGTCCGGTCGCGAGGGCCGAGAGCCCTTATCGCGCCCAGTAAAAAGTAATGCCCGGCCTTTATGGCAGTTGCGAGACACGCGCTTTATTGCGGAGGGCAGAGGTTAAGCTGCGGGCACACTGAGCAGTGAGCTCAATACCAAAAAAATATAACGAGGGACTTTCTTCCCGCTGCCGATGTTGCCGTTTTTCGCCTCCATCGATGAGAAAAATAGTATACGCACCATGGGCAGTAAATAAGAAAGCCTCAGATCACATGTTTGTTGACCTCGGCTTCGCCTCGGCCAACAATTACATGAGATCTGAGAATTTTCTTACTTTCCTGCCCTAGGTGCGTAATATACTATAGCACACCATTATATTACTTCAGGGATATTCAGGACGAAAAGGAAACCGGATGTTCTGTCATTTGTTTATGAGAAACTTTTACATCATAACAGTATGACCTCGGGTAATTGTGGAAGTATGTGAAGAATATAAAGAAAGTAGAAAAGGGCCCTCTTAAAAGGCCGGCAACGCACCTGCAGCTCTTCTGATGTTGCGAGTGTCCATGGGCGACGGTAGTTGCTTACCATCAGGTGACTCGTTTGCTCGTTTGCCCCATTATTTAATAAAAAAGGGCTAAACGGAAGAACTTTGTTTCTTTTTTATGCAACGGAATAAAAAATATTTTGGCGCGGTTTCGACTTACAAGTTAGATCTCTGGAAAATTTTATCAAAAATTACTCCAAAACCCGGTGTGCCCGCTCCACTTCATACAATTTCCCCTCGCATAAAAAATGATTGTACCTTCAAATCTATCCCGCGTGGGGGTCCCCCCTTCCCCCTACCCCCACCCCCCGCCGCCCACTGTATATGAATGAGCTGAGATCTAATATGGGGGTAGAATGACTTTTCGGTTCGCTAGGAGCTGGAGTTTTCAAACGTCCATCTTATATTATTTAGTCTTTTCTCTTTATACGGAGTCATAATTCAATTTTCTTTGGAACCTATAATAATGCATAATATGGTAGGAATAATGTGAGTTTGATATTAATTTAACTTAGGTGACCTAGCTCGGTGTTTAAGAAATTAACGAAACTTAGGTACCTACTTGAAAATCTAGCTAAAAGAAAAGCTAGCTAGATTGTATCGCTCTCATTGTAAATCATGGAAATTCTGGCATTTAAGAAAATCGATTATAAACACAAAAATTATCGTCTCGCTTAAAAAACAAATATAAGAGTACATATTAATGTCGATAAAAACTTTACTTACAAAATGTTTGTCGTAATTTATGTTAAATGGTGTCTTACATTTTTCGCCTTAACACAATAAGTTAACGTCTTTTTTGTTGTGTTTTAAATTGCGTAACAACGTTAATATATATTTTATTTATCTCTGTAACTAACATTTTATGTTTAATTTTTTGCGTGTGTATAAATAGCATCGGCGTATAATTTTTTCATTGTTATTAACTTGGATATTTCTGATTTAGTTTAATGATCGCGAGCCAATTAAATAACCTGTTTGACGCTTTCGGATTTTATTTTAATTTTTTAATTTTATTCCCTACTCGTATTTATATTTACTACATGTTGCCTGAAACTCGTTCGCGTAGAATTTTTATTTTTATTTAACCTCTCAAGCCCAATAAGGGCACCTGTAATCGCGACACCAATAGAATAACAACAGATTTCCAAGAATCAGCGATCGAAGGATGTACTTTATGCAAATATTACAAAGGCGGACTTGATGCCTTATGGCAGTTTCTTCCAGCCTTCTTAGGGTGATAATGAAAGGTAGAATAGCCACATTCTTAAACAGAATTGATTGAATGATGACATAATAAGTGGTTGTATAAATATGATTAGTTGATAAAACTATTATCTTATTGAACATTTTATCAAAACAAACCTACAAATTCCGTCATTTTATCAAAATTCTTTTGTGTGTGAAAATATGTCGCGGTAGCCACGTTTAATATTTCTTAGAAAAAATCTCCATACCAAATTTCATCGCCACTGCTACATTGGCAAGAATTTTTCCCGCAACTTGGAATTCGTTTTTCCGGGATATTTTCCGGGAATCGGGATAGGTCATTTTACAAAATATGGATCATTGTGTTGGGCGTGAAGCAGACAGAAAGACAGCTACATTTTCGCATACTTATAATGAGTATGTGCATATATTATAATATCACTAGCTGACCCGACAGACGTTGTCGTGTCTTAACGATGATTAATTAATTCGAATAATAATTGGTATAATTAAGAAAACAATAGATTAAAATTAGTATCTTCATGCCAAATTTAATCAAAATAGATATAAATAGTTTAAGCGAAAATCATAAAAGTTTATTGTGCAGGAACCGTACATTTTCCGGGACTAAAAGTATCCCTTGTCCTTTCCCGAGACTCAAAGTATCTCCATACCGAATTTAATAAAAATAGACTGAAATAGAAAAGTTTATTGTGCGGGAACCGTACATTTTCCGGGACCAAAAGTATCCCATGTCCTTTCCCGAGAGTCAAAGTATCTCCATACCAAAATTCATAAAAATCGATTGAATATTTTACGCGCAAATCATAAATGTATATTGTGCAGTAACCGTACATTTTTCCGGGACAAAATGTATCCTATGTCCTTTTCCTGGTTCTAAGCTACCTGTCCACCAATTTTCAGCCAAATCGGTTTATCCGTTCTTGAGTTATAAGTAGTGTAACTAACACCACTTTCTTTTATATATATAGAAGATATGCATTCGTTTTTCACGCGTCCATTTTTCTCTGTCAGATACTATCCTATTCCTTTCCCGAGATTCAAAATAGGCACGCTTGCAGGCACAATTTCAAATTAGTTATACCGTACGGATCTGATATAAAAGTTTACATTAAGCCAGACAGTTTATAAAGCCTAGGTCAATCTATTCTTCGTTGGGGCCAGGAGCGAGTGAGGGAGCGACACTAACTCATTACCGAGTAGGCTTTCAGCTGAGTAAACGAACTTGTTTTATTACTGACGCAAATGATAGGTATTCTACAAAAAGTTTCAAAATAAAACACTTGCCAGTTTGTTCAATATTAGGGGAGACTCGGCACCTTTGATTAGCTTAGTCTGGAAAATCAGTCATAAAATAGATATGTCAGCTTAAACATTATTTTATCATCATTAATAATTGAAGACGTGAGTGGGTAACTATAACTTTGAAAATTAATTTTTTTTATGAAATAAATGAAAACTTCAGGACCGGAAAATTCATTTGAAATCGAAAATGTTAGCTATCTACTTCATCCACTCATGTCTTCAATATACAGAGTGTTACAAAACTTAGTAATAACACTTTAGTGTGTGTATGTGTCCTCTATATAGAGGTCACTGTGAAAGCAGCAGCTCTGAAAGAGTAACTTTTTTTAAATAAAAATGCAACTCGTGCGTGCGCTTGCCCATGCAAATCACAAAAAAATGCCCTTTAAGCTCTGTTGCTTTCACAGTGAACTTGATATAAGGAACACATACACACCCTAAAGTATTATTATCACTTAGTTTTGTAACACCCTGTATAATGTAGAAAATAATACATATCTCCGTTGCTCCGAAATTCGTTTATCACTCGAAAACTGTACATTTTTCCGGGAAAAAGTTATTTCCTTGGCCAGGACTCAAAATATCTCTGTACTAAATTTTAGCAAAATCTATCCAGCGGTTTGTGCGTAAAGAGAAGACAGATAGACACAGAGAAAGAGAAGACACAATTTCGCGTTTATGATATTAGTATTGTTTCTCAGTTTATATAACCAATCTCTGAAACCGATCATAAAGAATAAAATATTTTGTAAAAAAGTTAAAGCAGTCCCTAGTCTCCCCCGCTGTTTTCGCTCTAAATAAATGACAAAAGTATAAAAGCAAAGTGGAAAAATTTGGAGCCGATTGTGTGGTGTATTTACTCAGCCTTGTTTATAGATATTATCGTTTTCACTCATTATAATCATTATTACCAGCTAAAGCTACATCACAGGCTTTCTGATGACAAAACGCCATAGTTTACAGGCTTTAAAACGCTGTTTTCGGTAGATCTTTTGCGATTTCGCTCTATCTAAAGTTCAAAAAGGTTCTCTTTTTAACCGACTTCCAAAAAACGAGGAGGTTATATGTTCGGCTGTGGATATATTTTTTTTTTGTATGTTCAACGATTACTCCGCCGTTTGTGAACCGATTTTCGAAATTTTTGTTTTGTTGTATTAGGTTTCAGTTCAATTTGGTACCATGTTCACAAAAGTGGTGACCTGATGATGGGATCTATGAGTAATCGAGGGAACTCCTCGAAATTTATATGGAAACATATGGTGATTTTGGTTTTATGTGAAGTGTACTAAGAATATGCTACCAAAAAGTCAAAATATTGGGTCAAGGTATACCTTGGTTTCGAAGATGCTGAGAGAACTCCTGACTCCTTATAGATACACGTTTGGGAGTTTCGGCGTTGTTTTAAGAACAGAAAGTATATGCTACTATGCAATTAATATTCATCATCATAATCATAATCATCATCATCGTCATCATCATCATTACCACGTCGTGTTAAGGTCACCAATGTCTCATGGCACAGAATAGATAGTAGTACAAGGCATAGGTATGGATATACTAATAATAATTATTATGTATTGTTGCATAACAACACCTGTTTGTTTAATACACGGCGGTCGGCGCTGCAGAGGCGACGGTGTCGTGCGGGCGGCGCTTGGCGGCAGACGACAGATCGAATATTTTACTACTTTATATTATACAGATCGAATACTTTACTAACTACTGTTCACTTCACTGATAATATATTATTTTGTGAGTGTGAGTTGTGACTCTTAATGTAAAGAAAGCCTAACGCCTCCGTGGTCTAGTGGTAAAGAGCGCGGCTCTTGACTCGGAGGTCGTGGGTTCGATTCCCGCGTTGGAAACATGTTATTTCCAAGTTTGGTTAGAACAATGCAGGCTGATCACCTGATTGTCTGATAAGTAAGATGATCCATGCGTCGGATGGGCATGTAAAAAGTCGGTCCTGCGCCTGATCTCTCGCCAGTCGTGTCGGTCTGCCGTCCCACTGGGTTATGAGAGTAAAGGAATAGAGAGTGCTCTTGTGTACTGCGCACACACTTGGGCACTATAAAATTACTCCTGCGTAGCTGGCCTGGTTTCAATGAAACCGGCCACCGTCACCGAAACCGGTGTGGGAGCTATTATTAATGTAAAGAAAAGACGTCATACGCCTAAAACTGGTCTTATGGTTCTGTAGGGTTACCCTGGGACGTTGATCCCTCTGGCGAAATATCAATTAATACAACCAGTGAGTGTGAGCGAGAAGAAAAAATTTGTTGTAGCGAATTAGTACTATCAAATGCTGTCGAGTAAGCGATACCGCGATGCAGATGCTTAACAACGACATCTGTTGTTGAATTGCGGAACTAAATTTTCTTAGAAAATATAAAGTTTACAAATCTCAACACTTAACAAATTGTAATAAAATACGTAAAATATACGCGAAGGTTTACGTACTAGTGTAACTAAAAAGAGTGAAATTATTATTATTTTTAACAAAAAATTAAAACCGACTTCCAAGGTAAAAACAATAATAACATTAATATGAACTAAAAAGTATTAAATAATTTTTACTATCTAATAGTGCCTTTTTCCGAATTCGGCTAAATCTCAACTATTTCTGTACTCAATCTTCATAATTTTGAAGTCGGTGCCAGTTCCCAAAGTTTCAAATATTCTGTCAGAGGACTGAAGATTCAGCTATCTGGTACCGACTTCAAAATAATGAAGATTGAGTACAGAAATAGTTGAGGTTTAGCCGAATTCGGAAAAAGGCACTATTAGATAGTAAAAATTATTTAATACTTTTTAGTTCATATTAATGTTATTATTGTTTTTACCTTGGAAGTCGGTTTTAATTTTTTGTTAAAAATAATAATTAGTTATACTTTATAATTTGCATTTATATTTCCATATTACTTTCATATTTATTATTTATAGCACATAGTTTATTATTATTGACCTCTGTGACTATTACATACTAATGTTACATGTAATAATTATTTCATAAAAATTTTCAGCAGTAGATTTACTCTAAGTGTATTTCTGAGAATTTGGTTTTTTCGATTCAAAGTTGTTGTGTCTTTAAGTAATAAGTTTGTAATGATCGTTATAACAATAAAATATTTGAAATAATGTTATAGTAATTAAAGTCCACAAAACACAGGAAAATTTAGAATAAAATACATATGAAACAAAAAGTCACATAAAAAATCACACAGTTTTTTGTCACTTTTTAAGTTTTTGTGTATAGTCAGGAAATTGTCAGATGTTATTTTCCTCATTACTGTAGTCGGTTAACACTTTAACCTGTAAGTTATATTATATTATAGGTACACTAATAATAAAATATATGATCATAACCTGGCATAAGTCTAGAGATTGACTCTGGATACACCAAAGTTATACCTAAAGGGCTAGACGACCCCCGCAACATCGTTACGCCAAAACTCGTTTATCGTGCTGGAACCGTACATTTTCCGGGGCAAAAAGTATCCTATGTCCTTTCCCGGGACTCAAAGTATCTCCATGCCCAGCAAAATCGGTTGAGCGGTTTGGGCGTGAAGAGGTAACAGACAGACAGACAGACACACTTTCGTATTTATAATATTAGTAATGAAGTAAGGGTATACTTATTACTGAATTATGTTTTCGCGCTATAGTGGCAACACCAGCAAAGATAGTAGGTAAACAAAGAGTTTTGCTCAACTTTTGACAAGGTTTTGTCCATATACCATAAAGTTAATATACCTATCGGAATAGAGCAACAATCTCGAGCTGTCAAACGTAACCAAAATTGGTCTTCATCTGTGTGAAAAATATGTGTACGTATACACTTACACAAGCATGATTGAACATGAATTCTATGAGATTATATTGACAACGTGCGGCACGTGCCGACTGGACGTCAAAAAAAGAGTGCTGCTGTCATGTATCACACGTCTCTTTTTACCACGCGGTGTTACTGATAGTGGCATCTCGCTTGCTCAGGCCTTTGTTTCTCTATTCCGCTAGGTATATTAACTTTATGGTATTACCTATTTACTGCATGTGCAACTCGTAACGCCCTTTTCTCCAACCTTTGCGTAATATGAAATTGAATCTACTGTAACTTTTTAGTGAAAATTAATGTTCAGTTCAATAATTATACACTTTTCTTGCACTTATTCCACTTTATTAGATTATTTTACTCAACATTGTAATTTTTATTATTTTAGTGTAAAATAAGATTAATGTGAAAATCATAATATAATAAAGTGGCATGAGTTCAAGAAAAGTGTATAATTATTGAATTGAACTTTGCGTAACCCTACGAGTATTAGGTTTTTAGATAAATGATAAATCCTTTACCCTACGGAACCCTAAAAACTATGTAACGTTGGCTGTTTCATTTTCCGCGATTCTCTTGTAGAACGAAGCGAAGTCAGCAGTTCTCAATTCCAAAACAGTGTATTTTATATGCAATCACGTTTTGTAGATATGCTACAGTTGTTGTCGAAGACTTAAAAACTTAGGACATGGCACGACGCAAAATTTTCAAATATTTCACCGAAGAAAATTATATTTAAGCAATAGATGGTGTAAAAAGACCGCTAATTACTAAGTTATTCTGTGATAAAGTACTGTTTCAGGACTATGATAGAAAACCAATTGCCATCACGGTAACGAACGGCCTTACGAAGTCGAACTTCTGAACATTATTGCTACAAAAAATAATATTATGATGATTTTGCAATAAAGACTCTTGATTCTATAGGTATATATGTACCTATATGTGATGTGTACTCTCCAGCACACCACCAACACCACTTTACCTACAAGAAAGAAACCATTACCATTAGTAGCACCATCAACGTCAATTAATAATTATTGTTATAATACAAACATAATAGTACGGGTAACCACGCTTTTGCCTCGACATGGCCATTTGTACATATCCATGGTTACCTATTGTCAAAAACTCAAAAAGTGAAAATGGCCTTAAGCGTTAAAGTATAGCCCAATTTTAAAGAACATGCTTTTTCCCTGTTTGCCATGTCTATACTCTAAAAAGGTCTGAAGTTATTGTCAAACAATGGATGTGAGTCTATCTGCTCGCTCATCATATTTTAAAATTGTACATGTTTTAAAAAAATAAGTTTTACAAAAGTAACGTTTTGCTGTTCGGCACGTATAATATTTTACACAGATTTATTTGCACGTAGAGCGAAAATTTCAGGTGAAAATGAGTGTGTAGCCACGAAGTAAATAAGGAAGAAGTTTAGGTTAGGTTCTTAACCTAATTAAAAGAAGACTATTCTACTGCTGCACTCAGAGTGGAACATTACTTAAATGTAATTAATTCAAAATTTTGACATAAGCCCCATACATTTCTGTCAAACTCTACATTAAATTGACTTACCTAGAGAGAGTACGGCGGCTAGAGTTTTAACTCTAACTACCGCAGAGTTTGACAGATAAAAAAAGAACAAAATATATTCTGTAGTGGCATGCAATCATCCATACTCTTTAAAATATAGATAGAGTAAAAAAAAATAGATACCTAATAATAAAAATTTGTTCTTAGCGTAATCATTATAGGAGTATATTCAAGACAACAGGAAGAAGCCATACAGGCTTTCTAAAATAATATAATACTTATTTTATTATTTATCTATTGTATTTAAACTTCTTATACATATTATATTCTCGTGTCACAATGTTAGTTACCGTACTCCTCCGAAACGGCTTTACTGATTATTACCAAATTTTATATGCATATTCAGTGGGTCTGAGAATCGGCTACTGGGTACTTTTTATATTGATAAGTGCATTTGGTGAATAAATAATAGTAAATTATTACAACTCGAGACTGACGGCGACTATTGTGTGACGGGATAGCGATGGGCGTTGCCATGGTGACATACTTATTTAGTCACTTCAATAAAATAACATGGGCGAAATACTTTATATGGCAATACAACGTTTGCCGGGACAGCTAGTATAGTAATCTAAAAACTAATTTCTTCGTATTCTATTTTATTACTCAAGCGACAATCGACTGCATCAATAAGAGTTGCCTACTAAAATTAAGTTATATAATTATTACTTAAGGCCTGTGTATCCGCCAATGACCTTGATCATTGTCTGTCAGTGCGAATATCGACGTAAATGACATTAAAATAACATTCATAACAGCGCGCCTTGTACGGTGCCGGTTACGACGCTCGCCGCGTCCATGATAGGGCGAAATAGGAGAAAAAACCTTTTTAAGGCTTAATATAATACATATTTCAAAAAAGTAAAAAAACCAAATTATTAACTTATGTATTCCAAAGCAGTAGATATTTTTATATATTCTTTTGATAAATAATGAAGGAGTAAAGTTGTTTCATTCAACGATTTGGAGGTGATTTGGTTTTTTATTTCTGTATTATGTGATACCGATAGAAAAAATATGGCAAAACCACGTTACGTATCATATCATGTAGATTACTAATTATTTTTTTCAGATATAATTTCTCTGTTAATGCCGATGAAAAGTTGTTTCATCTGCACGCTTTTTTCGCGAGAGGAGCCTTAACTAAAATAAGCCGTTAGCAAAAACGGGTTACTCAACCGAAAGTAAGCCATAAATTAAAAATGTAAATTGCACTATTTTTTGCAAAACTGCCTACTGGTAATGGTCAGCTTCTACTGTATTCTTAGAAACTTGCACTTTTTGCCGTCATTGTCTAAGGTTGTGGCGATTACATTTTTTTTTGCAAAAAAAAAATCGCAAACTACGCAGAAGTTAATTCTTTTGTTTGGTAATAATTTGAAACAGGCTGCTATGACAGTATATTGTCACCCGTAATTTCGTTGCGCCTAAATTACTTAGTTTATCGCGCTGGAACCGTACATTTTTTCGTAATAAAAACTATCCAATATTCTTCTCTTAGATCTGATAATCTGCTTACCAAATTTCATAAAGGTACAGAATTAATAAGACAAGGTTATATACTTAAATTTAAACTTAAAATAGTATTAGTTAAGTTATTTATCTATGAGAAATATATTATACGAGCCAACCTATTCTGAGATAAACGAAAAAATATTTATAAAGTTATATTATGCTATTAAAATAATAATATTATAGTTTTTGCTGAGCAAAAAAAAAATAAAGGTCTCTTTTGAATAGTATTTTTTTAAATTCACGATTAAATTCTAGTTGATTTGCTTGCGACTGTGATAATTAGGGGTTATTAATGTTATTTTTTAATTATATATTATTTAAGGTAAGCGCAGGTCACGCAGACCTTTTTTTTTTTTTTTTGATATCGCAGGGGAAACCCATCATGGGTGCCCCGGGTTGGGTACCCCGGGGGTATGTGAGACTCTTACTCACTAAAACCACCTGCGGTTCGCCTTTAGCCGTATAACGGAGGGAAATCCCGGATCTGTCTAACACAGGACTCCCTCCACGACTAGGTCACGCAGACCTATATTGTACCAACTGCAACATTTTAAATTGACAATTTTAATAAAATAACTTGTCAATTTGTCAACTTCATTTTGTATGAAAGGGATGTAATACATTACAAAACTGCCGTATCAGAATATCCATACTAATGTAATAAACGCGAAAGACTGAGAGATACTTTGAGTACCGCGAAAGGACATAGGATACTTTTTTCACAGAAAATGTACGGTTTCCGCGTGATAAACGAATTTTAGCGTAGCGAATTCGTAGGCATCACCTAGTTGGTTAATAAAAGTAACATAGCTATGCCTACCTACACGGTGTCAACCTATGAAACACGTATCCATAAGACTGTTGCATTAAACGTTACAAACATCCACCCAAACTTCCGCATTTATTACCGTGATATACACGGTCCTTCCGAAAAAAACTATAAAAATACAAAATGTACGTGTCAAAATGACCCATGAAAGTGAGTTGAATGACCACCATCTGCCCGTGGCAATAAATCAAGGCCCCAGTGGCCAAAATGTGCTTTAAAAAATTTGCCACCGTCCGTACTTTTTTTGCGCATCCATAAAATTTGGACAGTAGCACAATTTCATAAATAGTTACACAGTAGACTATATACCAACTAGTAAAAATCTGTAACTTAGTTTGTAAGTAAGTATATGTAAGGGAAGAGACCTAATGCTAGACACTGAACTAATGACCCTTATGACAAAAATACCATAAATATAAGAATTACTCTAATTATTTCTCACCACTGTAAATTTTATAAGCTTCTCAAGCTATCTGTTGAATTGAAAAAATATATTAGAGCCACCTTCGGGAACAAAATTTTAAAATGGGATCAGTTTTCGTAAATAATATGACCGCATCAACACGCGCTCGGCAGTTTCTTAGCAAATAGGTTAAGGAAGGCAAAATTTTGTACGTAAGTTTTGAATACATTTATTTGATTTTTTGTAATTTCTATTGATTTCATTGGATTAATGGTCATTATTGTATGTACACAATTAAGATTTTTTGTCCATTTTCCCTAACAATATAAAGGGTGTCTACTATTAGTTCTTAATACATACTCAAGTTATTTTGTACTTCTACTGCAAAAATCATCAGTCATCACTATTCTCTGAAAATATAATTCTATTAACAATCTAAGAACTTAGAACTACTGCACCTAAAAATGGACGTGTCTAATATTAGACCTTGTACTGATCTAAAAATCGATTGCTTTAGTTTTTTAGCAGTAAAAAAAAGAAAAAGGGGAGCTGAGAAAAGAAAGAAGAAAAAAGAAGAGGCAAAAGAAGCATGGAGACTAAAGACTGAAAATAAATTTGCTAGGAAAAAAAAGACGGGTTGCACTCCGGGAGTGCCAGCAGAAGTGAAAACTTAATTACTAACTTACTTTACTTACTAATTATAAACGTTGTGCATTTTTTTAACCCATCTTTTATGAAAATCGATTATTAAAAAATCGATTTTTTTTATAAATCGAAACCCTTACAATCGATTAAAATTTTAACAATCGTATCGATTTTCAAAAGATCGATTTAAAAAAAATAGTTTTTTTTAATTAATCGAAACCCTTACAATCGATTAAATTTTTAACCCATTTTTTATGAAAATCTATTTTTAAAAATCGATTTTCATAAAATCGATTGTCAAAAGATCGATTTAAAAAAAATCGATTTTTTTAATTAAACGAAACCCTTACAATCGATTAAATTTTTAACCAAATTTTTATGAAAATCGATTTTTAAAAAATCGATATTTTTAATTAATGGAAACCCTTAAAATCGATTAAATTATTACCCATTTTTTGTGAAAATCGATTATTAAAAAATCGATTTTTTTAATTGATCGAAACCCTTACAATCGATTAAATTTTTAACCCATTTTTTATGAAAATCGATTTTTAAAAAAACGTTTTTTTTAATTACTTAATCGAAACCCTTACAATCAATTCGAGTTCGAGTTCGAGTTCGAGTTCGACACAAAAAACTACTCTCCAACCGTCTTACGGTTTTTCCAAGGTTTTTCGATCAGCACGAGAATCTGACGCGAGTTTTTACCCATCCCACAAAAGTGCTCAACGCCGCTAAAGAAGTTTTCACTTCAAAAATATGAAAAATAAAAATAAAAGGAAAGATAGTTTCAGCAATCAACATGGAAGAAGAATGAATAAAATCTGGAGACAACGTGGATAATATTTCTGATGCATGTAGTGACTATGATAAAGTTAATGAAATCTTTTGAAAAATGGCAAATAAAGACCTAGTTTAATAGAAAAAAATATGTAAAATGTAATGTAATGTCCTATGTCAACTATTAGTTCATATTGGTGTCTACTATTAGTGATGTTCGTTTTTTGTGATGTCATCTATTAGTGATTATGACTAAGTTTACAAAAAGACCAATAATATATTTTTTAATTGATTTGTCAGAAAATAATTACAATAGTTTTATTTTGTAAGAGTTACTGAAGACATGGAAGTTATCAATCCTTTATTTTCATAAATATATATTTTATAACTTTCAAATGTTGCATGTTTCCTTAAAGTGTCTGCCATTAGGTCTTCTCCCTTATATTTAAAAACTTTTTAAAATTCTTTTTTTTTAAATGTTCCAAAACAATAATGACTTACGAATATGAAATGGTAAAAGTTAATATTTCTTGTGCACAATAAATCATTAAATAAATAAACATTAATCGATCAACCCCCATTAGGACATCGGTGGCCGCGACAACAATAGAATAATAACAATAGATTTCCAAGAATCCGCGATCGAAGGATTAATTTAGGCAATCGTAATACATATTATTATAGAATATACAGCGTGTAACAAAAAAAGCGATAATACTTTAGGGTGTGTACGTGTTCCTTGTAGAGAGTCCACTGTGAAAGTAGTAGCTTTGAAAACCCAAATTTTTTTTTTCACCTTTGTATGGGGAAACTCGTGACGCTCGGGCCCTTGCCCATACAAAAGTGAAAAAAGAGAGCTTTCAGAGTGAACTTGAAATTTACTTTCACAGTGAACTCTCTACAAGGAACACGTACACACCCTAAAGTATTATCACTTATTTTTGTTACACACTGTATACGTCATTCAGTAATCGTTACTTCTAAAATCTGTGGTCATTCATTTATCAAACAAGTTTAATTTTAGCTTGTTTTACATCTTTATAAAGTATCTCAAAATCGGATGGTTTACGTGTAATAAGGAAGATCGTTACAAAAAATATATAATTAATGCTAATTATTATCTTTTACAAACTTTAGGTCTGTTTAAAAATAAATGGTTGTAAAAAATATGATAATTAATTAAAGGAATTGGGTATTCATTACCAAATACATTGTTTATCGTACTCATTAATGTACCATCGTCGGGCCTACATCATCATTCATATATCTGTCAGAATACAACATGGCTATGATTTCAATTCACACCAATACATACATTCATACTCACTAACATTATAGAAGAGAAAGTGTGTCTGTCTGTCTGTCTGTTACCTCTTCACGCCAAAAACGCTGAACCGATTTAGCTAAGTATGAAGATTCTTTGAGTCCCGGGTAAGTACAATATATTCGTCAGAATACTATATTATGGCTACGATTTCAAATCACACCAATACATAAATCCACACTTACTGATATTATAAAAGAGAACGTGTGTCTATCTGTCTGTCTGTTAGCTCTTTACGACCAAACCACTGAACCGATTTTGCTGAAATTCGGATACGTTTGGTCCCGGAAAATTAATATAGGTACGGTTCCCATGCGATGAACGAATTTTGGCGCAACGAAGTTGCGGGCGTCATCTAGTTATACATATTTTCCGCTCTCTTCCACGTGTCTCTACATTCAGAACTGCAATAATTCTATCAGAATCAGCACGCACATATTTAATCTCAATTGTATGTTTTTTCTAGCTGCGCGTACGAATGTTAAATCTATTTTTAAATATTTATATTATTCGTATGTAAATAGTATGCTAATATTAATTAAATACGTCGGTTAATCATCAGTTTTATGATATTTTTTCTCTAAATATATTAAAAATCTTTTGTTAAGGTAGTTAGTTTTTTATATAAATCAACTTTTTACACGTCCATTGTTACAAAGTATTTTGGGAGTCAGCGTTGTGTAAACGCGACTACAAGTTTTTTTACATTCAATTATTTTATTGACGTCACTGACACTTAACTTATTCATCAAATAATTATTATTACTCGCTCGTTATTATCTTTAACACGGTATATTATAGCGGGTTCCTTAGGCAGTAGGCACCAAAACCAGACTAAATTCAACTTAATAAACAAATCTTTATTTTAACTTAAATTTTTACATGCTAGTCTTACGCAATCAGTGATCTCCATTCTAGGTTTCCCTGTGTGGAGAGCAGTCTCTTCCATCAAGCACATAACACTAGATACAAATATACACTTAATAGTGCTTAAAATGGTTTGATGCAAAAAATGGTACAAAGCTTCTTATTGCAACTTTATTCTAATCAAAAATATTTAGCATTATAGATTGCCGAGATTTTTGAAAATTGAACCAGTGTATAAAATATTATAAATCAAATAGATTAATCATTGCATTACTTGAATCTCACAATTTTCTCCTAAGTCTGTGTTTTATTTTCCTCAACCATGACTTTAGCACCATTTTTGGAAAAAAACTGACAAGCAATGTTACATATAAATTTAAAACACCTTAGATTAAGCGTAAATATTAAATCCAAATATAAAAATATTTTTCTTTTATTTAAAACAAAGGATCTTTAATTTTTAGGAATTCTTATAATATATTTTGAAATGTTTTATGTTATATTTAAGAGGTTGTGATGTTACTGCAAAAAAGGTTAAAATTATGTTTAAATCTAAATTTGTATGATAATTTAAATACTTAGGTATGTTATGTGAGTAACGAATATTAAACTGTTTTAAGATATTATATATTTTCAAGAATCAAGTTAAAATTACTGTCAACTAGTAGGATATTAGAAGAAAGGCAATCAGGCAAGGCAGGAATTGCAAATGTGCAATAGGCTATGGCCTATGAGTTATGACTTATGTTATGAGTTATGACTTATGAGTACAAGTGAGAGACGTGTGTACCTATGTAATAATATGGGACTTACTAAGTATTTTATGACAGTTTCATTTCTAACGAGACATGGCCCGTGGCCGACACATTTTAGTTTGCGTAGCACATTTCATCCAAATAATTTCTGCGATTTAGGTGTGTAGTGGAAACAGACAGGCAGATAGTAAATATGACGGGTTACAACTGCATATCTAAAATATTATATAAATCTCCTGTCACGATGTTTGTCCGCGATGGATTCCTAAACTACTTAACCGATTTTAATGTTTTCTTTTTTTAAATGTGTGCTTTTATCCAACTTGAGAGATAGGATAGCTTAGAGCTTTAATTATTATAGTCGCAATTTTATTTTATTGCAAATTATTTATTAGTCTATAAAGAGCGACCATGGTTTATGCGACGCGGGTCACGAGTCACGACTCACGGGATAGCGATGGACGTTGCCATGGTGACATACTAATTATTTAGTCACTAATTCAATAAAGTAATTACGGGCGATATACTTTATAAAATATGGCAAAGAAACGTTTGCCGGGACAGCTAGTTTTATAATATATTTTCAATGATTGCTGTTGATTGCAGGTGGAAGGCACCTCGAACAACCTTATGTGGGTTAGTAATAAAAAATTGTAACGTTTGAACACAAAAAAAAAATGCAAAAAGCAGCGCAAGCGGTGGCACGAGACGCAGCTGTTGCTTCCTCTTCCTACGCAAAAAAAGAAAAAACGTCAAAGTATTACATTTTAAGAGCTGTCACCAAAGAAATGTGTATTTTGCAGTTGAGAGCAAAATTAATATTTGGATAGGCAGATTTTTATGCATTTCGGATTTCGTCGTTTTTTTGCTGGTTTTTAAAAATAAATTTGTCTAAATCGTGTCCCTCATAAAGTCATAACTAACTAAAGATAGCGTCTAAATAAGTACATATTTCGTTTAAATTAGGAAAAACTTATTAGGAGCAATAAGGGAGCATTAAATAATTTAACTTTGATTCTACCCTTCGATTAATTATTATATTTTATTGCCCAGTATCTGTTTGATATTTTACCTATACCTCCAACAGTTTTGTTTACAGTTTTTGTAATTTAAAACTTAAAAAAGTGATTACAAGGATATGGAAAACTCAACATTTTCCTCATGAGTTAAGAGGTTTTAAAATTTAAAGGTTAAAGGAAAATAGTATTTTATTAGTAGCAGTTAGCATACCTATAAAACATTACGTAAAAAAGTAATGCTATGGATTTACTCATTAGGTTTTAACTGAAGAATACATAAACAACAATTTTATTTACTTACTAACCTGTTTACCTGAAGCCTGATTCAAAAATCGAACGTAAGATTTGCGTAAAAAAATAATTCGCCGCAAAGCTGCAGCCCCGGGAGCCGTTGTGCTTTTTTCTTTTTTTGCGCATTCTCAGAAGGACGCTACTTAAAATGTGTAGAAAGTGAATTCTATTCAGCTTTGTGCATTTTGTAGGAAATGGAGATTTTAAATTCGGTTTTTAATATTGCCCATTATATGATACTTTTGCGAATATATTGTTGACATTTTGTGACGATTCTTAACCTTTTTATGTGATAAGTGTATTGTTCCTTTTACTAGCTCTGCACTCTACATTGTAAAATCGGACCAAGTCTACGGAATTATCAATAAAAAAATTGTCAATATAATATATTATGTATTCCTATTTTGGTAATGTTGCACAGATAGGTACATACAGAAAAAGTGTACCTATTACAAAAATGTAATTTACCTACATAAATTAATAACTATCATTATAAAAATGTAGCAAAAATGTTTTTTTTTCTGCTTTGATGTCTCATAATTTTAAAGTTAAGTTTATAAGTATATTACATGCACTCAATAAAAAAATGACCAGCTATAAAAACCCCCCAAATAAAAAAAAAAAATTAAGACCAAAAACATCCATAACAAGTGAACTCTGAACAATATGACCATAAAAATCGTCGCTAATAACCTCAATAATAAAAAAAGCTGTTTCATGTTACGCACAAAAAGGTTGCTTTTTATCAGATTTCAAAGATCAGCGATTAGCGGGGTGACTTTGGGGTGTTTTTTAACCGTGGGGTGGTTTTTATTAAAGCGATCTCACACTTTTTTCCCGTGTAACAGGTCTGTAACTTTAAAGAGGTGTGTTTACGTGTTTTTTGTGTTTTGATACACGTTGGGGTGGGTTTTTAGGGGAAATGCGTGATCAAAATTGACTTATAATTATCATAAAAAGTTGTTTTATGTATAGTATTCATTTGTTTTGCATGAAATTGGTTGACTTAGTAAAGTGTGTAGGTATGTTATTATACATTTTTACAAGTATGGATCTAATACTAAAACATACCTACGTCTTGTCTTAAAAACATGACGTGCACTTTTTATAACAAACAAGTAAAAATAGGTGTGAAAAATCAGCATTAAAATGCTAACTATTTCTGCGCATACTTCTTACCTTTGAGAGTATTTATGCTGTGTCATCGTGACCCAGTTCACTCGTTGCGTACTTATTCTTTACTCTTAAAATTAATTGCAAAAGTGACAAAATGGGGTAGTGATTTTTCAATACGGCACAAAAGGTAATTTATAATTTATGTTATCTCGATATTGTAATTGGAGTTATTATTACGGGTCAGCCGTCAGTCGCCCCAAGATGCTGGGGCCATTGTGGCAGCACGTTGGGGCCATCGATGGGTCCATTGTGACACCACGCTGGGGTCAAAATGGTCAGGGGTCAGGATTTATTACACTTTCGCAAATATAAATACCGTGACATAATCGTTAAATTTTTCTTAATGTCTTTGTACTTACTTAATTCTCTTTAACCGATTTTACGAAAAAAAAATGGACGCTACCTATGAATACTGAAAACCGAGATATTATATTGTGTACCAAAAAAGTTAAGTTATTCTGCTTCTAAAGGTCAATAAATATACATCTTATTTACTTATTATATTTTTTATGATTACTTACCACATTTAAATAACGATTTTGTTAACTTGTTTCGTATTCACAATTTGATGTATTATTATTATTTAACAAGCAATTTATGTTGGAAATATGTAAAATTCAGAAAATATTACAAAATAGGTACATCAAAATATTATTATAAAATTTTAAAGCGTTATTATAAAATAGGTTTTTTGTGTCTCAGGTAGTTTTCCACGATTTTTAACTAACTTCGCCAAAAATTAAGGCGGTATTGTTATGATGCAATTCTTGGTTAAACCCGAGATATTACAAAAAACATCTGTATTTTAAAATACATATATATAATTATGTACATATTTTAATTATAAATATAATTTTTTATTTTTCGGTCTGTTTACTTGTGTTCTCACTTGGTCGATTTTTTTTTAACATTATACATCGTGCCGTCATATTTAAATGTTGAATGATAGCTAAAACATCTGAGAATAGTGGTACACAGAACGTAAAATGTTGATAAAAAACAGTTAGCCTTAAGACCTTAACCTTTTTGTCCTTTGACCCAAGTACTATAAAGGTTAACGGTAAGGAGACCTCACCTGACCGTTAACCTTAAGACGTGTGCGACCGTTGAAATTCACAGTCGAAAATCGAACACAATCGAACCCGGTGACCCGGAACCTTAACATCTTTCCCATCCCAACACCGCTTTAGTTTCGAACATAAATCAACAATCGAACATAAGAGTTCGATTTTCGAAAATGTGGCAAAATCGAAGCCAACGGTCACTCCACAATGGCGGCTACAGTTACATTTCATTTCACGTAAAACGCAACAATGTGCGATTGTTATCGACGAGAAAAGGGTAGATTTTAGTAATCTTCTTAATGGCGTGTATGAAAAGATTATAAATTAAGTTCTAGCAACAAATAAAAGTGACCCCTGCATTGTGGCGGTGTCAATATGTGTGACCGAGCCTTTGTGTTTGACCCCCGAGTGAGCGCCAATTTGCGATCGCTCCGATTCACGCACGATCATCTGCCCACCGAGCGGATTTAAAATGTTTCGACCAATGTCATTAAAGAAATTGAAACGGGACAAAATAATCCGTTATAAGGTCCTATATGCAACCAAAAAGGTGTTAATAAAATATTATCTTTTACAAAAATAGAACACATTTTTAGAGCCAAAATTATCTTTATAATAATACTTACATGTAAAGAAAAGTAATTTACATAAAAGCTAAAATAACGTGCATCCAAAACATTTTCTAGATTGTAAATTATAATAATTATGTTCCATTAAATTCCTAAAAGTGGAGTCTCATTAAATTTTAATGAAACAAAAATAAAAAAGGAGTTCCTGTAAAATGCAAATAACATCAAGATTAAATGTTTTTTAATTAACACAATGTCAGTTAGTGCATTTAGGATTTAAAATGTGTTGTTTATTCAGAAGAAAAACATTGTTTAAGTGTTATAATTTGCATCCCGTTAGTACTTACACTTGGTCCGTTAGGTGTCATTTCGGAAGAGCATATTAGCTTTTTAAAAAATAATATTTTGTTTGTCAATTTTAAAGTACCATCGAGGAAATTGATTCATAGGCAGTTGGCGGACCTATGTAATTTGGTTAGGTATGTCAATCCCAGCCGACAGATCAAAATTAACATTGAATTGACATAATCAGACCAAATGACTTTGATCTGTGAACTGCCTAGGAATCAACTTCTCTGATAGTACACTGTGCAAAGCAGTAATCTTCATTACAAAACATTAATGGTTAGGGAGTGCCTCCGCTGCCGGCGCCGGCTCCCAAAAATATCAGTAATGTGAACCGTCGCGGCGGTAAGTATACTGCCGGCAGCCGAGATATAAAACGCTAAGATAAGGCAGCCGAGATAAAAAAGATATAAAACTGCCGGCGCTGGCACTCAAAATGGGAGCCGGTGATAATGCGTAAAGCTCTAGGTTCCAGTGCCGATACACAAATTTTAAAAAGAAATAATTATAATCTCAAATATATTCGACTTCCAAAGGTGAAGGTTAGGTACCTAAATAGCCGAACAAATGTTCGGCTGTGGATATTTTAGTTTTTTGTGATGCATTTTCTAGCTTTACCTTAGCTACCTTTTTTCAGCTACCAAAAAGTAAGATTTTGCACCACACTTATAATATACCCTGTGGTATACTTCCGAAGGTACTGAACAGAACTTCAGATTCCTTGTACATGTTAGAGAGTTTCAGCGTTGTTTAAAGAAGCAAAGATATTGTATTTAAATGTTACTATGCAGATCACATTTATCAGCATCATCATCACCACCATTAACCCATCAAGCCCCATAGGAGTACCGGTGATCGCGACAACAATAGAATACAATAGCATTTTCAAGAATCCCCGATCGAAGGATTCAAATATGCATCCTTACAATATGACCATTTATGACCTTATTTGTACTTTTCATAGTCCTTTAGCTCAAGACTGATGTTTTTGATCATTATTCTGTCATTTGACAAGCGATGTTTGCCGAATAGGCGCCGACAGCCTATTCGGCAAACATCGCGTGACTTCGGCAAACTTCGGAGTTCGGAAAACGGCGCCGGCAGCCATTACGCCAACCGGCGCCGGCAGCGGAGGCACTCCCTAATGGTTATTATAAACAAAACAACGTTTATTGAAAACCATTTTAGAGAAACTATAAATTGAATAGCAAGTTCAGTCACTTTTCATTGGTAATATAGACGCAGAGTGTTGTATGTTGACTACATACAACACTACGTTGTAGCACCTCCATCGTAGGTATCGCAGACACAATAGATTTTCAAATGTTATGCTGCAGCCGGCTGCCGCTTGGGGATTGATGGGTTAAACATTTTCATGGCCGATTCTACAATAATTGCAATATAGAGTCACGCCCTCGAAAATGTTTGAAGACATGAGTTGAAGAACACGATAAGTCGTTAACTATAACATTAATTTGTAACATTCGGATATTTACTCATTTTTTCCCTTATAATTTGAACAAACTGTGTAACTTATCTACTTCATCAACTTGCTTAGGTATGTATCTGGCTACACATAAAATGCAATTTTTTTTATTTCAAATCATTTTTCCGGCCCTAAAGCTTCCATTTATGCAAAAAACGTATTTTATTACTGTTACGTAAGATCTAGCAAAATTGGAGATAGTAGGTATATTTTATGGAATAAGAAAAAAGTGATACCGAAGTGTTTTGTGTCTTTCTCTTTAGAAACGTTTCGTTTTTTTCCTGAACCTAACTAATAACTATATTGTTTTCATCATTAAAAATAGATAATTTTATTATTTGTAAGTACCATCGTAATATCTCCCGAACACTGACGTTCAGAAGATCAACCACACTCTGATCTACCCAATTCTAACCGTATAGGCACAGTATGCGCCTTATGTAATACTCACACATAAGCGTAAAATTGTAATATTTTAAATTCGGCTCGGCCGTAAAATGCACAGCCATTAGTCGCATTGAGCTTGACCCCTCGGCGAAAAATAATAGCAGGGGCCAAATAAATTAAAAATGGCTCAAAAATACCCCTTGACAAGCGCACGGGTAGATTTATTGCGAGGCGGGGTCCAGGAATTATTTGGTCAACATAGACTCTAACGTTTTAAAGCGTGGGATTTCCTCGGCACGAGGGCTTGACCGGGTCAATACCATGTGCGTAAGAGGCTGAATCCTCTCCGAAAGGAACCACTTGCTTGTGCAGGTGGAAATTTGGATGATGGTCTTTAAATTGTATATGCTGTAAAGTAGGCTCATAACTCATAAGAATAGAGCAGTAGAAACCTCTTGCCACTTTTAAATATTTAAACCTCATACAACGCTTATGTGGTGTTTCGTCGAGTCACCGCTGAGGCTAATTTTGTAGGATTGCAACAGCTAGAAGCACTACTGTAGTTATTTGAAAGGGCTTATCTCGCGAACTACTGGAGTAATTTTTATGTTATTTGGCACAGATAAGAAGTAGGCCACGTAAAGGCCCATAAGGCTATCGATTTTAATCATTTTTTCAGTGGCTATATACGAGTATTTTATATCCTTGCGACGCCGGGCGGGTCGCTAGTTATTTATAAATTATAGGTTTATCCTCGAGTACAAGTTCTGTCTATAGACAGCCTAAAGGTAGGTACTAGGTTGAGTATAGCAGCAGCTCTATAAAGCAGCTATACTGAACCTGCGGCCCACCGGGACTTTATCAGTGGCCCTGTGAAGGCAAAATAGTACAGGCGTCGTGAAAGTCGAGAGAATCTTTCCACTTCTAAATTGCTCATTTTGAAGAGAAATCGTGGCCCGCAACAACAAGACCAAAACTTGTTCGTGGTCCGTATAAAAAAAGGTTGAGTATCACTGCTATGGAGACCGACTTTGGTGTACCGCCTGCAGCAGGCTTAAGGCTGCGTTTCCACTGATGCGGAGCGGAGCTGAGCGGTGTCCGAATTGACCAATCACTATGCTCGAAATCTCCGCTCCGCTTCAATGGAAACAGCACGAGCGGGGTGGAGCGGAGCTGAGCGGATATTCATAGAAACGCAGCCGAGTGAGGCGAAGCGGTGCGGAGGACAACGGGTGCAGAGCTGAGGACAGCGGAGCGGGGCGGTGCGGAGCGGGACAGTGCGTGACTCGCGTACAGTAAAGTATGCTCCGCTCCGCTCCGCTCGACTCCGCTGCTCTCCGCTCGACTCCGCTCGACACCGCTCCGCTTCAGTGGAAACACTGAGCACTTTTCACCGCTCCTCTCCACTCCTCTCCGCTCCGCTCCGCTTCAGTGGAAACGCAGCCTAAGGGTCAATTCAGACCGCAACGCGACGATGCGAGGCGAGGCTCAGCACGGCATAAATTTGTATGGATTTGACAGATTAAATTTCAATTGCGTGAGACGTCTTGCGAATCTATCAAATCCATATAAATTTAGAAATGCATCTACGCGTCGCGTTGATACAGTTCCAAAGTACTGAATTGACAGATTTGCAAGACGTCTCGCACAATTGAAATCTGTCAAATCCATACAAATTTATGCCGCGCTGCGCCTCGCCTCGCCTCGTCGCATTGCGGTCTGAATTGACCCTGGCGAGATCGTACGGGACCTTACGCTGCATCTAAGCGACGCGACACCTCACGAAGACGTATTGCGTAGCGCCGCGTAGTGCAGAAGCTTCATCATCATCGATGACTGCTGACTCCCAACAAGCTCATACAATTGCGTACAAAGAGTACTTTGGCTGTGAGCCGTGACGTTCGAAAACCACGAAGATTCTAGAATCTATTATTATTCTTACCTAGTTTCTTGCAAATATCTCTACTATCGATTTTGAGTATCAGATACAAAACCACATAAATCACGTCTCAGGTGTACTTACCCGAAATAAATCTATGGAATGTAATCCTTTGTTACTTCCAAATCGATACTTTTTATGCACCATCCTATCACAGCACGCGAAATTAAACCTTAACTTTTTCGTGTAGAGTTCATTTTGGCCCAAAGTAAAATAGCGGGTGGATCGCAAAATTTTAAAAAGAGAATCAATTTTTTAGTTTTTCTTTTGTGCTTTTTAGGGAATTAGGAATGTACGGCCATTGACAATAAATGCCAAGCGTGATCGATGCGTGTGAGCACCTGCGCGTGTGCACAATACTCGGTAATGGCGGGGAAATCAAAAAGTGATGGATTAAGGCAAATAACCATTGCAGGTAGCTCATAATTGACTTCCTAAGAATTTCAGAATACTCGGAAACATTCTAGAAAATATTTTGGTGCTACGAGTTTCACAATCTGCTTACAGGTGATGAATTCACACTCGAAATTTTCTCCTCTAATTTAACGCCGGTGAAACTTCCCGAGTGAGAGGAGTGCAGCTCTTGAAAGGCTGTAAGTATGTACCACAATAACTATCTGCTGCTCTTTAACATTATTAAAAAATAGAACATAATTTGGTCAAGTTTAATTTTTTAGAAAGTTCTTAGTGAAGAATCAAAGTTTCATGATTTTTTTACACCCATGCCTGAATTGGTGCGCACTGTGAAATATTCCAAGCAATTTGTTTCAAAAAACTTTGGACTTGAATTTTGATATTTTGCTTTGCGTTCTATTTATAATAATTCTCGTTTTTTACCCTTATACTCCAAGAACAAGCTACCCTTAGTGTCCCTTAGTATCATACCGAACTTCAGCCGCGCTTTTTTGACTGTGTGTTTAGACACATACCTACGTTACGTTTCCTACTTTGACAAAACTTTTGCTAACTCTAACTTTTGTCCTTACAAACGCGATAAACTGTCTTCTTTATATCCAAGCTTGGTCCAGGATTAAAATAATGTATACAGTGTAGTATACAGTACAAGTATGAATAAAACATGGTGGTGAGGGAGTCAACCCTTCCCAACCACCCCAGCTTAATAAATGAAATCTCTCACACTTTTTTGTGATAGGGTTGAGTAGGTATATAAAGTATTGATTGTTGCACATACACAATAATGGGGTCCAACCCTTCCAAATCCCAGTGACACCCAATAACGACTGTCAAATGAAATTGATTTAAAAATGGAACTCGTGAAATTGAAAAAAGGGGTCAAAATATATTGTTATTTTTGAAGTGTCTCTTTTGCGGCTTTCATAATAATCAATTAAATTTATTGTATATTTGGAAACGAATTTGTTCTATGTTGCTCGCAACATGTGCTATGTTCGCTTATTAAGATTTTATTATGGGCTAACCGTATATCGCTATAAGATGATCTTTTGTCCTCTTTCATCAAAATTGGTTCAGAGATTTAAAGGTGAAGGTTGTGTTCAAACTAAATTGACTGTAAGCCGCCAAATGTGGGCAAGCTCACTGTGAGCCCCAGTGTGAACTGTAAACGTGAAAATAAACAGTATCGAATGTCCGCGCCTGCTACGCCTAGCGAAATAACTATTAGGTGTCAACGAAAAAGTGAATATATTGTATGGAAATACAATAAACTGCGTAACGTTCGCTCACTTTCGGCGGCTGACAGTCACTTTGGTTTGAACACAGCCGAAGAGTCTAGGCATCTGTTAATCTACAAGTTTAAACCGACAGACATAATATTTTCGTATATTCTGTGACACCACAAATTATCTGAAGCCCTTTTTCGGGGGCTCGGGGCTCAAAGTATCATTACACCAACTTTAATATTATGTACATTGATATAATATAGAGGTACCTATAAAAATCTCGTGTCACAGTGTTTGAGCGCGAACTCCTCCAAAACGGCTAAACCGATTTTAATGAAATTTTGTATGTACATTCGTTAGGCTTGATAATAGGTTTTTATCTAACTTTTTATATTGATACTATGTAGACATAATTTTTATGACAAAACAACTTTACCGGGTCAACTAGTTTATTTCTAAAAATGTTGTTTGTGATCAGATAATATCTGATGGCCAATTTCTCGAAAAGCCACTTACATTCATGCTGATTCCTAAGAATCATTTGATGACAGTAGCCAGTTACCCTGAGTGTTTCAGTGAGTAATAAAAACTCCAGTCGCCACGTGCTCGAAGACCTCAAGTGCTGCGCGTGCCACTTCATAGCACAAATAAGATGGCACACGAGTGCCTACTTCCTTTTTTTTTTATTTAAAGATATGGCCCTTCAGCCAAGACCTTCCTTTATGGCTTCTTCATAGAATCGCCGATCAAAATGTATGGAATTGACGTAAGCTTTCGTTGATGTGAAGTTCGACTCGTCTAATGTCAATTCCACTGATCGGCGATAATAAGCTTTCGTTGATGTGAAGTTCGACTCGTCTAATGTCAATTCCTAAATACACTTTGATCGGCGTTTCTGTAAAGAAGTTAAAGAAAACGTCTTGGCTACATAGGTTTTGGCTAGTTAGGATGTGGTCCCAAATTGTATATTTAATGTAAAAGGAACGTAAGGTTTACATGAGTTACCATAATTTTTTAGACAAAACGACGGCTGTAATCATTGTTAAAAATAAAATCTGCCTAAAAAGGAAAAACAAAGACTATTAAAATATATTATTATACAAGTAGTAAGTACAAGGTTCGAGATAGTTTTTTTTATTATTTTTATAGTAATTGGTACTATTTTTATTTATTTTTTGTCATAACAAGCCAAGCCAACGGAACTATGGTCGCTAACCAACCACGACCTTTCCTAACCTTGTATTTCTGTTGCCGCTATAACAAAAAATACTAAAAAGAAAATAAATTAAATATTTACGAGTGGTTCCCATACAATAAACATGATTTTTCAAACTTTATGCTCGGTATCAATGATGACAACAATTTGGCACTTGAGATGTTCACAAAATACTAAGCTGTATTAATACTTTAACAATTATAAAATTAGACTTAAATTCATAATTAAGGGGGGATCCCATACAAACTTTTTACTAATTTTGCTCTCTAATGGTACGGAACTCTTCAAGCGCGAGTCCAACTCGCACTTGGACGATTTTTATTTTTAGTTTTTAAGGCCAGCGAATAACGGAAACGGGATTGGCCGCGAATTTCTAAAATACGAGTAAATAATTCGATTTGGATGTAATGTTTTCAACAATGAATATTAAATAATAATAATTTATTAGATACGTTGTAATAAATAATTTAAGGTCGGTATTTTGCAATATTAAATTCAAATATTTTACAATATTTGTAACACTTTCGTTGTCTTGTAGTTTGTATTTTTTCGTAAACTTAGGTACCTACATTTTATTGCACAACTTCAAGTGCAAAGGTTTTTGGCATACCTATAATCAAATTAAGGGAAGAAAATTACAAGAACCCAGACTACTGTTACGCAGCTTAACTAATCAAAGTTACAGTATTAAAATAACTGCCAATCGACAAACAAGATAGAGTAAATTATTGAAAAAATACATTATAGATATTGCGTCCAATTTTCCTCGTATCGGAAAAACTTTCTTATAATTTTAGATTCCCGCCGAGAATATTTTTTCTCGAACGCTGGAATGAGACAGGTGATGTGGTTAGAGGGAGACGCCAATAAAATCCATACTTATAATATTTGCAGGCTCCGCACTCACACAACTAACGCGATTTAACGTCCCTCCGAGACTCTTGGACACTGCACAGGGTGTTGAGTTTTTCGCAACTTATTTTATAAGTTTTCCGTCTTAAGAAACTTCAAACTTATAACAACTTACTATTTTCTTTGGGGCTAGAAGTGTAAACATTTATAAGCGATTGAAGTGGTCGCAGACGGTTTTAATTTTTTTATTTTCAATTTAAAATAATAGTACCTACCTAACACCAAACTTATGGTACTTATAGAAATTAGAAACTATTTATTTACCATATACGAATGTTTTGTGTTTGTTCAAGAAAAAATTGTCAAAAGACAATGCTTTTCAAAGTGTTTTATATGAGTTAACTTCTGAGTTACTTGATTATCTTAAGGATCTACACGAAAGTACATTAGGTGCTCATCCAAAGTACCTATAACTCAAATGATAATGTCTGTAGGTACTCTGTTTTTCGTTGTTCTACTTACCTTTTTTACTTTCTATTTCAATCGCTTAATCACAAATCATAATAGGTAAAAACCTACAGAACCTTTTAAGGCCGGCAATGCACCTGCAGCTCTTCCAATCTTGCGAGTGTCCATAGCGACGGTAGTTGCCTTCCATCAGGTGACCCGTTTGCTCATTTGCCCCCCTATTTTCTAAGAAAATAAAATGTAAAACACAAAATAAAGTCGAAAAAATGAAACACCCCGTACTTACCCACACAAGGCCGCACCCCCGGCGCTCGGCGTCGCGGCGCGGAGGAAAAAATGTACGATGCCATAAAAAATCACCGTCCATTCGCTCCCGGAATTTTTAGCCGTTTTTTCCCCTCCTAGTCGCCCGTTGCCTAGCAACCGGCCCACCCTCCCCGCTAAAAGCTTGCGATATTTTTACGGCCAATGAAATCGTTCTTTCCACGGAGATTTATATATTGGAGTTTTTATTAATCTTAGCGAAGTTGGCAAACGTGATTGGGATTTTCATCGGGTTTTATTAATCATAAGAGATAAAAGTATTGGAAAATCGTTTCGTTTTATAGTAATGAAAACGAATGCAGTGTAGGGTTTTAGTGAATCAAATACAATATAAGTTTGATTTGTAAATTCTTTCGTAGTAGCTACGAGATGTGACAGTCAGTTACAGTTTCTAATAGACTGATGATCTTTTATTGACTTATATTTTGGTAAGGAATCGGAATGCCGCATTCAAACTCATAAGTACTATAATCTTCATATAATAATGATTGGTTTACTTTAATGACTAGTTTGACAGAAAGGTTATTCGCATTCATAATTAGTATAAAGGTGAACGCAGATTTGGCCGCACCGCACGCATCGCAGTCGCCGCATTCGCAATTCTTCATATTATTATGAAGTTGTGAAGACTGCGGCGCGGGTAGGTAGGTATGCGAGCTTGCCTATAACTTCATATAAAGAATTCGTGCGGCCCAAATCTGCGTTCACCTTTATCGTGCATACCTAAATGTGTCTAAGCACACTATGCCATAGTCCCGCGGCGAAATTTCCTGCAATGTATTTTAAATTACCGATGACACACCATGCCGAAATTCCGTCACGTTATATTGTATGTGTCGCAGTCCACTGGTTAGAAAAGCCGTTCAATCAAACAGCTAGCCCTTTGACTGAACAACGCCATTCAATCACACGGCTATACGTCGTTTAGCCTACTTGTTGACTGCAACTTTCAACACTACAGCTAGACGATGCTTAGCTAACTGGTTAAATGGCAAATTAACTAAGATGACCATTAGTTTAGTGTTATTATTACACAAATGTAATGATAACAAGTAGACTAAATAAATATAATTGTATTCTAACTCATTTTTAACAAAATTGCAATAAGTACCTTGGTGATGCATTTCATAATCCCGTAATTTCTCCTCGAATATTTGTTTAAATTTTGATTCACTCGTATGTGCTCCCAAATTTCTGTCACTTGTAACGTATATTTACGAAAAATATCTTAATACAATCACAAAATACCGTCTAATTGACGCCATATTGTAAACAAAACGCTCTTAGCGCCGCGGTGGTGAGCGCTGAACTAATTCAATCAAACGGCTGCTTTTGAATCAGCTGTAGTGTTTTGAGTGACTGAAATATTCAATTAAAAAGATAGACGTGTGATTGAATGACGTGGTTCAGTCAAAGGGCTAGCTGTTTGATTGAACGGCTATTTAAACCAGTTGGCTGCGACATATGCGTTTGATATTTCTGACGTAATCATGCGGAACTTCGGCATAGTGTGTTTAGACACTAAGAGGTATTAGGCACTTTGTTTTTAGGTCCTCCTTTGTTTTCTAAACTAGCACTTAATTTCTATCTCAGAGATTAGATAGCTCCGTTTTCGATTAACCACTATTCAAACTATAGGTAAGAAATACTGTCCAGGCTAGATACAGCGCGAGCCAATGTCAATATTGAGCGCAAACGGTCTGCACTGTAACAAACATCGTAACTTAATATTTGGCCAGCTATTATCTATACTAATGGAGATGATATCGAGAATATTCCTCTGGTGTAAGCTAAATGCTAATCTACATAGTGGAGTAGCGACTAAGTTTTCTAAGAATAAAGAGAATTCGACGCTTCTCGCATTACTATTATTCTATAGTACTATTTATTTCCTGCAATTTCGATGCGTCGAAATTAGTTTGGACATCTAACATTTTTAGCCTACTTTCTTATGGCCTTTCCCGGGACTCAAAGTATCTCCATACTAAGCGTGAACGGATAAAAGAATAATTAATATGTATGCAGAAGACAGGCATACATATTAATTATTATTATAAAGACAGACAGAACTATCTCATGTAGTTTTTGTTACTTCTATCCCCGTGCTACGACACTCGTAGCATTGTAAAGCGAACCCTCTTACATACCTATTGTGAGGGATAAAAAAGGTAAAAAAACATCTTGTTTTATACATATGTGTCAGCAGCACACGCCTCTTTACAAAAAAACTATCAAAACACACTCGTACGAATAAAAAAACTCCCCTTCTTTTTTAAACTAAAAATAAGTAGCGCGCGATTGGCTGCGCACCCCAAATAAAAAACATAAAGACGCGTGCGCCGCACGCGACGCGCGACGCGCCATTCAAATTCAAATATCGAACTGCAAGATATTATTGTACCCACCAATTTAAAAATCTCCTTCCTTCCCCTCTAAAGCAACATAACGGGAGCTCAACAAAAATTGGTCCCCCCGTAAAATACGATGGAAAAAAATATAAAATGGGGAAGTATTTCGAAAATAGAACGTCTCCCCTTTCGTGGGGGACGCGTGATATATTGTTGGAGTTACTTGGGATTTTCATAATACGCCGTTGTGTTATTTCTTCGGATCGGTAAGATTTGTCATGTGGTGCTGTGGTTGCTATTTCCGACTTGTCGCGTGGCGCTATCGGGTTTCCCTTACATAGGTTCGAATTTCGATTTCCGTTTAAAAGGTGCCTTTCTGATATTCATTGTAACTGCAAACAAAAAGATAATAACTGTGACCATATTACTATAATATACCTCTATACTTTATAGTATGAAGTATGTACATAATACATACTGTACTCGTATTAGGTATAACATATTGAGTAAATTATACACTCTTCAATTACTATCTTCTTTACATTAGACTGTAGGTATATAAGAGATTATATACCCTACACAGTATCTTGGTCTATTATTTAAAAAAGTGTAAATTATTATAAGCCTTCAATGTTTAAACAAAGTATAATGTAAGAGGCATATAATAGTAGGTAAAATTCACACACTTTTAATTTATGTAAAACGCTAACTGACCCACGCAACTCTACTTGTGAGTGTAGGTTGTTGTATATAGTTTTGAACATAATCATTTACTTATATGTTATGTACCTACACTAAAATATGTTGCCTGCATCGATGCGCCAAAACTCATTAATCCTGCGATCGGGGATTCTTGGAAATGCTATTGTATTCTATTGTTGTCGCGATCACCGGTGCTCTTATGAAGGATTAATTGTACAAAATCAACATTACTTTAAAACACATTTTTTTCTTATAAACGGTTATTTACTGTGACTTACAGTAGGTAAAAAATTATGTATAATGTGTTTCTGTTTCTTTTAACTTTTAACTGAATAATATAAGTTGTAAGTAGATAAAATATCTGTACTTATTAATGGTCAGTATATTCTAATAGTAACACTTGTCAAAGTCGAACATTATCGAAACAGGACAAAAGACAATCACAAACATTTACTAACGATAACAATTTCTTTAACATACTTTTCAAATCAACAAACAAACAAACTTATTTATCACTTTGCTAGCAATTAATTTAAAATATTGTAATAATGGTCTAATTTTAAATATTTATTATTTAACATTAAATATAAGTTGTCAATTTAAATCATTTAAAATATAATCAAGACATGATCGCTATGAATAATAATGAACCTGTCAGTAATCATTTAGAATTAAGTTTTTATTCCTAAATACAATGAGTGGAATAAAAATAATTCATCTTAATGATCAGTAGCAATATTCAGAATATTGCTACTGATCATTAAGATAAATTATTTTTATCATTGTACCCTTATCATAATATTTTGGTTCACCGTTCACTCAATTTTGATACATATGGATATTGGATATACTTTGTGTCGTAGTTTATGTTGCAGAAAAAGATTTGAATAGAGTTTTTATCTCAGAAAAGTTACGATCCGAGAGACAAACGAATGATTTGTAAAATGTTCATACATAATTTGGCATAATTTGGCTGAAGGTATTTGGCTGAAATATTGTGCAATGATAATATGTAATATTATATTCTTGTTAATTATTACACTATTTTCTAGACATTTAGGGTCTAACAAGTAAACCATTTATCTACATAACCCCGAGAACTAGAGCTTCAAATCTTATACAACTTTCAAGCAAGAACTCTCGATACTTATTGCTTATAGCTCTAATAGCTTGAAACTCTCAGAAAAATTTAAAATAATCGACGATAACGCTACATAAGCCCGCCATTTTTCTTCCACGGTCCTCACAAATATCGATTTAATTACTCGAAGCTCGTCTAAAACCAGCGATCGCCCGTATCTAATTTAAAACAACGCACGCCCGAAACGCTTTTAGGGGAATTCTGAATAAAGGGGCTCGGAGAAAAAACAATTTAAAAATAAAATGGAATAATTATAAAAGGGGAGGGCGGCGCGTGGCGTTTCTTATTTATTTCTGGGTTCAGCTGCTGCGTATACGGTTTAAAATTACAGATAATATAGCCTTTATTTCAACGGCATAAGAATTACAGTAACCTGAGGTAAATTTACCCAGAATGGCTCAAACATATGGCGGTAAGACAAAAAATCTACACCTGTGCTTTACCCGTCGTGTGCTCTATGTATTGTTAATTATGTTTTGATAATATAGCTCCGCCATCCATCTATACTTATGTTATAAATGTGAAATTGTCTGTCCGTTTCTATCCATGGTTAAGTCGCTAAACTCTCTATATTTGATTAAGTTTTTTAATGGTATTTACTTTAGTATTCAGTAAAATTAACGTGACAGCGCGGCAACCCACATCAAGTTTTTTATAATATACTGACTTCATTAGGTAGTAGGTACCTACATAATACATATATAGTTAATATTTTATCTATTCCCTCAGTTAACTAATGTTTGACCAATGCGGGTCCAATTTTAATGAAATTATTCCCAATTATGAGGATAGAGATGTGAAACAGATAAGGCAGTGGGCCGTTGTATGGGCTGTAGATGAAAGATACGGTCAAATTATCTCTTTATAGTTGACCATGGACCATGGTGGTCACTTACAAACAATGAGCCAGTTATTTTACTACTATTGACAGTGAATTTGATGAACATACAAAGGAAGCAAAGTTACTTATTCGTTAAAAATGGTTAGTATGTTAATTCGCTGTGTAAAAACACAATTTAATAGCTCACAAAATTATAAAAAGTACATTTGTATATTTAATATTTATCTATTTAAATCACCTTACCTAGAATGGAATTAATGTAATCTGTATATCTAGTTATTTGAACTTTCACGCAATATATAGAACTCTACAAAATACCACTCGTCAGATCCAATAGATTTTAGTTATTCTTGTAAGTACGCACCTGCAGCTATTCTCATGTTGCAAGTGTCCATGGGCGACGGTAGTTGCTTACCATCAGGTGACCCGTTTGCTCGTTTGCCCCCTTATTTAAAAATAAAATAAAAAAAAAGTACCGACTAAGTGCATGAACAGTGCGAAAAATATCTAGGTAGATACTTAGCTGGCTTTGTTCCGGAGTAGATCTTTCTTAGAAGAAATCAGAAGCCTTAAAAATATAATTGCAACATTTATCACTGGCATCAGTCGGTGGTAAATACATCTTTATCTCGAATCTAACCTGAGGTGGCGCGAAGAGTTATGTCACTGTCACTTTTGGCGCCTTTAATTACGACCACCCGTGTTTTGTTTTTACAGGTAAACAAAGTGGTCAGTGTTTATGATTGTAAATCTCTTTTGCTGTCTTTTTTTATAGCTTCTGCTTTGTTAAAAAAAGTCATGGATGATAAAACGTTGGCTAGCGTAGGTAATAATAATAATTGATAATAATTAGAACTGTATAATTATGAACAAATCTTTTCCTAAAAAATGTAAGTGCACTTTTGCAGTTTCTTGTATTATGTATTTATTTTATTCTTATATATTTTAATCTATGCTTGCAGTAGGCTGCTGTACCATAAAATATTTAAAATTATGATTCTATACCACTAATCTCTCAGCCTTGTTCTCAAAAACGGTGATCGGTCAGTCTTTTCGCAAGAATCCCTTTCATCCCGAAATTCGAATACCAATATTAGTAGCCAGTTGTAAAAAGATCGCCTTTCACAAAAAAAAGTCCTTCAGCTGTGCGCCATTAAGCAGAATGTCCCCCGAATTGGACATCTTTTTAACAAAAGGCGCGTAAAATGACCAGAAAAAATCTCCACAAAGGCTCGTGATGCGAGGGTGGACGATACATAATCGACCGCTAAAAAGATCGACTAAAATAATTGTAGATCGTAGATTTATGTTAGTCTTTGTTGGTGTCCGGTTGCAGCTGCAAAAAATGTCTCCTCGAGTGGACAACTGCAGATTTGGTTTCAATCATTCAGTAAACTAAACGGTTAAAGCCAAAATAACTGTTTAAAGCCAAACTGACTTTCGTCCGCACTCAGAGATATTTAATGACTAGATGACGCTCGTAACTTCGTTGCGCCAAAAATCGTTTATCGCGCGGAAACTGTACGTTTTTCCAGCATAAAAATTATCCTAATAATATGTCCTTTCCCGGTACTCTATACCATATTTCAACAAAATCGGTTTAGCAGTTTAAGCGTGAAGAGGCAAGACAGACAGACTTTCGAATTCATAATATTAGTAAGTATTATTATGGAATATAAACTTAATTAGGAATTTGTCAGACAATGTATTTTAATTTTTTGATCTACATAAAGTAATTGAAGACCCTGGCTAAGACCTTTGTTCAACAGCGGGACAGCATAGGCTAATGAAAAAAAAAAGACTAACCGGCAAAATTCAGACCGTTTCAACTCCATATTAAATATTTCGTCAGCTCAACAAAAACACAAGAATGTATCATATTTGTGTTGTTACTGTGTTTGACAGTGGTGATGCGTCCGTCACCAATCCCAACCCTTGTCAGTCAGCGTCAGCATATTTTTGGGACTTGCCAAATATTTTAAATTTCTGCTTTCACCGTGATTTTTACGCTTTCAACGTCTTGGCGGGGGCACTCCCGTGCCCCCAGATAGACAACATACTATAGCTGTATCAAATGAAATTCTAAACTAACTATAGGTCTTTGATTATAATATACTACCTATAGGTCTACCAGAATCTGATGGCAAATTTTCATTTTCGAAAAATATCCTTGATCATTGGATAAATTTATATATTTGCATGTTTCACACACAGAATCAGCCGCTATAAGGAAAAAAAAGGATCAAAATTTTTAATTCCAAGTAAATTGACTCTAACAATACCGGGGTACGGTATTGTTAGAGTCAATTTACTTTCTCACTTTTTACCATCAGATTCTGGTAGACTTTTACTATATGAAAAGACCTAGACTATGATAAGGGATTTTATAAATTCGATACCGTACGTTAAAAAGTGTCTTAACAAAGTATAAGGCCATAATATATATTATATGTATGAAATTCCAACATCTTTATACACAATTTACATCATGTTAGTGATAAATTGACGGAATTAAAGATACATTCATCATTTCTTATCTAATCTCTACATAATTGGTTATTTATGTTTTAAATTAGAAAAATACGGACATAAATAAAGCGGTTAGAGTTTTTAAAGAACATCAATAAACGGCAAACCATCTCCGTCACATGCAATGAAGACGAACGATCCAGCTAATGAAGGACGCGAGTTTGGACGTAGAGTCATCTAGGAACAGATACTACACTAGGAAGTTGTCTCAACTCTAGATTATGCCTTTACTCCTGGTGGAGTCGCGGTGCCCGGAATTTTGCTTATGCGGGGATTGCACTATGCGTTTTGGTGGGTAGAGCATACGGGAAGTCCTACATTCCACGGCCGTTGTCTCCAATCTCCTGGGGATGCTCAAAGCATTTCCCCATGTTAAGAAGAAGGATGTTATGCCTTTACTCAAAGAGAAGAAGTCAAAAATGTTTTGCTAAATTGTTGCTTTAAATAATAAATATCTGAAATCACTTTATTCGAGGTTTTGCCGAAAACATTACACAAAATTTGCTGAACATTTATTATCACTTAAAATAACTTGAAAAAGTAAAATACTATTATACTACTAACTAAGCCTGAAAAAATTGAATTCCCTAGCAGCGTATATAAGGATGGTCGCATGTTTTTATAAAATGTTTTTAGATATACTTACCTACTTAATTAATTTAATCTATATCCATTATCCATCTCTAATAGCCTTAAAATATTTCATTTCGAAACAGTGTAATACAACAAAATTTGATTTAAATAAATTATTATTAAAAATGTAGTCTTGTTGCAGAGCTTCTTCATCAGAAAAGCTGAAACCATTTTTTAAAGTGTTGCTAAAATACGTGTTGCACTATTTCAATGACTTATAGGTATAGGTCTTTGCACTATTTCCAAGTCATCTCCACTGGTTACTCTATGATCGCGCGAGCGGCTTGTGTTGCCGCACTTGTTTCCACGTATGGTGGCGATTTTTTTATTTTTTGTTCCAGATAAAAAAAAAAAACTGTAACACGAGCCGAGCGGCATGCGGATGTGAGTCGACTCGTCGCAATACATAAATTACTTTTTTCCATCCATTTTATAGCTTTTGCATTGAGTAAAAAATCAGAGATTTTGCTTTATGAACTTTTACCTCGAATTTTAAGGAATTTTTTAGTTGGCAATTTCTAAGACTTATTTTTTCAATTTCTAAGAATTAACAAACCGTGTATATGTAAGGAATGGTATACTGAGGTTACATAGACAATAAATAACAATAAAACGAATAAATTACTATAATAAGTAATTATTATTTATTTTTACGTAAATTGTGCTACTTAATCTTATGCAGCTGACTGTTTTATGTTACTGAGTATAAATTTGGATGTCTGTAGTTTTTTCAAAAAATTTGAAAATAAAAGTGTAATTATTTTCGGGCAACAAAAGGCCAATGTGGTTGTGTGGTTGATATTGTTTGGTCAAACCGCGAAGTCAGTTGATAACAAGAAGATTCATCATATAATATGTATTATTAGATCATATTTTGAAAGATAAGGGCCTGTTTCACCACACCTGATAAGGTGCCGGATAAGCTTATATGACAGATTCTCCATACTCTATCTGTCAAGTTAAGTAGTGGATAGCCTTATCAGGAAGTGGTGAAACAGGCCCTTATTAAATAAAAAAAAGATTACATAATGTTATTTATAATACTTATCTCTTCAAAAGCTGAGGTGTGATTGTAATGACCAAAACTCAATCGTTATTCAAATTAAAAGTTTTCTATTGCTATTGCTTTTATATTTGTTTTTTTTTAATAAACCTAACAAAGCATACTGGCTGAAAATGACATAACGTTCTTTTTTCAAAAAAGTTTTGCGGTATTTCGCATTCTGTTACCGGATCAGCTGAGCCGGTCGCTCTAGCAGGAAATGACGTTCAGGAATGAGGATATCTTCTCGTTAATTTGCATCATAAATCATCGGGAATGTTGGTTTTGGCATTTGCATGAAGGAGGCGTCGACTGCGCTTTTTTCGCTTCACCTGGCCCTTTAGCCGAGACGTTTCTTTTATCGCTTCTTTATAGAATCATCGATCAAAATGTATGGAATTGACATAACCCACATATTAAAGCGTTACGTAACATGAAGTCAACCTTCGTCTCGTGTAATGTAATTTCCATCCGTTTTGATCGGTAATTCTATAAAGCGATAAAGAAAACGTCTTGGCTAAGGGGACTGGGCCTTTTTGCCGCTTGCTTGGGCCTTTTTGTCGCTTGACTTTGCCGAATCGGCGTGTAGGGTTTCAAACGTTCTTTAACGTTTTTCGTCATCGTTATTAATGCCTCGTGTTCGCGACACTCACAATTAGTTGCGACTTATTTCAGACAGTTATTGATTTTGAAATTTAATTGCTCTGACTTTTATGCGTGTCCAATTAAGTAAGGAGATGGATTTTATGTGTAGCTATAAAATATTTAGATTCACTCGTTATTTTTTTTAAATCATAAATCATTTATTTCTATACTACCTACATATTTATTACCATTGTAATATGCATAAAATATAACATGACCTCCGACCCAAAGTAGAAATGACATATCATGTGTCTACTTTGGGCCGGGGGTCATGTTATAGGCTATTATGATCTACATTTTAGTTATTTTTTAAGTGTAGAGTGAAATTGGGAGCACGCACTTGTGTAAAAGTTAAAAGAAATATTCAGAATAATGTATAATTTAATAAATAAAATCTTAAGTTGAAATCTAATACCTACAGGAAGAATTAATGGTAAAGTTCTTGCACGAGATAAAAAAAATAGTAGATTTACTTCTCCAAGGATAGCGAGAAGTGAGAACAGTGACTCACTTTTAAACGTGCAAAAATATTATGTTAAATACATATATGTATGTGATAACTGATAAGAAACGCTACACAAACATTTTTGAGGAAGAGTTAAACAGACAAGCAGAAATGTATCAATACGAGTAGAGTCTATCTCTTTCTGTCCTTTGAACCATAAAGGCTACTTCTATATTTTTTCTTTAGCAAATGTATGCCATCAATTTACTGTCATATCAAAAAGAAAAAAAAACACAGAAATGTTTCCCGCCAAAAAATTATCAGTGTTGGGTGTGAAGCGTTAATAAATTATGCTCAATATGGGAACCTTTAATCCTCCGGGGTCAGATATAGGAAGCGTATTCCCCGCGCCCTCGTTATCCCGTCACAAGACGTCCTGGACCGGGACTTCCCGGACAGGTAGGATATTAAAACTTTAGAAGTAGCCCCCAGTTTCCGGAAAATTATTCCAAACCGTTACGAGTAGGTTGAATACTTACGTTTTGTCGCCTTCGACTTGACCTAGGAAATTATGTTAAAATAAGATAATATTATGGTGCTCCCGGAAGCATTCGCCTGTAATGTAACATTACAGAGTCGAATTTATTTAAACATAAAAGATAATGTAACTAACATAATTTATAAGCCTCTATTATACTGACAAATGAGTCTATGTAACTTGATCCAATAAACTATTTCATTTCATTAGGTACATCAGTGAGGGAGGATAACCGAGTATTACAATGTGCATTTTGTAATGATACAATGTAACGCAATGTGTAATATGCTGATACAACTTGTAACATCAATGCTACGTGACAATAAAGTCAGCTTGCTAAGGAGTACTCAAATCTATAATGTTACATTACACGCGAATGCTTGTCAGTCAGGGAGGTAGTACTGTATTGTAATGCTCAAAGTCCAATCTATAATATTACATTACAAATGAATGCTCCCGGTGAGGGAGCACCTTTATAATTTGAAATAATATATCCCTCTACGGCGTAGCGGCCTACGGCGTAGCACCACGTAGCGCGTTGAAACCCACTTGGACGTTGGGCTTTGTATTGTGTTTAATCCATACTAATATATATTATAAATGCGAAAGTGTGTCTGTCTGTCTATCTGTCTGTTACCTCTTCACGCCCCAATCGCTTAACCGATTTTGCTGTTTGGAATGGAGATATTTTGAGTCTCGGGAAAGGACATATTATGATACTTTTTGTCCCGGAAAAATGTACGGTTCCGGTGCGATAAACGAGTTTTGGTGCAACGGAGTTGCGGGCGTTATCTAGTATTATTATAATTTGTGATATATTACATATTATTATATCTTTGAGTAATAATAATACGTAAAATACGGTTCAACGCGACGGTACAATTTTACGTGGCAAAGGTCAGGGTAGCGGGCTATTATAATGCTATAAATCGCCTAAATAACTATCTTTATATTATAGTTCAAAACTTTTATTTACCTTCTACCTTATATAACCCTATTCATCTTGACCTTTTTTGTCCTCTGAACCCGGAATACACTAGGAATGTGCGCTAATTGACAATGTCAAATGTTCTTCGGAAGCGCGTAATGATGGCTCAGGCGCATTCCGCGGTTGTCCGGGGTTTGTGCGGGGTTCAGGGTTCGAGTCCCGTGAGACCTCAACTGGGGCAGCACCTGTGCTAGCACGTGGACGTTACGGTGTAAGTAGAAAAGTCGACGAATTCGAAAGTTGCCGGATTTCATGCTACGTGTTCGCTCTATTAGGTACTAAGGACCTCATCTTACAATAGACACTCTTCGAGAAGAGGTTAGAAAAGTATAACTTTTGTCATTATAGTGTAAAAAAAAGATATTCTTTTTATATAATTATTATTTTATTATAGTGTACGTTAGGAGCAGCAGTTATGTATTATACATTGTACATGTTACGTAGGAATGCTTTGGCAAAAAATAGTAATATACTTAGTGCAAAAATTACATGCCACAAATGAATAGTTTATTTTTTGCTTTGATCACCTAGCTGAAAAATATTTTATATTTTTATGTTAAACTAATAATTGTTTATTGTAACAGCGTTTTATGAAATCATACTTTCGATATACCTATACCATGGGTGTATAGTGATTAGTGTAGTTCGATGTGTGTGCTGGATAGTGAGTTAAGCAAGTCACAAAATACCATATAATATTTTAATGACAAAATTTGTATGTGCGACTAGCCTCGGCGGTTTGATCGCGAGAAAGTAAAAAAGTAGAAACATAAAAATCTCATCAATTTCGTTTAGTTACAATAAGGCATTGAGTTTTAGCGGGCCCCTAGATGAGCAATTTAAAATTTATTGCGCAATATTAATATTATTGACCGTCTAGGGTTGATATTGAACATCGCTCGTCTTTAATCTTATTGTCAAATAAACTGTTACATAAAATTGAAGCACAATACAATTGATCGTCTAAGGGCCGGCGTAGGTCAAAGTTTAAAATGTCTAGTGACACTACATTCACACATTGCCTGCAGCATGTTCGTGAAGTTTTTGTCCTAATGAACAGGATTTCACACTCGGGAGCTACATCGACGACTTAGTTCACACATTCAGCTCTTAACTACGACTTTTTATCCGTTACGTAATGGGATTTAAACAAGTTAAAAGTTATTATTTAGATAATTATTTAAATACAGATTTTATAATGTGTAAAGCTCCGCAATTATTCGATAAATAAAAATATAAAATTAATAAAAATCAAACAAAAAGTGATAAACTAAGTGTATAGTGAAGTGATAACTATGTACAATCGTTTGTGAAACAGTCAATAAGTGCTAAACAATACAAACTCAAAGTGAAAAAAATCCCAGAACTCCATCTAATCTTTTAAATTATTTTATAAATAATCAGTGAATTTAGTAATATCAATACTTACAAGTAACTATATATATTATATATATCTTGAAGTAACAATTTTTAATAATAAGAAAGTGAAAAATTCTCTTTATGAACATTGCAAACGAATATTACAAATTATTTTTATAAAGTGTGTCGGTACCCACGGATGAGCTAATATTCAGAAACGATAACTGCTACGTCACATACAACATAGACGACGTAACAGTTCTTTAAATTAGACGACTACGTAACGCATCAGATAGCGCAACGGTTAAGATACACGATCGTCGCGCAAGTTGTCCGCGGTTCAAGACTTCGTCACGTTATCACTTTTTGTACGAAAAATATACTGGTATAAATCAGCAGAAGGCCCTACTTTGAAAATGAATTTCTTATCTAATAATATAACATTTAGAAGACACCAAAGAAACATGTCATTACATACAAATGAAGATGAGTGTGAAGTCGAAGGAATTCACTCCTTGAATACAAGTGCAAATAGTTTACAAGGTGGATCGGACGCAGAATCTAATGAAATACTCAGATTAAGAGATCGCGTACGAGAACTAGAAACGGAATTACACAATGCTCTACAACAAATTGAGGTCTTATCGGAACAAAACAGGAATCTTAAACATTGTAATGAAACCACGAAAAAAAAAAATATTGTTTCTAAAAATGACGGAACTAAAAATAAAATATCATGTTCCCCAACAAATGAAACTGATGACATAATATGCGGTAATGGAGTACTATGTCATGATCAGATTAAAATAAATAAAATTCCCGTTGACGAAAATAAGCAAATAATACAGAGAAAAATATGCATTCTTAGCACAAATAAACATAATAACATTTTGCACATCGCACAAAATTCTTTAAAAGATTATACAAACATATGTCATTATATTAAAACAAATTCTAAGTTAAGTGAATTGTTAAGAGGCATTGAAAATAAATTAACAGACTTCACATCCAATGATTTCTGTGTCATCATGATTGGTGATGATGATTTTAAAGCAACGAATGATTACTTCAGCCTAATAACATTTATCAGAGAAACGCTGAATAAAATTCAACATACAAACGTTATTATTTGCCTACCTACTTATAAATATGGTTATTACAAAGATATGTTCAACTGGAGAGTCGAAACATTTAATAATCTTTTATACTTAGATATCACAACACATGAAAATGCATACATATTGGACTCAAATGAGAAATTGGAATACAGTTTTCGCATGTTTCACCGTCGCTCTGGCTCGATTAATAATTATGGCATAAGCAAAATATTTGATAATCTACAAACTAAAATATAAAAAATCTATTAATCAAATAAATAAATATGAATCTGAAGGATTACAATCAGAAAATGAAATATTTGAAGAAGCATCAGGCTCATTGTTCTTTCGCCAATAAATGTATATCTATTATGCACCAGAATATTGCGGGATTATTAAACAAAATGGATGAGCTTTCTGTAAGTCTTCAAGAATTAGAGGAAGACAAGATTACTATTGACGTACTCTGTATCACTGAACATTTTATAGAACAAGGTCAAGAACAGTACCTTCGTTTACAGAATTTCTCACTAGCAGCTTCTTTTTGTAGAGCTAGCAGAAGAGGTGGCGCCTGCATCCTTGTAAAGAATAATTTAGAATGGAATGAAGTACATCATGTTCGGAAACTATCTATACCAAATGTAATAGAATGTTGTGCTGTAGAACTAATTCTTTATAAAGTTCTAATAATTTGTATGTATAGAATACCTAATTATAATAATTTACAAACATTTTTTTACAAATTAGACCTAATTTTAAATTATTATTTACAATCTAAATTTAAAAATATTATTATAGCCGGCGACTTTAACATAGATATTCTAAAATCAAATAACAACACGTTAAATTTGGAATGCATACTCTTAAGTTATAATTTAAAAATTGCTATTAAACAACCTACTCGACTAGCAAGCAAAACCTGTATTGATAATTTTATACATGATTTTAAAAAATCATGTAGATCGGAAGTGAGAGAAATTGGTTTGTCTGATCACACAGCTCAAATAATTACACTACCAGTTAAGAAAATTCCTCAAATAAAATACTGGCGCAAAGAAGTGCGGGATTACTCAACTGAAAATATTTTAAAATTTAAGGCATGTATTAAAGAGCTGTCATTTTCTGAGCTATACAATGTAACAAATGATGCTTCAAAAGCATATCATTATTTTATCGAAGAATTTAAATTATTTTACGAGCTATGTTTCCCAAAAAAGTATGTTACAATAAATATTCTTCGCAAACCAAAGTGGATATCACGAGGGATAAAAATTTGCAGTCGTAAAAAAAGAAAAATGTTTTTGAGTCTTAGATATAAACGTAGTCCTGAAAATGTTTCAAAATATAGAAAATACTGTCAGTTATTTAAGAAAATCATTTCATTAACAAAAAGAGCACAAAGTAATTATAAAATTTTAACATCAAAAAATAAATGTAAAACAATATGGGAACTTATCAATGAATCACGTTTGAACTTGCCAAATGAGACGATACTAAGAATTAAAAATAATAATAATGGATATATTACTGATCCCCAAGAAATTGCAAACGAATTTAATGACTTCTTTATAGACAAAGTAAAACCAATAATAAATGACACTAACTTAATTTCAAATAATACGTCATGTACATCATATATTAATTCAATGTTTTTAGCTCCATGTATTCCTCAAGATGTTTATAAAATTATAAAATCGCTGAAAAATACGCATAGTGTTGGGTTTGACGGTATTTCAACTAAAATTATTAAAGCTGTTAACGAATACATTTGTCCTCACATTTGTTTTTTAATTAATCAGTGTATAACGACTGGGATTTTTCCTGATGATCTTAAATTAACGATCATTAAACCGCTTTTTAAAAAGGAAAACCGGGAGTTAAAAGAGTTTTACAGGCCAATAGCACTTGTTTCAGTGTTTTCAAAAATTTTTGAGAAGTATTTGTATAACCAAATCTATAACTTTTTAGAAAAAAATAATATCTTATGTGACGAACAAAAAGGGTTTCGAAAAAATAAAAATATTAATCTGGCTATATATGACTTTTTAAAAAACATAATGCATGAAATTGATAAAAGGACTCCAGTTTGTGCTATTTTTTGCGATATGACACAAGCATTTGACTATGTACATCACGAAATATTGCTTAGGAAACTTGAATCCTACGGAATAAGAGGTAACGTTTTACAATTGATACGCTCTTACTTACATAACAGACCTCAATGTACAGAAATTTGTCGTATAAATAATAAACAAAGAATTGAGGTTAAATATAGATCTCCACAGCGAATTATTGAGTTTGGAGTACCTCAAGGGACTGTATTAGGTCCATTTTTTTTTCATTATTTATATTAATGACTTACCAAAAGCGCTTAACCAACCCACGAGTTTATTTGTAGATGACAGTACAATTACAGTAAACTGCAAAGACATTATTTTGTATGAAAGTGACATTAATAACTCATTACGATCTTTAATTGAATGGTTAAATAAAAATAATTTAATAATTAATTTAAATAAAACAAAAATAGTACATTTTAGCCAAAGAAACTCAAATTCGTTAAGTATTAATTTACATTATAATAAAAACAAAATAGAAGAAGTAGATACAACACGATTTTTAGGTCTAGAAATAGACAAAAAATTAAATTGGAAGAATCATATACAAGAACTAGGTAAAAAAATAAGCAGTTTCGCATACGCGCTAGGTAAGCTATCCTTATCAGTCAACGTTAAAACACTTATTACAGCTTATCATGGTTTAGTTGAGTCAGTCATGAGGTACGGCATAATTTTTTGGGGAAATGCCACAGATAAGGAATTTATATTTAAGATGCAAAAACGTTGTATTAGAGCCATGTTTCAATTAAAAAGTACTGATAGCTGTCAACCAATTTTTAAACAACACCAACTTCTCACATTTCCATCTTTATATATACTTGAGGTTGCATTATTTGTAAAACGTAATTTACATCTCTACCCACGACTGTCACATAATGTAATAAGAAATAGACGCCACGGTGACAAACTATGCGTGCATACCTGTAGAAAAGAGATAATGGCAAAGAGTGTTTTCTGTATGGGCCCGAAAATTTACAATAAAATCCCTAAGAGTATTAGTGACACTAATGTAAATATCTTTAAAAAAAAACTGAAAAAATTGTTGCTTATGAAATGCTATTACTCTATAAATGATTTTTTATCTGATGACCACTATAATGTACCTTAGAATTTTAATGAAGTGTGATTTGACTGATGGATTTGTGATATTAATAATTATTACCTTATTTTTAAATTTTATTGTTTTGATTGTATGGATTTTATATATATATATATTTAATTTTGATGGATTTGACTGATATATTTGTAATATTATTTATTGACTTACTTTTAAATTTTATTGTTTTGATAGCATGTATATTTTTATTTAATGGATTTGACTGATGGAGTTGTGGTATTAATTATTTACTCATTTTTAAATTTTATTGTTTTGATAAATTTTGTAACTAATTAGCACTTTAAGATATAAAAATTTGCATGCTTAAAGCAGAATATGTGTTCTCTTATATTTAATGCTAAGATCAATTTGTTACCATATTCAATGCAAATAAAATTATGATTATGATTATGATTATGATTATAATAAGAACTCTCTATATTTGTTATGATAATTTAAATTTTCAAAATTACTGAAGACTTCATTGAACCGCTATAGTTTAATTTCTGAAATTTTAACAAATTGTGTATTTTTGTTGCCGCTATCAATATAATAAATCAAAAACTGTATTTTAAAAAGATAAAACCGACTTCAAAATTGTACGTAATTGAGAATTAAAACTCCCTATCTCCAAAACTACTGTACCGATTTTGATGAAACTTGCACTATTCCCTAAGTTGAACAATACCTAGTACAACAAAAAAAGAATTACTGAAATCTGACTTGTAGTTCCGGGGATATGCGAACACAAACATAAAAACATACATACATACATACACTTTTGAAATTTGGCACATTTGTTCAGACGCTGATATTCACTAACATATACAAAAACTGGGCTGTTCTGGAAATATTACATAGGTACATACGCGTCGAATTGATAACCTCCTTTTTTTGACGTCGGTTAAATATCAAAATATAAAAGCTCTCATACAACAAATGTGAACTTTTGGCCTTTCTTTAACTTGATATCAATAAATATTGATATCAATCAGTATTGATTACCTAACCTAACCGTGTTGTCATAATCGTGGCCTAAAAACGATTCAAATCATCGCTTGATGACTTCAATATTCTTGTTAAAACCGCTAAACCGAATTAAAAATCTGCCTTTCAATATGTCTACATTTATAATGAATGAGATGCAATTGACAATGAAATCTTCAATATTAATGTTAAGGATCCATAAGGATCTGGAGCACCTTGCAGGATGTCACCGTGTCTAATGTAATCCCTGTGACACAATCGCTCAACACTTGCGTACGCGATTATTTGCCAAAACCTTTCTCTGGTTCGCAGAAAGGTGTTCTGGTTTTAGGGTAAGCGTACCCGTTGTTGAACTATTGAGTTTTATCGTGAAGTTTTTGGGCTAATCATATTTTTCCTTGCATTATAGTATATTGTTTACATAATATATTGTATTATATCTTAGTGAGCTGAAGTTACGTCAGCAGTTTTTATAAAAAAAATATATTATTTAATTGTTTCATTTAAGAGAGAAAAAGATTCGACAGATTATCATACCCAGATTTTTAACAGGTATTTATCCATTCACTAGTATTTTTTATTGGCTAACGCCAAAACATTGCCCCGTAACGCTGTAGAATAGTTACACTATGGGCAAAATCCTTAGAAACCGCACATTACTGTGAAAGATATCATGTACGTATATATATAACGTGAATAATTTCTTTCGTAACTGCCACTTAGCAACATTAATTGAATGTTATTTAGATCGCACCAAATTATTTTCATTAGGAATGTTCATACAACAAACAAACCTACTAAATATTCTTAAATTATTTGAGACGCGAAATATGTGTCAATAACTGGGTACTTCACCCTACTTTCAGTAAAAGGTGCACTCGGTCCAGTAAAAGAGTTGTATTGTGAATGGGGTTTATGAAGTGTTTATTTTCTATCACATCTGCCCCATGTGTATGTAACAAACGACATGTCAATATCCATATTCTTTCACACAATATGAAATTTTGCTTTGAATAATAAATTATAATGACAAAAATGTGGAGCAGTCGAACTGCATATAACCAATTTTGTCTAGGTAGAAAAATGCAGTTCAAAAAGTTTAGTTCTTAAGTACTGTGTGGAGGAAAAAAGGGAGGGAAAGAGAAATCTTGGTCATCGAACAGGGAGAGGGTTCGAAAGATTAAAAAGGAATAAAATTGGTAGTTTGAGTACTTTCTAACTAGTTTTTATCGCTCCACCTCAAAACGCTTAACTGAAACACTAATTTTTGGGTTAAAATAACCTCTTCCTTTTTTGAAGTCAGTTAAATATAGCAAGTTTTTATTAACATTCTAGGACCTAAACTACTAATAAATCCTTTGAATCAAAATCTCTTTTGTCCATCTACAGCAGGTTTTCTTACTATTTTATCATTTTTATTTTATAGATACTCCAGTTTTATGTATTATGTTATACATAATCGCTGCAAAAAAGCATGTAATAAAAATTGTTTGACAAAACTTGGAATTATGGTGATGTGAACACAGACAAAATATTGTCCACATTTCAGGTAGAAGCGGTTAAAAAAATCGCTACTTATAGATAGAAAGTTCCCATAATACCAATTTTCATTGATGTACAAATTAACACTAGACTCACAATCTTTTTTTTTATAAGGGAGAAATTAGCTAACGTAATACTTATTTCTCAGTTTATATGTGTAATACATTCATAATAATTGGTTCACTACCTAAGAACCATAACTTTTTACATGTTTTAAATTCGTAAATCGTTAAACGTAACGTAAAGCACGAGTAGAACTAACGTAAGAAAGAAAACTTTTAAAGCGTAACTTTAGCGTAAAGATTATAAAAACACGTAAACCGTAATTAAAATATTATTATTATAAGCAACTTTAAAGTTAAATATGTCTATTTTCGATTACCATGCAAAAAATTAAACTTTTTTTAGCTTTAACTAGCCTAGTTGTTCGTACGTTATGATAAGTCTATGTTGTGAATGTATTTTTTGTGTCCACAATGGATCTTTCTCCGAAACGAGTCCGTGAGACCACAAAAGGGTTTTGCATTTCACAAATAGACCAATTTTTTTTTGCCTCCGCAAAAAAATTCTTAGAAAGTTATTTCCTGCATCTGATCGTAAAATGCCATATTTATGATGTAGTATTTATTGTTTTTATTGCTTTGATTTATTGTGTTAAAGGATTATAGCAGAGAATATTATGAGCTTGTAAGTTAGAATTTACTTTTCTATACTTATTACTAGCTGTCCCGGCAAACGTTTCTTTGCCATATTAAGTATATAAAGTATTTTTTTTATTTGATCGCAGCGCTAACTGTCGGGACAGACTATAAAATTAAAATTCGAATTCGAATATTATTTAAAATTTGACACAGCGATGGTAGCGCCGTCTGTCGTGTCGCTAGCTTCTAGTCGCTAGCTGCGAGGATATTTCATAGAAATACTTGGTACTACTAATATAATATACTGGAGGACTGAGGAAATTTGTTTATCACGCCGGAACCGTACATTTTTCCGGGATAAAAACTATCCTATGTCCTTTCCCGGGATTCAAGGTATCTCCATGCCAAATTTCAGCAAAATCGGTTCAGCGGTTTAAGCGTGAAGAGGTAACAGACAGACAGACAGACACACTTTCGCATTTATAATATTAGTATGGATTCTGTGGAAATACATAGAAACCAGTAGTGTCGCGACAACACGCGCGTCATCGCGTGTCGCTTCGGTTCCAACTTGTACCCTTAGTATATTTTTTGAATTTTTTGATACACATGCAGTACTTAATTATGGCATCGGTGCCAAAGTGAATTACGCTGGCGTATGCACAATAAATCTATTACTATAATATTATATCTACGAAAGTATGTCTGTATGTTTAACCTCTTCATGTCCAAACCGTTGAACCGATTTTGCTGATATTTGGTACTCGTATGGAGCTTTCAGTCCCGGGTAAGAGAATAGGATACTTTTTATTCCGTAAAATGTAGGTTTCTGGTGCGATAAACAATTTTAGCGCTACAGATTTCGTGGCATTATATACTTACCTAGATGATTATAACTGATAACTATCAGAAGTCAGAGTGCCTTTAACCAAAATGCTTATATTGCGTTTTCGGAAATTCTACCCCCAAGGGGGTGAAATTGGGGTTGAAAGTTTGAATGAAAGTCCGTCATTTCTGAGTTAGAAACATGAAAGTTTATTGACGTTTGCGTTTGACGTTTGCTTAAATAGGGTCCCGTTTTTACCCTTTGTATAAGGAACCACAAAAAGGGGAAAACTATCCATCATTGTTATTATACTATGTTAAGAGGGCGAAGTCGCGGGCAACAGCTAGTATGTGTTATAAATGCGAAAGTGCGTCTATCTGCCTGTCTGTCCGTCTGTCTGTCTGTCTGTTCAATGGTTTGGACCAAGGACAGATCCAAACCTCTGAACCGATTTTGCTGTTTCGTACGGAGATACTTGGAGTCCCGGGAAAGGACATAGACACTTTTTATCCCTCAAAAAGGAATTAGTTCATCTGTAACTATAGTTCGTCATCTAGTTATGATTTATGAATAAAATAATTTTACAAAGGTTAAAAAATACTAACGTCCCTCGTGAATAAGAAATGGTGATATGAGTGGCAGAGTGACGTGACCTTTGCGTGACCTCTCAGTGCACGCCAGCTGATTACTATTTGATGACCCGCAACCACACCAAGTATTGATATTCTCCAATTTTGATAGGCACCCTGGTTTCTGCTTTTCAACTAGTTCTCAAGCACCAAAGTTATCAACTTATCAATTTTGAAAAGCTCTAAGGACTGTTTCCTGCTTTCTGAGTTAATTTTCTGGTAGTCCTCAAAGATCTTAATAATATCAGGTATTAAATGATAATGCTTTGAAGTTTGAATACGTAGAAGAAAAAGATATATTGTATCACAAAACCGCTTATGCCGATATGACGTGATCTTGAGCATAAGCTATATTTAAGATCCTTATTGGAATTCATAGTTCGATCTTAAGGCCGTCCCCCGAGCAAACGACCTTGGCCATACATTTGCCGCGCTGCCGAGATCGCGCCAAAACCCTATTATTTTTACTTATCTTAGTTCAAAATTGTCCTAAAAAAAATTTAACGGCGAATATGTAGTTTATGATAGTTTTATGATAGTTGTCGATCTATTGGCGTGAGTTTCAAATAAAAGTAATTTGTAAATCCTATGGAGATGCTGAATGTATGCTTGAATTTTAACAAATTGGTATTACTTTGGAAGCTGATATCATGAGTATAAGAAACAAAAATAGAAAGTTTAAAACGAAAAAATGTTGATATACTGAAGATTATTGCTGTATTTTAACTTTGTAGCTTTCAGATTATGAGTTTATAAGGTTTTAAATACGGAATCTCAATCGGAATCTCCGGACGGAACGCCCTTAAGTAATTTTGAGCGAAGTTAACGAAACTTGGCACTCAATTTTGCTGTCTGACTGTTAGTTGAGACTTGAGAGACTTTCTTAAATGTGGTCAAACCTTAACTTAGGTGCTTGCTTTTAAATTTAAACTAATACATAATAATAATTGAACACCTAAGATTGGTATTGAGTAGGAGTACGAGTACGTATAAGAGCGTTTATCAGTACCAGAGACCAGACATACAGACGTATATTTTCCTTAGTCTATGTCAGTATAGACCTTAGAATGTCCAAACACTAGTAAAATATACTTGAACAAAGAATTGGGAACCTCATAACTTGGTTTTTAACAATTAACGCCACTCAGTATCTTTTCGTCAAGAAATACAAGAAATAATATTATACAGACAGAATTATCTATTTCTTGTTTTATAATAGTATTGTTGGACGTACAAATGCTTATTTCAGTTTCAAGATATTAATACATTTTATAGCTTATCTAAAATAACTATTTTGGTAGCGCCAATATTATGTAATGCGATAGGAAAAATACTTTACTATTATTACCGTGGAAATAAAGCAGAACAATACTCACATAGTATATTATTATAATGTCGATATTATTATTTGTGTAAAATAAAACAAGACACATTTTAAAATATTTATTTTGCTTTTGAGACGCCACACACAATATATAATATCAGTTAATATTTCTCATTAATGAGAGCGAATGAAAGTTTTAAAATGAAAAGAACGAATAAAAACATCGAATGAAACGTCCCTATAAAGTTCAATACAATTATAGTACAGTCTACCTAACAATATTGTCTTACGACCGTACTCGGAGGAATTTAATTAAGATTTTGACAAAAACTCAAACTCTTCAATAATGAGGAGTCATTAAAAGGGTACTCTCTATAGAGAGTACCCTTTATCCAACCATCGTGTGTAGGCTCTACTTAACTACTGATTTAGTACCTTAAAAACATAAATATATATGTACCTACATAAGTTAAACTCTAGTAAATGCATTTTGGAATACAAAACTAATTCATCTTATTCTAAATTACGATGATCATCATCAACTAAGCAAAAAATCTTAGATAACAAGGACTCAATTTTGCTGCCGTTTAAACGTAGATACATTTAAAATTAACAGAATATAATATTTTAATATACCTACCTAGAAATATAAATAGAATAGTTTTGCCTTTATTTTTCTATCTACTTCCTACTTTAGACAAGTCGCCGACAAAACTATGTTCTGTCACTTTCCTAACGTATTGAACAAGGACAAGACATTGTTCAGATAAAACTTAAAAGTATACTACAGTCTACACATACTTAGTTGTGAGAGTGTGTAAATGTAAACTTTGACTGTACCACAACTAATATATTATATTCTGTGACTCTACTAGATCTTTTATTTATTTTCTCAATTTAAAATGTACAATCAAGTTTAAAAAGCAGCAAAATGTTATATAAATGCAAAATTCCCTGTACTTACTATTAATTTTCAAAATATAATAAATATTAGATTTCATGAAGCTTGAGCTTACGAAGTTGTCTCATTACCAATATCCGTATACTAATTATCCTTTCGAATACACTTATTTTCAATACATACTACATAGGTATATACATAGGTATATAGCAAACAAACACAAAAAGTATAAATATTATACTTACTAAAATAATAATTGTATTTAGACATTGTAGACTTCAGGCGGCAAATATTAAAAAAATAATATTAAAATGATAGATATAATAAATATTGAGTAATGACCAATATGAATCTAGCCTAAAAAGGACGGATTTAAAGAAGATATGGTTCCTAGATGCTACGGAACCATAATTATAATATCGCTATTCTCGTGGTTTGGTTTGTTTACAAATACAGATCGAAATCCAGACCGTTACCTCCACTGAGGTAGTCGTACAGGTAGACTGACATCTCGTCGAGAGCATCAAAGCGAGGGTCGCTGAGGGGCTCATCCCGGGCCGCCCTGGCTGACCTAGAGAGAGATCTACGAAAGAGAGAATGATTATTAGTAATGGCTGATATGGAGAGATATCTAAAAGCGAGAAAAAGATGTCAATTTATTATATATCAGACACTATTTAAAAAGCTTAGGTACTTTTATTTTTTCATACGCCTTGAACAAAATAAACTATTAAGCGCCATCTATCAGAAGCCAAGTGTAACAGTTTTAGTTTGTAGTGTACAATTGAATACACAGATGGCGCTATTTGTGCATTTCGTGCTTGAAAAACTTAAGTAAATTAAGTAATTATTATTTATTTTAACATTCAAGAATTACGGAGCATTACTTTTAACTGCCCTGGCCAATAAGATAGAAAAAATAACTAAATTACCTGAAATCTCCTTCAGTCTCCAAGTCGTCCTCACTGGTAAATCGTTCTCGGATGTCTTTCATTATACAGGCTTCCAGTTTCTTGTGCTGTTACAAACGTAGCTTTTGTTAGTCAAATAGGACTAAAACTTATTGCGACATAAATATGTATAGGTAATCAATGTTATAAAACTAATTTTAAACTTATTGATGTAATATTTAGATAAAAATACTAGTAAAATACCTTGTAGCAACGGAAGAAGAACATCGGCTTGATAAGTTCTTGGGATAGAGGAGCCACGTCTCTCTTCAGATCTGGTACGCATTGCTGGAACACACATTTTTTTTGTTATAATATTATTTTGAATTATATTGAATGAATAAAAGTGTCCTGGATAAACATAATCCTTGGTACATTGTTCATTGGTGTCGTGTTGACATTACACTGCAGTACTGCCATACGCTCGAAAGGACTTTTCGTACAACTGCTGCTTACAGGGAGAGTATTGATCTACTGGATAATCCATAATAATATTATAAATATGCGAAAGCGTGTCTGTCTGTCTGTCTGTCCGTCTGTCTGTTACCTCTTCACGCCCAAACCCCTGAACCGATTTGGCTGAAATTGGGTATGGAGATACTTTGAATCCCGGGAAAGGACATAGGATACTTTTTATCCTGGAAAAATGTACGGTTCCCGCGCAATTAATGAATTTTGACGCAACGGATTTGCGGGCGTCATCTAGATAAGTCTATCTACATAAGTCCTGTCGATGTCGATGTCGGTGACACAGGAGATACCGTGGTGGGAATGTGTGTAGGGCCAAAACTCGTTAAAAAAATCTACCTACATCTAAGGTAAAGTTGATCTCTAGGTATTAGGTTAGGGTCGAATATCCTAAAGGCCAGACGCGTCACATCTGCATTCTGACTACTTCTGCTGCTCCAACAACTTCTCGCAGAGGCCAGAGCTAATGATAGTTCTGCGAGAAGTTGTTTGAGGAGCTTCATTAATTTAGCTACTACAGGGATATAGCTACTAAAAGCTGAACTTAACGTTGTGGTTGAAGAAACCTAATAGGGCTCCACGCGAGAGCGAGATTTTTTTCGTCTCGTCTCGTTCTCGTCTCGTTCTCGTCTCGTTCTCGTCTCGCTTTTACGAGACGAGACGTTTTGGAAAATATTATCGGCGATACCGAGACCACATACAGGGCAACCCGAGACTCTCGTTTTGGGTCTCGTTAATTTCTTGAATGAAGTATATTCGAAAACTCACAAAGGTCTACTTAGAAAACAATATATTTTACAAAATATAAAATCTGGTAACCATCCAAACTGCATTTTATCATGTAGTAAATACGGTAGTAGAAATAAATTATTATTTACAAGTTACAACTAAGTGAGACGAGACGAGACAACTGGTAACGAGACGAGACCGAGACTTAAACGAGACTCAATTTTTTGAGGATTGACGAGACTGAGACGAGATTTTTGTTACTCTCGCTTACTCTCGTCTCGTGTTATTGCCATACATACCGAGAACTTCTCACAGAACTGCAGACCATCTTGAATATCGCCCTTCAACTCCGCCGACACAGGGAGAGCGCTGATTCGTTGGGTTATCTGCTCGTAGTTGGGCTCCATGTTGTGGTCGATGTAGCCCAGCTCCTGCATGACGCATGTGACGTTGCGGGCGCGAGGGGCTGGACCGCGGGAGATCATGTCCAGGCGGTCGCGGAAGTCCAGGTCACGCTGAAAGAGAGGAAGTTTTAGATTTTAGAACAAAGTAATAGGTAGATTAGGGCTTTGGCCTTTAGGGCTTTTCCACACGACGTATTTTTTGCGCACTGACGACGCGCGTTTCTGATGCGCTCGTCTTTATTTGCGTTTTGGCAGATATACAGTTTAAAACGTGTCGGCTTCTTTCCGTTTGCTGAACGTTCAACTTGCGTTTGTATCGATAGTCGATACAAACGAGCGTAAAAAACGTCGTGGCCCTTGTGTGTGTGTGTGTGTGCGGTATTGGACTCGCTTTGGGAGGAGTCGGCTGGCTAAATGAAATAAATGGAATCACAGAAACCGTCGTGCAATAGCGAGCTTACAGTAAAAATACTAATTTAGTGATGAGTTGAATTATTCGGACTTACCCTGTGTTCGAACTTACCCTGATTACTGATTAGCCTTAATATAGGATTTAAGATTTCCTGCAGTGGTGTTGTATGTTTATGGGCCGCAGCATACCTAAGTATGATAGCTAGTTTTCTGTTTTCTGGTCATTTAGACCCAGAAAACAGAATATAGGTATTGTATTATGTAATGACGATGACGTAGCTGCTCTTCGTTGAGTCGGAAAACGATGAACGCGCTAACCGTACATTTTGATATGATGAAAACTATTCAGTAGCTTTTCCCAAGATTCAAAGCACCTCCATACTAAATATCTAAATCCATTGAGTGGTAAAGAGGTAACGGACAGACTAGTATACAACAAAACTAAGTGACTGATAATACTTTAGGCCTTAGGGCGTGTATGAGTCCCGTGTACAGAGTTCACTGTAAAAGTAGCAGCGCTGAAAGAGATTTTTTTCACTTTTGTATGGGATAACTCGTGACGCTGGGGCGCTTGCTCATACAAATCACAAAAAAATGTTGGTCTTTCAGCGCTGCTATTTTCACAGTGAACTCTCTAATACACTAACACATACACACCCTAAAGTTTTATCACTAAGGGAGGGTTGTACCAGTGGCGTGGTTATAGTTACAGTTATGGTCAAAGTTATGGTTAAAGTTGAGGCTAACTTTACCCTTAACTTTGACCACAGAATTTGACAGATGTTTGTTGCTGTTGCAGTTATGGTTATCGTTAAATATGGCGTCCATTATTGATTTTAACCAAAGATTTGACATTTTGCGTTGTAGGTAGTTACCTATTAGCTAAAGTTTTAGTTACAGTTATAGTTATTGTAAGTTGGTGGAAACCCACCCTTAGTTTCGTAATTTGTTGCACACTGTACAATCAGGTAAATCGTCATAAAGCCATCCTTACCGACATCCTGCTGTTGGGGTAATATGGCTGCTGGTAGAACTGGGGGTACTGCTGGTAGTAGGGGTTGTAGTGGGGCGGGTAGAACATGGGGTACTGGGGCTGGTAGAACGGGCTGTATGGCCGGAACTGGCTCGCCATGTACGGGTTCTGCTGCGGAAACGGCGCCTGAAATATAATATTATAAATTATAATATAATCTGAGGACGCTTCACACCACGTCAGTCTGGTCCCGTGGTAAGTACCTGAAAGACTTGAGTTACGGGTACTAGACAACGGAAATATATTTAATACTTTTATTATAATATTATGATACACATAATATACTTATTTTAATACACAATACACATCCATCACCCAGGAACTTTTAAAACTTTTTGTTCCGTCGGCGGGTGATACAGTATACTTGCTATTAAATGATTAATAATAAATTAAAAAATTATAGCATATAGTTATATAATATGTAACAACTAACAGCACAGAAAACATAATATATAATTTTGATATTAATTTAACAAGTAATGGGTAAACAAAGTGTGCGAGTATGAACTCGTATCAGCTTTATTCCTATAAAGACTAGAGTTCTTATCTTATAGATTTAATTTTATAATTTATACTTACACAGTTACTTGCCTAGTCATAACTTAATTTGTTATCATAAAATACGTAATTTTTTATAATAAAATAATAATTGATGGGTATATTACGAAATAGTGCTTAATTTTGACCTTTAACGCGTCGCCTCTTTAGCTCAGTGGTAGAGCACTGGTCTCGTAAACCAGGGGTCGTGAGTTCAATCCTCACAGGAGGCAGATAGCCTAACCCTTTTTATAAATGAATGAACGATCAAACGAATGAATGAATTGAACGAAAAATGAATGAACTTACCGGCTGCGGCGGTCTGAACGGTAGAACATTGGGCATCTGTCCAACTTTATGTTGGTTATGACCTTGATCAGGAGCCGGTTCTTCTTGGTGAGCAGCGCCATCTGTCGGCTTGACTATGGTCTGCGAAGCCGGGTCCAACGCGAAGCCAGGTGGTAGCTTCGCCAGTAAGATAGGAGGAATGTTCTGTTGGTTCGAGGGCTCGTCAAAAGATGGCGCTGAGCACTTCGCGTACGCTTCCTTCATCTCTTTGCGGATTTGTTTCACCACTTCCGCGCCGAAGCAGCTTTCGTAAATCTGTGGATTGTGATCAGAATATAATATTTTGATTGAAGATTGTGATAAATTTTTTTTTATAAAAAAAATGTACCGTACTGACTACTGAATAATATAATATGAAAGTGTTTTTAAATTCATCAAATAATGTGCTTTTCAACCTACTATTTGAACAAATTAATAAATTTTGTTGATGACAATAAAGTAGATTAAAATTATGAATAATATTCAATTTAATTTAGTGAAAAGAATTAAATAAAATTAAACTACCGGAGCCAAACACCAATTTCAGAAGTCCAACGAACAGCAGTCGTGGCCGAGCGGTTAAGGCGTCTGACTAGAAATCAGATTCCCTCTGGGAGCGTAGGTTCGAATCCTACCGACTGCGGATTTTTAAGTACTTTTTATTTAATTGTTTTTTTTCTTACCTTCATCATCGCATACTTCTTGATGAATCTGTCATCGCTACTGGACGCCTGCGTCGCGAGGCACACGAAGCACAGTGACAAGAATTTTATTAACATTTTGATAACCTGTGGACAAATAATAAAATTGATAAACTACTATACATTATACATCTATATAATCTTATATATAAAAATGGATTTTCAAATGTGCTAGTCGCGCTAAAACTCGAAAACGGCTGAACGGATTGGGCTGATTTTAGTCTTAAAATATTCGTAGAAGTCCAGGAAAGGTTTTAAAGTGACCAGTGACACGAAGTTCACCGGGACAGCTAGTCTTATATATAAAAATGGATTTTCAAATGTGTTAGTCGCGCTAAAACTCGAAAACGACTGAATGGATTGGGCTGATTTTAGTCTTAAAATATTCGTAGAAGTCCAGGGAAGGTTTTAACTGTGACACGAAGTTCACCGGGACAGCTAGTAATATTTAAAAATGGATTTCCAAATGGATTTCCAAACTCGAAAACGGCTGAACGGATTGGGCTGATTATAGTTTTAACATATTACGTATTCGTAGAAGTCCAGGGAAGGTTTTAAAGATGAGAAATAATGGAAAATTTGCGAGTATGCTAATAACGACAATTTAATTTCCCCATACAAAATGTTCTCACCTGTTTGTTACGAAGATTCGGTATTTTTGGCATGATAACACGTAGATCTAGAATCTAGATAAAATAAGGGTTTTGAATCGACAACATTAAATCTATAATAGCCGAATTATCGCGTATTTGTAAAAATAAAAACACTGGACACTTTCTATATTTAATTCAATTTGACACAAAAACAAATATTTTATTATCAAATACCTACATTTTCTAACAAGTCTGCTGTAATTGACATTTCGATAGACTATAGAACAAAGAATGAGAAAGAATTCTTCTTCTTCTTTTAAATTGCTCCCGCGTGAATCGCCTACCTCAGAGTGTGATGACGCGGAGACTGTTATATTTTAATACCACTAAAATAACCCATAACTATAAACTCTGTAACTTTAACAATAACTTAAACTATAACAACAACGCAAAATGTCAAATCTTTGGTGAAAGTCAATAGATAATAGACGCTATATTTAAAGATGATATATTGAAATTTTTTCGTGAAAATAATTGTAACCACGGAATATTAATCGCAATTATTCGCAACTATGGCTCACAGTGTTGTTATAACAAAATATATTTATCCCATAAACGTATGATGCTAAAGACCAACAAAGAGTGCGAGAGAGAAGAAAATCCGTTATGGAATTATAACAAGATGAAAAGAGAGAGGCAGTCTCATGAAAACTTTAACCACTTTCATTTGACAGGTCGTCAACAAGTCGTCACACGTTTTTATGCCCTTTCGGTATTTGCAATTTATTGTTTAAATCCTTTATTATTTTCATCAAATACTATTACATATAAAAATGGTAACTTGTTCTGTGAGTGATTGCAGTGTAAATCATAAGAAAAATCCTGAAAAATATACATTTCACAGGTAATTAATCTTCATGTCCTAATTGCTACGATGTGTTTATTTTCGCTATATTCTGTTTTTAGTTCTCTATTTCAAATAAAATATTGTGAATCCGCCCTTTTACTTTAATATTTTGCGTAACTTAAGGTATTATTGTTCTTATATTACACAAATTTTGAAGAAAAAATTTTCATTAAAATTTTTTACATATACGCTAGTTGTTGTGTATTCTATATTCGAACGCAATTCAAATAATTTGATGTATATTTGACACTGAAAAATAAGCTAGGATTTGTTTGTTGCTTAGGAACCATATATGATATCGTGTGCTCTTCGTAAATAAAATATCTGTATTTTACATAATCCATTTGGCTCTTTTAATTAGAAACAGATAAAGAAAGTTCCTACAATCCCTATATCAAGAAAGCTACCGAAAACTGGCGAGATACGCAACAACTGGCGACCGTGACAGGACAGTTATGTAAAATTCCAAGACGCCTTTCAGAAGCCCCATTTCAAGACTGTAAGGTGACTGTTAGATTACTGTGCAACAACTGGCGACCGTGACATCTTCATAACTTGCAGAAATGGAAAGGCTTATCAGGGAGAGAGATCAGATACGGAGAGTGCCACCAAAATAGGTAAAAGAGTCAAATTTCAGAAAGACTTAGCAACCTCAAACTTCCCAAGCTGGAGATAAGGAAATTTGACGATCACCCCAAGACGTGGCTCGCTTTTTGGGGTAAATTTAAGAAGATCCATGAAGACTCCAGCCTGGACATAGAGACAAAGTTCTAGCACCTAACACAGGCAATGAAAGAAGGTACTAAGGCCCGACAACTTGTGGAGAATTACCCGCTCACTAAGGAGAATTATGAAAAGATGAATCCACAGATGAAGCAACCGTCCCGAGCGCAGCGTGCCTGGTAGCAGAAGCAAAAGCTATTGAGCTGTCGTGACCAAAAGAGGCGACCGTGTGTGGAACAATATTAGAAAAGTACGATACAAGATGAGATTGAGGTTATTATTATAATAGAAGAAACTGAGGTCTCAAACAAGACTACTTTTAGGACCACGCATGAAATCGGTAATAATTTAAATGTAGAAGATGCCGATTTGTAGTCGGAAGCTGGCTGAACCGGCAAGACTGGACGATAAAGTACGAGACGTCATCTTGCAGGACTCAGGGCGAAGAAGGTCATGACAAATTTACCGGCGAAAATTACCAGCAGTGTCACCGGGAGTTTTTATTATTTTAAATTTTGTTAGACAAAGCTTATTTTGTTATTGTTTATTGATTTTGTATATTTTTATGAAGCATTTTTGAAATAGGTTTTGATGATTATTGTGTTATTATAGGATATGCTTATATATTACGCACCTGTTGTCTCCCCCGGGAGTGTGTTGCGTATTGGGCACGAAAGGTTTAAGGTTTAATTAAGGTTTTGCCAAATGTCGAAAAAGCTAATTTTAGAACGAAGAGAAAAATTTGTAAGATTCTGTCAGGATTATAAGATAGGAGTCCTAGGATTTTATTTAGGTAGACTTAAGTGATAAAAAGAGTTTAGAATTAATAATTTTTTTTTGCTAAAGTCTATTGATTGATTTCAAGATGTTGATTAGTTTACTATTTTTGCGCTCCCCCGGAGTGTGTTGTGTATTCTATATTCGAACGCAATTCAAATAATTTGATGTATATTTGACACTGAAAAATAAGCTAGGATTTGTTTGTTGCTTAGGAACCATATATGATATCGTGTGCTCTTCGTAAATAAAATATCTGTATTTTACATAATCCATTTGGCTCTTTTAATTAGAAACAGATAAAGAAAGTTCCTACAATCCCTATATCAAGAAAGCTACCGAAAACTGGCGAGATACGCAACACTAGTGTTTGAATCAAATTTATCGATATGCTTATCGATATTTCACAATAACATAAACTAAAATAAAAATCATTTACCTTTATATTTATCACCTTAAAAGGACATATTATCTTATTTTAACGATTATTTTTAAATATTATAAATCTTTTGACATACCTAGTATAAAATCAAGGTTTCACAGATCAGTCACTTGAATCTAATACTCATTGAATGCAGCTTTCATTAATATAAAATAAATTGCACCCATGCAAAGCTGTTTGCTTGTTCATAATCATTTGTTTTACAGATTCCCTCAAGATCCCCTAATTAGAGGAAAATTGCTAAAATTGATTGGGCGTGTTGGTTGGAGTCCCACGAAAAATTCAACAATATGTAGCAAACATTTCATTGAAAATTTTAAAAGAAAAAGTAGAATAAATACAATTTTGGCTAAAGGAGCTATCCCAACATTATTCGTACCAGTAAGTTTGACATACTGTTGCACTTGTTACTGAAGCAATTATTTCTGTCTTTTGCATAAAATTCTTGAGTCTCATTGTTGGAAAAGTTCATCAAAACAGCTTGACATTTTTTTATGAAATTTTGCATAATAATAAACAAGAATAGGTTCTAAGCTATTTATCAATAACTTTTCACACATCACCTATAGCGATAGGTTTTAATAGTGTACGTGTAGTGTTTTAAGAATAAAATATAATATAGTACTATGTGTGTTGTTTACTTTCAACGTATACTTTCAATGTAAGGGCTGATTTACCAGATAGATTTTACCTGAGTAATAAATAAGTAACTTTATAATGTGTTATGTCATATGTGTAAGTATATTATTTACCCCTATAAGAACCTCATGTCATAACATATCCGACGATTGAAAAATCATTCCAAACGAAAATGTGTATCACTATTAAATTGTCACCTTTTTTGCCAATAATTAAAATTTATGATACCTAATTTGAAATACAAAATCTGTCAAAGTTGCATATTATTTGTTTCATATAGAAACTCAGGTAAAATAACTCGAACGGACTATACTATCGATAGCAAAATACTATACTATCGATAGTAAAATATACATCACTAGCACACGCACACATTGACAGATCAAAAATCGTCACGCATTTTCGGGTTGTCAGGTGATCTATACGTCAGTATATTCTATATCTATGATTTATCCATATATTATAAGTCTATGATTTATCCTGACAATTTTTACAGATAATTCATTTTTTATACTCTCAACCCCATTATAGTCTGCTTTAACAAAAAAATAAACGCAAAAATGCCGTCGTGTCATGACTCATGTGTCAATAGTGTTGCATTATAATTCTCATTTAAGGCCGTCCCCCGAGCAAACGACCTTGGCCATACATTTGCCGCGTTGCCGAGATCGCGCCAAAACCCTATTATTTTTGACCGACTTCCAAAAAGGAGGAGGTAATATTATGTTCGGCTGTTTGTATCTTTTTTGTATGTTCCACGATTACTCAGTCGTTTGTGGTTCGATTTTCAAAATTCTTTTTGTGTTGTATAGGGTTTAATTCGAATTTGGTACTATGTTCACAAAACTGGTGATCTGATGATGGGATCCTCGAGGAATCGAGGGGACTTCTTGAAATTTGTATGGAAACATATAGTGATTTCGATTTTTTCTGAAGCATTCGAGGTAAATGCTACCAAAAAGTAAGACTAAGCACCAGGTTATAGCCTAGATCTGAAGGTACTGAACAGAACTTTTGAATGCTTATAGGTACAGGTTCGGGGATCTCGGCGTTGTTTAAACAACTGAAAGCATAAGCTAATTCATCAATTTGATTAATCATCATGATCACAACCATACTTATACCATGGGTCATTACACTATGACCCAATTATTGGTACTTTTCGTGATATTTTGTATCGAAGCAGACGTTTTTGATAATGATTTCGCTGTTTGTGGACCGATTTTCAAAATTCTCGTGTTGTATAGAATATAATCTTAATTTTGTATAACAATTACGAAAGTGGTGAGCTAATGATGGGATCTATGAACGATGGAGGAAAATCCTTGAATTTTATCAAAACACTCATAGTGGTTAAAATGTTGTTTCTAGTAAGTTAGACATATGTTACGAATAAGAGAAATTTTATACGAAGGTGTCTCTTGGTCTAAAGGCACTGAACAGAATTCCTGAATCTTTTAAGATAAAAGTATGGAAATTGCAGCATCGCTTAGATAACTGCAAGCATTTACCACAATTTCGCTTACAGTGACATAATGTGAATAGTTAACATTCGTATTGGTTATTTACGCATAAAGTCTAATTTTATAGATACTTAACTAAAAAGAGTGAATTTATTATTTTTAACAAAAAATTAAAACCGACTTCCGAGGTAATATTTAAAACTTTTTAGTTCATATTTGATATTAATAATATCAAATATGAACTAAAAAGTATTAAATAACTCTTACTCTTTAATAGTGCCTTTTTAGGGTTCCGTACCCAAAGGGTAAAAACGGGACCCTATTACTGAGACTTCGATGTCTGTCCGTCTATCTGTCCATCTGTCTGTCTCCAGGCTGTAACTCAAGAACGGTAATAGCTAGAAAGTTGAAATTTTCACAGATTATGTATATCTGTTGCCGCTATAACAAAAAATACTAAAAACAAAATAAAATTAATATATAAGGGGGGCTCCCATACAACAAACGTGAGTTTTTGGCCTTTTTGGCTCTATATCAATAATGGCAACAGGTAGGTACTTACATTTTATTCAAGGTCCTTAGTTTTATGTGCACTTTAATATTTAATAATAATATTAAAATAAAATAAAAAAATAAGGGGGGCTCTCCCATACAAAAAAACACAATTTTTGGGCTAATTTTGTTCTATAATGGTACGGAACCCTTAGTGCGCGAGTCCGACTCGCACTTGGCCGATTATTTAGAATAGTACTGGTATATAATAGTAGGTACTGTATACTACAATCTTCATTACTTTGAAGTCAGTAACTACCAGTCCCAAAAGTTTCAGATAATCTGACATTACTGAACTCACGACACAGAATATAATATATTATTAGTTTTACCAACTCACGATTAAATTAGGTGGTACCGACTTCAAAATAATGAAGATTGTAGTATACAGTACAGAAATAGTTGAGATTTAGACGAATTCTGATAAAGGCACTATTAAAGAGTAAGAGTTATTTAATACTTTTTAGTTAATATTACTATTGTTTTTACCTTGGAAGTCGGTTTTAATTTTTTGTTTAAAAATAATAATTACTTATCATAGTTCAAAATTGTCCTAAAAAATTGCAATTGCAATATGTATGTAGTCTATGATATTGTCGATCTATTGGCGTGAGTCTCAAATTAACGTAATTTGTAAATGCTAAGGAGAATATGCTGAATGTATGCTCGAATTTTAATAAATTGGCATTACTTTAGAAGCTGATATCATAAGTATAATAAACAAAAATAGAAAATTTAAAACGGGGAAAAGGAATGTTGATACACTGAATATTATTGCTGTATTTTTATTATAACTTTGTAGCTTTCAGATTATGAGTTTATAAGGCTTTAAATACGGTCAATTACGGAATCTCTGGAAGCCAATTATTACGCCATTAAGGCTGCTCTCTCGAAAAAAGCGTGCAGATGAAACCACTTTTCATCGGCATTAACAGAGAAATTGAATCTGAAAAAAATAATTAGTAATCTACATGATATGACACGTAATTTGGTTTTGTCATATTTTTAAAAACCAAATCACCTCCAAATCGTTGAATGAAACCACTTTACTCCTTCATTATTTATCAAAAGAATATATAAAAATATCTGCTGCTTTGTAATACATATGTTAATAATTTGGTTTTGTTACTTTTTTGAAATATGTATTAGTTATATTAAGCCTTAAAAAGGTTTTTTCTCCTATTTCGCCCTATCATGGACGCGGCGAGCGTCGTAACCGGCACCGTACAAGGCGCGCTGTTATGAATGTTATTTTAATGTTATTTACGTCGATATTCGCACTGACAGACAATCGACCTGCTAATTTAGGGAGAGAGGGCCCTTAAGAAACGGTCATCATCTGATGATGATTCTTATCGAAAAAGAGTCAAATCTGATAAATATTCATATCAAAACTGGTCGTCCTATTTGTTAAAAACTCACATATTTAGTAAAATACAGAATATTATTGTTAAGTGAAACAAAGTTCACCGGGTAAAATAATTTTCTTTCATAGTATAACTTTGATAGCGTTTTTAATTGTCCTGTACCTAAAAAGACTTCTTTGTTCGTCTGTTTGTCACCACTCACCAGTCTGTTTATTTTGTTGGTTTTTGTATCCATTGCTATCAACGATAAAAAACCCTATATAACATCGGCGTCACACCCATCGAACGAAACCTTCGGCATAAAAACCATAGATTATAAAAACCACGATGGTTTTTCTCAACCTAAAGAGAGGTCAATGGCTCGCCTCGCTGGCCTTCGTGTGGCTCATCGCAATTACCTTGCGTAATGAGCTTTCACACACACACACACACACAGAAACATTCATATATACATAGGTACTGATACATTCGGAGAGGAACATGGATACGAGTAGTGAAACAATACTATGTTGTTAGATAATAGACTTTTGAAAATAATATAGACCCATAGTCCCATACACAGTACACACACACACACTTATGTTGTATGTTGTTATCAACATACTGAGGTGTTCTAAGAGGAGCATGCTGCATGGATATTTTTTTTTTTATTCTTTATTAGGGCAAAAAAACAATATCACAATAAAGTACTATTACAAACAGTCTTCCTCTATAAATATACAGTAATTGTGATATCCACATCATTTACCACATACTAAATATGTAAAATGTTCTTAAGTTTAATTATATGTATTAGTTTATTAACAGGTTGAGATTTTAATTTAATGTATTGTTATTTTACATATTTAATTTTTGACATGTTTAAGCAAATAACATGATAATAAGATTATAAGTGTTACCTACCTGCTTATTTAGTAACTACCATTTACCAACCTTGATTGATTAGCGGGCGGCACCTTAACCCTACGATACGAGGTCTTGGGATTATATTGGATAGCAAAACAATACTATAATATTATGCAATCCAGTTTATTGGAGAATGTAGAGCCCAAAGATTTTACATGTCGATTTATGCATGAAAAAACGCATTAAAAGTATTTTTATAATTAATTTGAAATATCTTGTTAAGTTATGTTTGCAACCGCCAGAATCCATCAAATAGGTAAGTATCTAAAATTCTTTAATCGGAAACCAAATAGATGCTGATCATCTTACCTTTTTCGGAAAGTTTTACAGTTGAAACAGTTATAACTTTACTGGGTTTCTCATTACAATAATTTACCTAATCGGTTAAAATTAGAACATAACTGTTCTCGTATGTTTGTTTATTATCCTCTTGTCTAATGTGTAGGTAGGCGTCCATAATTTTGTCCAAAAATAGATCTATAAGGTTCTGATACTTTTAGAATTATAAGTACCTAAGTTAATAAATATGTATTTAAAAATAAGAACATAGGTCATAATAACATAATTATTCAAATAATAAATTGTTAATAATTATTGTCTCTGAGTGCAGCAGTGAATAAAAATAAGTAAGTAGATGTTTAATTGACTGCCGCACTCAGACACCAATATAGGCTGTGTTTCCACTGAAGCGGAGCGGAGCTTAGCGGTGCCCGAATTGACCAATCGTGCTATTCCAGCGGAATGACAGCGAAGCGGAGCGAAGATGTCGATCATGGTGATTGGTCAATTCGGCATCGCTAAGCTCCGCTCCGCTCTGCTCCGCTTCAGTGGAACGCAGCCTAAATTACTTAAATAAATAAATATTATGACATACCTAAGCCCCTTACATTATATTATGACAAACTTTTTTATTTAATGGAAGTTTAATCATCATTGAAATAATATGTCTCTGAGTGCAGCCGGTCTAATATTATTAACGAGCTTTTGCCCGCGGCTTCGCTTGCGCTATTAAGTATTATTAAATACAAACTTTCATCCCCTATTTTAACCCCTTGGGGTTGGAATTTATCAAAATCCTTAATTAGCGGATGCCTACATCATAACATCTACCTGCATGCCAAATTTCAGCCCGATTCGTCCAGTGGTTTGGGTTGTGCGTTGATAGATCACCAATCACCAATCACCAATCACCATGTCAGTCATTCACCTTCGCGTTGTGGATCTAATGAAAACGGCCACGACGCGTTCTGGCAATCACAAAAAGACCATAACGCGAAATTCGTGTCGTGGCTGATATGCTATTCGTTTTTCTTGATTTGTTTTTGATTGATAAATCGTCCATAGGTATGGAAGATTATATTTGAAGTACCACGCGTACTACAAAATATTTTTTATTATACTGAATCACTGCATAACATGTTTATAATTATTATTTATAAAATATCCATAGTTCCATACTATCCGTACTAATTCATTAGTCTGGCTGATAAACACGTTATGCAGTGATTTAGTAAAAGAAAAATATTTTGTAGTACGCATGGTACTTCAAATATAATCTTCCATACCTATGGACGATTAATCAATCAAGAACAAATCAAGAAATATATCAGCCACGACACGAATTTCGCGTCATGGTCTTTTTGTGATTGCCAGAACGCGTCGTGGCCGTTTTCATTAGATCCACAACGCGAAATTCGCGTCGTGGCTGTTTCACTGTGACCACAACGCGTTGTGAGCTATTTTTTCGCTCATTGAGCGATTTCGGTCTTTGAGCGTAACATATATACTAGCTGTCCTGGCAAACGTTGCTTTGCCATAATATATTATGTATTTGCCATATTATTTTATTGAAGTGACTAAATAAGAAATATGTATGTTACCATGGCAACGCTATCCCGTCGCACAAACAATGGCCGCCGTCAGTCTCAGGTTGTAAAATAATTTGCAATAAAATAAAATGGACGACAAAATTGGTAAATTTAATAATATTTTATTAAACCTCTATGATCGACATGCCCCTGTAAGGAGAATTAAAGTAAAACATAACCGGGCACCATGGCTTACAGATTCTATTAAGGAGCTAATTGCGGCACGTGATAAGGCCAAGAGGAAATTTAGACTTTGTCCTAATGAATTAAACCATGCCAAGTTTAAGTTGTTGCGTAATCGCTGTAATCACTCGTGTCGCGATGTTAAGCGGCGCTACTTTTACTCCTCCTTACTAAACCGTAACACAGCAGATACATGGAAATTTCTCAAATCAGTTGGTATTGGCAAATCTCCTATCTCTGATTCAAATGATTATGATTTAAATGCCATCAACAAACACTATCAATGACATGTTGCAGACCAGCGGCATTCATTACGTACGTAACTTGGTCCAATTCAACCCAGCCAAGACACAAGTCTGCGCGTTCACCACTAAAAAGTCACCAATCCTCGTTTCGAGGGCACATCTTTAACCATCTCCCCTAGCATTGAGAATTGAGATACTTGGCGTCAACATATCGAGCGAAGTCCAGTTCCGATATCATCTAGAGGGTAAGGCCAAATTAGCCTCGAAGAAGCTTGGTGTTCTTAACAGAGCGAGACAGTACTTTAGTCCGGACCAACGCCTACAACTCTACAAGGCGCAGGTTCGGCCTCATATGGAATATTGTTCTCATCTCTGGGCAGGGGCGCCAAAATACCAACTGCTCCCTCTGGATCGTATCCAACGAAGGGCCGCTCGAATTGTTGATTGCCATAGTGTTTCAAACAGCTTGGACCCCTTGGAATTACGCCGAGATGTAGCTTCGCTCTGCATCCTCTATCGGTTGTATCACGGGGAGTGCTCTGAGGAATTGTTCGGAATCATACCACCTGCAACTTTTCGCCATCGTCCCACGCGAAAAACATACCATCCTCATCACCTTGATGAGTGGCAGTCTTCCACAGTGCGTTTTTCGCGTAACTTTCTACCGCGCACTGTAAAACTCTGGAACGAACTGTCACCAGCAGTATTTCCGGACCTATACGACCTGCAAACCTTCAAGAAAATAGCGTATTCCCTCTTAAAAGGCCGGCAAAGCACCTGCAGCTCTTCTGATGTTGCAAGTGTCCATGGGCGACGGTAGTTGCTTACCATCAGATGACCCGTATGTTCGTTTGCCCCCTTATCTATCACAATATCATAAAGTTTTTTATTCTCATTGCTTGATGATGCATCCGGTGTGGGATTCCACGGAGCGAAAACAATTCATAACTCTTATTTTATTACTCTTAGCAGAATTCATAACTCTTATCTTATTTTATTGTAACAGATTAATGTCTATTAAATTTTATTTTATGAAGTTGTAGAATAAGAGCCTGCGACGGCCAGACTTACTTCATTTTAGAAAAGCTAAAAGTTTACCTGTTTGTAACCTTTACAGAGGTAAGAATGACCAGCAACTTTGGAGTGTCGGTCGCGGTTACTTTAGTTAGGAGGTAAACTTAAACTTTCTTAAAGTATTAGACTTTGAGGGTGTCTAGCAGTGGAAAACAACGGACAAAAATGTCCGGAAGATTCCTCTACTTACCGCGAAGATTATAAGCTATGAAATTGAGCTTCACTCTTTCTCGAAGGTCAGGTAGACCTTCAGAACTGGATACCTCGTAAAGTAACCGCGACCGGAACTCCATAGTTGCTGGTCGTACTTACCCCTGTGAAGGCCACAAACAGGTAAACTTTCAACTTTACGAAACTGTGGAAGGTCTGGTCGTCGCGGGCTCTTGGTCCATTGTTTCAATTGTCCCAATAATTTTATTAAATCGGGCAAGATAATAAATAAGTATAACCTATCTGAAAGGTTCTTCTCGCCGGGATAGTTCCCGAACCGGTGCCGCGGTGGTAGGCACCAGTAGTATCAACGTTCTGAAAGCATTTGTTACAAATCTATTCGGAAATAAAACATTTTTTTTAAAATGCTACTTTCATCAAAACTCAGACTAACATCATTTGGTAAAGTTAAGCTCAAAGTAAAATATAATCACTTAATATTTCGGAGTGCTGTTACACAAATTTTTATGAAACTTAATAAAAATACTGCATTTATAACGGTACAAGACGTATTAGATTAGAGCAGCGGTCGCCAACCTTTTTTTCATGCGGACTACAAACATGTTTTGGTCTTGGTGTCGCGAGCCGCAACAAACATTTTTAGAATTAAAAAATAACCTTCTTCAAAATTAACGTATAAAAGTGAAAAAAAAAATCACGTCTTTCACGATGACTTTACATTATTTTGCCGATGTGTTTCAAAATGATTTAACATCACGCGGGCCACAGATCATAAAGTCCCGGCGGGCCGCATGCAGCTCGCGGGCCGCGGGTTGGGGATAGCTGCAGCTATATTAGAGCAATAAACAAGTTTCCAGATGAAGCTCTTATAAACTGGTTGTAAATAATACCAGCTCTATGTAGATTGTAGGTGCTAGGTGATTTTACCTAGTAAGTAGTAACACCTAATCTATGACTTTGACATTGACATTAGACTCGATATCTAGTATTGTAGATTTCCTGTAACAAGCTTTAGATGAAACACTTGTAAGCTAGTTAGGTGCCGAGAAAATAGGAACCTTGATACTTCACTCACTTTCGAAGTGGGAAATCATTTAAAATGTTTCTGTTTTGACATAGGTGAAAGCAAGACGTAATAAGCAATAAATAATACCTACTGTTTTTTTTTTGGGAAACTATGACTCACAAAATATGTACTATCAGAGAAGTTGATTCCTAGGCAAATGGGGGACCTACGCGACGTAGTTTGGTCGCGTTACGTCAAACCCAGTCGGCAGATCAAAATTAACATTTAATTGACATGATCCGAGTTCCGACCCAATGCGGTTGGTCTGTCAACTACCTAGGAATCAATTTCCGCGATGGTACATCCTTTGCCACCAGGATGAACATTATAGTGGGAACGAAAATACACTATCTGTATCAGAAGTCTATCGCGGTCTAATGAGAAGTAACTTGGAGACACTGACAGACAGTCAGACCGACAGATAGACAGCGAAACTTAGCAATAGGGTCCCGTATTACCCGTTGGATAAGGAACTCTAAAAAGGGAAAAAGCTAGTCGTGAATTCAATTAGGGAATTTTCCAGAAGGTCCTTAAGACGGAAGTGTCGTGTCAATTATGAGTAACGGCGCTACTGGTCCCCGGACTGGTTCCCACAGCGAGGAAATTGAAAAAAATGCCGTTACCACAGCAACTCCACACAAGAGTTGCGGAGGTGGTAATTATATACCGGAATATAATTTACGGAAAAACTATCGCGTTTATTGATTTGTGCTTTAACATAGTAATTTTTATTTATTATATGTAGCCTGTGTTATCATCGGTCGGTTGGTTACTATTAAAATATAAAAAAAAATGCCTTAAAGGTTCATACCACGCATCAGAAAAACGACGTGACCCCTCACAAAGCTCGGCTTTTAGCTAACGTAACTATAATATTACTAGATGACGCCCGCGTCTCCGTTGTGCCAAAGTTCGTTTATTGCGCGGAAACCGTACTTTTTTCCGGCATAAAAAGTGACCTATATGATCTCTCCGCGAACGTGAGGCATGCCCGCGACGCATGCCCTCTAAAGCGGGCTCCACATTCTCGGCAAAACTACACGAGACTTGCCGAATACGAGAGTGTGGAGAGCATATTCGTCTATATTCGTATTGTCTCGTGCAGTCTCCATCCCGTGTCGGTATTTCGTATCCGAATCAAAGGGCTCTCGTGTAGTTTTGCGAAACACAAAACACTCCCTCCACATTCCCGCCGCGTATTATACTATATTAAAATTATATAGATTTTTATCTTGTTCTGTTGCGATGTATTGCTGTCATCCACCATCTTCGTTTTTTCCAACGTCCCTTGATAACTTTTTTTTCTCGAATAAACGTATAATTGTAATAAGCCACAGCACATAATGCTGCAGCGACAGCTGTTTCCACGTCCATCTCGTTCAAGTACCGAGCGTACAAATGCGCGAGCGAGAATGTGGAGAGCTGCTCTCGTCTCGTCAATAGTTTTGGCGAGACCCGAGACAAAACCTCTCGTAGAGAATGTGGAGCCCGCTTAACCGTATCCAAAAAACAAAAATGACAATGTTGGCATTGCGTTCATTGACGCATTTAATTATTATTGAATGCGCTAAAACGAAAGTTGAATGAAAGAAGATGACGAAAACTGAAGACAAAAGCGCATAGTGTGGACAAATGACAATGAACATATAATAGCTATTGAAGAGTTTTCGTTGATTTACACTTTACAGTGAAAACTTCTAACCGGCTTTTTGTGTTAGGCTTAGCACAAACCTACGCGACCACGAGGTTTGTGCTAAGCATTATTATCCTGACGCGAGTTTGACAATATTTAACTGTCAAACTCGCGTCAGCGGTCAGCATAATAATCAGATCGAAATTCGAGGGGAAGACTAGACCTCCGGCGTCGCATTGGCAAGGAAGTAATATCCCTATCTCTATTTAATGTTTATATGACCTTCTGCCGGCATTACTGCAGTAACCGTTGTTTTTTATTTACGACGAATATAAGTTAGATAAAATTTTAGATGCTATTAAACTTAGCTGTAAACGATAATCTTCACCATGTCTGTTTGCCGTAAAGCGGTAATAAAATATCCAAGTTCTGTCTAAACTGTAAACTGTACGGTGTCGCCGGAAATTCTTCAGTTAATAGATAAATTTATCTAGTATCTGATAATTTGTCGTTAGAGTTAAGAGCTTATATTAAAGTTTATATTCAATAGGACATATCACATTGTTTGATTTCAATTAATGGTGAGGAACCATTTCCCCGATTTTTATAGTTGTAACTTCTAAGTCAAGGGACTACCAACGAATTTTGGTTGGGTACCAACGAATATATAACGAAACGAAACGAATATACATATTTGTGGCAGTCGGGATGGTTTGTTCAGTGAGAAAAATTTGTTAGGATACAAAGTTCCCCGTCATCCATACTACTTAATATTATAAATGCGAGAGTGTGTTTGTCTGTCAGTCTGTTACCTCTTTATTACGCCCAAAGCGCTAAACCAATTTTGCTGAAATTTGGTATGGAGATACTTAGAGTGCCGGGAAATCATTTAGGTCACTTTTCACTCCGGAAAAAAGTTCGGTTTCCGCACGATTAACGAACTTTGGCGCAACGGAGTTGCGGGCGGCAATTAGTAATTTAATACGTTAGCTAAAAGCTGAGCTTTGTGAGGGCTCGCGTCGTTTTTCTGCGTGGTAATAATCTTTAAATATATATATATATATATATATATATATATATATATATATTACTCGTATATCCCACAGCCTGAACACTTTTGTGGTACACTTTAGGGAAAAACTATCACGCTTATTGATTTGTGCTTTTATATATATATATATATATATATATATATATGATAGTTTTTCCCTAAAGTGTACCACAAAAGTGTTCAGGCTGTGGGATATACGAGTAATATTAGGGCTGCTTGTTTCGCTCGCCCTGCCAATTCCAAGCCAAGAATTTTTGCGCAGCCACAGTGTATGTATTTTCGACCTCCTCCTAGCCCTGTGTTGGAGCATGAGCGTGCTATGGCTTAAGCAAATACGCCAAACCCGTTATATCCACACCGGAACAATCGCCTACATCAAGAGGTTTTCAACTTTTTGTTTCGATAATAAAAGTAACGGGCCGTTTTAACTGCTGTGTGGAGTTCAATATTACCCGAGTAAGACGGAAGGGTAATGTGTGTGGTGTGCTCTAAATTAATGGGTTATTGAAGCAATTTCGTGGCTAGTTCCATTCATTCTCGGTTTAATTGCAAAATTGTACATTTTTATTTTTAAATTATATAACTATTAACCTACCAATATACAAAAAATCAGCTGGTTAGGGTTCCGTTTTAGGGTACCGTAGAAAACCAAGTTTTGTTGATTACAGAACCCTAAAACGGAACCCTAACCAGCAGATTTTTTGTATATTGGTAGGTGAATAGTTATATAATTTAAGAGTAATATTGTCCTACAAATAGAACAATCCATATTTTTGGATCATCAAATCAAAGTATGAAATCCTTTCTATCTCTGTTAGCTACCACTTTCAAGATTTTTCGTAGATAAAAATGTTGTTTGTCTTATCAAAATGAAGCTACTCACAAAAAATTTGCTTGATGCTAATAAAAAAATGTTCTAGGGCTCCCTGACTATAATAGTCCTATTAAAGTTGTAATGTTATGTTTAACCTTCTAGGCAACTAACATTCAAGCATGATAGCAAGCACATTAGTTGGTACAACTAATATATTATATTCTGTGACATTAGTGACATTATACGATAGGGTCCGTACACAAGGCGATACATTTTTAACTACCAAAAAGGTGAAGGTGATAATTATGTTTCAAACTTTATTTACTACACTTTGAATGGACAGATTTGGGCCCCTTCAAATGTTGCGCCTCGTCACCTCGCAATGTGAATTGACCTTAACTGAATTCATAACACCAAAGAGGTGTCCACGGCATTAACATGTTACATAATGCGCCAGATAGTGGTCCGACCACTATCCACTAACCACTAACCACTAACTAGAACTGGATGCGCTTCGACTTAAATGTACGAGAAAAATAGACGTTAGACGACATTTCTAAGAGCGTTCGGAGAAAGAACTTTGTCTTTTAATAAGCGAGGTAGTCTTGTGTATTTATACATCCATATTAATTTACTTAAATTGTGTCTACTGTCTGTCTGTCTGTTACCCCTTCACGCCCAAACAGCTGAACCGATTTTGCTGAAATTTGGCATGGAGATACCTTGAGTCCCGGGAAAAGACATAGGATACTTTTTGTTCCGAAAAAATACACACCCTGAATGTGTCCTTCACATAATAGGTATATGGGGTCCAATGTCAATGTGGCAGAGCCGAAATAATATATTTGGTTACTTATGAGCTATGACTTATGATGCATCTAAATTGGTATGAGAAATGCCCTGATATCATGAATTTGCCCATTAAATAATTTAAAAGTAAAAAAAAGTAACCCTTTATAAGTGCTGCTACTTTCGTCTGCTATACTCCACTCAGGCTAGCTTGTCGCTAGCGGTCATTGACTTCCTGTCAAAAACTTGTCATTATCCATATAAAACCACGATTGACAACAACTGACACTCATTGTCAATCGCGGTTTATATGGAAAATGACAAGTTTTTGACAGGAAGTCAATGACCGCTAGCGACAAGCTAGCCCGAGTGGAGTATAGTATATTTTTTTCGATCCGATTCAACACTCACAAATACCTAAGCTACAGTGCGACAAGGCTTTAAATGAACATGGGCGGTGGCGCTGCTCGTAAAGGAGAATTGTCAACAATGACGTTTTTGTATGATGGCAGCGTTAGTTCCTTTTTTCGCCACGTTCATACAAAGCCTAGTCGAACTGTACAACAAAATTGACACATTGTTTTTTGTAAAACTTTCCTACTAAGAAAAAAGACACAACAATGACATTCAAGATAGCCAAAGCTTTTTGTGGCACACTGTTCAAATATTGACAGTACAATTTCGTTAAGTTTTTCCGCATGGATACGCGCGATTGGAGCGATTGGACCAATGCTGAATATTTTAAATATCTTGAAGGGTTCCACACACTCCTAATAAAATCTTTACTTAAAACTTTAAATCTTTACTTAGAGCAAAAATAGGCCAAAAATTGTGTTTTTTGTATGGGAGCCCCCTTGAATATTAATTTTATTCAAATATTTTTATTAATTATTAAAGTAAACACATAATTAAGGCTTTTGTGAAATTTTCAAGTGCCTACCTGTTGTCATTATTGATACCGAGCAAAAAATGATTTAAAAATCACGTTTGTTGTATGTGAGCCCCCCTTAAATATTCAATTCATTTTGTTTTTAGTATTTGTTGTTATAGCGGCAAAAGAAATACATAATCTGTGAAAATTTCAACTCTCTAGCTATTACCGTTCTCGAGTTACAGCCTGGAGACAGACGGACAGACAGACAGACAGACGGACAGACGGACAGACGGACATATATCGAAGTCTCAGTAATAGGGTCCCGTTTTTTACCCTTTGGGTACGGAACCCTAAAAAGGAACTCTAAACATCGAATAAAAACTTTTCGTCCCACCTCCAATGCAAAAAGCTGTCATAGAATAGTTGTGTAAACTAATGATGGACTTCGATATTTTTGCATACCTACTTTGTAGTTTGTATTATGCTACTTTTAGCTGAAGGAAGAATAAATTAATAGTTATAAACTATACTTACTCTATTTATATTTTGTATAAGATAAGATTTGGTTATAATCCAATACTAGAGAAGTAGAGTTTTTCGTCTTCAGATAGGTAGACTCTGTAGTGTGAAGTGTCCAGTATCATAAATTATAGTAAACTATTTTTAATATTTTCAGATATTTAAGTATTTTTCTGTCAGAAATAATTGAATACAGATTCACTAACTTACTGACTATCATAGCTGGGCACCGTTAATCAAATAGTTAACTTCGTTAATCGTTAATCCGCTACAAAAAAAGTTAGCTTCGTTAAACGTTAAAGCGTTACATTTCGGAAGAATTAACGCAAGTTAACGTTAATCGTTAATCCGTTAATTATTGTAAAATTGCATTTTTATATCGTTGCTTTAGTGTAGGTACTTAAAAAACCTGTTGGTTTAGGTTCTGGAAGCTAACACAACTTTAAAATGTAACACTTTACATAATTTTTAAATCACATAATAATATGAAAACCTTATTAAATCGAGATAAAAATGGGCAAGGTGATAATATTTAAAGTGTATAAGCGTTCTCTGTGAAAAAACAAAGAGAAAACCACCTTTTGAGCGTGATTAAGTTTAGAAAATTTTATACTGCGTCTACGTTTTCTTGACAGATTGTACTTCTGAACCTGTTTATCGCGCCACGCCGCGGCGCTGTGCGCTAAATAGTAGGCATTGGATTAACGATTAACGGACTTCTACATATTAACGGAAGTTAACGTGTCCGTTAACATTTTCTAAATTTAACTTAAAAGTTAATTCGTTAATCAAAATGTTAACTTCGTTAATTAACGATTAACGGATTAACGAGTTAATGCCCAGCTATGCTGACTATACTTTGTATAAAAAACTTACTTACTTCAAAATTACAATCTCCTAAAACTTGCATAGAAACAGCGAAGCTGCGTTAACAATAATTATTATGTTACAACACGTTTAAATATAAGATATATCGATTTTATAATATTGGTCCCAATCTGTCCATTCGTGATGTACAAAATCGTTGAATTGAGTGAAAAAGTTCTCTGTGATTGTAAGATTGACGTCTTATTCTGTTGTCACCTCAATATGTGTTTGTTTTTTTTTTTATTTTGATTTTGACAATGCTCGCATTTTTTGTTGTCTCGTCGCGGCGTGATTTTGTAAAATTGGCTGGTAACTTGTAACTTTTGTCAAACTCTACCTACAAATTTTATTGAAATACTAGTTGACCCGGTGAATTTCGTATCACTTAACTCATAAATTTTCTACCGTAAACACTATAGACACTATAGAGACGTAGACACTATAGACTATACAGTGTCTGTACCTATACACCTTCCGTGGAATTAAGTCTAGCCGTTTCCAAGTTTTAGTGAGACTAACAAAATTGAATTTAATTTTTAGGCCTTCGTACCCAAAGGGAAAAACAAGATTACTAATAGGATCCCGTTTTTATCCTTTGGGTACAGAACCCTAAAAAGTATTCTAATGCTGCTATTTTTATTGTGAAATCTAATTTACTGTATTTAAAGCCTTATAAACTCATAATTTGAAAGCTACAATGTTATAATAAAAATACAGCAATAATCTTCAATATATCAACATTGCTTTCCCCGTTTTAAATTTTCTATTTTTAAAAGTAATGAAATAATATTGACTGCCTTTAAGTTCAAATAATTCCTAACTTGTGTAAATTAATATTTTAGTCCATAATTGTTGTCAAGGTGTGTCGGGGGACCGCTTTTCATTTCACAATCAATTCATAGCGAACAGATAAGTCAGCGACTTGGCGGTTGTAATATGTTGTAATTTACTTGGCGGTCCCCCGACACACCGTGACAACAATAATTATGGACTAAAATATTACTTTACACAAGTTAGGAATTATTTGAACTTAAAGGCAGTAAATATTATTTCATTACTTTTTAAAATTGTTTGGCGGGGTTTTTTTTAAATTTCTTAATTGTTTATTATACTAATGATATCAGCTTCCAAAGTAAAACCAATTTATTAAAAATTCAAGCATACATTCAGCATCTCCTTAGGATTTACAAATTACTTTCATTTGAAACACACGCCAATAGATCGACAATAATTATCATAAACTACACATTCCCCGTTTTAAATTTTTTAGGACAATTTTGAACTAAGATAAGTAAAAATATGGCCAAGGTCGTTTGCTCGGGGGACGGCCTTAAGGGCCACTGGCCACATACACACTTTAAACTTTAAAGTGTTATCACATAGTTGCAACTTGCACTCGATATACCTTTAACAGTTTTAGTTACATTACTATATTTAGTCACATTTGCAAATCAATATAAAAGTCAAAAACAATTATTAACCGACTAGTGACCCGCCCCGGCGTCGCACGGGTATAAAATAAATATATAGCCACTGAAAAATTATTAAAATCGATAATTATCGATAGCCTATGATCCTTCACGTGGTCTACTTTTTATCTGTGCCAAATAACATAAAAATTGCTCCAGGAGTTCGCGAGATAAGCTCTTTCACACATTCTCCTATTAGTCTTAGCGTGATAAAATACATTATATAGCCTATATCCTTCCTCAATAAATGGGCTATCTAACACTGAAAGAATTTTTCAAATCGGACCAGTAGTTCCTGAGATTAGCGCGTTCAAGTTAGCCCTTTCAAATAATTTTCCTCGGTTTTCCCACATTTTCCTCTATTTCTTCGCTCCTATTAGTCTTAGCGTGATAAAATATAGCCTATAGCCTTCCTCGATAAATGGGCTATCTAACACCGAAAGAATCATCAAAATCCGTTGCGTAGTTTTAAAAATTAAAGGGAACAAAGGGACATGAGGGAAAAAAGCGACTTTGTTTCATAATGTGTATAGATATCAAAAACTTTAAAGGGCGTTCCGTCCGGAGATTCCGTAATTGACCGTATTTAAAACCTTATAAACTCATAATCCGAAAGCTACAAAGTTATAATAAAAATACAGCAATAATATTCAGTATATCAACATTCCTTTTGTCGTTTTAAATTTTCTATTTTTGTTTCTTATACTCATGATATCAGCTTCCAAAGTAATACCAATTTGTTAAAATTCAAGCATACATTCAGCATCTCCTTAGGATTTACAAATTACTTTTATTTGAAACTCACGCCAATAGATCGACAATATCATAAACTACATATTTGCCGTTTTAAATTTTTTTTAGGACAATTTTGAACTAAGATAATTAAAAATAATAGGGTTTTGGCGCGATCTCGGCAACGCGGCAAATGTATGGCCAAGGTCGTTTGCTCGGGGGACGGCCTTAACTAATAGAATTTTTAGAATTGTGCTTCTCAAACTCGTAATAATAGCTTTTACGCTTCTGGCTATTCTCGGTTATGGTCGCTTTACGATCTTTTACACCGCGGCGAAGTACTATTGGCAGGATATAATAGTAAATAAGGACGATTTATGGCTAAAGCTTACTCCCCGTCCTTGACAATTATGGCTTGCTTGTGGCAGAAGCAAATTGTTAATAACTGAGACTGCAATAAATTATCCATACTAATAAAATGCAAATCTTTCTGTATGTCTCTTATCGCTTAAACTGATTCAGATTAAAGGTATTAATTATATTATGTATAGTTACTTTACAATAATTATCTAGACACCTAGTAGTTAAATGCGATGTTTTCGCTTCGAAAAAATATTTTGAAAAAAATTGAAATCTGAAAAATGGTATCAATGACGCAAGGGGCAAAGTTAATGTAGAATGTTTCACTACTTACCTTAGTTTAAAAAAAATATTTGATATAGACAGGGCTTTATTTATTTTCCAGTTAAACTTATCCTGTTTAATTCTAATATAATATTATAACAAGCATGTGCTGAGACTATGAAATAGCACATGGAAAACAAAAGCAAATAGTTTGTAAATCATTAATAACATTATTGTCTGTACTCAAACACACAACAGTTTTGCTGTACGTAAGCTATAATACACTTGAAACACAAATCTAATAAGTGGTTTAGAAGTTTTAAAATAGATATAATATTATTATAATTAAACTAAAACACAACACAACCGTAGAAGCTTAAACTACACAAAAACTAAGCTTCATAAGTTTTAAATACGAGAAAAACTTTAGGCTTCACTAGAATTTTTAAATTTTGTATCCTAATAAGGATTTTTTAATTAGGCTTATTAAGCCTTATTAAAAAAAATATACCAAAAAAATTACGAAGCTTCCAAAAGTTTTAAATACAAGAAAAACGAGCTTTTACGAAAGACTATTGTTTACAAAACCTTAATTAAAATTCTAATTTTGAGCTACAGTAAAAGCTCAACTTAAAGAAAGCTCAGATAATGAAAAAGCTCACCGAGTGGGATGCGCGCTGGAGCAATGACTCGGACGCTCGCACTTGACCTTGTGCGCGCGAGTGCACGCGAAACGCCCGACTTACTCGTTTTATACTCAAGCCCGCTGTACACACTGCCGCCACGGATACCGAGCTGGGGCTGGGCCCAATACGCGCTAAACTTAAAGATCGCTCACCCCAGTAAGTCACCAGTCCTAAAATATACAACATGACTGGTGAGACATTTTCAATACTTACTATGCGGCCGGTGCAGAGGCGTGCGCTACCAAAGAAACTCCACACAACTACCCCTCCCGCGCGCGGTATTCATGCGTTGGGTAAATAATTATTTAACTTTAAGCTACATTTACTCATGATCAATTGATATTTTTTTTTCATCTAATATAATAGCCAAATATCACGTCCTCGAGTATTGAACATGTCTCACCAGTCACGCAGTATTGACTCACGATAAGTACGATGTCGTACGTCAAGACGCTAACCAACGTTTCAGTTTCTAGTGAGACATGGACCGCACTGCGCGTGTTCTACTTCTGCTTGCATTAAGATTAAGACGTATAAGAAGAAACAGAAAAGAAAGTACACTGGGTGCACCCATTGCTGACACACACACGGCACACCGACTAAACGGCAGCGCGTTGTCGTATCGTAGATTTGCACGTTGCTGCAGCGCATCGGAAATTTCCACGATGCGTTGTGCGACGTCGTAGATTTTTGTGATGCGACAACGCAACGCAGTGTTGTGGCCTAGCTCTTAGTTAGAGTTTAGACGGTTTAGCGGTGTATTAAGTGGCGAAAGTTTTGTTTTAGTGTAAAATAAGCTTATCTTTTAAACGTTTATAGGTTAGGTTAGGTTTATATGCATAGGTTACAGTAAGCTGCTAAAGCTTTAATATCAAAATTATCTGTTTTCTAATTACTCAAGTTTGAATTAATGAGAATAATTGACACCATGTGCAACTTCGTCGCTCTGACATGACGCGCGGTTATCCTTTGCCGAGGCTCAAAGTTCTTCTATAAATTTTTTTTGCTAAATCAGTTCAGCGGCCTTAGGGCTGGATTACACGTATTAAGTAGATAAGTAGTAACTAAATTTTAACTTAATTTGAAGTGCTTGCCCGAAATATGTCAAGTGACAAGCCTCGCCTGCCAACTCAACAGAAAATAGTCAAAATTCTAATTTCCTTGTTTAGTACTTAACTAAATTTTAACTTTCTACTTGCTACTAAATTTTGTGTTTACATGCAACAAATAACTTAAAATTAAGTTAAAATTTAGTTAACTACTAATTATCAACTTAAAACGTGTAAACCAGCCATAGTATGTAAAGATAATAGACAGACAAACATTCAGCTAGTTAATTTTTGTTAATAATAAAAACAATTACAATCTTATTTTACAAAGAAAATAAGCGTTTTCTTCCGATCGTGTTGGCCGACTCGCTCGTCAGTCAACTCTGCCGTGTGTCGCGGCCAACACAACTAGACCTGCAGTGTCCCGTCTCTAATAAATCTAAAAATACGATATATAAGGCAGGTGCGTACGGCTTCATCATTACTCAACATTATCATACCGACAACTGATACAATCTAGAACAATCTTTGACGAATGCCGAAAAAACTTGCACTCCAGGAGTGTCGGTAGAAGTGAAAGGAAGATAAAATTAATATTTGATCAACAAAAGCGATTTTTTAGGGTTCCGTACTCAAAGGGTAAAAACGGGACCCTATTACTGAGACTTCGATGTCTGTTCGTCTGTCTGTCCGTCTGACTGTCCGTTTGTCTATCTGTCTCCAGGCTGTAACTCAACTTTCAACTCAATTTTTGAAATTTTCACAGATTATGTATTTCTGGTGCCGCTATAATAACAAATACTAAAAAACAAAGTTAATATTTAATTGGGGCTCCCATACAACAAACGTTATATTTTTGGTCTTTTTGGCTCGTAATCCATAATGGCAACAATCAACATAGACACTTAAAAATTTTACAAAATCTCCAATTATATGTGTACTTTAATATTAAATAATAAAATAAATAATTAAGGGGGGCTCCGATACAAAAAAACACAATTTTTCCCTATATTTGCGCTCTATAAACGGTACGGATAACGGAACCCTTCGTGCGTGAGTCCGACTCGCACTTGACCGATTATTTGTCTCGATACCAATAATGATGAAAATGCTGGAAATATTCAGAATGTACTAAGATGCGCTATATTATAATTAAGTATTTATATGGATATAACTTTTGTAATAAAAATAAAAATAAAATATTTGAGAAGGCGGAGAGGGTCCCCGATGGAAAAAAGGCAATTTTTGGCCCATATTAACTGTCGATAATATTATCTAGGACCCGTTTTTATGTAACTAGTTTTGAACGTTTTCGCCAAGAGATGGCGCTCTTGGGCGTGTTCAAGTAATATGATTTTAATTATGAAACGAAATAGGTAAGCTATCTGCTATGCCATAATATTATCTAATTTTTTAAATTGTTTGGCATATTATATGCATTTGATCAGAGAAATCAAACCAACATAATTATTAGTTTTTAACTGCAAAAGCAAATCTATTTTCATGGCCCCCACTTACGATTGTGGACCCCAATTTTTTGTCAGGCCCCTTTGGGTCTCGCGTGGGGGTCACCTGGGGTCCACCTGGACCACTTTAGGAATTAAATATTATGCTCTAGCGTTTACCAGGGCTCCAAGGCCTATGTGTGTCTTCCACCTGCAAGCAAACCCCAATTTTTTGTCAGGCCCCGTTGGGTCTCGCGTGGGGGTCACCTGGGGTCCACCTGGACCACTTTAGGAATTAAATATTATGCTCTAGCGTTTACCAGGGCTCCAAGGCCTATGTGTGTCTTCCACCTGCAAGCAAACTCGCGGAAGTCTTGCGTAAGTTTCTTGCAATATTGTTTACATTTCGTACTAATTCCTGCAATTTATTGCTGCAATAAATGTCTTGCGAGAAGCTCGCGGATAATATTATCGCAACTTATCGCGGAGGTATTAATACACACGAGAGTTAACGAATGTCGCGATATGAACTTTAATACAAAAACACAAGCCGTGTGTGCGATAACTTGCTGCGAGATATATACGAAACTAGACCGATAAACAGTGAGATCTGTCGCGAGTCCATGCAGATGTGTTTAGAGTTTAGACAATGTCATGTCATACTGTCGCAACTACTCGCAGGAAGCGCTTGACAAATTGTCGCGACAGCAATTGCAAGCTGCTGTCAGACATAGTAATAGTCATTTTCGAATACAAAATAGTACATATTTAAATACTGCTGTGAGTTAGCCGACACTGGCAACTTGGTCGGCCAACGGTCCACGCCAGCGGCTCTCAACATTTGTGCAATTCCAAATGTTCCGGACTAGACAAAAGTGCCTCTATCTAATCCCTGTTGTTCTTGATGATTGGCAAGATAATTTTACTTAATTAAACACGTGGTGTGAGTCACAGATTAAAATATAGAAGAACAAAATGCAGCTAGCTAAATTGTTTCACAAATATCATAGTCAAAGAAGATCATGAGAGTGAAAGTTTTAAGAGTAGAATTTGCCTCTTCGCTTTTCTAGAGTTGTTTTTGGTGTCCAGTATTAGAATTTAAATGGTAGTTTAAATATAATGCAATAAAATTATAATTGTAACGCCAAGAATAATAATTATGGACTCCGTGTCCATGAAATTAATAAAAATAAAATATATTATCAATCCTAAAAAAGGATTTTTTTTCCTGTTTTTGATTGATATCCTGTTCCTTTAATATTTTCAAACGAAGGTTAAAATGACCTTATTAAAATCAAAAATAATTGTGTCCACTATTTGTATACTTTTATACGAGCGCATGTTTACATTTTGTAGGTGAGTGCGAGAAATTAAATTTTGCAAGTATGGCTGATTTGTTTAATATTCTTTAACTGTGAATTATTTCTTTCATGATTCTGATTAGATTCTACTTCTATTTAGCCCTGTGAGTCGCAAGAATCAAGCTTTTATTCTTACTTTGTGCACCAACACACTCTTTTGTGGAGTCTAAATACTAATTGTTTTCGTTTTCGCAAATTCAGAGTTCAGACATATTAAAAGCTTTAAAATAGTTTTAACCAAGGAAGTATCGGTTTGGACTCGTGCATTTTTCGTAAGTCTACATAACTTAGGCAAACGGAACTCTAATATTGCTGTCAAATTAAAAATACGTCGAAAAATCGTGGATTACATCGTGAAAAAAAATATGCATCTACCAGGAGTTTTAGCGATAGCAAGCATTCAGGACAGCCTCGCAAAATCACAACAGTTGAAGGTAGATCTATGAAACTGGAGATTTCCCTTTGAGTACTTTTACAATGAAAAACAGTGTAAAGGAGATTGAGAGAAGCTGTCCTTTTTGGAAGAGTGGGAGTGAAGAAATCTCTTTGACCTCGAAATAATGTGAAAAGGTTGCAGTGGGCTAAAGTACATAAAAATTGGCGCATGATCAGTGGGAGAGAGTTTTATAGAGTGATGAGTCAAAGTTTGAGGTTTTTGAGTCTAAGAGAAGAATCTTCGTGTGCAGGTCAAAGGGTGAACGGATGTTAAATTAATGTGTAATCCCGAATTTAAAACACGGTGAAGACTCGGTGATGATTTGAGGATAGATTGGAGGACGGGTGACTGGAGACCTGGCGAAGATTGAAGGGATTTTAAAGAAAGAAGGAAGAGTTAAAAATATTAAAGAAAAATGTAGTACGGTCTGGTCAAAGCGTGATCGGTAGAAATTTTATTTTCCAGCATGACAACGACCTCAAACACTCCTTGAAGCTGTACAAACAGCATTAAGAAGAATTGGAAATGAAGTATGTACTAAAAGTTTAAAGTAGTGATTTGGCCACTACGGTCGCCCAACCTCAACCCGACTAAGTTGTTGTGGGCATGGATGTCAGAGGAGGACACTCCTATAATGATAACACACCTTTGACATATCCTGAGAAATTGAATGGGACCAAATAGAAATCAATTATTTGTCGAAATGTTACTAATAATGCCAAGATTGTACACCGAAATAATAATAGCAAAAGAAGGTAATATTATGAATAAATTAAAAATTTTAATATAGAACCATTGCAGCCTAATTTATTTTATTTATTACTAAATATTAATCTAAATAACATGTTCTTTAAAATATAACTATCAAATCGATTATATCGTTTTTATTTTTTATGTATCGCGCAAAATATAGGGTGGGCAAAAACTTTTGAACGGTACAATATGTAACAGAATCTTTGAGAACGAATTTTACTTAAAATTTACATACGTAAGAGCTTTGAAAAAAAGCTTTTTTAGTTTTTTAAAACTACGATGCTAGATATTTATTTAACAGTATTTCAATTTATGTTGAGAGGTACTGAAGATTTCCAAGTAAGTTCCTTATACAAAGAAGACGTGTCCGACGTCACTATCAGTTTATGAGCTTTAGCCAAGATACTTTCTTTAATTCTTCCATCGCAATAAGAAAGAGACATTGTCTCTGCTTATATTATTACACAACAATATTAGTATCACTGTGCGGTGATAAGCATTTGTGCATGCGCGCCGGCAGAAATAATTTCCAAGGGGTGCAGATTTTAGTTTTCTTTCTTTTCTGTTTACTTTTTACGAACAACAGTGACTGTCTATTTACGTCAATTTAGTGCCGAAACATTACGAACTATCTTTGTACGGCATGGTAATAGGGTTACAAAATGCTTTTTATTTCAATAATTTCTGTTGATCCCGAGATTCCCAAGGGGTGCAAGTGCAACCCCCTGGTACCCCCCTGCCGGCGCCCATGCATTTGTGTATCATACTATGCCACAAAAAATTACGCATTGAGCAAACATTTAGTTTAAACATTAAACATTTCTTTTTATTTATTTTTTTACTATTTATTTCAGGCATATCTACCTTACAGACTAACATACATAATATTATTCATATTATAATAAATACCTTATGGACTAACATCTTCTCATATATAAAATTCTCGTGTCACAATGTTAGTCCACAAACTCCTACGAAACGGCTTTACTGATTTTGACCAAATTTTATATGCATATTCAGTAGGTCTGAGAATCGGCTACTGGGTACTTTATACATATATTGATAAGATAAGTGAATAATTGTTGAATAAATAATAGTAAATTATTACAACCTGAGACTGACGGCGACCATTGTTTGTGCGACGAGTAGCGATCGACGTAGCCATGGTGACATACTTATTTAGTCACTTCAATAAAATAATATGGCAAGGCAACGTTTGCCGGGACAGCTAGTATTATATATTATTATTAATATATAATATTATGTTAGTCCATATTATATATTGCTATGAGTGCACTCATGTTCTTTATGGTGCTCCCACACCGCCGTTAGAAAATGTTTGCTAACATTTTCTAACATAAAAACATTTACTAACAAATTGTTGTCAATTTTTACATTTTTTTAGGAACTGTTAGATGTCATAATTGCTCCTACACTAATAGAAAATGATTACTAATGTTTACTAACATTTCATAACGTTTAAATCTGGTATTGGCTCACCGCATACCCCGTATAAAAGGTTTACAAACAAAAGTTAACACAAAATGTTTATTTTGTTATATTTTGTTTTGCTATAACTTGTTAACTTACGTTTACTAAACATTTTCTAACATGAAAACATTTTTATCATTTTTTAACATTTGTGACTAAATGTTTGCTACCAAATATGTAACTAACGTTACTAAACATTTTGTAACTGCGGTGTGGGAGCACCATTAGATCATTTAGAACAAGACTGCATTATGACGTCATATTTTCTTTGCATACCTACCTAATTCATTTTTAACCGACTTCCATTAAACGAGGAGGTTATATGTTCGGCTGTGGATTTTTTTTTTTTTTTTGTATGTTCAACGTAAAAGTACAAGGCGTAGGTATGGACTATGCCTTGTACTTTTATCTATTCTGTGCCATGAGACATTGGTGGCCTTAATACGACGTCGTAATGATGATCGGCGACGACGGCGACGACGCCGACCGCCGTCGCCGACTGCCGTCGCGTGGCGGCAGAAGACAGAATATCGAATACTTTACTAACTACTTTATATACAGATCGAATACTTTACTACTTTATAAAATTTTAATAGACAAATAGAATTAAAATAAAGTTATTTTAAAAAGAGCATTTAAACAAAACAAAGTCATTAAGTGTCTTTTTAATTAGTTATACTTATTAATCGATAGATGGTGCACTAAGTACCTATCGATTTGAATTCTTGATAACAAGAACAGCTGTCAATAATTATGATAATATTAAATATTATTATGCTACGCTATATCCTATGCAACTTTGTACAATTTTTTTTCTGATTGATCCTTCGATCGTGGAAAAACGAGACACAATAGCCTTTCTATTGTTATCGCAATCGCCGGTGACCGCTTCGGGCTTGAAGTATTAAAATTGTTAAATTACTTAGCACAATATGTTCACTTCACTGATAATATTATATTATTTTGTGAGTGTGAGTTGTGACTCTTAACAAATTGTAATAAGATACGTAAAATATACGCGAAGATTTATCTACTAGTGTAACTAAAAAGAGTGAAATTATTATTATTTTTAACAAAAAATTAAAACCGACTTCCAAGGTAAAAACAATAATAACATTAATATGAACTAAAAAGTATTAAATAATTTTTACTATCTAATAGTGCCTTTTTCCGAATTCGGCTAAACCTCAACTATTTCTGTACTCAATCTTCATAATTTTGAAGTCGGTGCCAGTTCCAAAAATTTTAAATATTCTGTCAGAGGACTGAAGATTCAGCTATCTGGTACCGACTTCAAAATAATGAAGATTAAGTACAGAAATACTTAGTTGAGGTTTAGCCGAATTCGGAAAAAGGCACTATTAGATAGTAAAAATTATTTAATACTTTTTAGTTCATATTAATGTTATTATTGTTTTTACCTTGGATGTCGGTTTTAATTTTTTGTTAAAAATAATTCAAAATGTGTTTTGATATGACGTACTTACTTAACAAGTGTAACATGATATGAAAATATGCGCTGCAGTTTGTATGCTTATTATTTATTAAGCAATCAAAAATATTTAGGCCACTCAATAAAAACATTCAAATGCCGTGAAAATGATACCAGTAACTCCCAAACCAATGTTTCCCACATTCCACTAATAAAATTATGCATGCTGTCTACTCTAATTCGTTCATCATAGAATTTATACTTACCTATATTATCTTGCGAGAATTATTAATACAGTTATATGTAATATAAATTAGTTACACGACAGTCAGACAGACTGTCAGACACTTCTTGCGACAGTTACACTTGCAAGCTGCTGTCAGAAAGACTGTCACACATTTCTTGCGACAGTTACACTTGCAAGCTGCTGTCAGACAGACTGTCACACACTTCTTGCGACAGTTACACTTGCAAGCTGCTGTCAGACAGACTGTCAGACACTTCTTGCGACAGTTACACTTGCAAGCTGCTGTCAGACAGACTGCCAGACACTTCTCGCGACAGTTGTCTTGCAGGTGGAAACATGGATCACGTTTTTAAGATCAATACGCTCAGTTCATAAGCTCTGGTTTGTCTGGTTAGCGATCGTAACTGTAAAAGATTAAAAGGTATTAAAATTCTATTAATATTCATTTCCGTCTTAAATTGATAAGCGTATAATATGGTCAATTAAACCACTCAGTAACTTTAATCGGGGCGACCAAAGTGAGCCGTAGTATATAATATTCCATAACCTGTACATTTCTGGTACACTTCACGGAAAAACTACCACGTACTATTGATTTGTGGTTTAACATAATAATTTTTATTTTAAATAATAATATATAGATGTGTCATCATCAGTCAGTCAAGGTGTGACGACGCGAGCCCTCACAAAGCTCGACTTTTTAACCGACTTCCAAAAAACGAGGAGGTTATATGTTCGGCTGTGGATATTTTTTTATTTTTTTTTATTTTTGTATGTTCAACAATTACTCCGCCGTTTGTGAACCGATTTTCGAAATTTTTGTTTTGTTCTATTAGGTTTCACTCCAATTTGGTCCCATTTTCACAAAGGTGGTGACTTGATGATGGGATCCATGAGTAATCGAGGGAACTCCTCGAAATTTATATGAAAACATATGGTGATTTTGGTTTTATGTGAAGTGTACTAAGAATACGCTACCAAAAAGTCAAATATTGGGTCAAGGTATACCATGGTTTCGATGATGCTGAGAGAACTCCTAATTCCTTATAGATACACGTTTGGGAGTTTCGGCGTTGTTTTAAGAACAGAAAGCATAAACTACTATGCAATTCATATTCATCATCATAATCATCATCATCATTATCGTCATCATCATCATTACCACGTCGTGTTAAGGTCACCAATGTCTCATGGCACAGAGTAGATAATAGTACAAGGCATAGGTATGGATATACTAATAATAATAATTATGTACTGTATAACAATTAACAACACCTGTTTGTTTTTAATACACGACGGTCGGCGTCGCCGCCCAGCGCCGCCGCGCGGCGCGTGGCGGCAGAAGACAGAATATCGAATACTTTACTAACTACTTTATATAATATCTTGGCTAAATAATAATAATTTGAAAATTAATTTAAGCAAAACAAGTATCATGCACTTCACACAAAGAAAGTCTCCTCCTGAAATTGAAGTGCAATACAGTAATACAAAAATTGACCGCGTACATGACTCTAAATTTTTAGGATTAAATATTGATAGTAAGCTTAACTGGAAAACACACATAGAAAAACTTTGTAAAAAAATTTGTAGCTGCTCGTATGCACTACTTCAGCTAGCTCCTATCATGAATTCTGATGGAATCTTAACTGCATATCATGGTATGGTTTGATCTATCTTACGGTATGGTATAATATTTTGGGGCAATTCACCTGATAAAGACATAATATTTAAAATGCAAAAGCGATGCATACGGGCAATGTTTGGTTTGCAGGCAACGGATAGCTGTAAGCCATATTTTCTTAAGCACAAAATTTTATCACTGCCGTCCTTGTACATAATATTAGAAATGGTGTTGTTTGTGTATAAAAATCCTGAATTATTTCCTAAGACTTCTGAGGTCGTAAAGAGAAACAGGCGTGACAATGATAAGATATACACAAACAATTATAAAACCTCACTTGCATGTAAAAGTATATTAGGCATGTCATCCAAACTTTATAATAAATTGCCGCTATCTATAAGAAAAAATAATGCCAATATAAAATTGTTCAAAAAATCTGTCAAAGAACTTCTAATAAGCAAATGCTATTATAATCTTACTGAATATCTCAATGACAACTTTAACACATTAGAAAGAGTATAATATCATTTTTAACCTCGACATTAGTAATTATTATTATTATATTTTATTTTTAATTATAATGAACTTATTGACATCACATATTATTTTTATTTTGATTTCGACTATTAATAATTAATATTTTGTTTTATTTTATTAATAACATTATTATTATTTATTTATCAATGACTTATTTAGTACCTGTATTGACATTGTTTTTATTAATTAATTGAATCTATTGACTGAAATTTTATTACAACGAATTTATTTATTGACATCACATAATATTATTATTATTTAATTGTTTTATTTAATTTCGACTGATTGACATTTTATTATACTTTTATTAAAAACATTATTATTATTTATTAATCAATGATCAATTTTATATCTTATGACATTATTTTTTATTACATAATTAATTCAACCTGTTGACTGTTGTATCTGAGGACAATTAATTTATTTTTAATTATTATGTATCATAAGATGAATTATATGACACTTAGCACTAAACCATTTAAATTAGATATCATTTTATGTTATTTTACTTAATTATTTTATTCTTGTTACTACTGTTAATTTTCTCTTACTGTAACTTATATTTAATCTTACTATTTTATTAATTTGAAATATGAGAAATGAAAATTTGCATGCTAAGAAATTATTAGCGAATTGTACGGAACTGTTTCTTACTTTTGTCATCTTTTTTGTAACCACATTTCGAGCAAATAAAGATATTATGATTATGATTATGATTATGATTAACTACTTTATACACAGATCGAATACTTTACTACTTTATAAAATTTTAATAGACAAATAGAATTAAAATAAAGTTATTTTAAAAAGAGCATTTAAACAAAACAAAGTCATTAAGTGTCTTTTTAATTAGTTATAAGTACTTATTAATCGATAGATGGTGCACTAAGTACCTATCGATTTGAATTCTTGATAACAAGAACAGCTGTCAATAATTATGATAATATTAAATATTATGCTACGCTACATCCTATGCAAGTTTGTACAATTTTTTATCTGATAGATCCTTCGATCGTGGAAAAACGAGACACAATAGCCTTTCTATTGTTATCGCAATCGCCGGTGACCGCTTCGGGCTTGCAGTATTAAAATTGTTAAATTACTTAGCACAATATGTTCACTTCACTGATAATATTATATTATTTTGTGAGTGTGAGTTGTGACTCTTAACAAATTGTAATAAGATACGTAAAATATACGCGAAGATTTATCTACTAGTGTAACTAAAAAGAGTGAAATTATTATTATTTTTAACAAAAAATTAAAACCGACTTCCAAGGTAAAAACAATAATAACATTAATATGAACTAAAAAGTATTAAATAATTTTTACTATCTAATAGTGCCTTTTTCCGAATTCGGCTAAACCTCAACTATTTCTGTACTCAATCTTCATAATTTTGAAGTCGGTGCCAGTTCCAAAAATTTTAAATATTCTGTCAGAGGACTGAAGATTCAGCTATCTGGTACCGACTTCAAAATAATGAAGATTGAGTACAGAAATAGTTGAGGTTTAGCTGAATTCGGAAAAAGGCACTATTAGATAGTAAAAATTATTTAATACTTTTTAGTTCATATTAATGTTATTATTGTTTTTACCTTGGAAGTCGGTTTTAATTTTTTGTTAAAAATAATAGCTAGTTAATATGTACCTCTAATACATCTGTAGCTATTCTGTTCATCTGAGCTGTGGGCTCGAACACATGCAAATGAGTATTTGTTGCGTATAGCATAGTTATTTGTGTTTACGGATAAAATTGATTTAATTATTAATATTAATATGTTATGTGTTATTAAGTACTGATTAGTTATTAGTCATAATTTTAAGTCGTCAATCGTCATATTATGTCATCCATATATTATATTATGCCCCACGCAGCTGCCCCCCCCCTCGGTACGCCCATGGGCTCGAGCCCTTTCCTCAAGGAAAAGTGAACAGAATGCTATCAAAAGCATAATATGTTTATGCATATGACACTGATTCAGAGCTGAGGTGTCTCGTGGTTGGTTGTTGATAAAATCCTATGTCATGTTATGTTAAATACGATTATTTTATTAGTTAATATGTATTAATTATAGTTATATTTTATACAATTTTGGTTAAAATGAATTTGTTGGGTTCTCGAGGTTAATGGCGTAATAAATTGGTATGTACGATTTAGTTAATTTTCATTTTTACCCGACGTAGTAACAATAACAATAGCAGAAGCAGAATACGTATAATTGTGCGTTCCATAATATCTAGATAAGACGTATTGAAGAATGTAGAAGAGTTTTACAAGGAATGGCGACGTACAGTGATGCTACATCGTGACGTGCATTTTTACGTTACGTTAACATGCAAATTAACGTACCGTGCCATGTTACCGTCACTTACCGCACCGTTCCACGTTGACGTAAAGTGGAGATGTAGACAGGCCCTTTATTATGATTATGATTTAGGTGGATCCTGTGGACCAAGTAGCTAATTATCTGCCTATGCTCTCTGATAACGAGAAATCAAACCAACATTGAAGTTTTTCACTCCAAACCAAATTAATTCTCATGGACTTATCGCTTACGCTTACGATTTTGGACCCCCATTTTTTATCAGGCCCGTCGAGTCTCACGTGGACCCCTGGGGGTGCACCTGGACCACTTTGGGAATCCTTCGAAGCAGCTGGTAATTAATTTTTTGTATGACGTAGAGTTTAAGGCAATGAGATGGGTAATGTACTCCAAAATGTACAGTTCCACGAGCGTAATGCGCACAATAGCAAACGTCGTACATTTTTTTTCAGCATCACGTTTCGTGTCAGCGTGACTAGACCGCTACGAATCAGCAAACATTTTGTTACCAGCTGAAGCGCAGTTTCTGACACAGTGACAAATGGTGTGTACCTACTGTAGGGACCATGTATGTGTGAATGTGCGAGTGTCAGCAGTTTCGTGTCTGGGAGGCGATGTATGCGAGAGACGACGGGCAGTCACTGCGTGAGGCCATGTCTGAATGTACGGGTACATTCAGACATGGCCTCACTATGGACTTTTAGTTTTAGGATAATAAAGGCCAAGTTAATATCACCTATTGGTTTTACTAGTGCAACCCGGGGACTTATTAGTTATTAGTGAGGGACTAAAAGGACTCCTACATTGGATATATTACCAGCGATTGATGTTTATCATCAATAGGCTTTACGAGTTATTACATATCAATCGAAACGTACAGGTAATTTTACAATACAACCACTTCTAGTAATTTTGACGTGACAACGTCATATAATTCGATATGGGCTGCACGCACAAAAAACATGACGCAATATGCGGCGTTACCTCGCTCTGAGGCGTTCCATTTGAGTTGTTTAGCAGAAATGTACAGTCGGGGAAATGAGCTGTTTAGCAGAAATGTACAGTCGGGGAAAATTGTGCTAAGCAGAAATGTACAATCGGGGAAATGAGTTATTTAGCAGAAATGTACAGTCGGGGAAATGAGTTGTTTAGCAGAAATGTACAGTCGGGGAAAATTGTGCTAAGCAGAAATGTACAGTCGGGGAAATTAGTTGTTTAGCAGAAAGGTACAGTCGGGGAAAATTGTGCTAAGCAGAAATGTACAGTCGGGGAAATGAGTTGTTTAGCAGAAATGTACAGTCGGGGAAATGAGTTGTTGAGCAGAAATGTACAGTCGGGGAAAATTCTTTTGGCACCATACAACTAGATTCTCCAAGTCACGCTGTAGCAGAGCTTGGTCAATCAGACCATTTACCAGACCATAAATGAGTTGTTTAGCAGAAATGTACAGTCGGGGAAATGAGTTTTATTTATTTGTTTATTTAAGGACCAAATACAGTTTTGTATCAATAAATACATAAATTCATGATTAATAAAATTACAGCTAGATACAATAACTACTTACATTCGGCCTCAACATTTTTTTTTTATCTTATTTTTTCTAGATGTTAGTTAGTTAGTTAGTTAGTTAGTAATTAGTTGTAGGATGTACCTAGATTATTAGTATTATTATTTTTTTTGCACATTGCCTATTTGCTTTTTATAAAATAAAATAATTTCCTGCTTTTCGGTTGCTTGGAAGAAATTGCTGCATAGCAATAAAGCCGCCTTTTGTGTTTATATATAGTTTATTAATAGTGATAAGTTTGTATATATTTCTTTAAATGTTATGTGTAAATGCAATAAAGAATATTCATTCATTCATTCATTCAGGCATTAAACAATAAACAATATTTTAAACTAAAAACTAAATTAAATTAAATTAAATTATTAGTAATTAAAAATACAGTTAATTTCATTTAACAATACATATTTTCTAAAAACATAATTATAATAATTATTGTACATAGCATTAAATAAAAACGAGACATACATGACACAAAAAATTGTAAAGTTATTAAAAAACCAATAAAAAACAAAAATCATTACTATATTTGCGTTATAATTATTGATTAAAAGGCGACGGGTCATTTGTGACCCAGGCCCGACAGAAACGAGACTTATACCATTTTTTTCGTTGTATTATGGGTATCCAAGATACGTAATTTTTATATTCAAAATCAATGGCTAACATGTTATTTTATTGCTTTCTTTTTTTCTTCAGGCGGAGTATGAAAAGTGCTAACACGAAATATAAGAATCGTTATTTGCATGTAATTATATTCAATATCAGTGGAACACTTAGAAATATATTATATAAAAACACAAAACCATATTAAATATTATTTTGTTTACCTAGGTAGGTACAATTAAAAAAAAAAAATTTTACTACCTTCTTGTACGTTTCAAACATGTTATATTTTATCACGCGTGATAATAAAACTGAGGGCGAGATAAATCTATATACATACCTACATAAGTTTTTCTTTAGCTAATGAACATGAAAACGAGATGTCTAGCCCATCCTAGGCAGTAATAATAGCACTTATCACGTGTGCACAACTTCCCAATTTTCGCTTTCCATGATAACATGTATGTCAGTAATATTCATTAATAAAAAATCTTCCATCAATGGTGGGATTGTACTATCAGAGAAGTTGATTCCTAGGCAGATGAGAGGGTCCTATGTAGTTTGGTCGCGTTGAGTCAAACCAAGCCGACAGATCACAGCTTACATTGAATTGACATAAGCCGACTAAATGACGTTGATCCGACAACTGTCTAGGAATCAATTTCCTCGATGGTACATTACTATGTTTTATATTTATATATTATACGTTTTTGAAGAAACATTTCGTGACTGCATTTTACATCTAATAAGTGCATTTACATGTTAGCCAATGATATTGAATAAAGTGGCTTAATATTTGCACTTTTCATACTGCGCCTGAAGAAAAAAGAAAGCAATAAAATAACATGTTAGCCACTGATATTGAATATAAAAATTACATATCTTGGATACCCATAACAAGACGAAAACAATGGGATACGTTCCTTTCGTGTCGGGCATGGGTAAATTTTGTATGATCCGTGACCAGTCTTCTTTAAAAAGTAATTAAAAAAAAGTATATATAAAAAAATTATTAATAAAGTTGTGAAGAATTTGATTAAAAATTAAAAATTACCTCGAAACGTGGTTAAAATTTTCTCTAACAATATTTTTAACTTTGTTGAGACTCATAGAATAGTAGTCGATCTGATCAGAGACACTGTTCAATAATTTGAGAGTTCTGGACAACGGAGAATTTTTTCGAAGGTTTGTGCGACTTGTGTAATTTGCAAACAAGGGAACGGTATCCTAACGTGCACTGTGTGTGCACGCACGTTCTCTAAAAAAATAGGATACCTTAGTCATATGCGTGCCCACGATCGTCACCGCATTACATAGTGTGAAGTCAAGTCGCCGAGGCCGAAATCGGTCAGGACATTATATATAAACAAGGGAACGGGGTAGCGAGGCATACGATGGGGTATCTTAAAAGATATTTTAGCCAGTAAGTCTGCAGAGTCTATTGATCCATGTAGAATTTTATATATCCAACATAGCACGTCTAGATTCAAGACTCTGCATGTTAAGGACCTGCAATTTACCCTCGTATGTTTCGTTAGGGTCGAAGATGTTTCTAAAACACTTACTCCTTAGTAAGCGCCTTTGCAGCTTCTCAATCCTCTGTATATGGATTTTGTAGGTAGGGGACCATACTGAACTACAATATTCTAGTTTACTTCTGACTAAGCTGTTGAAAAGGAGAATAAGAGTTTGTGGTCTTTTAAAATCTTTACCATTTCGAAAAATAAAACCCAATGATTTGCTTGCAGAACTTATTATGTTGTCAACATGAGGTATGAAACTAAGTTCGCTATCCATGATTACGCCCAAGTCAGAGACTTCAGATATAGAACTGACATTATCCCCATGAATAGTATAATTGGTCTCAAACTTATTACGCTTACGAGAGAATCTCATGTGAAAACATTTTAATGTATTAAGATCCATTTTATTCTTTTGGCACCATACAACTAGATTCTCCAAGTCACGCTGTAGCAGAGCTTGGTCAATCAGACCATTTACCACACGAGTGATTTTCAAGTCATCAGCAAACATATACACTTTGGAGTTAACGATGACATCACTTAAGTCGTTAATGAAGATGACAAAGAATAATGGACCCAGAATTGAACCTTGTGGTACACCTGAGGTAGCGTAAAAAGCACTGGATTCACAACCGTCAAGTACTACTGTTGACTTACGAAGGTACAAATACGATTGACACTATTTGAGAAGTGAGCCACATTTACCGTACCAACGCAGTTTGTTTATTAGTATGCAGTGATTAACCTTATCGAAAGCCTTCAAAAATCAGTGTAAACAGCATCAACTTCGTTACCCTTATCAACAGCATCAATCTGGTCAGTTATGTAGGAGAGAAGATTTGTTTGAGTAGATCTTTTGGACATGAATCCGTGCTGAAACTGATTGATGCTGCTTACAAGGTGATCATGCATATGAGATAGTATGAACCAATGATTCGAAGACTTTCGATACGGTTGACAGTATGGAGATAGGCCTGTAGTTAGGTACGGTGTCTTTGCGACCTTTTTTATGTATAGGGACGATTCTGGCATGCTTCCAAACTGTGGGAAATTTTCCGGTATCGAGCGACGCATTGAAAATTTTAAAAGTGGTAAGGCCAAAGATTTGGCACATCTTTTTAAGAAAATGGGTGGTATATTGTCCGGTCCTGGGCCCTTGGTGCAGTCTATCTTTTTTAACACCGCAAGTACATCATGAAGCTTTAGTTTAAATAATGGCATATTGTATGCATTCGTGTGGAAACTCTCCTCATCATGACTTGGAGAATCCAGGTTATAGACGGAGGAAAAGTACTTTGCAAATAGTTCGCATGTTTTATCTGGTGAGTTTGCAGTGACATTGTCAAAGTGCATTCGAGTTGGATAACTAGAGCTAGATTTACGTAAGCTTTTTAGATGAGTCCAGAAATACTTGGGATTTTTTCCAATTTGAGCTTCAATTTTTTCAATATAGGCTTTATAGTCTCTAGTAATTAGGCGATCACAGTCTCCACGCAGATACTGGAACTCGATTTTGTCAAGGGGATTTTTGTACTTCTTGTATCTGGAGTGCCATTTTTGCTTCTGTTTTAGCAATCTTTCAAGGCCTGTGAAAAACCAAATCAGCACACCATCCTTGCGGCGGCAAGTCGAAATACGAATTCGTAATAACTTTAATATGTCCCATATTAAAGTTCTAATAATTTCATTTAGTATTTCGTAAAATCTCGAAACCATTTCATCAACATCCTGAAATTTACTAAGTTCATTAGTCCATTGGATTTTATCAAGACTTTGGCATATGGAATTGTAGTCTGCCGAGAAGAACTTGAATCTTTTAGTCTTACGTGTTAATTGATATTGTGGATTAGTTATTTGTAGTGAAATTTCAAGAGGTGGATAAAAAGCATCTATCGCACGCAATGGTGATGAGCAGGGATTAACCGAAACTATATTTTGATCACAAAGCACAAGGTCTAGAGTTCTGTTAAAGGCATTTACAACACTGTTATATTGATGAAGGTCATGTAAGTGTAGAAAATCCACTAGACGATTTTTAATTGAAGACGAACCGTAGTTTGATGGTGATAGAGTAGATTCTGTGGGTGTGCTGGACACCAGGTTATACCGCTAAGATTAAAATCACCCACCATCACAACTATTTCATCACTCAACAGACTTTCTATGACCTTGCTAGCGTTGTTTAGAAACACATCCAGTGTTGCGCTGAGTTGATGCGGAGCCAGGTATACTGAGCACAAAATAAGTTTATTTTTATTGATTTCAATGCTTACCCAGATATCTTCGCAGGAGCTATCGAAGTCAGATTCGCGGTGAGATAAGAACTTTTTTGAAACAGCAATGAGCACTCCTCCACCATCTCTTTTAGTATAGCACAGGTTTCTCTATCGCGTCTGTATACATTATACCTATCATCGAAAAATTCAGCATCATGTAAACTACTGTTTAACCACGTTTCAGTGAGGATGATGATATCAAAGTTATTTGGCAAATATTTTTAAAAATGTCAGTAGCATGCCCACGCATGCCTCTGACATTTTGATAATAGCAGGAAATTTGTGGATCGAAAAGGAATGATTACAATAGAAACATGCGTTGACAATAATAGAACATCAGACAGTCAAACGATATTATAAGCTGGTACTACTTTAGTGCTGCTAGTACATCAGTATTCTTAACATAGATATATTCTGAGGTAATGGATTTACGCATAAACACATTCCCATCCCTAACCCAAACAAATTTATATCCTAGATCCTTAGCTTTAGTTCTGGCGGCTGCATGTAACGCTTTAGTTGACGGTGAGAGGTGTTCGACTACAAAAACTGATTTTTTGTCTGCGCCAATGCCTAGGTGGCTAATGTTTAATTTGTCTCCATCCTTCGATGCCTTCTTATTAAAAGCTTTTGCAGCCGCTAAGAAGCCGTTACGGATTCTGGGCGATGCAAATTTCACTAAGACCGACCGTGGTCTGTTGGATTCTTTGTTGACTTTTGAGATTCTTGTGCACAGGTGTAAGTCTTGCTCTGAGATGTTGAACTTAATTGTGTTTGCTAATTGTTTAACAGTACTTTCTATGTTCTCAGTGCGATGTTCAGGTATGCATTGTATTTCGACGTTACTAGAACGGGAATGCTGTTCCAATTGGGCTACTCTAGAGTTTAGGTCCTTGACAGTTTTCTTGAGAGTTAGGTTCTCCTCTTCCAAATTGTTAATTTTGATAGTCTTAGCTGATAGTTCCTTTTTTATATCCTCGTATTGCTGCTCTATAAAAATCATAGAATTGGTGATTTGAGATAGTTGGTCAAGTACCTCTTTATTTTTTTCGCCAATCTGATTAATAAGTTTATTTTGGAGCGAAAGAAATAGCGGCTCAATTTAGTTTCTTATCGCCTTTTGAAGCACGCTCGAAGATGTATTAGAATTCCCTAATTCTCCTTAAAACCCTCATTGTGACATTTTGATCAAAGTTTTCCTCTGGGCTGGAAGTCGGTTCATTAGAACGCAAGGAAGCATTTAGCTTAGCACGTTTTCCTTTGCACTTAGAGCAAGTCCATGTCTTCCATTCCTCCTTGTTGTCCTTTTTGGACATTTTAACACAGGAACCATGATAACATCCTTTACATAATAAGCATAAGATGGCCTCACCAGCCCCGCTGCTTCTAGTACAGCACACAAATTTTGAATGCGGAGAACTCATTTTTACTTTGGCAAAAAGTTTTGGTATCGAAGACTCACTGTGAGAAGGCGAAGAAGAACTCGAATCTTGACTTATGTCTTGCGTCACTGTCAGATGGCCGGATGATTGTCACTTGTCACTCAGCTGTTATTATTTGCGGTAGATTTGCAATTTATATTTTATTGTTTATTTACACATTTAACTGATTTAAAATGTGATTGGCTGTTTTCAAAGTTGAAATATGACTTCTGTGTTCATCAGGTATATACTAATGGAAACTGATACCTGGAATTGGTTATATCTTCTAGAATGTTGCTTGAATTCTTCTGTATTATATCTTCATAGACACCTCAAAGATTCAGGAACAATATGAACCAAACAAATTAGTCGTAAGATAACTTGAACCAGTAATTTAATTTAGTTAATTCGGAGCTATTCAAAAAACAGTGTTTACTTTTTGACAGCTTTGACAGCTCTGTTTTGACGTGACAACGTCTTATAATTCGATGGAGCCGGCTGCACGCACAAAAAAACATGACTCATGCGGCAATACCTCGCTCTGAGGCGTTCCATTTAAGGCTTGAAGTGCAAGCGAGAGCGCGGAACGAGCGACAAAGAGGCACGTTGTCACGTTCAACTATCGTCAGTAAACCGACTTTACAGACAACCGTTTTTTTCATATTATTACATTTTACATTTTCTGTAATTTTAACTGGCTTATTAACGTTTCTATCGCGAATAAAATTACTACTGCAGACCTCCGTCTGCTCATTATTATCTGAATCGTTCAAAATAAACGCCGGTTTCAGCCTATCTATCGAGTGTCCTATTCGGTAATTGTAATTTATATACCTTTCCTTGTCAGCCGATGATCTTATTTTTACGGGGAGCCGTTTACTAACCTTTTACTGCTCCGGTGGAATGAAGTACTTTATGAAATTAATAAAAAGCAATGTACAGGATAAAATATCGTATAATCGGTTTTCACAACATAAGACCAATGCAAAATTCATATAACAAGGTGTCAGATATCAAAACATCAAAAATAAACATCTTCTAAAATCTGAACGGCCAACACCATCTTACACTAAAGAGGTTTTACCTCAACACCTTCTCTAGATGTGCTGGCCAAGACAGTTTACCAGATGTTTAAACCAAGCCCTAGCAAGGGGCTTCGTAATGGAGAATTGTGCGTGACTGGAAGTAGACAAAAACATGGCGGTTTGTATAAACTGAACTGTAAACCGATTCAACACAAGAAAAGCGTGATGTTGAATGCAGTTGACACGTTACAGCAGAAGAAACGCCACGTGAAGCGAGTCATAGAACGAGAACTTGATGTGAAGTCAAAGGATAGTCTATGCGAAGGATGCATTTTTGGAAAGACACACAGGAAGAAGTTTGGTGTCCGAGAAAAGGCTGTCAGTCCACGAGAACGCAGTGGAAGCATGTTAATGGACAGGAAAAGCTGATCACCTTACCTAAGGCTTCATCGGAAATATTATTCGTAATCAATAAAAGAGCCGTACTTTCTAGTTTTAAGTATTCTCCTAAATTTTCTTTGTATTCCGCCATTGCCGCAGCAGCAGTAGCATCTCCACTGTTGATTGCTGGCTTCTCTGGCTTACTAACTTTACGATTTACAATATCGATAAGCCCATCCATACCTCTCAGTAGTGCAGTCATTCTGTATCGCCACTGCACCCAGTTGGTACCATCCAACTTTGAGATTTGCATTTTACTTAATTCCATAATAAATATGTTTAATACTTCTTGCGTTCTGGGCCCATAACCTTTTACGGGGAGCCGTTTACTAACCTTTTACTGCTCCGGTGGAATGAAGTACTTTATGAAATTAATAAAAAGCAATGTACAGGATAAAATATCGTATAATCGGTTTTCACAACATAAGACCAATGCAAAATTCATATAACAAGGTGTCAGATATCAAAACATCAAAAATAAACATCTTCTAAAATCTGAACGGCCAACACCATCTTACACTAAAGAGGTTTTACCTCAACACTTATATGGTCCATCATATGGCGGAGTTAAGGGCCGACGAACGGTGTCATTTCTGAGAAATACGTGTTCACACTTGTCTAAATCCTTATGAACAAAAATAGTACGCGAATTCCGTGACAGTCGCGGTACCGGCACGTACCGGCTTGACACTTTGTAAACTAATTTTTAATTTATCCAAAAATGCGTGTTCGCTTAAAAATCCCCCAGTGGAAGTCCAATGCAAGAGTCCTTTTAGTCCCTCACTAATAACTAATAAGTCCCCGGGTTGCACTAGTAAAACAAATAGGTGATATTAACTTGGCCTTTATTATCCCAAAACTAAAACCCGTACATTCAGACATGACCTCACGCAGTGACTGCCCGTCGTCTCTCACAAAACTGCTGACACTCGCACATTCACCCATACATGGTCCCTACACTACCTAACAAGTGTTTTTCTTTCTCGGACACACACAAACGCACACACACACACACACACTAACAATATTTTTTTATCTATCCATACTAATATTATTATAAATGCGAAAATCTGTCTGTCCTTTTTACCTCTTTATGCACAAACCGCTGAACAGATTTTGCTGAAATTTGGTATGGAGATACTCTACCTGGTACTAATCCCAGGACCTTTTAGAAGCTAAAAGTATGTCATTACATTGGATACTTTTTATCCCGGAGAAATGTACGGTTCCCGAGCTATAAATGAAATATCGCGTAACGGAGTTGCGGGTAGGAAAAAGATCGATTTTTAAATCGATTCGAATCGAGACCTGATGAATCGATCCACAAAAAAATCGAGGTCTAAAAGATCGATTTCAAAAAAATCGATCTTTTTTCAAATTAGTTTTTACAGTGTAAGTATATATCAAATTTACTTATATTTAAAACAAGACAAATGTATAATTAACGATCTTTGAATCTGTTAAATCAGGGAATTAGATAATAACAATTATTTTATTTACCATATCCAAGTATTAGTTAAAACGGCCCATTCACTATCCTGCATTGCAGTCCTGCTGCAGTCCTGCAACAGTCAACACCATGCAGGCCTGCAACAGTCAACACCATTCACTATCCTGCATAAGCCGGCGGACTGCACGCAGGATAGTGAATGGTGATTGCAGGATTTTTCAACTGTTATTTACTGCGTACAGCTGGACACTTTTTCAAATATCCCCCATATAAGATAGTTCTCCTCTATCTACACTCCATAAAGAAAGTAAATAATCCTCGAGTCTTAAATCTGATTTTAAATTTCGTATTAAATTCCATAGTTTAAGATAGGGACCTTTAACCTCCTAACTGGCTTGGCTGACGCACAAATCGTGCATGCCTAAGGAAAAAAAAGCCTTGTTTTCACTAAAAGGGTCCATTCACTATCCTGCATTGCAGTCCTGCTGCAGTCCGCCGTGCAGGCCTGCAACACCATTAAACACTTTTTCAAATATGGGGGATATTTGGGTCCAGCTGTACGCAGTAAATAACAGTTGAAAAATCCTCCGAGAGTGGCGCTAGCTGCAGCAAAGGGTATGGAAAGAATTATGGAGTGTAGGAATGAATGTAGCCGTTGGTGACAAAATATAAATTATTACTGGAATATAAATTATTACTAGAATTACTGGGTTAATACCAATATATTTTGAAAAATATTACCTAAAATAGCTGAAATAAAAGTTGCTAAATGATTTAAAATTGACATTGTTGCTACTGTAGCGCCACCTTAGAGTGAATTAGTCTCACCCTAATTTAACGCATTTCCGCGGACACTTTTTACATACAGAGATAGTTCTTCTCTATCTACACTCCATAATTTTCTTCAAAAATAGCAATTTGCAAATTGCAATGTCAATCATGTTGCGGCCGCACATGCGTAGTGATTCGTGCTTGAGACGATACCATTGGACGATCTGCGTGTAATGTCCAATGGTATCGTCTCATAGCACGAAGCTTCGTGACTTCTCAACAACACAACACAGATACAAAATACAGATACAAAAAAAAGATATACAGACGAACATATAACCTCCTCCTTTTTGGATGTCGGTTAAAAAGTCAAAAATTATAAACGTACAAGCTATTGCCCGCGGCTTCGCTCGCGTTAAGAAGTATTATTATATACAAACTTTCATCCCCTATTTTAACCCCTTGGGGGTGGAATTGATCAAAATCCTTTCTTAGCGGATGCCTGCGTCATATTATCATCTACCTGCATGCCAAATTTCAGCCCGATCCGTCCTGTGGTTTGGGCTGTGCGTTGATAGATCACCATGTCAGTCAATCACCTTTGATTTTTTTATTGATGAGAAGTGAGGCGAAGGATACTAAACATACATGATACAGCTCACTCTTGTAATACGAGCCTTCAAACAGAAAAATCGTAACTCGATTTTAGGGTGTCTAAGATCGATTCACGAGATCGATTCAATGCGTTGGATCTGTTACATCCCTAGTTAGTTAGTACATTCCGTTTAATAAGCATTTCTATATTCTTCCATATTTTTCCGTTTGCGTTGCAGTTTTCATTTAGCATTCAATTCTAGTTCAATTTAATGTACAGTTAGAATCTGGAAGCCGGGCTAATAAGGTGTGAGAAGTCATAATTCGTAGCAAAGTGTAGCTAATTTTAATTTTGGAAAAATAAATTAGTTTAGGGTGAACTTTGGGTTTTTTTTTTAAACTACAACAGAGGGTGCTGCAAAACAAATTGGTGTCAGAAGTGTGCAGTAATTTGATCCCGAAAAGAAAGTCTAACGTTTTAGACCTAGGGATCACGAACCCGTGGCACCCGTGTTTTAAAGTTTTTTGGTCGACGGTAAGACTCCGCCACCGAAGGCGCGAGCCCGCACCACGTTTTTGGACGACAGTAAGCCTCCGCACCTCTGCGCGAGCCTGCTCCAACCGGTTCACACACTCGGACGACGGTCAGCCTCAGGCCCTAGCCTGAGCCCGCTCCAGCTACAACCCCACCAGGACTTCGGTCAGCCCCAGCAGTTTCAACAGCGGTGCTGTGCTGTCTGAGCCGCTCCAGTCTAACTCGTCAGGGCCACATCATCAGCCCCCAGCTCCAGGTAAAGCGTAGCCTCTGCACGCGACTCCGGGTCCACTCCAGTCTCCACGGCATGCAGGTTTTCGTCGTGTTCCTGTGAGTGTTTCCTAATTTTTCTAAATCCTCTGTTTCTACTAAATTCAAGAAATCGTGCTAAATCAAAAGTGTTCTAAATCGTGAAGTGAATTCTAAATCTAATATTTACAAACTCTTAAGTCTAAAATAATAATTCTAAATCCTAGTTTATTCTATTTTTAATTTCTAAATTTTTGCTATATTATTTCTAATTTTTATACAAGTTCAGCATAACATAATTCATAATGTCAGTCAAAGGAGAATCATCTAAAGACAAAATGTCCGAAAAATTAACGCTTTCATTTTTAACTAAATTTATTAAACCTTATTCTGGTGACAGAGAGTCACTTCCTGCATTTCTCACAAACTGCGAAAATGCTATGTTACTAGCTAGCCCAGATCAATTTTATGCAAATTTATTATATCTCAATTAGAAGGCAAGGCACAAGTCGCCTGTAGCTTAAAAACATTTTCAAATTGGGCGGAATTAAAATCATTTTTACGCTCAACTTTCGGCGAAAAGAAACACGCAACTCATTTACTTTCCGATCCTCAATATTGCAAACAGTTGTCTGGCGAAGATGTAATTAAATATTCACTAAGAATTGAACAAATTTTAACTAGAATTCAGTCTAATATTCATTATAGTTGCGTAGACGAGAATGAACTTTCCGGTCGAATTGCGGCTATGGAAGAACTCGCTTTAAATACATTTTTATTGGGCTTAAATTCTTCTATTTCTATAATTGTAAGATGTAAAAATCCTAAAACCCTCAGTGATGCAATTCAATATGCCACTGATGAGGAGAAATTATTTAATCTTTCTAAAAATAGCACTAGGGCTCAAAAACAGTGCTCTATCTGTAATAAATTCGGACATGGCTCTTCTGAATGTTATAAAAATAAAAAGCCTAATTTTCAAAAATCTTATCACGTAAATCCTCAACATAATTTCAATTCTAACTCAAATTCTAATTTTAATACTAATTCTTATCCTAAAAGTAATTCTATTTCTATGTCAAATAATAATTCTAATTTTCATGCTAAATCGTGTAATTATTGCAAAAACGTCGGTCACACGATCATGGAATGTCGTTATGAAACGCCGCGTAAACGCTGGCAACGCACAACGTGACGACGGTCATATTCCTTTGTAGCGGCATTGTCTATCGACATTGCGCTACTGTATGTTATTTTATATTGTCTATCAGCATTGTACTACTGTATGTTAACTTATGTTGTCTATATATTATTATGCTATGTTATTATTTTACATGTTATATTTTGTGTCGTTGATTGTTCAGTCTTATACTAATTATTGATTGGAATAAACGTCTCATGCACTCGGTCGTACTTTAATTCCAGTCACCCCGCTCAGTCTTTACAGTGGTGACCCCGACGTGATCCGACGCGGGTGATGTGACGCGATCGGGTGCGCGACGCGACGCGATGTAGTGATTTTGTTACTTTTGGCGATCGTGCGGTATTTTCGGCAAAATGATGAAAGAACCGGGTCTTGCACCGTCCGCGCCGGCCCCTGCGGGTCCTGCAGGGGAGCTAGCAGCTATCACGCTTACATCGAAGATTCCGGAGTTTTGGACCGACTCTCCTCGTGTTTGGTTCATCCGTATCGAGGCGATGCTTGCGCCGCAGAAGCTGTCGGACGACGCCAAATTTGACATCGTAGTGTCAAAACTATCCAAGGACGCCATCCAGCAAGTTTCCGACATGCTGATCGACCCGCCCGCAGCAAAGAAATTCGACGCTTTGAAGCAGCGTCTGCTGGCCATATATGAAGAATCAGAGAGCCGCCAACTCCAGAAGCTGATAAGTGAAATGGATCTGGGGGATCAAAAGCCCTCCCAGCTCTTGCGGAGAATGAGAGAGTTGGCCAAAGGGAAGGTCCCCGATGAAACCTTGAAGTTGCTTTGGCAGGGACACCTGCCTTCCCAGATACGCGCTGTACTGGCAGTGTCTGATTCCAAGGACCTAGACAATTTGGCAGCGGTAGCTGACAAGGTTTTTGAGACCACCAGGACAGTGCACGTTAGCGCGATCGACCAGCAGCCTTCAGGCTCTTCCAAGGACACCGAGCTCCTGATGGCTGAGATAGCGAAGCTCAGCGGCAAGTTGGCGGACATAGCGCAGTCGCAGAGGTACCGGCAACCACAACGGCGCTTCAGGAGCCGTTCGCGCTCCGTCTCCAGGAAGCGGCGCGACCCGTCGGCGCCACGCAGGAATCCGGACAGCCCGGACTGGCTATGTTTTTACCACCATCGTTTTCGAGCCAGAGCCAACAAGTGTGTGGAACCCTGCGCGTGGAAGGGCGCCCGCCCTGATGACTGACTGTTAGCGCCTGCGACGTCTCCCGAAGTTTGTGATCTACCCCGGAACATCAGCCCATGCCATCGACTACGTGTTACGGACCGGACCAGCGGCTTGCGGTTTCTAGTTGACACCGGAGCCAATATATCTGTGCTTGCGGCTGAACAGGTTTTAAAAAATTATAATAAGGCAGAATGTAATGACTATAAATTATATGCTGCAAACGGGACGAAAATTAGAACGTTCGGAACAAAAACTTTAGTGTTAGATCTGGGTTTACGTCGCGCATTTCGATGGACTTTTGTGATAGCGGAAGTGCGACAGCCTATACTAGGGGCTGATTTCTTAGCGAACTTTAAGCTTTTAGTGGATATAAGTTCTCATAGATTAATTGACGAAATTACGAATTTAAAAGTGTCGGCGAATGTAATTAGCAGTAAGGATTTATCTATTAAGACCGTAGATATAAATTGTCCGTATGCTAGCATTTTAAGTGAGTTCCCAGATATTACGAAGCCGGTTTCATTTAAGGAACCGCCCAAACATAGCATATACCATCACATCGAGACCAGCGGCCCGCCGGTCCACGCTCGAGCCAGGCCTCTACCTCCGCATCGCTACACTAAGGTAAGAGATGAACTTAAGTGTATGCAGGAGTTAGGCATTTGTAGGCCGTCCAAGAGCGCGTGGGCGAGCCCGCTCCATGTAGTTTTAAAGAAAAACGGCAACATGCGATTATGTGGGGATTATAGGGCTCTTAATGCCATAACAAAAGCAGACCGATACCCTATACCCCGTTTGCACGATTTCACATATTTGTTAGCCGATAAAAAAGTGTTCACTCGTCTCGATATTTGCCGAGCCTACCATTTTATTAGTGTCAACCCTAGCGACGTAGACAAGACCGCAATCATAACGCCGTTTGGATTGTTTGAGTTTCCGCGCATGACTTTTGGTTTAAGAAACGCAGCTCAAACATTCCAAAGGTTTATGAATCACACGGTGTTGGCAGGGTTAGATTTTATTTATTGCTATATCGACGATATTTTGATATTTAGTGATGATGATATGCAGCATGAACAACATTTAAGGGAGGTGTTCAATCGTTTAAACGAGTTTGGAATAACTATAAATTTAGAGAAATGCATTTTTGGTAAATCGAAAATTGACTTTTTAGGTTTTGAAGTTTCGGTACAGGGAATTCGGCCTCTACCGGAGAAAGTAGAAGCAATAAATAGTTATCCCAAACCCGAGACAGTTGAGAAACTTCGACGTTTTTTGGGAATGATTAATTTTTATAGGCTACATCTACCTAAGGCCGTTGAGTACCAGGAACATTTAAATCAGTATTTAAAGAACTCTAAAAAGCGTGATAAAACTAAAATAGTCTGGACAGAAAAATCAAGTGAGGCATTTTTGCGTTGTAAATCTAGTTTGCAGAACGCGGCAACCCTAGCGTACCCGAAACACGATACTCCTTTAGCGCTTATGACCGACGCGTCGAGCACGTGTGTGGGAGCAGTGTTGCAGCAGTGCATAGATAGTAGATGGGTTCCGCTAGCGTATTTTTCAAAGAAAATGTCATCGGCTCAGACCAAATATAGTACGTACGATAGAGAACTTTTAGGTATTTATTTGGCTATTAAATATTTCAGAAATTTAATTGAAGGTCGTCACCTTATTATTTATACTGATCATAAGCCGTTGACATTTGCTTTTAAAAAAGTTAATAGTAACAATGAATTACCCCGTAGGATTAGGCAATTACTTTATATTAGTGAATATTCCACAGAAATACGTCACATCGAGGGCGACATGAATATTGTCGCCGATGCATTATCGCGCGTTCACGTTGATACAATTACAGGTCCCATGGTTTTAGATTACATTGCGATTGCGAAAGCGCAACGTGACGATGAGCAGTTAGCGCGGTTTCGCGAACGTTCTGTTCGTAATAATGAATGTAATTTGATATTTAAGGAGATAATGTTAACTGGAAGCGACATACCTGTAGTGTGTGAAACTTCTACAGATAAAATTAGACCGTACATTCCAGAGCCATTTAGGAAACAAGCTTTTGATTCGGTACATAATTTGAGTCATCCGGGAATTAGAACTTCCAAAAAGTTAATTAAGGAAAGATTTTTTTGGGAAGGTATGAATTCGGATATTGGTAAATGGGCTAAGGAATGTGTGAATTGTCAGCGTGCGAAGGTTGGAAGGCATAATAAGTCAGAATTAGGTAATTTTCCGTTTGCTGAGCGATTCACACACATACATTTGGACATTGTGGGTCCACTCAACATTACCTCCGATGACTATAGGTATTTAGTCACCATCGTAGATAGGCAAACTGGCTGGCCGGAGGCGTATCCAGTTAAAGATATTAGTGCGGAGACAGTAGCTAGAGTCTTAGTTGAGGGCTGGATATCTCGTTTTGGTTGTCCTGCTAAGCTTACGAGTGACCAGGGCAGACAATTCGAGAGTTCCCTTTTTAAAGAGCTTATGCGACTCTTAGGTATAGACAAAATTCGCACTACGCCTTATCATGCTCAGGCTAACGGTATGGTAGAACGATTTCACCGTTCCCTAAAAGCAGCTCTTATGGCCAGGTTGAGCTCTAGTTCTTGGGTAGAGGAATTGCCGATTGTAATGTTAGGTTTACGTACGGCTACTAGGTCGGATACCGGCGTAAGCGCAGCGCAGATGACGTACGGCACTACGTTGCGTTTACCCGGAGATTTTTATGCCGAAAATAGTTTTAAAATTTTAGATTATAGTCAATATGTAGAGAGATTACGTAATATAATAAGTAATTTGAAGCCCAAGCCAGCGACACATAAGGACGCGCGCACACTTTTTGTGCACCCAGACTTAGATAAGGTAGATTATGTTTTTGTTCGAGATGATACGGTCCGTAGACCTTTGAAGACGCCTTACGATGGTCCGTATCGTGTTATTCAAAGGCGTCCAAAGGTTTACGTCGTACAGTTGCCTGGGAGAAAAGCAACGATTTCTATAGATCGTCTTAAGCCTGCATATATTTTACGTGAAACAACTTCTGAATCTTGTTCAGAGCAGCAGTCGGAGTCGCGCAATAAAGTGTATGCAGAGCCTAAGAATGAGCCGGTCGTCGAACCCGCGAAAATGCTTACGGCGCGTACGTCGAGCTACGGACGTTCGATTAAACGCCCCGTAAGATTTTATTAAGTAGTGACATAGATGTAACGAAGCGTTTGCGAGGCGATAGATTAATATATATTGTAACATATTTATTGTATGCTTGTGGTACTATAACTTGTTAAGCTAGCAGTGAATTATAGTATCGCTCGACATAGCTTTTAATATGTAACCAGTTTTAGGAAGTAGTAAAATAGGTTGCAAGTTTACAATTTTAAGCATTAAATATCGATGTTCGAAATTAAATTTTACATTTTTGAATATACTTTTGCAAATTTAACTATATACTTTTGAGTTTGTCAAGATGGGCAAAAGCTATAGTAAACAGGAGGAAATTGTAATAGCCCAAAATGGTGCTAACGGCGCCAGTACATCTTCCATGGAAAGGAAAATGGAAGTCTACGGCATCGTCATTACTAGTGTTGTGGTTATCCTGTTGTTGATTGGTGCATATTTCGTGATGCATAAGTGCAATAAAAGTGTTAAAAAGTGGGCTAGGAAAGAGATGTTGTCGGTTGTGTCCGTTGTTCCAGCTGACAAATCTAGTCAGCAACCCTCGCAAACGGCTTACATATAATTGCATACCGTATTCATTGCATTGTAATGTGTAATGCATCTAAGTGTAAACATTATATTGTTATCTATGATATGAGTTGTATTAGTTGTAAGTAGCTTACCCGGTGGTCGCATTGAGACCTACCGCACGATGTAGTTGTTATGTTGTAATTTTGTAATTTTGTGGGGTTAATATTAAATTGTCATATTTTTTTTTAAAGGGGGGAATATTGTAGCGGCATTGTCTATCGACATTGCGCTACTGTATGTTATTTTATATTGTCTATCAGCATTGTACTACTGTATGTTAACTTATGTTGTCTATATATTATTATGCTATGTTATTATTTTACATGTTATATTTTGTGTCGTTGATTGTTCAGTCTTATACTAATTATTGATTGGAATAAACGTCTCATGCACTCGGTCGTACTTTAATTCCAGTCACCCCGCTCAGTCTTTACACCTTCACATACATGTGACTTTGAATATAATGCTAATAATGATCATCAGACTCAATCCAAGCACGATGATTTAAATTAAAAAGGATTTTGGTTCCGTGTCTGCCAAAATCCAACGTAAATCATAAGGACACGATATATTCTAAATCTTATTATAATTTTCCTAATTCTACATCTCAGCCACAGATGCTGAGTCCATCTCAGTCAAGGTTACTGAGTCCATCTCAACACAAAATGTTGAGTCATTCTAAATCTTCTAATTCTTCTAATTTTACATCTCAGCCACAGATGCTGAGTCCATCTCAGCCAAAGATGCTGAGTCCACCTCAACGAAAAACGTTGAGTCAAACTAACTTTTCTAACTCTTCTAAATCTACATCTCAGTCACAGTTACTGAGTCCATCTCAGTCCAAGATGCTGAGTCCACCTCAACAAAATATGTTGAGTCCATTAAATTCTTCTAAATCTTCATCTCAGCCCAAGATGCTGAGTCCATCTCAACAAAATAAAATGTTGAGTCATAATTCATCCCAAAATTTGGGCCCTACTATATCTTCATCTCGATCAAAAGAGTCAAGTCAAATAAATAATACATCTCTGTCAAAAGAGCAGAGTCATTTAAATTTTAATGGCCAAAATAATTGCCAAATATGTAAAAATAAAACTAAATCAAAACATGTCTCATTTTCTAACTCAATTAATTCTAATTTGTCTCAATCGTCTCAATCGCCTAAATCGTCTCAGTCTAATAAATTAATTTCTACTAATTCTAACTTAAATAATCCTAAATCTACATCTCGGTCAGATGAACCGAGTCAAATTAATTTTAAGGACGAAATTGTCCAAAATACTAATTCTAATATTAATCATAAGTCACTTAAATTTAACATAAATCCTAGTTCTAGTTCTAAATCTATATACGAAATTAATAATTATACTAAGAAGGTGTCATTGCCTCATACTTATTTGCATTGTAAGCATGCACCGGGATCGGGTATGCTATGTTTTCTAGTTGATACGGGATCAGCCATCAGTATTATCAAGGGGTCCTGTTTATCACAAATTCCAGATCTTTCACATGAAATCGTTAAGCTAAAAGGCATTAACAGTTCCGAAAATCCTGTCGAGACATTAGGAACTTTTCAACTCGAATTTTCTATATCTTATGAACAATTGAATTACAAGTTTCATGTGACAAATGACGACATAAATTTAACTAATTACGCTTCGATCACTAATATACAAGATACACAGTCCGCGGCAAAAAACGACCTCACTAAAAGAGCACCAAACGCAACATTCTGGTGCACTTTTGATTTAGTAGTGCTCGAACGCTCCGCCGGGAAACATGCCTCAGTGCTCGTTTAATTATTGTAAAAATCATACGTCTACAACGCAAAAAAATAATGGAATTTCATATTTCCGGTAAGTATTAATTTTATCCTAATATATTTCTTACAATTTGAATTGTTAATATTAGTATTACGTTAAGAAATCGCCAAAAAACTATTTTAAAATTAAGTTTTAAATAAATCAAGACGAGGTATAAACCATCTCAATTGCGAATACTCATACTAAAGGTACTTATCGTAGTTTATCATGCCCACTTGAAATGTTCGGGTTATAAGCTGTGTTTCTGTTCCCTTTGATGGAGTCGCTATTATTTATTATTTTTTTTATTGAGGAATTATTTTTTTTAGGTTTCCTCGAGATCCAGTTAGATGTGGAAATTGGATATCAGTTATGGCACGGCAAAGATGCGAAGAATTTTTCAAGCCGACTTAAGCGAGCGTTGTATGTTCTAAGCATTTATATTCAATGTATACACTTATATTTTAGTTAATTATAAAATTAGACACATTAGAACAACATAATATTACATATAAAAATAATTAGTCCACACTTTATACATTAAACTTGGGAAAAATTTAAAAATGGACTATTAAATTATTACATTCAACAAAAAAATTTTGAACAGTTCGACTCCTCTCATACTTCACTTCGCCCTGTTCCAGCGGCGAATTTCGGCCATAAAATTAGAGTGATTTTTTGGCTCTGTAATAATTTGAACTTTAAGACATATACGCGGATGGTTGAATTTAGTATGAAGCGTGCATCGGACGTAAAAATTTATTGCTTTGTAAACACAAATGTACATTGTTTTATAAAAATGTCTTTAATAATTACTATGATTAAGGTTGATTTTAGATAAATGTATACTTTTTTGAACTCAATTACTCGGCGACAGATTTTCGAGAGGTTTTGTATGAGACTGTGTATCTTGTATATATTTGATCGAAGTAATTACGATGGTATTATCGGTAGCGATTTTTGCAATTTCTTTAAGTCTAATATTGATTATTCTTCTAAATCTATGACTATAAATAATCATTCTATTCCTATTGTTTACACTCAGCCAACGTATATCATTCCGGCTCGTGCGGAAGCTTGTATTGAGTGTACTGTATCAAATTTCTTGCCCGAGCTTTATCATAACAATGAGGCTCTAGTTCTAGATCATACCTTAAGTCAAGGTGTTTATGTCGCTAATTGCATAGTAAAGGTCAAACCTAATGGGAAAGTGAACCTTACTATTTTAAATACTACTACTGAGTCCGATATCGAGGTCAAAGACTATCATGTAAAATTAACACCATTCGAAAATGAATGTTTAAATAATTCAAAAAATTGTATTAGTGTAAATTCTATTTCTAGTTCTAAGTCTAATCGCGCAAGTCAAGTACTAAATTCAATTCGATGTTCTCATTTAAATAATGAAGAAAGAAAAGCTCTTTTAAACTGCGTCTCGTCTTACACAGATATTTTTCATTTAGATGGCGAGCCTTTAACTTGTACTAGTGTCCTTGAACACAGTATTAATACGGGTGACACTCCTCCTATCCATGTTAAATCCTATCGCTTTCCTGAGTGTCACAAAGAAGAGGTCGATTCCCAAATCCGTAAAATGTTAGATCAGAAAAAAATCCGGCCTTCTTCTTCGCCTTGGAGCGCCCCAGTTTGGGTAGTCCCGAAAAAGATAGACGCTTCTGGCAAACAAAAGTGGAGAATTGTCATAGACTATCGTCGCCTTAACGACGCCACTGTTTCAGAGTCTTATCCACTGCCTCTTATCACAGACATCCTAGATCAACTAGGTCATTCAAAGTATTTCAGTACCTTAGATTTAGCAAGTGGCGTTCACCAGTTAAAAATGAGTCCCAAGGACGCCCCAAAAACGGGTTTTACAATTAGCACTAATTCAAGCATGTCTGGACATTATGAGTTCACCAGAATGCCTTTTGGGTTAAAAAATGCCCCAGCCACGTTTCAGCGGTTAATGAATACCGTATTGTCAGGTCTACAAGGTCTAGATTGCTTCATTTATCTTGATGACATTGTCATTTTTAGCCAAAATTTACAAGATCACATTGAAAAATTAAAACGCGTTTTCGACAAACTTCGTCAAAGTAATTTAAAGCTTCAACCAGATAAATGCGAATTTCTTCGACATGAAGTCGCTTATCTTGGTCATATCATCACCGATAAAGGTGTCACTCCAAATCCTGATAAGGTCAAGGCAGTTTCCTATTTTCCAGTTCCCAAAAATCCTAAAGATATCAAATCCTTCTTAGGTCTAATAGGCTATTATCGCCGTTTTATTGATAATTTTGCAAAGCTTACTAAGCCTCTTACTTGTCTCTTAAGAAAAGATGCTGTATTCCACTGGAATGCGGAACAGCAACAAGCATTCGAATTTTTAAAAGAAAAATTAATTTCTGCTCCTCTTCTCCAGTATCCCGATTTTTCTCAGCCTTTTAATGTTACTACAGATGCTAGTAATTATGCTGTAGGCGCAATTCTATCTCAAGGTCCCATAGGCAAGGACAAACCTATAGCATTCGCCTCGCGAACTTTAAATAAGCCTGAAGGCAATTATTCTACGACGAAAAAAGAACTTCTAGCTATTTTATTTGCCGTCAAAACTTTTAGACCATATTTATATGGTAATAAATTTAAAATCGTTACGGATCACAGACCACTTGTGTGGTTATTTAATGTAAAAGATCCAGGTAGCAGACTCATTCGCTGGCGCTTGAAACTTGAGGAGTATGATTACGAGATTATTTATAAACAAGGTCGTCTCAATTCTAATGCCGACGCTCTGTCTAGGTGTCCGGTCAATGCACTTAATATAAACAACCTAAATAATTTAACATATGAAAAGTACTTTAAAAGTCAATTTACTAATCAACTTTCTATTTCTAATACTATTATCGAAGAATGTACTCAAAGTTTACATTTATCTAAATTAAATAATATTGCGTGTCCAGTTTCTCTAGATTTCGACAATTCTATTCCGCATTGCGAAGAAATTTTATCGCAGCTAGAAAATGCTGACGAGTTACTAAATTCTGAACGTGAGCCGTTCACAATTAAACATTATAATTTTAAAGATAAAAATTACTATTTTCTTTTTACCAAAATACATCGTTTTGATGAAACTCATTATAAAGATGTTTTTAATCTATTAATTAAATTAAGAAATATTTTAGTCGATACAGATATTACGGATCTTGCTATTTCAGATTTTTCAGATCCATTTTCTAAGTTATCTTATACTAAAATTTATAACATGATTTGCTATATTTTTCATAATACTAATATTAAAATTTATATTTACAAAAATCAATTAATTTATCCTACTCCGGTAGAAGTTCCTAAAATTTTAAAGGAAAATCATGATACCCCTATTGCAGGTCATCCAGGTTCTCAAAGAATGTATAAAAGAATTAAAGCCAGTTATTACTGGAAAGGAATGCGCTCTGATATTGAGCATTATGTTAAAAAATGCAAACTCTGCCAAATCAACAAGCCTTTACGTAAATCTAATAAAGCTCCAATGGAGATAACTTCTACTTCTACAAGGCCATTTCAGAGATTAGCTCTCGATATTATGGGCCCTCTTCCCGACGCGGGTTTCCAAAATTTTAAATTCATCTTAACGTTACAAGATGATCTTACTAAATTCACTAGCGCTTATCCTATGGTTTCGTCGACAAGTGACGAAATAGCTCGAAATCTTGTTCATTTTATGTCTCTTTTCGGATTTCCTAAAACTATTTTAACAGACTTAGGTACGCCCTTTACGTCTGATTTATTAAAACAATTAACTGATATTTTAAAAGTCAAAGCATTATTTACTACTCCTTATCATCCTCAAACAAATGGCGCACTAGAACGCTCTCATGCAACTTTAAAAGAATATTTAAAATCTTTTGTCAATGAGAATCAAAACGATTGGCATTGTTATTTATTTACTGCTATCTTAGCTTATAATACGACGCCGCATTCTTCTACTAATTTTACGCCACATGAACTATTGTTCGGCTACAAACCTTTTATTCCTAGCTCCTTATACGAGAGTAATAGTAATACTACTTATAACGAATATATTCGCGCTTTACAATATAGAATGCGCTTTAGTCGTGAAAAAGCAATTCAAAACCTTATCAGTAGTAAAGAAAGGTCAAAACAATATTATGATTCTAATTCTCGCGAAGTTTCTTATAAGTCAGGTGATATGGTGTATTTAAAACACCATCACAGATTACGAAAAGCCTTATCTCCTATATGGAAAGGCCCATATAAAATTATTAAAGTTCATAACAAACATAATGTGACTCTACAAATAGGTCGCAAAAATGTCAAACATCATACTAATGAAATCAAGCCTGCCACTTCTTAAATTTCTATCTCTATGTTATATAAACATATTTCGTCTCTTTCTTTTCAGAATATTATGCTGTCATGGCCTTTGCCACAGCGACGCAGAGTCAAATATCATCCCTATATCGCATAGTCCAGGAATCTATTTTGAACCTGTTACTTATGTTAATTTTTATAATGATTATTGGAAAGTTGTTACGCATATCGATCTATTTTCTCTTGAACCTTATTTAAATAAAATACAAAGTCTTTTATCTAATTTGATATTTGTAACAGGATTCAATCGCAAGATTTAAATTTTTGTAAAGACGTATCTAACCCTATCGAGGTCTTAGTTCATAGTAACAGTATTAAATTACAATCTTTGTCTCATATTATTTCTGATCATAAGACTACTAAAGTAAAACGCTCACTAGAATTTGGTGGCGAAATTTTAAAGTTTTTCTTCGGCACGTTAGATGCTGACGATGCTAGAAAATATGATGCTGCAATTGAGTCTTGTAAGAAAAGCGAATCTGAAATGTTTCATTTAATGCGTGATAATATACACGTTATAAAGTCTACAATTAATAATTTTAATACTACTATTTACAAGCTCAATCAAACTGAAATGAAATTAAATACGCAAATTAATAATATGAATAATATTCTTTCTAAAATTACGGATACAGATAATTTACTATTATACAATTCTAAATTAAATAATTTACTTAATATTATCCAGGGTTCTTTATATACTATTTCTAATTTACTAGATACTACCTTAAATTCTATTTTATTTTCCAAAGTGAATGTTTTACATCCTAGTGTAATTAGTCCTATAAGTCTCTATAATGAGTTAATTAGGCATAGCAATCAAATAAGTAAAAAAATTGGAGTTTCCAATTTCTCTTAGTATAGAAAATATACATATTTTAATTGATATTTCTAAACTTAGTTCCTATTTCTTAAATAATAAAATAATTTTTATTTTACAAATTCCTTTAGTCACACCTGAAAAATTTATGGTGTATAAAAATATTCCTTTGCCAACGCCTCACGATGATGCTCATAATACTTTCGCGTTAATTCAACCCTCTGACTCATATATCGCCTTGAGCGACGACAGACTACATTATGCTATGCTGAGCTCTTTAAATGATTGTAAATTAATATCTAGTAATTATTCTATTTGTGAATTGTTCAACATTTACTCTTGTGTAAGTAATCCAAATTGTGAATCAAAAATCTTAACCGAGGTCACACTTTCGTTGCCCTCTGAATGTAATTCTAAAATTCTATACGGTAATATCGATATATTATGGCAAAAGTTGCAAAATAATAAATGGATTTTTGTACAGTCAAAACCAAATAAATTAACTATTCGTTGTGATGATGAAATTAATGATTTTTCTATCCAGGGTACTGGTATTGTAAAATTAACAGCTGATTGTGTCGGCTATTCTAAAACTGTACAATTGTTACCAACAAATTCTTATTCTTTTATGATTAAATCTCCTTTAGATATAAGTTTTGATATTACCGAAGACGACTGTTGTAAAAAGGACATATTTAATAAAAGTTTACCACATTTATCTCCTATTTCCTTAAGTAAAATAAATTTAGACTCTTTAAAGTATGCCTCTCATCAAATGGATAATTTAGAAATTGAACTTAACAATTTAGAAAAGGAATCTCATTTTATTAAATATGGCCAATATTATTCTACATTTACTTATATTTTAATTGTGTGTCTGTTTTTGTATTTTGTGTATAAGATTTTCAGATGTTTTAAAAGTAAAAATTCAATGAATGAATCAGGATGTTGCATTCAGATTTTCAATCAATGTAATAATAAGAAAAATGTTCGAAATAAATCTAAAATTTCTAATTCTATTGAGATGACTCAGATTTCATCCTCAGATGAAGAAAGGCAATCTGTTAAATCCTTGCCATTGCAACATCAAACAAACGTTTTTGACAAAAGTCAATTTTCTTCTCAAAGAAATTTAAATTTTTAATTCAAAATAATTTTGTTTATTTTAATTTTGAAACAATTCATATTTTGCCTCGTTTTATTTTCAATCTCATAATTTTGGGGAAGTCTACGATTTTTCTGTTTTATGAATTTTATGATGTTTTACTATGTTGATATTTTATTAATGTTTTTGATAATGTCAATGATGTTTTATTTTTAGATATTTACTTTCTATTTCATTTGTGTTTTATATATTTTTATGTTCTGTAGACTTCGCACACTTTATGTCTCTATCTTTTTTAACTTCGCTTATCTTAAAAAGATAAAGCTTCGTCAAAAGGGGGGAGCTGTTACATCCCTAGTTAGTTAGTACATTCCGTTTAATAAGCATTTCTATATTCTTCCATATTTTTCCGTTTGCGTTGCAGTTTTCATTTAGCATTCAATTCTAGTTCAATTTAATGTACAGTTAGAATCTGGAAGCCGGGCTAATAAGGTGTGAGAAGTCATAATTCGTAGCAAAGTGTAGCTAATTTTAATTTTGGAAAAATAAATTAGTTTAGGGTGAACTTTGGGTTTTTTTTAAAAACTACAACAGAGGGTGCTGCAAAACAGATCGATTAAAAAGATCGATTTTTTTGCTCCAAAAGATCGATTTTGCGATTAATCGATCTCAGATCGCCAACCCTAGTGGCGGGTAGGGTTGCCAGGCGTCCGGATAAAACCGGACAGAGTTAGGCTTTTTGATTGCGTGTCGCATTTTGCATTTTGTAGAGCTTTGAATCAATAATTTCATATGAAAATCCTTCCAATTTGACGGTTTTACACTTTCTAAAATGTTAAATTGTATGTCGTTGGTTAAATTGTTTTAATAAAACAATTTACAACACTTAGTGTACCAATACGTTCATAATTTTCTGTTTTAGTTCAGATTCTAAGTATTCGATAGCAGGAGTTTTTTGTACAAATGTCCGGCTAAGCTGGCTGCTTTGTCCGGCTTTTCGGTTTAGCGAGCGTCATGTCATACTATAGTTTACAATAATTTGCTCGCGGAAGTTAATAATTACTAGTTTTAACTAAAAGCCGAGCTTTGTGAGGGCTCGCGTCGTTTTTTTGGGTGGGCAGTTTTTTTATAATATTTTAATAGTAACCAAACCTTGACTGACCGATGACACGTCTAAATATAAATAAAAATTACTATGTTAAGGCACCAATCAATAGGCGTGATAGTTTTTCTGTAAAGTGTACAACAAAAGCTCGCTTCGCTCACCCTGATTATGTGACTAGGAAATAAAGCCTCTTAATTCGACTTTGGACAAGCTATAATAACTATTTGTTTTTTGTTCAGATGCGGTGCTTACAGTTTGTTGGTATAGTGCTTTTGCTTTTGGACGAAGGCGCTCCGAGAGAGTTCAGTCGAGAGGGGTTGGATGTTTTATTTACACGGGAATGTCCGCCGAATTTCATAGTGAGTCTTTATATTTTTCGTTGGTATATAGTATATATCTTTAAAATAGTATAGATATGTTTTAAAGTGCGTATTGAGGTTGTTATAGGTTATAATTTTAAATTTGTATTATAATAGTTTTCATTATAATATGTATGTTTGTGTCAATGAATTATTATCTTAGGTAGTTAGTTGTCCATATTATAAATGTGAAGGAGTCTCCTCGATTCCTCATCATCAAGTATATGCCAAATAGGAAAGATGCATTTTAACATGTACTTACTTACATCTCATTATTTTGTGATGTTTTCATAATATTGATTTTTAATGGAAGTCACATAGGTATTTTATTTTTTAAGTTTTTGAATAAGTATACAGTAACGATTTGCAATGCAATAATATGCTATTATTGCTTGTGATTACAGATTTTTTTCCCATTCCAGTCTATGCAAATTATACGGACTTTAGTAAAGCGTTTAACTTTTTGAAATATTTAGAATAGAATAGAATGGAATGGAATGGAATAGAATAGAATAAAAAAGAATAGAATAGAATAGTCAATAGAGTAATTATTTATTTGCAGCTATTACTGTACTTTATAAAATACAAAAAAAATAACTTAAATTATGTATTACAATAAAATAATGACAATAAAATCAAGTATTCCTAAATAAATCAGCCGCAAATTGGACCAATTTCAGATTGTATATTTAAAATGTTATTTATTTTACATTTTCAAACTTAAATAACTCAGAAAGTATAATATCATTTATTACATTTTGTCAAAGAGTATTTATTGTTTGTAATGTAAACATCTTCTCGATTTGCGTATGTTTCATTAGCTATAATCTATATCCACACTTTACGCTTTCGTCTTCAATTTTCGTCATCTTCTTTGTATTCAACTTTCGTTTGGCGCTTTCAATAATTAACGAACGCAACACCAACGCCCAACATTGTCTTTTTGTTCAGTTGCAACTTGCAGTATCTGTCAGCTTTGTAACATGTGCGACGAGAACATTTTATTGGGTGGAATATGTGCGGCTTATTTGGTCATAAGAAATTCCAGAAAAAATAGAACTAAGCGAAAGTTTTGGATACGGTCAGAGCGCATGCGTCGCGGGCATGCCTCACGTACGCTGTTGACTGCGCTATGACGCATGCCCTTGATGAACAAAAAAACGGTTGTCTGTAAAGTCGGTTTACTGACGATAGTTGAACGTGACAATGTGCCTCTTTCATGTCGCTCGTTCCGCGCTCTCGCTTGCACTTCAAGCTATAAATGGAACGCCTCAGAGCGAGGTAACGCCGCATGAGTCATGTTTTTTCGTGCGTGCAGCCGGCTCCATCGAATTATAAGACGTTGTCACGTCAAAACTCATTTCCCCGACTGTACATTTCTGCTTAGCACAATTTTCCCCAACTGTACATTTCTGCTAAACAACTCATTTCCCCGACTGTACATTTCTGCTTAGCACAATTTTCCCCGACTGTACATTTCTGCTAAACAACTCATTTCCCCGACTGTACATTTCTTCTTAGCACAATTTTCCCCGACTGTACATTTCTGCTAAATAACTCATTTCCCCGATTGTACATTTCTGCTAAACAACTCATTTCCCCGACTGTACATTTCTGCTAAGCACAATTTTCCCCGACTGTATATTTCTGCTAAGCAACTCATTTCCCCGACTGTACATTTCTGCTAAACAACTCATTTCCCCGACTGTACATTTCTGCTAAACAACTCATTTCCCCGACTGTACATTTCTGCTTAGCACAATTTTCCCCGACTGTACATTTCTGCTAAACAACTCATTTCCCCGACTGTACTTTTCTGCTAAACAACTCATTTCCCCGACTGTACATTTCTGCTTAGCACAATTTTCCCCGACTGTACATTTCTGCTAAACAACTCATTTCCCCGACTGTACATTTCTGCTTAGCACAATTTTCCCCGTCTGTACGGTGCTCTATGCGGTGTACTGACGATAGTTGAACGTGACAACGTCATAGCCTTAAATGGAACGCCTCAGAGCGAGGTAAAGCCGCATATTGCGTCATGTTTTTTCGTGCGCGCAGTCGGCCATCGAATAGGCTACTTGACATATATTTAATTTCATTGAAAAAATGCATATTTCTAGTAGAACTTGACTAAGGAAACCGTATTTCACCCTTATCATCAAATAAAAGCTTATGATTGATAAATAAAGTCGATTTGAAAATATGATTTTATGAAAATAGGAATTATACTGACGAAAACGCTTTTGCGGTACTTCCGATTTGGATGTGACGTCATCCCATTTGTAATTTAATATCTTTTATTTATCGCGCTTGTTATATGTAAGTTTATTTGTACATAAATAATATGAATAAGCCTAGAAAGATTTATAAACTGTATTGTCTTGAATAATTCAAATAAAACATCAGTTTTATATATTATCTCCATTTATTGTAGTTGGGAAAGAAATAGCTAAAACTTTTCTACAAAAGTGTTCAATATTATAAATTATTTCTAAATTATTTTCTAATTTTTTGACACACTCTTACGCTTTGCACATAAAACTTTTTTTTATTAAAGAAAGTATAAAATACAAAAAACATGACGTCACACTATGGCGGTACAATGGCGGACAGTGTTTTTGGCGCCTTAAACAAGACATATTTTTCAATCGACATTTTTATGGGTTTCTACTGTTTAAAATATTAAAATATTAGTTTTTTTGGTCAAAATGAATGATTAAGAAGCGATTAGAATGAAGAAAAAAAAATAGGTCAAGTAGCCTAAGACGTTCTCACGTCAAAAAGGCACAGTGTGGCAAAGCTATAGGTGTACACCAAAATACGACATTTTATATGTACTCATAAGTTTAGGTATGCCAATGGTTCGTTGTTCTTTGTGTTAGCGCGTTAAACAAAATATGTGAATTTGTATGTCAGATACACAATATACAGAGTACAGTCTACACAATACATCTAAATAAATTTTATATTAGATACGTAAAAGCTATTTTTTAATAATTTTAGCAACTATTCGAAAAAACCGAAAATCCGGATTTTCAAAAATAAAAATCCGGTGTTTTCCTAGCCCTAAAAAATTTCGAAGTATCCGGATTGCAATTCCTAGGTATTGCCCTTAGGGATGGTTTACACGTATTAAGTAGATAAGTAGTAACTAAATTTTAACTTAATTTGAAGTGCCTGCCCGAAATGTGTCAAGTGACAAGCCCCGCCTGCCAACATATATATATATATATATATATATATATATATATATATATATATATATATATATATATATATATATATATATATATATATATATATATATATATATATATATATATTATGTTGGCAGGCGGACATTATATATATATAGAGAGAGAGATTTTTTCGTCGCATAATATAATCTACGTACTGATTTAACTGCTGTGACAGAATCGTTATTAATCTGATAAATATGAACAATTGAAAAAAGGTCAAAGAAATATTTCAATAAAGTAATTTAAGACTTAAATTCTAAAAAAAGATAAAAATAAAATACACAAACATAACAAATAATCCAATTTGTTACAAACAAACCGCATACTACACAGAAATAAAGTATAAACACAAGTTACTATGTTTAAGTTGTGAAAAAATCCTGACCAGCTCCTACACTATTATCGAATATAAAACTATCATAAAATATACGTTGGGTTACTAAAATTTGATTATTATTATATAAAAGTTTGCTATTTGTAGCTATAGTAATTAAAAGAAGATAATTTTATTTTCTAAAAGGTGATAATCTTGATTTCGTTAGAAAGGGTACCTCTTACGCGATAGAAAGAGTGCGCTCATGTAGGCAAATATATAGACACCTAGCACTGCGCGGTCGGAATATGAACTTTATAGTATCGTAGCATAAGTCATTATTTCTTTAAACGGGTTTCGTGGGAATTCTGTTGGTACTACTAATATATATTCTGTGTTGAGAGTGGGAGTGATGCTATACAGAGTGTATCATTGTATGGTAGACAAGCTAAACCAACCAAAGTCAAATGATTTCGACGCTAAAGAGAGTGTCGCTAAATGGAGTGACGTTACATGGAGTTTACACTGTACTTATAACTGTACGAAATTTCATGCACCTACGTTTCCCTATTTTTCGTAAAAAGGGTTACAAAGTTTTTCGCTTGCGTACCTATAATTAATCTATACTTAATATTATTATAAAGCGGAAGAGTTTGTTAGTTAGTTAGTTTGTTTGTTTGAACGCGCTAATCTCAGGAACTGCTGGCCCGATTTGAAAAATTCTTGCAGTGTTAGATAGCCCATTTATCGAGGAAGGCTATAGGCTATATTTTATCACGCTAAGACTAATAGGAACGAAGAAATAGAAGAAAATGTGGAAAAAACGGGGGAAAATTATTTGAAAAAGCTTATTTGAACGCTCTAATCTCAGGAACTACTGGTCCGATTTGAAAAATTCTTTCTGTGATAGATATCTCATTTAACGAGAAAGGTTATAGGCTATATTTTATCACGCTACGACTAATAGGAGCGAAGAAATAGAGGAAAATGTGGAGAAAACGGGGGAAATTATATGAAAGGGCTTATTTGAACGCGCTTATCTCAGGAACTACTGGTCCGATTTGAACAATTCTTTCAGTTTTAGATAGCCCATTTATCGAAAAAAGCCATAGGTTATACTTTATCACGCTAAGACTAATAGGAGCGAAGAAATAGAGGAAAATGTGGAAAAAACGGGGGAAATTATATGAAATTGCTTATTATCTAAGAACTACTGGAGCAATTTTTATGTTATTTGGTAAACATGAAGATTAAACCACGTGAAGGGACATAGGCTATTTTTTGCGGAAAAATGTACGGTTGCGTGAAATTCCTAAATTACGCGGGCGAAGCCCCGCGGAACAGCTAGTAATGTGTCAAGTGACAAGCCCCGCCTGCCAACATAATAGAAAATAGTTAAATTTCTAATTTCCTTGTTTAGTACTTAACCATATATATATATATATATATATATATATATATATATATATATATATATATATATATATATATATTTGTAACAAATTGGATTATTTGTTATGTGTATTTTATTTTTATCTTTTTTTGGAATTTAAAAGTCTTAAATTGAAATATTTCTTTGTTGTTTGAAATTTGAAAAATTACTTTATTGAAATATTTCTTTGGCCTTTTTTCAATTGTTCATATTTATCAGATTAATAACGATTCTGTCACAGCAGTTAAATCAGTACGTAGATTATATTATGCGACGAAAAAATCTTGCGCGTGCGTCACCGCTCGCTTGTGAGTCCCTACTTTCTAGTGATCTGCCCCTCTAGAGAGGTACTTACAGTTCGATACATACACGCGCGAGTGGGACAGGCCTGCTCTCAATAACGACAAAATCACAACGATTGAGCAATAAAAAGTACTTACCTTTTAAGTTAATAATAATACAAAAAAAACGTATAATAGCTGTATACGTTTTTTTGTCGCTTTACTATCCTAGCCCGCAATGAACTTGACTTTCGGCATAATGCATACCGAAATTTCTAAGAAATTCGTTCTTTCTTGCAAGTGTAGATTGTTTTTTAACAAAAATGCTCATAAAGTAAATACGGTTAGCGAAAAAAAATCACTGTATATTGACGGAAATTCTTTGATTTTACTTCTCTCCATTCGACAACTATAACATCATAAAACGCACGGTCCCTTCAGTGACGTTATATAGAGTCATAGAGATATCAAAGTTTACACTGACATAGTTTATATCACTTATATGGTGAAGGAGTGCATCGAGCTAATATTATTTTGAAATTATGCTTTTATCATACATTTTTTAACAAATAAAACATTACACACACTACTACACACACACTAGGGACAAGCCTATATATATATACTAATTGTACTCTTATATAATATATTTTACTAGCGACCCGCCCCGGCGCGGCGTCGCACGGGTATAAAATATAAAGCCACTGAAAAAATGATTAAAATCGATACTTAACCTATGATCCTTCACGTGGCCTACTTCTTATCTGTGCCAAATAACATAAAAATTGCTCCAGTAGTTCGCGAGATAAGCCCTTTCATATAATTTCCCCCGTTTTTTCCACATTATCCTATTAGTCTTAGCGTGATAAAATATAGCCTATAGCCTTCCTCAATAAATGGGCTATCTAACACTGAAAGATTTTTTTTTTCAAATCGGACCAGTGGGGCTAAAATGGTAACGTTTTACAATTCCTCTAGAAAATGAATTGTCAAAACTGTCAAACTGACAAATGTTAAATCAGTACAAATTGTGCAAATTACTTGACATATGAATTGCAAGCAGAGTGATTTTTAAAAAACAAATCTTAAATAAGATTTATTTCTTAAAAATCACTCTGCTTGCAAAACGTTACCATTTTAGCCCCGCAGTAGTTCCTGAGATTAGCGCGTTCAAGTTAGCCCTTTCAAATAATTTCCCCCGTTTTTTCCACATTTTCCTCTATTTCTTAGTTATTTTCTATTAGTCTTATGGCCTGTTTCACCGCTTTCTGATAAGGCACCCGATAGGGTTATTTGACAGATTTTCCATACTCCATCTGTCAAATTAAGTGGTGGATAGCCTTATCAGTAAGCGGTGAAACAGGCCCTTAGCGTGATAAAATATAGCCTAGAGCCTTCCTCGATAAATGGGCTATCTAACACTGAAAGAATCATCAAAATTCGTTGCGTAGTTTTAAAGATTAAAGTAAACAAAGTGACATGAGGGAAAAAAAGCGACTTTGTTTTATATATATAATCATATTCTGTCTCCAAATCAGTTTGATTTTAGAGCTAACCGATCGACTACTGATGCGGTTCATGAAGTTGTAAGCTTTATAATAAATAATATGGATGTGGGTAGACTAAGTTTAGGCATTTTTTAGACCTCGCAAAAGCATTTGACACGTTCTCTACAACGCTGCTTGTTAATAAGCTGGAAGCTATAGGAGTTAGAGGTAAATAATAATTAAAACTCTTTAAAGAAAGACAAACCGTAAAAATTGAAAATGAACTAAGCGATGACTTGCCTGTGAGCTATGGCGTTCCTCAGGAAAGTATATTAGGTCCAACTTTATTTTTGATATACATAAACGACCTTTGTAATTTAAGTTTATTATTATAATGTCAAACTTTTACTTGTAAGTGTTTTCTATGTGCTATATTATATGTAATTAATATTGATGATTCAATAAATTACTATTATTATTTTATTATTTATATTGTACTATTTATTATTATTTTTTTATCTGAGGTCGAATTTCGACCATTGGGCGATCTCTAGTAATTATAAATTAATGTTTCCGTGATGTGCATTTTCACGTTACGTTGACGTAAATTTGCACGTCGGGACAACGTAACGTGCCACGTTACCGCACCGTTCCACGTTGACGACGTCGTGACGTCGAGATGTGGACAGGCCTTTAGTACTAACACATCTCGATATAAGATTATACTAATCATTTATCATTTAAATTTTAATGGATCCTTAAGTTGTCCGAAAATAAATAATTTATGAGGCGATCTTGGTTAGTTTTGTCCCTACTAGAAGAGCTCATTGAATAACGTGACCATTTACTTTTTTGACGTGACAACGTCTTAAATTAGGTTGCGGCTGGGAGTCACTTATGAAAAAGTGTAACGCTCGGTAACGTTACGATGAGTCACCGAACGAGAGAGAGGCCCGCCGAATGCCTTGCGTCTCTCTCCCACACGTTGTCACGTAAAATCTTCGCCCGTAAAACCGACTTTACAGGCAACCATTTTTTTTTTTTTGTCAGAGCGGGACATCTACGGACCCCCCCCCCCCAAATCAATTTTATCTTCATTTTATTATTATTATGAAAGTATAGAGGTAAATACAATTGATTGAGTATTTTGTGAATGTCCAGTGCCTATTTGTATATGCAAAATATGGCAGAATAACCACTTATAATTGTTGAATGCGAGTGCGTTACTTCCAGGCATTAAATAGGCATTTCAAACATAAAAATACTTTTAAATTGTCGTTTGGTCTGTTTGCAAAAGCGGGACAATTTCGGCCTCTCGGGGGACAGTGGGCTGTGGGACAGACTGCCTGAAAGCGGGACGTATGGTTACGTTATCCACGAAGCGAAATAATTTTACGGCAAATATTTGAACATTTTTTAGTTTTTATTAATTAAAATATGCAGGAAGTTTGTCAAAATTTTGTTTAGTCTAACTCTAACTTATTGAAAAAAAAATTATAAAAAAATCAACCGGGAATCAATTCTTTAAAGTGTTTAGATTGTAATTTATATGTACTATATTTTTTTAGATTTCTGAATTAACTTATAAGTACCTACTTAAAAAAAAAATTAAGTTACAAACTCGCTTTCGAGGCCGTGCGCGTAATCAAATAAATAATAGTTTTAAAAAACTTGAAAAAACACGATTTTTTTTTAATTTTTTCAAAAATATTTAAGTACAAATTAATTTAATTATTACATTGTCATTGGATCTTAATACACGGTATGCAATGTTTGGAATTAACTAATTAGACTACTGGAGATAGGTAAAAATCGTGCTCAAAGATTCCGTTACTGTATACAATACATGAATCATGATACAGCCCAAGCTAATAAAAGAGTGTTGAAAATGGAGCTATTTTCAGCGGTTAAATTATAAATAATGGAGGTACAGTTTCGGGAGTACACTACTTATAACTACCAAACACTATTTTTTGAAGGTGTTTACATTCAATTTTTTGACTAATTCAATTATTTCACAATGTGATCTAGACATGATTCCGGACAGAATGAGCTAAACCACATAATTTTCATGTCCAATTTACACCTCTTAAAACTCAAATAATAATAACAATAATAAGTCTTTATTTAATATATTAAAAACTTAATCTAGTAGCCCGCCAAACGGTTTGTCGGCGGGCTTTGTTAACTGAAAGCTTAGACTAGTTATCTATTATTTTCTAGCGTATCGCAGATAATATCTGCGTTCGGGGTGGGACCATAGGTCGGGACAGACCCTCAATTACTTCCCGAGCTAATAACTTTCATAAGGTAAGCAATAAAATGTTTTATTACTTTAACATAGGCTATAAGAAACAGGTGAAAATCAATTTTGCTGTATAAACTGCACTTTGGCAACATCCGCTTAAATCCTCTTGCGCTCCCTGAAGTGAGATAAGTATCTCGAAGTTTGACGAAAAAATCAGAGAAGTTGATTCCCAGGCAGATGGTGGACCTATCACCTAAGTATGTAATTTGGTCGCGTTCACTCAAACCCATCTGATTTTGTTGTTTTGTTGTTGTTGCTGTCATCACAGCTAACATTGAATTGACATAAACCGACCGTCAATTCAATGTTAGCCGTCAACTGCCAAGGAATCAATTCTCTCGATGGTACAATAATAATATTTAATATTATAGCCGTATTTTCGAAATAGTGACCTACGAGCCGAGAGCAGCCGAGAGTGCCCAAGAGAACATGGGATACCTAATTCTTTTTATTAAATCTTTGAAGTTGTACTTAATTTATAATATTTTTTATTTTATTCAAAGACATAAAGTACTAGGTATATGGATGGCAATTTTGTTCAAAAATGCATGTTACATTTTATCTTATATTTTCCAGAAAGAGAGTATTCCGGAAGATATTATAAGGATACCCAGCCCAGCAGCTGTTGCAGATGTACTACACGAGTTAGACGCTAGAGAGGTTGACCAGGTGGGCTCCACCGTGGAGCTGGATAACCAGCAGGCAAAGGTCGTGAGACCCAACATCGCGCTCCTCGTGTCCGACAAACCCGTACGCGGCTTGCAAGTTTCTTCCATCGGGCAAAACAGCTTCCGAAATGAGTCTTTTAATTTTTTAAATGGTAAAATATTGTCATTAACTTGCTTCTAGGTATATATCTGCACTGCACATTTATATATGGGGTCAGAGGAGAGCAGCTGTGTGGCAAATATTTTCAATTCGTTCATTGCATTAACCTATTTATTTCTCAATTCTCTGAATACATGCTCATAAGGTTTTTTGAAATTTCAGAGACACTCGAGCCTAATTCTGAAAAGGAAATAGGTAGAAACAAAGAAAGCGAATTGGTGGTCATCCTGCCCCCGTCGGTGACTAAGGAGCGCCGTGTCAGTTTCGTTGTCTTCCGAAACGAAAGTCTCTTCCGTTCAAAACAAATCGGCTACACCGTCAATAGCCTGGTGATCAGCGTCAACATTGAGAATGTCTCTCGTTTCGATGGAGAAGAGGTAAAAGAAGGAGCTAGAGGATAGATTGTAAAGATACAGAAACCGTATTGTTCACGCGCTTACTTAAATATACTGATATTTTTTTACAGGTTATAGACATATATTTTCGTTCCATAATGAAACCGGCGAAGAACCAGAGTGTGACGTGCGCCTACTGGCACTTCCTGGAGGATGACACCGGCTACTGGTGTCAAGATGGGTGCACCTTCATCCGTGCGACCCAGGACGGGATGTTGGATACTTGCAGGTGCAACCACCTCACGCACTTCGCCGAACTTCTTGTGTCGAAAGTGGTGTTTACCAAAATGAACGAGAATACTTTAGAATTACTGACGATAGCCGGCTGCAGTCTCTCCATAATGGGACTCATCGTAGTCGGTGCCACCGCCCTACTCTTTAGATCTTGGCGCAAGAAGTACACTAATAAAATATGGCTTAACCTCTGTATGGCGATTTTAGTTTTAGACGCGAGTTTCTTGCTGGCTATATTCGTGCACTACGATGTCTACCACATGAAGTGTCTGCTGCTCGGAGTGACGCTTCACTACGCCGTGCTGGCGTCCTTCTGCTGGATGCTGGTGGCGGCAGTGATGGCGTACCGGCAGCTCGTGCTGGTGTTCTCGCTGGACGTCCCCCATATGATACTCAAGGCCGCGGCGTTCGCGTGGGGTGCACCTGTCGTCGTCGTCGGGATGCTCCTATCTGTCTCCAAGGTCTCGTACGCGGGACGACTCCACGAAATGACACCGGGTGGAACTTTCTGCTACCCCACGGGTCTGGGCCTCTGGCTGGCCGTGATTGCACCGATATTGGTCATTCTTGTAACGAACTGGACTCTGCTGGCGTTAATCATCCACTCTGTGTTCCTTACGAAGAAGAATATGAATTACGGTGAGCGCAATGAGGCGCTCCGGTGCATTTCAGTTAGTTGCACGCTGGTGTTCCTGTTCGGGCTACCCTGGGTTTCCGGCCTATTCGCAAGTGACGTGGTCGCGGCGTATCTATTCACGTCGACTGCAACGTTCCAAGGGTTCATCTTGTTCATATTTTTCGTGATCGGAAATCAAGAGACGCGGAATCTGTGGATAAATAAGATATTTAAGAAGCAAAAGTAGATTAACAAGTAGGTACGCTAGAGAGTGATGACTCGTCGGATGCCAAGCATACCTAAAATCGCCCCCCCCCCTTCCCCCTTCTTGCACATGAAGAAATGACAAATTATTGTTTTAAAAATTAGTATTAAAAATCTAAAAGGTTTTGTTTTTATAAGCCAAAAAAATTAACAATAGGTACTGGCTGCTCCAATAGGTCTTATGTTACGCTCAAAGACTGAAAATGCTCTATGAACGGAAAAATAGCTCGTGGAACGCGTTGTGGTCACAGAACAGCCACGACGCGAAATTCGCGTTATGGATCTAATCACTAATGAAAACGGCCACGACGCGATCGTTATGGCAAATGGCAATCACAAAAAGAGTTTATCGCGTTCTGAACATTTATTTGAATATTTTTCTTTTTCTTTACATGAAAAAGAAATCATTTGTACCGCTGTGATGGTCGCAGTTTTTATTTTACTGCTCACTGAGCGTTTTCGGTCTTTGAGCGTAGGTAACGTCATAATATTATCATTGATATTATCCATTAGGTACTGGTATTACTAACCGTGGCCCGCATTGGTCGGTACCGCCGCAAAAGCTACGGCACGCAATTTTTAAATCTGTAATATCTTCGAAAAATATATTCTTTCATTTAAATCATAATATTATGTATTATGCTGTAAACTCTAAAAGGTCATATAGATCTATATTATTAAATAAATAATCTATTAAAAAAGTATTGAATTCAATAAGCTTTCCACTTTCACGTTCTTTCTTTAACTGTTGCTGTAAATTTTTGCGATCTTCCCTTGTTTCCTTTGATAAACCGTCCTGTTATAAAAATCTGTTGAGTGATGACTGATGAGTCAAATATTGTTTACGTTTCATAATCCCTGCTTTATTTACTTAGTTGCGAAATGAGAGTAATAAGAATAGGTCTAGTTTTACTATCTCGTTTTTTTTAACATAATAATATTATCTTCTGACCTTAGAGTATTAATAACAGTAGTACCTACTACTGTTAATAATACTCTAAGCTTCTGACATTCTATAATCTACTAGCTGTCCCGGCAAACGTTTCTTTGCCATATTTTATAAAGTACTAGATGAAGCCCGTAACTCCGTTGCGCCAAAACTCGTTTATAGCGCGAGAACCGTACATTTTTTCGAGACAAAGAGTATCCTATGTCCTTTCCCGGGACTCAAAGTATCTCCATACCAAATTTCAGCGAAATCGGTTCAGGGGTTTGGGCGTGAAGAGGTAACAGACAGACAGATAGACAGACAGACAGACAGACAGACACACTTTCGCATTTATAATATTAGTATGGATATCGCCCGTATTATTTGTTGAATTAGTGACTAAATATCGTTGTCACCATGGCAACGTCCATCGCTATCCCGTGACCCGCGTCGCATAAACAATGGTCGCTCCTTATAGACGAATAATCTATACTTACTAATATTATAAATGCGAAAGTATCTCTGTCTGTCTGTCTGTCTGTCTGTCTGTCTGTCTCGCTTTCACGCCAAAACTACTGAACCGATTGTAATGAAATTTTGTACATAGTCTAAAGTCTGAGAAAGGACATAGGCTACTTTTTAACTGGACAAAGGGGTTGTGAGGGGGTGAAAATGCGTAAATTTGTTCAAATCATGTTAGTTCCAAAAATTCATAATAGATGGCGCCGTGCGTCCCTTACATCGCGCTATTGATTACACAAACGTATTTCTATAAGAGGTGGTATCATTATAAATTCGATTCGGTTTTTTCGATTGTTACTATGTACTCTGTTACGTTATTAAATAACTCAGCACTTACTTTTAAATCTATGCAGTGACGTAACCTCAAACGGGTTAAACCTATAAATTAAAATGTGCCGATCATGCCGGCCGACTAGCCGACTAGCCGACTAGTCAGCTGCAAAGAAGCCGACTAATCGGCCGACTAGTCGGCCAAACCGATCATGGTTTCGGAAGTTTCCGTAACGCTTTTTTACTGCTGTTTGCGGGTACGTCGCACACGCCGCCTGCAAACGTGTCGAATCGTGTTAAAAGGGCGACTAACCAAAAAAAAAACATCGTCCTTTTCTCTTTACACTCACGCCCGTCTTTCATATATATGCTAGGGCCTAGGTGAAAAAGGACGACGCGGATTCATCGCCAAATTAATTTTTTCTCAATAACATTTGAAAAATCCGCTAGGTTGGTTTCTCAACGACAGAATTTTATACAATGTATTAAAATATTAACTTAGTACAATGCACGATTATAGCACTAAATGAAAAATGAGGAATTTTCTTAGCTTTTTAATTTGATTGTCAAACAGCTTCCATTTTAGTAACTAGATGGCGTATGGGTAGACAACTATCGGTAATACCAGGGAATACCATCAATAATTGCTACATGTAAAACAAAAGTTTTACATGCAAAAGCATGTAAAACTTGATACATTTCAATTTGAAAAAAATACAATAATATTCCAATGAATAGAATAATAAAGTTATAATAACGATGTTTTAGTTAAAACTCGCGGAAGAAATAGCCCTATTTACCGTTGTTCACACCAAATGTCACAGGAATAATACATTTTGGTTTTGACAACATCTTACCTGCACTTGTGCAAGATAACAGATATTTAGTGGCTAATATTTTACTAATAATGAACATCAAAAACCCAAACAACACAATTTGGGGAAAAATACTAAAAACCACACCGACAATAAAAAGTAGAAGTAGAAAACTCTTTCAGATATCATGTTTTCAGTTGGAGTTTTGGCGGGCATCTGAAAGAGTGCTGTTGTGTTTTGTATTATTTTCCTAAAATTGTGTTAGCTGGGTTTTTAATGTGTAATATTGGTAGAATATTAACCATTAGATATTCGTGTTCATGCACAAGTGTAGGAAAGTGATGTAATATCCAGAAACGTGCTTTTTGTGTTCCCTCCAAAACTCCATCGAAAGTTTCAGTAAAGCGTCTACCACTTTACTGAATCGACCGACTTGACTCCTTGACTGTATTGACTTTTACTTAGACTTTGACTAGACTTTAGACCTGACGGTACATGAAAACGATGATGAAAAATATAATAGGAGGAATATGGTTTTCCCGCCATATTCCTTACCTTTTTACCTTGTCTGTGGCACAACATACACATCCTTTGTGTCAAGTTGCCAAAAAAGAAGAAAAAGAAAGAAAAGATGTTTTCAGTTTGACAAGTGCAAGCGTGTTCCTAAGCTGTTACCAGTATACTGGCCTAATTGCTTAGGCCAATGATCGCTTAGGAGTATGATATTTTGATTGATATTACACTTGACAGTACACTGATATTTTTTAGAAACACGACCAACATGTAGTCAGTAATGCCAACCTGCAGATAATTTCAAATCGGTGGGGAACCAATAGAAAATTAGTGAGTGTCTACCGTCGCGCCGTCTGGTGGAGATGATAAAAAGAAAACATCCCAAATTTGATGCATCTTTGTGATTTTTTTTATAAGGAGAAAATTTTAAGATATCGTGTTTTTGCTCAGATCGATCGATTCTTGGAAATATAATGTAGAAAGTAGGTATCTAATTTTAGAAAATGAAACAATTCGGGGCTTATTTTCAATTATAAAAATGAATAATAAAATCGAGAATTTTGGGTTAGTCGCCCCCAGCTTGCCCCCAGCCCTTAAGTATGTCGCGTAGGTACGTTACTTTATTTTGTTTCTATGATACAGATGATGGTTTTCACTAAAATAATATATTTCACGTACACGAAATCTCGATTGAATAATACATACTTGTTGTTAAAATTATATTAATTAATACAAAAATAATTTCTTTACTAGCAAGTAATTTCAGAAACACTTAATTTAATTTTAAAATGTGTAACACTGATTGAGCGTGTTAAGTACAGTGTACACATTATAAATATTAATCAAGGTTTTTCTTTAATGTAATTTCAATAATAACAAAAAAGTAAAAAGCCGACTAGTCGACTAGTCGCCGACTACAAAAGTGGACGGATAGTCAGCTTTACCGACTAGTCGACTAGTCGCCGACTACAAAAGTGGACGGATAGTCAGCTTTACCGACTAGTCGGTAAAGTCGACTAGTCGGTACGTCTCTACTATAAATAGTTTAAATTTTGTTGACATCGCGCGCTATAAACTGAAGTCCACGCGGACGAAGTCGCGGGCAACAGCTAGTTTGCAATAAAATAAAATTGCGATTATAATAATTATTAAAGATCTAAGCTATCCTATCTCTCAAGTTGGAAAAAAGCACACATTTAAAAAGAAAAAACATTAAAATCGGTTAAGTAGTTTAGGAATCCCTCGCGGACAAACATCGTGACAGGAGATTTATATAATACTAGCTGTTGCCCGCGACTTCGTTCGCGTGGACTTTAGTTTATAGTTTTTAACCGACTTCCAAAAAACGAGGAGGTTATATGTTCGGCTGTGGATATATATTTTTTTTGTATGTTCAACGATTACTCCGCCGTTTGTGAACCGATTTTCAAAATTTTTGTTTTGTTGTATTAGGTTTCACTCCAATTTGGTACCATGTTCACAAAAGTGGTGACCTGATGATGGGATCCATGAGTAATCGAGGGAACTCCTCGAAATTAATATGGAAACATATAGTGATTTTGGTTTCATAAGATGCATCCTAAGCATATGCTACCAAAACGCAAGATTTTGCACCAAGGTATACTATGGTTCCGAAGATACTAAGAGAACTCCGGATTCCTTATAGATACAAGTTTGGGAGTTTAGGCGCTGTTTTAAGAACTGAAAGCATATGCTACTATGCAAATTACATTCATCATCATTATCATCATCATTATAATCATCATTACCAAGTCAGGGTCACCAATGTCACCAAATTCAACCTTATCTCCAGAGCATAAGGCACACATTAACTGACATTACTTCTGAGAAGTTAAAGTTGCTTCGACCATGTAACATTCTGTCTCACTTCGCCGAGATATTCTGGAAAACAACATAATTTAAAACTTTTGCATCGCGTTTAGTCGCGAGAGCCGCGGCTCGGCGGCGCGGCGCGGGCCGGGTACCTACCGTACTATGTAACACTATACAGTGCCAGGCGTGTGCGACAAGTCGAGCGAGTGCCAGCCTATTGAAACTAGTCCGGTGACCGGCTACTTAGCACGTCACACGTGTTCACTTCGATTTTTAATTAATATATTGTTTAAAATTATCTGCAGGCTGCAGCTGATATTATATTTTGTAAGTGTGACTGTAATAAGATACCTACGTAGTATAATATACAGGTGTATTATTCTACGTATAGTACGCGATGGCTTACTAGGTAACTAAAAAGAGTGAAATTATTATTTTTAACAAAAAATTAAAACCGACTTCCAAGGTAAAAACAATAATAGCATACTTATAATATGAACTAAAAAGTATTAAATAATAATTATTCCTATCTAATGGTGCCTTTTTCCGAATTCGGCTAAAACTCAACTATTTCTGTACTCAATCTTCATAATTTTGAAGTCGGTGCCAGTTCCAAAAGTTTCAAATATTCTGTCAGAGAACTGAAGATTCATCTGGTACCGACTTCAAAATGATGAAGATTGAGTACAGAAATAGTTGAGTTTTAGCCGAATTCGGAAAAAGGCACCATTAGATGGGAATAATTATTATTTAATACTTTTTAGTTCATATTATAAGTATGCTATTATTGTTTTTACCTTGGAAGTCGGTTTTAATTTTTTGTTAAAAATAATAATTCCCGTACATCGATTGAATAGTTAACGCGCAAATCATAAAAGTATATTGTGTGGGACAATATACTTTTATCATATTATGATAGATGTTCCGCGCGGCTTCGCCCGCGTAATTTAGGAATGTCAAGGAAACCGTACATTTTTCAACAAAAAAATAAACCTGTGTCCTTTTACGTGGTATATTCTTCCTGTATGCCAAATTACAAATTGCTACAGTAGTTTCTTAAAATCTCCGTTTTTTCCACATTTTCCTCTATTTCTTCGCTTCTATTAGTTGCGGCGTAATAAAATTATAATTATCAGCTACACATTCCTTTTTTTCTTTTCAATTTTCATCCACTATTGCAAAAATCGTAGGATTGCACGATTTTTACCCTCTGGGAACTCTACTACTACTGAAAATTTGTCCCGTGTGGAGTTGGCGGCTATTGAAACTATATGACTCAAATAGTTTTCAACCAATTAATATGTAACGTTATAAACTTATACCTAATTAATGAGGTGCTCACTACGTGGCCTGGCTTTATTTTTTCAACTTTTGAACTTAGCGCACTCTACTGGCGCATTTGAAAACCAATTCATTGTGCGGTATTGAGCTCCACTGCGCCACTGTCGCAGTCGTATGCTCTACAAAGAGAATATAAACTGTATACTGTAATGTAACAGCTCTCTAATAATTATTGGAAGTGAATTTAAAATTATCTTGATTCTTTAAACATTTTTATTAACTATGCGCATGCGCAAAGCACAATAAAAAAAACGAAATCAACACGACTTTTGGCACTGGCAACAGGCAATGGTGCGAAGTTGGTCATTGGTGCGAAGCACCGTAAAAAAATTTTTACCGTGTATTTTTTTCCTCTTTGAAACAACTTTGAAAAAAAAAATCATGTCATTTCACATTTATCAAAAGTGTCAAAACTCAACTCTCAAAAGTCAAACCACAGACTACTTAGATGAGTCAATCTGCCAGATAAAAGAATTGGCTTCGGCCTGATGAAAACTCACCCACAGAAAAATAAACCGAAAACAAAAAAGAAAATCAATCTGGATGATTTCGATCTCTGTGCAATAATTAGGCATAAAATACAAGAATTTTATACCGTCCGAAAAGAAGTACCGAGTTTGAAGCGGTTGCTTGCAGCTCTGAAAGAATCCATAAATTTTGTTAGTGGCAGAGAGTCTCACCGTTTACTCTTGCACAAATTAGACAATTCTTATGGAGCGGGATGATATAGTAGCTTGGAGGGATAAATATCTACAAGAAATCAAAGATGTAAAGGAGAGCGGTATGCCAGTTGTATACCTTGATGAAAGGTATATTCATACTTCTCTCAATCATGCAAAATGCTGGAAAAGTGAAAATGAGCCTGGTGTGTCTAAATCTTTTGCTAAAGGCAAAAGATGTGATTGTGGCAATGAGTCAGAGACATTGAACGACTACAATCTAACCATGAAGATGAAATAATATATGAATGTGTTGAATATTTTTAGATTCTGAGTTTGATGAATAATTTAAATAAAAGTTTAATAATGAAATTATGAAATTGTACTTTTTTAAACTGCCTATATACTTTAAAACTATACATAAATGCTATGGTTTTGTATAGTCTATATTAAAATTAGTCTATATTAAACACTAGCTAAAAATTGTACACTAGCCAATTCGCAAGTGTATCACTGTACTAGATGTTGCCATATTCATAGTTCATTTAGCGCCCTCAGAGCAGGTTTTATATTTTTTGGTCAGGCTTTAAACTGTGTGTGTTTCATTAATTTCAGATTTTTAGGTCCCTCTACAGCTACTTTACAACATTTTAGTCTGTAAGCAATATCTGTTACCTCGATCGCGGAAAGAGGATGTAAACTGTATGCGGATTCTAGGAAGTCTTTTGTTCTCGCGGTCGCATGCGACCGCTTGGGAACGAAAGCAGCAAGGAGATTTTAGGAGAAGAAAGGTATGGGATTATGAGTGGTACGGCCACCAAGGAAAAATCTTCTGATCAAGTGAGGTGGTATGCAGCTGGCCTGGGCCGCGCGATAGATTTCAGCTGTCGTATACAAGGTGTAAGAAAACAAAGTGTGTATGTATAAAGGTGCGGTCCACTGGATCGGAATCGGAGCGTAGGTACGCAGTGGATGGATTTGTTGCTTTGTATGGTACTAAATGGTACTGACTACTATAAACTGCACTAGAAGTACTGTAACGTCATTCTGCGCCTGACAAGTATATGACGACACAACGTGCCGTCCGCACCGTACGTCCCGATTCCGACCTGGTGGACGCGCAACTTAAATCCCCTCCCTATATAGAGTTTACTGTATAAGTGTATAAGCCAATCAAGTAGTTAGTAGAGTAGCATAGACAGCTATTCTATTATATTTATAAATAAATAAAATACAGAAAACTGTACTGTAATATCATAATATTTAATAATAGAAAGCAACAAAAGCTTGTGGATTAAATCTGTTTTATTGTCTAATTTACCTTATTAGCCTATTTATTAAGTTATGTACAATATTTTTATTGAAATAAAACATTTATTTGAGCTCATTTCTTTTTTATTTTATTTTTTTTTAATTTTCGGTATGTTTAGAGTGAAAGGTTTTGCACTTAAAAATTTTAACTTCAGTTTCAAATTAAAAAAATAATGGACGTTTATTTTTTTTCTTCTAAGTCCGACCTCTTGTTACGTAGTCGGTAGCATAAAGGTAATATACCTATCGGAATAGAGAAACAATCCCGAGCTGTCAAGCTTAACCAAAATTTGATTTACATCTGTGTTTACAATAGTGTTTACGTGTGCGTGTCAGTGATGTACAAACATCTTGTAATTCGACAAAATATCGATCATGGAAAAATAATTTGAAGATTGTAAACATAATGCCGGCTGTACAGTGTACATTCTCGCCGAGACACAGCGAGGCGGCCTGAGTGCGAGAGTGTAAATGGGTGCGCTCGCCTCGTCTCGCCTGTCTCGGACCCTCTCGGTCCGTTGTCGATATTTTGCGCCCGAGACAAAGGATCTCGCGAGAAAAACGAGCGCACTACTGTACACTCTTTCAGTACTAGTCCCGCCGTTGGACAGTGTAGAACAGAAAAATAACAATAATAAACGTCATTATCAGTCATCAACTCATCATCTATGAGAAATAAAATTAAATATTAATATAAATCTTTGGATTACAATGATATCTTCCGATGCATGGTGAATGGTCGTTTTCGTCCATCTTCTCTGAGTTCTTATCTGCGATTGATCTAAGCGAGAATGTACATGATCGCACTCGGGCAAGGGGCTCTCGCACGAGACTCTCGCCCGAGAGCTCTCGGCGAGAGTGTACAGCGGGCATTATAAAATGGAATAAAATAAAACTGCATATATATAATATAATAAAATTGTAATTTTGAAGTAAAATGTGACTTTTCTTCAAAATGCTTGCTGCATAATTAAGTATGCATGAATTTTTCTTCGGAGTCCAGTTTGGACGGTTAATTATTTTAAGCCATGAATTTCTGGTATCCAGGTCAGCAGGAAATCTGAAAAATTAGCCAAGTGTAAGTCGGACTCGCGCATGAAGGGTGACCGGTTTCAACCGGGCATTTTCTAAACCCGGTACGATACGACACGACATGTTAGACACGATTCGACACGACAGGTTACGTCACGTGACATCAGTACCTACACGAGACGACACGACTTCACTAGACCCTATTAATTTTCAATTCACTCTCAATGAGCCTACTGAGCCCTTTTATTTGATGCCCATCTTGCAGAAGTGCTTTCAACTATTTCCCTATCTTAGATGAGCAGCCGTATTGGATATAGAATGACATTACATCTGTGGAAATTTCAGAAGTCTATTACTATAGTGGTTCTTGTTAAACAGCCTGAAGACAGACAGACGGACGGACGGATGGACAGACGGACAGGCAACGAAGTCTTAGTAGTAGAGCGGGCTGCGGGACCCCACTACTAGGACTTAATTTTTACCCTTTGGTTGCGGAACCTTAAAAACGATAAATTATGTATGATAGTATATTAATATACTTAAACTAATTATAAACTACGGAATGTTGAAATGATAACATACTCAATGTTATCATTTCAACATTCCTAGATAATAAAAAATACTTAACTAAAAAATATTTTCATATCGACACAACTTATCGATAACTTGATGCAGCCCTAGTGTAAAATAGATGAAAATTGTTTACACAAAATATCCTTAAATTGTGCACCATGGCTAGTCAAGTTATGTTTTCCAAATAATTAAACATATACAGAAGTGAACACGGACGTAAAAATACCAATAACTCGTAGGGAATTGGCAAAAATAAACTTAAAACTAGGTCCTGTCGATGTAGAATAATTCACCTGTGAAATGAATATTTGTCCGGGTTTTTTCGATGTGTGGATCCAGAATCATTCCACAAACATTTAACCACGTTTCTAGAGCAGTATTTCTAAAAATTATTCATTATTTAACTTAAAATCACAATTTTTCTGAGAGCCCAAATTGACAACTATCGGCCCAGGGGCAGACAGACTGTCAAACAGATGAAAAAAAAGCTATGCAACTTCAAATCACGCTTCTCTTTCTACCACGCAGTGTTACTGATAGTGACATCTCGCTTGCCTTTGCCTTTGTTTCTCTATTCCGATAGGTATATTAACTTTATGGTCGGTAGTATACAGTTTACATTTTCTTTGGTTTACATCCTCTTTGATCTGTGCTTGCTTGCTTGTCGATACTCGATTTCGGTATTTTTAGTTTTAATGTAATTATTTAATTTATATGGGAAAAAGTGTTGTTTTAATAAAATAGTATGTCTAGTAAACCTAATTCAAAACGAACGGTGTATGTGGGTGGTTTAGCAGAAGAGGTGGACGAAAAAGTTTTAAACGCGGCATTTGTTCCGTTTGGTGATCTTGTGGACGTCCAGATACCTTTAGACTATGAAACGGAGAAACACAGAGGCTTTGCGTTTATAGAGTTCGAAAATGCAGAGGATGCGGCGGCCGCTATAGATAATATGGTAAGGTTTTGGTTTTGTTATTGTTTACATAACCTCAAAACGTAAAGCAACAAATTTATTTATTTTGCTCAGGCATCTTGGCCCATATTACAAATACCTTATAAACTAACATACATACAATTATACTAAAAACTAACACTAACACTAAAATACTAAACACGTATTGTCTGCGACGTGGGGCGCGACGTGTTCGGAAGTCGTCCTCGGAACCTCCTGTAGACGACTCCAATCGGCCAGAACTCCTACTCGAAGGTCGGTAGATGGTGCGTCGGGACTCTCACCACAAAGGAGCTAAAATTCACTTTGTGGCAGGACTCCAAGCGCTCAACTCTCAAGACGAAGTGGGTCTTGCTCCTGATGTAGTTCACGATCTACTACTAACTAATAATAATAATAATAATATCTATGGACGCTTCACACCACGTCAGTTTGGCCCCGTGCTAAGTACCTGAAGGACTTGTGTTACGGGTACCAGACAACAGAAATATATTTAATACTTTTATACTATACATATATTTATTTATTTATTTATTGTTAATGATCTAGCAGCATTTAGCTGATGTGACCATATCACACAGTGTTGCAGTTCTCACACTCGTTATTAATTTCTTTTGTAGGACTTTTTTTGTCATCAACCATTTGTCAAGTCTATTTTTAAAGCTGTTAACAGTTGGTGCAGATACAATATCTTCGGACAACATATTCCAAGTCTGCACAACTCTATTACTTAGGAAATTGTGAGCAACAATCGAGTTTGCAGGTGTACGTTCTAGTCTGAGATGATGACCTCGAGTTGACCTGGATTTTACATCTTTCCTAATGTAAATATCTTCAAGCTCTGGCACGTTGTAACAATGTGTTAATATTTTGTATGTCTCTATGAGGTCACCACGAAGGCGCCTATCTTCTAGCGTCGTGAGGCGCAATGCCTTTAATCTATCTTCATAGCTCATATGTCGAAGCGCTTTCGGTATTTTTGTTGCCTTTCTTTGTACACTTTCTAAAAGATCAATATCCTTATGAAAATATGGACTCCAAATCTGGAATCCATATTCCAGTAGAGGTCTTATATATGTTTTGTATATTTTCAAGAATAGGTCAATTGTTACAACTTGAAAGGTCCTCTTCACTAAGTAAACAAACGAGTTGGCTTTCTTGACAATGTTGGCAATGTGTTGATTCCATTTTAAGTTGTGTGTTAACTGAACTCCCAGATCTGCTTGTGTGTTAGTAGAGGTTAAAGGGCAACCGTCGATGGTGTACTGTAATTTTGGGTTGTTGTTTCCCAAGTGCAAAACACAACATTTTGTCAAGTTCAAACTTAATAACCAGTTTTTGGTCCAAGTTAGTATCCGATCAAGGTCTTCCTGTATTTGATTAGAGCTTACTAGAGGGTTAGCAAAAAATTTTCCATCATCGGCAAAGAAGGCTGATTGAGATCTTATCAAAGCAATCAGATCAATTACATACATACCGAACAGGCCTGCTGCGAGCACCGACCCCTGTGGAACACCGCTCGTCACTGCTTTACAGTTAGAAAGAGAGTTACCTATTCGCACTTGGAATGTTCTGTTTTTCAAGTAGTTACTAATCCAGTTTAGAAGCCGTCCTCTTATTCCAAAGTGTTCTAGTTTCAAAAGAAGGTGTTTATGGGAAACTTTATCGAAGGCACGTTCAAAATCCAGGTATATGATATCGACTGGATGTTTATTATCAAGTTCATTGCACCAAGAACGTACACATGTCAGTAGGTTCGTTATGGTTGATCTTCTTCTGACAAATCCATGTTGCTTGGCAGAGATCACTCCCTCCATATGCCAAAAAGTATTCATTTTTTCAGAGATGATTTTTTCCATGATTTTCACCACTACACTTGTAAGGCTTATAGGTCGAAAGTTTTTGGGGTCAGTCTTATCTCCTTTTTTAAAAATTGGTGTTACAATGGCCCTTTTCCAATCCTGAGGCACTACACCAGAGCAGAATGAACTGTTCATTATGTCTGTTAATGGTTGGGCTAG